>JAWQUS010000017.1:17725000-20125000 GCA_036365455.1 Macrosoma leucophasiata | reverse complement strand
TTTTTTAAGTTATGGAAGTGGCAAAGAAGCATGCAGTTCACATTGATGTTAAGTGATGACTGCAGCCTATAGACACCTACACAAAGACCAAGGTCAAAATGCAGATGCGTTACCACTCCTGAGGCCTAAGGTGTTATGCCTCTGTGCCAGAAACTACAAAGCCGTACATATAAGTCTGACTACTGTTGTACTCCCCATAACTATATGAACTCTATAAAAACAGGAGACTTTCACAGTAACAAAATTTAATGGGTCATTGCAGGATCAATCATAAACATATGAATATTTAGATTTCAGCCATTACACAGATGCTTTCAACATCAACACTCCAGGGGGAATACATCCCGTGCTGGACAGAACTTTCCCCAGAGACCCAGTATTGCGAGTTATTAGGGGAGAATATGCCCGATGATGCTGTATCTCAAGATCATCATCATATTACAAATTAGGCTAGGGAACTGTAGCAATATGTAATGTAGAATAGCCATAGGGAGTATGTAAAGAAAGACAGATATCATATTTCTACACTCTATGCTCCCTGCTTACCACACAAGGAAGTTGGTGTGAAAATATATGTGCTCTAAGTCTTTAATCTCTCCAGACACAAGAAAAATATGACAATTGAAATTCAATTGTGTCTCGCCGCCGGTGGCCGTACGATCCTTGAAGGATTAAAACAACAAACTAGATCTTTGTTGCAATAATTTAATGTACAATATGCAAATTTAAATAATTTTATTTGTTAACTCACACATTTTTTTAAATCAATCTTGTTCTTTGGAAAATGTTGTGATTACCTTTATTTATGCATAGATTATCTTGTATTATTGTGTATTATTCCACTACTACTACGCTGAGGTCCTGGGTTCGATTCCCGGGTAGGGGGTTATCAGAGATGATGGTGTAAAGTCCATTATCTCTGGTTCTATTGGGATTTTTCCATTTTCTGGAAATTTCCCAGTACCTTGAAGTTTGGTAATGTGCCCGGAGATGTCAACAGGCTCGCCACCTGTTACATGGGCCAAAACGTAACTGGCGAATCGTGGGTGTTTGCATGTATGCTTGAATGCATGCATTTACCTCTGCCTACCCCTTCGGGGATTACAGGCGTGAAGTTACGTTTATCTTGTATTATTTTAGCTTTTGTAAACGAGAATGTATTGTGTATTAATAGTTGGTAATACTTTTCACAACTATAAAAAAACAAGGCCTCAAAACATAACGTAATCAGAGCTTACCAGTTAGTTGCTCTCGCTGAGTTCTGCAGCTGCTGTCGACAGTTTTCACCAGCTTCTCGACGGCCTTGTAGACCAGGGTCGCAAGATTGTTAGGAGATTCCTCCCGCAACGCCCGGATCTCCGCACCAGGCACCAAAGCAAATACGTCTTGAACATTAGTCACACTCTCCGACCAGAATTGGTCCCAGAAACCGTCGTCCGAAGCATCCACAGGCTGTAATGTGTAACACAATCAATATAAACTACATCTTGCAATGTATGCCATTCGTGTAGGCGTCTAATAATACCTGCGTTTTGGACGTCAGCTGCACCACGGCCTTCCTAAAATTCAATTTTGTGTCTGCGTTACCCATGTTAATATTTATTAATTACATTAAAAGATAAATTCATTTCATTTTCAGCATACGTCCACACATATCACAAAACAATCTAAGAAAATGACAGAAAATTAAAAATCTGACTATGACAGATGTCAGTAAACAATGCAGTGCTGACAACCTTAATTAAAAAAAATTGGTACCTCATGTGCTAAAAATCGGTAGAAAAATGGTAGAATTCAAGATTAAAAATCTGTAGATCTACCACCTTATTTTTTTGGTTTATTATTAAATAAACTGCTTTAAATTATTTGTTGTTTATGTTTAAACGTGTGTTTATTATAAAGTTTTAAATTAGAGGTTTTGGCGGGAGGTAATCTTGAAGAAGGCATGTGATGCTCTAATTTCATTTAATGTTTTTGATGTTTATTTTTGAGTTACATGAAATAAAGTTGGTGGCATTTAATTTCATATAATGTTTGTAACAGTACTGCATAATGAAATATTTTAACAGTGCGAAAACATGGTCTTTGAGGTTACCTCCAAAACTTCATTGTAAATATTGTCGTAAAGTAGCCATCGCTTTACTCGAATAACTGACTATGACTCACATAACTGACATATTAAATAATTGACTAACTGACTGATTCTTACTTTTACGCTGCTTATTTAAATAGGAATACTTCTAGAACTCTTAAAGCGCAGCTCTTTTAAAACTCAGACCCCAGGCCACAGGCACAATGTAAATATAGAACAGTGAGGAAACTACGTACAAAGCGTTCAAAACGGCACACTCACACAAACATGCGCATCTACGAGGCCTCTAAGCGGTTCTTGCAGTGCTACAGTAGCGAGTGTCGCGTCGAGACGAGCGGTCACGTTGCCATTTGTTTTTGTTTCCACGAGTGTTTTAAAGATGCCACGAGCGTATTGCGTGGTATACGACTGTTTGAACTCTGCATCATCAAAACCGGAGCTATCGTTTTTTAAACTTCCTAATGATTTTGAAAGGCATTGAATGATGTATTGTTATAATATCTAACATATTAAAAAAAATCTCGTGTGACAGTGTTTGTAACAACACTCCTAGGCAGCGGCTAGACCGATCATTATGAAATTTTGTATGTATGAGAATCGGTTGTAGTCTTTTTTATATCCCTAAATGGTAAGGGTGATTCTCACCATTTTTTTTTAGATTTTTTGGACAGTTAATTTGTTTATTTATTTAAGACAAAACAAAAAACAAAAGTCTACAAGTTATATTAAAGGAGATGTTGCAAAAATGTATGGACCTCCGGCCATGTATTGTACACAATATCATTAAACAGGCAAAATCAACATAAACACGTTTTTTACTGCATATTTTCACTTATTTAGCTTTGTTTGCAGTTACAAAACATTATTTGCAGTTAGAATTGCAACTCAAAACCAACATGGCGAATATGGCGGGCGATGTCATTTTGACATTTTAATTTTTTAAATTGTATTTTGATTATATAGTACTTGGAGAAAAAAGGAATATTTTCTAAATACTATCAAAATCGATTGATCCCAAGTGTCGGCTGTATCGCCGCCATGTTTAACATAGTTGAAAATGATAAAATCGTTTGAATGAAATGTGGTTGTAACTCTAAAATATATTCTTGAATAAATTAATTGTATTTTTTTCGGATTCTTCTTTAATTTACCTATTTTTTGAGGACGTGTACGATCCAGAGCCGAGCTCGCAACATCTCCTTTAACTGTTTACCGTACTTAAAACTATAATAATAATAAGATCAAGGTTGGATCATGGGTCTAATACAGAAGGCGGTACTCCTCGGCACGGCACTTATAGTGAGGAGGTTCCTTTCTCCGTGACCCTAACCACCGATAGCTTGGACCCTGTTCCCGCTGCCGGCGGCGCACTATTTTTTAATTTCTTATACATAGGTACATGTTTGTTTTTTTTGTTACTATTTATGAATGTAAAAAATATTAAATAAGAACAAGAATAAATGAGTGAACAGTAATAATAATTGTCTTTTGCCGGGATTAACCAACACCATAAGATTATCTACATAGATGACATATTATTATTTGTGAACTGTTTTACCGCGGTGTGATGTTATAACGTGCTGCAATTTTATATAAAAATAAAAAAATAAAATACGCTTACACTCACAGTCCCACAGTAGGTAGGTATAATATAAACCTGTGTCGTGGATGCCGTTGTACAGATACAGCACATACACAAACACCCAGACCCGAAACAAATATCTGGAGGCCATACAAATATTGGTTTCGGTGCGGGGATCGAACCCGCGACCCTTCGAATCAAATGGTGGTTTCGCACCTCTGGACTAATTGGGTCGTTTAGGCCGTTTTGAGTCATTTCACTATTCGCAACATTTTGAATCGTTATATCTTAACAACTTTTAAGTACTTATTGACTCTATGTTTCAAAGACAAATAGTATTTATTTATCCAATACTATTTCAGGGTAACCAATAAAAAAAATAGTCAACATCCCAATACGATTGACTAAACGTCAGTAAATGCTAAAATAATAACACCATTATTTTAAAAAATTAGTGACATCCCTGTTGCTTCAATGGAGTGTAGGTAAAAATTTTATAAAATGGGCTTAGTTTCCATACTGTTTGTATCTATTTACTGTGCCACAGGCCCCAGACTTCCACACAGTCCAGAGACAATCTTTTATTTCCAACTATCTCACAGTCTTACACTGGCAACTTATTATTACTGTCAATTGTCAATCATCATTTTTCTTCTTGCTCATCTCATGTTGTCTATGACATTTTCTACGAAGTGATTTTTGAAGCCGAAAAATGGCTGCAGCAAATCTAGTGCGAAGTGCTTTCAGTGGATTGCTACGAAAATCTACGACATATAGAACACCGGTGGTATGTCGGCTATCCACTGTTGCGGTTCAACAAAAATACAGCACAATAAAAATCATCGCTAGCTCATACAGCAGCGAGCACAAACAAAATGGGGTAAGAATCCTATCATTCACTGCGCATTGATTTGCTACGTTACTGTTATAGTGACTCAGTTTTCTAGACTAAATTTGACCTAGAACTTAAGTTCACTTTGAGTAGAAAGAAATCTCCATTGATTTTTGTTTGCATCTGTAACGATATAACCTCAATCGTATTGCATAACAAATGTGTACAGTGATGCTAAAATTGTTTGTACAGTATCTGCGTTACCGGCTGTACTCCGCCCAGTCTAAGCCATCGCCGGCCCAAGTTGAGGAGCGAGTGATTAAAGTGTGCAAGGCATACGACAAACTAAGTGCTTGCCAGGTACCTATTTATTTTCTTCCGAATTTGTTTCAGAGCCAGAAATTTGGAGTCCGTAGCTACAGCGGTGGGCCTCCGCTTACCAAAGATCTTGTACAAAGTAGGGTGATTCTAGTACTCCAACTCTATGACAAAATTTGCGCTGATAAGGTAGTTGTTGTATTCACTAGTTTCTCTTAAACGGCCTATACACGGCCTTAAAATCAGTGGTGATATCGGGGCAGTAGTAGGGAGGACCCTAGATCGCACCATAAATACCTTGTGTATAGGCAAATCATAACCAGAATTGTATCACTTCCAGCGAGCTCACTATTTAGGGACGATCATCCCCACCACCACTGTCCTGATATTGCCACTGATTTTACAGTCGTGTGTAGGACGTTTAACTAAAAATCAACTGTGTTTAGGACCTTCAGAACTATTTTTCCATTATCGTCTTAGACCTAACATTATTAAGTGTATTTTTATTTTATTTTCAGTTGTCGCTGGAATCACATTTCATTACCGATTTAGGCCTGGACTCTTTGGACCACGTAGAAGTCATAATGGCCATGGAAGATGAATTTGGTTTTGAGATTCCCGATGGTGATGCAGAGAGACTGGTTAGGCCAAAGGATATTGTTCAGTACATTCTCGACAAGGAAGACGTTTATGAATAAATTATTACATAAGGCTTACAAATCTCAGTGATCTTGGTCCAATTGTGTTGTTCTACATCCTCTGACATAGACAATTTTAATGTTTTCCAACTATTGGTCTGAGACATCTTGTGATTCAGCTTAGTACCTAGTTCTGGTTTAATTTTTGTTATTATGAAAATGAATAACGTGATACAGGTGTAACATCTGCCTGTCGGGGTGTGTAAAGTGTAAATTTGTTTATTGATTATATGCCTGTTAGACTAGATCAATTGCTTTTTATTTGGTCAATCAACATCGTGGCTATTATCAATGTTTAAAACTTCAGTGAAATAAAGTTATTAGTAGAATATTTTTATTAGTTTCTATATAATCATGTCTTGTAGTCCTTATTGATGGTAAATTGTATTCATATGTTATTGACTCTAAAAATGTCATGTTTTAGGACATTATCTTGTCCGTTTCTTACTGCCTAAAGCAGTGATTCCCAAAGTGGTCCATATAGACCCCCTGGGGTCCATGGGAGACTCGATGGGGTCTACGTATATGCGTAAATAAAAATGGGATATATGGGAAAGTGATATAAATCTTTGCAAGGGGTTCCACCGAAACCAGAAAAAAATTGAAAGGGTTCAAGAAAAAGAGTTTGGGAACCTCTGACCATTTTGCTCTTAAGTAGGTATATATATATACCTGTGGACGAAAACACTTTCTAATCGAAAGCATTAGTGTCATCAGGGTCATAGGGTTCATCGCACGTCGGCCCTCTGATGTCTGTAGAAGTAATTCTTTCCATCATAGTGCAAACCTTTAATATGTCAGTGAAGTTAGTTACAAGGTGCTGCAAAGAAGGCGATTTAATGCTGTAGAAGGTTTATGCGAGGGCGCAAATCAGGCAGTAGTATGCTTTCAGGCTAACATTAAAATTCGCTCTTTCTCGTCTGTGTCGTCGTCGCGAGCTATGAGATTCGCAAAAAAGTTATACGGCATTTAAAAGTATGTGTACTTAGTTTGAAGCTGAAAAAAAAAATCGACCTCAGACGGGATTCGAACTTGCGACCTCTGTATCAGGATTCGCTTTACCACTAATCTACCGAAGTCCGCTACTGAGGCGCTAGCAAGCCTGGTACCGATAACGCCTATACAAAAACACCTGCCTATTAAAATCTAATGTTCAGATTAAAAAGATAAATAACATAATGAATGAAAGTGGCAGACTAAGGCGCAATCACTTCGACGGTCGATGTTTTACTGCTGGCAGAGCTCCAGTGACACCTAATATACTTGCCGCTGAATTAGTGTTCAGCACTATCGTGTTCCGGTCAAATGGTAATCTACGGCCCCGTAATTTCCGGCACAGGACATAACACCTTAGGCCTCAGGAGTGGTAACACATCTGCATTTTGACCTCGGTTTTTGTGTGTCTATAGGCTGCAATCATCATTTAACATCAATGTGAACTGCATGCTTGATTGCCACTTGCATTACATAAAAAAAAATTAATGTAAACTTTAAACAGCATGCTGTAAACTTCTACACAAGAACCAAAAACCTCATTAAGTATACATGACTTGCTGAACGAACCACCCCCGGATCAACCCCTTAACATCGCGGACACTGCTAAAATTCCTTACAAACTACACATCAATCGGGACGTGTTTTTACACGCACACACAGTTGCCCGCTTGCAACCTCAGTGCACGAGGGTGTCTCGGCATGGTACTCAAGGGGAGGCGTAGGCTGCAAGAGGGGAAATCAGGGGGGACGTCGAAATGTCCAGTCCATACGTAGTATTAATAGGTACATATTCTCTGCCTTAATAAAACCCTATAATAGAATCTTTAAAATTTTATCACTATAGATACTAGCTGCCCCGACGAACTTCGTATCGTCTTAGAGGCAGATAATATGTAATAATAAAATTATACATACGTAAAAAAAAATTAAATGTCTAAAAAAGCGAACAAAAAATACTTGGTGAAAATCACCCTTACCATTTAAGGATATAAAAAATACTCTTTCTACAACCGATTCTCATACCAAAATATCTCATCTCATACAAAAGAAGGACCACCCAGACGATAAAGAAAGCTAGTTTCAATGTAGGCCTGATGAAAACGGAACTACTGGGACGTTTGCCACTGCGTATCTTTTCTGTACACTTATAACTAACGAAGGTTACCTAAGTTCGATTAGTATAATTTTATTGTAATCGTTGAGCCACCCGTCCGATCGCTTCGTTCCCCGTTCGCCTCACAAGCCGGTAGGTCACGCACTGTTGACGTGACATCTGGGATCGCAGTAAGTTATAGATATGAAGTGATGACGAGACACGCCACGCAGCTGTGCGCGCAACGCTAGTCAGAGTGCGGGCTCCCATGTATTATTGGGAAGCGGGTGCGGCACACCCTTGACGTGCGAGGTATGCCTTTGTGTATTTATCATACGGACGGACACGGTAAAATTACTTGAACCAATAATTTGCTATGTAGTCGATGGGTACTTACGTGCTTAGCACGGGTCGCCACAGGCGACAACTATTGGGAGACTGAACTGACCGGAGGCTGTTTGATTCTGTTATTCATTCGACAATCGATAGCGATAGACCAACGCGGGCCAGCGGCCGCCGCGGCGGACCGGTGGGGAGTAGCCATAGCGTTTATTACCGATGCAAAACAGTCTGTCATTTGCGGGGGGAAATGCGTGTGACACACACACACTACAAAAATCGTCTATTACTACGAAACTCACACCTTGACTTTAACAAAATTCATAAACAATTTCACGCACACATTTAAACTTCTACGCGACAGGCATAGGCCCAATTGGGCTTGTACTTTGACAGAAGGGAAAGCCTGCATATGGCTACTCCCCTCCGGTCCGCCTCGGCCGGTGGCCCGTTGCTCTATGCCTGACGACTATGGCATAATCTTTCGTAACGTCACATCACATGTATAAATAAATATCTTTGAGGAAGGCTTCTGGCCTGCAGTGGACGTCTTTGTATTAGGTTGGGGAAAAAGTTTCTTCGCATTTTTTAAGACAATTCAAAACATTTTTTAATATAGTTTATTTAAATTTAACTAAAGTATGTATGTACCATTTTGTTCGATAACCTTTTGCCATTTTGTAGGTAGGGACATGATCCCATTGCTATAAAAATTTTGGGGACTTCTCATTAAAATACCGCGACAAGTGGATTTGGCAGTCCTCTCGTGATGTTAACCTAACATTGCATAAAGAATTCTGAAGAGACCGAAACAGGTGGAAATCTGAAGGTGCAAGGTCAGGACTACACGGCGGATGCATTAACACCTCCCAGCCAAACTCTCTTAATTTTTGCTGAGTGGCTATAGATGTGTGAGGTCTAGCGTTATCATGATGAAACACCACACCCCTTCTGTTGATCAATTCCGGCCGCTTTCTCTCAACTTCTTGCTTTAATCTCATCAGTTGTTCGCAGTAGAGTTCAGAATCGATAGTCCTGCCTGGTGGTAATAGCTCATAATGAATAATGCCCTTCCAATCCCACCACACACACAACATCACCTTATTGCGAGTTAACCCGGGTTTCGCCACAGTCTGTGAAGCCTGACCGGCCTTTGACCACGACCTTTTTCGCACGTTCTTGTCGTACGTGATCCACTTTTCATCACCAGTTATCAGCTTCTTCAAAAATGATTCGGTTTCATTACGTCGTAATAAAAAACCACAAATGAGTACACGGTTCTTTCAGTGAGCTCGTGAGGTATCCAAATATCGAGCTTTTTCTTGTACCCAGTTTTTTTCAAATGCGCCAAAACTGTTTTGTGATCAATTCTCAGTTCTTCAGCTACGTCGTAACTACTGATATGTCGATCTAGCTCCACTTTTTCAAAAATGGCATCCATTTTATCCGTAATAGGGCGACCAGAGCGAGGTGCATCTTTGACATCAAAATTTCCGGATTGAAAACGCTTAAACCAAATTTGTGCTACTCTCACAGACACTGTACTAGGTCCATAAACATCGCAAATTTTTTTCGCGGCTTGCGTTGCATTTTTACCTTTTTTATAGTAAAATTTTAAAATGTATCGAATTTCTTCATTAGATTCACTCATCTTGACAGTACGAAAAACAAATGAAAATCACACATTTGCCTAATTTGAATTTGGAATTATGTTCTTTAAAATTTTAACTTTCAATGATACCAAAACCAGCCAGATACAAATACTACAGCCAAAGAGATTTTATTACAAGTTCATACATATTAAAACGCGAAAAGACTTTTTCTCCAACCTATTATGACGTCAAATACATTTCTAACGATCAAGAGAGGGAAATTGTTCCCGTGAACTATCTTTATGTATGTACTGAGTAAACAAAAAGCAGCACTGAGTAAAAAAAAATATACTAATTCAAAAATAATCAATTTAAGTAAAGGTACCGTCATTATAGTAAGTAACTCATAATAAACCATAGATGTATCTAACGAAGTAGATAATAAATCTATGTAATAAACTGTCTCAAGAAAGTAGTTTTATCAATATTTTTAACTCACAATTTGCTCTTATATTTTAAACAGGCGCTTTTCTTATTTAACTTCTCAACAATCTCTACCGTATGTTTGTTTCCTAAATATCTGTATGTGGTATACGTTTACGAATAACGTAGGAAGCAACTGAGAAGCTTTGGCATTGAAAATTTCAACTGTTCTGCAGTTATTACGCTACGCTATGTTCACCGGCCATCCTGACGTCAAAATATGACCGGTCTTATTTAGCTCACAAATAGTGATTTGTGAGCTAAATAAGACTTCACCGGCTACTCTTGCTATAACATAGGCCGCGCGCACCTAACTAAGTAGCTAAGTACATAAGCAGAACTAGGTCCCTGGATACTAAAATTGTCATGGTGCCAACAGAATTGCATAAAACCTCCGATTTGCGAGCTGGTTTTAAAAATCCTACTTTTTCAGAACTACGCGTGCGATGCGAGCGAGCATGTCTGTTTTCCGTAATATCTCGCGTACAACTGAACCACGCCGCCCTCCGCAGACTCGTCGCGTAATCTCGCACAGTCCGCTCCGCATACTCGGTGGATCGGTCCGCGTCCGCTTCAATGGCCCAAGTCCGCTCCTCAATACTCGCTCGCTCATCTCCGCCGCCTCGCTCCGCGTCAATGGACAGGCAGCCTTACAGTTTTACTATCCAGGGACTTAATTCTGCCTATGTGGTCAGTTTGCACGCATTACGCGTGGCCTATGTCAGAGCAAGTGTCCCGCGGCGATTGCCACCGGATTACGTATCAGATTAGTCTGTCAGTGTTCATAGGAGACACTAACTAGGTACTTACTTTTCATCGTGCAGCTCGTCTTTGTTTAGTACCTAGTATTTTTCGAGGACCATTTCAGCTGATGATTTTCTCAATAAAATTGTGATTAGAAGTGATTACTCTCGGTACCCTAAATACGAATTAACAAGTAAAACAAACATAAGATAATCAGTTTTTATTTATACAACTTTTACTGATGACATAACATCCATCCATCGAAAGAAAAATCATACTAAGCATACGAAAAAACATTAATTTATGTACAGACTAAGCTCGACGCTTATGCACCGCGCGTCCACAATCACGCTAGTCCAGTCCATAAATATAATACACTCAATATTTACAACGTGAGACTACTTAGAGCCTCGACACATTCAACAAAAATACTGTTCTTCTAACTCCTAACAGCATAGACCCTGATCTGAAAACAAGTAACGCTGTAAAGATATCAAAATGTACAAAATAAATTATTATACATGTAAATAAATTAGATTAACAGCTCAGGTATCTCCTTGAACAGGGAACTTTCAACTTCAGTGACCTCTACAATGCGAGACATCCAACTACTTTTTGTTCGGTTTAATCTTAGAATATGTGCAGTTATCAAACGCCAATTGCACAGAAATATGATATCCTAATGTGGCAATCAACATTTGCCTGTAACAAATACAACACTAAGACAACTTTCATGTAAATAAATGTAGAGAAAAAAAAACAATGGACACTATGTAACAATTGAATCTCACATTTATAAGAGTATTCGCCGATTATGTAGGTACTTCAAGAAATAGGAAGATTCTGATATATTCTGATAATCTAGTATAATTGTCCATAGAGTTAAAACCCACTTCGCTACTAATAACTGTAGCGTTTAACCGTGCGCTATCTGAACCTGTTTGTCCGGGTCCGTCCCGCAGACCGCAGCCTTCGGGCGGCGTTGGGATCCACTCGCGCGACTCTAACTATCGGCTGGAGCCAGTCACCCAACCCTTGCAAAGCTCGCTTCTTTTTCTTAGTCTTCTCATCTTTTTCTTCCGCTTCAGAGGCGGAAGAACGCGATGTTCTTTTCTCTTCTTTTTCATCTTCCTTCAAAGTTATCTTGTCTTTCAATTTATCATGGAGCACCACTTTCAAGTCTAGTTGCACTGGCTGCACTGGCTTGTCCATAGAACGCAACTTTAAATCGGGCTTGTCGATATCCATGGGTTCAACTTCCGAATCGTCTTTATCATCCACAACAGTTTTATCGGCGCTCGTTTGCTCTTCTTTCGACTTTGCTCCGTCGTCTATTAAAGTCCGATCGAATTTTTCCGTCTCTGATAAGTCAGGATCCTCCTCGCTTACTGTGTCTTGGTTGTCGTCCGGAGGTTCAGCAGAGGACCGGTCTAAGCTACTGTCGGCTTTCTGCTCCAAATCTTCGCTGCTTGCGCGCGAGTCTTTCTTCAGTTTCCTTTTATTAGGCCAGCCAGTCTTGTTCTTCTTCTTAAATTTACCCCGTCTGCCGCGTACTCGTTCTGTGGCACCCTGTTTGATTTCGTTCCTTATAAGATCACAATCCTCGCACTCGGAGACTAAACTAGACACGTCTGGTAGGTTTACAGACGGGGCGACTGCGGGTTCACCGTCCATCAGTTCGTCGGAAATGTCATATTCAGCCGCGTCTTCGAACACTTCGGACAAGAACTGTTGAAGCCTCTCTGACGCCTCTTGGGTCTCCGATATAACAGGTTCCACTTTCAAATTGCTCTGAGTGTCACTTATAGTATCCTCTGACGCCGTCGATTTGGCATCGTCAGCGTTTCTCCGCCGATGTATTAGCCCCGCCGAGCCGAGTATAGCCAGAGTTGAAGCGTGTTCCCTCGGCGATTTCCTCGGATGACCTTCCAGAGCTATCAATGCCGCGGTTCGTTTACGGATTCTCTGTTTCTTCATACCCCGTGTTCCGTAGGACCTAGAGGGCCCCGGTTTTCCTTCTCTTCGACCTAAATCACTCAAAGGACAGCAATTTGGTTTAAGCGGTGGTAACTGACCGATTTCATAGGGTAACTTTGGCGACTTTGAATATAATGCTGAAACAAAAAAGATTTTATTAGAATATACAAAATAAGCTTAAAGGAGATGTTGCAAAAATGTATGGACCTCCGGCCATGTATTGTACACAATATCATTAAACAGGCAAAATCAATATAAAAACGTTTTTTACTGCATATTTTCACTTATTTAGCTTTCTTTGCAGTTACAAAACATTATTTGCAGTTAGAATTGCAACTCAAAACCAACATGGCGAATATGGCGGGCAATGTCATTTTGACATTTTCATTTTTTAAATTGTATTTTGGTTATATAGTACTTGGAGAAAAAAGTAATATTTTTTAAATACTATCGAATTCGATTGATCCCAAGTGTCGGCTGTATCGCCGCCTTGTTTAACATAGTTGAAAATGATAACATCGTTTGAATTAAATGTGGTTGTAACTCTAAAATATATTCTTGAATAAATTAATTGTATTTTTTTCGGATTCTTCTTTAATTTACCCAATTTTTGAGGACGTGTACGAACCAGAGCTGAGCTCGCAACATCTCCTTTAAATTTTACTAACAATAACATAGAAAAAATAATTACCGAAGTATCGTGGGATATTTTTTGTGACGACCTTATCTTGGTCCTGGCGTTTAAACGTCTCAAACCAAGGCTCACTATGAGGCACCGATTCAAAGGCGAACTCCAATTGTTCAACAGCCGGTGTATATTTCAGCTTTCCGTCTTCCCACTTCATGCACTTTTCTGATGGTTCTTCCCTCAGCGGGTTTACTTCAGCCTCTGGTTGCGGCGGTGGTTCCTCGGGAAGTTTTTCTTCTTTATCTATTATTGGATCGACTACTTCAGTTTCAGTTTCAACTGGAGGTATCGTTGTTCTACAAGGCAGCCGACGTCCTCTTTTAGCAACAACGGGTTTCTGTCGCTTACGCCTCCGCTTGTCTTCTGGCCAGCTGTCTTCTTCTGAGGATTCTTCTTTCAATGCTATAGGTCTGGCTAGCCTCTGTCTCTCTAGTTGAGGGGGAGCTTGAGGCGGTGTGCTCCGTCTCGTACTCGAAACAATAATTTTCTCGTCGTCATCAGACGACGTTGAACTCGACGAGCTAGCGCGCCTCGGGAACATGAACTGTTCGGCCTCGTCACTTAGTACGGATAATTCCGAGCGGCGTACCTTTCTGAATTTCACGACTAGAGGTTTTGTACCATTGCAATTTGAAGGAGAGTCCTTCCTTTTACTAGCAAACCCGCCGCTGGATCTTAGTTTTGTGCTGACACCGACCACTTTGTAGTATCCGCGATCTTCAGAGGTTTGCGATTCGCTTGTGCGTTTGCTGCATCTCGTATTGTGCTTCCTCTCGTCATCTAACCCGCCGTTGCGTTTCGGGCTTTGATTGCCGTTCACTGTCGAGTCCGGTGACTGGGAGCGTTTTGAACGTCTACTCCTTGGTTCGGCGTCACCATTGTATAATTTCCTAAGAGATCGTCTTTCGCCGTTG
Source organism: Macrosoma leucophasiata (assembly GCA_036365455.1). Taxonomy (NCBI): domain Eukaryota; kingdom Metazoa; phylum Arthropoda; class Insecta; order Lepidoptera; family Hedylidae; genus Macrosoma; species Macrosoma leucophasiata. The sequence goes on along the minus strand of JAWQUS010000017.1, from coordinate 20,110,652 downwards.
ACAGGAGTGGCTTTGTCCAGGAAGGTGGAAACGTCGGCACCGGCGCCGATGAGCGAATCCAGAGCTAAAAAGTTGGTATGGTCTCTGACGAACGCTAGATGATGCGGCGATCGTCGGTGGAGCGCCGCATCCACGTAGTCTGTATTGCACATTTCACAATATCCCGCCTTCTGGTCCTTATCTTCTTTATCCTTGATGCGTGGACGGCTTTTTCTCGTCATTCTGAAAATAAGATACGACTGTTAGACAGACTAAAGTAAGTAAGATTGATGAATAAAGTTCGAAAAGCTACTTACTTCGTTCCTGTGGTTTTTGTCTGGGTCGTATTAGTAATAATTTCCGGCGACTCTTTCTTCTCCTTTTTCTCTTTGGGCGGGTCAGGTTCTAATGATATTTGGGGCCATTCATCAAACTCCTTGTAAACAGGTCTGCAAGGTCTGCAATTGAAGAAAGAAACGTTTAGCGTCTGTTGTGAACTAACATTAATTTTTCGTACAATACAGGGTCCATACTTGTCCAAAAACTCAATCTTGATAAAATGTTTACTGAAGTAGTTGACATGCGCTTTACGCGGTGCCGTGAAGAATGTGTCATACAGTTTATCCAATAGATTTATAGCCTGAAAGATTAATAAATATATTTTAAGAATATATAAAAATATATTGCCAAGAAAGTTATTAGCATTATACAGTTAATAAAAGTGGTAATATCCTTTTACAAATGATACAAATTGAGTAAATTTTGTACATAGTCATTCTTGAACTCTCCATATATTTTGTACTCCATCAATTTGGGGATTGTATCATCTGGAAGGGATACAAATAGCAAAAGCAACAAACATATTAAATATTGATTAGTTCCACAAAAGCCACCATGCAACCATGATCAATTTTTTAATTTAATAACAAAGGTGGCAAACTATAATGCAATCACATGGATGTTAAGTGATGTCTGCAGCCTATAGACATCTACACAAAAATGGTCAAAATACAGATGCATTGCCACCCCTGAGACCTAAGTTGTTTTGTATCGGTGATAGCTATTAATAATATAATTTAATCACCACAGATTTATTTTATTATTAGGAACAGTCTTTCTGCTCTTGGCTTAATACAGTTCATCCTTTTCACAAAATGTATAAATACATTACATATTCAACATGGCGTGTGAAGCACAGTCGTGTGGTAGATAAAAGGTTAAACAAGTAGTTCATGCAAGATGCTATCAAATAACACAACAATAGGAAGTACAGTATTTTGTCTGTAACTTCTATTGGGAAATCATTTTGCATAAACTCTATTATGACATCTATATGTTACGGCTAATACCCGAAGTAGCAACATATACAAATTAAAACACTCTCTGTATGTGTATGTCCTTTACATGAAGAAGAAACAATATACAATACAATTTCAAAACTAAAGGCATATTATTTGTTCAGTTTCGCCCGCGCTGCTTTGCTCCTATAAGTCATATCGTGATGATATATAGCTATATATAGCCTATAGCCTTCCTTGTTAAATGGGCTGTCTAACACTGATAGAACTTTTTAATCGGACCAGTAGTTCCTGAGATCAGCGCGTTCAAGCAAACAAATAAACTCTTCAGCTTTATAATATTAAGTATAGATTACAAGAAAAAGGTGTAAAATAAGTTTATACTGGTAAGTTAGTCCTGAAAAGGTTAATAAATTTGAAAAAATTGCTTTTAAATAATAATAAACAGGAGTGTATCAATTCAGTACAGCTTATCTATGTATGTGATTATACGATACTTCATTATGTTGTGAATGGGACATTTGCGGTGAGGATGTTATAACTCTGGTTTGATATATTCTACATAGAAAGGACCATTGCATTGCCAGATTTGTACAGAACAAATGAAGAAAAGGTACACTGTTAAACAGATTTGAAATATTATCTAGTGAACTTAAAAATATTCTGGTATTTCAATTATTTTTGAATCTCCGGAATAAAAAGTTCAAAATTGAAGTTCAGTATGGAATACTTCTACTGTTGTTCAGAACTGTTAATACAGTCATCGAAATTTTCATATAGTAAAAGAAAAGTAGACACTACTACATTGAAATTTCTGGTTTTTATTAATATTGTCATATTTTTGTTTAACACATGCAAGTGGTGTTAGAATTAAGTTGGAACTTCAGTAGCTTAGTAGTAAAGTGGTTGGACGAGTTATGCTGAGGTCGCAGGTTCGATCCCTTCCCGAATTAAAATTTTCCAAACCGTTTTTTAAATCTCCTTTTTTTTTGTAAGTTGTTTATAGGCAGCAGTATTTACTTATCATCAATTTGAACAGTACGCTTGTATGCCAGTTTCATGACAAAAACAAGTAACATTTACTGGTGGTAGACCTGCAGTGACGAAGCTCGCGGGCGTAGGCACCACCGCATTACATAATATATTTGCCGGTAAATGGTAGTGTTCAGTCCTATCGTGCTCCGGTTAGTTGGTAATGTATGGCCTTGTAATTTCTGGCAGAGGCATAACACCTTAGGCCTCAGGAGTGGTAACGCATCGGCATTTTGACCTCGGTCCCTTGTATACCAGTAATCTGCTTCCACAGCAAAATCCTACCTTCTGCACGGTGAGCTGCTGATACTTGGTTGCAATAGGTGGCGGCGGTCCACGCAGGCGCTCCAGCATCGCATCGGCTCGCGAGCGGCACGCGGGGTCACGGCGCACGCATCGCGCGCCACCGCCGCCGCCGGCGACACCCCTGTTGCTCACCACGTGCGTCACCCGCGACGTCAGGAACACCTCCTCGCGCTGCAATGTTCATTCTAACTTTAGCTTTTTGATCGCAGCCATAACGGGCGGTTATAGTATTTAACCAACAGCCAACTTGTAGGGCGCCCTGGGGTAATCAGAGGTCCCCTTTGATTACCCCATTATCGTTGCTTCCTCAAACAATGAGACTCATGAATTATCTCGACTGAGAGGTGACACCAGACAATGAATGGGGATGATGACTAGGTATGAATTCACTACTTTGTATCATATCACATGAAAGGGACTTGCAAATGAGATATAAAGATACAAAAATTATGAAAAATCGAGTTGAATCGTATGAGATAGAAGAGATCAAAAATGACGAAAATTCGTGAACAAATAAGTTAGAGCTCAAAAATGACGAAAATTCGTGAACAAAATAAGTATATTATAAAAATAAATGTTTTTACAAAAACGCAGTACCTATTGACAAAGAGATTCTTAAAAGTTTTGAGTTCACCATACAATTCACAGGTTTTAACTCTAACGTGACGTCATAATAGAGCGTCTATTTATATGAACCGTTTTGAGTCGTTTCACAATTCACATAATTTTTAATTGTTATATCTTTAAAATCATTAGATATTGAATAGATTTGAAGACAACACTTTATTTATTTATTTTGCCTATACTTTTTAAAATTACATTTTAAAAAAAATAGTAATCTCTATTGTGATAGTACCATCGACTATGGAACCAATAGACACCTTATGTAGGGCGAACGGTTTCTGTCAATGCATACGCTAAATCTAGCTGATATTATCCGCCGTCTTAAAATGTTCATTTAATACCAACCACTTCCCTGATCTGAGAGTACATAAAATTTTCAAAAATAAAACGACTTAAAAAAACATAAGATGCCGAGTTGTAGTGTGAGATGGTGCAGTAAAATCACTAACACTTCTAATTTGAAAAAGGATGGTATTTGTTTTCACCGGTGTTTTATAATACACATAATAAATCAATAAATAATACAGAATAATATTCATGGTAGCTCAAATTAAGCTGGTCATGATTTGTTCTTTAACGTATTAAAAAATTTGATATCTCTTTTCTTCGTATGCACGTAATTCGCTATTTCGTTTTTTTATAGACGTCATGAGCATTGTCAATAATTGACATTACAGACGGATGGAACGCTAGGGAGGCTCTTAAAGTCTTATCGATATAGTCGATATAATTAGGGAAAGTGGGGTAAATTGATGGAGCAAGGATTATGGGATAATTTCCATATATAAAATTCTCGTGTCCCAATGTTAGTTAACATACTTCTCTGAAACGGCTTTACCGATTCTCATGAAATTTTGTGTGCCTATTGGGTAAGTCTGAGAATGGGCCAACATCAATTTTTCATACCTGTACGAGCCAATATTGCACATACAGCATTTTTAATGTTAATTACCTAATTAAGCCAGTCGTAGCTTTATAACATAACGTACGCAAGTCATTGTATTTCACAACAAAAAGTGCGACTCATATAAATCGAATAAATATTCTACTATAACCTTTTAACGTTGGTTTACTTAGTGTGAACTCCGAACAACTTTAACCTACAACCGAGGGTACCTACTCTCTACGGCAGAAACCCCAACAATATCCCTAAGTAATAAGGGTGACAGCTAGAATTTACTTTGTTTTTTTTCCAGTTTTAATAAGGGTTCTTAGGGTTCCGTAGTAAACAAGGAAGCTTCTAGACTACAAGCCCATGTTAAAAAATTGATGGGTCATTTGAACCACCAGGTGACCTATCTAGAGCGATATAAGAGCATAAAATAATAAGATTCAGCACTATGCCGTCACTTGTAAGCTGTCCAACTGAGTGCAGGTGAGAATTCAAAAGTACAGGTAGACTCAGTACATTTTGGTCACATATTTTTGTACGGCATTCTTACCAACGATAGACCCATTAAAAATAATAAGAAAACGCACAGTGCCGTACAAAAATGGTGCGCCACGAAGTCGGATTTTTTTTTTATTTTCTGACAATTACCGGGGTAAATTTGGTCATTTGATTTTGTACGGCATCTGTGTCATACTATTTCAATAATGCTTTCAATTCATTATTCCGCAACGCCGTACAAAAATCATGCGACAAGGGGAAGAAATCGAGAGTTGCAACCCCCTCTCTTTCCGTAGTCCAGGGGGTGATTTGACACAACATGAAATAAACTTATTTTGAAATTATTTTATGCATAGATAATATTTTTTCATGTGCCGTACATTTTCGTTGGTTCAAAGGGGAAAAAAAACCGAAAAAGAAAAAATCAAAAAGAAAAATTCCATATAACGAAATGTAAGGTGAATTTTTCTTTATATTTTGATAATAAAATATGTGAGGGTAGTTTGTTAACTTTGGTGTTACCATACAGATTTGTATGGTGTTGTGTAATCCCTGATTAAAAAAATGAATTAAGAAAGTATTCGAAATAATGAAATTTGAATTATTTTTAATATTTTTGAATATTTTAATACTTTTTAATTCTTTATCTTATGGAGAATTAACATTGTCAATATTTTTGAATACTTTTTTTTAACCAGGGATATTATTATATGTGAGACAATTGAATAAATTCGTGTTAAATGTGCATTCTAAACTACTGTGCAACGTTTAGCATTTGTAGGGAATAGTCCTCTTCAAAAATATGTTAATACCGTACTGTATCAGATGGCCATAAAGTAACCTCAAAATTGAAGCGTTGATTTCATCAGCCTAAAAGATATGGTTTGCACAAAAATGTACGGCATCATTTTTTCCTAATTCATCTATGTTAATACTATTTAAAACAAGAAATAAAATGTATAAAACTATTATATTTCATTAATCAATGATATTTAAATTTTTACAATAATTTGCAAAATTTCAGTTTTTGCATTTCTCTATAATTTTTTTTAGAACGGTTTCTTTTGAACGGCAATACTATATAACAATTGTATTTTATAATATCATGTTAAAAAAAAAGTTCCCGTACAGGTTCAAATGATTTTACAGCTTTATAAATCAAAAATACGATGAAATTAAGATAATTATTGATATACATTCAAGGGAACAATCATTTTTTGACGGCATTACTTTTAATAGTACTTTTGAGTGCTACATAATGTTTTGGAACCGATGCCGTACTTTTTCAAATCACCCCCTGGACTACGGACAGAAAGGGGGTTGCAACTCTCGATTTTTTCCCCTTGTCGCATGATTTTTGTACGGCGTTGCGGAATAATGAATTGAAAGCATTATTGAAATAGTATGACACAGATGCCGTACAAAATCAAATGACCAAATTTACCCCGGTAATTGTCGGAAAATAAAAAAAAAATCCGACTTCGTGGCGCACCATTTTTGTACGGCACTGTGCGCTTTCTTATTATTTTTAATGGGTCTATCGTTGGTAAGAATGCCGTACGAAAATATGTGACCAAAATGTACTGAGTCTACCTGTACTTTTGAATTCTCACCTGCACTCAGTTGGACAGCTTACAAGTGACGGCATAGTGCTGAATCTTATTATTTTATGCTCTTATATCGCTCTAGATAGGTCACCTGGTGGTTCAAATGACCCATCAATTTTTTTACATGGGCTTGTAGTCTATTCGCCATGTCCGTCTGTCTGTCTGTCCGTCCGCGGTTGAGCGCAAAAACTATTGGCACTAGAGATTTGAAATTTGGCACAAGTACAGGTATACCTTAATCGCGAAGAAAATGTGAAATGTTATTAATATGATTTTAATTTACTATAACCTATCTGTTTTGATTTTATATTATTCACTGTATGTATTTTTAAATTTTTTATGACTTCACTTATGTAGGTATCTAAAAAAATGTAGATACTTCTCCAAAATAAAAACATTTTCTTTATTTTTTTCTCGTATTATTATTATTATTACGAAAATCTGTTAACAATATAGTCCCATTTCCTCAGCAGTTCATAATCCTCAGCAGTTCATAAAAGTTTGCCATATTTCGATATAAACGTAGTTTGTTAGTCATCCCTATGATTTTGAAATATTATGATTTTTAGAATTAGAACGCAACGTCCTACTTCGTCTGCCTTCAGGCAGTTGACAGAACGAATTGTATGCAATAAATTGAACATTCTCAGTCTATAGGAAGGCTGATTGATCTGTAGATAGTACGAATGTGTGAAATAAAAAAAAATTAAAAATTCTTAACATCTCCAGTGAGTTATCTTTCGTTATTATTATTTATATTTCTTATCTTTCAAGTTGTACAATTTGAAGAAATACAGTTTTCCCGCTTCTCATATAGCACATAAAAGTTGTCTAACTAAGGCATTCATAAATGTACATCTCAGATTCACACCCAAAAAACCAGTATCAAAAAAATACATGTCACATTGATGATGCAAATATTTACACAAAGTACTGTTTGTGCCTGCCCTAGTTTTGAGTAGATACCTATGTACTCAACTAGAGCTTAGATGTTTTGCCTCTTCAACATAATAATTAGACAATAAACTGCTTAATCATCAGTAAAAACATAATGTCTACATCAAATCAATTAATAACTACCTACCTACATAATATTCTGCATAATGGGTGATATTATGTCTTCATAAGATCTAACAATAAGAAGCCACTATAAATATTGAGTCTAATATCACAGTTATAAAGTTCAATGTCGCTTGCACGCTTCAAACTGGAAGTGATGTATGCAAGCAAATTTGTACCTTATCAATGCAGACAGAGAGTACAATTTTATGAGTGTTGTACATCATACTTATACACTAGCCTACCAGGTAGTATTTAGACAAAGTTTACAAAGTCAATCATGATTGTTACTTGATGAGGCAAGATCCTAGACAAAGATTAGTTACAACTTTTGGACCTTGTTTTAGGGAAATATAAAATAAATATCTCCCTCTCCAATCCTCAGACCGGCAAATTACCCTAAAAGTTGGTAGTTGCCGGTTATCTAAAGAAAGAAGAACTTTGGGACCAGCTTGATAAGTGATATTTTTGGGAATTTATGAATTTAAATTGTCTCCTCATAGTGTATGGTAAATGGTACTTACATGCATTACAGTTTTATTTTATGTCATAAATTTGACAGACAAGCATACAGGTCACCCGATGGTAAGTTACCATAATAATATGAAATTTGCAACACTGGTGGTGTTGCCAACACGCTGCCAGCACTGAAGGAGCTAGTGTACTGTATCATAATGTGGGGTTAATTATAATAACAACCTTTGTCTTGAATGTCTTGGTGTGTATAGTTTAATTGAAGTATAATTTCCATTGTCTTGTGTACATTATCAGAAGCATTTTGAATTACTATCAAAAGTTTTGTTAGTTCAGTTGAATGACTACAGTAATTCAAAGGAGACATTTCAAAATGTATGGAGCTTGGGCCCGCACACCCCTTGTACACTATATTGAGAGGAGAAGTAAAAAATACTTAATCATTTTCAGCTACTCAAATCGTTTATTATACCTTCAATTAATTGTCGTAAGTATATTTCAAAAACAAGAACGTCATAGTGACATATTGCTGTCATACAAAAATTACATTCAAATTATTTTTTGAGTATTTTTCTATGATTCTAAGTATTGTTCTCAATGTTTTGATAGAGTGTACAAGGTGTGGGCCCAACATGGAACTTATGCTTTGCTATGGTTTGGTACTAAATGTTTTATGTATTAGATAAAAGGTGAGTGAGAAGATGTTTATATTGACAGTGCAAACAGCTGTATTGCTCACCCTTTATCAGTAACATTTAGTTAAACCCGCATTGTATTTTTAATAAGAACAATTAAATAAAAAATTAAGTTAGAAGCAAATGAGAAGGAGACAAAATGATAATTGTTAATTTTAAATAATTATTTGATTGTGATTGGTGTAAAGAAAAATTTATGAATACAAATATACAAACTTATATATATATTTTTTTGTAAGTTCTGATAAAGGACGTCAAAGGTAATCAAAGACATTTTTAGTTTTATGTATTTTTTTTCTTCAAAATGATTTGATGTCATTTTTTGAAATGACACTGAAGTAAACCCAAACAAAGATCAAATCTGATTATGGCTTATGGCCGATGGCACATAAGCTGAGAATTTTTTTTATAGTTAATTAGAAAAAACACACTTTGAAGTAAATATTGATGCAATGATTTGTAAACTCAATCAGGACACAATTGACTGTATCTGTATTTAAAACAATGTAATTAATTTTATGCATCTTTCATCGTAATAGGTAAACATGTAGTCTGAGAACTCTGCTTATCCATAATCAAATTATTAAACTGGCAGTTTAATAATTTGGGTAATAGTTTAATAACCCATGGGTCAAGCTGCCAGTTCCCTGATGTCAGTTCCCAGTTCATTGAGTGATAACTTGACAGTTCTTGATAAAAGTACACAAAGAATTATATCTACTGCTAAACAAACTAAAGAATGTCACATTGAGAAAACTATCACAAAAAAAAGAGTAAACGAGATTGATTAAGGAATTATTTTTTCTGTTTATAAATATCTTTCCTGATAGTTATATCCATATGTGTAATAGTTGATTACTCAAAATAAGGTAATTTACAAGGTTATCAGTAGTTTGTTGACCATGTATGTACCGAGTGATTTAAAAATAGCATCGGCAATACATTAATGGATATGTAAAATGAAATAATGCATACAATTTCACAGTCATACAGATGGTGTTACATGACCTCTGTTTGTAATTACCATAATTTTACATAACACAACACTACAAACAAATCTTGAATACAATCTAATTACTATATTTACATGAATTACATCGATTGGAAGGATAGATCTCACATGTACATTTATGAACATTTTGTTAATAAAAATATATAATTTATGTTGCCAGTGCAAAAATTGATAATGTGTCAAGAGAAGTATGTGGCAACTCTGATTGGAATTGTCATTTGGTCAGTTTCATTGAGTTGGTGAGGGCACAATGTGAAAGTCAGCAAGTTATACATATTGACCTATAATTTCAGAATGCGCGTCGCGTGCTCCGATGTTTCAGCGGGCGACGGCGCGGCTAGCAACAGCCACCGAACGCTCACATGAACATGTCGTAAAGATTTACTAGGAAACATCGGGCGGTGTGTGCGAGTGAGCGCGCGCGGTACATTATCGACACACGACACTCAACACGCCCGCTGTTTCCTTGAAATGCGCTCCACACGGGCCTGACGCCGGCGAGCCGCGGCAACGCGCCCTCCCGAACGCGCCAACCGTCCCGCGCAAAAAAATAACACACCCGTCACACCACACACCAATCTCACCCCTAACATAACCGTCTTAAGAATCACAACCCCTTGACTTCACAAAGCAATATCAACTGTCAAAAATTAAGCATACACACGCGTAAGCCAAAGAAAACTACATGTCTAACCGCTTCTAAATGAATTTAGTGCAACGCAGCGCGATTGTACACGGCGCGCGGCCTCGGCCCGCTGCATTTCGCTCGGCGGCGGTGACTCTAAAGCGAGCATACAAAAGATGACCTAAAATCGAACGCAAGCTACGCGCTCGACTAGCCAATCTGTACACTATGTTTTTAAGTGTTTTCTAAACAATTGTGACACAATCAATGTGTCCACGAGCGCATGTGGATATCGTAAGGTACATATACTTACACAAAAACTGTCCGCGAGGCCCCCGCGTACCGCTTATCACAAAAATAAGTAAGTATATACTAGTCACTGAGACGAGCACTTCGTCACTGCTAGAATTACCACGATATACAATGTACGCTGCAAATGGTTAGCACTGTCAGGTGTTACGTGAACTTGCGAATTAGTTGTACCACTATTGCTATACTTTTTCATGTAATTTATTCACATTTGCTACATAAAATCGTAAAACAACAAACACAAATCTGTCACACAAGATGGAGATATTTTGCTATAGTTTTTGTTTTGTGCACTGGCGGCGCTGCAATAGTATGGAATGGAAGGGGGAACGACTCATTGGCCAATTTTGTTGAGTACGTTCCATTTCAAGCAAATGTCAGGGCGCATTAAATTGTAAAATTAATATGTAATAATAATTTTTAATTTATCAGTGTCTACAATAATTTGTTTTTCAGTTAACAAAACAATGTTTATTATCTACAAAATAGATTTTATATTAAATTGTAAGTTCCAAATAAATATTTATAGTATCAAGGTACATAAAATGTCACAAATCATGTAACGGATCGTAAATTAAGTGACTAATATAAGTATGTCACATTATAGGAAGTGATAAAGAGGGGTTTATGGGTTTATCAATTTGGTTGCATTACACTATACATAACCAACAAATTTACTGCTACGTACATAATACAAGTCTTGTACGTAATTATGAACATTTTTGGCGGCAAAACTCTACTTAAATCACTTACCAGTCCCAAATCTTGAAGTCTTCGAGATATAGATCGGGATAGAGACGGATCTGGTATGTCCAAATAGAAGCAAAAATTTCTACGAACTGAAAATTACGAACAGTATTAGATACAAGTCGACGAGAAGGATACTTTAAATTTGCTAGTACGACACACCTTTGTTATATTTCTCTTGCAATTGCAAAGTCGAAACCATCTTGATCTATACGAAAAAAATATTAAGCACTAATCTTCGATACGTTGACACTAAAGAGCAAGACCTTGTATTATTAATCACTTATGTTAAAATCTTTGGTAGCGATTTTTTAATCTAATACTTAACAGTTAAATATATGTAACAGAGCTTACGAAACATGGTAGATCCGAAAAATAAAAATTAATTTTACTTTTTCTATTACATTTTGACCCTACGTAAAAGACGAAATGTCACTGACAGACAGCTGACATCAATAGACAAGCCTCTGTCAATGATCTATGGTTGAAAAATCGATTTGCCAATCGATAAAAAATCTTTTTCCGTCGACAATAGAGTTGCAGTGTTGCCAACTATTACTCCTCCAATATTACGATTGATTAAAAATAAGAAAAAAATCTTCATGTTATTTTAATACGTGATTTTACTTACAAACGTATACGTAACGTAATCCCCGAAGGGGTAGGCAGAGGTGAATGCATGCATTCAAGCATAAATGCAAACACCCACGACTCGCCGGTTACAACGGATACGGTTTACTTACAACAAATGTAATATTATGTATAAAAAACAACCCACTCCATTCTTTTTCGTAACTTCAGGACGCTCGCGATGGGCGAACGCGGTGTCATGTCGGACTCACTGTAGGTAGGCATTGAACGGGCAGTACATGAATCCTATATACGTATTTTATCGATTACTCATGTTCGAGTTATATGTACCGGGAATGGACGTCAGCCGGCGTGCCTAGATCGCTAGGTAGAGCTTCGACCTGTTTATTTAACAGGGTTGAATCTATGTAGGTCACCTGAATGTAACATGATTTTATTTCATAGAACATAAAGGAATAAATTATTTGCCTTAAAAAAGGATTGAGGAAGGCAAAAAAAAATATTATAGAACGGTCCTTTCCGACGCAGTCTGACCCTGATTAAAAACAAAGTTGGTAGGTACCTAAGGAGTATGGGTTTTCGTTTCGATTATTGGCGCCTTGAAAGAGGCATGTGGTTCTATTTATTTCAATTTCTTAGTGTTTTTTTGAGTTATATAAAATAAAGTTGGTGGCATTTGTTTGATATAAGTTTATTACAGTGCCCGTGTATAGTAAAATAGAATAATAGTGCGAAAACACGGCCTTTCAGCTTACCTCCAAAACTTAATTGTGAATGTTCTGGTAGAGTAGCCAACTAGCCATCGCTTTACTCGAATTACAGACTATGACTCACTGTTCAATGTCATACGCTGAAAGTTTGTGTCAAGAAGATCCAACTACGTACAAAGAAGCTGTGACAAGTCCTCAAAGAGAACAATGGCTAAAAGCTATGGATAGTGAGATAAAATCTCTCAAGGAGATGAAGACGTGGATTTTAGTACCACTACCAAAAGACAGAAAAACGATTTCCTGTAAATGGGTGTACAAGACTAAAACCAATGCTGATGGATCTCTAGACAAATTCAAAGCTCGGCTTGTTGCTCGAGGATACACACAGAAGAAAGGAATAGATTATGAGGAGACATTTAGTCCAGTGGCCAAAATGACTACAATAAGATCAGTATTGAGCATTGCTGCAAATGAAGGTCTAAATTTAACTCAATTCGATGTTTCTACAGCCTTTCTTAACGGTACGTTGAATGGGGAAATTTATATGAAACAGCCGGAAGGCTATAGTGATGGCACAGGTAAAGTTTGTAAACTAAAGAGAAGCCTCTATGGATAAAAACAAGCACCTAGATGTTGGAACCGATGCACAGTAGATTATTTGAAAAGTATTGGATTTAATCAATGTGATAATGATCCATGCTTGTTCACAAGGAACACTAGTAGCAATAAAATTATATTGGCTCTCTATGTTGACGACGGACTTGTAGCAAGTAAGAACCCTAAGGCCTCAGATAAATTTATTTTAGAGCTGAAGAGAAGGTTCAAGATAACTGCAAAGCCACTTACATACTTTTTAAGTCTCGAGATTGACAAAACGGAAGATGGCGTGAGATTATCACAAAAGCACTATGCATCCAAAGTCATAGATCGCTTTGGAATGATGGACTGTAAGCCCGTATCAACACCAGTAATAAAAGATGGACCTACAGAATCTGAAAATGGTACTGAAGAGGTAAACTCTTTGCCTTATAGAGAAGCTGTGGCCTTGGCTTACTTAAGTAGGACTACAGGAAGTAGACCAGACCTAGCTTACGCTGTGAGTGTGGTTGGTATCCAGAGTTCTGGATAAACCTACAAAAGATGATGTTGTCAAAGTCAAGCGTATTCTAAGATATGTAAAAGGAACTTTAGACTCGAGCATCATTTATAAGAAAGGCTACAAGACAGGCATTTTAGAATGCTACAGCGACTCAGATCACGCTGGAGATATGTCAACAGGACGTTCGACATCTGGCATCATATGTATGTATGTATTCAGGAGCTGCTATATCCTGGTGTAGTCGAAAACAGACCTGTGTTGCTATATCGAGCACTGAAGCTGAATTAGTGGCATCTAGTGAAGCAGCAAGAGAAATTGTATGGCTTAAGAGATTATTCGGTGAAATATCAAGTCTGAAAGAAGTACCCAAGCTTAAGGTTGATAACATAGCTGCCATCAGAATTTCCCAAAATCCTGATATGCATAGACGCATCAAGCATATTGCTATAAGACATTTCTATATCAGTGAACTTGTGACGAATGGCGATATATGCGTAGAATATGTGCCAACGGAATTCCAACTGGCTGACATCCTGACTAAGCTCTACATAGGCCAAGAATGGCAATTATATCAGCAAATATAGGGCTAGTCCAAAAGGGAGGATGTTAAAGGAGTTTGGACGTCGATATATTTTTAATTGTTTTTAAAAATAGAATAGAATGTCATTGTCATATACATTTTTGTTAGAATTTTTACGTCTTAGTTACGAATAAATCGATCCTATGAAAATTAATAAATAATTATTTTTCATTAAAACACGAACCTCATCATACCTAAGCTATAAAATGTATAAAAATAATTATTTATTATGTTTGCCTGTATCGATCTGTGTAGATCTTAACACAACAGTAGGAGGATGATTTCACCAATCACCAAAAGTGGATCATCCCGATTGTCCCGCGGTATAATTAACATAGGCAAAATGTCCATGTACATCATATTTTTTTTTACGGATCCATGTACTTTAAGTTTTAGCTAAGTTTTTAATTAAAATTACGTTTGTACTTACATCTCTAAAATTATGCGTAGGTATACATAACCAACAAGAAATAATGTGCACATCGACCTCGGGAAGAGGCGTCGGCTTATTTCGGATCTGTAGAGCGTTATCTCTTTCGCACCTTACCTATTTGATATGTCGAGATGCACTTCGTTTTGTTATTTTTAAGATCGAATTCACAGTAGCAATAGAAATTGTAATTTGTTAAAATATTTATGAAGAATAAAGTATTTTTTATGTAATGGTTTTTGAATTACTAGCAGAGACTAATACCTACTACTAATATATATACTAATTTGTAGAGACTGACGCTTATTACTTACGAATATTCCGTGACACGAGCAGCGGCTGGACGAAACGTCTTCGGCCAAAACTTGTAAAACATAAAAACAAAGATCTACAAGTTATATCAATATTAAACTGTTTTCCGTACTTAAAACTTTAATAATAATAAGATCAAGGTTGGATCATGGGTCTAATACAGAAGGCGGTACTCGGTACGTATAGTGAGGAGGTTCCTGTCTCTGTGACCCTAACCACCGACAGCTTGGACCCTGTTCCCGCTGCCGGCGGCGCAATATTTTTTAATTTATTTGAATTTGAATCGTTATATCTTAACAACTTTTAAGTACTTATTGACTATATGTTTCAAAGACAAATAGTATTTATTTATCTAATACTATTACAGGGTAACCAATAAAAATTGTCAACATCCCAATACGATTGATTAGAGGTCAGTATATGCTAAAAAAATAACGCCATTATTTAAAAAATATAGTGACATCCCTGTTGCTTCAATGGAGTGTAGGTAAATATTTTATAAAATGGGCTTAGTTTCCATTCTGTTTGTATTTATCTACTGTGTTTTAAAGCAGCAGGGGCGGTCCGGCGCTACCATTGCTTAGGCCTAAGGTGTTATGCCTCTGTGGCGGAAATTACAGGGCTGTACTTTACCACCTGACCGGAACAAAATAGTGCTGACTACCATTTAGCGGCAAGTATATTAGGTGAGGCGCGCATGGCCCAGCGGCTGGTGTAGATCGTAAGCGATCTGCTCGGTTAAGCACTACGGGCGCGGTCGGGTAGTGTGATGGGTGACCGCTAGTGGCAAATTAAATGCGCGTTTCCGTGCTTCGGAGGGCACGTTAAGCCATCGGTCCCGGTTGCTATCGATGGATAGAAGTCGTTAAACCTTGTTGGAGGCCTTATGGGCGGTTTGAAAACATCCGACAGTGGGTTGGCCACTAACCCACCCACCTCCACCAATCCGCATTGGAGCAGCGTGGTGGAGTAAGCTCCAGGCCTCCCCCCCAAAAAAGGGGAGAGACTCGTGCCCAGCAGTGGGACGTATAATGGGTTGCCATTATTATATATTAGGTGCGGTGGTGCCTACGCCCGCGAGCTCCGTCAGTGGAGCTCTACCGCCAGCACTTAACTGCAGGATAAACGTGATTTTGGCCAAACGCAGGCTGAGATAGCAGTGACAGTCGACAAGATGCTCAAGGAACTCCAGCCAAAAGAGCCCCTAAAGCCTTCCTCAAAGACGCCCCACAACGAGGTTGAGCAAAATTAGGGGAGTGCAGTCTGTGCAGTAGCGGAAGAATGCCCTCCTATAGCGTAGGCCTGTCACGTTCCGCTCAGTTAAAGCTGAACGTGGAGCTAATTTGGATTAATAATTAGTTGCTTAATATTCAGGTGGGGACTGGTCTGTTCTGGTTTGCAGGAGCTACATCACATTTAGTAGATAGCAGTTTATTTGCATCTATGCTATGGACGTTCACATTATTTGATTTTTTACGATAATTTGTACTAGATTTAAACTCTCATTTAAAAGAGCTCTTACTGAGTTTGTTGGGTAGCGGAGTTCTTCTCAGTAGTGACTGCACTTGGAACTCTGCTAAGTGAATAACTTTGATCTGGACGAATAAGTTTTTCTTTTTCTTCATTTATCATCATTGAAGGAATTGAACATTTTTGTGATTATTATGTTTTAACTAAGTAGTTTAAATTCTAATTTTTAATTTACTATCATATATGATTTTGCTTTACTTTATGTAATGGTTATTCACTCTAGGTATTTTATATATTTCTTGACGTTTTGAAAGTATCTGTAAAGATCTATTCAAAAGAAAAATATTTTTTATTTCTATTTCATCAATTTTTTTAAATTAAAATAGTTACACCATGACCCTAGTGAGCTGGTGACGATAGTAATAACAAAAAAACATGTTAATTTAAAGCATCATTCCTAGTTAGGTAACTACTTTCTACCTACCTTGGAATGATGCTATATTATTTATATATAACTAGCTGACCCGGCAAACTTCGTATTGCAACACAGACCAATCAGCCTTCCTTCTATTGCAATAATGAAATAATGTGCCAAAGGTTTGATAGATACGGACTATTCGTATAAGAAAATAAAATAGTGGTTTTTACTGTTTCCCTTCAATTCCTGCATATTTTCTTACCTTTCATACCTTCCCTGGACTTCCAAAAATCATTCAAAACCAAAATTAGCGAAATCGGTTCAGTCGTTCTCGAGTTTTAGCGAGACTAACCAACGGCAATTGATTTTTATATATATAGATAGATAATCAATTTGTGCAGCTTTTATAAACATCCGATATCAGCATCCCGAATGACACACATGAAAACATAACATAGTCATATAATAATATAGAGGTAAAGCTGTCTGTTTCATATATGAGTAAGCACACAATTGATAGCATTGGAGCGCGGAATGGAAAGGGTTATTTTGACCAACAAATCAATAAATGAAGAGCGAGAGCGCAATAGATCAGTCCGTAATAAAATCTATATATATTTTGTCTGGCTAACGGCTAACCTGATAGACACCCTGCGAGGACCATCCATACAAAAACGCAAATACCCATTTTGCCGTATTTCGAAATAATCGTAAAATAATCGTCTTATTTAAATACATACATTATTATCCACAAATATAGCTTACTTTAACTGCCTCGGTAGCCTAGTGGTAGCAGGGCACTACTACTACGCTGTGGTCCTGGGTTCGAACCCAGGACCTCAGCCCTGCCAACCATTATCAGAGATAATGGTGTAAAGTCCTTTGTCTCTGGTTCTATTGGGATTTTTCCATTTTCTGGAAATTTCTCAGTACCTCGAAGTTTGGTAACGTGCCCGGAGATGTCAACAGGCTCGCCAGAGAGTTCACATACCACTTGTAATATCTATTCTGTGATAATACCAACATGTGTTACGTATTTATAACTATACTAATATTATAAAGCTGAAGAATTGGGGGCTGGAAATCAACGGGCTGGCCAGTAAAATATTTACCCCCTTATTCATAAACGTATTTTAGCTAAAGTGTTGCTAATCTCTCCTTTGTCTTTATCTATCCTGCGCATTTGACAAGGCAACTGACAAAGACGAAGCATATTAAATATTATTATAGCTAAAACGTATCTAATATATATTTATGAATAAGGGGGTTAATATTTAGGTCGGCAATTACTTAATCACATGCTCTATTGTCTATTGCCAGCGACCACAGAACCACTAGACACCCTATGTCATCGTTTCTACTAAGAAACATTTCAGTCTAAGTGATGAGGTATGAAGGGCCGGGCAGCGGCAAAAGAGAGCGTCGTGATTGGTCGATTCAAGGTTGCGACAGGTCATAAATTATAACTAGTGATGGGAAAGTTTTTGTTTTGATTGCAAGATTTTAGAGAAAAAAATTAAACTAAAAGAATTGAAACTTACTCCAGTTTTAATTTTATCATGGTCATTTCATTTCAACTCGTTTCATATACATACTTATAACGTTTAGTTAAGAAAATGTAAAACAATAATTTGACATATTGTAATATAAATGCATGTCAAAATAAATACACAAAATAATTTTTGCTTTTGTATATTTCTTTATGCAATTTTTTGTTCAATGCATCAATGCACCTACTATGGTAAGTTAAATAAGTGCCTATGCGCCACCATACAAAATTATGGTATTTAGCTCTAACGTGTTCCGGTTAGATGGTAATGTATGGCCCAGTAATAACTGTCACAGAGGCATATTTTTTTAGGACTCAGGTGTGGCAAACCATCTGCACTTTGCCATCTGGTTTTACGTGAACATGTGAACTTCATGTTTGTTTACACACTTCGTTACAAAAAAAAAAAACAATATAAAAAAGTGTACGAAAGAAAATCAAGTTATATTCAGTTGCATTAACTGTCATCATTCATCAGTTGATTGAGGTGTCACATCACTATACTGATACGTACCAAAATGGACGAAAGGAATAGCAATATTTATTTGAATGTGTTCAAGTTCAAAGTCACTTCATACAATAATAGTTTAGGTCAAATTGTCAATAGATGGCGTTGCGATGATTTACATCACGGTATCGTTACGTTTAAAGGATTTCATATAGTTCATTGGTTTTATTATGTATGAGAGCACAAGTACAATAGATCATATTAGGTCAATATATAGTTCAATGTAATAAGTTCTTAGAGCAAATAAATTAAGTTCAGGTGACAAGTGGTTTTACTTAGTTATCCATAAAGTTCAGTTTGTTCTAAGAGTGGTGCATTTAGGTCATTATTACATTAGTTCAATATTGGATCAGTTGTTGGTCCAAACATTGGTCCTACCGAGCCGTATTAGCTCTTTTTTGAAGAACGAGTACCTGCAGTGGATCGCTGCACAAAGGGTACTTAGCTGCGCAGCGGTGACGACACCTGCGCGCACTACCGAAGACTTGCGCAGCGGCAACGACGGCGGCGCGCACTGTCGAAGAGGAGTTGCAGCAGTAGTGCGATAGAAGGCGCTACATTCCAGTACAACTACAGTACAGTTGGAGTCAAAGAGAGTACACATCGTGAGTGAGAGTGAGTGAAGTGCAAAAACCGTGAGTACAGTACATTTATAAATTAAATTGTTGGTTTACAAGAAGTTATTAACATTTCAAGCAAGCAAAAGTGTCAAGCTATTTAGAACTTTATTTCCATGAACATTTAAACTTAGAAAAATTTGGACGTTAATATTTAGTTAGAAATTGTGTGCATGTTAAATATAGGACTTAGAATAATTTAAGAAAAAA
The DNA here is from genome assembly GCA_036365455.1 of Macrosoma leucophasiata. Classification (NCBI taxonomy): domain Eukaryota; kingdom Metazoa; phylum Arthropoda; class Insecta; order Lepidoptera; family Hedylidae; genus Macrosoma; species Macrosoma leucophasiata. The sequence goes on along the minus strand of JAWQUS010000017.1, from coordinate 20,091,001 downwards.
CGACGGAACGGGGAACCTATGCCCGATTTAGGTCCGTTGTTACTTTAAGTCAAACACTTGTAAAATTTTGCGATAATTTGTCTTCTTAGAACTTTTGTTACATCAACTTAGTGTTTGCTTGGTTTATTTAAGTTGTAACAAAATATTGGATTCATGGATAATGATGACGTTCAAAACAAAGTAATTAGTTTGTTTTAGATAACATACTTTGTTAAAAATATTTGGTGCTTTTATTTTATTTGTTTACTTGTCCGGTAATTTATGATTATAATGTTACAGGTTTAGTTTATTGAACTAAATATTATTTACATGCTATACTTTTTCACAGCATATTATAAACAGGTTATTTTTGTATGAGTATTTTGAACCATAGTTTTATAGATGTGTTGCAAGTTTATTTAAATACATTTTTTGTTTTTTTTTTGTCACGCCCAGCCGTAAAGAATCAGATCTTAATAGCTGGTATATCTAGAAGTTTTTTAAGCTTTTTAGGCCAATTTTACAGATTACATATTTTACATTTTTTTATATTTACAATGGAGGGTTTGATAAGTATTTTACAAAGGCTCCAAAATACTATTCAAAAGGCGTTTACAAACTTTAAAAAGAGTCCAAAAGAAAGAGTTACGGTCGAATACATTGAGGCCAGACAAGAATTACTAGAACAACATTGGTCTAAATTTGAGGAAACTCATAGCAAGTTTCACCAACAATTTGGTGCTGCAGATGTTGGAGATACAATTGAAAAGGTCGATGATATTTTTGATTTGACAGAGGAAAATTATATTAACTTTAAAACACTAATGAAATCAATTTATAATAAAATAGCAGTACAGGTATCAAATAAAGTGGACATTACAGAAAACAATAATTCAAGTAAAAAATCAAGTTCATTTGTTAAGTTGCCTAAGATTTCCATTCCGACGTTTTCAGGTAAATATAGCGAGTGGACTACGTTCAATGATTTATTTAAAGCGTTAGTACATAAAAACGAGTCTCTTGACGATTGCCAAAAATTACATTATTTAAAAAATCACCTCACTGGGGAGGCAGAGCAATTAATAAGACACACTCCAATTAGTGATGCCAACTATCACCAGTATTGGTCCATCTTGGAAAAGCGCTATAACAATAAAAAATATTTAGCGAACTGCATTCTTAAAAGGTTATTTGCACAAAAATGTTTGAATTCGGAGTCGGGCCTTGGTCTTAAGGAATTGTTGGACACCACAAACGATTGTTTGAATGCATTAACGAATTTGGAAGTTGATGTGAGCACATGGGACATAATGATCATTCACATTGTCTCATTTAAGTTAGATTTTGAAACACGTAAACAATGGGAATTAAGCGTAAGTAATATTAATGGTAATGAGTTGCCAACGTTTGAACAATTTAAGTTGTTTTTAGAGAGTAGATACCGTGCATTAGAGTTCATAGAACCCAATAAGTCATCTGTTCACCAGTATAAAGCGTCATTTGGTAGATCACTTGGTCATAACACCAAGGCCTTATTAGCTACTAATTCGTTTGCCATACGTTGTGAATTTTGCAAAGAATCATCACATAAGCTATGTTTTTGCAAACAGTTTGCAAAGCAAACGGTAGACAGTAGGCGTGATTTTGTTGCAAAACAAAATATTTGTTTTAATTGTTTAGGTGGTAATCACAGGGTGTACGAGTGTAAGAAGCCCACCACTTGCAGAGTATGTAAGAAACGTCATCACTCTTTGTTACATCCTAGTGAAAATACGCATAAAAACAGTAACGTCGAATTAGGTCAACACGAATCACCAACTAGTTCATCACGGGATGAGACCGTAGTGTCATGTCTGTCTACAGGTGCAGTGGTCAATCATCGACAGGTATTATTAGCCACAGCGTTAGTTAGAGCCAAGTCGAGAATAGGTCATCACCAGTTAGTTCGTGCCTTACTCGATCAAGGTTCACAGGCTTGCTTTGTTACAGAAGCAGTAGTGCAATTATTGGGATTGAAAAGAATACCAATTCAAGGGCACATAACAGGGTTAGGTGATAATAGGTCAACCACGTCGAATTATATGGTACACATTAAAATTCAGTCACGAATTGACCCAAAGTTCGAACTTCAAGTTAAAGCATACGTACTTAATAAAATAACTGGGTATCTGCCGGACCAGGAAATAAAAATCAGCAATATCGAGTTTACTAGTAAAGGCTTAAACTTGGCAGACCCCGAGTTCAATGTCCCCAACAAGATTGATCTTCTGTTGGGTGCTGATGTTTACAGTCACATCATACAGGACGGCATGATGAAGAGTCCATTTGACACTCTAATTGCTCAGAGCACTACCTTCGGATGGATCCTGTCCGGTGCTGTAAATAAAGTTGTAACATCTAAAAATATTAATGTCATGCATGCACAGTTCAATGAATGTGATATTCTTAGACAATTTTGGGAGCTCGAAGAAATATCAAGTACAAAAAAATTACTTACCCCAGAAGAAGACAGATGTGAAGAGTTGTACAGAGATTCTACGAAGAGAGATGAAGATGGCAGGTATGATGTGAGGTTGCCTTTTCGAGATCTTGATCCTCCATGTAAAGCAGGCAATTCCCGTGGCATAGCTGAAATTAGATTTAGATCACTAGAAAAAAGATTAGATAAAAATAAAACATTAAAAGAAGAATACACAAAGGTAATGCAAGAATATTTACAATTAGGACACATGCGATTAATACAAAAAAACGATGACAAACGTCATCTGGCTGTTTACTTACCTCATCATGCGGTGATTAGGGAGGATAAAGGTACAACGAAAGTTCGAGTTGTCTTCAACGCTTCTGAAAAAAATAATAGAGGAGTATCGTTGAATGACACTCTCATGGTAGGCCCGACATTGCAAGCCGATTTGCGTCATACCATTCTAAGATGGCGCTTACATTCTATAGGTCTTGTAGCTGATGTTATCAAAATGTTTCGCCAGGTAAAAATAGCCCAAGAAGATACAATGTATGATGATGTTATACAATCACTTCAGAGCGATAGCACAAATAATAATTTAGATCAAATTAGCAAATATGAAGCAGAGGACAAATTAGTACAGAACAATAGGACAAAGAATATATTAGTAAAGGACAATAGAACAAATAATAAAATAATAATACTAAATGATAAAAAGGAAGAGGTCATGGAAGAAAATAGAGTACAGATTAAGTTAGACAGTACAATAAAAATCTTGGGACTTACCTGGGATCGCAGCAATGATGTGTTTCAGTACTCGGTGAATCTTCCCTCGGAGTTGACGGTACCTGTAACAAAAAGGACTGTAATTTCTGAAATTGCAAGATTGTTTGACCCATTAGGTTGGCTAGCCCCATGTGTTATTTTAGCGAAGGCCTTTATACAAAAATTGTGGCTAGCTGGAGTGGGATGGGATGATCAACTTAATTCTGAATTAATAAAAGAATGGTGTACTTATCGTCAGGAACTTGCTCTTGTCACCAAGATTCAGGTACCTCGTTGGCTTTGCACTAGATCAAATGATAATTTAGAGTTACATGGATTTAGTGATGCCTCTAAGGTAGCGTACTCTGCAGTTATTTATTTGCGTAGTATAGATGTCACAGGTCAAATTCACGTGTCACTGTTGATCGCCAAGACAAGAGTAGCTCCGATCAAACAAGTGAGCATACCGCGTTTAGAGTTATGTGGAGCAGTATTACTAGCGCGTTTGTTGACTGAAACTGCAGAGGTCTTAAATATACCAACGGACAAAATAACTGCTTGGACGGACTCTACAGTAGTACTGGCTTGGTTAAACAGCCATCCAAGCAGATGGAAGACGTTTGTGGCCAACCGTACCTCAGAAATTTTGACCACTACAAAGCCGAATCAATGGTATCATGTGTCGACAAAGGACAACCCGGCAGACTGTGCATCACGGGGATTGCTACCTAGTCTGTTCGTAGAGCACAAGTTGTGGTTTCTAGGACCATCATTCCTCAAGAACAAAATTGTAGATTACAAAAGGCCAAAGGATTTGAATATATCCTTAGAGGAATCAATCAAAGTTCACGTAGCAGTTGTTCCAGATAATTCATTGATCGAAAGATTTTCGTCGTTAACACGATTAGTCAGGGTTATCGCGTACTGTCGACGCTTTTTAAATAAAGGTAAAAATAGAACAAAATACTTACGAAATGAAGAAATAGAGAAAGCTTTACATGGTTGTATACAAAAAGTACAAGAGGACATATTTTCAGAGGATTACAAACAATTACAAAATAAAAACTATGTACAAACAAAGAGTAAACTTAAGTCATTGTGCCCTTATATAGACAATAAAGGCATCATGCGAGTTAGAGGTAGACTTGAAAAGTCACAGCTAGATGAGCAAACAAAACATCCAATTGTGTTGCCTAGTAATAGTCATTTGACTTATCTGATAGTAGCAGACGCTCATAACAAGACGTTACACGGCGGACACCAATTAATGCTTAACTACCTAAGAACAGCTTATTGGATTATTGGGGCGAAAAATATTGTGAAGAAATTTATTCACAAATGCGTTAGATGCGCTAGGTATAGGGCAATGTGTAAGAACCAATTGATGGGTTCTCTTCCAACAGTTCGTTGCACGCCTGCTAGACCATTTTTACACAGTGGTGTCGATTACGCTGGCCCAATAAATGTAAGAACAACGAAGGGTCGCGGACATCATTCGTACAAAGGGTACATTTGTCTTTTTGTATGTATGTGTACCCGTGCTCATCATTTAGAGGTGGTCAGTGACATGAGCACGCATGCCTTTTTAGCGGCTTTCAGACGATTCGTCTCACGACGAGGTCACTGTTCAAAATTATGGAGTGACAATGGCACTACCTTTGTTGGCGCGTCACAAGAATTGCAGCAATTGGCTTCTTTTCAGTCCACAATAGCAGAGCACCTTGAAGCGAATGGAACCGAGTGGCATTTCATTCCCCCATCCGGACCCAATTTTGGTGGTTTGTGGGAGGCGGGAGTGAAATCCACAAAGTTTCACTTGAAAAGAGTTATAGGCGACTCTACTCTCACGTATAAAGAGTTGAGTACACTTTTAATACAAGTAGAGGCTTGTTTGAATTCGCGACCCATAAGTTTAGTAAATTCAACTGATGCTGGTGAACCGATGCCTTTAACTCCAGGACACTTTTTGATTGGAGAGTCGTTAGTGAATGTGCCCGACTACTCGTATGAATCTTCCAACGTGAATTGTTTGACGCGGTGGCAATTTATTCAAAGAATGTTACAATCATTCTGGAGACGGTGGTCTTCAGAATACTTGACAAATCTTATGCACCGATATAAATGGTCTGCACAAGTATCTGAGCCTAAGATTGGGGATATTGTGTTAATAAGGGAGGACAATTTACCACCAAGTCGTTGGTTATTAGGCCGCATAGTACAAAAACATCCTGGTCATGATAACATAACTCGTGTGGTCACATTGCGGACAAAATCTTCTATGTTAAAAAGGCCAACTTCTAAAATTTGTATTTTACCAGTTTTGGATTAATGAATTTTAGTTTCATACAACAGTAATGAAATGTATTAATATTATATTGTTTACTTTTAGATCAACTGTTATTATAGTTTACTTTTAGATCAAATTTTAGCATTGTTTACTTTTACAACACTTTAGGCATATAAGTTTTAATTTATACAATTATTTATAAGTTTTAAGTTAGGTCAAGTTTTTACATTAGGTCAATTTACACATGTTCTTTGTTAAAATTTTATTGAATAATGTACCCATGTTAATTCTTTTAACCAGTTTAAATATGTGTATCATCGTATACCCCTAAGATTTAAATAAATTTAGTAGTAAGTTTTTGTATTGTTTAATTAATTGTTGGCGAATTGTTATTAGATCAAACGATACTGATATGTAAAAAATCAGACAACTGAAGAAGGACATTCCTCATATAATGTCCTTGGTGGGCGGTATGTTCGAGTTCAAAGTCACTTCATACAATAATAGTTTAGGTCAAATTGTCAATAGATGGCGTTGCGATGATTTACATCACGGTATCGTTACGTTTAAAGGATTTCATATAGTTCATTGGTTTTATTATGTATGAGAGCACAAGTACAATAGATCATATTAGGTCAATATATAGTTCAATGTAATAAGTTCTTAGAGCAAATAAATTAAGTTCAGGTGACAAGTGGTTTTACTTAGTTATCCATAAAGTTCAGTTTGTTCTAAGAGTGGTGCATTTAGGTCATTATTACATTAGTTCAACATTGGATCAGTTGTTGGTCCAAACAGAATGAAAAGAAAGGGATGCACTGTAAAAAGACGTCAACGGGTGCTGTTTTTGACCTGTCATGACCTCTGTAAGTTGAACACCGAATTAATTTTATTTTTGAAAATTATAATCGTGAAAACAGCATTCCTGTGAAGAGTTATGTCGTCTTTTTTGAAATAAGATGTTTTGCTACATTTGCCACACCATTTTATTGAACAAGATGTCATTTTGCTTCACTTTCTAATTTTTTAACGAAATTATTTCACGCTCGTAAAACGACGTACACAGGTCACATACGTGGTCGGTACTGAAGTCGAGTAGAGGTGCGTGATAAATAACTTCACTATGAAAAAATCACAAAGTCGTAAGCGATCACTGTGACTTAACGCGAAATATCGTCGTTTCAAGGAACGACCATTGTTAATTGTTGCATCAATGTTCCAGTATGTGTCGTTCTTCAGTCACTCACATCACAAGGAACGAAATGAACTAGACCTGAGTCGATCGCGAGCGATAGAATCACTTTGATTGAATCACGATCCAAACACAAGTGATCGGGTCGTGACGTACAAAAAATGTCGATCATTTGGGTCCTTTGGGTCATTGGGTACTTTGTTTCTCGTGAACTCTATCACATTAAGCATAAGGTACACTTCAGTTTGTTTACAGTTTTATCGATCAAGCTTCCCTGCACCATGTCATCTAATTGTAAAATTTATGCTATACATCTATAAAGTTTAAGAATGAAATTATAGTGATAATTAATTGAAATGTATTAAAATGAAAAATAGCCAGCGACATAATGTGTAGATCGCGATCTCGAGTCTCGCATCCTTATCAGATAGGTCTCGAATCACGAGAATCATGAGCTACAGTATACGTTTGAGCGAAATCGAGTCCCAACGACCCAATGACCCAAACGATCGAGTCATTTAGACTCGATCACCTTGTCAATGGGTCGCGATCGACCCGAATCCCGACGAAGGAGTGATCGACTCAGGTCTAAAATGAACGTTACTTACGTCTACGAAATCGAATGCGCTGGCTTGAGTGATTGAGTGTGAAGGAGTTGCATGCAGTTAGTCGGAATACCTTTCATAGAGTTAACTATTCATAGAAACGAAATGTATATTTTGGAAATTATTATGAAAATAAAATGATATTACCTACATAAATACTTAATTAGTTGAATAAAGATTCTCGAATAATTATTATTACTCTACAAACATTTAGGTAATAATTTAGTTGCATTTAATACAATAATTCTTTAGAATTATTTATATAATCATGTTTTAGTAATATCAATACAAATAAATAAAATTGGAGTCTCTGTTTATAATATAAAAATAACCGCTTTTTACTAAATGCATACGTATGTATATACGGTACATATACTAAAACATTTTTTTTACAATTTTTGTCTGTCTGTCTGTCTGTTTGTTCCCTCTAATCTCGGGAAAGGCTGAACCGATTTTGACGGGATATATATATGTGCATTTAGAAAAAGCGGTTATTTTAATATTACAAACAGACACTCCAATTTTATTTATTTGTATAGATTAGAATATTAAAATACCTAACTGAAGTAATGTAAGTACAGAACTTTAGTCAATAGCAGCTTGTAACGTTTGTCACATGAACCATGTTATTTAGATTTGCCTTAACTGTGACGTGCGTGATTGACGTGACAAAGTCACGGTGATAAATCACCGTGACTTTTTAGGAACTGTCACAGCGGTCTCAGCCCACGTCTAAAGTTGAGCTCGCGCGCGGTTTCTTATAGCATTACTGAATTACCTATGTCACCCTATGTGTTGTCCGAAAGCGTTCGCCTGCGATGCGGTATCTATTAGGTTGAGATATCGATGTCTATTGCTATTACATATTCTCTGCTATTGCTCTATTACTCCAGCATGCTCATTTGCTACGGTTTGTCATTGAGAAATTCAGAGCATTCGCCTTTCCAAGCGCCATCTATCGATCATGTGTAGTATAATTAGTTCACTTCATCACAGACGACTTTCTCTCTCTCTCTCACTGAAAGGGGGTGGCCCTTTCAGTGAGAGAGAGAGAGAGAGAGAGAAAGTCGCCTTGCTCCATGTCTTTTGGAACCAGAAATTGTACAATGCCGTTAATGGCGCTGATTCAAATCTCAGAGAAAATTCGTTCGAAGTTACGGCATGCTTTGTAGAGCAAAAAAAGAAAAAAATCGCTTTGAAATATTATCATACTGAACCTAAACAACATTTCCTAGTACATCTTCAAAATATTTTTTAATTCACGGAATAAAAAAAAAATAAATTAAAAAATACTTAGGAGAGCTTCTACTGCTGTTAGGAGGATCATTTTTATTCCGGTGATCCACACACAAACACACACAATTTTCCTTTCTGTTTTTTCTTACTAAAATAAGAAATAGATCTTGACAAACTCTCTAAAACTTGCCATGATTCTTTAATAAAATAAAAATCTTGTCACAAGTGTTCGCGAAGGTACTCTTGCTACCATGGCTTGGCTGCTACTTTTTTAAAATATAAGTACAGTACGGAATAGATCTGCGAATAGAAAGCTACCTGTTTTTTATACAGCTAATTAAATACTTATATAAATAAGAATACGAAGTTCGCCGGGACAGGTAAAGTAGTACTAAAGTAATACTACAGGCATCTCGAAGCTTATTGCAATCTGCATAATAGAATAGAACCTTCAGATATTTATAACGTCGAACAAAAGTGATAATTTATAATTACCAATGAAGTCAATTTTTAGGGTTCCGTACCTTAAAAGGAAAAAAGGAACCCTTATAGGATCACTCGTGCGTCTGTCTGTCTGTCCGTCTGTCACAGCCAATTTGCTCCGAAACTACTCGACCGATTGAGTTGAAATTTGATGAATATATGTAAATTGGTGACCCAAAGATGAACACGTCAAGTAAAATAGTAAATTTTAAACAGCCTACGTACGGGAGGTAAATCAGAAAAAAAAAACTGTTGATATGTCACACGACGATGAAGAGGTTGTTGTCAGCATCCCAGATATATATTTTTTATAATTTTTGCATAAACAAATTTGAAGTTATTTAAGAAAAACGACGAAAATTGACCATTCCCCCCCTATCTCCGAAAGTACTGAACTTAAAATTTTGAAAAAAATGTGGAAAATAGTTCTTTGCCTATAGATTACTGGAAACTTTTGACGTGTCATAAGAGGTGCCTGTCACCCTAAATGAATAAATGAGTTTCTGATTCTGAAAACCTATAAGAAGTTTGAGTATTCAAATTAAATCGAAAATTCTTAATAAAATAACCCCCCGTGCCACCGTAACCGCTATGTCCCTGCATTTTAAATCTGTAATATTTTCGAAAATATTTATTTTAATTACGGAACCCTCACCACGCGAGTCGAACTCGCACTTGTCCGGTTTTTATTGCGATTGTTTGGCATCCTATATAGGACTTGGCGGGAATTTAGTCAATATTATATTTCGTAGGGCGTATGATGTAATGTTGTTATATTCGCAATGTATTTCTATTAGTGATAGCACTATGACGTAAGTGGTTGTGGAGTGCTGAGTAGGCGTCATGCGAGCCATGTACCTACATATGTACATACTGCTAGATACTGGTACAACTAAACAAAAATGGTTGTGAGTTGTAATGGATTTGACCTCGTTTTATTTTCGCTATGTCGACAGTAGGCACATTAGCGAAGGTTCATTGCTATCTAGATTTGTGTATCTTGGTAGGTAGGTACCTATCGCTTAATACATAGTTAGTATATCGTTTGATATCCATGCCCATTAAAATCATCTTTTTAAGGTTCCGTAGTAAACAAGGAACCTTTACAGGTTCGCCATGTCCGTATGTCTGTCTGTCTGTCCGTCCGCGGTTTAGCGCAAAAACTAGGCCACAGGGGTGGTAACGCATCTGCATTTTGATCTCTGGTTTTTGTGTAGATGTCTATAGGCTGCAGTCATCTGCATGGTTGTTGCCACCTTCGTTACCTAAAAAAATATTACTGAATTTTGTGAGATCTTACTTGCTCCAAACAGCCCCACTGTCCACACGGTACAATTTTATTACAACAAATATATTTTTGTAATCAAATTGTCATCACTTACTATAAAATATAGAGAAAGATTTAAAGAAAACACAAGGACCCACTTAAATAAACTTATATTTAGAAAATTTAAATTAACAAAATTACATTAATTTTACATTTTAACATAATATAGCCATTTTGTATAAATCCTTAATTATATATTTCATATATTATATCAATATGATAGAGCGAGGGGGGAGAAAACGGGAGATATTATAAAAATATACAAGTGCGAATTCACACGGCCCGATGTTTCGTAACTATAACTAAAATAAATAAGGTATAAAATCATATTTTCGAAGGGATAACTATATCGATATCAAAAGAAGTTACGCTGTGTGTCTCGTATCCAATTCGCTTCTATATTTATCTCTTTTCCTTGCTCAGATTATAGCGTTTGCTAGAAAGAGAGATTGAAAAGTTATGCTGTGTGTCTCGTATCCAATTCGCTCCTGTATTCAACTCTTTTCCTTGCTCAGATTATATTGCTAGAAAGAGAGATTGAAAACAAATGTGATGTGCAAATTGCAGCGAAGCTTTTGTCGAAGGGTGTTAGCGTGTGGCCCATTTGTGCCATTGGATACTAAACCTGGGTTGCACCACATCATTTGTTAAAGTTAAAGTAATTGTTACATTCCAAATCCTCCTTTAACTTTAACAGATTTCTTTAAGTTAGAGAAGGATGTGAAATGTAACAATTACTTTAACTATAACAAATGATGTGGTGCAACCCAGGCTTAAAATTACTAAAGTACACAATTTAAAAAAAGTAGGTGCATTGTCAATCTATCTATTGACCGAACTTTAAAATAGCCGGTGTTGAGTTTATGCGTTTAATAATTTTATGTATGTATACAACTCTTAGATTTTTTTTATGTAAGGAAGGCGGCAAACATTATGCAGTTCACATTGATGTTAAGTGATGACTGCAGTATATAGACATCTACACAAAAACCAGAGGTCAAAATAAGGTTATATGCCTACAAGCTCCTGCACTGGAACTCTACCACCAGTAAAATGCATACTGTGGGGGATGGGGTGGTCTGTGGTCTGTTACTGTGTCAGGTTACTAAGGTGTTTTTTCCATCACGATCGAATCGCGGGTTCATGTGACATTGATTACAGATTGTATTAGATTGAAGCTGGAATTGAAAAGAGCTGTACTGAGTTTGTTTAGTAGCAGAGTTCTTTTTAGTATTGCCTATACTTGGAACTTTGTAAGTGAATTAGTATTATTATTTCTCTCGTCAGCACGGGGTCCAATATTATTTATTATTATGACGACCAGTGCAGCGTTCAAACAATTTATGTTTTTTGCGGTTCATAAGATAAGTTTGCATAAAAGGGGATGGGAGGGTTCTCGCTGAGCGTGACATGATCTGACAGAGGGGGGAAGGCTCCGGCAGCGTGACGTTAGCAGTTCATTAAAATATTCGATACAAGATAATGACTGATTAATTGAAATTTTATCATAAAAACTAAATAAATCTTTTTAATTCTCAATTTTTTAAATTTGTGCCCTATTCACTGAAATTTATCATATTCGGGGGGTCTTAGTTTTTGTGACGATATATTTTAGGGAGGTGACAGATAGTGTGACACAGCATGACAACAGGGGAGGAGGGGGGGGGGGGAGAGGGGGTCAGAAAAATATTATTTCAGCGTGACGTATTTTATAAATGGTTTCATACACCCGTGGTTTATATTATAAATCCAATTCATTCTTCGCATGTATAACATTCATCATCAACGTTGAACTGTGAAATCATGGAACATCACTATTAAATTTATATGTTTGTATGACAGTTGATAGAACACATGATAGGAAATGTATTGTTTTTTTTGTATAGTAACCCTGTTTTATATTCAGTAATTTTTAAGATGTAACAATACATTTTGCATTTTCCTCCTTTGATGCGTACACTTATACATATTTTACAATATCTTTACATTTTTGATACAATATAAGCTCAGCAGTTTTATCCAACAGTTATAGAATATGCCATTCATTCAAGTATAATACAGTTATCCCAATAACATCAATAAACGTATTTACATATACAAAATTGAAAAATTTGTAAAAGATTTTGTCTTTGAGCTCATCTGGATCTAGTATAAATCATGCTTGAAATAGTTTTGTTTTAATTCTTCAGTACGCATAATATAAAGTAATATTTTTTCTGATATTTCCGCGAGCTACACTCATTGATATAAAACTATTTTATGGATTTATATTGCGTTATTCATATTAAATTACAAAGGTATTTGAAAATCTAATGGATACCTCGATCGCTTTTTAAATTTCCGGAAATAATTGTATCTGCGAGATATCAGTTAAAATATTTACATCTTAGGGAACATGCTTTACAATGTAGACTTCCACAGTATAATACAAACTTAAAAAAATATCGTCGAATATAGTAGGCACAAATTACAAGAGTAAACATGAACTTAGGAGAACATATGAAAAAAGTTCTATGAGTATTACACCCGAATCATAAAAAAGCCTAATTGAACGAGTGTTGCACATATGATTTTAGTAATCCAACTAGAATAAAGAATAGAATGGCTCCTGAAACAAGAACCACGCGAAGAACCTCCTTCTTTTTTTGGAAGTCGATTAAAAATGAGGTATCTTATTGAGAGTTAACCAAACATCTCGAAATACTGAGCATCGGTTATCGGCGAAATGTTACAAGACAGCGACACACGTTGCCGCGTGTAACTCCTCTATGAAATGAAATCCCTCTAAAACACCACATATATTTTTCAAATAGGTATTTAAAAAACGTTCAAGTTCTTAACACACACAGTCAGACAATTTTCATGGACAAAAAAGATGGAGGTTCTGGCAATTTTAGCAGTACTGTTGATTAGTTTCAAAAGACCCCAAAACTGATTTAATTTTGATACTGTATTATTGTCTTTTGGAACTAGATCTCTCATTTATATTTCCATGTCAGGTAGCATGACCAAATATAAATTTGTAGAGAATATATCTCTGTGATGGATACACCCAAAGAGAATTAACTCAGATGTAGAAGCCAGGGCCCTGAATTCATAAAGTAAAGTCGATTTATCAATTCATATTATCAAAAGTCTTAGGAATCGGCGTGCATGTATGAAGAGAATGATGAAGGTATACGAGGCACGAGAGGCATGTCAGGACCGGGATATCTGGCGCTCTACACTCTCTGCTTACCCCGTTAGGGACCTGGCGTGAAGATACATAATAATAATATTACCGTGATGAAATTGATCGTGTTAACTGCCAACTATTTGGAAATCCTACAGTACAGCTGTTGTTTCATTCTGTGCCCATTCACTGAACAATATACCGAGATTTTTTCAAATTTAATTTCCTAAAAAAGACAAGTTTTCAAGGATCTAGGGAATAATTAGATTATAATAAAAATGGTTTTGCTCAATCTAGTTATTTTTTTATAAAATAGCAATTACCAACTTTAAGGGGATAACAATAATAACTTTTTATTGAAAGGTTGTTTATGATGATATGGATGATTGCCGGAAAGTAGTAAAACTGTTACCCTTTTTAATTGCAAAAAGCTTAACGTACAGAATGACAGTCAATTTGTGACCATTTTGTAAAAACTTGTTTGTATTAGTACATAAAAACGAGATAATATTGATTAAAATTGATAGCTGAATACTGTTTGTAATGATTTTAACTTTTATTGTACATACTGTACATAGTGTGGGCACAGGCCTCATGCATTTCTGAAATGTGTCATTCAAAAACAGTTTTTTTTTTTAATTTTCACATAACATGCTCACAGTCGGACCGCGTGATTCCGCGCTACTCTTGATGTGACTGAATGGCAATGAAATTTAATTTGAAAATTTAGGCGTTTACACGCAGAAAACAGGTTGCTAGCTGATCGACCGTCATTAACAATGCAAAGATTCTTTGCAGTGCCGGATTAACTCGTAAGCGAATTAAGCAATTGCTTAGGGCATCGCGTTGTGGGGGCACGAGAGTAAAAGAACTCATCACTTTTTCTCTTAGTAAGAAAAAAGGGAAAACTCCCCGAAATTTAGACAGTAGTAGATAATCCGTTAGTTCCACTAGTTATTTATCTAGGTTCTATTTTTATTATTTAGGGTTTTAATTGGAAATATATAGACAGACATGTAGATAGAGGCATAGAGGCTGCGGCAGCGCCTGGGGAGTGCTAAAAAGATAATTTTGAAATTAAAACCAGTAACGACCATCAGTATAGTTCTTCTTTTTCCTCACGCGCAGTTTCCAAACCTTTACTTACATTTTCTTCTTCTTAGCTAAAGGGGCTGTATGTGTACATTTCTATACAGACATGACTAACAGCGATTAAGTAGGTTTGTTGCTAGCAACCTCCTTTCTAGGTTGACGCTTTACACCTCTCACGCAGCTGCTTATCTTTATCTCACTTATCAGTCTCAAATTCACAGACCGTAGTCAGTTCACTCGTTCCTGCCCATTGGTCATAAGCAATATATTAAATTAACAAGCTACTTTGTCTAAGGGTTTCATTTGGAAGGTTAATGTTTATCATCATTCTCGCCGTTCGCGTCTCCGTTGATGAGCGGTGGCAGAACTGGCTTTATAGGCGGCGCCGGTATCACCTGTGAAAAAAAGTAAGATCATAGACAAGTAGAAATGGCGGTAATCCCATTTGACAGTTGAGTTTCAAACGAAAATTTAAAAAATTGAATTGGAAATACAGTGTGCTGACACAAACAACATTTGAAAATGTTTTTTCGATGGGTGCTCTCACAAAACAATCACACAGTTGCACCTTGCAGTGGAATATACTACCGATAATTCTCCGCGGCTTGACGGCCGAACTTGATCGCTTCCGATCTGGCTAAAATTTTATATTGTCACTTCGTGCCTAAAGCTTTCATATCGCCTATTAAAGTACATAATTATTACATTATCGCAATTCTTTTTCTTTTCGCGGGTTGGCCACTGACCCTTATCTCCACCAACCCGCATTGGAGCAGCGTGGTGGAGTAAGCTGCAGGCCTCCTCCCAAGAAGGGGAGAGACTCGTGCCCAGCAGTGGGACGTATCAAGGGTTGCCATTATTTATTATTAATTCTTTTCACAAGCGTTACGAAAGGGCAACATAAATATTAATAAAAGCGATTAAGTTAGGCGGTCGGTCCTCGGAAGCTTTTTCACAAGGCGAGTCGGAGAGATGGCACAGTTCAGTAGCGAGAGTGTAAAGTGATATTTTATATAATATATGTGTTACATGATCTTCCATATGGGTACATTCCACTTAACGCCCGCAATGATTGTAACACGCTCTGTATCGTTCCACCTAAGGTAGTGACACCGTGGTAATCGTGTGTGCCGTGGTCGTCGCCAGCGGTCGTTCGAGATGACATCACTGTTCGCGACCACATCGCGTCCACTTTAGCCACGTCAGTTATTTGCCGAGACAAATAACTTTCGTGGGCAACTATTCTACAATCCTGAAATAACATTCGAATACAACGCCCGCGACCTTTTTACGTTAGTGGCAAGGCCATTTTAGCGGTCGTGTTCGATAGCGTTGCGAGCGTTAAGTGGAACGTACCCATTGCAGTGCCGGATTAGCCATACAGCAGGAGTAGCAAATGCTACGGGCCCCGCGCCATTGGGGGCCCCGTGCCTGTGCCCAAAAAAAACACAAATATGTAATACACCTTAGCTATTCTCAAAGGGAGCGTTGACCACTAATTATAAAGGTAGGTACCTATATTATTATGTTGCAAGTTGGCAATACCACAATACTTACAGGGGGAATCCCCTAAATTTGTTTTCGATTCCGTTTCGTAAATGTTGTTTTATTTACATCCTAAATTTCAGTAGGCAATGTAACTCTAGGGCCCCATGGTCACATTTGCTACGGGCCCCGCACCGGCTTTATCCGACACTGAGTCCCATTTTGTGTGAAAGTAGCAGTTTATAAAGCATTGATTTACCTCTGCTATCGGGCAACCTATACATGGGAGGATTTCTGATAATTTTCAGTTTGAGATAAGTTATCGTCGGATCAGAACGCCAAAGATATATTAGATACCTTATTATACCTACTCGTCTTCAACAACCTAATCTCGGTAAATATAATGATGCTTTTTGTGCAATGATGGTGGCAAAAAAGCATGCAGTTCACACATGGAGGTCAAAAGTGAGATGTGTCTTATTTTTGCTTTATTATGGGGCCTTACATATGCTTACATTAATAAGTGCTTAACGTACTTATGTAATAAGTAATAAAGAGCTCCAGTGACTGAGCATTACCGTATTACCTAATATACTTGCCGCTATATGGTAGTGTTCAGCACTATCGTGTTTCGGTCAGGTGGTAATGTACGGTCCTGTAATTTCCGGCCCAGGCGCATAACACGTTAGGCCTCAGGAGTGGTACGGCATCTGCATTTTGACATTGGTCTTCGTGTGGGTGTCTATAGGCAGCAGTCATCACTTAACACCAATGTGAACTGCATGCCTGTTGGCCACTTCCATTACATAAAAAAAAGACTTATTATGATACCTATGTTGATCAGTCTGCACGCGAACACAGAAAAATGACTGAGATTTCGGGTTAATTTAACAAATCATTTGTTTGATATCTACGCGAGATAAATCCGTTTAATCAGTTTGTTTCGACATGGTGGTGAAATATATCATCGCTAGGTCCATTGTTTATGTGTTATTTCTTACATGTACAACCATTGCATTGTGAATTATAGGTACCTCTGACAGGTTAACTTACACCCATATTCTAGCCCCCTTATTCATAAACGTACATTAGATACGTGTTAGCTATAGAATGCTTTGTCTTTGTCAGTTGCATTGTTAAATGTGCAGGATAGTAAAAGACAAAGGAGAGATTAGCAACACTTTAGCTAAAATACGTTTATAAATAAGACGTTACTTGAAACATTGCTTGTTGCAAACAACTCACACTCAGCTTCTATAATTATTCTTAGTTGTATTTTTACAGTAACTCATGTGTATGGATTATCACATAGATAATTCACAAAGTCTTAAAAATGTTTTTTAATAGAATAATATGGTATTAATAATTATATTTCCAGACAGTTCCGACACGAAAAACTTATTGAGCGCAAGAATATGGCTTAAATGTAAAAACTCCTCGAAACTTCAAAGTAGGTCGTGAGGTGCCTTGGAGTTTGTCGATTGCTTTCTTACCTCAAACGGAGGCAGAATGTCGAGTTGACATTATTAGTTAGAACTAAGAATACCAATTCCATTGAGTGAGGTTGAGTTAAGGTCGAGATTACGAATTAGAATATGGGTGTTAGTATTCAAACAATTATTTACTCATGCATCCCACAAAAAGAAGCCCTGATTTTTTGATGAACAATGTTAATGAAAATCATAATGTATAATCTTTTATAAGCTCTCACGAAATATGTTAAATAACTTTAATGATAATACAAGTGCTAATGATGTAGGCAAACAAAAATAAAATCCTTTTTACGAGAAAAAAATATACAAAACCCCTTCCATCACCACGAAATGAAAAAAAAATGAAAACTTAACTTTTGGTTTGCCTAAAAAGTTTCGTCTTCTATATTTTATTTCCTATTCTATTCATGCGTATGGGTACTTCTAAACTATTGAAATTACGGATAATTGACTCGGCAACATGTTACTAGCAACAACATTGAGTGTATTTTATAAAATACTTAAAAATATTTTGATGAGTGTCATTTAATTTTATTAAAACGTTGGGGAAATAAATTTCGGATAAAAAAAATAAAAAAAACTTTAATAATTTTGTAAAAAAAAACATTTAAAATAAAAACAAAAAGGATCTAATCAAAACAAAGAAATCCATAACGGTAAAAAGCAATTTGGAAAAGTTAGAGATCAAGAAAAGTGAAGCATAAACATTTGGTAAAAGGATGTTGCATGCAACATGTTGCAAGCAACGTGTTGCAGAGTGGGGGGTCACATTTTGCGTACGTTTTCGTCCGACGTCGCATCGTCTTCGTTGTCCTGTTACAAAACAAGTTATATGGTCAATATTTGGCGAAACTTAATTTATTATCCTACTTAACATTATAAATGTGACATTTTCAGTGTTTTTCATATTCAATCACGCAAAAACGGCGGAGCGTTTATAATGTTTAAACATATGAATGTACAATATCAGGACTTGTATTAAAAATATGGATACTTTCATACCGGACATCCATGCAGTTAAAGTCACGGCCAGAAAGTTGAGGGTAAGTATTTAATAAATTACTATTTTACAAAAAAAGATTTTGAAGATATTGCAAGAAGAAAAGTTTGTAATACGAGCTGACACAAAAATAAGCATAGTAAAGTAACAACTTAGTCAAAGTAAGTGTTGGTTAAAACGAGACTAGCCCAAAAATATGTAAATATAAAAACAATAACATGCTATCAGTGGTAGAAGTAAGTATATAGCAACTTTAAAGTAACAGCAGTCAACTAAAATACGCAATAATCAGTATTTATTGCGCATTAATATGTACAATACGCGCCAAGAAATATTGCATATCGAGCTTAGGAATTTTAGCGTTATTGTACACTGCATACGTAAGCACTGATAGTCCGGTATTGGTCAAAGCGGATCATTGCCCATGGTACACCTATTTAGTCCACCTGAGCGAACCAGGCGGAAAATTTTCTACCCGTGGTACACCTACCATAAATTGAGTGCCGCGGCAGCGGCCGGCAAGTGGTAAAAACATAGTCTTGAATTTAAAACCAGAAAGGAATTGAAGTTGGATTTTTTTTTATCTGTGTCAACTAGTTTTTAATTCACAATTGAAAATTGTTAGGTGTGTAGAGAGGTTAATATGAAAACGACTGTTCCAGTTGAAGGTTCGATTTATTGTCCGTTAATATAATTGTTTAACATACGTTGGTACAATATTAGGAGAGTGTGTGCATGTATGACGTAGAACACACTACAGGTGGACCATGGGCAATATATTCTGCTAAACTATCTAGCAGGAGGACAACCGGAAGCACAAACTACCCCTGGTACACCTAACTCACAAGAGGTGTACCATGGGCAGAAAATGTTACCCTGGTCCACCCAGGTGGACTAACTAGGTGTACCACGCGCAATGACCGGTCAAAACTTCATGAAAATGGTCGATGTGTAACACATCTTGCTGCCTATGCCTGTCGTCTAGATAATTAAATGTGTGCGTGAAATTGTTAATGTATTTTGTTAAAGTCAAGGTGTGAGTTTCGTAGTAATAGACGATTTTTGTAGTGTGTGTGTGTGTCACACGTGTCGCACCCCGCAAAAAATGACAGACTGCTTTGCATCGGTTATAAAACGCGATTGCTACTCCCCTCCGGTCCACCATGGCCGGTGGTCCGTGTTGCTCTATGGTTATGGTCCACAGGTTGCGATAGTTGAAGTCAGTATGAGTTCTTAGGGTTAGGTTAGGTATTTAATATACGTTAAACTGTCCGTCGGTCACGTTGAACGGGTTTATCATTTCCATAGTGTGTGACGGTGTGGAATATTTTGTAGTGAAATGTATATAACTGTTGTCAACGATACAGTCTGTCTAGAGGTGAGTGACGACCGCTCGATCCTATTCTGGGACAAATATTGTTTATTGATATTTATTCTGACTAATCTTCATCCCTCCCTCCGCGCGTGATGCGTAACAGGAGGGGGGGATGGTTCGGGGATCGAGGCTTCCTCACTCCCCGGACCTATATGTTCCCGAAACGTGGCGTGATCCTTGTAGGGATGCTGGTATGCAGGGGAAACTCGCTGTGATTGATATTTGTTGTGGGTCTGTGTTGGCACCCACGGCTCAGATTAAGCTTAACTAGCTGGGGGTGTAAGCGTATTTTTTTATAACTCACAGAGGGTTTGGGTCGGTGCGTGTCGACGGCGTCGACGGAGAGCTTGATGTGCTCCTCGCGGCAGCCGTACGCCACCGGCGTCAGCTTGATCACCGTGTGGAGCGGCACTTGCAGGTACGGCAGCTCCTCTGCAATGTTACATTTAGGATAAAATGTAGCTAAAGTGTTGCTAATCTCTCCTTAATCTTTTTTACCCCACACAATTGACAATGGAACTGACAAAGACAAACATATATTATACCTTTTAAACATATCTAATGATGTTTATGAATAAGAGAGTAGGTTTTCATTAATCTAACGTAATTTTTCTTTTATGCTACGATGAGATATGAGCAAACAAGCATGCAGTTCACATTGATGTTAAGTTAATACTGCAGCCTACAAACATCCTCACAAAAACCCCTGAGGCCTAACATTCTGGTTAGCCAAAAAATCTGTTTCAATTTTTATAAAAGAAATTCAAAGGCCGATAACTTGAGAACGGTTAAGTTTGGGATTAGGGGTTCCCTACTCAAATCGGTTAGGAATGATGGAAACTACCATCTCTTAATGGATTTAGGTCGACTTAACCTGTAACTCTGTATAGGCAACAGTATTACTTACCATCAATGTGAATCGTATGCTAGTTTGCCATTTCATGACATAATTAAAATATTTTCCTCACCCGCCGATTTATCCAGGAAGTAAGCCAGCAGGCACCTCATGACGGCCTGGTGGGAGACCACGAGCACGTTCCCCTGCCTCTCCAGCTCCATGATGACCGGCTCCAGGCGCGCCACCAGGTCCTCGTAGCTCTCGCCGCGCGGATATCTATAGGCGAACTTGTTCGCGTCCCGGGCGTTGAAGTCGGATGGATACTTCTGTTGGATCTCCGCGTACGTCATCTCCTCGCAGATACCCTGGAATGGTGAGAATTTGATGTATTTTTAAGGACTGACAGAAGATAACTAAGATTTTGTCAGTTCATTCGGAACGTAACGACCGCGGTCGGTAGACTAATGGCAAAATCGGAGACCCGCGAAATACGTATCTGGTAGGTTACGCATAGGTGGTACGAAAGGATAAGACTTTAACGAGGATAAAATTAATTCAGTTAGGCGGTGGAGCTGCCGGAGATGGGAATGTTTTTATTTTTTCGACTGGGTCTACATAATAATATAATACGTTGCCGCTTGATGTACGAGTATACAGGGTTAAATATATCTAGCGAATAAATCGTCAAAGGTAAGTTAGGTACGTTAAGACTAACTATTTTTTTGTATGACCTTTGCCAAAACGTACATCATATGATAAGAAATAAAATCGTTTCAAATGGGACGTCTATCAATTGTTAGCCATAAGTTTCATTCATTCACGTCAGGTGTTTACGTAACGACCGGAGCGGGAGGGAGGCACACGCAAAGCGCGGTCAAGCGCCCCGTCTAAACTAAGCATTTAGGTATTTTAAAGACAGTACAACAAAGAGATAACAACACTTATCACTAGATGTGTTTTTAATGTAAAGGAGATGTTGCGAGCTCGGCTCTAGATCGTACACATCCTCAAAAAATGGGTAAATTAAATAAGAATCCGAAAAAAATGCAATTTATTTATTCAAGTATATATTTTAGAGTTACTACCACATTTAATTCAAACGATTTTATCATTTTCAACCATATTCAACATGGCGGCGACACAGCCGACGCTTCTTTAAATTGGATATCGATTAGTTTAAGTTCTTAGTATTAACACATGAAATCGATTTCGATAGTATTTAGAAAATATTACTTTTTTCTCCAAGTTCTATATAATTTAAAAAATTAAAATGTCAAAATGACATCGCCCGCCATATTCCCCATGTTGGTTTGAGTTGCAATTCTAACTCCAAATAATATTTTGTAACTGCAAACAAAGCTTAATAAGTGAAAATATGCAGTAAAAAACGTTTTTGTATTGATTTTGCCTGTTAATGATAATGTGTACAATACGTGGCCGGAGGTTCATACATTTTTGCAACATCTCCTTTATCTTAAACATATTATACAATTTGGATATTTAGGCACATTCATTTAAAAAAAAATCACAAACCTTTTTACAAATCATCTCCTCTCAAATTGAGGTCCCGGGGATGACGATGACTATCACGTACAAGCCGTTCAAAATAATCACCGGCACAACTCACACACACTCTACATATCTAAAATACAGCTGTTCTTGAACTCGGGGTAGTAGGTACTTACACAGTAGTTTTTGACACTAGTATTTCACGGCTTTCTAATGCACCACTTTTGTACCTACACCATCGCTTTTAATATTCAATGTTACTAAATTGGTATGTAAGGCATACTTATTTATTCGATCGCGTCACACGAGAAGCACGCCACGAGCGCTCGAGCGGCGTGCGCACACGTCGTGTCTAATTAGCTACTGATTTCGTTATTTCGTCTAGCCGAAGCCGCGGTCGTACGTGGCATCGACCCCTATAGGTACCAGCATGAGAAGTATTAGAACTGAAAATTCTATTTATTATTTTTTGTATGGTAAAAAAAAAATATTGAATTATAAAAAGTTGTACTGCAAAAGTGTAAGTCTTGATGAGCCAAAGCCTCCCTTAAGAATTATGCGCTAGATACAAGTAACCCTGTATATGCACGTCAATACAAAGGCGATATAGAACAATCCGTTTGGATCCATCTATGTTATTAAGAAATTGGACGAAATCTGCTGTACTCCCAGCATCAATTTAATTTTACTGGTGGTAGAGCTCCAGTGACGGAGCTCGCGGGCGTAGGCACCACCGCATTACCTGATTTACTTGCCGCTAAATGGTAGTGTTCAGCACTATCGTGTTCCGGTCAGGTGGTAATGTACGGCCCTGTAATTTCCGGCACAGAGGCATAACACCTTAGGCCTCAGGAGTGGTAACGCATTTGCATTTTGACCTTGGTCTTTGTGTGGGCGTCTATAGGCTGCAGTCATCACATTAACATCAATGTGAACTGCATGCTTGTTTGCCAAATCAATTACATAAAAAAAAAATAAAAAAAAATTAAGAGAGTATACGCTGCTCGTTTATGTAGTATAATAGCTTGTTATAATACCCACAAGTCAGGTAGAAAAGCCGCCGTATAAGGTTAAGGTTATACAAAGGATTACTGAGAAACCTCGTTCAATCAACATTTGACGACCCGATTAGTCCAGCGGTGTGAAATGACCGTTTGATTCGATGGGTAGCGGGTTCGATCGCAGCACCGGGACAAATTTAAGATGGCCTACAAATATTTGTTTCGGGTCTGGGTGTTTGTGTACGTGTTGTATGTGTACAACGGCACCCACGACACAGGTTTATACCTACTGTGGGGCTGTGAGTGTGAGCGTATTTTATTTTATCTAATAAACAATACTCACAGCATCAATTTCATTGAGCGCCTTCCACCTCTCCTGGGGCGCCTTCACGTCTTTAACGGTCTGTATGGCGCGCCGCATCCACGAGGTCCAGACGCGCAGGCCCGGGATGCGCTGGCGCTCGATGTAGGCGGCCAGCGTCGCCGCGTACGCCTGCCCGCGCCCCGACAGCCCGCTGTCGCCGCCGATGCGCCCCACTATGTTGTGCATGCTTTCACCGTGCTGCGAGATCATAGCGAAGCTTACGATCAGAATCAGAAACTCATTAGTTCGTTTAGGGTGACAGGCACCCCTTATGACTACTGACGACCCGGTCAGTCCAGCGGTGAACAAATATTTGTATGGCCTACAGGTATCTGTTTCGGGTCTGGGTGTTTGTGTATGTGTTGTATGTGTACAACGGCATCTACGACACAGGTTTATATAATACCTAATGTGGAGTAGTGTTGTTGCAATAGTAATAGTCTATCGATAGTATTGTGAACTAACGTGACCTCGAAAAAATAGTCGATAGCGCGATAGTACTATCGAAAATATCGCCACGTTGCAATACTATCGATACTATTGACCTTATTGACTGTTGTTTATAACAATACTATCGATACTATTGATCTTTGGCAATAGTATTGCTTATTTTTAACTATCGATACTATCGATAGTATTGCAGCATGGCAATATTTTCGATAGTACTATCGCGCTATCGACTATTTTTCGAGGTCAACTATCGATAGCGCAACAATCGATAGTTTAGCAACACTGATGTGGAGCTGTGATCGTAAGCGTATTCTATATATTTTAAGACACGTCAAAAGCAAAATAAATTAAAGTGTATAACAATTGATATACACGTCAAACAAGCTAAAAAAATATCTTAAGCGGAGAATATGTAATAATATACTACGTATAGAATAGACACTTCGACGTCCCGCCCGATTACCT
The DNA here is from genome assembly GCA_036365455.1 of Macrosoma leucophasiata. Taxonomy (NCBI): domain Eukaryota; kingdom Metazoa; phylum Arthropoda; class Insecta; order Lepidoptera; family Hedylidae; genus Macrosoma; species Macrosoma leucophasiata. Next base: position 20,066,419 of record JAWQUS010000017.1, on the reverse strand, counting down.
CGCCTCACTCATCACCCCCCTTCGAGAGGCAGTTGAATAAACTTCAACGAGTGAAGTTGCGAGCGGGCAAACGAGCGGTCTTTTTTTTTTAAACCATAAAAGAAAATACTTGCACATCATTCAACAACTTTTTACCGGTGGTAGAGTGTAGGAGCTCGAGGGCGTAGGCGCATTACCTAATTTATCTACCGCTAAATGGTAGTGTTCAGCTCTATCGTGTTCCAGTTAGATGGTAATATATGGCCATATTATAAATATCACGGAGACACAACAAGAAGTTCTCAGGGGTGGTATTTGTGTGGGCGTCTATAGACTGCAGTCATTACTTAACATCAATGCGAGCTGAATACTTGTTTGCCATCTCTAAATAAATTTAAAAAAAAATACTGAATTAGCCTTTTCACTTTTTCTGGTCAAACTAATGAATAACAAGAACTCACCCTCGTCAAATAAATAGTCCGCGGCACAATATGTATATTCATTAGGTAATAAACGATCCGGCTCTGTATATGCCCCTCGTGTTTATGAACCACGACCTTCTCCCCCGTGTCGTATATCTTCATGAAGCTGCACTCAGACTCGAGGCTCTCGTCCAGCGGCTCGTACTTCTCCTTGTAGTGCTCTATCCTGAGCAGGAAGTCGTTCAGCACGTTGTCCGTGTTCTGGATGTTTGTGTAGTCTGGACTGCTCACTTTTACCTCCTGTGGACGATGTTGGGTATAAGCTACGAATAATAATGTCATTAATAATAATAATAATGGAGGGGACAGAGCAGCTTGTGGCGAGCTGTTGGTGAGTAGCGACACCACCCCCTACCATCACCTCGAGTTCCTCCGAGAGAACTGGGCTCCGCCTCGTCCGCCACACAGAGGTACGGCCGGACAGAGCATCAGGTCTCTCACCTCTGGCTTGCCTTCATTGGCCGGTCAGAGTGAAGCGCTAGAGGTATGGCATTTGCAGAAATTTAGATAATAGGCTGTTGTCTAAATTTCTGCAAGAGCCATCTCGGGGGTGGAAGTGATTAAAGGCATAATAGCGGGGAAGCCCGCTCCGAGCTCGAGATTACTCGCTCGTGATGGTGAAACCGGGGCCACACCTCTCGACACCCCCAGCCTCTCTCAACAGTGTTGCCCCCCGTCGACCATCGGGTTGGCTGTTTGGAGGGCCCACCAAGGAGAGGCGAGTCACCATCTGCCTAAAGTAGGATTCGATAATGTGAGATGTTGAATATAGGCAGTTGCCGGATCTCACTCCATAGGCCAGCCAGCTAGTCCCCCCAGTTCACCCACATAGCCCAAAGTTTGGCGAATCACATATCATTACAATAGTCCCATTATATTCTGCGGGGTCTGTCTGTGTCTGTATTAACTATTGAAACAGTCAGAGAGAGGTCCCGCCGAATATAACCCATTACAAAGTAGATCAAAATTCTCGAAAGGGCCTCTACGTGTTGGACCCCCCATGTCCCCGCGCAAGCCTGACAAAGGTCCGGGGTTCAAATTGTACCCCGTACTGACGAAAGATATTAATGGCAGAAGGCAGTTCTTCTTGACTCGGCACGTATTGTGAGGAGGTTCCTCTCCCTAAGCCCCTAACCACCGGACCCTGCTCCCGCTACCGGCGGAACCTATTTTGTATATTTTAATATATGTATGTTTTTTTTAATAATATATGTTTGTAAAAATATAGAAAATATGTAAAAAGCTGAATAAATGAGAATAATAATGGCAACCCATTATACGTCCCACTGCTGGGCACGAGCCTCTCCCCTATTTTTCTTTTTTTGGGCGGAGGCCTGGAGCTTACTCCACCACGCTGCTCCAATGCGGATTGGTGGAGGTGGGTGGGTTAGTGGCCAACCCGATGTCGCATATTTTCAAACCGCCCATAAGGACTCCAACAAGGTTTAACGACTGCTGTCTGTCTATAGCAACTGGGACCGACGGCTTAACCTGCCCTCCGAAGCACGGAAACGCGCATTTAATTGACACTAGCGGTCACCCGTCACACTACCCGACCACGTCCGTAGTGCTTAACCGAGTAGATCGCGTATGATCTACACCAGCCGCTGGTCCATGCGCGCTTCTATAATGTCATTACTCCAGCCGAATGACGTCCATTGCTCGACAAAGCCTTCCCCAAAGACGCCAATAACAGTGTTTTGCGTCATTAGGGGAGATTATGCCATAGGTAATCGCCACGCTTGGCAGGCGGATTGGCGATTGCAATGACGGTAATTTTATCGCGAGACGCTGCTGCCAATAAATATTGGATTTAATAAATAATTGATTCTTTTCATATTATACTAAATTCTTTAGTTTCTTTTAATTTATCGTGTGTTTTCGATAATTATTCGTGATCATTCACTCTAGGTTAGTTAAAAAAAAATGACGATGTATAAGTGCTCTCCACGAGCCTAATTATATGAAATAAATGAATAAACTGAATAAAAATAACCCGTTGTTATGTTTACTACCGCCCTATTGGAATGGTTTGACCGCCATTGTTCGATTGAATGACTGCACTAGCGGAAGAATTCTCTTCCAAGAAAATTCTTTCACTAGTGGGCGGTGGGGTCGTCACGTCCCGACGCCAGCGATGAATAATGTATAGAAATGTAACTCTATTCATAGCATATACTCACACTTTCAAATTAAACAATGCTGGCATTCGATTGGTACACAGGGACCAAAGATCATTTCAAGAGAGGCAAGGAAACCTTCAATAATCTGACGCGCTGCGGTGTGTCCAATTTATGCCCCGTCTACGGTGTGTCTCTATACATGGAACCATTTCTCGGCTTAGTTAATCAGTAGTGTAATAGGTAATCAAACAACTTTTCAGAATGTGTCTAAAATTATTCTTTATACGTTTATTTAACCATCAAAAATATTAATTTAATTATTTAAACATGTTTAATTACCACAAACTACACATCATTTTTATAATTTCATTTTTGCCAATTGCCGCGCAAACGGTGCCGAATAATACTGAACAATATGACGTCAACTGTTCGCAGTTAAAATGAAGCTCAGAACTCCATACTACAAACCAAGTGCAAATTAATTTTGTTGAATTTCGTATAACTTGCTTTTCGTGTAAATAACGTAGAAAATATCCAAAAAAAGAGCCAATAAGTCAAAGTATCACTTGTGTTAAATATTTTTTTTGTACGAACATATGACGTCACGTCCTATGATTGATGTTTCGTTCAACACGGAGCACAGATAAAAAATATTAAAATTATTACATTTTATTTTGCTTATATCAAAATATAAATCATTAATATTTCACGAAAATATTTAATGAGTCATCCTTTTACTTTAGAAACAATCATTCTAATCATAGTTTACATTTATTTTCGATAACTGTCCGATTGCCTATTGTATCCTGTATACCCTGGTCTTGTCTCCTTCGTCCCTTTTCTATAGAAAATAAGCTCACCATAATATTTTGTTCGATGATCCTGGGATCGTCGCAGATGGACTCCACGAAGAACAGCTTGAAGCCCATCTTGTGCACGACGATGTCGCGGATCATCCGCCGCCGCTCCATCGTCGAGTTGGTCGCATCGAACACCTGCCGACAATTGCCGTTGAAATTATAACAAAAAGCGCCCAAGTGCGAGTGGGACTCGCCCGTGAAGGGGTCGAAGTGTTAGGAACTTTTTCGGCCCTGTAATTTCCGGCACAGAGGCATAATACCTTAGGCCTCGGGAGTGGTTCTGACTCTGATCTTTGTGTACGTGTCTATAGGCTGCAGTCATCACTTAACATCAATGTGACCTGCAAGCTTGTTTACCACTTCCAATACATAAAAAAAACCTTTTTTTTTTTTGTTTTTACTCTCCTATTTTAAAAGTTGGAGGATGGCGGACATTTTAACACTTTGGAAGTGTTTATTTATCTTTAAAACAAAAGGTCTTCGAAATCTCAATATCATTTTCAAAGACCTATCTGATTTTACACGTCTAGGTTTGATGTCAACAGTATTTTTAGTTTCGGATTCAAATGTATCATTGTATAAAATTATAAAGCGGTTCGCCAATATAGATATTGAACTATCGCGGAACGATAGACAATTTTAATGAGAAACAAACCTTTTTTGTCTGTGGGTTTGACCAATTGCGTATCTGACGACATACGTGTGATCCACGGAATAGATAAATAAAGATGGAATGGTAATGTGGGCGTGGCAAGCGCACCACAACTATGCCTGAACACACACAGTTCGGCCGAACCATTCGTTCGCCGCTCGTAGTGTCGTGTAGACAGCTTAGAACAACACATCTCTGGGTAAAAATGCCGTTTTGTGTTATTTTAACACGTAAAATGAAAAGTAAGACCTCCAGTAAATCGAGGAGGTATAGTTACAGATATTTAATACCACCGTTACCCTAAAAACCCTTTAATAATTATTAAATTGAACTAAAACTAAAATCTTCACTAGTGTTGTGATATATACAATATCGATGTTTTTTATGGTCCATATCGATATTTGTATAGTTACATATGTAGATTTTTTTAAATATGATAGTGGTGGATGGAACATTAGCACCTGGAACACTAAATTGTGCCGAATCATTTTATGCATCATTTGGAACATTCGGAACATTTGGAACATTGCGTCAAAGATATGAAATACAGATCAACTGCTTAGTTCCGGGTGGTGTACCCGATGGTATGAAAGTGATAATAAGTTAATGTGACAATGTTTCATTATACTTTTATACATTTTTTTAAAATAACACTCAAAACCGATTACTCTTCATACTTCATCGATCAGCAGCACCGCATTATATTAATATTTGTGTAGTTATATTAATATGTCTATAATTTACCTGCTGCTAAGTGGTAATGTACGGTGGTGGAGCTTCAATGGTAGAGCTCGAAGGCACACAATTATCATGTGAGTAATATGGGTATGGGATGTCAGTTAACCTATAATGATGGGTGTCAATTTTGTGGTTTCTTGGGGTGCTGATTACGAAAGAGGCAACCGTTTTCGGATCCAAGATGGCGGACAGACTTTTTTTATCATAATGTGATATGGGTATCAATTTCGAGGTTTCTTGGGGTGCTGATTACGAAAATAGCATCCGTTTTCAGATCCAAGATGGCGGACAGTCTTTTTTTTTCAAAATGTGATATGGGTATCAATTTCGAGGTTTCTTGGAGTGCTGATTACGAAAATAGCATCCGTTTTCAGATCCAAGATGGCGGACAGACTTTCTTTTTATAATATTGATACCCATATCACATTTTGAAGAAAAAAGTCTATTTGCCATCTTGGATCTGAAAACGGATGCAATTTTCGTTATCAGCACCCCAAGAAACCTCAAAATTGATATCCATATTACATTTTCAAAAAAAGGCTGTCCGCCATCTTGTATCTGAAAACAGATGACATTTTTGTAATCAGCACCCCAAGAAACCTCGAAATTGATACCCATATCACATTTTGAAAAAAAAGTCTGACCGCCATCTTGGATCTGAAAACGGATGCCATTTTCGTAATCATTCCTCGCCTTCCTTGACGAGCCACTCGCAGACGTCGTGAAGCGCGTCGAGCGCGCACTGTTGCCTGGTTACCAGGGCCTCATTACTTAAGTAGCTTTATATGGATACTAGCTGTTGCCCGCGGCTTCGCCCGCGTGGATGTCGTTTTGTAAATAACTAAGTAGCCTATGTTCTTTCTCAAAGTCAGCTCTATCTCTGTACCAAATTTCATTAAAATCGGTTCAGTCGTTTGGACGTGAAAAGGTAACAGACAGACAGACAGATAGACAGAGTTACTTTCGCATTTATAATATTAAGTAGGAATTTAGAAAGCTAATTTAGCTTAGGAATTTTCAGCTCTACATCCTGGTAATAAGGGATACTTACGGCCACCTCGCCTCCCTTGACGAGCCACTCGCAGACGTCGTGGAGCGCGTCGAGCGCGCACTGTTGCCGGATCGCCATGGCTTCCTTGTTGTCTGCGCGGAAGAACTCGTGGCTCGTGTAGGCGGTGGTCGCGTGGCGTCTATACTCGCCGAGGTTGAATACTGTAAATCGTAAGTGATTGATTAGGTTTTATCTACCTTAGCTGCGGTTAAAGCCATAATATACTGGTGGAAGAGTTTTAGTGTAAGAGCTCGAGAGTGAAAGCTGTGTGATAGGTAACCAGAATAAGGGTTTGTATGGGATTTAAGCTGGGTGTCGGGGTTTGACACAACACACAACGTGTGTTCAACATGATCCACTAAGCGCTGAACACTACCATTTAGCGACAATTAGATTAAGTAGTTTTAGATTAGGTTAGTTTTTACTGGTGGTAGAGCTCCAGTGACAAAGCCCGGGGGTGTAGGCACCACCGCATTACCTAATATACTTGCCGCTAAATGGTAGTGTTCAGCACTATCGTGTTCCAGTCAGGTGGTAATGTACGGCCCTGTAATTTCCGACACAGAGGCATAACACCTAAGGCCTCAGGAGTGGTAATGCATCTGCATTTTGACCTTGGTCTTTGTGTGTGTCTATAGGCTGCAGTCGTTACTTAACATCAATGTGAACTGCATGCTCGTTTGCCACGCCAAAAAAAAATAAGATGATGGAGCTCGAAGGCTTAGGCGCAAGGTGCCTAAGCCTTCGAGCTCCATCATTGAACTCTAAAACCAGGGATCAATCATACTCACCCCTAGTGTTTATGCCTATCCAATTGAGGTATCGTGATAGTTTCTTTGAGATGTACGTCTTGCCGCGCGCCGGCAGCCCGACCATCGCGATCACGTGCGGAATGTTCACATAGTTGGCACGTTCCCCTGTAATTATACACTTTATTTAGTTTTATGGAATGCTAATAGCACTTTCGTTTATGTGATTGAAAATTATTAATCTTACAAGCCAATCACATTTCCTAGGCATACATCTTGCCTCCCAAAAATCCTACTGGTCAAATTTGTAATGTATTTTCATATAAGAATCAATTCATAAAGGTCTCACTACAAAGGATCATGCCAAGTTTTGTACGGGAAAAAAAGAAGAAAGAGGTAAATACCTATTTTTAATACTCCGGAATAAAAAGATTAAAACTGAAATTTAGCACAGAGTGCTTTTACTGTTGTTAGGAAAGACCATTTTTATTCCTTTGATTTAAAAATATTTTAATGTAACTTCACGCCTGTAATCCCCGAAGCGGTAGGCAGAGGTATATGCATGCATTCAAGTATACATACAAACACCCACGATTTGACGGTTACTTTTTAGCCCGTGTAACAGGTGGCGAGCCTGTTGACATCTCTGGGCGCATTACTAACCTTTCCAAAACGAGAAAGTACCAGAAAATGGAAAAATCCCGATAGAATCAGGGATAAATTACTTTACACCATTATCTCTAATAGCCCTCTAACCCGGGAATCGAACCTAGTGTTAGCAGGCCACTACTACTACACTGGGGTGTAGTAGTGGCCTGCTAACACTAGGTTACTGAGGCAGTTAAAAAAAATATTTTAAATGCCAGGAAATGTTGTTTAGGTTGCCTAGATAATATTTCAAAAGCTGTATTACCTTTTTAGGGTTCCGTAGTAAACAAGGAACCCTTATAGTTTCGCCATGTCCGTCTGTCTGTCTGTCTGTCCGTCCGCGGTTTAGCGCAAAAACTATAAGTACTAGAGACTTGAAATTTGGCACAAGTATACACCTTAATCACGCCGACAAAGTGGTAGAATAAAAACATGAAATAAAAAATATTTAGGGTAACCTCCCCTACTTGTAACGCAAAAATATTTTTTTTTATTTTCGATTTCCATATTGTGTGTTGTTCCATATTGGGTATCGTTGGATAGGTCTTAAGAAGGAATCGGCGTGCATGTATGAAGAGAAGGATGAAGGTAGACGAGGCACGAGCGGTATGTCAGGACCGGGATATCTGGCATTCTACACTCTCTGCCTACCCCGTTAGGGATTTGGCATGAAGATACATATAAAACTTTCCTTTTTGCAAAATTAAATAGTTTTTTGATTTCTTTAGAAATATATGAAGATTATGATAGAGATAGAGTTTGTATATCTATATATATAAAAATGCAACCCTGTTTTCTTTGGTCACGGCATCACGCATGAATGGCTGGACCGATTTGGCTAATATTAATTTTGAATGATTTTTGGAAGTCCAGGGAATATTTAAAAGGTAAGAAAATATGAAGAAATCGTAGGGGAATAGTAAAAACCACCATTTCATTTTCCCATACAAATAGTCCGTATCTATCAAACCATTGACACATGTCATATTTTTATTCTGAGTTACGAGAGAATATGAAGTTTGCCGGGTCAGCTAGTTATTATACAAAAACGGTGGTGTTTTTATAGTGTTTTCTTATGAGTGTGATATTTTTGGCCATTTGGGAGTTTAGACTTGAATTTATTATTATGATAAATATTTTAAGTATACCTGTGTAAAGGGCTCGACAGACAAAAATACATACAGACAATAAAGTGATTCTAGATGAAAGTACCATAAAAGAGCAAATGCAACATGCACAACAGAATAGCCTGAGACCTTAATTTATATGATTTTTCTGCTTAAAATGCCTTTAGATGCCTTACATATTATATGAAAGCAAACTAAATTTCATGAATCTAAGTAATTCGTTTAGTATACCAATGCAGATCAATACAAAACATGCGACTATGATAATCAGTATCATATGTAAAGTGTACCAATAACATTTATTGTTAATTAGCAACGTTATAGGACCAACGTCACTAAAGTTTTCCTATAAACAAGGTATAAGTTCACGAACGGCACAGGTCGAGGCGTTATCTCTAGCGGACCAATCATACGATTCTGAACTATTTATCTAAAACCACTACTTCAACACTAATTTTAACATCACACCAGGAAATCGTGACTTGATTAATCGTCCTTGTGACGTCTCCAATTATTATAAAACTATTCCTTTCTCTTTACACCATTATCGGCAGAATACTGACCGTCGCCGAAAAACTGCTTGTTCAAGTATTTCCAGCCCTCCGCACGGTTATCGTCACTATCCATCGTATATTAACACAAATTAATACTATTTTTAAACTATAGTACACAGCTTGTAGTAATTAAATTCACGAATTTAAAAGTTTTATTTTCGCCCGAACAACTTCGCTCCGACAGCGATTTGCGACTGTCAGTCAAATGCGTCAATAAATCGATTTATATGACATTGACAGTGACAATTAACTATAGACAATTAATCGAATATTCATACTCACATGTCTATGTATGATTCTACCACAATTCTTCGTTTACATATATTAATGTTCCTGTCATTTAAAAATCTAGCGCTATACGCTTAGTCTAAGGGACAAAAGATACGATGCTTTATTTCAACTTTCTTAAGTTCTTTGTATCTAACTGTCTCACTTCCACAAAGCATATGGCGAACATGGCTACGTCTATAGGTACTTAGGACTTCCTAGGTACCTAGGATAATCTCGCTGAGATTCACAGACCGCACTACGACTTTACTTTGAGCAAAGTATGCTTAGAACTGTCAGTTTAGTATGGGTTTTGACAGTTCAAAGGCGTACTTTGATCAAAGTAAAGTCGAAGTGCGGTCTGTGAATCTCACCCTAAGGCTATACGCTTTTACTTAGCCACGTTCTGCATCAATCCCATGCATAAAACATTAAATAATGAGTATGTACTTAAAGTAAGTAGGTAAGTACCTATATCTGGTTATTGGTCTGTGCCTATATCTATATAAACAGATTTATTAAATTAGACTGTTTCTAAACTACTCTTCTTCCTTCAATTATGTATGGAATTCTGCGAGAGTATTGTATGATATATTGATTACTGTAATTGGTATTGTGTATCTATGCAACTAAAGTAAAAATAAGTAAATAAATAATTAAAAAATAATAATAATTACATTTTATAAATACACTTCATTTCTTTTGCTATAGACAGAAGGAATTTATGTGTTTTTTAGGTAAGTTTCATCTAAAAAGTTATTAAATTATAATCTTCGTTTTTTTATAAATTAACTAAAAGTGAATTATAGTACTTACTTACCAAATAAGTATTTCAATTTTATCTGCTAACTAGCGGCCCGCCCCGGCTTCGCACGGGTAGCGTTTATTATAGATATTAACTTTCCTCAGAAAACCCTCTTTCCAACATTTCAAACAGGAACAAAATCTGTTCACAATTTTCCGAGATAAGCGCATACATACAGACAGAGAAATATGAAGTGATAGTAGGATATGTAGTTATGATAAACAGAACAACCCTACAGGTAGATAAACATCCATAAGGCGGCCAACTTTCTGAAAAAAGCATGCGGGACTTTTTGTGGATAGATAGGGTATGGTGAATGCGAAGTAGGTATAAAGTTTCGTCAGTATACGTACCAAAATTACATAAAAACACAAACTTACATACATATAGAAGTTATTTATTTTTAAAATGGTAGGCATAAATCACTAGAGTGACACTTTTTTAAGGAATTCAAAATGGAACAAAGCGATCACATACATACACACACGCAAACAATTTTCAATTCAATTCACATAATACGTATTGATATAGTGTAGTGTATGTTTTATGTATGTGTGTGACTGTGTAATTATGTAGTAGCTAGTAGTAGTAGTAGTATAAAAAAATAGGCATGGTACGTCAATGCATCGAATGCGGGACATGCGGGACGCATCCAACGTTTTGCGGGATTATTTTATTAATTCTTACAAAGCGGGATTACATTTAGCATTACGGGACGGTCCCGCAGAATCCGGGACGGTTGGCCGCCTTAAACATCCGGCCGATACCGGCAACGTCTTAATGAGTGTCACGTAGTTATGAAAACGTTGTCAGGGTTATCGTGAGAAATGCAAATTGTTCCGAGGTAAATACCTACCTATAAAACTAATTGGTTTTGTCGCGAATACCATTTAAGACGGCTTTAATTGTCTATGGCTTATAGCCATAGACAATTCATTCCGCAATGTCTTACGAAAGGTTCCGGCCACAAACCTCCACATTTTTTAAATCAGATGGACATCCGACATTTGAAACTCAGACAGAATCGATCGAACCCGGGCCCTCGTAGCAATAGTCTAATCTAAGGTGTTATGCCTCTGTGCCACATTACCACCTAATCGGAACACATTTAGTGTTATACACTAGGGTTGCTGAGGATTCCTCTGTGTCATTCACTCATCTTTTTTTTTGGTGTGCGTGTGTTTTTTTTATGTCTGTAGGTTGACAGACAAGCAGACGGGCCACTTGATGGAAAGTGGTCACCGTCGCCTATGAACATTTGCAACACCAGGGGAGTTGCCAACGCGCTGCCAGCCCTGAAGGACTCCTTTGACGCCATTTTTGAAGAACCTCTTAATGTAGCACCTAGGGAACACCTCAGAGGGAAGTTCGTTCCACAATTTACACGTTCTGCGCAAGAACGAACGTGAAAACCGCACCGTTGAGCACTGCCAGGTGTCCAGTCGGTGTGGGTGGAACTTCTCTCTTCGGCGGGTAGTACGGTGTAGGAAAATAGATGGTAGCACCATGTCAAACAGTTCAGCAGAGCACTTTCCATTGTAGAGACGGTACAACACGCACATACTTCCAATGTCTCTGCGTAGGCTCAGATGTTCGAGCCTGTCAGTAAGTCCTGAATCGTTAACAATACGAACGGCGCGTTTTTGTAGGGAGTCAAGTGGACCAAGCTATTATTTGGGGGCTCCCGCCCACAAATGAGTATGAGTAGTAGTAGCTGCCCCGAAGTGAAAGTGAATACTGCCTGGGTTTGTTAAGCACCCCTAGCTTTTTGGATGCTAACTTGGTCTTACACTCAATGTGACTCCCGAATTGCACTTCGTTCGATATGTCAACGCCCAGGATACAGATACTCTTACCAACGGCGATCGGAATGCCCTGGAACTGTGGTGCTACAATGCATGGCGTTTTTTTAGCGGTGAACGTGCAGACTTGTGTCCTCGAGGGGTTAACTGCATTAAATTAAGTCGACCCCAATCCGAGACCCGCTCCAGAGAGTGCTCGATTTCAGACACAAGTCTAGTCCTTCTTTCCTCGATAAGTGTCCGAGAGGCATTTGCACGGCTAGTGTAGTGTGCATATCCCGTACTATCATCGGTCTAGCAATGAAAATTGGAGTTTTGCTCCAACATTTCATTGATGTGCAGAAGAAAAAGCGTGGGAGATAGCACAGAGCCTTGCGGCACACCAGCGTTGATAGGTAGTCTGTCTGAGCGCTGACAGTCAACTAAGACTTGTATATAACACTCAGACAGAAAGCTGGCTATCCAGTTGCATAGCCTCTCGGGAAGACCGTAGGATGGAAGTTTCGCGAGAAGTGCCCTGTGCCAGACCCGGTCAAAGGCCTTAGCAATGTCGTTGTTTAGATATATCACTGAACTCGTCCTTAACTGCTGGACCAATTTTGATGATTCTTTATCGTATGTGTTTTGAGAATGGTTTAGATTTTAGATTCATAGTAAAAATAATTAAAAGAGCATTTTGTAGTGGACCAACTACTACAAAATGCTCTTTTAATTATTTTTTTTGTATATATATATATACTTAGTTAAGGTCGAGATGAGATCTTTGCGCAAGATCTGCGGTGTATCACTCACCGATCGCGTTCGTAATGAAGATGTAAGAAAGAGACTCTGTGTGAATGATAGTATCGGTGTAAAAATGAAAAAAGGCATGCTCCGATGGTTCGGGCATAAAGAAAGAATGTCGAATGAGCGAATGACTAAACAGATATACAATGCGAATGTGGATGGTTGCAGAGGCCCAGGAAGACCAAGGCTGACCTACCATGACCAAATAGGTCGAATTCTGTCTGATGGTGGGGTCAAAAGTCTTAGGAATCGGCGTGCATGTGTGAAGAGAATGATGAAGGTAGACGAGGCACGAGAGGTTTGTCAGAACCGGGATGTCTGGCGCTCTACACTCTCTGCCTACCCCGTTAGGGACCTGGCGTGAAGATACATACATACATACATACTTAGTTAAGTAGTTAGAGACAGGACAGCGGATTTTAGGTTGGGTCCGCTAGTATTTATATCTTCGTATCATCCTCTTCTCATCTTTCTGTAGCGCGCAAGGCCTCCCGGCTGGTGTAGAACGCAAGCGATCTACTCGATTAAGCGATACGGGTGCGGTCGGGTGTGTGACGGGTGACCACTAGTGGCAAATTAAAATGCGCATTTTCGTGCTTCGGAGAGCAGGACGCCGACGGTCCCGGTTGCTATCGACAGATAGCAGTCGTTAAACCTTGTCGGAGGCATAATGGGCGGTTTGAAAACATCCGACAGCGGGTTGGCCACTAACCCTTGCAAGTAACTCCACCAACCCGCATTGGAGCAGCGTGGTGGAGTAAGCTCCAGACCTCCCCTCAAGAAGGGGAGAGACTCGTGCCCAGTGCCCAGCAGTGGGACGTTTCAAGAGTTGCTATTATTATTATGTCATGCTTCCTCTTCCTCTTCCTCATCCTCATAAAAATATCCTCTTCCTCATCCGCATCCTCTAAATTGGCGCATCACAATTCCTCTTCCTCCTCCTCTTCCTCATAATCACTTCCTCAACAACCCTATTATACACTTACATTTAGCGGCAAGTAGATTATGTAATGCGGTGGTGCCTACGCCCGCCAGGAAGCTCCGCCACTTACCTAAGTTCTACCTCCAGGTGATTTCCTAAAAGTCCTAATATACGGACGAAGTCGCGGGCATAGGTAGTAAATTATAAAATATTTACTCGCATGCTTCGTAATGTGAAGACGATCAAATTCGTGGTGGCACTGGTGACAAGTGACCTGTTGAGACAAGTGTTAACTCTAGAAAAAATTAGGTGTAGGGCGTGCATTGCGAGGTGAGCGCAGCGCATGCCTCGGAACAATGATATTATCTATATCTATACAAATAAATAAAATTGGAGTCTGTTTGTAATATAAAAATAATGCTTTTTACTAAATGCATATGTATACACGTACACGGTACATATACCAAAACAACATTTTGTACAATTTGTGTCTGTCTGTCTGTCTGTTTGTTCCCGCTAATCTCGGGAACGGCTGGATTGATTTTGACGGGACTTTCACTGGCAGATAGCCTATGTAATAAGGAGTAACTTAGGCTACTTTTATACTAGCTGCGCCCCCGACTTCGTCTGGGTAGATACTGAATAATCATAAATTCTCACGCGGAAGGAGTCGCGGGCACAGATAGTATGTATTATTCTCATTGCCTCGGAATGTCTGGAGCCACATTTGTGTCCTTGTGAAATATGAAGTCCAAACAAAGGATTATACGTTAGGCGATTATTGGATTACAGGAGACCAGGAAACCTACAAATGCTTGTATAAATAAGGCTAGGTATTATTGTACGTCTTGTCTGGCGTTAACTAATCCGATTTGAAAATTGATTTTATGCTTTCGATATTTCTGTAGAAAAATTTAAGTAGGTATAGATAGATACATATTTATGATCATATATTTTGTATTTGGTCGTGGCCAGAGCAACACGGGCTTCCGGCCGACTGGAGTAGCCAATAGCGTTTATTACCGATGCAAAACAGTCTGACATTTATTGCAGAGGGAAATTTGTGTGACACACACACGCACACATAAAAAATCGTCTATCACTACGAAACTCACACATAGACTTTAACAAAATAATAGGTTGGGAAAAAAGTCTTTTCGCATTATAGTATGTATGAACTTGTAATAAAATCTCTTTGGCTGTAGTATTTGTATCTGGCTGGTTTTGGTATCATTGAAAGTTAAAATTTTAAAGAACTTAATTCCAAATTCAAATTAGGCAAATGTGTGATTTTCATTTGTTTTTCGTACTGTCAAGATGAGTGAACCTAATGAAGAAATTCGATACATTTTTAAATTTTACTACAAAAAAGGTAAAAATTTAACGCAAGCAGCGAAAAAAATTTGCGATGTTTATGGACCTAGTGCAGTGTCTGTGAGAGTAGCACAAATTTGGTTTAAGCGTTTTCAATCCGGAAATTTTGATGTCAAAGATGCACCTCGCTCTGGTCGCCCTATTACGGATAAAATGGATGCCATTTTTGAAAAAGTGGAGCAAGATCGACATATCAGTAGTTAGGACGTAGCTGAAGAACTGAGAATTGATCACAAAACAGTTTTGGCGCATTTGAAAAAAGCTGGGTACAAAAAAAAGCTCGATATTTGGGTACCTCACGAGCACACTGAAAGAAACCTAATGAACCGTGTACTCATTTGTGATTCTTTATTACGACGTAATGAAACCGAATCATTTTTGAAGAAGCTGATAACTGGTGATGAAAAGTTGATCACGTACGACAAGAACGTGCGAAAAAGGTCGTGGTCAAAGGCCGGTCAGGCTTCACAGACTGTGGCGAAACCCGGGTTAACTCGCAATAAGGTGATGTTGTGTGTGTGGTGGGATTGGAAGGGCATTATTCATTATGAGCTATTACCACCAGGCAGGACTATCGATTCTGAAATCTACTGCGAACAACTGATGAGATTAAAGCAAGAAGTTGAGAGAAAGCGGCCGGAATTGATCAACAGAAGGGGTGTGGTGTTTCATCATGATAACGCTAGACCTCACACATCTATAGCCACTCAGCAAAAATTTAGAGATTTTGGCTGGGAGGTGTTAATGCATCCGCCGTATAGTCCTGACCTTCAGATTTCCACCTGTTTCGGTCTCTTCAGAATTCTTTATGCAATGTTAGGTTAACATCACGAGAGGACTGCCAAATCCACTTGTCGCGGTATTTTGATGAGAAGTCCCAAAATTTTTATAGCAATGGGATCATGTCCCTACCTATAAGATGGCAAAAGGTTATCGAACAAAATGGTACATACATACTTTAGTTAATTTTAAATAAACTATATTAAAAAACGTTTTAAATTATCTTAAAAAATGCGAAGAAACTTTTTCCCCAACCTAATACATAAACAATTTCACGCACACATTTAAAAATCTCGGCCCATTCGGGCTTGTACTTTGACAGAGGGAAAAGCCTGCATATGGCTCCTCCCATGATGAACTCCGGTCCGCTGCGCCAGGTGGCCCGTGTTGCTCTATGGTCGTGGTGTATGTAAGAATAACGTGACCATTTATATCGTCACTCAAAACGGGACATTTCCATAATTATCCTTCGAAGAACTAGAGGGAAGAGGTTGACTTTCGAACGCCAATCTACACCCTCTTTAAGTATTGTTTTAAGTGACTCAGGGATAGCTATCGACTTTTTTTATTGTAACAAAATTAAAAAAGGTAGAAATTTTGGATTGACTAAGTACGTATTTACAGGAAAACTTCAGTCGGGTTTCGGGTTCGGCGCTAGTTTTGTATAGATTTTCGCTGATATTACAGATAACGGGACACTTTCGCTTCCCAAAAGTTTTCCCAGGACGGGTTTCACGAAAACCGTACTGTCCCGTTTAAAACGGAACGTATGGTCACATTATGTATGTAGGTACCTAACTGATATTGGAGTTAATTTTGAGAAGATTATGTCGAGTCAGTCAAGGCACGGGACTCTCGTATCTTCTCGTACCAATGTGAACTGTATGCTTGATATAAACATACATATTTTAGACTAGCAGTGCCCGCGACTTCGTCCCCGTAATAATGTATGATTGTTCAGCACCTACCCGGACGAAGTCGTGGGCGCAGCTAGTATAAAAGTAGCCTAAATTACGCCTTATTACATAAGCTATCTGCCAGTGAAAGTCCTGTCAAAATCGGTCCAGCCTTTCCCGAGATTAGCCGGAACAAACAGACAGACAAACAGACAGACAGACAGACAAAAATTAAAAAAATGTTGTTTTGGTATACGTACCGTGTATACATACATTTGCATTTAGTAAAAAGCGGTTATTTTTATATTACAAACAGACACTCCAGTTTCATTTATTTGTATAGTAGGTACTTACAGTAAAGAAAAGCCGTTACAAATTTGCACTCGTACAAACCTGGGGTGGGTCGCTAGTACTTGTATATATGTATGGCTAACATTTCTCCGAGTAAATAATAAGTGGGTATTACTTGTACTAAACAGTTATTTGTAGTTGAGTGCAGACAGAGCGACACGAATGCATAATCAAGGAAATTGCTACCTACACAACTTTTTGCGCGCCCACATCTATCATTAGTTGACCACTACTAGATATAACTGCCTCGGAAAGTGGGCTTTATACCTATTGCAAATTATGTATTATAATGTAGGTAAAGGAGATGTTGCAAAAATGTATGGACCTCCGGCCATGTATTGTACACAATATCATTGAACAAGCAAACTCAATATAAAAACGTTTTTACTGCATATTTTCCCTTCTTTAGCTTTGTTTGCAGTTACAAAACATAATTTGCACTTAGAATTGCAACTCAAAACTAACATGGCGAATATGGCGGGCGATGTCATTGTGACATTTTCGTTTTTTAAATTGTATTTTGATTATAGAACTTGGAGAAAAAAGTAATATTTTCTAAATACTATCAAAATCGATCGATCCCAATTGTTGGCTATATCGCCGCCATGTTTAACATAGTTGAAAATGATAAAATCGTTTGAATTAAATGTGGTTGTAACTCTAAAATATGTTCTTGAATAAATTAATTGTATTTTTTTCGGATTCTTATTTAATTTACCAATTTTTTGAGGACGTGTACGAACCAGAGAAGAGCTCGCAACATCTCCTTTAGATACCTATTGCAAATTATGTATTGCCTGTCTTGTACGGGACGAGTGTGGTATTATTAGCTACAGTATGTACTCTATCTTCCCATAAACCCCAGTGTACCTACAACATAGAGCAACACCGGAGGGGAGTAGCCATATGCAGGCTTTCCCCTCTGTTAAAGTACAAGCCCAAATGGGCCTATACCTGTCGCCTAGATGTTTATGTGTGCGTGAAATTGTTTCTGTATTTTGTTAAAGTCAAGGTGTGAGTTTCGTAGTAATAGACGATTTTTGTAGTGTGCGTGTGTGTCGCACGCATTACCCCCCGCAAAAAATTACTGATTGTTTTGCATCGGTATTAAACGCTATGGCTACTCCCCTCCAGCTCCGGTCCGCCGCGACCGGTGGGCCGCATTGCTCTATGACCTACAATGATCAAAATATAATGGTATAAAATTTACACCACTGCATTTTTTACACTTCTATAAATAATGTAAGAAAAAGGCATTATGTGAATGACAGTATCGTTGTAAAAATGAAAAAAGGCATACTTCGATGGTTCGGGCCTATAGAAAGAATGTCGAATGAGCGAATGATTAAACAGATGTACAATGCGAATGTGGATGGTTGCAGAGGCCCAGGCAGACCAAGACTGACCTACCATGACCAAATAGGTCGAGTTCTGTAATTCTGTATGATGGTGCGGTCAAAAGTCTTAGGAATCGGCGTGCTTGTACGATGAGAATGATGAAGGTAGATGAGGCACGAAAGGTATGTCAGGACCGGGATATCTGGCGCTCTACACTCTCTGCGTACTCCGTTAAGATACATATACATATATAAATAATACATCAACTATAGATACCTTGTTTTTCTTAAATAGGTGTTAAGCATGTCAAAGCCTATAGTCATAGGTCACGTAAAGTACGTGTACATATTAATATATGTATGAAACGCTTTTGCAAATGAAGGTACCTATCGACAGATATATAAGGTAAACGATTTTCGAAAATTTAAATATGGGACATTTTGTCATCAGTGGGGCGCCGTGGTGTGATACTGGTACTTGGTGATAATCTTTTCCTGCCAGGAACTTCCAGGATTGCCTATCAACAGATGCCGCTGCGGCGCAGCGCTGTAGGCCTCCTGTTGAGAGACCTCTCCCACGCGAAATCCTCACTGCTCCGGCAATAATCGGAGCACCCGGGACGATGACGAGGTAGATGAGTTAGACCCCGCGTTTCGTGACCCGCAGCGCTAGCGAGCTTGACTCGACTTGATCTGCTGATAGGTAGAATTGAAATCACCCGACTTGGGTTCGAGTCCCGGGTGAAGAAGGTTCCCTCCTGGGGCGCGGCTACAAGCCCAGCTAGAGCCAGGAGAGGATGAGAGCGCAGCAGGACCTGGATGCCAATACCATGGTGACATGAGCCCATGGTGCCCACCTCCTCCACCACAGCCCCCAAGGGGGTGCCAAACGCCGTCCTGCAGCCGCAGGACAGAAGAAGCTGCAGCAGAGGGGGATGCCCCGGTGCTGCATCCGCGACGCGCGAACTGTGTGCGCGAAGACCAGTGATGATGCAGCGCTGTTTATCTGACTTCAACTTCAAGAATGCGGAACATTGGGGAACTTTTTCATTTTCAATGTGGGACACGACTACTTACTTATCTAGAATCCGATTGGCAGTTAGTTATAAAGAGTACCTAGCTAAAATGGAAAATATTCAAGGACATCATTTCGCAATAGATAAAAAAACATTGGCACAGCATTCCCTTAGCGAAAATGTTATTTACATGTTATGTTGCCACTGTGACGATGGCATGTAAACAATACCTAAACATACTGAATGCTTGACGTAGACGGTACACAAGATATATGAATGACGTTGGCGCCAATCCTGCGCCAACTATTGGCTCAACGTCATCCAATGTCATAATGTCATTGTTCTAATTTCAAATTAAACAAACTGCTTGCCGAAGCAGAGCAGAGTAAATAAATATGACATGCATGTAAACAATCACAATTTGCCCATTAGATAGGTACCCTTTTTGATCCCTCCTTTACTTAGATATAGGGGCTATAGATGGCGAGGCTTTGACTTCTACAGGCCAAATTACCAAGCTCTAATAACGGGACAAGGAGAACTGAGGTGCGACACGATAGTCTACAGAAATTGTTATCGACATTGTTATTGCTGTCAAATTGTAACTCCGTAAGCACTAACGGTACCTATTCTAACTATAATTAATTATTGCTTGTTTATCATTTATCACCTACGATTGTACTAATGGCTAAGCTCTCCACCAATATTATTTAAAACATACAGTTATACCTATTTCAAATTCAATTAATACTTATTTATTATACATTACTTAATATGAATGTTATTATTTTTATGTAATTAGATACTATCTGCCCCGACGAACTTCGTATCGTCTTAGAGGTGTAATAAAATTGAAATGTCCAAAAAATATAATTTCATGAGAATCGGTCCAGCCGTTTCGGAGGAGTATGGTACCTAACATTGTGAGATTGTGACTCAAGAATTTTATAGAGAAGAGATGTTGGTAGTTGGCAAACAAACATGCAAACTTCATTCGCAGATACTTCTTTCGTACTACCTACTCTACTACATCAAAACCGAAAATCAATATGTAGGCGTTGCCACTTTGCGACCACATGAGGCCTAATACAAATTTAAATAAGAGCCTGAGGTCTCCTGACGCCTCTTTGCTCCTACTTGGCCAGACAATTCAATGAATTGAACAAACGTTAAATCCGACGTCATTTAGGGCCCCATTAATAACCCTGTGGCTTACACTATTACAGTCTACAACAGAGGTTCCCAAACTATTTTTCTAGTAGACCCCTTTAGACGTAAAGGGGAAATGAGACATTCTACTGATATACTTTTTACATTAGTTTATTACATTTAGTTTTATCTTAGTGATATTCTTGACTTTACATATATTTTTTATCTTGTTTGACATGTATATCAATTGTTGTTCACTTTAATTTATTTTGTTTGTTTTTGACGTGTCATAAGAGGTGCCTGTCACCCTAAATGAATAAATGAGTTTCTGATTCTGATTCTGATTCTGGTGATGAAAAGTGGATCACGTACGACAAGAACGTGCGAAAAAGGTCGTGGTCAAAGGCCGGTCAGGCTTCACAGACTGTGGCGAAACCCGGGTTAACTCGCAATAAGGTGATGTTGTGTGTGTGGTGGGATTGGAAGGGCATTATTCATTATGAGCTATTACCACCAGGCAGGACTATCGATTCTGAACTCTACTATGAACAACTGATGAGATTAAAGCAAGAAGTTGAAAGAACGCGGCCGGAATTGATCAACAGATGGGGTGTGGTGTTTCATCATGATAACGCTAGACCTCACACATCTATAGCCACTCAGCAAAAATTAAGAGAGTTTGGCTGGGAGGTGTTAATGCATCCGCCGTATAGTCCTGACCTTGCACCTTCAGATTTCCACCTCTTTCGGTCTCTTCAGAATTCTTTATGCAATGTTAGGTTAACATCACGAGAGGACTGCCAAATCCACTTGTCGCGGTATTTTGATGAGAAGTCACAAAGTTTTTATGGCAATGGGATCATGTCCCTACCTACAAGATGGCAAAAGGTTATCGAACAAAATGGTACATACATACTTTAGTTAAATTTAAATAAACTATATTAAAAAATGTTTTGAATTATCTTAAAAAATGCGAAGAATCTTTTTCCCCAACCTAATACTCGTATATTTCAATGGTCGTGGGTGACGTTGAAGCACACAACTCACGTATTTTATTTATTTATTTATCTTTTAACATATAACATCATTGCTTTTACCTATATAATTTTTGCAAGTAGATGCGAGAAATGCAGGAGTATTAGGCTAATGTGACCATTTACTAATCCTAATAAGGAGACACCTGATGAATTTTGTTAGAAGAGGTCTTAGCAAAAAATACAGATACACCGATAAACCTGTTAAACTCGTACGTAAATGGATTGCAAGTAGACCCTAAAGCACAGACTAGGGTATATCGTCGAAGCCCTAAAGTGTCAAAAATGATGAATAACATAAGGAGGAAAAAATATCAAAATAGATTTTAGCTTCCAGTTTAATATTATTCTGTGGGCGCCTATACATATATTAATTATATTAATCTAATGTTAAAACGTATTTTTTCGCCGGATACCGCGGACTGTCCCGAGCAAGGCGAATTTATCGTGACGATATGTTTGGCATGAAACTAGCGCCGGCCGGCCGACATTAGTTTCGTTGCCAAATTCTCGTATTGTTTCTAAATACGTTTTATTTCCGGACGAAGATCAGAATCATGTCGATGAAGTAGTATCAGGGCCTACGTACAAAACGTTGAAACGGCACAATCACACAAACATGCGCATCAACGAGGACCCTAATCGGTTCTCGCGTTGCTGCAGCTCCGAGTCACTCGCTACGCACTTTACTTCGGGCTAAATTGGCATTTTGTATCAACTTATGTAATTATATTTTTTTTTTTAAATTTTATTTATACAGTATTTATTTTTTTCTTTGATATTAATTCAAGTTACACTTTTTGAGCGTGGTGACCGATAAGAAAACAATTTTTTCTAGCCTCTCCTCTCCTCTCCTCTCCTCTCCTCTCCTCTCCTCTCCTCTCCTCTCCTCTCCTCTCCTCTCCTCTCCTCTCCTCTCCTCTCCTCTCCTCTCCTCTCCTCTCCTCTCCTCTCCTCTCCTCTCCTCTCCTCTCCTCTCCTCTCCTCTCCTCTCCTCTCCTCTCAGATATAGCCTAAAGTCTTCCTCGATATCTTTCATAGTTTAGGCAGCGTACGCAAATAAGTAACTTTTCTGGTTGATTTTTTACACCTTGTGTCTGAAAAACCCTAATATCTTACGGAACCCTATTTTTTCCAAAAGATTTTTTTTCCAATATAGCCTATGTTACCCGTGGATAATGTAGCTTTCGAATAGTGAAAGAATTTTTAAAATCGGTCCAGTAGTTATTGAGCCTATTCAATACAAACACACAAACAAACAAAAAAATATTACCTCTTTATTAGTTTAGAAAAAAGTTAATAATGTTTGAAATATATTTATTTTTTTACAATACATATAGCGTGAGGTTTTTTCGTTACGGAATTTCTGAATTCGATCCCCGCGCTCAAGGCCCTCGATAGAAGCTATGCAATAGCTTAAAAAAAAACACGCGTTGAACTAAATAATCCAGCATGTCGTAACGGTTTTGCGCAATAATGAATTACAGAAAAATGCGAATGACCTCTGCTAAATTCATAAACAAAATATGTCTATTCTAAGGTCGATAAACCAAAACAAATATAATTTATCATATGCATGCATAGAGGAATTAACACGGGTACGGCGAATGTTCGGTTAAATATAGCTTATCGAAATAGAACTGTGCCCACTAACGTAAAGATAACAGAATTATTGTCGTGGATAATTTTCTAAAAAATAACAAGGTAGGTACTTCAATACATGATCCAATTATGTCGCACATAAATAACTCTGCTTCTTTTTTATTCTTTTTTTAAAATCGAACTTATTGCAAGGTCTTTAAAAAAAAAAAGAATCACCAAACACTCCAAAGGCGGATTTGCAACAGGCGGCAAAAAGAGAAACTGAAAAAAAAAAATTATAGAAATTAAAGAAAAAACGGAAAGAAAAATATGACTTCGGGCAAGAATCGAACCTGTGACCTCAGGATAACCAGTCCAGCCGCTTTACCACTAAGCTACCGAATTCTCAGTCGGGACTTCGGTAGCTTAGACGAAGGTTCGATTCCTGCCCGAACTCAAATTTATCTTTCCGTTTTTCTAAAGTTCACTCGCATGTGTTATTGCAAAAAATAAATAGTACAAAAATTATTAATAGTAAGTATGTAGTAACTTTCTAACATACGTATAATAGTAGTGTCCGCCGGACTCCTCTACACACGACCAGATTTGGTTCGGAGCGTACAGAATCCGCGGTCCGCTCCGTACCAAATCTGGACGTGTGTTACTACTATAAAGCCATAGGTACCTACCATAGAGCAACACCGGAGGGGATAAGCCATATGCAGGCTTTCCCCTCTGTCAAAGTACAAGCCCAAATGGGAATATACCTGTCGCCTAGATGTTTAAAAAATCAACGTGTGAGTTTCATAGTAATAGTCGATTTTTGTAGTATGCGTGTGTGTCGCACGCATTTACTCCCGCAAAAAATGACAGACTGTTTTGCAATATTTTGCATCGGTAATAAACGCACGCAATGGCTACTCCCCTCCAGTCCGCGGCCGCGGCCGGTGGCCCGTGTTGCTCCAAAGAGATATAGCTCAATGTGTTGCTCCATGGATACATACTGATGAAACTTACTATAATTTTATTCTAGAGCCGGCCTAGGGATTTCTCGTCGTCAATCAACGTTAAGTCCCGCGGCTTGTAGGTATGCATTTATTTCCTTTGTGTTTTTTTAGCGTTACTGATTTTGAGCACCTAGATAGGTACATAATTTGGTTTACGGGTTCCCCTTTTTAGGGTTCCGTAGTAAACAAGGAACCCTTATAGTTTCGCCATGTCCGTCTGTCTGTCTGTCCGTCCGCGGTTTAGCGCAAAAACTTTTGATACTAGAGACTTGAACTTTGGGGCAAGTATACACCTTTATCACGCCGACAAAGTGGTAGAATAAAAACATGAAGTTTTTTTTTATTTAGGGTACCTCCCCTACATGTAATATTTTTTTTATTTTTCGTTTTCTATCTAGTGTGGGATATCGTTGGATAGGTCTTTAAAATATGTTAGGGATGTGCTAATATAATTTTTCGCTTTAGTTAACCGTTGGTGACTTATTAAGCGGAGTAGCGGAGTGCCAATTTTAGTTAGAGTCAAGTGTCCCCCCCTCTGCCAACTAAACGGTTGTTGTTAGAAATTCAAACGTTACGGCAATAGTAGCTACATATAACAAAATCAGGTATAAGGAAAAATATTAAAAAAAAATACTTACACTCACAGCCCCACAGTAGGTATAAACCTGTGTCGTGGGTGCCGTTGTACGAGTACACATACAATACATACACAAACACCCAGACCCGAAACAAATATCTATAGGCCATATAAATAATTGACCCCGTGTAGGGATCGAACCCGCGACCCTTCAAATCAAACGGTCATCTCACACCGCTGGACTAACCGGGTCGTTGGCTTTACAAGTTTGCGAGTTAAATACTCGCAAACTATAGTCGACCAAATGTATTCCACTAGAAAATCTAAATATCTTTTCATTACATTATTCAAACCTAAAAACTACGGAACCCTACACTGCGCGTGGCCCGACACGCACTTGACCCGTTTTTGTCTTTCGTATCTTTATTAAATTCATGTTTGCAAACATGGTGATTTGCGATATCATCCAAACATAACTACCTTATCTGTCCACCCTGCACACCTGTATCACGAATTAATCAAGATGATTTATCTATATGACAATATTATAGCACTATTTTACTGGTGGTAGAGCTCCAGTGACGGAGCTCGCGGGCGTAGGCACCACCGCATTACCTAATATACTTGCCGCTAAATGGTAGTGTTCAACACTATCGTGTTCCGGTCAGGTGGTAATGTACGGCCCTGTAATTTCCGGTACAGAGGCATAAGACCTTAGGCCTCAGGAGTGGTAACGCATCTGCATTTTGACCTTGGTCTTTGTGTGGGTGTCTATAGGCTGCAGTCATCACTTAACATCAATGTGAACTGCATGCTTGTTTACCACTTCCAGTACATAAAAAAAAAAAAAAAAAAAAACTAGGACCACTAGTGCTATAATATTGCCCCGGCTTCGCATGGGTGCAATGTTACCTACACTACTACCAGAGAATATGTAATAATACTACGTCTACTACTATCATAATAAAATATAGCCTATAGCACTCAATCGATAGTGTGTGTAGCTTTCTGATTGTAAAGAATTTTCATGATCGGTTCAGTATTTCCGAAGATTGGCCCGTACAAGCAAACAAACTCTTTTTAATATTAGTTTAATTACAGCATCGCTATACATTTTATATTGTTGCGTTTGGAAAGTCAAGGGGGATTACGATTATTTATAGCTAGATACTTTTCAGGTAATCCTTGAGATAAAATCGATAAAGGAAACATGTGAATGCGTTGTCACAGTCACATGCACTATAGAATATTTTAGCCGGCTTTAAAATATGAAAAGAGTCAACACCCCGAAGAGATAGGAACAGTGATTGTAAAACAATGATTGTGAAAATTGGCAGTTTAAGAGAAACAATATCACGTGAGATGTTTACGGGTGAGGGAACGTCGAGCCGAATCTCATCTAATCTCACTTTAGGGAGAGGGGGGATCGCCGCAATATCAGTTTTTTTCTCCGCAGAGAGAAAAAATGTAAAAGCATTAAATTAAGGTAGACATACCCAGAGCAGTACTAAATACTAGTAGATATACTAGTATCTATCTTAATATATATAAATCTCGTGTCACAATGTTTGTCCTCAATGGACTCCTAAACCACTTAACCGATTATAATAAAATTCGCACACTATGTGCAGTTCGATCCAACTTGAGAGATAGGATAGCTTACATTACGCTATGACTAATAGGAGCAGAGCAGCGCGGGCGAAACCGGGGCGGGCCGCTAGTCTTAATATATATAAATCTCGTGTCACAATGTTTGTCCTCAATGGACTCCTAAACCACTAAACCGATTTTAATAAAATTCGCACACCATGTGCAGTTCGATCCAACTTGAGAGATAGGATAGTTTAAATCTCAATTCATAGTCGTAATATTATGTAAGTACCTAAATTGCAACCGTGCGAAGCCGGTACGGGCCGCTAGTCTATTATATAAAATGTCGTTCCGTGATATATAAAACATATTGGGCCAATTATTATTTATACCATGCATTTATACACACATTTAGAAAAATAAATGAGAAATTGGACAGATGAGGAAAGGGGTTGAGCCAAATCTCACAACATATTACCGGGCGAAGGAGGGGTTGAAAGTCGTAATTAATGGACGCCCTTAAATTTAAAAAGAAACGTTTTGCCAATTATGATCACATTTATAGAAAATTATCAATGGAAGTGCTTGAGAATGAAATCTATTTCTGTCCTCGCAATTATTTTTCAAATTACAATTCAATTCGCATTTCTTAGAATACAGCGGGTATTGGAAAATACTCTCGACACTATTTTTATGTATTTCAATTCAATTTTGCCTTTGAATTATGACTTAATAAAAGTTGTTTGAGATGTCTGTGAATTCTTCCCACTTGGAACTGAAGACCTGCCCCAGCAGATCGAGAGACTGCTTTCGCCTTGCCTTTGCCTGAATCTTTACTCGCATTACCAGCAGCCACTTTAAAACGTGTTACACACTATCACCACTACACAGCGAGCAACTAACACAGGAAAGACGCCAAACCAAATCGACAAGCAGACGTCATAGAGCAACACCGGAGGGGAGTAGCCATATGCAGGCTTTCCCCTCTGTCAAAGTACAAGCCCAAATGGGCCTATGCCTGCCGCTTAGATGTTAAATGTGTGTGAAATTGTTATGTATTTTGTTAAAGTCAAGGTGTGAGTTTCGTAGTAATAGACGATTTTTGTTGTGAGTGTGTGTCTTTTTTTTTTTTTTTTATGTAATGGAAGTGGCAAACAAGCATGCAGTTCACATTGATGTTAAGTGATGACTGCAGCCTATAGACACCCACACAAAGACCAAGGTCAAAATGCAGATGCGTTACCACTCCTGAGGCCTAAGGGTGTTATGCCTCTGTGCCGGAAATTACAGGGCCGTACATTACCACCTGACCGGAACACGATAGTGCTGAACACTACCATTTAGCGGCAAGTATATTAGGTAATGCGGTGGTGCCTACGACCGCGAGCTCCGTCACTGGAGCTCTACCACCAGTAAACACGCATTCCCCTCCTCCCCCCAAAATGACAGACTGTTTTGCTTCGGTAATAGAACCAGTATTTACTGCCTCACAGTCCCGCACGTACTTATCTGGAAATATTGGAGCACGTACTCGTACAAACGAATAAGTAGGTACATAGTTTTAAAGCATAGGCATGTGCCTATTACAATGAGAGTCGAATAACAAATAAAAAGTTAGTAAGCAGTGTTTTTCCACTGTAACGATCGTCACCAAATAAGGGCCGGATACGTCCTTGGCCCCCGTATCACCTTACGACTATGTTGTTGATTTACCTGCAGTATATTACAATGACGGTGTTTATTAGATTGTTACGTTTGATGGTATAAGGACTATAAGGCTATCATCACCAATAAAAAGAAAGAAATAAGAAAGAAACAACTTTTTAACTAAAAAATATTTCCATTTATCGCTTATCAATAAAAGAATCGAATTTCACCTGACAATAATGGGTCCGGGTTACATCCGGACAATTTTCAAATACTTACTCCTGAACGGACAGTAACAAGCATACAGTGCATATTGATGTAGGTACCTAATACCACAGTAAATAGATACAAATCTATTTACTGTGCTAATACTATCCTATCAGCATCTACACGATACGAGAAATTAGCTTTATTTTTCACAGTTTTTCGTCACTTATAAATTCGTATCTCATACGACTCCATTCCAATATTCATAATTTGTGAAGGTTTTTTTTTAGAAACGAGTAATTAGCTTTATTTTTCACAGTTTTTCGTCACTTATAAATTCGTATCTCATACGACTCCATTCCAATATTCATAATTTGTGAAGGTTTTTTTTTTAATGTAATGGAAGTGGCAAACAAGCATACAGTTCACATTGATGTTAAGTGATGACTGCAGCCTATAGACACTCACACGAAGACCTAGGTCAAACTGCAGATGCGTTACCACTCCTGAGACCAAAGGTGTTAAGCCTCAGTTCCGGAAATTACAGGGCCGTACATTACCACCTGACCGGAACACGATAGTGCTGAACACTACCATTTAGCGGCAAGTAAATAGGTGTCTTTATATCCCATTTGCAAGTCGCTTTCATATTAATAGTGACTTCGTATCCATTCAACATCCCCATTATTTACCTTAAAATCAATCTCAACAATACGTCGCAGTTATATAATGTATGTATCTTCACGCCAGGTCCCTAACGGGGTAGGCAGAGAGTGTAGAGCGCCAGACATCCCGGTTCTGACAAACCTCTCGTGCCTCGTCTACCTTCATCATTCTCTTCATACATGCACGCCGATTCCTAAGACTTTTGACACCACCATCAGACAGAACTCGACCTATTTGGTCATGGTAGGTCAGCCTTGGTCTTCCTGGGCCTCTGCAACCATCCACATTCGCATTGTATATCTGTTTAGTCATTCGCTCATTCGACATTCTTTCTATATGCCCGAACCATCGGAGCATGCCTTTTTTCATTTTTACACCGATACTATCATTCACACAAAGTCTCTTTCTTACATCTTCATTACGAACGCGATCGGTGAGTGATACACCGCTGATCTTGCAGTTATATAAGCTACTTATATACTTCATGATCATAAATGTACAAGTAATTGAACATTGGCTGGCATTGAAGATCGTTGTGAACGTACACCGGTATATTTTAGTTCAAGCTGCAATCAATTTGATACCTCGTCATTTGTTTCCGTTCAAAATGTGACCAGTTACGACCGGGTCCAGCTGATGTGACCAATTTTTTTTTGTAACTAAAGTGGCAAACAAGCATGCAGCTCGTATAGATGTTAAGTGTTGACATGGTGTTGACTGCAGCCTATAGACATCTACACAAAAATCAGAGGTCAATTCTTCTTCTTAATAATTTGTTTACGGCTATGGATTCAAGTCCTTTACAACCATCTTCCAGCCAATCTTCAGTAATTTTAAATTCTTTATTATGTTATTAAATAGCCATATGGAAGATGACAATGGGGGGGGGGGGGGGTGTGTTTCATAGCACACGGGCGCTACAAGAGCTAGAGCCGCTCCTGCCTACACTGGAATTCTACTACCAGTTTCTAGTTTCAGATCGGTATCGAAATGATGTTAAGATAACGGGTAAATTAATAGGATTAGCAATTATTAAGACGTAAGTATTCGTATACTTAATTTATCTTTATCGGTTGGGTAATTAAAATTTGATTAATGTTTTGCCACAAAGTTAATTGATAGTATTTTTTTATATGTGATGGAAGTGGCAAACAAGCATGCAGTTCACATTGATGTTAAGTGATGACTGCAGCCTATAGACACCCACATAAAAACCAAGGTCAAAATGCAGATCCGTTACCACAATAAGATTTTATGCCTCTGTGCCGCAAATTACAGGGCCGTACATAACCACCAGACCGGAACACGATAGTGCTGAACACTACCATTTAGCGGCAAGTATATTAGGTTATGCGGTGGTGCATACGCCCGCGAGCTCCGTCACTGGAGCTCTACCACCAGTAAAAACTACCGACCGACTATTTAAGTGAAGTATGTAAAGCCAGCGGCAATTATCTGATTCTATATTCGTGATCTATTCAGCAAACCTTCTCACATTAACACCTGAATATATAGTCAGGGAACTCGCCGCTTATCCAAGATAAATGAAAGTACCTGGTTGACCGAGCTTCGCTCCGTAGCGATTTTTGAAAGACTAATGGTTCTTCTATTCATCAATAGATGGCGTTAGTCGTCGGTTACGAAGAAAATTTATTATTAACTTGGAACCGAGCTTTTCTTGGACCTGGAACCTAAATAAATCGATTTTTTGACCCGAAAAACCCCTAATCTGTAATCAAGAAAATCTTTGGAGCCGTTTCCGAGATCTTGATTCTATATATATATACAAGAATTGCTCGATTAAAGGTATTAGATAATTAATATATAGATATTGCCTTTATAACGACCATGTGGATTTTTTCCTTTTATATGGCAATGTTTTTCCTTACTTCATGCCACTGACAAGTAAACGAGGCATTTTTTTTAACAATCAATTATTCGGGAATGACGGAATTTTAATGAGAACATCCGGTAAGGAATTATTTTATGCAAATTATTTGTTTATTATCCGACAGTCACAATAATCTGTTATTGATATAGGTGCACCCGTGCGAAGCTGGGGCGGATCGCTAGTCTTAATATTAATGTAAATTACGCGTCACTCTGTTTGTTCATTTTAACCGATTTGTTTCTAGCTAGTAATCCGGATCGTGTTCTTTCTTGAGTAGTTAAATGATTCATTGTTTATCTATCAGATAAGATATCGGACATCAATATATAACTTAACATCTAATTGCACACGCTGCACGGATGATATGGAAGTTATCAGCACAAATTGTCTTGTCTGTGTACCGATACACTTGAGTAGGTATTGTGTGGTAACGGTCGATAGCGTTATCTTTGCTTGCGACTGCCAGTCTGGAGCGGCTTTATAAAGTGATTATCTTCCTGATGAGTGAACGACCTGTTGCTATGGAATGCTTATCATGTACCTAAGTACGTTTTTTATGAAATGGTGTAGGTGTATGTCAGTACCGGGCTATCTGGCGCTCTGCGGTCTCTGGCTACCTCGTAATGGATTCGGCGTGAAGATACATACATACCATAAGATATTTGGCATAAGGAATATCACTATTTACTTTTGAATAACATCAGTTATTTCTTTTTTTAATTCTTTTTAATTGAAAGGAATACATACATCTGGTTACACAAAAGATTTTTGGTTTTACGGTCAGGGTCAGTAACCTCTGATTCGAGGGATCAAACATAAGAATTATTTAAACAATAATATACTCTTTATACAAAATATTGAAGGTGCATATTACTAAAAAATATAAAGCAAATCACAAACATACACTTACATAATAATTACTAGTAAACTTGTTCATATTACGTATAGATGTATCCAGATATGCTTAGAGACGCAAATTATATATCGATAATCGATAGTCGATACTTTAAAAATCGAGAATGCAATATGTCTGTCAATGACCAGAGACCCAGAAAGACCAAGACTGACTTACACTATGACTGACTTACTTATGATAGAAAAAGAAAGAAATCATTTATTTCACCCTTCATCGACCAAATAGGTTGAGTACCAACTATGCGAACATGGCGTCTAAATTCTTTGGAAGCGGTATACCTATATTATGTATGTATGAAGAGGCACGGGAGGTGTGTAAGAAGTGAAGAAATGAAAGAAAGAAGAAAGAAAGAAAGAAAAATATATTTATTTGGACAATAAAAACCAAAACAAGAAAAAAAAGAAAGAAAATAAAAAACAAGAAATTATACAAAACAAAACTAAATTAATAAATTGTCCAAAAGGGACCCCAACTCAGCATTGTGCCGGATTAATAACCCTGCGCTGGTATTCTGTTGGGGCCTTATAGTGTGACACTACAGATGCCCAACTGGTGCCAATAAAAAAATTAATATTAAAAACAAAAAGAAGAAAAAAACGCTAAAGCAAGACATAAATTACATAAATAATATAAAACATATACATACCATAAATTTATTAAATAAAAAAAAAATATATGTATTAATGAAAAATAAAGTATGACATTAAATATACATAAAATGGGATATTTGGTAGAAACTCTATGCTTTCTGTCTGTCCTATATGCGACTTAGCATTAATGTATAAATACATGCTATTATATGATCCCGCAATAATTACCTATTACAGAGATAAAATCACTTAGGCCTAAGGGGAAAAATCATTAGCATTTGAACGTCCGGCTTTTTGTGTGTATGTCTACGGGTAGCAGTCTGTAGTATTCACCATTTAAGTGATAGATGCGTATAAGCCACAGAATAGATAAATACGATAATTCTATTTTTAATTAAACATCGAAGTCATTAAAAAACTTGTGGTGGGATACTTCGGCTTGCACCGAAATGACAAGTTTTCTCACCTTTGACAATAAGGACTGTATTCTGATTTCTACAATAGTTCACTATAACTAGCACTTTTAAACTAATACTTGCTACCCTAATTCGGCCAGCGATTGTGGCCGACTAATTAACACCGTTTTTAAGACGCAAAACTTCTTAGTAGTACCTGCACGGGCTGGAAGCGCTTTCTTTCTTGAGTATCGATTGAGGAAGAATGGTCATTCCAGAGATGGTTCCATAGTAAAAGTTGTAAAATTACCCCTTACAATTTTTCTAAAAAGAAAATGTCCTTTTGGTAGCAATTACTGACAGCAATAGAGTCAAACATCGATGTGTTGATATCTGCATCAGTCGCATCCCTAGTCATGCGCAAGCGCATAGTGGCGGTTTGCGCGATTTGTCCGCGGTTATCGGTTGGCCGTGGAAGCATGCTCTCGGGTCGTGACATCAGTTAAAAAGAATATGAAAAATCTCTCATATCAACATAATCACCATACCTACCGTTTTTTTAGAATACGAAATTGACGAAGGTTTTGATAATTGTTTATTGTTTTAGTAAGGTGAGGAAGATAAATTCGCCATCCACCAACTAGGAGGGACTGAGCTATTTTTAGGGTCCCATACCTTGCGCCCTGCAGTACCGGGCTTGTAGAATAGGACTTAGGTATCCTTTGCCTGTCGTAAGAGGCGACTAAAAGGGGCATGAATCGCGGGCGGCCAGAGTGGGGGCTCTAGCCGTCCAGCACTCACGGTTCCGGGAAGACGGCGACCGTGGTAGCCGCAGGTCGTTGTGGTATGTGCAGAATGGGGCTGTCAGAGTCCCCATGGACGAGCCTTATGGAGGCGAAGTGCGTGTGGGGGAACCGGAGCAGTTTTTTAGTGTACCAGGATTCCCCCCCCCCTTTTGTGCACTGAAGTCGGCACCGAGGTGGTTTTAGAGGGTTCCAGTCCCTCATATCCCGACTCTCTCCCCTTAGAGAGCCGGTTAAATGCGAAAACATTTCCACCTCGTTAAAAAAAAACAAAAACCCAAAAGAAAAATGGAAGCCTTATATTTATATCACTCGTGGTTTGTCTCAGCCATTTGTTCAGAAATTAATGGACCAATTGAGTTATTTGATACACACAGTTGATAATAATACCTATGTATAATAGTGGTCCAAACCTGCACGTGTAACCGTGAGTTTGCATTGATGAAACATTCACATAAAAACATGTTAAAATGATAAATTTGACAGCAGTGGGAACTGCGAACGCTAGCACCAACAAGACATTCATCGCAATACATACTTTATGCGACGAGTTGCGAAACATCATCATGTTTAATGTTTTTAGTGCAAACTAGGGGTTATGTAAATAAATGGCAAGATTAGTACTGTACAGAAAAAAATATAAAGGGTAGACAGTAAAACAGCCTTCAGAGGGTAGTTACGTAGGTATCTAGGGTACCTACGTAACTTCACGCTTGTAATCCCCGAAGGGGTAGGCAGAGGTAAATGCATGCATTCAAGCATACATGCCAACACCCACGATTCGCCTGTTACGTTTTGGCCCACGTAACAGGTGGCGAGCCTGTTGACATCTCCGGCTCCGGGCACATTACCAAACTTCGAGGTACTGGGAAATTTCCAGAAAAATGGAAATATCCCAATAGAACCAGAGATAAACTGGTGGAACATGGATTTACTGGTGGTAGAGCTCCAGTGACGGAGCTCGCGGGCGTAGGCACCACCGCATTACCTAATATACTTGCCGCTAAATGGTAGTGTTCAACACTATCGTGTTCCGGTCAGGTGGTAATGTACGGCCCTGTAATTTCCGGCACAGAGGCATAAGACCTTAGGCCTCAGGAGTGGTAACGCATCTGCATTTTGACCTTGGTCTTTGTGTGGGTGTCTATAGGCTGCAGTCATCACTTAACATCAATGTGAACTGCATGCTTGTTTACCACTTCCATTACATAAAAAAAAAAAAAAAAAGATAAAAGATTTTAAACCGTTATCTCTGACAACACCCTACCCGGGAATCGAACCCAGTAGTTTTATCGCAGGATGCTGCTGCCCATCTCGCGTTGTTGCATTTACTACCGCCCCGTTGGAATGGTGTGACCGCCATTGTTCGGTTGACTGACTGCACTAGTGGAATTCTCTTCCAGTAGATGAAAACTCTTCCGCTAGTAACGGGCGTGGAATCGTCACGGCCCGACGTTAGAGTATTCTCCGACACAAAGAGTTTTAAAATTTTGTATGAAGTGCCTCTACTGTTGTCAGGAAACACTGTTGTTATTCCGGTGATTAAAACATATTTTACATATTTTAAATGTTCTTTAGGTTCACTAAATATATTTTCTAGGCTGTTTTACCTAGTTTTTTTTTCTGTACAGATAATTGTATAGAACTTGCCATGATTCTTAATGTAGAGGGGCTACTAAGCACGATTATTGGTCAAGCTCAACCTCTAGCTCTAATGAACTCAAAGACAGCTGCACGGATTTTCATGCAATTTTCGCTAATAGATATAGTATAGTAAAGTAAGTACATAAATAGGGATAAAAAACTTACCTATTAATATAATATATATATATATATTTTTATGTTATAAAAGTGGCAAACAAGCGTGCAGTTCACATTGATGTTAAGTGATGACTGCAGCCTATAGACACCCACACAATGACCAGAAGTCAAAATGCAAATGCGCTGCCACTCCTGAGGCATTAGGTGTTATGCCTCTGTGCCGGAAATTACAGAGCCGTACATTACCACCTGACCGGAACACGATAGTGCTGAACACTACCATTTAACGGCAAGTATATTAGGTAATGCGGTGGTGCCTACGCCCGCGAGCTCCGTCACTGGAGCTCTACCACCAGTAAAAACACAAAATTCATTTCCTTTCTTCCAAAAATTAAATAAGCAGAAAATTTTGCTTTTCAAAATCATTTTTTCGTATTAATACAAATTTATCAACAACTACCTATCCACTATAATGAAAAGTAGCACCGGCAGACCAGAACAGACCAGTCTCCACCATCGGCACTATAAGGAGAGAAGGAACATAACATTGGTACCTATTGAAAATCAGTAATCTACGCTTATCGGTCAAGGTTATCAGAGAGCGATGGTTCTAATTCTCGTCGGGCTTAGTCATATGATTATATACAGGCACATTTATATGTTTTTTATCTTGTTAAATGGGATTTTCGAGTCGGCTTCGCACGTATTTATCTCGTGTAGATTACAATGTTATTAAAATCACAAGATCATCGGCTTAGGTTGGAGCGCCTCCTGCGCTCGCCGATTGCTCGGTGAAGTGAGTAGTGACATAGTAGAAATATGAACAGTATGGAAACTACATACAAAACGTTCGAAACGGCACACTCACACAAACAAATATAACCTAAGAACGTATTATAAGTATTATAACCGATTTATTTATTAATTTTAGTATAGTTTGTTTAAGGTTTTTAAAAAAATGTATTTGTAGTATAGGTATAGTAGTTAATAATTACAAAAATAATAAAAAAAAAAAGATTAAAACCTAACCTAACCCCCATTTCTAAATGCCGGCCCATCTTTAAAATGATCTGAGTTTGAGTTACATTCATTGATAAAACGTAAATTTATACAAATTATTTGTGAAACGTGGCCTAACATCATTGACTTAGTAACAGTTCTATAAAAATAACGACATAATTAGGCCTAACATCATTGACAAGCAACAGTTCTATAAAATCACGATTTAATTAGTCTTATTTTAACATCATTGACTTAGCAACAGTTCTATAAAAATAACGACATAATTATACCTAATCTTATCTTTGTCGTCACCATTATGATCATGCCACTCAAAACTAATGAACAGAACACCAAGTTTATTTACATTAAATAAACATCTCGTTTCATAATACCTACATATCGTCTTAAGAACCGTAAATTATGTTACTCGTAAATACCTATAACGAAAACGTGCAATCATGAGGGACAACCGTGATCGGAGCTATTTATTACAACTTTTATTACAATCTGGGACAGTTAGTATTATTACGTCTAGTGAGTTGGTGACGTTATTCGCCACATTTCGCAACACGGGCAACCGGCCGCGGCGGACCGTAGCGGAGTAGCCATATGCAGGCTTTCCCCTCTGTAAAAGTGTAAGCCCAAGTGGGCATATGCCTGTCGCCTAGATGTTTTAATGTATGTATGTATCTTCACGCCAGGTCCCTAACGGGGTAGGCAGAGAGCGTAGAGCGCCAGATATCCCGGTTCAGACAAACCTCTCGTGCCTCGTCTACCTTCATCATTCTCTTCATACATGCACGCCGATTCCTAAGACTTTTGACCCCACCATCAGATAGAACTCGACCTATTTGGTCATGGTAGGTCAGCGTTGGTCTTCCTGGGCCTCTGCAACCATCCACATTCGCATTGTATATCTGTTTAGTCATTCGCTCATTCGACATTCTTTCTATATGCCCGAACCATCGGAGCATGCCTTTTTTCATTTTTACACCGATACTATCATTCACACAAAGTCTCTTTCTTACATCTTCATTACGAACGCGATCGGTGAGTGATACACCGCAGATCTTGCGCAAAGATCTCATCTCGACCGCGTTCAACTTACTTTCATGCTTTAATGTGTGCGTGAAATTGTTTTTTTTATTACATGTAAGTGGTAAGCAAGCATGCAGTGCACATTGATGTTAAGTGATGA
Organism: Macrosoma leucophasiata; assembly: GCA_036365455.1. Lineage (NCBI taxonomy): Eukaryota > Metazoa > Arthropoda > Insecta > Lepidoptera > Hedylidae > Macrosoma > Macrosoma leucophasiata. The sequence goes on along the minus strand of JAWQUS010000017.1, from coordinate 20,029,106 downwards.
CTGCAGCCTATGGACACCCACGTCAAAATGCAGATGCGTTACCACTTCTGAGGCCTAAGGTGTTATACCTCTGTGCCGGAAATTACATTACCACCTGATCGGAACACGATAGTGCTGAACACTACCATTTAGCGGCAAGTATATTAGGTGATGCGGTGGTGCCTACGCCCGCGAGCTCCGTCTCTGAAGCTCTCCCACCAGTTTATGTATTTTGTTGAAGTCAAGATGTGAGTTTAGTAGTAATAGACGATTTTTGTAGTGTGTGTGTCTATCACACGCATTTCCCCCCGCAAAAAATGACAGACTGTTTTGCATCGTTAATAGACGCTATAACTACTCGTCCCGTCCGGTGCGCCGCGGCGGCCGGTGGCCCGTGTTGGTCTATGATTCGCCCTGATACTGAACCGTCTCGCCGCGCCGGCCGATGCTTATTGAACGTACATTTATCCGATCCGAAGACATATTATAACGAATGTTTTGGTGGTAGAGCTGCAGTGATAGACCTCGAGGGCGTAGGCATCACCACCGCATGACATAATGACAGACACACGAGACAGGATGTGCTATATCTATATATATAAAAAACAATTGCTGTTCGTTAGTCTCGCTAAAACTCGAGAACGGCTTCACCGATTTGGCTAATTTTGGTTTTGAATGATTTTTGGAAGTCCAGGGAAGGTTTAAATGGTAAGAAAATATGAAGGAATTGAAGGGAAATAGTAAAAATCATAATTTTATTTTCCCATACAAATAGTCCGTATCTACGAGTATCAAACCTTTGACACATTATTTCATTCTGAGGCAATACGAAGTTTGCCGGGTTAACTTATAATTTTAAGAGGATTTAATAATGTACCATTTCAGCGCGGCGAGAGGCTGGTGACCTGTAGGAATCACAAGTGGGACTAAGGGTGAGATTCACAGACCGCATTACGACTTTACTTTGAGCAAAGTATGCTTAGAACTGTCAGTACAGTATGGGATTTGACAGTTCGAAGCGTACTTTGCTTGAAAGTAAAGTCGTAGTGCGGTCTGTGAATCTCACCCTAAGTCTCACTTATTTCAGGCACCAGTCCTCTCCTATTCACAAGTTTAAGCATTCTGTAATTCAACTAGGAACACGATAGTGCTGAACACTACCATTTGGCGGCAGATAGATTAGGTAACGCGGTGGTGCCTGCGCCCTCGAGCTCCTGCACTGGAACTCTACCACCAGTGAAATATATACCTCATACTTGATAATCACCTACGATTTTGATGAACTGTTGCGATTAACACCAGACTGACGTTTTGTAGATATGCATTTAATTATACCGATAGCAAAATTAATGTTTTTTTTTTGTTATTAATTCGTATCATTACGCACATTAGTTCAGAGAAAATGACGCATCCAGTGAATCAGTATAACCTACTAAAGGTGAACGCACACTTATCCCGATCCGACCACGCCGAAAGAGCCAAACGAAACGATTTTTAGAATTCTTTGCATGAAATCTTATGAAACTTCGCACCCTTGTCCGCGTCGATTCGTCCGAATCGGCAGAACCCCAGAAATCCAAGACAAGTTCGGATGTCGTCATCATATTCGGGCTGGCTGATGCGGCCGACCCGACCGATGGGATCGCATTCTCAGTTGTGTACGACAGAGCAACGTGAGAGTACCCACATTCTGGTTTCCCTTTGATGTGTTTAACTTTCTTCATCTTTCATTAATATATCACTGACAATAAAAATATCTTCAAGATCCATCACAATTCACATGTTATAACTGTGCGACAGGTGTAAAGAAAATAGAGAAGATTTCTTCGGCGCGGTCGATTCTTTCGGTGCGGATGTATGTGCGAGTCTTATTTGACTTCGGCTCGTTCGGCTCGGATAAGTGTGCGTTCACCATAACTTGGCTTCGTATGATCCTAACAACATATCATAATCTAGTAATGGATTAATTACACGGCACGGTATTCAGGGTACGATAGCAAGGGTCAGGGTAGTGTAATAACATTTAGGGAGTTAGGGTCCTAATTAGGGCGATCAGAGCGGCCCGTGTATTTGTACTGTGATTGAGTTAGGGCGCTGTCGACCGGATAGTGTAATAAGCGGCGACCCGGCGCGAGGCCACGCCCACCCTTTCTGCCGGACCCTGAATACCGTGTCGTGTAATAGCCTTTTATAACTGATAGCGTTTTTTGTAAAAAAATTAAGTTATTGGAATGGTTTGACCGTCATTTTCCGTGCAGTCAGCACTAGCGGAAGAATTCTCCGCCACCACTTGTGGGCGGGCCCGAAGACTAAATTGTATGAATATTAGTTTTATAAAAATAACTAGCTGGCCCGGCGAACTTCGTATCGCTTTATTTATTATTTATTTATTTATTCTTTATTGTTACAAAATAATTAACAAATGTTGTAACAAATGCCGGACTTAATGCTAAAAGCATTCTCTACCAGTCAACCATTGGTAGTATAGAGAAAATAGTAGGCGGTGTAACGAATAAAGATATTATATAATAGGTAAATCTAATCTAATAATTGAGTATCACATACATACAATCTAATGTTTTTACTTACATACAATATTGAACTTTTAAATAAATATAATATACCATATTTATACAATAACTTATAATAATATACATATATAGATATTATATATACACATACGAATCTAATGATGACTTTGAGAAGCATATGCCGCATAATGAGCCTTGACCCCTTTTTTAAAGGCGATTTTTGTGGTGAGTCTTCGTAATTCCTCCGGGAGAGCATTCCACAGACGTGTAGCTTGAAGTAGAAAAGAGCTGGATACAAAGCTGGTACGGTGAAAAGGTATAGAAAGGACATTAGAATTGTAAGAACGTAATTGTAAGGAGTGAGAGTCTGAGAGATACTGAAATTTACTTTTTAAATATGAAGGAGTAGTTGGGTCGGAAAGAATAGAATATAATTGGGTAAGAAGTCTAGTTTGTCTTCGCTGTCGAATGGGGAGCCAATTTAGTTTCGATCGGTAATACGATACGCGATCAAATTTGCGAAGACAAAAGAAAAAACGAATTGTGTTATTAACAAGTCTATCCAGCTTATTAAGAAAAAATTCTTTCAGATCCACATAACACACATCAGCATAATCAATAATGGGGAGAATGAGGGCCTGAACAAGACGAATCTTGATTTCAATGGGCAGAAAGTTTCTAAGTCGGTTAAGGGAGTGTAAAGCGGCATATACAGCTCGGCTCACCTCACTGACATGCACTCACCAACTAAGAGTGGCATCAATATGTAAACCTAGATCCTTTACGGCAGAGGAAAATGTAATCACTTGATTTTCATACTTGATAGGAGTGATGGAACTCATGTCTAATTTCTCTAACTATCGTGAGCTACCAATGATGATTGCCTGACACTTAGTAGGATTAACCTGAATACCATATTTATGTGACCAAGTGCTAATTATGTCTTAGTTAAAGTTAATCCTACCAATGGCATTACTGATGTTCTCGACGTTTGATTGGCTATATAATTGCAGATCATCTGCATAGAAATGGTAAGAGCAGTCCAAGGAAGCAGAAAGAATGTTTATAAAAATTGAAAAGAGAAGAGGTGAAAGTATTTCACCTTGAGGAACACCAGCACGAAGTTAAAATGTAAAGATTAAAAAATACACTACAGTTTTAGCGAAAGTAACAAACAGCAATTGATTTTTGAAAATTGCATGGCCTGTCGAGTTTCTGTAATACATCAAAATAAAAAGTGTACGTCATAATGGTGGGCAATTGACATTTGAATTTATAAAATTATTGTTTTCGATTATTATTGTTACGACGCCACATCCATAAATCTGTTTCGATCGGAGACCCTTCAAAAGTTTAGAGGTTTCTTAAAACACTGGGAATCGGTAAGTCACGCTTTGATAGTTCTTTTCTTCTATCAAATAATATCAATCTTGATTTGCTCAATCTATATTTTAGCTCGTCTACCTGTATTGATGGTATTACTAAAGCGAAAACATTAGATCTACTTTCTACTGCTGCCGTTCCCGACTGTCCCTCTTTTTTCTTTGATCAATTCACTGAGCGTGATGTTATATACAAGTCTTAGTTGACGGTCAGCGCTCAGACAGACTACCTATCAACGCTGGTGTGCCGCAAGGCTCTGTGTTATCTCCCACGCTTTTTCTTCTGCATATCAATGAAATATTGGAGCAAAACTCCAATTTTCATTGCTATGCCGATGATAGTACGGGAGATGCACACTACACTAGCCGTGCAAATGCTTCTCGGACACTTATCGAGGAAAGCAGGACTAGACTTGTGTCTGAAATCGAGCACTCTCTGGAGCGGGTCTCGGATTGGGGTCGACTTAATTTAGTACAGTTTAACCCCTCGAAGACACAAGTCTGCGCGTTCACCGCAAAAAAAACCCCATTCATTGTAGCACCACAGTTCCAGGGCATTCCGCTCGCCGTTGATAAGAGTATAGTTATCCTGGGCGTTGACATATCGAACGAAGTGCAATTCGGGAGTCACATTGAGTGTAAGACCAAGTTGGCATCCAAAAAGTTGGGGGTGCTTAACAAAGCGAGGCAGTATTTCACATCGGGGCAGCTACTACAGCTTTATAAGGCTCAAGTGCGGCCCCATCTGGAATACTGCTCTCATTTGTGGGCGGGAGCCCCCAAATACCAGCTTGGTCCACTTGACTCCCTACAAAAACGCGCCGTTCGTATTGTTAACGATCCAGGACTTACCGACAGGCTCGAACATTTGAGCCTGCGCAGAGACATTGGGAGTCTGTGCGTGTTGTACCGTCTCTACAATGGTGAGTGCTCTGCTGAACTGTTTGACATGGTGCCACCGTCTCTTTTCCTACACCGTACTACCCGCCGAAGAGAGAAGTTCCACCCACACCGACTGGACACTTGGCAGTGCTCAACGGTGCGGTTTTCACGTTTGTTCCTGCCCAGAACGTGTAAATTGTGGAACGAACTTCCCTCTGAGGTGTTCCCTAGGTGCTACAATATGGGGTTCTTCAAAAATGGCGTCAAAAGAGTCCTTCAGGGCTGGCAGCGCGTTGGCAACTCCCCTGGTGTTGCAAATGTTCATAGGCGACGGTGACCACTTTCCATCAGGTGGCCCGTTTGCTTGTCTGTCAATCTTCAGACATAAAAAAAAAAAAAAAAAAACTACTTTCATGGTCGCCGGCAGCGCATCCGGGTGGACGATATGTTCTCCACGTGGTGTTACTGCTGTACCACAAGGTGGCGTGTTGTCCCCTTTTCTATTTTCCGTCTTCATTTCATCTGTCAGCCTCAAATTAATTTCTCTCTACCACCTTTACGCTGACGATCTTCAAATTTACCAATATACCAACTTGACTGATCTACCACAGACTTTACTGACTATCAACAATGATCTTGACCGTATAGTAGAATGGAGTCAAGCTTTCGGCCTCCAAGTAAATCCATGTAAAAGCCAAGCCATCATAGTTGGTAGTTCCAGAATTATTTCCAAAATTGTCTACGTTCAACTGCCACGCGTAATATACAATGGTGTTACTATACCTTTTTCGACTACAGTTAAAAATCTTGGCGTGATCATGGACAGTTGTCTATCTTGGACCCCGCAGATTGCAGAGGTAAGTAGAAAGCTGTTCGCTGCAGTCGGTTCTCTTAAGAGATTGCATAATTTTTTACCAACTTCCACTAAAATTGCCCTTGCTCGATCTTTACTTCTTCCGATTTTAGACTATGCCGACATATGTTATCTTGATTTGACACAAGAGCACTTAAACAAACTTGAGCGCCTTCAAAATCTTTGCATACGGTTCATATTTGGCTTACGCAAGTATGACCATATTTCAGAATTTCGCTCTCAGCTCAAGTGGCTTCCTATACGACTCCGCAGGAATATGCATATTCTTTCTCTTCTTTACTGCTTGCTATTTATTCCTCACACTTCTACCTATCTCAGGGACCGTTTCCAGTACCGTCACTCGTTAAACAGTCTTGCCCTAAGATCTTCCGAAAATCTCCTTCTGCATACTCCTTCCCATTCTTCTTCCTTTGTTGATAATTATTTCACTGTAGTTGCCGTTATTGCCTTGCCTATTGATATCCGTAGAGCTCAAACGCTGGAGTCGTTCAAAAAGCGGCTCTACGCGCACTATTTATCTTCCCTATCTCCTTCCTAATTTCTTTCTTTCATAGCTTGTCATCTACTTCATTGCATTTACCTTGATAACTGTCCTTGTATATTATGTTGTGTATCGATACAGTTTTTTAGTTTTTAAAGTGTACACCCTACCAACCTACCTATTTTCTTCGACTATCTCTTAAAAGGCTAGGTTGTCTGGAAGAAATTGCTTTAAGCAATAAGACCGCCTAATTGTACTGTGTCCTTATGTGTCAGTTGTTTCTGTTATTTATATTTATTTGGTGTACAATAAAGAGTTACTTACTTACTTACTTGAAAGAGGCGTGTGGTGCTCTTATTTTATTTCATTTTCTTGGTGTATTTTTGAGTTATATTAAATGGAGTTGGTGGCATTTTGTTTGATATAGGCTTATTACAGTGCCCGTGTATAGTGAAATAGAATAATAGTGCGAAAACACGTCCTTTCGTGTTGCCTCCAAAACTTCATTGTAAATGTTATGGTAAAGTAGCCATCGCTTTACTCGAATTACTGACTGTGACTGACTGACGGACTGATAAATTGACTGACTGACTCTGCCTTTTACGCTGCTTATTACGAATATGAGATATCGTTTTACTTGACACTGGCAATATGCGTAATAGCGATGCAAAAATGAATGATATGAATCAATAAACATCAAAATATGTCACAGAAGTTGGTATACCTACTGTGTTGTGTATGTAGCGACATCGGTTTACATAGAGGCATTTGTCATACAATAAACAATACAATATTGATTGGCGCGTTCAAATGGCGAAAATTAATATGGACAGCGGTAGGTAAGTATCTGGTACATAACGATCAATCAAGAATTTAATATATACACGTATGTTGTTAGAGATCATTAGAAAATGACGGCGTGAGCGTCACTTTGTGTCCGCGCTACCAGCTAGTAATATATATTTTTACTAGCGGCCCGTATCGGCTTCGCACGGCTGAAATTTAAGTACTAACATAATATTGCAACTATAAATTAAGATATGAACTACCCTATCTCTTAAGTTGGTTCAAAATGCACACGGTGTGCAAGTATGATTAAAATCGGATAAGTAGTTTAAGAGTCCATCGCGGACGAACACCGTGACACGTAATTTATATAGGTACCTTAAAAAGGCTATTACACGACACGGTATTCAGGGACCGGGGGCGTGGGCACGCGCCGGGTTGGCGCTTATTACACTATCCGGTCGACAGCGCCCTAACTCAATCACAGTACAGATACACGGGCCGCTCCGGTCGCCCTAATTAGGGCCCTAACTCCCTAAATGTTATTACACTACCCTGACCCTTGCTATTGTACCCTGAAAACCGTGCCGTCTAATAAGTCCTATATTAAGATGTACACATTTCACTATAAAGGCTATTATACGGCACGGTATTCAGGGCCCGGCAGAAAGGGTGGGCGTGGCCTCGCGCCCACTATTCGGTCGACAGCGCCCTAACTCAATTACAGTACAAATACACGGGCCGCTCCGGTCGCCCTAATTAGGGTCCTAACTCCTTAAATGTCACTACCCTAACCCTTGCTATCGTACCCTGAATACCGTGCCGTGTAATAAGTCCTATAGAACATGAATACTTGTTATTTAGATTTCTGTGGTTCTCCTACTCCTCACCATATAATATATTATTTGCATCATATTCCAGGACAAAAGAACCTCACATTTATACAGTACACTTATTTATGCAACATTGCAAGTAGAATTTTGTGTTGCTAGGATAGTTATCGGAAACACGTATTGACACATTTACCAACGTGTGAATCACGCTTCTATCACACTCTGGTCACGTTACTATAAAGTAAACTGCTCTAGATGATCAAGCGTTCATGTGACGTAGGTACATTTTTATGGCAATTTGATTGCCTTGAATAAATCAATATCAACAACATCAATTAACCTTCACGTAGACAAAAACAGTATTTAATAAAATAATTATTGTACATGTTTGTTGGTGGTAAAGTTCCGGAGTGCGAGGGCGCTGGCACCACCGTATTATGGTTCAAACTCAAACTCAAACTAAAAAATTCATTTAATCACTTGGAAATAATAGAATTTGCTTGTGATAGGTCAAATTACAAATATAAAATTAAAGCGAATAACAACTGATACGTTGATTAATATGTCAAAGTAAATAAATTAATAATAGTCCAAAAATACTTAATAATAAAAATAGTTATCAACAGAATGTTCCATACTCTCTTTTACAAACGGCATGATAAGACTAAACAAAATTTTAAAGGTTAAATTATTTATTGTACACCATGCATGGTGTACAATCCACGTATTCTGAAAAAGTTGTAGATAGTGCTGAGTAAAATAATCGACGAATAACACACACGTATATATATATATGGGTATAACAATAATAGAAATGTAATTATTGACGAAGCGCGGGACGTAATATCGACCGAGGGCTGTTTTGGCAGCAGGAGGCTTATTAAATTGCATCGTCCATCAGACGCGGAATCATGTTTACCACTTGGACATGTTACTATAAATACTATACACCAAAAATATTGTCTTGTAAAATGTAGCCAAGATCATACCGCCTCTTTACAAGAATAATGTGACATTTCATATAGAACGATTTAGATGAAATTTCACGTTATTCCTGTAAGAATAATGTTGCATTTCATAAAGAACGATTTAGATGAAATGTCACATTATTCTTGTAAAGAAGCGATACGGCTCGCACTGTCAAGTTATCAGATCTCATGTAGAGCGTAGAGGCAAGTTTCTAACTCTACAAGCTCTGTTTCTACTAGCCTTAATTACTTCTCAAACTCTACCCCTTAGTCAAAATGCGCAAAGCAATACGCCCAAAGCTGGACTCAGCCTTCCCCAAAGATGCGTACAACAAACAGTGTTGTTTTTTGTAAGGGAAAAATGTGCCATAATCGGCACGCTTGCGATTATGCCCGCCCGCCTGGCGCGCCCCTCTGGTCGTGCAGCTTCAGTCACAGAAGTTCAGTCTGCGCTGCGGCAACCGTGGTATGGTACTTCACGCCGCGCGTCACGTTGCGCGAACTTGCTGACCGGACAAATTGAATGTCCAAATGAAAATGTTGAATGTCAAAATTGAAAATGTTGAGGTCCGGTCGGGCGTACCCGACCGGACCTCAACAATTCCTTCTAAAACCCAAGAGTCCGTTCGAAAACCGGACGATTGGCAACCCTGTGTGTAAGGTGGTAGCGCTCTTGTGCTACGGTTGGTTCGTCTTGGCGGGTGCGCCACCGTACTCCCCATATTATACCCCCATAGTATGCTACATTCATTGCGCGTACTGACGACAGACGATATTTACGTCGGGCACTTTACCAAATTCTGAAGACTGTTGGGAATTTTCACAATTGGAAATATTTCAACGTCACTTTTTTTCTATTACGTCTTGCACTTGGCCAGTTTTTTATATGTATATACCTACCTAATACATTATTTATCTCTCATCTATTCCTGTTCCTTTGATTGATCTTTGTATTTTCCTTGATGACATGTATTGTACTCAATTAAATTTAATTGTTATTACTTCCTCCGTCTAATAAACTCACAGATAGTATGTAGTAGATGTAGTATTATGATTCAACTGCAGATGCGACTCAGGTGCGTAGCTACCGCAGTACTATATGCGGTATCAATAATACGGGGCCCCTATGCTACGGGGGCCCCCAACGTGCGTGGGCGGGGCCCCAAATTTTACTCATTTGTACCCTACTTCATATAGAGACTAAAGAGGAAAATGTCCTGTTTTTGCTCGCACGTCCTTCTGAATTTGTATTTGGATCAAGTGGATGAAAAAAAAGAAATTCCACGGAAGGACCAAAGTCGTTAATTTATGCGCGCGCGAATTTATTAACCATTAAGAAGGGCGCACTATATCAATGGCCCACAAAAAAAAATTATACGGGGCGCCAGTGTATGCTACGCCACTGATGCCACTGCAATTTCATTTTAAGTTTTTTTTATGTCTTGAAATTGGCAAACAAGTTCACATTTTCTTCTGTTGTTCAATTAATAATGTGAGTTCTACAAAAAGAGAGTTATTTCAGAAGAACACTTTATTTATTTATTTATTCATGCTAACATGTACAGCTTAAAGATAATAATTAAGATTACATTAGCGGTTAGGTACATTCACCTTGTTGAGGCATTGCAATTGAGTAATGCGTGCGAGAGACATTCTTTATACACATTTCTTTGACAAGTTGAAGACAGGAAAGTTTGTTTTGTCGATTAAAAATAAACACAGATACACCTAGGTTTGTAAGCTTTGTTTTTTAGGGCTTTAAAGGCTATTACACGACACGGTATTCAGGGTCCGGCAGAAAGGGTGGGCGTGGCTTCGCGCCGGGTCGCCGCTTATTAAACTATCCGGTCGACAGCGCTCTAACTCAATCACAGTACAAATACACGGGCCGCTCCGGTCGCCCTAATTAGGGCCCTAACTCCCTAAATGTTATTACACTACCCTGACCCTTGCTATCGTACCCTGAATACCGTGCCGTGTAATAAGTCCTATAGATAGTTTGTTTTGACCATAGATGTATAATACTAAAGATTGGCAATTGAATAGTCAGGACGAGACCAAATTCGGATTACGTCAGTGTGCGTGACATGTGATTTAATTCTGGGATACATTTAGGATTATGGAATGTGTAGATACCGATAATAAGAAATGTTTTTAGATGTTTTCATTCTTCTTTTGTAATCTCGGAACACTTTAATAGCGCAAATCGTCTTAATGAAAGCATAGACGTGGACGTGTTTACGTTACAATGACAGTATCGCCATTGATTATACAGTATATAGATCGCTACTGAGCGAGCGGAACGAAGTTATGGGCCAACAGTTAACTGATATTTTTTTGGACGCCTATGAACTTAGATGCTCCATCTAGACGTGTATATAATCAAAGATCAGAACTAAATCCTTGCATTTAGAGAGCCAAACATTTAATTCGTACTTACATGTGAAATTAATGACTATGTGGGTTTTCATTCTTAGATGAGTTATATTCAGGTACTGCACATGTAACCATCATTATTTATAAACACCAGTAAACCTTAAATTTAATAAAAATAAAAGGAAATTGTTGTGTTCACGACTAACGCCAGGGTGTCTCAGGCCGAGAACGTGTCTGTAAATGGTCCTGCCTAGCTCTCACACATGCGTATAATATATTCTTTCTCTTTGTATTGCCAATCTATCTAACGAAGTAGATCATAAATCTATGGTTTTGACAAAAAAACTTTAGATCATAAGTAGGTACTAGGTTGGTTGTTATTAACCGTAAAAGAAACTTTAAACTGCTCTAATAAAAGAACTCTTTTCGCTGATTTATTATTAATTAATTAGACTATGTTAATTACGCTAATAACTTCTAAAATGTTCCTCAGATAAGATTTTTTTCTAAATACACATTTTATTATTTTCGGGGAAAAACATAATTGCCTTTATTCACATTGGTTCAATTTGTAATAAAAAATCACGACAAAAACTGTAGCGTTTATTTTTAATTATCTAAGTTTTTTCAGTTAAGAGATTATGAAGTCACTTTTCATTCATTATGAGACATTCGTATTAAATGATTTCGGAACTAATCAATCTCTGACTTCACTTACCAAGGTCGTCTCTACATTTAGGTACTTCGCTTCGGACTTTGCAAATTCAATTAAAGAATCCCCACATTCCACACACGCTAGGTATTTACGTCTCTACATATTAAAATAAGTTAGCTATTACAAAACTTTCGATGGTTCTAATTCAGAGGTTCCCAAACTATTTTTCTTGTAAGACCCCTTTAATTTTTTTCTGGTTTCAGTTGCCCCCCCCCCATTTATATCACTTTCCCATAAATCCCATTTTTATTTACGCATATACGTAGACCCTACCGAGTCTCCCGTAGACTTCAGAGGGTCTATATGGACCACTTTGGGAATCACTGTTCTAATTAAACATGTAATAAATAAATAAATAAAATAAAAAAAATAAATTTTACATTATTTTTATTTTATTTACTATTTTATACATAGACCCCATCGAGTCTCACATGAAAAATCGTGGGCAGGGATTTTGACGCCTAAAAATAAACAAGATGTAGGTAATAATTAAAAAAAAACACACTTACATATTAAAGTAACATAAGAGTTTAATAAAATTATGATACTTTGTGTGAATGATAGAAAGGCTATGATGTAATATTTTCTAAGTAAATTCTAAATGTACACAAATACAAACACGATACAAATCTCTGACACAAGTCCTTCTTTCAGCTATTGAAACTCTACTAATAGTAAAGTATCCGATCATAAGTACCTAGGTAGTCATATACACGGTTGTTTCAAATGTTGGAATACCTAAAAATAATAAAATAGGGTGTCCGTATCTTAAAAGTACTTAATAGACGTTTAAAATCCTAGAAAACTGCAGTTTATATTGTGTGTTCAGCAATTTAAAGATACATTTTTGGTTTTTATAAAATACACGACGTCCTTAAACATACTAGGTATATTTAATTAAATGAATAGAATAAACCTTATTTGTTCATGGTTAAGTTCTAGTGCGTTCATAGCTCCATTTGTCGGCAGGAATTTTTCATTAACACGGTCGAGGCAACCCTACTCGAGCGGTTTCACCCTGACCTCACAAATACAGATCAAGTTCAAAACGCTTCGACGAGCAATTATTGACGAAAACGACTATTCATTCACGTTGCTAGAAAACTCTTCCATTATACTCATTTAATATTTAAAACGTGATTTCTAGTATACCAGAAAATTTCGTAAAATTATTATGTATTTGTCGTGGTTAAATAATGAAGCAACTGGTATCCGGCTCACGAGGACCAATTGGTCCTTCTTAGCCGGATTTTTTTGATAAGTGTGTGAAATGCAACGAAATGCATCATATCTCGTTGCAATTGAGCGACATCACGTTAAATTTCCACGAACGCGGGAATGAAACGAACGCAACAGGCGACTGCGAGAGTCGCGGACGTTGGACAATGTATTTTTAGTAGCTACTCGAGGATCTAGCCATTATTACCTCTTATAGGGAACGGTTTCGTCATTATCGTCTCCGTAGTGGGCGGCAGGAGCCGCTGGGTCTCCGGCGACATGGCACTGGTGCACTGATTCAACTCATGTTTTTTACTGTCACTCCCACTGTTGACGCCGCCGCGTAAACGCAGCGACGGTCCGTTAACCGCGTCCATCGGAGCGTGCTATCGCGGCATGACTGACGGACTCGCGCCGATATCAGCTGATTTAGTGGAATTTTATGGAATATCGCGACGGAGAGCGACTGGTGTCACGTTGATGCGTGCGCGCCGAGACCGCGTGCGCAGTTAGCGGTGATAGTGCGGAAGGCGCGATTGCAATGGATAAGGCACGGATGCGCACATAGTTTGTGCGGAGAAGGCGACGGTACTGGCGGACGTCGCGCGCTGCACTGGCGGCAGTCGGGCAGAGTGCCATGGTCGTCGGATCGAGAGCGTGGATACGTCATTACATCACGGCAGCTGTGCCGCGGGCTGCTCGCAACTCGCAACGCACGACTTCTCTATCTAATTTGTTTGCAATGCGCATGTGTTCCGACGCGATGGGCGAAAATCCCTTGGAGAGTGCATATCGGAAGTTGTGCATAACTGCACAAGGGCTCTACCTTGTGAATTGCTTCCGAAACTTCAATACTCACAAAAATTACTCTAGGTTTATGCTAAAGGTAGTAAAACGTATATCCATCTGAATAAATTAACGATAAGTATATATTATTATAGCCCATAGTTTTAAAACACACATGTTTCAAAACTAAAAAATAAATGATGTACCTACCTACTTAATGCCAGGTAATTTTGACCCTACTGCAGCAGAGAATGGGTTATGAATCCCAAACTTCTTCTTACACCCGACGTTTCGGTCGCTTTCCAGCTACCGTGTATACGCGAGAAAAGCCGCAACTTTAATTTCTACAATGTACGAAGCTCGCGAAAACCTACGAAAACGTTAATTTAAATCGGGTTATGAATTTCTCAAGCTATATGGGCTATACCTATGATACGCATATTTGTTTTGTGTATATAGGTAAATATTTCAATAAATAAGTTCTTACAGCAGCAAATTTTACTGTATATGTGAAACTTGAACTTGCAACTGGTGATAGAGTTGTAGAGTGCCATATTATTTCGAGAGAGTATCATGACAAACGTTTGGTAGTATTGCATCTTTTGGATGGTTCTGAGACTTCTTTTATCTAACAAAAACAGATCGAGTAAAAGGAATCCCGCTCAAAAGTCTGTTTGTCCTAAAAGTAAATATGCTATAAATTGCTATCCCACAACCCGTAAGGGAATATTTTCCCTATCTCCTAATTTACGATCATATCTTCAGAAACGAATGTAAATGTGTAAAGATAATCTAAGCATAGACAATACCTGCCAGTCTTAAACTAGCTCTTGGGCTTAATCAAAAATGATCAGAACCAATGAGTTGTGAACTCACGGAGACGTTCTTTTAGATTAAAAGTTTAGATTTAATTTATTCAGTATCAGCTTCCAAAATAATTGTTGTCCTTTAATTTTTGGAAAGTTTTTTTACACCGTGAACACTTGCGTAGCAAGTAACTTAAATGAAATTGGAGTCTCTGAGAGGAGGAGATCTGAAACCTAAGACGAATAATTCACATATAGATCTACGCGTATGTTACCAATTAGGGTCCTCATTAAACTGTAGGGTTCAACTTATTTTGTAACGGTTAGGGACCTTTGATATCACGAAGACCAAGAGGCTCCTTGAGCTTAGAGGACCTCGGAGGAATCTCTTTATGAATGATCAGCGCCAATCCGCATGCCAAGCGTGGCGATTATGGCTGAAACGGCGACGACGACCACGGACTCTAAGGCAGAGAATATGTAATAATCTAAGCTATCGTTAAATGTTAACATTTTGGGATTCATTTTATGACTCGGTAGCCTAGTGGTAGCAGGCCACTACTACTACGCTGAGGTCCTGGGTTCGATTCCCGGGTAGGGGGTTATCAGACATAATGGTGAAAAAGCCTTTATCTCTGGTTCTATTGGGATTTTTCCATTTTCTGGAAATTTTCCAGTACCTCAAAGTTTGGTAATGTGCCCGGAGATGTCAACAGGCTCGCCACCTGTTACATGGGCCAAAACGTAACCGGCGAATCGTGGGTGTTTGCATGTATGCTTGAATGCATGCATTTACCTCTGCCTACCCCTTCGGGGATTACAGGCGTGAAGTTACGTTTTTTTTTTTTTTATTTTATGACTATTTTACATTTCTCCCCAATATAGTATTCGTAGACTAGACTACCACAATAAATTTAATGTGGGTCGAGTTACCGGTTCATATTAAGGTCACTATTTTACAACTTAAATTCCATCGTTTCGCTAATAATAAAAACGATAACCGTACCCAATTTTGAGGCAATGACCTCGAGTATACTATCAAACTATTCATAGACTTGCAAATATATCTCACTTTCATCTCATCTCTGACACTAATGTCTCTACCGTTTATATTTCGACTCTACCTTTTGTGAGTTGTGTACACGTTGTGTAGAGCTGTAAATTGATTAAAGTCTAATGAATTGTAATGGCAAACAAGCATATAGTTCACATTGATGTTAAGTGATGACTGCAGACTAAAGACACTTGCACAAAGATCAGAGGTCAAAATGCTGATGCGTTACCACTTCTGAGGCCTAACGTGATATGCTTCTGTGTGGGAAACTACACGGCCTTTCATCCACCTGACTGGAAAACTACCATTTAGTGGTAATGCGGAGGTGCCTACGCCCGCGAGCTCCGCCACTGGAGCTCTACCCACCCCAACCAGCTCTACCTAACCAGTACAAACTAATTACGAAAAAAAATATTTAAAAAATAAAGTACAAGGTCGAAATATTATTTTGAAAACTTAAAAAGCATTTTGCGATGTTTTTAATATTTTTATATCTTTCGAAAAAAAAGTTTATGATTAAAGTTTAGTATGGAAGGTAAGAAAGAGTTGAGGTCTAAAACTGTCCAGCGCTATCATGTTCCGGTTAGGTGGTTATGTACGGCCCTGTAATTTACGGCACAGAGGCACAACATCTTAGGCTTCAGAAGTGGCAATACCTACATCTACATTTAATCTCTGGTTTCATGTAGATGTTTATAAGCTACAGTATTACTTAGCATCAATGTGAACTGTTTGCTTGTTTGCCACTTCATAACATAAAAAACAGGAACTCGCCTCTCTGTATCTACGTCGCATATTTGTTACACGAGTACCTCAGTAAGTAGTTGAAACAATGTTTCGTTAACTTATTATAATGTTTGTACCAAGTATTACATGCGAAATTCAGTTGTAAAGAGCCATTGTTTTGTGTACTGATAGGGGACTTCCCGGTACCGATGGTTCAGTTCCTGTGTTATCGCGGGGTATTACCTTCATCACTTTAATTGTTATGATTTTAATGTTAGTAGGTTTAGAGCAATGTTCGCCATAATGCGACACTTACGACAGGAAATATTTCCTGGCCAAGTAGATAATCAGTTGGTGTGTTATGTTTAGGTAGAGTTCTAGTTCTGGTAGAGTTTATTATTGTTGAGACAGTGTGTTTATGTAGTTTGAGGACGACACCATTTTCTAAATCTTAAAAATAAAACTTTCAACAGATTAAGTACTATAGGCAAAGTATTGAAGAGATTATTTGTGAAGAGATTAATTTATTACTGCAGGTAACTAGGTATTTTCCGAATGTTTAGGCGGAGGTAAACACCTCAACCCGCAAGGCCCGGCGGCTGGTGTAGAGAAGCGCGCATGGCCCGACGGCTGGTGTAGATCTAAGCGATCTACTCGGTCAAGAACTACGGGCGCGGTCTGGTAGTGTGATGGGTGACCGCTAGTGGAAAATTAAATGCGCGTTTCCGTGCTTCGGAGGGCACGTTAAGCTGTCGGTCCAGGTTGCTATCGATAGATAGCAGTCGTTAAACCTCGTCGTAGGCCTTTTTTTTTTTTTTTTTTTTTTATGTAACAAAAGTGGCAAACAAGCATGCAGTTCACATTGATGTTAAGTGATCACTGCAGCCTATAGACACCCACACAATGATCATAGGTCAAAATGCAGATGCGCTGCCACTCCTGAGGCATTAGGTGTTATGCCTCTGTGCCGGAAATTACAGAGCCGTACATTACCACCTGACCGGAATACGATAGTGCTGAACACTACCATTTAGCGGCAAGTATATTAGGTAATGCGGTGGTGCCTACGCCCGCGAGCTCCGTCACTGGAGCTCTACCACCAGTAAAAAGGCCTTGTGAGCGGTTTGAAAAATCTGATAGCGGGTTGACCACTAACCCACCCACTTCACCAATCCGCATTGGAGCAGCGTGATGGAGTAAGCTCCAGGCCTCTTCCCAAAAAGGGGAGAGACTCGTGCCCAGAAGTGGGACGTATAATGGGTTGCCATTATTAAACACCTCAACCCTGACAGTATTATTCAAGCTCCCTTGCAGCGTTGCAGCACCATATGCAGTGGCTTGGTACGGACCGACATTCCCTCTGACATGTCCCTGGATTTCAACCTAAATATTCCAACAATTACAGTTGTTTAGATTCTTCAGATATTTATGTTTTTCTTTTGTGTTTATTGGAAGGCAGATATGAGAATAGGCTATTGATTTTTATACCGTTAAGAAGATATAGTTTACCCGAACAGCTAGTCTTTATGTAACATGGTACGACGAGTAACCAAGCACGTCGGCATCGACCAAACGAATAAGTAACCTCGAACTTTCTTTCACAATCGGATTCCGACAGATCCTATTAAGGTCGTCTACGTGATATTAAGCTCGTTTTAAACTTAATGTGAGTGTATACATCTTCCAAGAATTGATTTTGTGCGGTATGAAATAGTTTATTAAGTTTTGTAGAAAATTGGATTCCAGCTACCGTGGTCACGGGCAGACTAAGACTGTGGCCCATGGCCACGGTAGCTGGAAAGCGACCGAAACGTCGGGTATAAGAAGAAGTTTGGGAGTGTTGTATACGCGAGAGAATCCGCAAATTTAATTTCTACAATGTATGAAGCTCGCGAAAACCTGCGAAAACGTTATTTTTTAAGTTTTTCGTGGAAATGCTGTAACAAACACTAATATAAACTACCGTTTTTACTTTTTTTTCCCTCTTTTATTTTACCTGTGCACGTGTGTGTGTGAGTGTACCAAGAGTTTAAATATTATTCTTTCTTTTAATTCTTTGAATTTACATACAGTGTCCAACAATAAATATTGCACATCGACCTTAGAAAGGAGACTTCGGTTTATTTCGGGTCTGTAGAGCGTTATATCTTTCGCACCGTACCTATTTGACGTTTGTCGACCATTTTGATCAAGTTTTGACCAATACCGGACTATCAGTGCTTACGTAGGCAATGTGCAGCAGAGATAACGGAATAAAGTCGAAACCACCCGTCTAGCTTAAAATACGTCACGTTGAAATAAGCCTTTTCTGACCTCTGGAACTAAGACTCCCCCTGATTATGATTTTTTTTAATAAGGAATAACACTAAAAATAAATGTAACATAATATATTTTAATGAAATGCGAACGTCACGTTGCCTTGGACCCCCCATTTAGTCAAGCTCAGCAAGACCCATCGCCTTGTATTTTTTTGTTTTTTTTTTATGTAATGGAAGTGGCAAACAATCATTTGACTGCAGCCTATAAACACTCACACAAAGACCAAGCTCAAAATGCAGATGCGTTACCACTCCTGAGGTCTAAGGTGTTATACCCATGTGCCGGAAATTACAGGGCCGTACATTAACAACTGACCGGAACATGATAATGCTGAACACTACCATTTAGCGGCAAGTATATTAGGTAAATCGGTGGTACCTACGCCCGCAAGCTCCGTCACTGGAGCTCTACCACCAGTAAAATGTTGTATGCGAACGTATTTTATCTACCTTGTATAATAAATATTAATTTATCTTCACCCAGAAATCATCGTCAAAGTAACATCAGTGTAACGAAAAATGAATATGTATGAATCATTTTACGACTACATACCAAGGATTCGTTCGCAATACGTGAACTATCTCGATATACCTGATGTTTCGGTGAGGCCTTACATCTGGAGGGAGCCATATCTGCACCTGAAGAGCGAGTGTCCAGTCTGTGTTGATGATTACGAAGCTAGGTCCATTAGTACTGATACCAGCTTGGCGCTGTCAAGAGCGATGACCGATTCGGAAATCGATTATGATAGATATCGACGCGTAAGTTATTTTCTTTTTCTATATAATTTTATTAAATTGACTGAAACAAAACGTACTGTACTCAAAAATTATTATTGCACATCGAGCCTGCGAAAGAGACGATCAGCTCGTTTCGACTTCGTAGAGCGTTATCTCTGTTGCACATTGCCTACGTAAGCACTATGCACTGACAGGCCGGTAGGTATTGGTCAAAACTTGATCAAAATGGTCGACAAACGTCAAATAGGTACGGTGTGAAAGAGATAACGCTCTACAGACCCGAAATAAGCCGAAGTCTCCTTCCTCGCTCGATGTGCAATATTTATTGTTGAGCACTGTACCTGGTGTACCGAAGGTGTATGCATTTACCTCTGCTTACTCTTTCACGGAATACAGGTGTGAAGTTACGTAAGTCATCGCTGACTGCATCAAAACTGCATTAGAAAGGATGAAATTTATCATTGAAATTGAGACTCTAACTTTATAAGTACAGTGCATTGGCAACTATTCTTTTATCTTCTTGTATTGATATGAAGTATTCACTTATAGCAAACCATCATCACATTTTTTAAAAAGGTTTACGACGTACCATGGGCTCAAGGTCACGCAGAGACCAATGGAGAGAGCTATGCTCGGAGTTTCTCTACGAGATCGACTAAGGAGATCCACATGAGAACCAAATTAACACCCAATAGCGAAACTCAAGTGGCAGTGGGCAGGGCTAATAGCTAGAAGAACTTACTGGTGGAAGAGCTCTAGTGACGGAGCTCGCGGGCGTATGCACTACCGCATTACCTAATATACTTGCCGCTAGATGGCAAGCTGTTCAGCACTATCATGTTCCGGTCAGGTGGTAATGTACGGCCCTGTAATTCCCGGCACAGAGGCATAACACCTTAGCCCTCAGGAGTGGTAACGCATCTGCATTTTGACCTCTGGTCTTTGTGTGGGTGTCTATAGGCTGCAGTCATCACTTAACATCAATGTGAACTGCATGCATGTTTTCCACTTTCATTACATAAAAAGAAACTGACGGCCGTTAGGGCAGAATAGTTCTAGAATGGCGATCGTGTACCGGAAGACGAAGCTTAAGCAGGCTCCCCACGAGGTAGACCGACGACCTGCTGGAAGGTTATGGGCAATCGCTGGATGAGGGCGGTCCATGACCGTTCGTTGTGGCAATCTTTAGGGGAGACCTTTGTCCAGCAGTAAACATCTTTTGACTGAAATTATGATGATGATGAGGTACCCACTCATCACCGAATTGCGTATCTCCAATCGCCAAACGGTAGGAAGATTAAACTGTTAACCAGAAATAGCAGTACCTAGACTGTCATTTCTGGCACAGAAGAGATAGGAGCTTAGGCTCCAAGAGTTACAACGGAACTCTACATTGAGATCACGAGTATTTTTGCATGTCTATAGGCTTGAAGCGCGCATGGCCCCGCGGCTGGTGTAGATCCTAAGCGATCTACTCGGTTAAACACAACGGGCGCGGTCGGGTAGTGTGATGGGTGACCGCTAGTGGCAAATTAAATGCGCGTTGCCGTGCTTCGGAGGGCACGTTAAGCCGTCGGTTCCGGTTGCTATCGATAGATAGCAGTCGTTAAACCTTGTCGGAGGCCTAATGGGGCGGTTTGAAAACATCCGACAGTGGGTTGGCCACTAACCCATCCACCTCCACCAATCCGCATTTGAGCAACGTGATGGAGTAAGCTCCAGGCCTTCCCCCAAAAAGGGGAGAGACTCGTGCCCAGAGGAACTTACAATGGGTTGCCATTATTATTATTGTATTATAGGCTTCAATTACATATATTATTATATTTGAACTGCATGCCGATTTTTATTTCTTGGTCACTACCGTTTACTAAGACAGTTATTTGGTAATTACTTACTAAGACTAATTAAATTATTTGCAGTTGAGATTGCGTAGCTACAGTGATCCTTGGTTACAAATGAGAGCAGCTCAGGATGCATTCCCACGAGGATATCTTGACTCTATGTACAGGTGAGTGCAATTTCAGGGTCACATTGGAGGCGGCCTATAAACATTTTCGTTTGTATTGACTGTTCATCAAATGGGTGAAAATAATTTTATTAATTGTAATCACATTTGGGACAAAATGTTACCTATATCATAAGTGCCTGAAATCGATTCGGTTATCGATTCTGAACAAACTAGTCTCGGGTTGTACATTCAATCCTGTTACACTTTGTATAATTTTATTTATTTGACGGAAACCAAACGTAACTGTTGTATCGAAGGTGTATGTATTTACTTATGACTCCTTCAAGGAATAAAGGACATGTATTATCTATACTGATAATATATGTCTATTAAGCGACACATAAACCGCAGATATACGCAGATGTGTTACCCTCCCTAAAGCCAAAGTTGTTTAGCCACTGTGATAGTTTTACGGGGCAGTACCTACTATCTACCTGAATCTGATAGTGCTGAACACTACCATTTGGCGGAATATAGATTAGGTGTGTCTACTACGGATGCCGTGGTGTCTACGCTCTTGAGCTTCGATATTGGAACTCTGCAACCAGAATAAAACATGATTATGTAAAAGAGTTTATTGATAACGGAAGACGTAACTTCACGCCTGTCTCCGGAGGGGTAGGCAGAGGTAAATGCATGCATTCAAGCATACATGCAAACACCCACGATTCGCCAGTTACGTTTTGGCCCATGTAACAGGTGTTGACATCACTAACGGAGGACATCCATTAATTTGTTTTTATTCTTTTAGTATTATTTTTTTGTCTTTAAATAACCTACGTATACTTACCTACTCGGACAGTTACATGTACCCAACAACGGACACCGCATATGATAGAGCACTGGAGCGGTTCCGCTATAACGAGGAATTGCGGCTGAAGATGGAGAGGTTCTTTAACGAAGAATGCCGCGTTTTCACACCGGACGACCCTGGTCTTCTTGCACTTGAGGACGCATTGCGGACTATTGATTTGAAGGTATCTATTAAAACTAAATACGATAATATATGTCTATTAATCTATTTATACCCTAAGGCAGGGTTTCTCAAACTTTCGGATACACGTACCCCTGTTGAAAAGTATTTAGGTAAAAAATAAAGTGCCAAAAGACATATACTTTTACTAGGTAGGTACTATTAATGTGATGGGTGTGCTTGTTTCTTGTCACAAATTGAGTCAATTTTAGGAGTCATTTTGGACAATTTTAATCTTAATTCTGACTCGGAATCAAGTCGATTTATAGTAAATTTTGTCGCGAACCCCTAGGGGTTCCCGTATCCCATTTTGAGAAGCCCTGCCTTAAGGTTTTCAGATTAGTTTTCGTGGACAAATATCTACTAGTTTTCATAGTTTCTTCTGTTACATTTTGATGGTGCCATATTGAGTGGACGCTACAAGCGGTTTGGTTTAGGTTTAGGCCGTCCCGCCGACATTGCTGTCGTTATCGTCATTGCTGACAAATTTTCATTCTTTCGTAGGTGATAAACAAGCGTTAATGGTTTTTATACGGTATTGGTAACAATTTTTTACAAAGCAATAACAATAATCCAAATATATTTTATTTTTAAAGAAAAATGAAAAGAAAAATTCGACTTCAGGCGAGACTCGAACTCGCGACCTACTGGGAATCTAGTCCAGCCGCTCTTCCAATTGAGCTACTGAAGCCCTGCCTGATTTGTCAAATCTTTCCTTCACATCTATTGCATTGCTTTATGGTAGCAGCAGCGCCATCTATTACCAACTATGCTAGTTAGGCAACCGATATAATAGACTTTTCAGTTTTATTGAATATCGTAAAGAAGTCGCTTTTACCCTTAATAATCCAAATAATAAACCATACAATGCCGATAGCAATGTCGATAGGCACCCCTGTTCACAAATAATAGGGCGCCAGTTGATGACGGAATCACTCGATGGCAACTCCTGAAAGCAGGCGGAAGGCCAGTACTAAAGGTCTTGAGAAGATATTAAATTTTGTCATATCCGAGGGTAAAACGCCACAGGCGTGGCACAGTAGCGCGAAGTGATATCATCTTTTAGTCAAATAGATTATAGATACGGCAAAGTGCTGAGCTTGTACAAAAACGCTACGACCTGTGGGACAACAGACAGAACAAAACCTATCAGACTGCAGCGAGGTGACATAGAGATGTGAGAGACGCCAAATCTCCGAAACTGTTCATCGCTGCAGTGGAAATTGCCTACAAGCTTCTGGACTCAAAACTATAGCTTTCTCCTCGTCCCGTGGATGAAACTTGGGATTTCAAACTTTAAGCTTATAATTTTTAGGAGTTCTGATTCTAAAAAAATTAAAGTAATTAGAATGTTTCTGTTACATCTGTATCAATTTCAGTGTTATTGTTGTTTACAGAACATTTATTGGGACACTTACCTTCCATAATGTGCTTGATCCTGCACCTCGCAAGCAAGTTTTTAACACGCAAGTATCTACAAAATATAAGCTTCATATCCTTATTTTTAAGGGTATCTTTGGATATTAGCATCCTCAAAATTGCTTACTACATAAAAGATATAGACCATGGTAGCTATCTGGAATCAAGAAATAGATGGATAGATGGAGGGTAAAAGTTTGCACAGTAAATGAAACGTGGGGCAGAACGAGTTGCTACGATCCAGAAAAAACACCTGCTGCGTATAGGAGAATTAGTCAATGAATGATACTGTTTTGTACATAGGAACTATACTTGTTCCTTATGAGCTATGTTTTACTTCATTAACTTACAACTGCGCAAATTAAATAACTTGTTACCTCTTTAGAATTGTTATTATATTTTCTAGTTGAAAATATATAGGTACTAGTTTGTATCATAAAAAAAGGTATTTATCTGTAGATAAAAGGATTATTTAAATAAAAAATCATATTCATGTAAAATGTAGTTTTAATGGGAATGATTTCCAACATCACAAAACTTTAATTAACACCATTGTTGCTCGAGCTGCCATCACAATTTTGCCATAAATTATTTATAACAATATATTATGAACATTGTTTAAAAATAACTTAAAAAACAATAATGAGTCAGCAAAATATATCCAATATATTATATTTTTTTTATAGCGATTTGAACTAAAAATCAAGAGAACATCTTGTGAATTCAGCTTTTTAAAAAATAAAATATAGTTTGCTGACAAATTCATACGTAGTTCAATTATTGCACATTTTTGGAATAATGAGATTCTAAAGTCAATAAAAATATAATTAAATAAAATAAAAAACGCGTATAACAAAAATATTTGGATCGAATCACAATTTTCAGTCAACTATATATATTTAAAATACATATAAAATATACGGGATTCTCGATATAAATAAAACTGTTTCCTTTTTTTAGTGAAAG
The DNA here is from genome assembly GCA_036365455.1 of Macrosoma leucophasiata. Classification (NCBI taxonomy): domain Eukaryota; kingdom Metazoa; phylum Arthropoda; class Insecta; order Lepidoptera; family Hedylidae; genus Macrosoma; species Macrosoma leucophasiata. The sequence goes on along the minus strand of JAWQUS010000017.1, from coordinate 20,004,284 downwards.
TTATCGTTCCATTTATTATGTTCACTGCAACGTAGGTCTCTATCTCTATTTGACCTACTACTCCATGCATAATCTCACTCAAAAGATAATTTTGACAAAGAACTTAACAACTAGTTAGTAATTTTTTTTATATTATTTTTTGCAATAACACATGCCAGTGAAATATATTTATTTACGATTACGATATTTAATGAAGTGCCAAGTTTATTAAATCGGTTGCCTTACTAGCAAACTAGCATTGTTGTCAATAGATGTCGCTACTGCCACCATAAGCCAATGCAATAAATGTGAAGGAAAGATTGGACAACTCGGGTGTGGACTTCGGTAGCTCAGTTGCTCAGTTGGAAGAGCGGCTGGACTAAATGCCCAGTGGCCGCGAGTTCAAGTCTCGCCTGAAGTCAAATTTTTCTTTCTGTTTTTCTTTAGAAAAAACTAGTTAGTAGTTATTAATTTCTCACTTCATCAGTTTGTTAAATTAATGTACAATTCAAAACAGAGAGATGAAGTGAGATATTGAAGTTTTATTGTCCCTTCAAATTACTTGAAAGTTGTATTCCAAGATCGCAGGCCTGTAAGACCTAACTTGTTTTCTAAAGCATATAACTATCGTAGTAAAAGGGCTAAGTAGTATATGCCGGCAAAAAATATATCAGTTCGTTTTCATCAGGCCAACATTGATACTCGCTTTCTTTCTCGCTTGTGTGGTCGCCACGAGCTAAGATACTGTCGCAAAACGGAGGCAACTTCACTGTAACATACAGGTGATAATTTCTTTAAATAATGTCTGCAAAGACACTTGATATTAAAATTTTATCCGTTATTATGTCACACGCCATATTCGAAATAGGAGAGCAGTGAACATAATCCATGGAAGGAGGGTTATATATTTAATGATTACTTATACTGTTCGTTACATACTGCAATGGTACATGTAAAGCGTTTGATTTAAATTTCAAACCACTTTTGCTCGCGAACTATGCTTAGCTATTAGGATGGTCTAAAGCAGGAAGACAGAAAACATTGGTTAAGCTGTATTTGTGATGCCATCTTATTGCGTGCTTGTGCGTGTAATCCGAATTCAAGAAAATATAAACCACTTATTTCACGTCGCTGAACAATTTTAATTTCAAGGTATCATATCAGTTACATTACTGTGTACAAAAGTACAAGTAAACCTCTCACATGCCCTGTATGACTGTTCAAATGCAACTTTATCTAGAGTATTCTCCTGAATATTCATTCGAGGGTTTTATTTTGGGACTCGAATTTAAGCGCACAAGCAACGTAAAAATTCTGCATACAAACAATTTTACTGTTTTTATTTTTTTTTATTTTACTGTGCTCAGATTAAACTCGTAAGTTTTATGTTCTTTATATTATATCTTTAAGTCCCTGAATAATGATGTCACCAATTTTTTAATTTCATGAATCTAGTTGATTATCGGTGACTTGTATTTTGATTTTTTCTATATGTTTGTTGTGATTTAGATGTTTGACAGGAACATTGTGCGAACGCTTTAAACAACAATACAGTTTAAAAATAATATGATAAAGAAAAAACTTACGAGCTAACGCTGAAACCATGATACAATCGTTTACAAATGTGCTTTCGTTTGTTCAACATTTATTGCATAGTTCTTTTCATAAATTTATGAAATTGTGGCAATACTAGAAACGATCGTCTAGATATATAATTATGTCCAAAAAAATTTTAATAGCATCGAAAAATTTGTTTTATATTATTTCGCATTAACACTTGCTTGTGAAATATATTTTATTAAAGAAAAATTTACTTAAATAATTCATCAGTTTTTATGTTCATATACCAAGTTACTTAATGCAGATACATCCAGGAAGTCTACGCGGTAGTAAAAAGTTTACTATTTACGTTCAACGTTTACTATCAGTTGGAAGTGTATCTTTGGTAAATGGATTAATTCTATTCAAGAATTCTAGAAGTTATTATTGCTAATTTAATATAGTTTTGCGAAGTAATTAAAGTTAAACAAATGAGTGTAGACGATATGGGTATTGTTGATAGATATTGAGAAATAGCACATTTGTAAAATAACATACGGATATTTGAATCATTATCTTATAACACAGATCAGATGGTAACAAATCTGCCTTTCTCCCCAGTCCAAATGTTAACACTAGCCTTAAAATTACTTACGCGATAGAAAAATATTGCCAATCATTATAATATTTTGGTAACGTACACTTAATTACAGATACATTGGCAAAATAATTAAAAAACATTCGCTGCCCTATAACATGGACGTGCTTAAAAAGGCGTTCTTAATCTAAAATATATTACTTTAATATAAAGTAAAGACGTTCTTTTCAACTGTTTCGTGTGAAAATAATTCAATACTGTATTACAGTACGCAACAAAAAATATTGCACATCGAGTCTACGAAAGAGACAATCGCCTAGTTTCGACTTCGTAGAGCGTTATCTCTGCTGCACACTCCCCATGTAAGCACGTTTGGTATTGGTCAAAAACTTGATCAAAATGGTCGACAAACGTCATATAGATAAGGTGCGAAAGAGATAACGCTCTACAGACCCGAAATAAGCCGAAGTCTCCTTCTTAAGCTCGATGTGCAATACTGATTGTTGGATACGGTACAGAGTTAACTCAGATAGCGGATTAGCTGTTGACGTAACTGTTAAACGCGGCTACTTAGTTGATGTCTCGAAAAATAATGCTCACAACTGAATATTGCAAGAGATACTATTGCGCATAGCCTACGAGCTATATCACTGTTTATTGAATAAATGATTTAATGAGAAATCTGTACTATGAACAGTTACACCAAAAGCTAGAAATATTATAAAAGATATCTGTAAAATCATTTCAACACCGTTTGTGTTGAAATGATCGTTAGCAAGTCTAAGCCATATCATAAATTTATGGATGATTTAGCTCGAGTACATATTAGAATGTTCGATATTCAAATTTCAATAGCTACAATACCTAAAAGCTAAAAATTACTTATAGTCCAAAAACAATTAAAAAAAATTAAGTAATGTTAAAATTTTACCCTCTTATTCATAAACGTATTTTAGCTAAAGTGTTGCTGATCTCTCCTTTGTCCTTTTCTATCCTGCACATTTGTCTTTGTCAATGCAACTGACAAAGACAAAGCATTCTACAGCTAAAACGTATCTAATGTACGTTTATGAATTTATTTATTTATAAAAAGAAACATATAGTTATGAACATAATATGATGCAAACATAAACTTACTAAAGTTTACCGTACATCAATGTCGTCGGTTACATTGTAAATTGATGAGAACAAAAATTAATTATAAAAGGGTCAATTTATAATCAGGCCTGCAATTCTGAGTATCCAACATACTAAGTAAGAACTCTGAATTAGATCATGCCAATGCATACTAATGCGTAATTTATTTAATTTTTATTTGCTTATTTTATAGTATTTTTCGCAATAAAACATCCTACGCAATTAAATATACAGGGTTAAATATATCTAACGCATAAATCGTCAAAGGTGAGATAGGTACGTTAAAACTAACAACTTTTGTTCTATGACTTTAGCCAGAACGCAGTACATCACATGATAAGAAATAAAATCGTTTCAAATGGGACTTCTTTCAATTGTTAGGAGTTAGGACTACGTTTCATAGGTATATTTTACATAGGTACAGACGTCAGCTGTTTACGTAACGTGAAGTTAAGAAGTATTAGAACTGCAAATTCTATTTATTAATTTTTGTGTGGCAAAAAAAATATTGAATCAGAAAAAGTTGTAAAACAAAAGTGTTAGTCTTGATGAGCCAAAGCCTATTTAATAATTATGCGCTATATACAAATAACTTTGTATATTAAAATAAAAAAATCTCAGTGTTCGCGGGTTCAAGTAACGCCTAAAGACAATTGTTTCTAACAATTTATTCTTCAAACAAATTTACTTTTACAACTTCAGGGACGACGAAGGTATTGTAACTATCGATATTATAATTGTAGTCAATCTAATACGTACCTTCACCACTCCACAGCCACTCACGGACGATGGTAGATGAGACAGCATAACATGAACCGACAACCCTTAATTTTCGTAAATCGTAATATCTTATTTGAATATATACAGATAAAATCAAGTCTAAACTACATCACCAACACTGTAAATCAAATTGGACATCACCTAAAACATCTTCCAAAGGATATATGAGAGCTTTTTACTGAACACTTATGGTTAAATGTAGAAAGAGCGTTAGGCTATTATGAATAAGTGTTAAAACTACTAACTGTTAGTTCGAACATTGCCATGCAAAATATAGGGCGCTTTTAGATAAACTTCTATTAAGTTGGGTGATTGTTACACGAGTACATATTTTCATGTGTTAATTACTATTGCGATGCTTTTAAATTTCCTTGAATTCTTGAAAATATTCATCAGATTCCACTTGAGCAAATAAATTTGCATAGAGGGTTGTAGCTGATATAACAAGCATGAATGAGTCACTGGTTGTAAACATTGTAGATATCTCCTCTTTGCAGTATCTTAGAATCTAGATTCTCGATTAGGATTTACATATAAAATTAGGTTTAATAGAAAAAATCCTTCAAGTATTTGCATAAGAATAAATAATCCTACACCATTTGATGTTGACAAGAGAATAGAGATCAACATTATTATTATGCAAAGATTTATTATAGCTTTCAATTTAGAATTGTAGGTATGTTCCACAAATCGAAAAAGTAACTACCAACACAAAATTGTACTTTGTGCAAGAGATCATTTTTAATTTGTTGACAATGTGACTTTAGTTAAATGCAATAATATTGAAATTGGTCAAATAAACATGCCTTATCTTTTAACCATTCGTTCTTCTGTATTAACCTCCCATTTCTATAAAGTTTACCTACGAACAAATACATAATACCAAATGTCATGACTATAAATTTCAATTCCCCCATCCAAATATTGATACAATAACAATTCGTACAAGTAATATGTATACACACTGGTTAAAACCAATATCAAAGAATGAATACGTGTCCCAAAACACACCCCTGAACAAACCCATTCCAGCCAGTCTTGACTCTCGCGCTCTAACTACGTGCCCCAACCACTACAACTAGCGTACAAATGTATTATCTAATACAACCCTTAGCACTATTAACTATAGTTTTTTAAACAATATAATGATTAGGAAAATATGACGCGTCACATTATCTAAAGCTTTATAACGTTCTATTACTTCATACCGATGAAAACTCACAGTAACCACATGTCTCACTCACACTTTACAATAACTTTTGTGATTCGTGGATTCAGATTCACTTAAAGATGTGGGCATTCCATTTTCCAAATTCATTATATTTTAGTATCATGCAAAGCTCAAATTTTGTATAAATGTACTCACCTTTTATAAATAACACACTATACGATATTGTGGATAGTCGCATCAACAAACTACAAAACATAACTGTGTGATTACATAGTAAAATTTTCTTTTAAACAATTTATTTGGTTAAGTTCGAACTATGACTGGTGACTAAAACATGCATTACGCAGTTAACACTCTTCAAAATATTTTGGGGCAAGTGACCGAGGTTCACAGTTAACATGCAACATTGATTTATACACTATCCAACAACTTGTTTTATTTTCAATACAAAAATAGGTAAATTATAATACCTTACATCTAGTACAACATTCCTTAGAAGATGATTACAATACTAATGAAAAATATAGTTGTTCTGGACACTCGTGTTAGTGTTTATAAAATGTGATATGATTGAAAAAATTCACTGTTGTCTTATTCAACAAATTATTTAAAAAAAAAACAATTTTTTACTCGTATAATTAATAATGTACTATATTATCAGATATTTTAATAATAATTCAAAAATGTTAAAAAAAATAAACGACGATAAAGTATTTAAAGATGTAACTGATCACGAGGGTCCAATACAAACGAAGGTGCATAGATAGATACAAACCTGTGAAGTGCAAGCACACTGAGAAATATAACACGATACACAGACTGACACAGAATACACATAATTGACATAATAGCACGTGAAATTACACTCGCTTGATACCTTATTCTATTCGTTTCTGAGCAAGCACAACGCAGTTTAGGAATATCGTTCTGTGAGTTGCATCTGGCGAATGTTTGGATTTTTTTTGTTTAAGAATTATGAATAGTGTTTGTGTTACATCATAATTAAAATAATGTTTTAGTTCAAACTATGAAACACAAATTAAATAATTATCTTCAAAATGTATTTTTTCTTTGTTTGCAATAACATTTTTAATAGAAACGTAACTAACAATTCCCCCAGGGAGTGGAGGTAAATGGATGCATCCAATCATACATGCAAACAGCCACGATTCGCCGGTTACGTATTAGTCTAAAATATAATCAATTGGAAATAGAAATATAGAGTTATGGTAACGGTTAAATACTCTTTAGACTACAGTGCAATTAAGAATAAAGTGTTAATACTTATCAAATTGCCAATTTCATTCTGCTGATTGACATGATCACTTTAGAATGTACGACACGAACAGAACCTCGCTACGAGCTATGATAAGTTCGGAATCAGTTGCAACTCCCTCAGTTTCCAATTCGGGTTCTTCAAGACCCATCTTCAATAAATTTACTAACACTAGATTATTTCAAGTATTTTTATTACTGCATTATTGATCACCATTCGCTATTATATTATCTTCATTGCATTAGGAGGTCGTTGCACCTACGTCATCAAAATTAAAATGTTATTTTATCTCATGGAAAATTGGAAATCATGAAAATTTCTTGCAATAGGTCATCATTTATTCAGTATTTATTTTTACCACCTTAGGCCTCAGTAGTGGTAACGCATCTACATTTAAATCTCTGGTTCCTGTCAACATCAACACAGTACTTACCATCAATGTAACGGTATGTTTGTTTGCTACTTAAGATAATTCAAACATCGCCAGCTGCAAATCTACGAATAAATCGAATATTAAAGGTGGTGAACACAGAAAGGCAATGAGAGAGAAGGAAACGAGTACACTATTGGAAGTAAGCATCCAACAAGCAACTCTAGAAGGAAGGAAAGATGCAGATATATATATTATATTAACATTTCTTTTTAAGGCTCACCTGATATGTAAACGCCGTGTATACAAAAATAAACTGCTCTACAATTCCGCAACAATTTTATATTCCATCTGTGCTAAATCTATTGCGTCCATATATTAATTTGTCGTGAGTTAACATTAAAGGTTCTTTGTTTTACATTTAAAATACTAAAGGCGTGTTTATAAAGTCAAATTTGCTTGATTTATACTCTCCCGCTCTTGTTTATCTATGTAAATAAAACTTCAAAAATCTTCGATGGCGATACGAAGTTTGTTGCGAACATTATAAAATTCTAAGCACTTAAAAGATAATTTGCAACTGCAAAATCATACCAGTTGCTTATTACACTAGCATGAAACGTTCATTAACACTTTGAAAATAGATCGCTGTGAGTGAACTTTCATCAGTGTTGCCACAGTATTTTTTAATTGGTGCTCTTTTGAATTTTTTTTATCGACCGCGAGCACTATTGACGCCGTGCGCGGACATAGGCACCACCGCATTACCTAATGTACTTAGCGCTTAATATTACTGTTCAACAATATAATGTTCCGGACAGGTGGTACTCTACGGCCCTGTAATTTCCAGTACAGAAGCATAATTCTTTAGGCCTCAGGAGTGACAACGCAAGATGTTTATAGGTTACAGTGTTACTTACCAACAATGTAAACTGTAAGCTTGTTTGCCACTTTCATAACGTAAAAAAAAAAGATTAAAGCAGTCGTCAAATCTACGTTATTGTATATGCCTACATATAAGCGGTTCAAAAACGTTGAATCTTATGTATTAAACACTAAATACATTGCTGTATTTAGTGTTTAATACATATATCTTAATATATATAAATCTCGTGTCACAATGTTTGTCCTCAATGGACTCCTAAACCACCTTAACCGATTATAATAAAATTCGCACACCATGTGCAGTTCGATCCAACTTGAGAGATAGGATAGTTTAAATCTCAAATTATAGTCGCAATTTTAATTTAATGCTAATTATTTGTCTGTTATTATTTGACAGTCACAATTATCTGTTAACTCCAAATGATTCTAACAGATGTCGATACCTTTCGACTGGGTTGAGTAAGTAATCAATAGATGGCGCTGCTATGGTAAATCTACAAACATGTCATATAAGCTACATTTAAACAGCTTAATTACCACGTGTTGTTGACGCTATAAATTTTTATTTTGTACCTATTGATTTCTGCTTAATATCAAGTGTAAGAACATTTTAATTAATTGTGTTCAACGTACTTCCCCTTCAAATCTCAATCCAGTGAATTTGTATACGAACATCAACATTTTCGTCTTTGTTCATAAATAATTTCATTGTACTAAAGGGTTATAGTAGTAGAAAGTCAAATAAGGAGATCACCAATTTTTTTTACAAATACCATCTGTGTGAAAAAGCATAGTGGACTCCGTGACTGATGTTCTCTTATTGTTCCTCTTAGATTGTTTACTATAATGTAATATAACAAAAACTTTAGCCACAGCAACGCGTGGCAGGGTTAGCTAGTATATATATATATATATATGTATATACTATTACAATCAAACTTATTAAGAGACAAAAAAAATAATAAACCGTATACGATTTCTCATTTCAATTGTGGTAGAAAATATATGAAGATGCAAAAATGTAGAATTTTGGTTGATATTATATATATCTGATTACTCAACAGTAAATATTCTTTAATTCACGACAAATTAATAAAAAACACCTACAATATATTCTTGCCTCATTGCCTTCAAGTGTCAAATATATTTTCAAAACTACATTATAATGAATATTCACTACCATATTGTCATCTGGTAACATTGCGATAGCCTTTTAATATAATAAAGCAGTGTCACTTTGGCTCAACACGTAGACCACAAGGCCTTACGTCGTTTGCCGTGTATTAAAGCTAATGCTATCATAATATCAAAGATTTTAGAAGAGTTTGATTGACAATACACACGCTTTTCTATGAAAACTGCTTTAACCATTGTATGACTTACTGGTGATAAATAATACTACTGAGTGATTTAGTTTGCTTTACGGTTCGGCTTTTACACACCAACACTGAACAAATAGGCATTTTTAACTGCACAATGGATGATTCTTGCCACGTGAGCGGGGACGGTCACCTGACCGTCCGTGAGTTGAAACAAACACTCAGAGGCCGGTGCGTATTGTCAATATAACTCATTTAAAATCTCTGCATAACATCACTGACGTATATTATAAATCTATGACTAACTTCTAATCTATTGCATTAAATACACAGGAGCAACAGTCTCAATACGAACTATAAAAATTAAGAAAAAAGTTGAGTACAAAAATGCATTTTTTTTTGTACAAATTAAAAACGTACATTTTGGAAGGATAAATAATCACAGCGTAAAAATCACAAAACAAACAATAAATGACGTCACTAACGCATACAAGCATCGCTTGAGATCTTCATAATCATACAAAAATATTATATTGCAAAAGATACACGGATGAAATCGCTATTAGTAATGCTAGCAATATTAACAATTTATTTTGTAGGTACGTAGCAATATCGTGTTCTTAAAAATATGATTAATTGTATTAGGGCTGCCAATTGAGATACATTTCCACTACCATAATTACTTACGTTATAATGTAAAGCTATATCAAAAGAAATTATGCAAGCATCAGTTCAAACAAAAAATATAAAATACTAAAAATACTTGAACATGGCAACCCTAACACAACACATGACCTTACAACTACAAGTTTAGTGATCTCTCTCATGGTTAAATTTAAGCTAAAATTAATCCAAATTATTCGCAAAACGCAACACACTTTCCTAAAACGCAAATGTATATTATTTGCTAGTTCTCGAACAATTTTCTATCAAACTATAATAACCATTATTTCTCCAAACCCGGTAACATTATAAAAAAAACTTTAAAAAATATTGCGTTTTACGATATATATTTGGTAATCAAAAGTACAGTCGATAGCACAGTAGCTATTAAAAACTATAGAATATTCTATCGCTCCGATTCTTCATTTCAAAAATAAATTTCCATTGCGTTTTGATATGTCCACCCTTTACCCTTATCCCGATAGATTTCCACGTAAATATAGGACATTACATGATAAAATGGATATGGATACCGACAGAAATATGTTATTTCATCATTAAATGGTTAAAGATACATTGGTTGGATGTTTGCAATGAGCAAATAATTTACAAAAGATTTTTGAGGTCTTTTCCCACAAACTTGGTTTTCTCTTTTAACTTGACAACACTTTGAAATATGATTTGCTAAGACGAAAAAACAAATACAGATAGTATGGTTGATGTAAGAGTTTATATTTTTTTTTATTTAACAGCAGTATGTTTTTCTCATTGCTCATTATTTATTGATAGGTATTGTATGTCAAGAAACAGTTAAATTTAAAATATTATCTTTTTTTAATATGCCCAATAACATGAATATCAAATAATTGTTGTTATTTTACTGCTGTTTTCAATCCGATGATCTTTTAAAAATATATTATCTTCAGTTCTGAAACCACCAAAGAACTGCCATTAAAAATATCCGAAAGTGTCGCCGCTCACGGCCGCACCCGGTGTGAGTTGCGATCATGACAACAGGCCCGAATCGGTGAGATAGAATATTCTAAGGTTGAGTATAGACGAGAATCAGACACGCCGCGGTTTCCCCGGCCCCGGACACTCCGTCGACTTGATGATGGACGCGGCGTACGTCTGAGGCCGTACCGGGTCGCTCTCCATGAAGCCCGGATTCAGGATAATGTTGGGCACTAGCTCCATCACGTCCTGGTCATCACTACAGTCTACGCTCGGGTTAGTATACGTACCGTCACCGTGTATGTGTGTGTATGTTAGTGTGCGGCCCCGCAGTCCAAGCGTGCGTTCCAAGCGAGTGCGATAGAAGGGAGAGAAGAAAAAATACGAATGAATATAAAAAATTTGAACTCGACATCACCTCAGGAAGTATGCGAGGCATGCTGATTGCCGTGGAAGCTCGCCCTCCTTCATACGAAGCAAGTATTAGCAATCTGTCGTCTGCGTCGTCATACATATCATGTCTGTTATAACAATGTGTTGTTTCGCGTTTGCTTACACATGACAGGATTATTATCTACTGTTGGCACGGCGTCGGGACGAACTTCCATCGACCATTTAGTAGCTTAATTTAAAAAGTAGATGATGTCCTTAGCATCTTTTGTCTACGTTGAGACAAAGCAATTTAATTTTAAATGGATGGTATTTTGTTATTTCTGATTAAGTAATATGGTAATTATAATAAAGTTTAGTGTAAAGTTAAAAAATACCAATTCCCCTCTTAGCTCTACGCGAAGCAAAATCTTCTGAAATTATCTAATGTCTACTTTTTTAAGCAAAGAGACTTTCAAAATCTATTAATAAGTATGTTGTCTACTGAAAGTAAGGCTTAAATAACTATATTTTTTATTTTATACATAATTATTCAAATAAGATATGTAGTTTGAAGGTCACGCCACACACGTTATCCTGCCTCATAATATTTTTGATGATTTCAATATGTCTTTATTAAGTGCTTAAAAATACAGTATAGATAGATATAGACAGTGCATTACATGCATTTATAGATTTTTTAAAGACCTTATCATTAAAACGTTTTGGTATAGTAAGCATTTAACCTATTTTGTACGCAAAAAGGCTAATTGAATAGAATTATTTTAATTATTATTTTTATCTGAATACTTAATGCTACAAAAGTACGAAACTAACATTAACTATAGCCAAAGAGAAAAAGAATATCAAATTACCTGTTAATTAGATAAGGCTAAAACTTGAATGATACGGCGCCGTAAACATACATTCAAGCAACATATTACGCAAATTCGTTACGGCGCCGCAAGGAATCGCGATGTCAATAACGTCACCAACAACCCCTTAATAAATCTAAAAGAGCGTTTATTATTGAGCTACATATATGATTATATTTTTTATAAATAGGATTCCTTCCTATTTTGGTGTAACACTAAGATTTAAATAAACTATTTATTATATCAAACAGTAATGCAAGGAAGCCTTTTTACGTTAACTATAACTATAAGAGACGTGATAGAAAAAACTATTTCAGTGTTCGTTGTGGTCCAAGAATATGCTGGTCCATAGTAGTAAGATACGAAACATTCATTTCAAATAACTCAAAATATCTAATATGTTCAATAATAATATACTTCAAGTATATGTTTCAATACAATTGAGTCCCAAGGATAAGGCTCGAGTTTTAGTTAAACTATTGTTCATTCAAAATCTTAAATCTGACATTTATATTTATTTTAACTCTTAACAGATCATTGCTACATCAGAAATTTTATATATTCATATTTTATCTATGATATAATATCACAGACTATAAAAAATCATTGAAGGATGCGTGTAGAGTTTTTTTTTAATATATTCAGCAATTGTATTTATCCATATTGTATAGGTATCTATCTACCAGATTTAAAAATCTTATATTCTAAACATTATAAAAACTTTTCTTCGCCAATATAAAATTTTAAATCCAACAATAAAATTAAAGTAACATGCAGAAATAATATTTTGGCAAGATTTTTTTCGTATACTACACAGCAATAAAGCTCATTAAAATATCTATCTCCATTAAGTATTGTAGATAATGGTAAATATTTTCTGTTACAATAATTATTATTAATATCATATTATCCGAGAAGTATTGATTTAAAAAAGCATATTAGCAATTATGTAAGAATTTACTTAATTTTAATTTTTGAATTCAGTTTTTATCACCGTATTATGCAAGCGACTTTCCTAAATATACACCTACTGGAATATGCCCCTTATAACCATACAGTTAATGACTACTTTAGAGTGTATAAAGATTGTACTAGTGAGATTGCTTGTTCGACTACATCAAATTCAATCTATGGGTATAATTGACGTTCAGTAGCTTTGCTTGGTCCGTAAACCTATGTTGAAATAATGTCTTGGAAAAATATTTTCGCACCAATTTCAAGGGTGATTCGTCCAAATTGTCAATTATATTGTCAATATTTAATAGCAGTGGTTTGCGGGTGAAATACAAATGTAAGGCTGAACAAATGCCAGATACAATTCGTGTCAAAAATATAATTCCAAAAGGCCTCCAAGTGAGACCTTCTCCATCTTAAATTTCTCACGTTTTGAATTTCCTCTTTTATGCTTTAAATATTTCTCAAATTTTCCCAGACATTATTCTACAATAAAACGCTACAATCTACCTTTCATATTGCTTATTCACAGCTTTAGTTATAAAGCGAGTAATTGCTTTTCGGTACTTATACACTTAATTATAAACGCGTAGCACCTTCGATAGTGAATCAAGCGTAATGCTCAAGAATAATAGTTTTTTTTTCTATTTTTTATTATTTTATTTAAAAAAGTATTACGTATGGAATAAAAAAAAATAAACTGTCAAGATAATTGGCACACAACTGTGAAAATCTAAGACTTTTAAAAAGTAGCCGTTTTTCTAGTAAACATTTTGTTATGTTTTGTTTAAGCGGTGCTGAATGAGTTATCTATGTGATTTAATTTCATAACTAGTAAAAATCTTTTAATCAGTAAATTAATTACAGCTATACTACTGATTTCAAAGAAGGATAAAATACTTCCTAACGCTTAACAGCGTTTTTTAATTGGCTGCTCCGAAATGTCACTTTGTCACTGTCGACTCTGTTTTCTATCTCTTCCTATTCTTTTTCCATTGGGTCTGTTTAGAAAAAATAACCATTAAACAAAACTTTGTAACCCAATGAGCATTAAATAATAAACAACTGACTTAAGTATTTAAGCACTTTTCATTGTCATCTGCCAGAGCATATCTGACAATAATTAAAATAGCTTCACTTATTTCCCTTTGCTTAGTGCCATTTCATTAGCCTTATATGTATTCCAAACGCAAATTAATTAAACATGCTGATTGGCGTACAAATTTTTGTATGGATTTATTTTCTCCAAATAGACCCATTGACTCTACTGGTATTGATTAAATCAATTGATTTTATGTACTACTTTATTATAACCATGTACTTAATAATAATGCAAATAGAGTTGCATGTTGATAAACTTGTCTTTTTAATAGGAATGTACTTTTCAAAATTTATTACGCAAGTACAAGAAAATCAACTTGTCTTTAATAATATAATATAGCAAACTAGCATCATCAAACCTTAATAATATAATAACATTTTGATCATTTCAAATTATTTAAAGTATCATTATTAACGACTTTATTTTAAATTATTTGAGATTCTATCATAATGATTAGCTTAAAGTTGTCAAAATCGATATAAATTAACTATCGACTCATTATAATTCAATCTGTTTGAATAGATCAAATAATATCGATTTTTCGATTGTTCGTACGGACAAGTTTTGCTAATCATGTAAGTAATCGATTTTTGACAAACATCTGATCGAATGGTTTTCTTCGAGATCTCATATAAAATTATCTCTCGAACATGTAACTGCGAATTATATTGAACTTTACTGTCTTTTCGTCTTTAAATCGGGCCTAGCAGTACCTAATAAATTTAATTCGTTTCACGAATGACCGAAATCAATTATTAGGAACCTACAAAACACCCCTTACATAAAAATAACACAAAAAAAAACGTAGGAACTAGCATTTTTATTTATAGCAACTAGCGTTTTTACCTTTCTTCAATTATCTTCTATATTTTTTTTAAGTATTGACAACACAGGACAACAGTTATATTTTTATCCCTGACATAATACACTACGGGCGCGTACCAGATATGGACTGCAACGACGACAAAGTTTATGTAGACAACTTCACTAAGTGGCATCTTAATTTTGCGCGTACTTTATCCTGTGCCGGTTGAATTCAGTGAAACAGTAGAGTCGGCAATACGGTCGCGGCACCTCATCGTGACCACCGACAGATATGATCGTCTGCCGTCGTATAGTCCCCACTATACGACGGCAGACGATCATATCTGTCCGATCATACCTAGTGTTGTTCATGACGTGAATCAATTCTAAATTAAAAGCTTAACTAAACCAATAGACTCTATCGTCTAGTCTTGTCAATAATAATCTTAACTCTAATCAGTGATGGCTGTTGTCAGTGTAAGAGAAAGTAGAGCCGCGGCTATGAGCGCGGCTCACCTAATCGTGACTAAAACATTTCATCGTCTACTATCCAGTGGTCACCTAGTGTTGTCAATATTAGCGGAGGCCACAAGATTTAAGACTCTCGTGATCGTGGCTGATGTATTTTTATAGTCTACTGTCTAGCGTTGCCAATAGTCTAAACTCTAATCAGTGAAGGCATCCCGTGTCGGCTCTACTCAGTGGAACAGGAAGTATAGCCGCGGCAGGGGTCGGGGCTACGGGCGCGGCTCACCTGACCGCCGCCACTCGCGACACAGCACGGCGCAGGTGCCGGCCGCGAGCACCACCAGGGTGCCCATCACTACGCATACGGCGGCCAGCCACGTTCGCGTGTCGAACGTTTCGGCGCCTTCCAGGAAGTGTTTGTATAGTTCTGGAATGTTTTTTAATGTTGTGTGAAATAATGACGGAGATCTTCAAGTTAACAGTTGATATCGCATGTGTCGTATTTTACTCCCAGATGTATCATCTTTCGACCATACAGGCTCCAACATTTTTTTTTTACATGTAATGAAAGTTGCAAACAAGCATGCAGTTCGCACTGATGTTAAATGATGACTGCAGCCTAAAGACGCCCACACAAAGACCTAAGGTGTTATGCCTCTGTGCCGGAAATTTTAGGGCCGTACATTACCGGACTAACCGGACGTACTGACCGGAACACGATAGTGCTGAACACTACCATTTAGCGGCAAGCACTCGTATATTAGGTAATGCGTGGTGCCTACGCTCGCGAGCTACGGGACTAAGGCTCTACCACCAGTGAAAAAAAAAACTCCAACCTAAACTTCGAGAAGACCCATAAAACTACCGCCACTGTGATCGTCAATCCCCATGCCAGGCGTGGCGATTATGACAAACACTGTGGACATAACACTGTGGTCGGCATATTTGGGAAGGTTTGTATTCAGCAGTGAGCGTCATTCCGCTGAGATGATGATATGATATCCACAGGAAAAAATGAGCTATTATTCTATACTCTATTCTGCAGCCGAGTACAGACCTGCTTCCTGGTCGCTGTACAGAGTAGTCGCGAGCACCTCGACGGGCGGCCCCGGGCCCAGCACGTTGGTCGCCCACGCGCGGAACCAATATGACGCGTTCGGCTCCAAGTGGTATACGTCGATTTGACGCTGGAAATACATTGTACATATAAGTTGATATAAGATTTTTTTTGTTTTTGCTGGTCTTCTGGATCTAAAGAAGAAAGACTACTTTAATCCTATAACAAAAACAACGTAATAAAACTTCGTTGGATTAGCCATCTTCTACAGGATTAGCGCAAGGATTTCGTTGCGCGGAGAGCAATAGGTATTTGCGGTGAAGTTGGTTCTGGCCAGGCGTGCAGTTTATTCAACAATAGATAATCTAACAAATATTGTGGAAACATACTGAGTTAGGGCTGATATGATTTGGGCTGATGGGCCGCCACGGCTCCAGGGTGCCGTTGACCGGTGCGGCGGAGCGATACTGCGCCGTGAAATCAATGATGGGGTGCCCCCCGTCGCCGGCCACGTTCCACAGGATCAGCGCGAGGATTGTTGATGCGTGCACTGTCACGTTCACGAGCGGCGGTGGCTCGGCTGGTGAAGAAAAACAGGACATTTAGAAATGGTGGATCGGAAAAAGAATTGGATAAAAATATACACAGCGCAACGAAAACTCTGTTATAGTACGTGCAAAAGTTCAATTCTACTGAGTGAAGTTGTCCGCGTATACTTTGCACCAGTGCCTTAGCTCACGACAATGAGCTACACGGACGCGACGAAGAGTGAGTTTCAATGTTCCTGACGAAAGCGAACTACTGCCTTATTTACCCCCTTGTCCCATTGCGCATCTGTTCTACACTATAAAATCACTTTCTTCGCAGCGACTTGTATTGATTTGGGTGACCTGCAGGCGTATTTTGTAACTCGGTTGAAATAATTTCGATTAGGGTTCCCAGACGTCCGGATAAAGCCGGACATAGTTAGGCTTTTAGATTGCGTGTCCGGGTACTGTTAGGCTATTTACATTTTGCAAAACGAGCGAGCGCCAAGCGTGGCCGAGCGCTGCTGTCGCGGGTGTCTGGTCTTTTTACCCAATTTCCGGAAAAACTGGCTGATCTGTTCGGCTATTAGGTTTGGCGACTTGAAAACCATAATTTTGATAGCCATTTTGTAATACTATGTTGTTTTGACGTAACATGATAATAACGATCAGAATCAGAATCAGAAACTCATTTATTCATTTAGGGTGACAGGCACTTCTTATGACACGTCAAAAACAAACAAAATAAAATAAAGTGAACAACATTTGATATACATGTGAAACAAGATAAAAAATACATGTAAAGTCAAGAATATAAATAAGATAAAACTAAATGTAATAAACTAATGTAAAAAGTATATCAGTAGAATGTCTTTCATTAGGAGATCATTTTAGGAAACCGAGATAGATAATACGGCTACTGTAACTACTCATTAAAGAAACGCGTACGTTCAAAAATTCTATTAATTGAATTTTACATTAAAAATTACGATAGCGGATGCCTTTCTTAGTTATTGATAGAACTTTCTATCTATTGTAATTCGCGTCATCGATTTGGCGTCAGGGTTTTTGTTCGATACACATTGTAAAGACGAGAGTAACTGAAGCAATTTGCGATGTCAAGTCGATGTCAGAGCAAACTCAATTCACTTAGGAGAGCAGGCACTTTCATCCAGTTTAGACGAGAAAGAAGCAAAAGTAATTTGGAGTGCCGTAAAAGTTTAACCACATAATTAGACTCACATTGTAGTGAAGTTTAGATATTGAATGTTCAAATTGTACACATTCCTTATGAAGTCAAGATCCAATATCAATCAACAATAATTTCCAGCAGGTCACAAATTAATTTTAGGAGATGGTACACATTGTTTTAAAGCGTGCGCTTTTCTCGCACGATTTAGAATCTGCGAGGTTATAAGTTCTCTGAGAAGTAAGTTTTTTTTTTTTTTTTTAACGTTTACACTCACAGCCCCACAGTAGGTATAAAATAAACCTGTGTCGTGGGTGCCGTTGTACACACACAACACAAACAGAAACACCCAGACCCGAAACAAATATCTGTAGGCCATACAAATATTTGTCCCGGTGCGGGGATCGAACCCGCGACCCTTCGAATCAAACGGTCATCTCACACCGCTGGACTAACCGGGTCGTCAAAGTTACCTACTATGGAGCGCGTGCTTTTAGGTAACCGCTTGCCAATTTGATTATAATAATGCACGCTCTACGCAACGTCGAGCGCCATGTGTATTATAGCTCTTATTCTCAACAGCACTTATTTCGTTTCGCAAGTTTTGTCATACCTAACTAGTCTCAAAGTCACAAGTAACTATGTTACATATTCTATAATTTTTCATTTATTCAAGCCTAAAAATCCTTCATGTTCTAACTTTTATTAAAAAACGAAACACAGTTTTAATAATTAAAGACATATCCGTATGCTAAGCGGCATATTTCATCCGGATTCTGGTTTAGAAACAGGAAACTTTTCATTTAAAACGCTTTCCACACGAGTCCGCATTAATTAATTTTTCGTGCGCCCACAAAAACTAATCGGCAATGGGATCAGTTTCCATTAGTCGGGATTGGCGCGACGACCGGCTTCACAATTGATTTTAATTCCCAACAGCGCTAGTTTCGGTTGGCACGTCTCGTGCGCTTATGAACAAGTTCTGGAACTTTGTAATGGAATAATGGAAGGCGACAGCGAAAAGAAACATGGCGGAAAATATAAGATTAAACCTTTATGAAGCTATTGTTTATTTTCAAAATGTTCAGTAGTCAATACAGCCATACATCTAAGACAATTTCCGGATAAATCAGTGCGTACCTATTTCTAAGTTTAGTTGTAGTTGTATTCATGACACGAATCAATAATTACCAAGGCAATTACATATTTTTTAATTTTAGGAAGTAGTGCATGGCTATCTGTCCTCTCCACAGACAAGGCAAGGAAGTAAAGTAGGGAAAATGATTTCGGCATTGTTTTTTTCGATTAGGCAGAATTTATTATATATTGAACAAAATCTTTAATTTAAATATACTTATTATTTTTTAGGTGCTAAAGCGTAATTTGACCAATCCAATTTGGATAGGTCCCTTTGATTATTTTAATCGCAGCAGATGGAACCTATAAGGTCCGAGAACAATACGAAATCAATCATATTTTTCGTGGAAATTTTGCAAATACTTAGAAGATCCTTTATCTACTAAGCTTTATTCCTCAGCGCAGCGTAGCAAAGCTGTAACCATAACGAAGGAATTATTAATTCATATTTATAGCAATTATTTCTGTATGAAACTTGGTAAGGGCATGCATTTTTAAGTGATGTAAATCCAAAAAGCTTGTAATAAATTTAACACCCGCACCCTTCGTCTGAGCAAGCGAAAATAAACATTTTTATTTCTTCGTTTTTAAATCTCCAATAGAATGAATGGCCTCTTATGGTAAAAGTCGCGCCGAGCTTTGTGCTTTTCTGAAGCGTTGTTTTTTATTTTTTCCGGGCTTGAAATCTAAAGGTGGCAATGGAAACTTATTACTAAGCTTTCCTCATGGGGTATTTTTTTCACAATGGTGTAGGTAGTATATACAAGTGAATCAAGTGATTCTAACGTCTCCAAAACGACTAAAAGGCTACAAAATCTAAAGGGTAATTTTAATTAAGACAACTGTAAATGAGTCTGATTAAGAATTCGTATCATTTTTAGGATTCCGTAACCAAAGAGGAAAAGTCGGCCAAGTTAGACATTTTATTTGACATGTCACACAATGTTACTAGCAAAACCATTTTTATAAATTTTCTAATTTATTTGCTAAAAATGAACTATAAAAAAATATAATATATCTAAGTTACACGTACATGTTTGGGTCACTAATATAAGTACAAATTTATATAATATGTATGAAAATATGAATTCAATCGGCCTACTACTTAACAAAATAAATCGAAATAAAAAATAATTTTCCAGTCTTAGCTGTAATTTCGGTGGACTGAAAGCTCACATCAGATTCAGAAATCTTTATAAGATAAATAAGTTACATTATGCCTGATCTTTAAATTAACAGGTAAGTTTTGTTTCAGAAGGTTCTTCGTAGTGAAGGTTGGCGGTGTGGGCGTCACAAGTCCACGCCTACACACCGACGCCTACAATCACAAACTAATTAGCTAAGTAAGCGAGCCTTCGCACCAAAATATTGTCTCTCAAGCACGATTCTCAGAGTGAGATTCACAGACCGCACTACGACTCTACTTTCGGCAAAGTACCTATGCTTAAAATTGTCAGTAGAGTATGCCGACCGAAAAAATACTTGTGAACTCGCAGGTTATCTATGACTATATTAAAACAACTAACTAGCATAGTTGGTAATAGATGGCGCTGCTGCTACCATAAAGCAATGCAATAGATGTGAAGGAAAGATTTGACAAATCGGGCAGGGCTTCAGTAGCTCAATTGGAAGAGCGGCTGGACTAGATTCCCAGTAGGTCGCGAGTTCGAGCCTCGCCTGAAGTCAAATTTTTCTTTCCATTTTTCTTTAAAAATAAAATATATTTCACAAGCATGTGTTAATGCGAAATAATATAAAACAAATATATTAAAACAGTGTTGAACTATTCTGTGTACTTTTCGTATGCAAGTTCTACTCGCACTTGGCACATTTATAAATATCGTATATAATACGATGTCTATCCAAAAAATGTGTATGGACGTACCCCAACTCCAGTGACGTCAGCCGGCGGGTAAACATTGTGTGTGCAGGTTTTAGCGAATGAAAATTCTATTGATCAGGCACTGTCGCCTGTCGCACTCGATACTCTTATTTTTGTAGAGCTTATGAACAAATAACATTGAATATGCTTTACTAGCAAATCATAAATGTGATAGTAACTCTGTCTTCTTATCTGTTTACGCATTCAAAACCAAACTGGATTTTATGCAAGCAAGGTGTAAGTGATGACTGCAGCCTGTAGACATCTATATAAAAACCTATAGACATTTACTGGTGGTAGAGCCCCAGTGACGGAGCTCGCGGCCGTAGGCACCACCGCATTACCTAATATACTTGCCGCTAAATGGTAGGTAGGTTCAGCACTATCGTGTTCCGGTCAGGTGGTAATGCACAGCCCTATAATTTCCGGCACAGAGGCATAAGCATAGCCATAGGCACCTTAGGCCTCAGGGGTGGTAACGCATCTGCATTTTGACCTCGGTCTTTGTGTGGGTGTCTATAGGCTGCAGTCATCACTTAATATCAATGTGAACTGCATGCTTGTTTGCCACTTCCATAACATAAAAAAACCAGAGGTCAAAATGCAGATGAGTTGTCACTGTGAAAACGGTAGTCCTAAATACTACCATTTGGCGGCAAATAGATTAGGTAATGCGGTGGTCCCTACGGTCCCTACACTGGAACTTTACAACCTGGTGGAAAGAACTCCTCTCTGAGGTGTTCCCTCGGTGCTACAATACAGGGTTCTTAAAAATGGCGTCTAAAGAGTTCTTCAGGGCTGGCAGCGTGTTGGCAAAGCGCATGGTGTTGTAAATGTTCATAGGTGACGGTGACCACCTTCCGCCAGGTTTTTTTTTAAAGTAAAGGTAGTGGCAAACTGGCATGCAGTTCACATTGATGTCAAGTGATGGCTGCAGCCTAAAGACACCCACACAAAGACCGAGGTCAAAATGCCGATGCGTTACCACTCCTGAGGCCTAAGGTGTTATGCCTCTGTGCCGGAAATTACAAGGCCATACATTACCACCTGACTGGAACACGATAGTGCTGAACACTACCATTTAGCGGCAAGTATATTACTTTATTAGGTAATGCGGTGGTGCCTACGCCCGCGATCTCCGTCACTGGAGCTCTACCACCAGTAAGACATGCAGGTGATCCGTCTGCATGTCTGTTTACCCTATGATATTAAAATCTAGCACTCCGATTTTCCTAGATGATCTATTCCTATTCCTCGATTCTGCTAGAAATGCAAACAGCATCGACGACACAACGCAGCTGGGGTCTATTGTCGACGACAAACACTAACCCTGTGAATCTGATCCACGTTTCTGAGCCTATTGACATTGATCGGTATAGATAAATATTGAATGTCAAGACTTTGGCGAACACAGAAAATCAATTAGCCTACGCGAGCGGAAAATAAAGGCATCGCTTAGTAGAGAATAAAGAGAAATCATTTTATCAAATCGGACCCTCGCAAAGGCTTATGGAACGGCAAAAATATGAAATAAGATCTTTGTTTGCTCCAAGAGGTGGGCAGAAACACGGAATAGATACTCGTATATTATCTATTCTGTGGGCAGAAAATTAGTATTGTCGGCAGCGCGCGATTTGTCATCTGTACACACAAATATTATTATTTAGAAACGCATTTATAATATTAGTACGATAGGTAAATATTAATTATTCGTATTTTTTCATAATTTTAAGTTTAGCAGCCACGGCATACTACGGCCACTTTGGTTCGGAGCGTCAGCGGAGCACAGAATCCGCTATCCGCTCCGTACCAAATCAGGACGTGTGTTACTACTATTAGCAGTCAATTCGATCGTATTTTCGGTAAATGACCCCTGTCTGGCAGTGCATAAAACATGTATGTAGAATATGTTGTAGGTATACGCTACTTACAGTAATAATAATGGCAACCCATTATACGTCCCACTGGTGGGCACGAGTCTCTCCCCTTTTTTGAGGAGGCCTGGAGCTTACTCCACCACGCTGCTCCAATGCGGATTGGTGGAGGTGGGTGGGTTAGTGGCCAACCCGCTGTTGGATGTTTTCAAACCGCCCATAAGGCCTCCGACAAGGTTTAACGACTGCTATCTATCGATAGCAACCGGGACCGACGGCTTAACGTGCTCTCCGAAGCACGGAAACACGCATTTAATTTGCCACTAGCGGTCACCCATAACACTACCCGACCGCGCCCGTAGTGCTTAACCGAGTAGATCGCGTATGATCTGCACCAGCCGCCGAGCCACGCGCCTTCGCTTCGCATTCGTTCTACTTACAGTAGGTATATAAAATTAAATATGAGCATTGCATGCCCCATAAAAACAGAATTTAGAATTTCAAATCGTCTACGGTCGGAATAATAGAGTAAATATTTTACTCTAACTGCCTCAGTAGCGTAGCGGTAGCAGGCCACTACTATTACGCTGGAGGTCCTGGGTTCGATTCCCGGGTCGGGGACTATCAGAGATAACGGTTTAAAATCCTTTATCTCTGCTTCTATTGGGATTTTTCCATTTTCTGGAAGTTTCCCAGTACCCCGGAGTTTGGTAATGTGCCCGGAGATGGCAACAGGTTCGCCACCTGTTACATGGGCCAAAACGTAACCGGCGAGTCGTGGGTGTTTGCATGTATGATTGAATGCATGCATTTACCTCTGCCTACCCCTTAGGGGATTACAGGCGTGAAGTTACGTTTCTTTTTTTATTTTACTCAACTAAATACAAAAACAAATATTTAATTGGGTGCTTTTAAGGCCAATGAACGACTCCGAAGAAATATTACTTCGAGCGAGTTGATAGCATTTAGGATACGAATAATTAATATTCTTCCGAGAACTCCGCTCCGTTTGATCTTGCCTCTTGTCGCGATCGTTCTAGAAATACTATCTAGTATTAAAAAGTAATACCTAATTTAACGCGAATTAGGCTCATTGAAATTGACCTAGTTTAAGGATTTGTCTTGAGTTTATTGTTCAGAATATAAAGACATCAAGATATTGTCCTGCAATTTCCGGCACAGAGGCATAACACCTTAGGCCTTAGGAGTGGTAACGCATGTGACCTTGGTCTTTGTGTGGGTGTCACATTTATGTTAAGTGATGAATGCAGGCTGCATTCATCACTTAACATGTTTGCCACATCTATTTCATAAAAAAATATCACGAATATATTAACTCAGTACTGCTACCTGGTTCGAATCGCGGATCGGGCAGTGCCGGTGCGGGGCCCGTAGCAAATGTGACCATGGGGCCCTAGAGTTACATTGCCTACTGAAATTTAGAATGTAGGTAAAAAAAACATAACATTTACGAAAAGGAATCGAAAACAATATTTGGGGATTCCCTCTGTAAGTATTGTGGTATTGCCAACTTGCAACATAATAATATACCTATATAATTACTGTGTGGCTAACGCTCACTTTGAGAATAGCTAAGGTGTACTCATAGAGCAACGCGGCCCACCGGTCGCGGCGGACCGGAGGGCAGCAGCCATAGCGTGTATTACCGATGCAAACCAGTCTGTCATTTTTTGCGTTAAGTGCACTAATGCATTATGTGCATTAGTGGAAAATATGGTGGTAGAGGTCCAGTGACGGAGCTCGCGGGCGTAGGCACCACCGCATTACCTAATATACTTGCCGCTAAATGGTAGTGTTCAGCACTATCGTGTTCCGGTTAGGTAATCCGGCACAGAGGCATAATACCTTAGGCCTCAGGAGTGGGATCTACATTTTGACCTCTGGTCATTATGTGGGTGTCTATAGGCTGCAGTCATCACTTAACTTCAATGTGAACTGCATGCGTGTTTGCCACTTTTATTACATAAAAAAATATGCTCGAATTGCCACGCTTGGTAGGTGAATTAGCGATCGTAGTGGCGGTTGTTTTATCGAGCGACGCATGCTGCCCATACCGCGTTTTTATTTTCACTACCGCTCTATTGGAGTGGTTTCACCATTGTTCAGTTGATTGACTGCACTAGCGGTAGAATTCTCCTCCACACGAGAGCGACAGGGTTGTCACGTGCCGACGCTTTCATGGAAACAAATGAAATAAAATCATCAAAATGCCTCGAAACTCTCGAAACCCGGTCGCTATTCGAGAACTTTTCTGCCCCAACGGCCGTTCTCCTAGCTGTGTGCCCTGCCCGATGCCACTTGAGTTTTGCTACTAGGTGTTCCTTTGGATCTCACCTGGATCTCATCACCTGGATCTGATACGATCTCGCAGGGAAACTCAAAGCTTAGCTATCTGCGTGACCTTGAACCTTCTCATGAGGCCCTTTCTACTTGTGGTAGAGCTCCTGTGATGGAACTCGCGGGCGTAGGCACTACCGCATTACCTAATATAATTGCTCAATGGCAGTGTTCAGCAGTATCGTGTTCCGGTCAGTTGGTAATGTACGGCCCTGTAATTTCCGGCACAGAGGCATAACACTTCAGGGGTGGCACCGCATATGCATTTTCACCTTGGTCTTTGTGTAGGTGTCTATAGGCTGCAGTCATCACTTAACATCAATGTAACATGGGATTCGCGAAATGACTACATAGTCTAGAAATGAGCATGCTTGTTTGCCCATTTACCTTTTATGCTAACATTACATAAAAAAAAATTGTGAACCACGATTAACACTGTCGATGTAAAATTAATACTGGTTGTCTGTTTGTTTCGCTTAAATCCCCATAAGAATCCACGCTTCATTATTTAATTATGCAGATAGGATAATTATATTCATCTTACAATTCAGAATAATAGACCCACAAATTATAGACGGAAATACCGGCGGTATTTATCTCGCCCATCCACCATTGA
Organism: Macrosoma leucophasiata; assembly: GCA_036365455.1. Lineage (NCBI taxonomy): Eukaryota > Metazoa > Arthropoda > Insecta > Lepidoptera > Hedylidae > Macrosoma > Macrosoma leucophasiata. Next base: position 19,978,401 of record JAWQUS010000017.1, on the reverse strand, counting down.
TTACCGCAACCGTTGCCTGCACGAGCCAACAAGGGCAATAGATTGTACTGGCTCATTTGCATTCACGTGCTTACTGATAACTATATATAATAGGTTGGGGAAAAAGTCTTTTCGCATTATAGTATGTATGAACTTGTAATAAAATCTCTTTGGCTGTAGTATGTGTATCTGGCTGGTTTTGGTTAAAAAACAACGCTACAGAAAAGCACAAAGCTCGGCGCGACTATTACCATAAGAGGCCATTTATTCTATTGGAGATTCAAAAACGAAGAAATAAAAATGTTTGTTTTCGCTTGCTCAGACGAAGGGTGCGGGTGGTAAATTTATTACAAGCTTTTTGGATTTACATCACTTACAAATGCATAGATTCATACAGAAATAATTGCTATAAATATGAATTAATAATTCCTTCGTTATGGTTACAGCTTTGCTACGCTGCGCTGAGGAAAAATAAAGCTTAGTAGATAAAGGACCTTCTAAGTATTTGCAAAATTTCCACGAAAAATATGATTGATTTCGTATTGTTCTCGGACCTTATAGGTTCCATCTGCTGCGATTAAAATAATCAAAGGGACCAATCCAAATTGGATTGGTCAAATTACGCTTTAGCACCTAAAAAATAATAAGTATATTTATATTAAAGACTTTGTGCAATATATAATAGTTACAGCTAATTGGGACCGGTTGAAATACAGATTCATCCGTGTGTCATCCGTAACAAAAAGGACGGAATTTCATACAAACTCTCGTACCCCCATTTCAACCCTTTAGGCGTTGATTTTTGAAAACCAATGTAGCCTATGTTTGGCTCTGTCTTTAATTTAATGCCCCATTTCATCCAAATTAGTGGGGTGGTTTAGCCTTGAATTGAATCCGCGCGGAGCGAAACTGGTTGATGCGAGAGTGGCTCAGCTTTCAGCAGGATGCCACGGCATGCCCAGGTAATCCGCGAGATGTCCCGGGATGCCACTGAACGCCGCGGGATGCCGCACCATAACCTGCCGTGCCATGTCGTGCCACGCCGTCAGTGAGCGCCGGCCCTTAAGGGCTTCAATTACTTAGCTTCGAATGGTGGATATGTAAATATTACTTCAACAGGACATTGTTTTCCTGATTAATTCAATTCCCGGTACATCTTAAGCGATGGCTGGACAGCCATGCATTTTTAGATTATCTTTGGTCATCATTGAAGAGATCATGTGATATTATAACGTATTAAAACTCAGGAATCCGTAGAACAATGGAAGCAATCTCTAAATAACGTGTACTATAACTGCAGCATGTGTAGTATTTTGTGTTGATATGATGACGGCAAGTATAATGACAGTCATTACGCGGCCTTCGTGCCGTGCCGTGCCACACTTTCCGTGTGAATAGTATGATATATTTGTATAGTCACAGCTGACTATCTGACATCTGTCTGGTGGACTGGTGATCAATATTCTGCGGAAGGGATTCATTTACGCATACATTTTTTTTTTATGTAATGGAAGTTGCAAACAAACATGCATTTCACATTGATCTTAAGTGATGACTGCAGCCTGTAGACACCCACACCAAGACCAAGGTCAAAATGCAGATGCGTTACCACCCCGAAGGCCTAAGGTGTTACGCCTCGGTGACGAAAATTACAGGGCCGTACATTACCACATGATCGGAATACGATAGTGCTGAAAACCTTTATAAATATTAGACAAAATATTTTTGTCATAAGCATTCCTTGAGTCATTACTACGAGATCAGCTCCACATTGTTACAAGTTCCAAAATACAAGATTTGAGCTGACTTGGAGCAAAAGTTATTATTTTTTCCAAATCAAATTATTTACATTGATGAAATATGTTTTTAGTGAAGTTTGCAGTGCAAGTAAATGTCTACCCCAACGAGTATGGTGATATATTTTATTTTAAAGAAAAATGGAAAGAAACATTGAACTTCAGGCGAGTCTCGAACTCGCGGCCTACTGGGAATCTAGTCCAGCCGCTCTTCCAATTGAGCTACTGAAGTCCTCAAGTCCTCAGTGAAGGACTTCAGTAGCTCAATTGGAAGAGCGGCTGGACTAGATTCCCAGTAGGCCGCGAGTCCGAGTCTCGCCTGAAGTCAAATTTTTCTTTCCATTTTTCTTTAAATAAAATAGTACTCAACATTTTATCAAGCCAGAGCTTTAAATCGACAAGCAATCGATATTTTACCCGAGGCGCCAATTTCTTACGGGCCAAATATAAAACCGTTTTGGAGGGGCTGTAAACATAGGGTGGTCCACAGACAAAAATACAAATAGGGGTTTTTAAGATTCCGTAGGCGAATGGTAAAGAACGGAACTCATATAGATTTATGGAGGAACAGGTTGAAACGTTCCTATGGAGAAAAGAGAATGGAAGAAGTGCGGCCATACGATTAAATTTGGAAAATTGTGTGTGCGCAATTCGTATGAAAACTTCGTAAGTGCGATTCAGTGTGGTCATACGCTATCTTGCGTACTAGGACAAGTACCTACCTGTGATTCTTCAGGATTCCACTAGATGTCGCCTTATGCGGTGGGTGCTGCGGATTCCAATTGAGCTACTGAAGTCCTCAAGTCCTCAGTGAAGGACTTCAGTAGCTCAATTGGAAGAGCGGCTGGACTAGATTCCCAGTAGGCCGCGAGTCCGAGTCTCGCCTGAAGTCAAATTTTTCTTTCCATTTTTCTTTAAATAAAATAGTACTCAACATTTTATCAAGCCAGAGCTTTAAATCGACAAGCAATCGATATTTTACCCGAGGCGCCAATTTCTTACGGGCCAAATACAAAACCGTTTTGGAGGGGCTGTAAACATAGGGTGGTCCACAGACAAAAATACAAATAGGGGTTTTTAAGATTCCGTAGGCGAATGGTAAAGAACGGAACTCATATAGATTTATGGAGGAACAGGTTGAAACGTTCCTATGGAGAAAAGAGAATGGAGGAAGTGCGGCCATACGATTAAATTTGGAAAATTGTGTGTGCGCAATTCGTATGAAAACTTCGTAAGTGCGATTCAGTGTGGTCATACGCTATCTTGCGTACTAGGACAAGTACCTACCTGTGATTCTTCAGGATTCCACTAGATGTCGCCTTATGCGGTGGGTGCTGCGGATTCGTCATGCATTTTTGTCTCACCGTCCGTATGTCACAGCCACTTTAGTTAAAAATATAATATGGAAGCTTCCCATATTTGAAACAGAAACTAAAAAAAATCAAACCTACATTTTGGGTATCTACAGATTTTAAAACGTATTTGATGTTCCTAATTTTTTTTTTCTTAAATGCAATTGTCTGAAAGATGGACACCAAAAAGGTAAAATGTGTGTCCATGTCCCTTTCTAACTTAAGGAACAAGAAAAAGTTGAAAAAAAAGTGGTTTAGATCTCAATTAACTTTTTTTTTCTAAGACAATCGTCTGAAGCATGTACATCAAAGTGGTTACATGTGTATCCCTGTCTCCTTTTAACTTTTGGAATAAGAGAGTGAAAAATAAAAAATATAACATGTTAAGAAAAATTAAAAATATATAAATAAATAAAAAATATCAGGTTGAAGATGTAGATCTCAATTAACACTTTTTACGAATATTAGTTTGAACGAGATTAAAATAGTAGTTAACATAAGCACGGTTTTGAAACATAAAGTATTTTTATACTAGCGAAAAAAGAGGAAGGTGCATATCTAGTCAAACTTTACTTGTAACTATGGAACCCTTCAAAGGCGAGTCTGACTTTCAAGGCCATTTTTAGGGTTCCGTACCTAACAGATAAAAACGGTAGCGTCCCGTTTTTTTACTAAGTTTCGTTACTAAGCCTTGACTGTCTGTCTGTCCGTATGTCTGTCACCAGGCTGTATCTCATAAACCGTCATAGCCAGTAAGCTGACATTTTCACAAATTATGTATTTCTGTTGCCGCTATAACAACAAATACTAAAAATAAAAATATGAAGGGGTCCCCATACAATAAACGTGTTTTTTATAGATTATGGTGAGAAACCCTTCGTGCGCAAGTCCCACTCGCACTTAGCCATTTTTATCCAGCAATTCTAATCAATAAGATAAATCTTTATATGTATAACATGGAGAAAACCACATTAACTAATTGAAACAGAGAGCCGTATAAATCACTCGACTTTCTTTAATGAATGTTTTTCTTAGTATGTTCGTTCTAATTGATGGTAACTTCGAAGAGAATAATTATGCTCTTGGGTTCAATGTATCTTCGACTAACTAAACAAAGTTCGCAATTAACTCTTTGTTAGTTCAGCTAACAAAGTAGGTGAAAATAGCCTTCCTTTGTTCTGCAGTAGACATAGTATATGAGAAAACATATACGCCAAATCTTTTGTTAACGTATCTTCACGTCTGTAATTCTAGAAGGAGTAAGCAGAGATAAATGCATGCATACGCCTTCGATTCGCCATATTTTTTTTATGTAATGGAAGTGGCAAATAAGCACGCAGTTCACATTGATGTTAAGAGATGACTGCAGCCTATAGACACAAAGACCAAGATCAAAAAGCAGATGCGTTACCACTTCTGAGGCCTAAGGTGTTATGCCTCTGTGCCGGAAATTACAGGGCCGTACATTACCACCTGACCGGGACACGATAGTGCTGAACACTACCGTTTAGCGGCAAGTATATTAGATAATGCGGTGGTGGCCATTCCCGCGAGCTCCGTCACTGGAGCTCTACCACTAGTGAAATTTCATCATAATTCATTTCGATTCGAGTGGCGAGCCAATTCTTTTAAGGCAGACTTATGTAGGCGGCACGTCTCGAGATGGCACTAGTCTACTTCACCGGGCGAAGGTGTTTGACATCTCCGGCCACATTGCCATACATACATTACTGGCAGGGTTGCCAACCTGGCAACCCTGCGGCTGCTGGAAAAGTTGGCAACCCTGATTGCGGGCTACCTGGGTTACATGGATCAAAACGTAACCCACGAGGGTGTATGCTTGTATACATGCATTTTCCTCTGCTTACCCATTCGAGGATTACAGGCGTGAAGAAGTTACGTTAATATTAATTGAATGTTAGAAAAATGACTACTATTATTCATTGCCTTAGAAATCGATATTAGGGGAAGCAAACTTTAAGTATTCCGGATCAGAGAATAACTTAGTAAAACGTCAACAGAATGCATAACGCGAGGCACTGGCGACTGGCACTAAGCCAGACATATATTCTATGCGGAAGTGAATCACTTAGAATTGGGAGTAACTCCTGGTTGCACTTTGCACGCGCGTTTAATACATTTTGTTTTTCAATTGAGAGATATAATCGAATTCATAAAATGTTTCTTTGGCACAAATCAGCACGAGTACTCGTTACACTAACACTAGCTGTTTCCCGCGGCTTCGCCCGCGTGGATGTCGTTTTATAAATAACTAAGTAGCCTATGTTCTTTTTCAAAGTCAGCTCTATCTCTGTACCAAATTGCATTAAAATCGGTTCAGTCGTTTGGACGTGAAAATGTAACAGACAGGCAGAGTTACTTTCGCATTTACAATATTAATTAAAGTAGGGATTTCGCTAATAATTGCTGCCTATCCTCTTAGTGGGACAAATGTTAAGAATACCAATAAAACGTTTCCCAGACATTTTAATACATCTTGTGCAGATGTATTAAAATGTATGTAAATTTACTTAAAAAAAAGATAATACAAACAATCTAAAAAAAGTGAACACTTGCTAAAAATCTAAATTTAAGTATTCTGGACCATCCAGACAATAACTTAGTAAAACGACTACAGAATGCATAACGCGAGGCACTGGCGACTGGCACCAAGCCAGACATATTCTATGCGGAAGTGAATCACTTAGAATTGGGATTAACTCCTGGTTGCAATTGGCACGCGCTTGAAATAGTTTTTGTCTTTCAACTGAGAAATGTTATCTAATTCATTAAAATTATACAGTTTCTCACGTACACGACAATACAAGCACATATAAAAAATTTTGGAGATTACCGTCGTCTCTCCAATTGTCCTCCCAGAGGAATAAAACCATATTAATATTTTAAAGGAACTGTTGATCTGTCTGTTACGCTTTTAAAGTCGTTTCAAAGCTTTCAAAGATTGTGATGGTATTTAACATGAAGATAGTTTGAATCCAAAGGAAGGACATAATTTTTGTGCTAATAATAAAGAGCACATGATAAACAGCTATCTAAAACATAAAATAGTATTAATAAAAAGTTCGACAAGTGGCAAAATGAGCAAAAGAAAACGATTTTCTTACACTTTCAACTGTGAGATCCAATTCAATATCATTTAAAAAAAAATACTTTGACACAAAATCGTATAAAAAAATTCAAGATTTTTTTCATTTGCTGTTTTCATTCGTCAACATCCACTTTGCGTGCTTGTATGCCACCTTCGTGACATAAAAAACACAAACTCTATAAAATCTCTATATAGAAAGAGCGTAGTCTATCGAAATACGCTTCGTAGCGCGGTGCTACGAAGGCGGCCTCAAAAAAATATATACTACGTTCATACGCCGATAAAACCCAATAAAAAACTGCACCGATACGATTTTGAAATTCGTTTTAAAAGCGTAGGGAATATCGAACCGTTTTTTAGCAGTCGGCTCAAGAATAAGCGAGTACTCACTCCTGACTGTGAGGTTGACCCTGTCCACGTAAGAGGTTTCATTTTCCACGCCGCACTCGTACAGTCCCTCGTCGTCCACGTCGATCTGTCGCAGCAGCAAACTGTTGTCTACCTGCAACAAGTCACACCTCTAGTTAGAAAGGGTTATCTAATTTTTCAAATCCTTTTATTGCGCTGACTGACTGTAATCGACTGGTTAACTTAACAAGGCTATAAACGCAAAATATGGTGATACTAATATAGATTAACGCTAAACTAGTGAATTGAGTATTCTTTCTGTGGAATCTTGACGAGTGTGATACCGGACTTCGAAAAGTGTAACACCGAATACCGCGTCCCCGTCAGTTTACTAACACGAATCACGGTGACAACGAATGCACAGTATCACGAAAAACTTAGCACCGTAGCCACGCGATCTTGAATAACAGAACCTCTAACACGTCAGAATAAAAAAAAAAAGTAAGTAGTGAAGTTACGTTACGTTATCTCAATTGTACGGAAACCTGTAGACACGAGTCCGTCTCGCATTTCGACTGCATGTCTACACAAATCTTATTTTCTTTAAATATTATTCGCATCACGCATATGTAAACGGGCGAAAACGATAATAAACAACAACATGAAACTATATAAAACTTATGAGGATATGTACAGATGTAGGTATTCATAGGTACATTTACAATGTACTTGTAGCAAGTACATTAAATTCATTGTTGAACGTGAGGTTCGTTACATGAGTTCGCATGTTTCCCACCTCAGTATAAATGGGGCGATAAATCAGAGCGCTATTAAGACTGCTATCTACCGGTTCACTTAACAGGCGTATTAAACGAGAAATATGGTGGATATTAACACTGAACTCATGAATTCAGTTTACGTATACTTACTGTACTATGTTGAATATCGTCTTTAAACCGCCACTTTTTAAATGAAATGTGGTAAACAAGTGATAACTGCAGCCTATAGACAACTACACAAAAACCGAAGGTCCAAAATGCACAAGAGTTTCAACCCTGAGACCTTAGTTGAGCCTTCGAGTCCCTACACAAGAACTTTACCACCAGTATACCCCTATTGCGCAAGACTAGCACTTCGCTGTTTTTTTTTGTTGATTTGGACTTTCTCATTTCTCATGCTGAACTGGTATCACTGCCAAGCAAAATACTTTTTTATGTAAGGAAAGTGGGAAGCAAGCATGCAGCTCACATTGATGTTAAGTGATAACTGCAGTCTATAGACATATACAAAAAAAAACAGAGGTCAAGATGCAGATGTGTTGCCACCCCTGAGACCTTAGTTGTCATGTCTACTGGTGGTAGAGCTCCAGTGACGGAGCTCGCGGGCGTAGGCACCACCGCATTACCTAATATACTTGCCGCTAAATGGTAGTGTTCAGCACTATCGTGTTCCGGTCAGGTGGTAATGTACGGCCCTGTAATTTCCGGCACAGAGGCGTAACACCTTAGGCCTCAGGAGTGGTAACGCATCTGCATTTTGACCTTAGTCTTTGTGTAAGTGTCTATAGGCTGCAGTCATCACTTAACATCAACGTGAACTGCATGCTTGTTTACCACTTCCATTTAATTAAAAAAAAAAAAAAATGTCCTTGTGATAGTTATAACGGGGCCATACATTACCTTTTTTTGCTGGCAACACTGGTCGGGCTAACAGCTATTTTTGACTGTCCCGTTTTTTATTAATTTATTTTGCCCAGTAACAATTGTATATAATTATTGTTTATATTGTTTGTGAAAACCGTGCTTAATTGTGTATTTACTGAAGAATTAACGAAGAAATTGCCGGCCGGCTTTTTGACATTTGTATCGTACGTATATTTGAATCATAAAACACGTTAACAAGTAAGTTAATCATTGTTAACTCCATTCTAGGGTCTTGATCAGAGTATATAAATACTCATTTATATTAAATAATCGAAGAATTGACGAATTACATACCCGATCGGTATATAGAAGTGCTAACCTTTCATAACCACACTTCTAAACTGTTAAACAACTTTTTGGAGTTTAATTATCAAACGCTGTTTCTTGTTTACCTTTATAATGATGACTCGCAAGGCCTTGTCTCGCCAGGAGCAGTCCAAACTCCAAATGGCTTTGAAGGAATTGAAGGCCACCAAGGATTTGGTTGAACAGTTAAATAGGGAGAGAGATGACAATGAAAAGGAACTGTTAGAAGTGTTAGCCAGGGATAGCAAATTAAAACAAGACAAGGCAGAGTTACATATTCAATGTATAGCCTTAAGCGAGGAACGGGACGAACTCCAGATGATAGTAGACAGGTTCGACCAATGCAGTGATGAGTATGAGCAGGCCCTGAGACGCATCACCGCATTGGAAGTTGAATTAGGAGAGGCCAATGTACTAATAAACAGCTTACAAACTGACAAGACAGCCTCCCAGAACCAAAGTCTATTTGAGGAGTTGGTCCAGTGCGCTCCAGACCTTGATAGCATTAGTCAGCCACTTGTAACTATTGATTTGACATGTGATACACTTACACATAATATTGTATATAGCCGTAAGAAATTAAAGAAGTACATTAAATTGAATAAATGTATTAAAAAAACTCAAAATTTAATAAAATTACATAAAAGTAACATAAAGAAAAGCAAATTAAATTCCAGATTGTTTCAAAAATTGCAATTGTTCTCATCTAAAATTGATAATAACAGAATTAATTATGAATATGACATTAATAAATTACATATTGACATCAACCGATATAAGGACTCATTGTCTGCAATGACCACAAAGTATGAAACCTCACAGAAGGAAATTCGGGAACACATACTGGCCATGAACAAACTAGTAGACCAGTGCAAATATAATGCAGAGCAATTTGATTTATTGTTTAACGCCCAAAATCATTGTGGTGATATGCTCAATTCAGTGAGTTCAGAGACTGTATGTGATCCTCCTGCTAACCAGCCCCAGAGCTCATCTAGCACAGTTTCTAACAGTTCCTTATCATCAAATAATGTTAAACAGAAATATGTAATGTTCAGTGATGACATCGGTAAAGACTTTGGACACTTATTTAATTTTAGCTCGGGACAGTCAACATTTATAAACCACTGCATGCCAGGGTTTTCATTTGATGGCATATTAGAAAAAATAACAGCTTTTAGCTTTGAACAGGATACCACATTAATTATATTTATTGCTAATAGAGGTAATTTAAATAAAAACACTTTATTAACAAATTGGACATCTTACAGACACTAAATGTAAAAAATATTATTTTATTTACATTACCTTTTAGTAAGAGTCTGTCTGATAAGGAAAATAATTTCAGATATTAATTAAATCTTACAATTGACAACCTGACTTGTTATAATAATAAATTTAGTAAAATTGACATTAATCCCATTATTAAGAATGGACTTTCTTTGACAAAAGATAAATACTATCTTAGTAAATATCTGAGAAGACAGGTAGCTTTATCGCTACAATATTATATTGACCATACAGCCAAGCATTTGGCTACCAAAACTTTCCCTAGTGGGGAATCAAATTTTCAGACATTGGAATGTTTTCCAAACACTTTATTTATAACTGACAACACAATATTGAGTAGTTGCACTACCAATAATGTGAAAAACAACTATATACAATTGACATCTAATTCGGTTCTTGAATTCCCTTTAAGTAAAATTTTTGAAAGGCTCATTTTAAATCAATTACTTTCACACTTCAATCGTCATAAACTTTTACATGTAAAACAATTTGGATTTACCAAGGGTCGTTCAACTACTGATGCAGGTGTTGAACTTGTCAAACACATTTTTGAAGCTTGGGAAGAATCACAGGATGCTCTAGGGGTATTCTGTGACTTATCCAAAGCATTTGATTGCGTCCAGCATGAAACATTGGTCAGAAAATTATACCACTACGGAATTCGAGATACCGCTCTCGAACTTATGACTTCATATTTAAGCTCGAGAACCATGTATGTTGATATAAATGGAACGAGATCTCCTGGCACTTCGATGGATATGGAGGTCCCGCAAGGCTCAATTCTGGGTCCATTTCTGTTTTTAGTTTATATTAATGACTTGCCATACATTGTTAACGATAATCAAGAAATGATATTATTTGCAGATGATACAGAGGTATCATCTGCAAATAATATCATTTCTTGATTGACTCATATTCATGACTCATATTCAAAATGAAAAGGCAACAAGTAGCTTATGACGATGTAAACAATGCCCTCTCTAAAATAGTACATTGGTTTAGTGCTAACAACCTACTGTTAAATAGTAGAAAGACAAAATGTATTAAATTTTGTACACCTAACGTCAAACAGGTTGCAACCAATGTGAAACTAAACGAGGAAGCATTGGAATTAGTAGACTCCACGGTATTTTTTGGCTTAACCGTGGATACAAAATTGCAGTGGGGTCCTCATATTTCCAATCTAGCCCGTAGACTAAGCTCCGCAGCGTTTGCGGTAAAAAAGATACGATCCTTAACTGACGTTGAAACGGCTCGATTGGTTTATTTTAGCTATTTTCACAGTATTATGTCCTATGGAATTTTGCTATGGGGGCATGCCGCCGATGTCAACACCATTTATGTTTTACAGAAAAGAGCTGTGCGTGCTATCTACGGGCTAAGACCGCGAGTGTCTCTTAGAGATAAATTTAAGGAAATAAATATATTGACTGTAGCTTCGCAATACATTTACGAAAATGTACTGTATGTACGTAAAATATTAGCGAATTTCCTAGTAGAGCTAATGATTATATGAATACTAGGAACAAACACAAGTTGTCTGTGCACACAACACGACTGCATAGGGTAATTCTTTTAGAGGTTAATGTATATGCTTCTTTAACAAAATACCTGAAGATGTTCAAAGTCTTTCGATTAATACATTTAAGAAAGTTATCAAAAAACGCTTATACATGTGCAACTATTATAAAACATGTGATTATCTTAATGACACTACACCATGGGATTGAAGCGATCGCTCCCAGGCTATTTCGAAAACCTGTACCCTTTGGATTTACATACTGTATTAGATTTAAGTTTATATTCAAAAGAGCTGTACTGAGTTTCTTCAGTGGCGGAGTTCTTCTCAGTATTGACTGCCCTTGGAATTCTGCCAAGTGAATAACCTTTATAATGACGACCAAATTCATTCTTTCTCAGTTTCTTTTGAAATGGGGAAATGGAGGAATTTGTAAATAATTGATGCTTTCCATATTATACAAAATTGTTCAGTGTCTATTTAATTTATTATGTGTTTTTGATTATTATTAGTGGTTATTCACTCTAGGTTAGTTTAAAAAAATGACTATGTAAAAGTGCTCTCCAGGAGCCTAATTATATGAAATAAATGAATAAACTGAATAAACAATCTAACCGGAACACGATAGTGCGGAACACTACCATATAGCGGTAGACAAAATAGGTAATTAATGCGGTGGTCCCTACGCCCTCGAGCGCCTGCACTGGAATTCTACCACCAGTGAAAACCTTATAATCAAAATCAAAGAGATAAAGCGTTTCAGGTCAGTCCATTAGGCTGTAAAGCTGAGGTAATCCGGTTACGTAGGTCGGCCTCGGCGTAGCATTGAGCCACGATCAATATGACTTGCTTATTCACTCTTATTCAATGGCGTCGGGACATGACGACCCCACCGCCCACTAGCGGAAGAATTTTCTTCTACTGGAAGAGAATTCTTCCACTAGTTTTTTTTATGTTATGGAAGTGGCAAACAAGCATGCAGTTCACATTGATGTTAAGTGATGACTGCAGCCTATAGACACCCACATAAAGACCGAGGTCAAAATGCAGATGCGTTACCACTCCTGAGGCTTAAGGTGTTATGCCTCTGTACCGGAAATTACTCTCTCTACCTACCCCGTAAGGGACCTGGCGTGAAGATACATACATACATACATACCGGAAATTACATTACTACCTGACCGGAACACGATAGTGCTGAACACTACCATTTAGCGGCAAGTATATTAGGTAATGCGGTGGTGCCTATGCCCGCGAGCTCCGTTACTGGAGCTCTACCACCAGTAAATGTGTGTCAGTCCTAGTGCAATCAGTCAACCGAAAAATGACAGTCAAACCATTCCAATAGGGCGGTAGTAAATATAACACCGCGGGATGTGCAGCAGCGTCCCGCGATAAAACTACCGTCGCTGCGATCGCCAATCTGCCTTCCAAGCATGGCGATTATGGCATATTCTCCCCTAATGACTCACAACACTGTTGTGGGCGTCTTTGGACATCATTCGGCTGGAGTGATGATGATGATTCACTCCTAGGTATTACCAGATTATCTGTGGATCAGAGTTCTAATTCCAAGGGTTAAAAGTTATCATCATTATGAATGTATGTATGTATCTTCACGCCAGGTCCCTAACGGGGTAGGCAGAGAGTGTAGAGCGCCAGATATCCCGGTCCTGACATACCTCTCATGCCTCGTCTACCTTCATCATTCTCTTCATACATGCACGCCGATTCCTAAGACTTTTGAATGTCTAATTCAAATTCTGTACTACACATCATGCACAGACTATAAATATTTTTCCAGTCCTATTATTTTTTATTTCTTATGCAACGAAGGTGGCAGACAAGTATGCAGTTCACATTGATGTGAAGCGATGAATGTAGCTTAAGGATATCTACACAAAAACAAGAGGTCAAAATGCAGATGCGTTGCCACCCCTAAGTCCTAAATTGTTATATCTCTGTAATTGTTATTACGGGAACATACATTGCTAATGTATGTTCGTGTACTAACTGTGACAGAGAACCGGAACACGATAGCAGAGAATATGTATTAATACTACGTATAGAATGGACACTTCGACGTCCCGCCCGATTTCGCCGCATCTCCCAATCTCCTCCCCTCTCATGGGCGACGGTTGGTATTTCCTACGTGGTACGCACACAGGCGCACGTGTAAATACATGTCACTGATTGATATCTGTCTTATAGAGACCAAATTAAGCGTTTGTATGGAATTTTGGTCGGAGTGTGACGCTAGTGCGATTTTGACTTTGACTATAAGGTACATTTGGCAACTCGTCCAAAAACTTGGTCCTAACAAAACTACAGCACATGCAGAGTTGTCGATAAATAAAACAGTGGAACCTACTACTATCCCAATAGCCTTTGCATCTGCTGCGGTGCATATTGAGTTCACTTTTCCTAGGTTAGATACTGTTAGTGCCCAAAATAGTTGCACTATTTTAGGCACCATTGAGGGTGAAACAAATTGTATGTATTTATCCCAAACCAGGCAGTTTTAATTTGGTGTTACATTTTGAATCAAACCTGTCGGCTATTATAAAGATAACGCCTCGAAAGTTGTTAACTTTTTAAATTTAAAATGGAATAGATAACGACTCGAAGTGGAGGGGTATAAATAGGCTTGTCACTAGTAAAATTTAAACAGTTGGATTGGGAACGTCACAGTCGAATAAAGTGCTGCTGACGCTACTTCTGGTGTTTTGTTACGAGACATTTACAATACCAATAGAGTAACAAAAACCTTGCAAGTCCACTCGCCTAGAGCTACATTTATCACTGTCTGCATATACACGCACCTGTATCAAACGCGTTTCTGACCCCGCAATCAGTTAAAGTCTGACCTATTTGATCAAGGTCGTCAATCTTAGTCGTCCTCGGTGCTTGCAAACATTTAGAATTAAAAATATTCGAATCAGATTCATTTTATTGGCTAATATATATTCAGCTATTAAAACCTAAAGTATGGAACACCATCTCACTAATTCTGAATGTATGATGAGCTTAATCAACTTACTAAGATATTAAATACTGGTGGTAGTGCTCCAGTGACGGAGCTCGCGGGCGTAGGCACCACCGCATTACCTAAAATACTTGCCGCTAAATGGTAGTGTTCAGCACTATCGTGTTCCGGTCAAGTGGTAATGTACGGCCCTGTAATTTCCGGCACAGAGGCATAACACCTAATGCGTCAGGAGTGGAAGCGCATCTGCATTTTGACCTCTGGTCATTGTGTGGGTGTCTATAGGCTGCAGTCATCACTTAACATCAATGGGAACTGCACGCTTGTTTGCCACTGTTATTACAGTCAAAAAAAAAAGATTGCTCGTTGGCGTCATTCAAGAGATGGTAACTTCATCTTAATTTTAATCCGTGCACTAAACTTTACCATTAAGTTAAATGCGCAGTTCATATTATTTGCGCATACAATTCAGTTATATTTTAGTTTATTACTAGATGTGCCCGCGACTTTGGCCGCATGAAAATTTATGATAGTTCAATATCTACCCGGACGAAGTCGTTGTCGCAGCTAGTATAAAAGTAGCATAAGTTACTCCTTTTCACATAAGCTATCTGCCAGTGAAAATCCCTTCAAAATCGGTCCAGCCGTTCCCGAGATTAGCCCCAACAAACAGGCAGACAGACAGACAAAAATTGTAAAAAATGTTGTTTTGGTATAAGTACCATGTATACATACATTTTAAATATTTTATTTGTATAGATTAATTTAAATAGCTACAGTATTAATTTTACTTCACTTTTACTGGTTGTAGAATTCCAGTGTAGAAGCTTGAGGGCGTAGGCACCACTGCAGAATAACCTCATCCATCTGCCGCCAAATGGTAGTGTTCAGCACTATCGTGTTCCGGTTAGATGGGTATGTATGGCTCCGTGATTCCTATCACAAATTACAACGTAGGTCTCCCTACTCTCAGGGGTGGCAATGCATCTGCATTTTCATCTCTAGTTTTTGTTTAGATGTCTATAGGCTACAGTCATCGCTTAACATCCATGTGAGCTGTATGCTGTTTTGCCAGCTTTGTTACATTAATAAAAATTTACATTTTAAGTCAAGTCACGAGCGGCGCCAAATATCCTGCCTCTTACACACCTGCAGTCAAGTGGTTAAACCTTTTCTTGTGACATTTTATTAAAATCCTAAATTTGATGTCACTACTTATATGGCGGTCAAGCAATAATAAATCCCATGTTGCCTAGTTTTAATAAAGGGGTTATTGTAAGGTGGTGCGCCATAGTAAAACAATTTACAGCTCACCATAGAATACGCGACAGAACACAAATAAACCGTGCCAAGCCTCCTAAAACCCAAGCGACAGGCGACAGCGATTCGATTGTGGTTCTATTTTATTAGATACAACTTTTAGGAAAGTCTTGAGGTAAAACGACACATAGTGCGAATATTGCCTATCCTATATTCGGCAATCGAATATTGGGCAAAGTTGTGTGCTTTTCGCATTTTATTAGAATTAGAACGACGGAGTATGCGTATTTGTCTTTTTTAGGAGGAGATCGTGTCGAGACTCGAGACAAGCATTATTTGTTCATTATAACGTCATATTGTGTAACTAATAGTTCCCATACTAATTGTTTTATATTATTTCGCATTAACACATGTTTGTTAAATATATTTTTATTTTAAAGAAAAATGGAAAGAAAAATTTGACTTCAGGCGAGACTCGAACTCGCGGCCTACTGGGAATCTAGTCCAGCCGCTCTTCCAATAGAGCTACTGAAGTCCTGCCCGATATGTCAAATCTTTCCTTCACATTTATTGCATTGCTTTTATGGTAGCAGCAGCGCCATCTATTACCAACTATGCTAGGAAGTCGCTTTTACCCTCAATTATTGTTTTATATTATTTCGCATTAACACATGCTTGTGAAATATATTTTTATTTTAAAGAAAAATGGAAAGAAAAATTTGACTTCAGACGAGACTCGAACTCGCGGCCTACTAGGAATCTAGTCCAGCCGCTCTTCCAATTGAGCTACTGAAGGCTACCATAAAAGCAATGCAATAAATGTGAAGGAAAGATTTGACATATCGGGCAGGACTTCAGTAGCTCAATTGGAAGAGCGGCTGGACTAGATTCCCAGTAGGCCGCGAGTTCGAGTCTCGCCTGAAGTCAAATTTTTCTTTCCATTTTTCTTTAAAATAAAAATAATAGTTCCCACTTAAACCAATCTATATCACCAAATATCACTGTTTGTATAACAGACGCTTAAACAGAAATAAAAACGTTTAATCCTTCTTTTACGTCATCGATGTCCTATGTGCCTCTCGACTAATCGGGCACAGTTTAAAGATCTATGCCGCTTAGATGATTCTGAAATTGTATAACTTACCCTGTTTTATAGATCAGCGCCATCTGTTATTACAACAATAAACAACGTACCTACAATTTTTCTTCCCTTCTGTTTCGCAATCGCTAGTAACTTGCATCAAACACCGCATGAGTCACGCTGGCAGAAAGGGCGTCGCGTTTGCTCTACGCACCCCTGCGGCAATGACTGGGTGACTAGTGAATCATACTTGCTAAACTGTCACTGATTCCTTTACGTGCCTCTCGGCTAGACGTCTGGGGGATATATCTTTGCACAGGCGGGGATTGAGTTTAAATTTATTTTCAAATCTCTATTTTGCGAAGATGTAGGCAAAGTTGGAAAGACTTCATCGGGTACATTTTTGAGTTTCGTGCCATCATTTAGTGCCATTGAGAATCTTTTCACTTTTTCCCGCACGTCCTAATCCGTTGTTCAATCATTCGGAAATTACATGATCCTAAACAAGTGTAGGTAAGGTATGTATCAATGACAGTTCTGGTCGAAACACGACTGTGCTTTCATGCCGCCAGTGTCTGGGCTCGCGGTGCAATAATTCAAATAGGAAGACCACCGCATTACCTAATCTATCTGCCGCCAAACGGTACTGGTCAGCATTACCACACCGCGGACACTCCGCCAAAATTCCATACAAACGCTTAATTTGGTCACCATTACACAGACATCAATCAGTGACGTGTATTTACACGTGCACCTGTGTGCGTAGCACGTAGAGAATACCAAACGTCGCCCATAAGAGGGGAGGAGGTTGGGTGAGGCGGGGAAATTTGGCGGGACGTCGAAGTGTCCTTTCTATTCGTAGTATTATTATATATTCTCTGGTATTACCGTGTTCCGGTTAGATGGTAATGTATGGCTCCGTAATAACTATCACAGAGATATACGAGTAACAACTTGGTGCTCAGGGGTGGTGGTTTGAGCTATGGTCTTCGTGTGGGTGTCTATAGGCTGCAGTCATCACTTAACATTAATGTGAGCTGCAAGTTTGTTTCCCACCTTCATTACATAAAAAAAATGTAGCAACGCAGCGAACTATGAAAACTTCGTTAACGCGATTCGGGTCATGCATCATTTGTTGTACCATACCTATTAGGTTGGGGAAAAAGTTTCTTCACATTTTTTAAGATAATTCAAAACATTTTTGAATATAGTTTATTTAAATTTAACTAAAGTATGTATGTACCATTTTGTTCGATAACTTTTTGCTATCTTGTAGGTAGGGACATGATCCCATTGCTATAAAAATTTTGGGACTTCTCATCAAAATACCGCGACAAGTGGATTTGGCAGTCCTCTCGTGATGTTAACCTAACATTGCATAAAGAATTCTGAAGAGACCGAAACAGGTGGAAATCTGAAAGTGCAAGGTCAGGACTATACGGCGGATGCATTAACACCTCCCAGCCAAACTCTCTTAATTTTTGCTGAGTGGCTATAGATGTGTGAGGTCTAGCGTTATCATGATGAAACACCACACCCCTTCTGTTGATCAATTCCGGCCGCTTTCTCTCAACTTCTTGCTTTAATCGCATCAGTTGTTCGCAGTAGAGTTCAGAATCGATAGTCCTGCCTGGTGGTAATAGCTCATAATGAATAATGCCCTTCCAATCCCACCACACACACAACATCACCTTATTGCGAGTTAACCCGGGTTTCGCCACAGTCTGTGAAGTCTGACCGGCCTTTGACCACGACCTTTTTCGCACGTTCTTGTCGTACGTGATCCACTTTTCATCACCAGTTATCAGGTTCTCCAAAAATGATTCGGTTTCATTACGTCGTAATAAAGAATCACAAATGAGTACACGGTTCATTAGGTTTCTTTCAGTGAGCTCGTGAGGTACCCAAATATCGAGCTTTTTTTTGTACCCACCTTTTTTTAAATGCGCCAAAACTGTTTTGTGATCAATTCTGTTCTTCAGCTACGTCGTAACTACTGAAATGTCGATCTTGCTCCACTTTTTCAAAAATGGTATCCATTTTATCCGTAATAGGGAGACCAGAGCGAGGTGCATCTTTGACATCAAAATTTCCGAATTGAAATCGCTTAAACCAAATTTGTGCTACTCTCACAGACACTACACTAGGTCCATAAACATCGCAAGTTTTTTTCGCGGCTTGTGTTGCATTTTTACCTCTTTGTTGTAAAATTTTAAAATGTATCGAATTTCTTCATTAGATTCACTCATCTTGACAGTACGAAAAACAAATGAAAATCACACATTTGCCTAATTTGAATTTGGAATTATGTTCTTTAAAATTTTTACTTTCAGTGATACCAAAACCAGCCAGATACAAATACTACAGCCAAAGAGATTTTATTACAAGTTCATACATACTATAATGCGAAAAGACTTTTTCCCCAACCTGTTATATAAAACCATACCTATATATAAAATTATATAGTGGCCTCTACGTAGACGCCGGCTAAACTCGCGCAAACTTGATTTGTACAAAGAAAATCGGCCAAGTGCGAGTCGGACTCGCACTTGGTCTTTACTTTGCCTTTTAACTTTTTATTCCAGAGAGGTAAACAGTTGTACCTATACATCTTGTACCTTTTTTTTTGCACAAATATTGCCCTTATTTAGTCAAGTCGCGCAAGTAAAAACAGTAACTAATGAAATCGAGTGTATCCGCGGCATAATATACAAGTGTCTATAATAAGCCTACGAGTGCTACGAGTGCTACGGCTACGCTACGTTATGCTACGAGCGCTACAGAAGACTACATGGGAATTTTGAATAGGTTTGTAGTCACTTTGGTTTTTGTGTAGATGTCTATAGGCTGCAGTCATCACTTAACATCAATGTGAACTGCATGCTTGTTTGCCACTTTCATTACATAAACTACTTTTTATCATTTTAGATAAACCTTAGAAGTGACAAAAAACTGAAATATGAAGTTAACTTTAAAATAAATGTGTTTTCACTTTTAGATTCTTTATACGATTCGCAACAACTTATTGTAAACAATGTGTACAAACACGCAGTATTGACGACGATATTTTAAAATGTTTTGATTTCACTATACAATTCATTGGTGTTTTTACCACGTGTGACGTCATAATGTTTAGTCAGTTTTATATGAGCCATTTTGAGTCAGTTTTTCGACGCCCAACATTTTGAATCTTCATATCTTAAAAACTATTCGTTATTCAGAGTATATTATTATGTTTCAAGGACAATATTTTTATGTACCTATTTTTCGATTACTTTTTGATATTATCCTTATTTTATAATGTGTAAATCCATCAGTTTAAATCTCCCCATCTGATCTGAAGGTAGACGAGGCACGAGAGGTATGTCAAGACCGGGATATCTGGCGCTCTACACTCTCTGCCTACCCCGTTAGGGACCTGGCGTGAAGATACATACATACATCAGTTTAAAGAGACAGACGTTAGGATAGATATTTTCAGATATTTAGAAAACAGGCAAAGGAGATGTTGCAAAAATGTACGGACCTCCGGCCATGTATTGTACACAATATCATTAAACAGGCAAAATCAATGTAAAAACGTTTTTTACTGCATATTTTCACTTACTTAGCCTTGTTTGCAGTTACAAAACATTATTTGCAGTTAGAATTGCAACTCAAAACCAACATGGCGAATATGGCGGGCGACGTCATTTTGACATTTTCATTATTTTATTGTTTGTTTTTTTGATTATATATTACTTGGAGAAAAAGTAATATTTTCTAAATATTATCGAAATCGATTGATCCCAAGCGTCGGCTGTATCGCCGCCATGTTGAACATAGTTGAAAATAATAAAATCGTTTGAATGATATGTGGTCGTAACTCTAAAATATATTCTTGATTAAACTAATTGTAATTTTTTCGGATTCTTCTTTAATTTACCCATTTTTTGAGGACGTGTACGAACCAGAGCCGAGCTCGCAACATCTCCTTTGGTGCTATTCAATTTCTACATAAAAGGTAAACAAAGCGGAGAAGCGAGAAACATGTGTGTAAATATGGCACCGCATTCGCATACCAAGTAACCGCTCAGTGATATGAAACTTTCTACACACAAGCTTCGCATCTTGTGGCCAAATGCGATGTAACTTTTATGGGAGCAATATTTTTCAAACTTATTTACATACACGCAACGCAAAAACGACACTCTTTGCTTTATAAAACATACCTTCCCATACATGTTTTTATGTATGCTTACAAATATACACTAGGAGTGTTCTTGAGTTATTGGGAGCTACTAAAAAAAACGTAACTTCACGCCTGTGATCCCCGAAGGGGTAGGCAGAGGTAAATGCATGCATTCAATCATACATGCAAACACCCCAAGCACCAACGATTCGCCGGTTACGTTTTGGCCCATGTAACAGGTGGCGAGCCTATTGACATCTCCGGGCATATTACCAAACTTCGAGGTACTGGGAAACTTACAGAAAATGAAAAAATCCCAGTAGAACCAGAGATAAAGGATTTTAAACTGTTATCACTGATAGCCTCCGACCCGGGAATCGAACCCAACACCTCCAACGTAGTAGTAGTGGCCTGCTACTTAGGCTACTGATTCAGTTATACGAAATATTAATATAAAATATTTAATGAAATGCGAACGTCAACGCTGCCGTGGACCACCCATCCCCCCTGTAACATTTTGTGACGCTCAGCGAGATGCCTCCCCTTTGTATGCGATCGTATTTTATAAACAACCCTCAAGATATTTTTTTTCCGTGAGAGTTTGTTTGTGTCCTTTTCAGATCAGAAATCCTAAAAAAAGGAACAAAAACAGAGACAAATAGAATGGAAGATAACAAACAAACATTAGGACTAGGGTAGTGTTCAGCTACCAACTTGTTTCGCGGCCGCAACTTGCAGTTCGCTGCGGCTTGATCGAGTCAGTTACTAAATACTAGTCTCAATCTAAATACGGTCTTCAAGCCAGTTTCCACAAGTTTACTTCTCAAGTCTATTATTAGGAAAATCTCATTGGGCAAATTGGATGAGAAGCTTTGAAATAGGTATCTATTTATTTATATCGGTTTCAATCTAAGATTCAGAGCACAGTTTTTTAAAGGAAAATGGAAATGATAATATTATTTCAGGCGGGACTTGAACCCGCGACCACTGGGATTACTAGTCCAGCCAGTCCCCCAACTGAACTACCAAAGTACACAATTTAAAGTGGACTGAAAATGGAAATGATGGAAATGATATTATTCTTCAAAAATGGCGTCAAAAGAGTCCTTCAGGGCTGGCAGCGCGTTGGCAACTCCCCTGGTGTTGCAAATGTCCATAGGCGACGGTGACCACTTACCATCAGGTGGCCCGTCTGCTTGTCTGTCAACTTAATGACATAAAAAAAAAAAAAAAAAAAAAAAAAAATATTATTTAAGGCGGGACATGAACGTAAGTAACGAAGTATTTTTTTTCCATTTGACTTTAAAAATACTTCACTCGCATGTGTTATTGCGACAAATCCAGTAAAATTAAAAAGAAAGTTATTAATTAATAATTTTACCGCCTTCTTTGGTTGATTATAATCGCTTCTTTACAAGAATAATGTGACATTTCATCTAAATCGTTCTTTATGAAATGCAACATTATTCTTACAAGAATAACGTGACATTTCATCTAAATCGTTCTATATGAAATGTCACATTATTCTTGTAAAGAGGCGATTATGAGCAAAATAACGGACGTGATAAGTAATTGTCCCAGGCACCTCTACAACACATACCCATATTTATGTCTTGCCCTAAAAACCAAAATGCCTTCGGGATTAAGTTGAGCGCGTCAGATTACGACGATATTGCTTGCGTCCTTTGGAGTGCTTCTACCAAAGCTAAGCGCTTTATATGAGGGTCTCATCGCAAGCTTGGGCGAGCTATTGAGCTCCCCAAGTAATACAAAAATAAATGATAATGATGATGGTAAATGACTTAAAACTAAGTGGTTTCAAATTTTCCAATTCGTCTCAGAAATAAGGTTTATTATAGTTATGTACCTAATGTTGAAGGTAAAATTAGGCAACACCTAAAATAATGTGATGTGATTATGTGATGAAGGTGGCGAACACACATGCAGTTCGCATGGAAATTAAGTGATGACTGCAGCCTATCAAACACATGTCACTCAACACACTCGAAAACTAGAGGTCTGCGGAGGAATGCGGTGCTCTCGAGTCCCTTCACTGGTAATCTAGCTCCACAAGTTCCATGCTCTGGTATTTAGAATCATGTTCACCATAGGTCTAAAGCTACTATATATATATATACTAGCTGTTGCCCGCGGCTTCGCCCGCGTGGATGTCGTTTTTTAATCCTGAATTTTCTTTGCTATATATAAACCTCACGGAGCCCGAGACGTTTCCAACGAATGCAAAACCGTGGAAATCGGTTCTTGCATTCTGGAGTTATAGCGTCAGGAAGGAAAACCCGACTTATTTTTATATTATAGAAATATATATATATATATATATATATATAACATACCAAAACATTGAAAATGAAATAGGATTATACACAGCTTATACACTATATACACTTAAATACGTCGTCTATCTAAGGATTAATCCATCAATATCATACGCAGAGATTTGTGCAAAAAATGGCGGCTATTGAAAAGAGGGTGACACAAGGTAACGAGTTGGGCCCCGGCTGGCGCATATAAAAGATACTTCCAGCTCCCGATGGATGTTTTTGGGGTATTGCAAAGATTTTACGAGGAAGGACAATTACGTTTTAATATTTAGTTGGAGCCTTTTTTATGAGCTCGTAAAGTGGCTTGTTTGTTAGGATTGTAATAATCCTTTGTTTGCGATATTAATTTATTCTCCACGCGTGATTTTGAATGTTTTGGGTTTCATGTTATGAAATTATATCACCGAAATGCACCAAAAACTTTTTACACTACACACTGTATGCATGTAGAGGACATATCAATCCAGTATTAACATTTATAGTATTGAACAAGAAATATTGATCTTAGGAAGGAGACTTCGGCTTATTTCAGCTCTGTAGAGCGTTATCTCTTTCACAGTTTACCTATGTGACGTTTGTCAACAATTTTATCAAGTTCTGACCACTATTCGATAACTATCCGTGCTTACGTAGGCAGTATGCAGCGGAGGTACTGGTTACTGGTAGTAGAGCTCCAGCGACGGAGCTCGCGGGCGTAGGCACCACCGCATTACCTAATATACTTGCCGCTAAATGGTAGTGCTCAGCATTATCGTGTTCCAGTCAGGTGGTAATGTGCCGCCCGTAATTTGTAATTTCCGGCACAGAGGCATAACACCTTAGGCCTCAGGAGTGGTAACGCTTCTGTATTTTGACCTTGGTCTTTGTGTGGGTGTTTATAGGCTGCAGTCATCATAATCATAATCATAATCATTTATTTACCAGAATGTAGTGGGTACATGTAGGTACAGTTAGTGAGGTAATAACATTATAGCACTATCACATTCTACCATTACAATGGTGTGTAAAATATCCATAAACTTAACTAAATAGTATGTCAAAATATTATTATTGTAATTCGAATATTTATAATTAATTAATGTCAAAGTTATTATTGCAAATTGTGGTCAATTAGATATTATTACAGCGATAAAGTTTATTGAAGATTTTAATAATTTAATTTCAATATTTAGCATTATTTTAGGATAATAATAATAATATATATTTATTTGGTAAAATTATTGAGTCATTAATCAATTATAATATTGTTTGATGTGTCATATAATCCTTTAAGTCATAAAAACAATATTTTATTTTTAAAGAAAAATGGAAAGAAAAGTTTGACTTCAGGCGAGGCTCGAACTCGCGACCTACTGGGAATCTAGTCCAGCCGCTCTTCCAATTGAGCTACTGAAGCCCTGCCCGATTTGTTAAATCTTTTCTTCACATCTATTGCATTGCTTTATGGTAGCAGCAGCGCCATCTATTACCAACTATGCTAGTTAGGCAGCCGATATAATAGACTTTTCAGTTTATTGAATATCGTAAAGAAGTCGCTTTAACCCTTAATAATTAAGGGTAAAAGCGAAGTTCGAGCCTTGCCTGAAATCAAATTTTTCTTTCCATTTTTCTTTAAAAATAAAATATATTTCACAAGCATGTGTTAATGCGAAATAATATAAAACAATCATAAAAACAATGTTGATGTAGCCATTGAGTCAGTTTTTTTTTAATAATGGTAATTGTGTTTCTTTAAGCGTCGTCGGTAATTTATTGTAGACTCTTATGGCGTTAACATAAGCATTTCTTTTATGCAATTCAATACTATATTGTGGTATTAACAGTTTAAATTGATTTCTGTCCCTAGCATTTCTACTTGTATATTCGGAATTAAGTTTAAAATAACATGGATGCTGCTTTAC
The DNA here is from genome assembly GCA_036365455.1 of Macrosoma leucophasiata. Taxonomy (NCBI): domain Eukaryota; kingdom Metazoa; phylum Arthropoda; class Insecta; order Lepidoptera; family Hedylidae; genus Macrosoma; species Macrosoma leucophasiata. The sequence continues at coordinate 19,953,258 of JAWQUS010000017.1, read as the reverse complement.
AAAAACACTATATTAGAGAGCCAACAGTAAGATACGAAATTTATCAAATAAGGGCTTACAACTGTCTAAGCACCAAGCTCCACAAATGGCTCTTATACATTTTTTTTGGACAACAAAAGCTTTATTAATTGCCACTGAATTTCCCCACAATAAGAGAACACATCACTTAACATCAATGTGAACTGCATGCTTGTTTACCATTTCCATTACATAAAAGAAAAAAAAGGGATAACGCTCTAAACTGTAGCCGACCGTCTCTTTCCTAAGCGTGTATGTACGAGTATGTATCTTCACGCCAGGTCCCTAACGGGGTAGGCAGAGATTGTAGAGCGCCAGATATCCCGGTGCCTCATCTAACTTCATCATTCTCTTCATACACTCACGCCGATTCCTAAGATTTTTGACCGCACCATCAGACAGAACTCGACCTATTTGGTCATGGTAGGTCAGTCTTGGTCTTCCTGGGTGACCTCCGGGTGATGGACTAGGGGACGTCCGTCGCCCGGGATGAGTTGGGTCTCGAGCTGTGTGGCGTGCGTGTTCCGCACGCCCCTAGCGTGGACGGGAGCCGAAGAGCCCCTTTTCTTGATCTGGGCCTAGTTGCGGGTGGCCGCCGGCGGGGTCGCGGATGTGTGCTAATGCGTTCCCGTGACCCCGCCACTGAGGGCGGACGAGTTGGAACACCCAGGGGTTTTTAGTGGGTAGATAGATCTCTTTGTCCCGGAGTCCCACATAGCCCACCTCTCTCCCCAGAGGAGGATATGCGTAAAGCATTTTCCTCGGGTTAAAAAAAAAATAATAATAATAATGGTCTTCTTGGGCCTTTGCAACCCATCCTAAGCTTGATGTGCAATATTTCTTGATGGGCACTGTACAGCGATTTGTGTATAAATATAAGAGTGAGGGGGATAGATGAAAAGAGGGTGACACACGCTAACGAGCTAGCGGGGTCCCGGTGGACGCGTATAAGTTTGAAGCCTACAGGATACGCCGCTTGTGTGTCCAACTATGGCGCTCTTGATGAAGGTTTTTGGGCTATTTCAATTTTATAAGGACAGTTACGTTTCAATATTAAGATTTAGCCTTTCGCATAGAGTAATAAATTGATTTGTTTGTTAGAATTATACTATAACTAGATTTTGTCTGCGATTTTATATTCTTTCCCCCTTATTCATAAACGTACATTAGATACGTTTTACCTATAGATTGCTTTGTCTGTGCAAAAAACGTTGGTTGATGAAATGAGGGTGACACATGCTAACGAGTTGGGGGTCCCTTCGGACTCGTATAAAAGATACGCTGCTCGCGTGACCAACTTGATGAAGGTTTTGGGATATTGCTAAGGTTTTATGAGGAAGCGCAATTACTTTTAATATTCAGTTTCAGCATTTTTTTATATGCAGTCGTAAACTAACACGTTCGTTAGAATAAGGTATAATGTGACTAGATTTTGTTTGGGAGTTTACCCGCATTGTCTACAAATTTGGTGTCGACTTTCGCACGTAATCAGATTAATAATAATGGCAACCCATTAAACGTTGCACTGCTAGGCACGAGTTTATTTTTTGGGGGGAGGCCTGGAGCTTACTCCACCACGCTGCTCCAATGCGGGTTGGTGGAGATACGGATTAGTGGCCAACCCGCGGTCGGATGTTTTTTAAACCGCCCATAAGACCTCCGACAAGGTTTCACGACTGCTATCTATCGATAGTAACCGGGACCGACGGCTTAACGTGCCCTCCGAATCACGGAAACGCGCATTTTAATTTGCCACTAGCGGTCACCCATCACACACTCGACTGCGCCCGTATCGCTTAACCGAGTAGATCGCTTATCTACACCATCCGCGGGTCTATGCGCGCTTCAGATTATATTTTTGTAATGCATCAAAAAGCAATTAATCTGTCAGGCTACAAGAAAAATAAGTCAATTGATTTCAAGAGTGTCTCCGCCAATATTGGCCTCCTGATCCGAGAGAGATAACTTATTATATCTAACTAGCTGACCCGGTAAACTTCGTATTGCCTCAGAATGAAATAATGTGTCAAAGATTTGATCTAAACAGACTATTTGTATGGGAAAATCAAAATTGTGGATTATTCTATTTCCCTTCATTTTCTTGATATTTTCTTACCTTTTAAACCTTTCCTAGACTTCCAAAAATTATACAAAATCAAAATTTGCCAAATTGGTCCCGCCGTTCTCGCGAGTTTTAGCGAGACTAACGAACAGCAGTTGATTTATATGCGGGGCTGTAGCGCCTTAGATCATCATCATCCATTACTGCTACGTGGAATCGCCTAGTTCCTTATGTGATCCTCGGACATTATACGATATCTCGCGAACTCCATAACAGAAACATAGGCGTAAAGTTATTACGACACACTAACATGTATTGCCATACCTTACAAGTGATAAATTCAGCTTCTCTCCAGTCACCAGTGATGAGGTTCACAAATTCATTTGTTCAATTAAATCTAAGGCAGTGGGTTGTGATGAAGTCAGTAGAACTATGGTATTTCACATTATTGATTATATTTTACCAGTTCTTACACATATTATTAACTTTTCCCTTGAGACTAAAGCATTTATTATCCCTCTACCGAAAATTTCTAATCCTAATCAGGTTAGTCATTTTCGACCGATTTCAATTCTCCCGTTTCTTTCAAAAACTATAGAAGCCATAGTTCATAAGCAATTATCTCTATTTGTTTTCCAAAATAATTTTATGTCTGAGTTTCAATCTGGTTTTCGCCCTGGCCACAGCACATCCACTGCCCTCCTCAAGGTTATTGATGATATTAGATCTGGTATGGAGCATGGTCAACTCACCATACTAGTACTAGTTGATTTCTCGAATGCTTTTAATACGGTTGATCATGACTTACTACTTGCAATCCTCTCACGCATAGGAACTTCATCTTTGGTGCTGGAATGGTTCTCGTCTTATCTTCGTGGACGACAGCAGGCGGTACGCAACAGCCAGGAACTATCTGATTGGTGCAGTCTTGCCACTGGTATTCCACAAGGCGGAATTCTCTCTCCTCTTCTTTTTGCTATATTTATTAATGCTCTAACAACACTCATGGCTCTTACCATTTGTATGCAGATGATTTGCCGATCTATACTCAAGCTGACTTTTCTAATGTAAACCAGGCCATTGATGTAGTTAATAACGATTTGTATGCAATTTCCGAATGGTCTCGTAAGTTTGGCATACCAGTAAACATAAGCAAGTGCCAAGCTATCGTTATTGGTAGCAGTTATTTTATTAACAAATTGGATTTCAATAATTTAACGCCATTATTATACGAAAGCACTGTAATTCCTTTCTCGGAATATGCCAAAAATTTAGGATTATTTGTAGATTCCTGTCTTAGTTGGAAGAAACAAGTCACTTCCATCACTCAAAATACTATTGCCTCGCTGCGTTCCCTCTATAGACTCAAAAACTTTTTACCCTCTCGTACCAAAACTGTTCTTGTGCAATCTCTTGTCGTCCCTATCATTGATTATGCAGATGTTTGTTGCTCAGACATGTCACAACAACTGCTGAACAAACTGGATCGTTTACTGAATAATTGTATTCGTTTTAATTATGGCCTTCGTAAATTTGGTCACATCTCTTCTTATCGTTCCAAGCTCAACTGGCTCCCCATCCATCAGAGAAGACACTTAAAGATTCTCTGTTTACTTTTCTCCATCATTAACGATCCTTGTTATCCGTGTTATCTTAAAAACAAGTTTAATTATTTGGGCAACTCTCATGATCACTACCTTGGTTCATCAGAAAACCTGATACTTGAAATATCTTCTCACCGCACTGGTTTTATGTCTGACTCCTTCGCTATTTCTGCTATTAAACTCTGGAACATGCTACCCCTAGACATTTTACAATCTGCCAGAAAGTTTATCTTCAGGCGGAGAACTAAAGATTTTCTTTTAAGGTCACTTAATTTATGATTTAGGTTTCACACAATCGTCATCGTTATTATAATATTTATTTATATATTGTAATATATATTTTAATTCATATATATGTGTAGTTTTAGGTAAAATATGTATCTATATTATGTATTCAATTTATTTATTGATTGTATAGTTAGTTTGGTTTTTCAATACTTAAATAGTTAATTATTACGATATATTTATATTATGTTGCACCCCTACAAGTTATTTCACACAACCCCAAGGTTGACTGTAAGAGAATGCCTAGTGGCATTAAGTCCGCCGTTTGTACGATATGCATAAAAGTGTAAATAAATAAATAAATAAATGTATGTTATGTATGTAGATATAATTAATCAGCGTCGCTCTAGCAGTAATTTACCCTTCACGGCAGATATAAATGGCGTCTGACATACAACATGGTACGCCGCGATGGGGACTGACGGCGCGTGTCGATCGTCGATTGATCGAGATATGTATCACGTATTAATGGCCTTTGTGAGTTAATAGACACTTATTAATGTTTGTATTACAGCCTGCGCGGGTAGAATATTCTATTTACGTAATCAGGATGATTGCATTCCAATCACACCATGGCGACTGCTGCAGCTTTAAGGCATCTTTAGAAAAACTAAAGCTCTAAGTGATGATGTGTTGCCACGCCGAAAACACTAGCATTTGGCTGTAGATAGAGTAGATAATGCGGTGGTGCCTAGGCGAACTCCGGCACTACAGCTCGACGAACATTAAAGTCGATATAGGCCTAGATTACCATGACACTGGTTTCATGTCAACAGTTTAGATTTTGCGGTACCTACTTACACGATAGTGGTGAGGCAGTATCGTGAAGAATTGACTAGAATAAGAACTCGGCCTGATTATCCAGTACTCAGTGACGTTAGCAAGATGAACGACCGTTGTTAGCTTTAAGTAGTTAGGAAACTCGTGAAGGATTTGCATAAATAAGCAAACTGGTGAGTCGAAGTAATCAGAAACAACTATCCACTTTGTATTGTATTGCATATTGATTGACTCATTCAAATATTGAAACCTATTCATGCAAGTAGAGGATAATTTTTTACTGGTGGTAGAGCTCCAGTGACGGAGCTCGCGGGCGTAGGCACCACCGCATTACCTAATATACTTGCCGCTAAACGGTAGTGTTCAACACTATCGTGTTCCGGTCAGGTGGTAATGTACGGCCCTGTAATTTCCGGCACAGAGGCATAAGACCTTAGGCCTCAGGAGTGGTAACGCATCTGCATTTTGACCTTGGTCTTTGTGTGGGTGTCTATAGGCTGCAGTCATCACTTAACATCAATGTGAACTGCATGCTTGTTTACCACTTCTATTACATAAAAAAAAAAAAAAAAATATACACGGACGTATCCCCAGATAAATGTACTCCAGACTGAATTTCGGTCACGGCGGGCAATCTCAACGGACTAGCCAACTGCGCAGGAGATATTATCGCCCACAAGTGTATGCTCAGACAAGATGCACTCTCTGTTCCCTGGGCACTCCAACATGACCGGAGAGAATTCGGGCGCAGGACCGACGGCTTTACGCGCTCCGAGACAGGTACCAGATTCCGAGCTGCAACTGGGAATTTCTTCAGAGCAAACCCCCTTTCCGGACCTGGAGATCGAATCTGAGACCTCAGGCTCAGCATTGCAATTGGACTAACGAGACAGTCAACAGGGTAAATTCGCGGATATACATTGTTAACGACCCGACCAATACTCTATAACTCTACATATACTAGCCAGATAAAACAATCCTTTGTACTCAACATGGGAGTGGAGCAGCATCCGCACAATCATTTGATGCGACATCAGACATGTGGCTGCGGCACAATGGAACAATGCGAACCATTAGCACAGCTCGCCGCTGATTACACCACCGAGCTTTCAGTGCTACGGTTATCTCTCATTTGTATTCAAGATATTTGCATCTTTTTATAACAACTATGATAACCATAATGAATTAACAGTCATTCGGAGGCAATATAATGTCCCTAATAGGTTAAGATCCCATAACACAAACATTTCGTTCATCGAGTTTTTGCTGCAAACCCATTTTTTACGCATATTTATGACCCAGAGAATATAAATCCACTAGGTTGCCTATCAAAATATGGCCGTAATTTTTAATATTTTTTTTATTTTTGGGACAAAATTTCGTTGACTTGTTTTTTCAATAACACTTCACGGCAATATATGTAAAGACTTTGAAAAATCACGGTAGCCGTTGCTCACTTGGCCGCACCTCTTCGCAGCCAGGTGTAAACAGGTATGATCAAGGAAACGTTTTTACGTTGATGACGTACATTAATTAGTTTAGATCAAATTAAAGCAAATTTTTTTCTCATTATTATGATATGCAGTTGCCAAATTAAATCTGGCCGCAAATAAGGGTTGCTGGCTGTTAAAGATGGTTAATATTGTAAATATTGTGAAAAATAGCTAGCGTGTAACATCACCAGTCAGACGAGGACAGCGATACGACGCTTGTAAATCCATTGCGCATGCGTGGGATGCTACTTTTCTCAACTATCAAATTACTTTATTAATGTAAAATTAAATGATTTAAAGATGAAGGCGTGTTTTCTGTTGACAACACAAGCAACGTACATGACTTTAATGATGCATCATTCAAAAAGTGTTTTTGAATGTTATTATTTCGTCGTAAAAAAAATATAAATATGCCGACACTTTATTAAATAAATAAATAAATAAAATACGCTTACACTCACAGTCCCACAATAGGTATAAACCTGTGTCGTGGGTGCCGTTGTACACATACAACACATACACAAACACCCAGACCCGAAACAAATATCTGTAGGCCATACAAATATTTGTCCCGGTGCGGGGATCAAACCCGCGACCCTTCGAATCAAACGGTCAACTCACACCGCTCGACTAACCGGGTCGTTATTAACAATAGAATCCACCGATGTTTTTGGATATCATACAGAGTGTTTTAAAAAAAACAGTTTTGAAGAAAAAAGGTGAAGATACATTTAAAAAAATTTACAGAACACAAAAAGTAAGTAAAATTTTAATAGAATTTAAAAATAGCTAGCTGTGCCCGCGACTTTTTACGTCCGCGTATTTTTGTTAAATTCTACGCGGACGAAGTCGCGGGCACTGCTAGTTATTCTTAAATTCAATTAAAATTTTACTTACTTTTTGTGTTCTGTAAAATTTTTAAAATTCATCTGTTTTTCTTTTCAAAACTGTATTTTTTAAAACACTCTGTATGATATCGAAAAGCATCGGTGGATTCAATTGTTAATAAAGTGTCGGCATATTTATATTTTTACTTACGACGAAATAATAACATTCAATAACACTTTTTGAATGATGCATCATTAAAGTCATGTACGTTGCTTGTGTTGTCAACAGAAAACACGCCTTCATCTTTAAATCATTTAATTTTACATTAATAAAGTAATTTGATAGTTGAGAAAAGTAGCATCCCACGCATGCGCAATGGATTTACAAGCGTCGTATCGCTGTCCTCGTCTGACTGGTGATGTTACGCGCTAGCAATTTTTCACAATATTTACAATATTAACCATCTTTAACAGCCGGCAACCCTTATTTGCGGCCAGATTAATCATAAATATATAATATTAGAGATAGATATCTAGATAATAGATTGTGCGCCCTTAATTCGTGAAGGAGCTACTCATCAAAATCAAGAGTGTGCTAGTTTGTTAAATGACTCAGACCAATACCAATAAAAATGTGACATCTTTAAAACAGGAATTTTTCAATGAGTCGGTCTCATACGAACCGAGCGGTAGCTTCGTTTAGGACGTTTCGTACAATTAAAACATTTTGCTCTTAAGTATATAGGTACCTGAAGCGCGCATGGCCCCGCGACTGGTGACGATCGTAAGCGATCTACTCGGTCAGGTGTGTGATGGGTGACCGCTAGTGGCAAATTAAATGCGCGTTTCCGTGCTTCGGAGGGCACGTTGAGCCGTGCCGGTTGCTATCGATAGATAGCAGTCGTTAAACCTTGTCGGAGGCCTTATAGGCGGTTTGAAAAACATCCGTCAATGGGTTGGCCATTAACCCTTATCTGTATCAACCCGCATTGGAGCAGCGTGGTGGAGTAAGCTCCAGGCCTCCCTCCCCCCAAAAAAAAGGGGAGAGACTCGTGCCCAGCGCATCCGCACAATCATTTGATGCGAAATGTGGCAGCGGCAAAATGGAACAATGCGAACCATTAGCGTCGCTCATGTCTGTGCTCGCTCCTGATTACACCACCCCACTTTAGAGTGCTACGCTACGATTACCTTTCATTTCTTCTCATTTATAACTGACTAGCTGACCCGGCAAACTTTGTATTGCCTCAGAATGAAATAATGTGTCAAAGGTTTGATAGATACGGACTATTTGTATGGGAAAATAAAATTGTGGTTTTTACTATTTCCCTTCGATTTCTTCATATTTTCTTACCTTTAAAACCTTTTCTGGACTGCCAAATATCATTCAAAACTAAAATTAACCAAATCGGTCTAGCCGTTCTCGAGTTTTAGCGACACTAACGTATAGCAATTGATTTTTATACATAAAGATTTAAAAATAAGAAGGTTCTCGATTCGCTATTTCTCAAGTGACTTTTGTGTTAATCCTGAACGCTACGCAAGACGTTTGCGAAATAGATGGGGGTTGCTGCATATAATATTTTTTCAAATTGCTGCCAGAAAATCAGACAAATGTCAATATACACGAGATAAATACAAAACCTTGTTTTTTATGCAATGGAAGTGGCAAACAAGCATGCACTTTACATTGATGTTAAGTGATGACTACAGCCTATAGACACTTACACAAAGACCAAGGTCAAAATGCAGATGCGTTATCATTCCTGAGGCCTAAGGTGTTATTCCTCTGTGCCGGAAATTACAGGGCCGTACATTACCACCTGACCGGAACACGATAGTGTTGAACACTACCATTTAGTGGCAAGTATATTAGGTAATGCAGTAGTGCCTACGCTCGCGAGCTCCATCATTGGACTTTCAATAACCCTATCAATTATTTTTTTTAAGTTACCAATACTTAACTACAGCTAAGATGGCAAATTCAAATCCTGCGTTAATTTTGGGACACCCCGTATGTTTGCTCATCTCATATCACAACCCTAAGCTCTAGAGTGCCTTACATTAATATTTACACATACAAACAGTGACACCGCTAATAAGTTCCTTTGTATAACTATTACTTTGCACCGGTTTCTGCTCATTTCATATTTATACACCTTTGGGACACATTATCACCCTCTTTGGTTGCTGTTTGTCTGGTTAGAAATATAATGCAGAATTACATAATGAAGTAGGATTCTAGGATTCGTTTAATTAATGATGACTAGGTTAAGTAGGTATGTTATGAGTAGACAAGACTAGAGAATAAAAGAAAAAAATTCAGCGCTATCGTGTTCAGGTATAATGGTAATTTACGGTGATAATGTACATTGAAATCTCTGGCTTTTATGTACATGTTAAAAGGGTACAGTATTTAGTTACCATCAATGTGAACTGTATGATTGTTTGCCACGTCATGACATGAAAAAGTGTACCCTTACGTTTATCAGAAAACGGAGTAATAAGCGGAATCCATGACAGAATCCGTTGCACAAAATTATTACATAGGATGCTTTGTCAAAAATCTTCAAATGCAATATACACACGAATACACAACATGTTCATGGGCTCCAAATTCCAAGTTTTGTAACAAAAACTACGCGAAATACGGAAAGTAACCCTATTTTTTCACTGGTTGTAAAGCTCCAGTGACGGAGCTCGCGGGCGTAGGCATCACCGCATTACCTAATATTCTTGCCGCTAAATAGTAGTGTTCAGCACTATCGTGTTCCGGTCAGGTGGTAATGTACGGCCCTGTAATTTCCGGCACAGAGGCATAACACCTTAGGCCTCAGGAGCTGTAACGCATCTGCATTTTGACCTCGGTCTTTGTGTGAGTGTCTGTATATAGGCTGCAGTCGTCACTTAACATCAATGTGAACTGCATGCTTGTTTGTCACTTCCATAACATAAAAAAATCCATAAAATATTGTTTTGGTAACCAAATAGTAGATCACATCCTCAGTAGTTGTATTATCACAGTATTAGAATATTATTGCGTTATCCGACTTATCACAGTCGGATAACGCATACATAATATGTAGGCCAATACGGTCTGAGGAATTCTATCTTTTCAAGATGAAAGAAAGATCAGAGAGAGAACTGTGTTAATTTTTTTCTACGTGACGTCTTAACTTTGGAAGTGTGTTCGCTTATGCTTATAAAATTAGACTCCCAAGTCAAAGAAGAGTAGGTATGTGGTATGCCTGTATATCCCTTCAAGAAACATAGGTGTGAAATTATGTTCTAACCTAATATATTTTATCACCAAGGTAATTCGTTAAGCTCAACTAGGGATACAGAGACCTAGGTCATACGTAATTGAGGGCGACGAACCAATTAACTGAATTAAATGCGCGCATGGCTTCATGTTCTTGCTTTCAGCTGATATTTCGGTTTATTTACAGAAGTCGAATGGCCTAAATTTAAGTTTGATTCATTCATAAAATACGGCTAAAGGTTTCTTTGGTATAAGGATAAAGAAATTATAATATCTTCGACGACCATATCAATTTTGTCATTCTGTCCGGTCATCGTTCGACGAGATGGGGCTCGTCAGCGTAAGAACTTAGATCATGGTCTTGAAACAAGGAACATTATGAATATTTTTTATTTAAAGAAAAATGGAAAGAAAAAATTGACTTCAGGCGAGACTCGAACTCGCGGCCACTGGGAATCTAGTCCAGCCGCTCTTACAACTGAGCTACCGAAGTCCTGCCCGATTTGTCAAATCTTGCCTTCACATTTATTGCATTGCCTTATGGTGGCAGTAGCGCCATCTATTGCCACACTATGCTGCTAGTTAGGCAACCAATATAATAAACTTTGCAGTTTATTATTATCGTTAAGAATCGCTTTTATTATGAATATTATTTCAATTCAAATGGCGTTTGAGTCCCTATATAGCAATTCAAATTAGGGACCCAAACGGAACGGCACATTTGATTTTATGTGTGTCATACCAGCATACTGTGACCTAATTCTGCTAACGTAACTGTCATTGGTATCTTATTCGGCTGCAGTTAACAGTTAAAGATACGACGTCACGTTACAAAGTTAAGAAGATGCGACTCATTTTTTGCTTAAGCGGTATTTTAGATAAAGTTTTTCATTTCTTAAGTAAGTTGATGCAACCCAGCTTATGTATGATTCACGTCAATAGCACAGTATTAGCGTGAGTTTAATAGATCAGTTCAAGATTATCACACGATTTACGATTCTACGTCTATATAACTCACTTCACTGCTAAAAAGACTTAAATGATCAGTTTAAGAGTATCATAGGGGTTGAAGCCGAGGCGATGTCATCGGAAACGAGTCACGCAATGATTAACGACTCGAAATTGTTCCGCAACACCACTCGTTCTGAGTGGGTACGTGGAATTTTAGGTCTGCAATAATTACCAGTAAAGTGCATGACATTGAAAACGCGTGGCTCATTGATTTACGACTCGAATTAGTTCCACGATACAACTCATTTCGAGTCGGTGTCAAGTGGATTTAAGGGGCTTCCCTTTAATCACCTCTAAAACAGACTACAATTAGCGACTCTACGATTATATTACTTACTACGCTGCTAAAGGAGGGTTAATTGATCAGTTCAAGATTATCTTAGGGGTGGAAGCCGAAGCGATGTCATCGGAAACGTGTCACGCAATGATTTACGACTCGAAATTGTTCCGCAACACAACTAGATCCGAGTCGATGTGTGGAATGTCAAGTCGAATGAAAGGGCTGCAATAATCTATATATATATAACAATCAATTGCTGTTCGTTAGTCTAGCTAAAACTCGAAAATAGCTGGACCGATTTGGCTAATTTTGGTTTTGAATGATTTTTGGTCCAAGTCCAGGGAAGGTTTAAAAGGTAAGAAAATATTAAGAAATTGAAGGGAAAGTGTAAAAACCACACAATTTTATTTTCCCATACAAATAGTCCGTATCTATCAAACCTTTGACACATTATTTCATTCTGAGGCAATACGAAGTTTGCCGGGTCAGCTAGTCACTACTAAAGTAGAGGACAATTACATACTCTAACTAAGCTTGTAAAGTAACACACAATGGACTCGTCTCGGAGGCTATACCGGTGCAAGCAGGTGTACGCCAGGGGTGCCTCCTGTCGCCTCTCCTCTTCCTTGTCGTCCTAGATGGCATTATGCATAATACCACGAACGACAAGCGACGCGGCATAGAGTGGGGACTGTCTAATGTCCTGGAAGACTTAGACTATGCCGATGACCTATGCTTGCTGAGCCACACACGTGCAGACATGCAAGCCAAACTGAACGACCTACGGCTAGAGGCTATCAAGACGGGACTCAAGATAAACACCAGAAAGACCCAGGAAATGAGGTGCGGTGCGACGAGTTCTTTGCCGTTACTCATAGGCACAGAGGTTGTGGAATGTGTCCACAAATTCACTTACCTCGGGAGTGTTGTGTCGGAAGCTGGTGGGACTGAAGAGGACATCGCGTCAAGAATCGCCAAGGCGAGAGCGACCTTTGCACAGCTGCGTCCTGTATGGCAATCGCGTAAACTGACTCGGAGAGTTAAACTCAAGATTTTTCGATCCAACGTGAAAACTGTGTTGCTGTACGGATGCGAGACGTGGAAGGTTACAAAGGACATCTCGCGCCGACTTCAGGTCTTTGCGAACCGCTGCCTTCGACATATTCTCGGTGTTTACTGGCCCGAGAAAATCACAAATGAAAACCTGTGGGAGCGCTGCAATGAAGACCCGATCGCCCAGCAGATCAAACGCCGAAAATGGAACTGGATTGGCCACACGCTCCGAAGGGACCCTGACCACATACCGAGGCAAGCCCTAGACTGGAATCCCCAAGGAAAGCGCAAGCGTGGCCGTCCCAAACAGACCTGGCGGAGGTCTATCATCACAGAGGCGGGGAACATAGGAAGGACCTGGAGTGAAGTAAAGCGCGAAGCTCAAGACCGACAGGGATGGCGACGCACTGTGGACGCCCTCTGCCCCAGCTAGGGGACATAGGATCTTAAGTCAAGTAAGTCAACTAAGCCTGGGTTGCACCACGACTTCTGTTAAAGTTATTGTAACATTTCACATCCTTCTCTAACTTAAACGAAGCTGTTAAAGTTAGAGCAGGATGTGAAATGTTAACAAATATCGTGGTGCAACCCAGGCTAAGTATTCAATATTCTGCTAAAGAAGATTCATCATCATCATAATCGTCACTCCAGTCGAAATTCGTCCATTGCTGGACAAAGTGTTGTGTGTCATCAGGGTAAATATGCCATAATCGCCACGCACGGCATGCGGATTGGTGATCGCAGTGGCGGTAGTTTTATCGTAGAACAGTGCTTCCCATCTAGCGTTATTACACTTACTACCGCCCCATTTCAATGATCTGACCGCCACTGTTCGATTAGACTGCACTAATGGAAGAATTCTCTTCCAGTAGAAGAAAATTCTTCCGCTAGTGTCCGCGCCGCGGGACGAAAGAAGGCTATAGAAAGCTTAATTGATTTGTTCAAGATTATCTTAGGGGTGGAAGCAAAAACGCGAGTCGCAATGATTTACGATTCAAATGAGTTCCACGAGACAACTTGTTCCGAGTCGGTGCGTGAGTGACAAGTTGAATTTTTCGTGTTTCCAATTCCGATCGCTTTTTTTTCGCATTAACAAGGGATGGGATAAGGGATAAGAAGATTGTCTTGGAAAGTTTCGAGCACAAATTGGAAAATTTAACGGACATCTGGCAGATTTTTTTATTAGGATTATAAATATTATAATATAGTAAAAAAAGTAAGAACTTGGACAAGCTTTTAGCAGGGATGAAACTTTGTATGCATATAGCGACGTTCAATCATACATGACGGAGAAGATCATCAGATGTCAACAAACTGAGGGACAAATACAAGGAGAGATTGAAGCCTTGAAGTCAAGCCGACCCACGGGATTTAAATCTTTTAAGTTACGTGTACCTGCCAAATATCTGCAGATGTTTCTCAGTCCTGACTTCTGGCCCGAAGGCGTAGTGTTCCGAAAATTTTGGGAGGCGAGACGTACGCCTCAGAAATAAACCAGTGATTCGGTGTTAGTGTTTAAGATTTATTTATAATGTATAGTATTAATATAATTTTATTTTTAACATTGTATATGTTTATAGTATGATATGGGCCCTAATTGCCTGCAATAAATGATTCTATTCTATTCTATAGCTGGCAAAAGAAATAACGTAATGGAAGTAGCAAACGAGCATGCCGTTTACATTGATGTTAAGTCATGATTGCAGCCTATAGACACCCACACATAGACCAAGGTCAAAATGCAGATGCGTTACCACTCCTGAGGCCTAAGGTGTTATGCCTCTGTACCGGAAATTACAGGGCGGTACATTACCACCAAACCGGAACACGATAGTGCTTAACACTACCATTTAGCGACAAGTATCTAAGATAATACGGTGGTGCGTACTCCCGGGAACTCCGTCACTAGAGCTCTACCACCAGTAAAAAGATGAATTAAATTCCCGTAACGTCGCTATATTATTCTGGCCGACCGCTGCGCTGCCCTAGGGATTATTGCGTCATATAAGCCTTCCTCATAAATGTGGATCAACCAACAAAAACCGGCCACATATAAGTTACGGAACCCTAAAGCTCTTCAGATTTATTATATGTAGGGAACTCGTGACACATTCCTTATTAAAGTTAAGAGGCTCTTGTGATGAGTCGCTTCCGATACTCGTGTCTTCTCGCTATTCTTCTGAGCGGCGTGAACCGCCGTGCCCTTGTCACACAATATCGGCATCCTCTTTTCATTCAAACGACATTTTCTTATAAGAGTAAATGCTTTTAGATTCATTGTAATTCATTTTAATATTTTTCCTGTAGTTTCCCAGTACCCCGGAGTTTGGTAATGTGCCCGAAGATGGCAACAGGTTTGCCACCTGTTACATGGGCCAAAACGTAACCGGCGAGTCGTGGGTGTTTGCATGTATGATTGAATGCATGCATTTACCTCTGCCTACCCCTTCGGGGATTACAGGCGTGAAGTTACGTTTGTAATATTTTCATCTACATAAAACCTAAGAAGAAACACGCTTTTTTAGAAATACGCTTACACTCACAGCCCCACATTAGGTATAAACCTGTGTCGTGAGTGCCGTTGTACACATACAACACATACTCAAACACCCAGACCCGAAACAAATATCTGTAGGCCATACAAATGTTTGTCCCGGCGCGGGGATCGAACCCGCGAGTCCCGCGACCCTTCGAATGAAACGGTCATCTCACACCGCTGGACTAAAAAGGTCGTCAAAAAGAAAAATACACTTCAAATTCGATAGTAGATCTACTGGTGGTAGAGTTCCAAGTGTAGGATCTCGAGGGCGTAAGCACCACCGCATTACCTAATCTATCTGCCACCACGGTAGTGTCCAGCACTATCGTGTTCTGATTAGATGGTAAGTAAGGTACCCGTTCATTTTAACAACAAACGTTTCAAATCTCTTCATTACAAAACCAACGTTTCGCAACGATTTTGTTTCACGTCTCAACTTTCCACAAATACATCACTACATGAATAATTCACTTGGCAAACAGATTATTACAAAACTATTCATTTCATAACTCATCACTTCATAAATAATTTAGTTGAAAAAAAAATATTTTCTAATTTTATGACATTGTCAGGTTAGGTAGAAGGGTGCGTTCGGTGTTACGTTTTTTTTTTGCTGACAGTATTATTATTTTATACATTTACGTAATCAAAAGTTTGCGAAATAATACGTATACGAATCGTTGAGTTGCGAAATGATACATTTGCGAAATTATACATATATGTAGATATAGTATATGCAGATGTTATATAAGGCTGCAGTATTCACTTACCATTGAAGTGAACTGCATGTTTGTTTGCCACCATAAAAAAACATACTTAATAGAAATAGTGACGACGACTACCTGGTAGATTTTTCCGAGGCACGATGGTGGTGATAAAAACTATAAAAAAAGTTGATAATGCCCTGGTTTTTAGAAAAATTCTAGGTACGAGTAATATGTTTACAAACAGAGTAAATTAATTTTATTAAATTAAATCGCAACTTATATAACTCACAGGACTTATATACGAGTATCTTGCAATGCAGTTTGAAACGGTTCGAATAGTCTTTTGAAATATCTTTTTATTCTTCGTGATAAATAGCGTCGCATTTTCAACCAAATCAGTAAAATAGTTGAGCGTACAATTTGAACTCCGTCTTGCGCTAGCCGGCGAGGCGAGTTGCCGGATAGTTTTATTACGAATATCGAAAGTTGTATTGGCCTTGATGACAGGATTCCTTTGTTTTCGATCCATTTCCTTATTCTTCATTCCTACGTAAACTGTTTGTGGTTAACATGTCGTGTAAAGCAATCGCATTTAAATTATGAAAAACGTAACTTCACGCCTGTAATCCCCGAAGGGGTAGGCAGAGGTAAATGCATGCATTCAATCATACATGCAAACACCCACGACTCGCCGGTTACGTTTTGGCCCATGTAACAGGTGGCGAACCTGTTGCCATCTCCGGGCACATTATCAAACTCCGGGGTACTGGGAAACTTTCAGAAAATGGAGAAATCCCAATAGAAGCAGAGATAAAGGATTTTAAACCGTCATCTCTGATAGTACCCGACCCGGGTATCGAACCCAGGACCTCCAGCGTAATAGTAGTTTAAATTATGAGGTAGGTATAATTATAAAAACACGGGTCACCGGCGGCGTTAGGCCGGAGCGCGTCCAGATAATGTAATGTAACTTTAAAAGAACGTGTGCCCGCCGTATGCCGTAATTTTTAAGTAATTTTCAAAGTCGTTTAAAAATGGTCTCACCAAAAGCGGACAAAAAAAAATACGCTTACACCACAGCCCCACAGTAGGTATAAACCTGTGTCGTAGGTGCCGTTGTACACATTCAACACATACACAAACACCCAGACCCGAAACAAATATCTGTAGGCCATACAAACATTTCTCCCGGTGCGGGGATCGAACCCGCGACCCTCCGAATCAAACGGTCATCTCACACCGCTGGACTAACCGGGTCGTCAAAATGGTTCAAATCAAATCAAATGGTTCTTTCCTGTTTCAAATTTGCTCGCTATTTAAAGCTCGAGAGCGTAGGCATCATCGAATTACCGAATCTATCTGCACATTTTTTGTTTTCAGCCCGATTATTATATACCCGATTAGCATAGCACTATCTATACAAATAAATAAAATTGGAGTATCTGTTTGTAATAATAAAATAACCGCTTTTTACTAAATACATGTGTCTATACATGGTACATATACCAAAACAACATTTTTTATATGTTTTGTCCGTCTGTCTGTCTGTTTGTTCCGGCCAATCTCGGGAACGGCTGGACCGATTTCGACGAGTCTTTCACTGGCAGATAGCTTATGTAATAAGGAGTAACTTAGGAGAAAGCGACATCCTTGAATAGCGCCAAACAATTTGTAAAATGAAGTTAGTTAGGTACCTCTAGACCTCAATGACGATAACATTAAACTTATGCCATATTCCATATTCATATGCCACATTAAAGTTAGACCTCGCTTAAGTATTTGAAATTCAAACCCACTTGATTCTAACTAAGCATCGGCATAAATCAAGCTAAGGTAACTCTACATCGGAGAAGATTTAGCGGTCTGCTGCGATAAGGTCGATGCTTTAAAAGCCAGCGTACTGCCTGCTGAGAGCAGAGAAACATCTAAGTGATTGCTGCATTTAAATAGCCAAGGGTCCAAAATTCTGGCACCTATACCTAAATTAGATTGTGATTGTCACTCTCATATATTAGCCAAACAAAGAGAGCTGTATCCCTGATCCTGTACCCGCGTAAAGACCACATAGCTGATTTAAAAAAAACCGAGGAAAGAAAAATATCCGTAAGAATTTCAACTATCTAGCTATCACGGTTCATGAGATACAGCCTGGTGACAGACGGACACATAGACAGCGAAGTCTTAGCAATAGGGTTCCGTTTTTACCCTTTGGGTATGCAATCATAGAAATCGACCAACTGACCGACGAGTTGAAACAAGCACAGTGAAGGGTTGAATTTTGAAAATTACAATAAATATAACCAAAAGTATCTTCAATTGGCACCCCTTTTTACTTATAAAAGATTTTCTTTGAAGTACTTTTAAGACATTTCCGCCATTTCGTAACGAATACTTCACCCCATACTTTAAATGAAAGTACAGGGAAAGAGGGGCAATGAACTTTTTTACGACTTTAGGCTGGTTAAGTTAATTTCCTGATATTTTATGACTTTTACTAACCTCAATTTGTGAAGCGGCGAAGGTATTTTTATGCCATGAAGTGGCATAGTTTCCATTGATGGTAAATAAATAATATATTAATATTATAAAGCTGAAGAATTTGTTTGTTTGCTTGAACGCGCTAATGTCAGGAACTACGGGTCCGATTTGAAAAAATATTTCAGTGATATCCCATTTTTCGAAGAAGGCTTTAGGCCATATAACATCACGCTAAGACGAATAGGAGAGGGCAGGTGACATTGCAACCGCGCGGAGCCGGGGCGGTCCGCTGGTATCTAAATGAAATCAGAGATTCAAGTATTATATGCGCTGCCACTGCTCAGGTCTAAATCTATGCGTCTGTGGCAGAAATCGCAGGATTCCCAGGATTCAGATATTATTTTCATTCGTCTAATTAAAATCTTTCATCGCTGCTAACCCAATTAGCTACCATTAAAAAGTTGGGCGTTTCGTCAAAATGAAGTTACTCACGAAATATTAGCTTGTTAATAAAAGGTAAAAAAAGTTCAAGGGATCCCGTACTATAAATGCAGATAAGCAGACTATGTTTTTAGGGATCGCGTGGCACAAATGGAACTTTTATAATTATGTTCAGGTATTTTTTTTCCTAAAAAATATCATGTCGATTGTTTTTTTTTTTTTTTTATGTAATAATAGTGGCAAACAAGCATGCAGTTCACATTGATGTTAAGTGATGACTGCAGCCTATAGACACCCACACAATGACCAGAGGTCAAAATGCAGATGCGCTGCCACTCCTGAGGCATTAGGTGATATGCCTCTGTGCCTGAAATTACAGGGCCGTACATTACCACCTGACCGGAACACGATAGTGCTGAACACTACCATTTAGCGGCAAGTATATTAGGTAATGCGGTGGTGCCTACGCCCGCGAGCTCCGTCACTGGAACTCTACCACCAGTAAAGAATCCACCATGTAATCTCAGATTATGGATATTGTGGATATTTTGAAAGTTTATTTTTTTTGGTAAAGCTCCAGTGCCTGAGCGCGACGGCTTAGGACAGGACGTACAGGACCTAATCTATCTGCCGCCAAATGGTAGTGTTTGCATGATCATTTGCCACCTTCTTAAACATAAAAAAAAATCAAAACAGATTACATTATCAACTGATTTGGTTTATTGCGTCTCAGAGAGATCTAACATTAAAAAAGATGACCGTACAGATTTTTTCCTTACTGTTTGTCCAATACTAAAACGATCAGTTAAATACAAGCCATTTCTAAATAGCGTGAAGATAAAATACATTTTATATGAATGGATTTCCGCAACTTTGTTAAATACAATGTTCCAAGTGGGTTAACACGCCATTGTTATGTACAGATTGAACAGCTAGGGATCTCTTTTAAAAGTCAATCAAATATAGCATCTATTACAACAACGTAAGGTGTATAATATGGTTAACGGGACAGTTCCCTAATAGCACGTGATTGGTTAGCGAACGGTCATAGCTCGCAGAATGCTCTATTCGTTTAAGTCAGTGATTCTCAAATCTCAGTCCGCAAACAACAGATAATATTTTGCCATTATAATGTAGAGAATGAACAGCCTGGGATATCTATTGAAAATCAATCAAATATAGCATCTATTACAACCCCGTAAGGTGTATAAGCGCGTATGGCCCTGCGGCTGGTGAAGATCGGAAGTTGATCGGAAGCGATCTGCTCGGTTAAGCGATACGGGCGCGGTCGGGTGTGTGATGGGTGACCGCTAGTGGCAAATTAAAAATGCGCGTTTACGTGCTTCGGAGGGCATGTCGCCGTCAATTTCGTAAAAAACGAATAAATGCAAGCATTTAATCATACATGCAAGCGATTCGCCGGTTACGTTTTGGCCCATGTAAGAGGTGGTGAGCCTTTTGACATCTCCGAGCACATTATCAAACTTCGAGGCACTGGGAAACTTCCAGAAAATGGAAAAATCCCAATAGAACCAGAGAATCCCCTTCACCTGGGAATCGAACCCAGGACCCCAGCGTAGTAGTAGTGGCCTGCTACCACTAGGCTTTTGAGGCAGTTAAATATTAAATTCAATTTTACTGCTTGGGGACTAACTTAGGCTACTTTTATAATAGATGCGTCTACGACTTCGTCCGGGTAGATACTGAACAATCATAAATTGACAACATTTCAAAATTGACACGACCCTAAAAGAAAAATACCATTTCTTTATTTTTCTTTTCTGAGTTCAAATATGTATTTTTTGAATTTTTTTAGTTTTCAATTTCTGTGAAAAAAAAATATAACGGAAAAACATGTGATGATGTCACTTATATGGTGGAATTAAGTAGTTACCATTGCCTATCTCTATAAGAAAACATTATTGTTACATACTCTGTGACAAGATGTGTCAAATTGATACGGATACGTCAATGTCAAAGTATAAAACTAGGAAGTAGGGATGGTGATCCGAGACCTGAGATCGATTAATCGGAAAGGCGATCTTTATGACTCAAAAATCGTTACTTATTTAAATAATTATGATAATTTATTTAAATCGATCCATAGTACTGGATTGATCTAGTAAATCGATACTATACCCTGGAAAATCGAAGATCGATCTTTTTGGTAAATTCACATAGGGACATATAACGTTTAAACGTGAGTATAGGAAGCATTATACCAGCATTGAACACTGTTGAGTTGCTTTTTTTAGGTCGTCTGTTTTCCTTGAAATTTAGTATTACATACCCCAAATCAAAAATAGATCGATAATCGAGGATCGATTTTTTCAATGTCGATTTAATCATGGATGGATTTTGGACACTTCAATTCGAACATTTATTTATTTCAGAAAGAATCACCAGGCCTACTACGAAGTCTATGAAAAGCAGCTACGAAATTATTTATTTAAAAAAAGAACCGTTTTAAAGTTTTAAACAACGACTTAGCTCTCAGGCTGTTGATATAATATTGATATTTTTTTCGCTATGTCGATATTAAAAACTAATTAAAATGTAGATTTATACATTCGATATTTTTTGTTATATTTTGAGAAGCTACGCTGTTTTTTTTGCTCGATCGTCCTTTTATAATTTTGTAGTTGGATCAAGGAAAAGATTAATCGACGACACGCAGGGTCAAATAATTTTTTTAAAATTATATTGATATATCGATCATTTTTTCGATATATCGGTCACTGGTACTGATATTTATAAAATAAAAAGATCAACAGCCCTACATCGAGTGCGACAAGCTGACAACGACAAGACAGTGACATCTACATTTTTTTAAAAGGGTGACGGCACAATGATTTGGTTCTATCGCCATTCCACCGTATGTGTGACGTCATATGGCGCATACGTTTCTTTTTAGAATACACTAACTTTCAAAGTAGAAATTATGAATGAAAAGTACAAAATTTCGAAAAATGGTTAAACACGGGTGCCCTAGTTTTGGATTAACTTTTGAATAATGTAATAAAACATGTAGGTTAAAAATATGAAATGTTGTCAATTCTCACGCGGGCGAAGTCGCGGGCACAGTTAGTAAAACATAAACTCATGTTACTGATTGACCGTATTTAGCGTTATACTCTCTGTAAGTAGAGAGTAGTTAATTATATAGAGATAATTAAGTAGAATAGATAGTAATGTTACGACAGTTTTACGACTTTTTACTCGATGACGTTAATATTCTATTACATTATCACGATTAGTACTAAAGTATCTACTTAGTACTAATCGTGTTAATACTGGTGGCAGAGCTCTAGTGGCGAGGCTCGCGGGCGTAGGCACCACTTGCCGCTTAATGGTAGTGTTTAGCACTATCGTGTTCCGGTCAGGTGGTAACGGCCCTGTAATTTCCGGCAGAGAGGCATAACACCTTAGGCCTCAGGAGTGGTAACGCATCTGCATTTTGACGTCAGTGTCCATAGGCTGTAGTCATCACTTAACATCAATGTGAATTGCATGCTTGTTTGCCACTTCCATAGCATAGACGAAACTTATCACCACGAAAATACAGTCTCTGTTGAAGTTAAGTGATTACAGCACACCCTATCACAGGCCTTTTCAACAAAGCTCGCGGCTTCAATGCTATGCAGATATGTTGTACCTAAGGCTGTTATGGCTCTGTGCCAATTGTTAATGACTAGGTCATAAAGCTGTCTACATTTACAATTTATGGTATCAAGCATATACTAAGGCTTCCTTATTAAAGTGTTTTCATCACAATAAGATTAAGTATTACATTTTTCATTACAGCTCCTACCATGTCATTACCATCTATAATACGAGGTAATAGGTAAAGGTTTTTTGGTTTCTATTATTATTTACTTAGGTACTTAGTGTTGTATTATGGTGATGATGGTGAGGAATCGGCGTGCATGTATTAAGAGAATGATGAAGGTAGACGAGGCACGAGAGGTATGTCCGTTAGGGACCTGACGAAAATATACATATATATATATACATATATATATACATGTACTTAGTGATATATTGTGTGTGTCAAAAAATAAACTATTTCTTTTTTATTCTTTAGTACCACCTGACAGCCATTGCCCGGTGAAGTAGACTAGTGCCGTCTCGAGACGAGTCGCCTACGTAAAATCAATTTAAGAAAAACCGAACTTGAAAGCTATAGAGTAATCAGATAGTCGTTATTACTTTAGTAAGCGGTATTAAAGAGATAGAGATGATAAAACACATAATCGTTATTGCTGTTATAGGCGGCATGAAAGACAAGAAATATCAAAGACATTATAGAGGATAACAGCGATTCAGTTACGTTATTAAGGGGTTAAAATTCCTACAGACCACATATTATTATGGTCTGTTTTATTGGTAAAAACAACAGTGTCTGGTTTTCGGACAGCGAACATGTTATATTCGATTGCAAAATTATGTAAATTTCATTGCCTGTACTCGTAAAGATGAGATTGAACGAGAACTAACACTAACAAACGATTCCGTCGAACCTTGATTTAATCAAACGAAATCGAATGAGATGGACGCAGGAAAATTAGACGATGCACGTAACGCAGGTCCAACACAATAGTCACGTACGTCATTGGTAGGGTTGCCAACCACAGTGCCAATAGTGATTTATTAAAATGATTTTTTTATGTCAAAAGATTGACAGACAAGCGGGCTACCGGATGGAAAGTGGTTATCCTCGCCTATGAACATTTGCAACACCAGAGAAAGATCGCCGTTCGTGTGTCGTCAAAAATTTAATGTCAATTTGTATCTTCTTCACCATTCAGTCAGTGGTGTAGCTATAGGGGGGCGGCGAGGGCAGCGCGCTCCGGGTGCCACCCGTTTGGGTTTGACACCCATTCTTAAAGTAACCAAAATTTGAGCCGCTTAGACGTGAAAGCGCAATACAACACTTACTTTCGCATTTATAATACAAAAGGGAGCTAGAGACAGAGAATTTTCTCAAATATGCACAACGATAGAGAATGGAGAAATAAGATACAAGAGAATGACGAGTATTTCGTTTTTTTTTTGTTCATCCGCCCCGAGTTCCACCCATGTTAGCTACCCCACTGCATTCAGTGATCATTTATCATTCTTTTGGTGAATGATTTGAAATCGTACGTTAAATATTTAATCATAACATCGATACTACTCTGTCTCGTTATCCCACAAGATCGGGATTAATGCGGTTGAAACGCCGGTACCTACACTGATAGTTTTTCCATAAAGTAGTATAATAATAAAATGTTTTTGGTCTATACGATTTATTTTGATGAAAATTATTCAATTCAACCTGAGAAATGTTGGCAGCCCTAGTGAATCGTGCATTAGGATTATTCCATCCAACCTGCTACCCCAGCTTCAGTGCAAGTCAAGCTGAGATCAGCAATATACGCAATACACCAGGGGTGTAACCACCTATCGATTTTTTTTGTCATTACTGTAAATTTTTTATACCATCTTATAAAAGCAATAACGATTATCTATCATCATCGCTTTTTTATCGCCTATAAAAGCAAGAACATCAGTCAGATTATCACTATTGCTTTTATAGGTACAAAAAGAATTTCGATAGTTGGTCGAACTCATCAATGTATCGCATCAAATTGTATATTTTTTAAGTTCCATATTTCTTACAGTTGTTTTTGTCAAACAAAAAAAATGTTGGCATCCTTAGTGAGTCGGCAATAGGATAATTCTGCTGTACCGGCAGGGTCAACGCAAATTATGCTGAGATCAGCAAAGGATGTAATACACCAGAGTTTTTTCAAAGTATTGCATATTATCTATTTTATTGACTCTGTAGTCTTTACTAACAACGCAGTGACGAGTTGCAGTCACATTAGAGCTTTTTGCCGCGATTCCGTCCGCGATTTTATCGTAGCGACTTGAAACTAACTTCACGCACGCAATTAAGTTTTGGGCGTACTATACTCGACAAAACTCGGTGCTATTTACGGCGTGATCACAGCCACACCCACGACAACCTAGCTTCTGTCTAGAAAATCGCCAATGTGATAAAGACTTTAGAGTTTATTCAGTTTATTCATTTATTTCATATAATTAGGCTCCTGGAGAGCACTTTTACATCGTCATTTTTTTTTAAACTAACCTAGAGTGAATAACCACTAATAATAATCAAAAATATATAATAAATTAAATAGACACTGAACAATTTTGTATAATATGGAAAGCATCAATTATTTACAAATTCCTCCATTTCCCCATTTCAAAAGAAACTGAGAAAGAATGAATTTGGTCGTCATAATAAAGGTTATTCACTTGGCAGAATTCCAAGGGCAGTCAATACTGAGAAGAACTCCGCCACTGAAGAAACTCAGTACAGCTCTTTTGAATATAAACATAAATCTAATACAGTCTGTAAATCCAAGGTACAGGTTTTCGAAATAGCCTGGGAGCGATCGCTTCAATCCCATGGTGCAGTGTCATTACGGTAATCACATGTTTTATAATAGTTGCACATGTACAAGCGTTTTTTGATAACTTTCTTAAATTTATTAATCGAAAGACTTTGAACATCTTCAGGTATTTTGTTAAAGAAGCGTATACATTGACCTCTAAAAGAATTACTCACCCTATGCAGTCGTGTTGTGTGCACAGACAACTTGTGTTTGTTCCTAGTATTCATATAATCATTAGCTCTACTAGGAAATTCGCTAATATTTTTACGTACATACAGTACATTTTCGTAAATGTATTGCGAAGCTACAGTCAATATATTTATTTCCTTAAATTTATCTCTGAGAGACACTCGCGGACTTAGCCCGTAGATAGCACGCACAGCTCTTTTCTGTAAAACAAAAATGGTGTTGACATCGGCGGCATGCCCCCATAGTAAAATTCCATAGGACATAATACTGTGAAAATAGCTAAAATAAACCAATCGAGCCGTCTCAACGTCAGTTAAGGATCGTATCTTTTTTACCGCAAACACTGCGGAGCTTAGTCTACGGGCTAGATTGGAAATATGAGGACCCCACTGCAATTTTGTATCCACGGTTAAGCCAAGAAATACCGTGGAGTCTACTAATTCCAATGCTTCCTCGTTTAGCTTCACATTGGTTGCAACCTGTTTAACGTTAGGTGTACAAAATTTAATACATTTTGTCTTTCTACTATTTAACAGTAGGTTGTTAGCACTAAACCAATGTACTATTTTAGAGAGGGCATTGTTTACATCGTCACAAGCTACTTGTTGCCTTTTCATTTTGAATATGAGAGAGGTATCATCTGCAAATAATATAATTTCTTGATTATCGTTAACAATGTATGGCAAGTCATTAATATAAACTAAAAACAGAAATGGACCCAGAATTGAGCCTTGCGGGACCCCCATATCCATCGAAGTGCCAGGAGATCTCGTTCCATTTATATCAACATACATGGTTCTCGAGCTTAAATATGAAGTCATAAGTTCGAGAGCGGTATCTCGAATTCCGTAGTGGTATAATTTTCTGACAAATGTTTCATGCTGGACGCAATCAAATGCTTTGGATAAGTCACAGAATACCCCTAGAGCATCCTGTGATTCTTCCCAAGCTTCAAAAATGTGTTTGACAAGTTCAACACCTGCATCAGTAGTTGAACAACCCTTGGTAAATCCAAATTGTTTTACATGTAAAAGTTTATAACGATTGAAGTGTGAAAGTAATTGATTTAAAATGAGCCTTTCAAAAATTTTACTTAACGTGGGTAGCACAGAAATGGGTCTGAAATTTGTGGGGTCACTTGTACTACCGGATTTGAATAATGGAATAACTTTACTATTTTTCATTAAATCAGGAAGTATTGCCACCCTTGCGATAAAGTCTTTAGTATTGTGCAATTTGTAATGAAACTTTTTAAGATCGATTCGCAATATAGTGCTAAGATACTTAACAATCGTGCCAAGATATTCAACTAAGAACTTGAATAGTGCTTTGATATATCTGGAATGCGATCCATCTTAGGAGGCGATGGTGGATGGAATGTCTGTATTGATACCGGAACACAATAGCGTTCAGCAATATTGTATTCTATTGTATTCCGTTCAGTTGGTCATGTACGACAACTATAGGCGCACAAAATAAATAAATAAGCACATAGGTAGCCTTTTTTATTTCTGAGATATCGTGTGTGTGCCCGACTCTTGCTCGCGTTGCTTCGTCAAATAGAAATGACCAGATGACCTTTAAACAGCTGAAACGATTTTTTTTAATCATATAAAAGGGATATTGGAAAGACTTGGTAGAGGTCCAGTGACGGAGGTCGCGGGCGTAGGCACCTAATATACTTGCCGCTAAATGGTAGTGTTCAGCACTATTGTGTTCCGGTCAGGTGGTAATGTACGGCTCGGTAATTGTACGGTTCTGTAATTTCCGGCACAGAGGCATAACACCTAAGGAGTGGCAGCGCATCTGCATTTTGACCTCTGGTCATTGTGTGGGTGTCTATAGGCTGCAGTCATCACTTAACATCAATGTGAACTGCACGCTTGTTTGCCACTTTTATTACATAAAAAAAAGACAAGGGGAAGGGGATCCAAACATATTTATCATGTATCAAGTAAATAAAAATAAAATGCAATGAGCACAATCGTTCTATCTATCTAATGCCATCAACAAAATGAAGCGAGAAGTTGGTTGGGACAGCCAGTAAGTAAGTTGGTATTACCGAACTTACTGGCTGACCCGGTGAACTTCGTATCGCCTTAGCGGCTGTTTTTCATCAAACGTTTGACAGACAAGCAGACGGGCCTCGTCCCGTGCCTATGAAAATTTCCAACACCAGGGAAGTTGATAAGATAAGAAACATTTATTTGACACACAACGAGACACAGTTGCCAACGCGCTGCCAGCCCTGAAGGACTCCAGAAGATATGACATCGGTATCCGACCGATACTCTATCCAGCGTAAGTAAAGTGCCCTAGTACTTGCGCTCTAATACTTAAAAAAACCAATGAACTATATGAAATCCGTTAAACGTAACGATACCGTGTTGTAAATCATCGCAACGCCATCTATTGACAATTTGACCTAAACTATTATTGTATGAAGTGACTTTGAACTCGAACAGTGGCGCTAAAATAATTCAGCGGTATCCTACCAAATAAATAAAAAGTTGTTGTGTAAGAAACACCGTGTTACGAGATTTTAATAAATTAGAATATAACACGCCTTTTCCGTTGGACAAAAGTCAATGACGCTTTGAGCTACGCATAAAAGTTAAAATGTGGGCCGGGCACAAAGCGAGGCTAAGTGACAATAGATGGACCTTCAACATCACTATATGGAGACGAATTCAAGGAAAATGAAGGAGAGGAAGACCCTCTACTCGGTGGAACGATGAAATACATAAAGCTAGCTCAAATTGGTGGCAAATAGCGCAGGATAGAGAGAAGTGGGCATCTTTGGAGGAGGCCTTTACCCAACCTGGGGACCTAGCTTAAGGAATAATAGTAAGACGACTAGAATTAAGTAAAAAAAACATTATGTATTAGTAAGTTAACATTTTTAGACACTGAAACAAAAAAAAGTAACATGTAGGTACTTAGCTTTGGTCAAAATAAAGGCTTTTTATTTTATTTATTTCCGTTGAATATTGAACATGTGAAAAGAAATAGATAGTTGAACAGCTAATAAAATCGTCAGCATAGTGTATAGCAGTCCTTTTAAAATTTTAATATGTAAATCCAACATGGAAATGTAAATATATACGTAGGATTTGTTTACAAAATATAAAGGCAAATAAAAAAAATATCATTAGCACATTTCCCGCTGTTTGCGCGTCCACGTCACGTCGAGAGGTGGTCCGGTCATTTGAGGCAAGGTCGAATACGTTAACTCGGTACCATCACCGCACTCGCGTAACGTTGCTTTTGATTGCTTTCGCTCTTGCTTTAATTTATGATTTTATTTTATTATAACATTATTTACGGTACACAATAGTGTTGAACACTACCATTTAGCGGCAAGTATATTAGCTAATGCGTTGGTGCCCACCTACGCCCGCGAGCTCCGTCACTGGAGTTCGCGGGTAAACTACCACCATTACCATTCTACTACCACCAGTAAAATGTGAAATATTGGCCCATAAAAATCAAATTAGTTCGGCCCTGTAGTTTTTTATTTTATGAGCATATTATTATATGAAACCAAATAATGACAAAAAACTTAATAGTGAGACATAATAATATAAAATGTGTAATATTTAGAAGTCGGAACACCAATTACCACGATAACGTTGAACACTACGTACGGCCCTATAACTTTTGGAACAAAGGTAAGTCCTCCACCTATAACATGGGCCAGAACGTAACCGACGAATCGTAAGTGTTTCCGAGTATGCTTCAATGAATGCATATATTTCTGCCTACCCTTTCGGGGATTACAGGATTGAAGTTACGTAACAAAACTCCCCCATTCCGTTCGTCCAGCTAATTCAAGAGCGACAATCGTTCGGCACCGTGAACCGTATTCGCGACCTCGTCAAATCTGAACCGAACTGGTATATACCGTCTCCAATTGGAGATAATCAACGGCTAGCACGCTCTCTGTCTTCACCATCAGAAATGAAAGAGAAAACATATTTTAGGATGCAAGCGTCTGAAGCACAAGTGTCCTAATTGAATAATTTACAGCAAAACAATACAATAAAGAGCGAAGCGTGGTTAGGGTCTTAAAACGGTGTGGGAAATTGACCATTAGCCAACTGGACTAGTAAGATAACCAATTGGACGGTTCTTTTAAAGTTTTGCTAGTATTATACGCACAGGAAGAAAGTACAATACAATTCAATATTCTTTATCGTACACCAAGGACATAACACAGAAACGGAATACAAACACGTTATGTACAATTGGCGGTCTTATCGCTAAAAGCGATCTCTTCCAGACAACCAAGTGGAGGAGAAATTAGAATAATAGAAGAAAGTAACTTCTTCAAACGTGTTTTTTTTAATGTTATGGACGTGGCAAACAAACTTGCAGTTCACATTGATGTTTAGTGATGACTGCAGCCTATAGAAACCCACACGAAGACCAAGGTCAAGATACAGATGCGTTACCACTCCTGAGGCCTAAGGTGTTATGCCTCAGTGCCGGAAATTACAGGGCCGTACATTACCACCTGACCGGAACACGATAGTGCTGAACACTACCATTTAGCGGCAAGTATGTTAGGTAATGCTGTAGTGCTTTCGCCCGCGAGCTCCGACACTGGAGCTCTACCACCAGTAGAAAAGTATATGTAAGTAAGTATAATAATATCCAATATAATAATTATATATAATAATTTCCACAACGTTTACAACATCGTCTTATTTTAATCTTAATATATATAAATCTCGTGTCACAATGTTTGTCCTCAATGGACTCCTAAACCACTTAACCGATTATAATAAAATTCGCACACCATGTGCAGTTCGATCCAACTTCAGAGATAGAATAGCTTACATTACGCTATGACTAATAGGAGCAGAGCAGCGCGGGCGAAGCCGGGGCGGGCCGCTAGTCTTAATATATAAATTACGTGTCACGATGTTTGTCCGGGATGGACTCCTAAACTACTTAACCGATTTTAATCAAACTTGCACACCGTGTGCGGTTTGATCCAACTTAAGAGATAGGATAGTTTATATCTTATTATATAGTCGAAAATATTATGTTAGTACCTAAATTGCATCCGTGCAAAGCCGGTGCGGGTCGCTAGTTATAAATAATAACGTGCCATTACGTCCGCCTTTATTGTCAATGTGAAGATTTTTAAAACTACCCCAAGGAACTTCCGAACGGGATAACAACTATCTTATGTTTTACAGAGTATGTAGGTACACTCTATCTGTGTACAAAATTGGATCAAAATCCAGTTGCTTTAGCGTAATTGAGCAAGAAATAAACAAACATCCATACAATCACATTTATAATAGTAAGTTAGAACAAGGATATCTGGCGCTCTACACTCTCTGCCTACCCCGTTAGGGACCTGGCGTAAAGATACAAAAAAAAAGTTAGAAAAAATAGACGCACCACACTAAGATTTATCGTGTGCTAGCCGTGAACACAAACACCCGGATCCACAATAAATATCTGTAAGCAATACTTACCCCACCAATAACATTTTCTTGTCAAGTATCGCCAAGACCAGTAAAAGAACAATTTTCTTTCAATTCTTTCTTTAAAATTCACTCGGTATGTGTTATTGCGAAAATTACAATAAGATATAAGAAGCATTTTTTTTCACGGTGACAAACAAGCACGACAATAAAGAAGATAAGATATACCCGTGTATTTTATTTTTCTTGCAGACTACTCAAATACCAAGTTAGTACAATGTAAAGTAATACCTATAGCAAAATTTTTAACTCCGAACAATTAGTCTTCTAAGGACATCGTTTCCTAAGAATATCGTCTTCTTAATACAATTCAGAGCGAAACAATGCGATTTCAAAAATATGGAGAAACGTTCGAAAAAAGACATGTGGTGACTTGTGCTGCTGTTGGCTCGTCTTAGCACGGACACGACTGTGCCCCCACATTTGTTCGAAAGAAATATGATTGATATTCGCATCGGTGCTGTAGCGGAATCGAAAGCCAATAAATAAACCACGATGTGGGGTTTAGCTTGACCGATGACCTATAATAAAACAGACCAGTGACCAGTGCCGGAATATTATTACCAACGTGTGGATAATAGACGAAGTATTCCTATGCGAGCTAGGAATACCTCTTGTACACAGTCTACATACATACATCATCTGTATTGCCCCAGTAGTCTAGTAGTAGCAAGCCACTACTGCTACGCTGGGATTTATACTACTAGTAAGTTGTCCGGAGTTGTCAATAGGCTCGCTATGTAGGACAAAACGTAACTGGCGAATCGTGGGTGCACGCATGTATGTTTTCATCATATCAGCTGAAAAATGTCCACTGCTGGACTAAAGCCTCCACATTAAGGGAATATACCACAATCGCCACGCTTGGCATGCGGATTGGCGATCGCAGTGGCGGTAGTTTTGTCATAGGATGCTGCTACCCATTTTGCGTTATTGCCCTTACTACCGCCCAATTGGAATCATTTGGCGGCCATTGTTCGGCTGACTGACTGCACTAGTGGAAGAATTCTCTCCCAATAGCAGAAAATTCTTCAGCTAGTGATCGGTGGGGTCGTCACTTGCCTCGTCGTCGACGCATATATGTTTCATACATGTATATCCCTTTGGGAGCGAAAATCCGTTTTCTACATCACCACATATCTCGCATTCTTGAATCTCACGTTTCAGATTATTCACAAAAATGTTCGCTTCGTTTCACTCTCGATCAATTTGTTTACTTTTCCGAGCTTAACCGAATTGGAAATTTGGCTGCGATAGCTCGCTGCGGCCGTCCTCAGGATGCAATCTATCGAGCGGTGTTCGCTTTTATTCGGCGAACTTTTCGTAGGTCACCTATTTACCTAAATAAGGAATAGGTATGATTAAAAAAATGTTAATATATAAGTATCTTCACCCCAGGTCCCTAACGGGGTAGGCAGAGAGTGCGAAGCGCCAGATATCCCGGTCCTGACATACCTCTCGTGCCTCGTCTACCTTCATCATGCACGCCGATTACTAAGACTTTTGACCCCACCATCAGACAGAAATCGACCTATTTAGTCATGGTAGGTCAGTCTTGGTCTTCCTGGGCCTGGGTGATTATTGAAGATGATGATGAACATATATACCTGAAAAAAAGCATGTCTTAACATCTATATTTTGTAGAAATTAAATTTGCGGATAAAATAGTTGCGGAACAGTAATTGATTTTTACATTTAAAGATAGATATAGATAGATGAAAACATTGGCTTACTGTTTTCAACAAAGTAGTTTTGGTTTCAAGGAATGCGACGCAATGCGCCAACGGCACAACAACCTCACCTACACATTTTCCACACGGGCCGGTGGGTAGGTATTTTTGTTTATGCGTTGACCGCTTCCGTTCAATGCACACAAACGCATGCGTACAGGGCACTCAGGGAACCCCACATAGGTTAGGATCCCACTGCAGAGTTATTTTGTTCATCCAGACATACTGCAAACTTAATTTTTACGCATATTTATAATCTAGAGAATTTTATCCACTAGGTTGCCTATCAAAAAATGGCCGCAAGTATTTTATTATATATTTTTTTGATGATCTGTATATCTGGATCCTACCCTAACACTGGATACTTTTGTTTTATATTATTTCGCATTAACACATACTTGTGAAATATATTTTATTGCCTAACTAGCATAGTTGGCAATAGATGGCGCTGCTGCTACCATAAAGCAATGCAATAAATGTGAAGGAAAGATTTGACAAATCGGGCAGGACTTCAGTAGCTCAATTGGAAGAGCGGCTGGACTAGATTCCCAGTAGGCCGCGAGTTCGAGTCTCGCCTGAAGTCAAATTTTTCTTTCCATTTTTCTTTAAATAAAACTGGATACTTTTGCCGACAGGAATACGCAACATGAACAATGTAATTGTTTTATATTATTTCGCATTAACACATGCTTGTGTTATTTTCTTTAAAAATAAAATGAACAATGTAGTTAAAGACTTCGTGACTGAAAGTTTTATATCCGCAACTAATTTAATTCAAGTTATGACACTGCTTAACTTTATTTTTTATTATTTATGTTTGGACACTTAGATACTTATAATGTTGTGATGATTTGACTTTAGAAACACATCTGAAAAAAACTTGCATATTTAATTTAATGGTAATAGGGGATCGGACAACTTTTGAGAATGTGTCTAAAATTATTCTTTATACGTTTATTAAACCATAAAAAATATTAATTAAGTACCAGAAACTACACATACATTTTTTAATTTCAAAAATGCCGCGTAAACGGTGCCGAATGACTCTGAACAATGTGACGTCAACTGTTTGCAATCAAAGTGAATCTTTTAATTCCATACGACTAACCAAGTGCAAATTAATTTTGTTAAATTTCGTATAACTTATTTTTCGTGTAAATAACGTAGAAAATATCCAATAAAAGAGCCAATAAATCAAAGTATCACTTGTGTTAATTATTTGTTGTACAAACACATGACGTCACGTCCTGTGATTGATGTTTCGTTCAAGATGGAGCACAGATAAAAAATATTAAAATTATTACATTTTATTTTGCAATTTAAAAATATATATCAATAATATTTCACGAAAATATTTAATGAGTCATCGTATTATTTCATAAACATTCATTCTAATCATAGTTTACATTTATTTTCGATAGCTGTCCGATTGCCTTTTGTCGTTTTATATTATGTTGACTTGGTTTAAGTAATTAATGATTATGTATAATTACCTATAATTGTAAAATTTGCACGTCGTTTATCGACAAAATGTATACGGCCACCGACAATCTTTGTTATCACTGTAACCTACATTTTATGTAAATAAATGAATAAAATAAAAAATAAAATAAAATATAGTATACGCGATCTATGGGATTATGATCAATGGGTTGTGTGGTGGTGGTTTGCATGTATGCTTGAATGCATGCATTTACCTCTGCCTACCCATTGTAATGGGGATGTCAGGTATTATAGGAGTAAAGTTCATAAGTTAATTTCATTAAAACTTTTCAGTAACGATTACAGCATATATATTTTAAGATTTTTATCTGTCTACTTGTTTCGCTACAGAACCCTACAAAACCAACACAAGAATGTGCCCATTTCAATATATGAGTCGATGTATGCGTGCTGTACTACAGTTAGAGCGAAGACGGGAAGTTCATGTGTTCCGGTTTAGCTTCCGAAATACTTCCCGACCCTCCTGGCAAGTAAAAACAATAGGTTTGGATCCCACTGCACAATCATTTCAATCATCAGATATGCTGCAGACTCACTCCCTTACTGATAAACGTATTTTAACTATAGTGTTGCTAATCTCTCCTTTGTCTTTTTCTATCCTGCACATTTGACAATGCAACTGACAAAGACAAAGCATATAGCTAAAACGTATCTAATGTACGTTTATGAATAAGGGGGTTAATTTTTACCCATATTTATAATCTAGAGAATATAATATATCCACTAGGTTGCCTATCAAAAAATGGCCGCAATATCGTTTACTTCACGGTTATATGTATTTTCTTCTTTGTCGTTTCACTCTTGGCAGAGTGGTCGTGGTCGTCAGTCAGGAACAGGCTCAGTGACAAGTTTTGTTATACGGCGCCATTCTTGTCGGACCGCAGCCTTTCTGGTACACTCATGAACTGTGTAGTTTGTTGCCGCCTTGATTTGATCGGTCCATATCAAAGAGGACAGTTGAATAAAGCTATCAGGAATCCAAGGAAACTCTGGCAGTCGATTGATAATATAACACGACGTAAGCCACCTAAATCTTGTAACCTGAAACTACTAGAGTCAGTGTCATCCCTCCAAGAATCTGTAAATACTGTCAACGCCTACTTCTCGACAGTGGGTCAGATATTGGCTACAGACATTATTACTAATCCGTCAATAAATCGATCTACTGAAACAGATTACAGTACAACACCTACACAACCTCTATCGTCTTTTGTACTGCTTGATACGGACCCGATTGAAGTACACTCTGTGCTTATGTCAATGAAATCTGACAGTGCCTCTGGATGGGACAGTATACCTACTTCATTTCTGAAACACGCACACAAAGAAATCGTTCCCATCTTGGTACACCTAATTTACTTATGTTTCCAACAAGGTGTGTTCCCCGCCGCTCTCAAACAAGCAATCATTACTCCGGTCTACAAAACTGGGAGTAAAATGGACCCTAGCAACTACAGACCAATCTCAGTGCTTTCTTCCGTTTCAAAAATCTTGGAAAAACTGATGAATACAAGACTGTTAAACTTTTTAAACAAATTTAATATAATATCAGCTTCGCAATTCGGCTTTCGCCAAAAGTTAAGCACCGAAGATGCAGTCTTAGGCCTAACATCACTAATTGTTGATAATGTAGATTCTGATAAAAAATGCCTGGGCATCTTTTTAGACCTAAAGAAAGCTTTTGACACGGTGTCAATTCCAAGGCTTTTAACTAAACTTCAAAACATAGGAATTAGGGGGATTCCGCTTAAGCTTTTTGAAGAATACCTGACAAATCGTCAAACACGTACTAAAATTGGAACGTTTGTTAGCACAGAGTGTACTGTCACCTGTGGTGTTCCTCAAGGCAGCGTGTTGGGTCCTACAATGTACTTAATCTATATAAATAGTCTCTGCAACATGCAACTAAACGGAGGTAAACTATTTGCTTATGCTGATGACACTGCAATCGTTTTCTCGGCTAATGATTGGAACCAGTTAAAAATTAACTCAGAACGTGGACTTTCAAAAATAGCATGCTGGCTAAATACGAATTTACTAACCCTTAATGTCTCTAAAAGCAATTACATCTGTTTCACAAAATATAATAATACACAACCTCCAGGAAACTATAGTATAGTATTACATAACTGTAATAATCATCCTAGCAAGCACTGCGCGTGTGAGGAACTAGTAAAAGTTACACACACTAAATACCTTGGTATCATACTAGATCAGCGTTTATCGTGGCATAACCACTTGGAGGTACTTACAAATAGAATCAGGAAACTAATATGGATATTTAAAATACTTAGACACGTAGCTCCTAAAAATCTTTTACTTCAGACATATATCTCGCTAGCTCAATCAGTTATCAGCTACGGCATTTCGATTTGGGGTGCTGCTACAAAAACAAGATTTTTAGATATTGAGAGGGCTCAAAGACTATTATTAAAGGTAATGTTTTTCAAACCATACAGATTCGCTACTCATAGTTTATATGAAACATACAGCATCCTATCTGTAAGAAAGTTGTATGTACTACAAATAGCCCTAAAAAAAAAACACAAGACTCTCGTATTTGATAAAGACAAAATTAATAATAAAAGACGAAAGTGTAATGTAATAGCACTACCTCAAATAAAGTCAAAATTTTCTGAGAGACAGTTTACTTTTCAATCCATTTACTTGTATAATAAAATTAATAAGGAGCAAAACTTTTATCATCTTACGAACTACAAATGTAAAAAAAAAGTAATTGAATGGTTGTTACCATTGACATATAATCAACTTGAATGTTTAGTAAATCACTCATAGACACACACACACACACACACACACACACACACACACACACACACACACACACACACACACACACACACACACACACACACACAAACACACACTTGCAACTACTACTATACCTCTCCTAGCGTTATTTTTGTTATTTTTCTTTTTTTGACTCTTTTCATTTACTAACATATAATTTGTTTTACCCTTTATATTTTATACATTTGGTGTACACATGCAAATAACTATATTTCTTTATAACTTGTTATGGAAGAGCGGTGCTGCCTAACACAAGCAAACTTGTTGCTTAAAAGGTAGCTCCGACCACTGATTACTGTAATTTTATACCTTTGTTCCTGAATAAATATTTTTTATTTTTTTTATTTTTATCTCAACGGGGATCTGCTTCGCGGTCTGGTACCTTCCACTTTTCCCTGCACTACTAGACGCTCTATGAAGTCATTGTTGCACCGCGATACATGTCCAAAGAAAGTAAGGATGCGGGTTTGCACAATAGATTAAATATATCATGTATGAATTTTTGTATTTATTAATTAGTAAGTACCTATATCAATAGATATATTATTATTTTTTTTTTGTTCTGTACTTGATATCATAAGTATGAATAATACTTTTTGTACCTTTTTTTTTGCTCCCACACCCTAGACTATTTCTCCCATAACCCCATGGTTGACTGTCAGAGAATGCCTAGTGGCATTAAGTCCGCCATATGTATAATGTGCATAAAAGTATAAATAAATAAAATAAATAAATAGACGAGAGGCGCTGTCGGATGCAGAGCTCGTCAAGTATGGAGGCGTTCGTACGGAACTCTGTCCACGACACCCTGAGCATTCTCCTCCAGCACCACATCTCGAGTGCGTCTATTTTTATATATTAGTTATATGTATAAAGACTGAAAAATTACGGATTCCGATGCGCACTTGGCCGCCTCTAAATATTTTCGTTCCGTCCCGATAACTTTTTACGTCCATAACGTAGGTACATGTATTATTTATACA
This sequence comes from Macrosoma leucophasiata, assembly GCA_036365455.1. NCBI lineage: Eukaryota > Metazoa > Arthropoda > Insecta > Lepidoptera > Hedylidae > Macrosoma > Macrosoma leucophasiata. Next base: position 19,915,255 of record JAWQUS010000017.1, on the reverse strand, counting down.
TACCTATATCAAAGTAAAGCTATTTTTTTTCTTATTATTTATACCTATATACGGGAGCTAAATTAAGGCAACTGCAAATAAGAGTAAGTGGCTGTTAAAGATAAAATAATTTAAATAAAAATACTTGCAAAAAATACGGGCAAAGGAGAATGACCAATGTCGCCCTGATTGGCGTCTTAACAACTTGTATGCAGAAAATTGTTTTTTGAATTTAGATTTCACTCACATTTTTTTCACGTTAAAACGAATGGGGATTATTACAAGATATTTTTTTAAAGTTCATAAATTATTTTGCAGTGAACTGCCAATCACAGACCAATAACCAAGCTGCCAATGTCAACACCATTGCATTATTTACTTTTCTGCGTTCGACACTGGTCATTTTAGGACCTTTATAACTTTGTCGAAATAAAATCGATTTCAACGATCGATTGCTTCATTATCGATATTCAACGGAATAGATTATTCATGTCTACTATTGGTCTTGTATAATCACTAGGTATCGAGTGGATATAATTTGAACAGTACCTTAATCTTGACTTAGCTCAAATTCATCATATAAATGTCTCACTTTTTATTATCATGAAGCGGCAAATAGAAAAACAGTTTACATTGATGGTAAGTGAATATATAGCATAAAAACACCCACATGAAAACCAGATATTTATTCATTAATTGTTAAGTATTTAATATTTGTCTGGTATTACTACCTGGAGAAGAATCATGACTACGCGATGCGGTTAAACTATAATTCCTACTTAATGTAAGAAAAACAGTTAAGATGCTACACAATACTATAAAATAGTCTTCGCTTATTTTAGTAACGTCTGGCATGTACAGCACACAAAACTTAACCTCAAAATAACCAAAAGTTCGTAATGCAGTTTTTTAAAAACTCCTATTGATACCTTTTTTCTTTTTTGCGCACGCATTTCTTAAGATATTGCCTATATTTTGCAAGTAATCCCGTCGAGACGCAAGAAGGGCGAACTCCCATACAAAATTGGTCATTCTCCTTTTGATAGGCAACCTAGTGGCTATATATTCTTTAGATTATAGATATGCGTAAAAAATAACCCCCTTATTCATAAACGTACATTAGATACGTTTTAGCTATAGAATGCTTTGTCTTTGTCAGTTGCATTGTCAAATGTGCAGGATAGAAAAGGACAAAGGAGACATTAGCAACACTTTAGCTAAAATACGTTTATGAATAAGAGGGTAAGTTTGCAGCATATCTGGATGGACGAAATGATTCTGCAGTGGGATCCTAACCTGGGAGCCTAATATTGATGCGAATTAATTGTATTCCTAGCTTAGTCTACGTCAAAGTGAAATGATTTAATGGCCCCCTTATTTCTATGACATAGGCAAAACAACTTACAATATCCAACAAGAAATATTTTTACCTGGTGGTTGAGCTCCAGTGACGGAGCTCGCGGGCGTAGGCACCACCGCATTACCTAATATACTAGCCGTTAAATGGTAGTGTTTAGCACTATCGTGTTCCGGTCAGGTGGTAATGTACGGCCCTGTAATTTCCGGCACAGAGGCATAACACCTTAGGCCTTAGGAGTGGTGACGCATCTACATTTTGACCTTAATCTTTGTGTCGGTGTCTATAGGCTGCAGTCATCACTTAACATCAATGTGAACTGCATGCTTGTTTACCAATTCCCTAACATAAAAAAAAAAATTGCACATCGACCTTGGGAAGGAAACTTCGGCTTATGTCGGGTTTGTACAGCGTTATCTCTTCAAACACACATTTCCTATATCACATTTGTCGACCATTTTGATCAAGTTTTGACCAATACCAGACTTATGGCCAAATACTCAAACGTCACTCAATTTTAAGCAACCCTCAAAAGTGCGCTATCTCTATCGTTTGAACGTGTTTTATAAAGACAGAAGACTTTTAAGTCCCACTTAGATTTGAGTGACGTTTGAGTATTTGGCCGTTATTGAAATAAAACTATTTATACGGATTTATCTCGCGTATATTAAACTAAAATGATTTTTAAAATCAACCCGACGTTTCGGTGGCTTTTCAGCTTCCGTGGTCCGGGCAGACTCAATACCGGACTGTCAGTGCTTACGTAGGCAGTGTGTAGCAGAGATAACGCTCTACGAAGTCGAAACGAGCCGATTGTCTCTTTCGTAGGCTCGATGTGCAACATTTATTGTTGGAAGGGAATAGCCAAATGCAGGCTTTGCCCTCTGTCAAAGTACAGGCACAAGTGATCCTATGCCTGTCGCCGAGATTTTTTTAAAAGTCAAGGTGTGACTTTCGTAGAAATAGGCGATTTTTGTTGTGTGAGTGTCACTCATATTTCCTCCCGCAAAAAAATACAGACTGTTTTGAATCGGTAACAAACACTATGGCTACTTCCCTCCGGACGGCCGGTAGCCCGTGTTGCTCTATGCCTGTTACGTTACTTCACGCCTGTAATCCCCGAAGGGGTAGGCAGAGGTAAATGCATACATGCAAACACCCACGATTCGCCGGTTACGTTTTGGCCCATGCCTGTTCCATATACTACATTTCGAGGTGAAATCCTTATGAACATCAGCAGTCTTGACGAATGGCAATAGGTTTCACCTTTATGAGTTAAATCATATAAAAGTTTGTTTAAAGATAGAGTCATTAACATTTCAGTACCTACAGAGTTTCATGAAACAACTGCAAAATGCCAAAGCGCGCTTTAACTCGGTACAACCGTTACCCAGTTCGAAGAAATAAATTGGTCTCGGTTTACAAAGGAGATGTTGCAAAAATGTATGGACCTCCGGCCATGTATTGTACACAATATCATTAGACAGGCAAAATCAATATACAAAACGTTTTTTACTGCATATTTTCACTTATTTAGCTTTTTCTGCAGTAACAAAGTATTATTTGCAGTTAGAATTGTAACTCAAAACCAACATGGCGAATATGGCGGGCGATGTCATTTTGACATTTTGATTTTTTAAATTGTATTTTGATTATATATTACTTGGAGAAAAAGTAATATTTTCTAAATACTATCGAAATCGATTTATCCCTAGTGTTGGCTGTATCGCCGCCATGTTTAACATAGTTGAAAATGATAAAATCGTTTGAATTAAATGTGGTTGTAACTCTAAAATATATTCTTGAATAAATTTATTGAATTTTTTCCGGATTCTTCTTTAATTTACTCATTTTTTGAGGACGTGTACGAACCAGAGCCGAACTCGCAACATCTCCTTTACGTCGAAAGTTGTTAGTTTTTTTCCGTCTTAGTTTATATTATGAAATTCAAGCAGCAAACTAAATATATGTCTTCAAGGCTATTTATACATATAATAAAACAGTAAAATCCGCGTGTCTGTACATTGTATATATTTACGAAAAACCAATTGGGGGCGATGTTAAAATAGTATAAGAACACATTTCAATGATCTAAATTTTTTTGTCTGTCTGTTTGTGCCTTTGTCCAGGCTAATCTCCGAAGATACTGGACGGATTCGAATGAAACTTTTTGTGGTGTCTAGATACTAAGCCTGGCCAACATTTAGGCTACTTTTTACTGCGGGAAAATCACTCATTCCCACGGGAATCTCTACATTTAATTTCATTTTCCATAAGTCCGTATCAATCAAACCTTTGACACATTGTTTCATTGTGAGGCAATACGAAGTTTGCCGGGTCAGCTAGTATTATAATATTTGAGAATTTATACACATTAAGAGTACCCCCGACAATGTCTTAATATTAAAAAAAATATTATTGTCGCTAGCATTTCAGTACCTCGAATATCATGAAACAATGCAAACTGTTTCCGTACAACAAGTTCCCGATAACTATACAAGTCTCTCTAGTTCACAATGGACGAAATTCTAAATATTAATTTAAAGCATATATTATATCTAAACAGCTTCGATATTCAGTAGATTAAATCTCTTTCAGAACAATTTTCCATTCTGAAAACGTAAAAGAAAGACACGCTTTGTGAGTGCATTAAATGATAAAGATCTCATACGACAGATCGGATCTCCGACAGTGAAACGGTCGTATTTCTCCGTTCATTCCGTATTGCACGGCTGAGTCATGGATTCATTAACACGATTGCAATCTTTAAGTGGTTTGACGACCCGGTTAGACCAGCGGTGTGAGATGACCGTTTGATTTGAAGGGTCGCGGGTTCGATCCCCGCACCGGGGCAAATATTTGTATGGCCTACAGATATTTGTTTCGGGTCTGGGTGTTTGTGTATGTGTTGTATGTGTACAACGGCACCCACGACACAGGTTATACCTACTGTGGGGCTGTGAGTGAAAGCGAATTTTATTTATTTATTTATTAAATGGCAACGTTCGAAAACAAATTGCAAATGCGAACAACATTTCAGTCTATAGCCCCCACTGACGATCAGTTAAACTGATCAGTCGGACTGACGTAAAACTAAAATTTGATCGTCAATGGCGAATCATAAATCCACAGTTTTAACTGAAGACGCGCCCGGAATTTTTCCGTACATTTCATAATCCAACCAGTGTTGCCAACTTAGTGGATTTTCCACTAAAGTTGGTGGTTTCAATCGCCCATTATTTTAGTCGGCTAATAATATTACGCGTCAGATATTTTATTAACTGAAAAAAAAATTTTTTTATGATATGAAGTGGAAAACAAGTATACAGTTTACATTGACGGTACGTAAGCCTATAAACAACAACAGGAAACCAGAGATTTAAATGTAGATGCGTTGCCACTCCTGGGGTCTAAGGTATTATGACTCTGTGCCGGAAATTATGGTGCCGTACAACACGTATCAGTGCATATCAGTTTGTACTAATAAATAGCTTCATTTGGTTGAGCGTCATATAACGGGTATTTGATTACGGTCGAATGGACCATGGACAGGACATGGAAGTGTCCATGGTCCATTTGAAAGCTATCAAAAAACGTCTACATCCCAAAGACGGTAGGGACGTGATTTTTGTACCTACTTATTGTACGTTCAAAAATAATCCGAATACGACGGTCTAACTAAACAAAGTAATATATTTTATATCACATTATACTAATATATTACAAGAAAACTATTAAATACAAGTAATATATATAACTATTTATTATATACATAAAAACGTAACGTAACTTCACGCCTGTAATCCCCATAGGGGTAGGGAGAGGTAAATGCATGCATTCAAGCATACATGCAAACACCCACGATTCGCCGGTTACGTTTTTGGCCCATCAACAGGTGGCGAGACTGTTGCCCTCTCCGGGCACATTATCAAACTCCGGGGTACTGGGAAACTTCCAGAAAATGGAAAAATCTCAATAGAACCAGAGATAAAGGATTTTAAACCATTATCTCTGATAGACCCGACCCGGGAATCGAACCCAGGACCTCCAGCGTAGTAGTAGTGGAAATATTATATACATAATAAATAGTTTTGTATATTTATATAATACATAACATTTATTATATTCTATCAAACTAATATATTATAGCCAAAAATAGCATAACGTTGTAACGATAAATAGCCGTTTAGTGGTTTTCTGGTGATTTTAAAGAGTGAATCTGGGGAAGAGCTAATATAACTGTTGCCAACACTGAATCACACTGAATCCAACGGTCAAGGTCAGGCGTCAATATAGCGTCAAATAGCATAACGTTGTAACGATAAATAGCCGTTTAGTGGTTTTCTGGTGATTTTAAAGAGTGAATCTGGGGAAGAGCTAATATAACTGTTGCCAACACTGAATCACACTGAATCCAACGGTCAAGGTCAGGCGTCAACTAAGGTAGGTACGGCTAAAATCGTCCACGTTTTCAAATTTCTTGATTTTAATATTTGAATTGATTATTTCAAAAACAACATAAGTCACATTGAATTAACTTAGCAGGACAGACAAAACAGTTTTTTATGTTAAACGAACATTGAAAACATGTATGTAGACATAATTTCGTGGTTTTCACAATAAAGGTGGACATTTATATTATGTTATTTTTACATTCATTCATTCTGGAAAAATGGGTCTAGCATTAATAAATGAAAATACGTATACATAGTAACCTATTTTCATTTATCTCACTTTCCTTTTTTATTAAAAAGACTGATCCGAGTTTGTTTTCGAGAAGCCGCTGTCTCCGAGATTTTAAATGTGTGTGAAATTGTTTATGTATTTTGTTAAAGACAAGTTGTGAGTTTCGTAATGATAGACGATTTTTGTTGTGCGTGTGTGCGTCAATTCCCCCAAAACCAAATTTCCCCCGCAAAAAATGTTGTTTTGCATTGGAAAGAAACGCTATGGCTTCTTCCCCCCGGTCGGCTGGTGGCCCACGTTGCTCTATGCCTCCAAAACAACAAATACAAAAAATAAAAATATTAAGGGGGATGGGTGCCTATACAATAAACGACTTTTTTTGTATGTTATGAAGTGGTGAACAAGCTTACAGTTTACATTGAAGGTAAATAATACTGTAGCCTTCAAACATCTACATGAGACTGTAGGTTTCAATGCAAATGCGTTGCCACTCCTGAGGTCTAAGGTATTATGCCTGTGGGCCGGAAATTACAGAGCCGTACATTACCAACTGACCGGAACACGATAGTGTTGAACACTACCATTTAACGGCAAGTAGATTAGGTAATGCGGCAGTGCCTATGCCCGCGAGCACCGTCACTGGAGCTCTGCCACCAGTTTAAAAAAATGTATTGTTCAGTATTGTTGCTCAATATTAATAACAGAAAGAATGATGTCAAAACTGATTTCAAAGAACTTTTTTTTGTAAGTAACAGGCCATCGGTGTCTTGTTTTTGTACAATATTGACATAATTATAAATTGTAATAAATCCTGATTCTGATTCCGATTCAAAAATGTTTACTCTAAACAAATTAGCAAAATCTATTTACAAGGATTTCCGAAAATCCCGGCCCCTATTAGAGACAATTACCTTAGATTTAGATTAACATTAGCATCAGTTCAATTTGACATTAGGTTCAGTTCTTGAATGGGGAAATCTAGTTGGCGTAAATCGTTTGGAGTGACGCCACAGTTTTATGACAAAAGTTTTACGAAAAACTGACCGTCAATGCGGGCTATTAGATTTAGCATCAGTTCAATTTGACATTAGCATCAGTTCGTGAATGGGGAAATCTAGTTGGCGTAAATCGTTTGGAGTCACGCCACAATTTTATGACAAAAGTTTTACGAAAAACTGACCGTCAATGCGGGCTATTAGATTTAGCATCAGTTCAATTTGACATTAGCATCAGTTCGTGAATGGGGAAATCTAGTTGGCGTAAATCGTTTGGAGTCACGCCACAGTTTTATGACAAAAGTTTTACGAAAAATTGACCGTCAATGTGGGCTATATAAGTTGTAATGCTGTTTGAAGGATGTCAGTCTTTTAATTACCACTTTTACTGGTGGTTGTTTCAGTAACGAAACTCGAGGCGTGGACCACTGCATAAAGTAATCTATTTGCCGCTAAATGCTAGTCCGCCGCGACTCTATGGTTGTTGTATAGTTGCTCTATGGTACGATCCCGTAATTTCCGACTGTGCCGGCGTAAAATTTAATGTCCTAAAAACCTAAAGTTAAAATTTCATTTTAACTTTAGGTTTTTGGGTAGACGTTCATAGGTTGTAGTGCTCACTTATGAATTGTTTTCTAGTTTGCCAGCTACATTTATAACCATTGCAATACATAAAAAAACTGCTTAATTTATATCGTTACTTATGAATATACCTACTATGTTTCTAATAGGTGATATGTGAGGCACTTGCGAAATTTTAAGTAATTTTTAGTAACTCAACAACAGCCGTCGGATCTCGAGCTGAAACTGAAACTCTACTACCAGCAAAATATCACATTTTGGTACATTTTCTGGCCATCCATTACGCATAAACCCAGTTGTCCGCAGGGCTGTAAGTTGCGGTTTTTTCATTAATTTAATTCGCCTCGGTTCGAATTATCACGGCATTAAAATTCACAAAGCCCAATTTTAAGAGCTAATTCTGATTAAGAAATTTTTTAGACAGTCCTTCCTTTGTAGATTACAGTGCAAAATTTAATCAGGTAGGCAATTATCGTAGATTTCGAGGAAAACGAAGTCGTTGAAGAAAACTTAAATCTAAAACAAGAGCTTAATTAGGTCTTATTTTATTTCTATCTATCTGATTAGCGTATTCAAGATAGCTGGTTTTAATCTAATGCATTTGAAATTAGGCAAATTCGAGACGATATCGACTTGATAATATTAAATTAAGCACTGCCTTTATTCGTGTAACAAGGTGTTTTTGTAGAGTAGAGGGAAGTCGAAGGGCCCTTATTTTACTTTTAGGGTTCCCATTAGCCACATCATTTACACTCCAACCTGGATTCAACTTGTCAGCTCTAACCTTAGTTTTAATTACTGTCCCTCATGTAGTTAATGACGCTATTCATCAATATACACATAGGTAATCTGGTCATTCTCCACTTATCACAAATCGATCAAATTAGCACTTATTACGATCGCATAAGGTATCGATATGGTCAAGCGGCCGTTCTCTGTTAGTACCTAAAAAATGAAAATAATGATATTTTAAAACAGTTTATAATATCAGAAGTACTCTAGAAGATCTTACGACAAGAAAAGTCATCGAAATCACTGACATATTGTATTTTTTTTTATGTAATGGCAGTGGCAAACAAGCATGCAGTTCACATTGATGTTAAGTGATGACTGCAGCCTATAGAAATCCACACGAAGACCAGAGGTCAAAATGCAGATGGGTTGCCACCCCTGAGGCCTAAGGTGTTATGCCTCAGTGCCGGAAATTACAGGGCCGTACATTACCACCTGACCGGAACACGATAGTGCTGAACACTACCATTTAGCGGCAAGTATGTTAGGTAATGCGGTGGTGCCTTCGCCCGCGAGCTCCGACACTGGAGCTCTACCACCAGTAAATTACTTTCAGTTAATAAGAAAGAGCATTATCAGAGACATCGAGGACACAACGCAGCTTGAGAGACGATTGTTTGTTCGGGATAACAATTACATAGTTAACAAATGGACAGTCCCCGGGGTTCAGTAACACTGAATTATTAAATGGTGACATGACATTGACCAAACGAACTGTTTTAAATGCTGTAAATAAACACAACAACAATCCAGTTTTTTAGACTAAGTGATTATTATTATTTATTTTTTTTATGTTAAGGAAGTGGCAAACAAGCATGCAGTTCACATTGATGTTAAGTGATGACTGTAGCCTGTAGATACTTACACAAAGACCAGAAGTCAAAATGCAGATGCGTTACCACTCCTGAAGCCTAAGGTGTTATGCATTTGTGCCGGAAATTACAGATCCGTACATTACCACCTAACATCGACACGTTAATGCTGAACACTACCATTTAGCGGAAAGTATATTAGGTAATGCGGTGGTGCCTACGCCCGCGAGCTCCGTCACTGGAGCTCTACCACCAGTAAAAAGATTATTTATCTAAATTAAACGTTACTTTACGCTTATATTCCTCAAAGGGGCTGGCAGGGATGAATGCATACATTCAAGCATATAAGCACTCTAGATTCGACGGTCATGTTTTATTCCATGTAACAGGCCTATTGTCATATCCGAGCCTATACCAAACTATGAAGGTGGTACTGGAAATCATCCCGAAAATTATGAAATCTCAATAGCACCTGAGAGAATAATCTCTGATAGCCTCAGACACGGGGATAAAGCGTATTTATACGCGATACTCCGTGTTCGTGTCGAGGACTCGATACGTTTACGATACGAATTCGATAGTTTTTCGTGCTTGGGCTACAGTATCCTCTTCCTTAATTCAAATTATGAATCAAGGAAGAGGACAATCCAAAAAAACGAGTAATAAATTTATACAGGCTGTCCCAGAAATCAACGATAAACCGAAAACGGATGATAGGCAAAGTCATGACAGTTATTAAAAAATGTGAAAAAAAAGAGGTATTTGTAGGACTTGAAAGATCATCAGAGGATGTCAGTTTATCCGATATTTTTTTAAATCCTTATTATATGAAAAATACATGACAAATATTTTTTTTTCACATTTTTCTTATTACTGTCATGACTTTGCCTATCACCCGTTTTCGGTTTATTTTTGTTAATGGCAGCCAAAATTATTTCCGTTCTTACTGGTGGTAGAGTCCCAGTGTAGATGCTGGAGGGCGAACACACCACCGCATTACCTAATCTTTCTGCCTTCAGCACTATCGTGTGCCGATTAGTGCCGGCGGTTGGTGTAGATCGTAAACGATCTACTCGGTTAAGCACTACGGGCGCGGTCGGGTAGTGTGATGGGTGACCGCTAGTGGCAAATTAATTGCGCGTTTCCGTGCTTCAGAGGGCACGTTAAGCCGTCGGTCCCGGTTGCTATCGATAGATAGCAGTCGTTAAACCTTGTCGGAGGCCTTATGGGCGGTTTGAAAACATCCGACAGCGGGTTGGCCACTAACCCCAACACCTCCACCAATCCGCATTGGAGGAGCGTGGTGGAGTAAGCTCCAGGCCTCCCCCCCGAAAAGGGGAGAGACTCGTGCCCAGCAGTGGGACGTATAATGGGTTGCCATTATTATTATTATATTAATACATAATAACTTATCACAGAGACATAACAAGGTCTCAGGGGTGGCAACCCATCTGCATTTTGACCTCTGGTCTTTGTGTGGGTGTCAATAGGCTGCCGTCATCACTTAAAATCAGTGTGAACCGCATGCTTGTTTGCCACCTTAATTACATAAAAAAATCAATTTTTACACGAGCTTTAATTTGCCAAACTTACTAAAATGAAAATCCACGAGGACAAAATTGCAAGCAAAAAAGATGTGGGTAATCATGTGGCCAAGTATCCAACATCGATTCCGAATAGGTACCTGATTCTAATTAATAACTCGATAGTAATTAGGTAAAACCAAACAAGCCCGTTTAATTGCCAACTGGTTAAAAAACAGGCACTTATTTCCATGCATTCAGAGATATAAGTAATGATACAGATATAATAAAATCGGTAGTTCATCTAAAAAACTAGATAGCCAAAACCAAAGAAATACATAGATAGCGTCTTAATTAGGTGCCGGCTGTAATATTATAGAAATATTAGGTTTATTCACCTCGGTTATCTATCATCATAGAGCAACACGGGCCACCGGACTGGAGACTGGAGGGGAGTAGCCATAGCGTTTATTACCGATGCAAAACAGTCTGTAATCTTTTGCGGGGGGAAATGCGTGCGACACTCACGCACACTACAAAAATCGTCTCTTACTACGAAACTCACAGCTTGACTTTAACAAAAAACAGAAACAATTTCACGCACACATTTAAACATCTAGGTGACAGGTATAGGCCCATTTGGGCTTGTACTTTGACAGAGGAAAAGCCTGCATATGGCTATGTTCGGTCTGCCCGCTCTCAGTGATTGTGAATTCGACTTATTGAGCCTAACAAGAGCCTGAAGTAAGTTGGTCTGTCGGTTCTTATGCAATCAGCATTACCGAGTGATGGTTCAAGACACTAAACACGAACGACACGAAAAAAAAGCAATTCAATTTACAAAACGCGTTGTCAATCCTGTCTGAAACCTAATATATTACAGAGCTATACATTGCCACCTTACTTAAATTGATACCGCTGAATACTACAATTTAACAGGTGATGGAGATGCCTCCGCCCTCCAGCTCCGTCTGGAGCTATCTCTCTATAACTAAAATAGCCAGTGCAATTTTAGTTACAGATGAGACAATGCGAAATTATAGATTCGAGACGCTCGGAAAGCAATAAAGTGAACAACACGTACACCAAGTATTGGCAAACGCGGCAATTATAGATGGTCACATCTGCGACGGACTATAAATACACGCCACACCGCCAAATTAAGACATCGGACCAATTCACTTTACGAGCACTCATTCTATCAAAGTCAATTCTGTTACTCTTCGTCTGTGTATGTAGTTGCATTAATGGCGTTAGAATGAATCTGGGGATTGAAATACTGGCGATTGGCATTATTTATTCGACTACTCAAACAACAACCTCACCTAATCATTGCCGTAACTAAATGGCAACAGGTAGCCTGTATAGATATACACCTGAACAAAAACAAGAGGTTTCAATGTAGATCCTCAAGACCTAAGACATTACAGAGCTGTACGTTATTATCTAAGTAACACATGACAGCGTTGAACAGAACCATTCTGCGGCAGATAGATTAGGTAATGCCCTCGAGGACCGTCAATGAAGCTCCCACCCGTAAAAAACAGGACCCGTGCAAAATAAAATAGCCACTCCAGCACTATAAAAGATAGGACGGGACGACGCTTTTATATATTGCAAACGCTCGGAAAACAGAACAAAACTTGCACAGCAATAAAGTGAACACGTACACCAAGTATTGGCAAACGGGGCAATTATAGATGGTCAGATCTGCGATGGGCTATAAATACACGCCACACCGCCAAATTAAGACATCGGACCAATTCACTTTACGAGCACTCATTCTATCAAAGTCAATTCTGTAACTGCACGTCTATGTATGTTGTATTAGTGACGTTAGAAGGAAATTGAAATAACATGATTGGCGTTTATTTATGGCAGATAAATAACAAGTAATTAACTTTAGCTTACGACTTCGTACGCGCATAATTTCCGGTCCCGTAGAAAATGTCGAGAAATTCTCACTTAGAGCGAGATTCGCAGCAAAGTATGCTTCGAACTGTCAAATCCCATACTGTACTGACAGTTCGAAGCATACTTTGCTCAAAGTAAAGTCGTAGTGCGGTCTGTGAATCTCGCCCTTAGTGCTCTCCTATCCATCATGAAACCAAATTTAAATTTTGAACGACCAGTATCATTGAGTCTCGTTTTATAGACTAATAGGTGAGTAATAGGGAACCGGGTGGTTTCGCCAGTCTTTTCCAAGTTCAATATATAACGGGCATATTGCTATTTTTGGGCACATTTCCAATATTGCACTGCAACTAAAATTTAACATAAGTCTTTTAATATAGACAAGAATCGAAGCCAAGGTTTTATCGGTCAATGATGCCACCGATAAGCTACATACAAAGTTTCAACTCATAAACGATAGGCAGAGGTAAATGGGGTTTCCGACTTGTGGTGGCGAGAAGGCTCAGTATAGAGCAACGCCGGAGGGGAGGAGCCATATGCAGGCTTTCCCCTGTGTCAAAGTACAAGCCCAAATGGCCCAAGCCTAGATGTTTAAATGTGTGCGTGAAATTGTTTCTGTATTTTGTTAAAGTCAAGTCAGTTTCGTAGTAATAGACGATTTTTGTAGTGTCTCGCACACTACAAAAATCGTCTATTACTACGAAACTGACACGCTCGCACGCATTTCCCCTCGCAAAAAATGACAGATTGTTTTGCATCGGTAATACACGCTATGGCTACTCCCCTCCGGTCCGCCGCGTCCGGTGGGCCGCGTTGCTCTATGAGGCTCAGTAACCGGTGGTCGCCTCATACCGACGAAACCTAACGGTGGTTTCGCCGTTTGGTAACCCCGAAACAGCGGGTGACATTAGTGATATTTTTTTTACGTTAGGAAATCTAACATAAAGGATTTGAAGGAGAGACTACTGATATCTCCGGGCACGTAACCAAACTCCGAAGATGGCACTGGGAAACTTCAGAAAAGTCCCAACAGCACTTACCCCTCAATCGAACTCATAACCTCAGCGTAGCAGCAGTGGCCTTTTACCACTATACTATTGTGGAAATTACTTATAAAATCCTCTCATTAAAAGAAAAATAATATATGTGAAAATTGGACTTCGGGCATAATTTCAACCTGAGATCTCCAGAGGTGCAACCGCCTATTGTAGTTGTTATTGACGTGGTTATTCCTGGCAATGTTCATGTACCTCCTTTTTTTTTTTTGGTTCTATGGCATCGCTATTACGCGTATTGCCAGTGTCTAGTAAAACGATATTTCGTATTTATTTAAGCAGCGTAAAAGTTAGTTTATTATAGTCATCAAGTATAATATGTAAGTATCAAATAAATAAGTTATGAAGTATAATATGTCAGTCAAGTGAGTTACAGTCAAGTTATTCGAGTAAAGCGATGGCTACTTTACCAGAACATTTACAATGAAGTTTTGGAGGCAACCTGAAAAGTCGTGTTTTCGCACTGTTATTCTATTTCACTATACACGGGCACTCTAATAAACCTATATCAAACAAAATGCCACCAACTTTATTCAATATTACTTAAAAATACACCAAGAAAATGAAATAAAATAAGAGCACCATATGCCTCTTTCAAGGTTCCCGCCAAAACTCCGTACCTCCTTTATATATCTGACTAATGTTCTTGCTTTCGAAGGTGATAAATAAGCGTTAATTATTGTAACACTATCGTTATCGCTTAGGACAACAGTTTCGATAGGCGGTCGCGGGTGTCGAAACTTCATTAGCTTAGTTGGTATAGCAAGCACTAAAATCATCCGTAGGTTCAGAATCTGCCCGAAGCAGATTTATTTTGCACGGGTCGTGTTTTTTAGGTCGAATATTGTCTGAGGGTGGGGTCTTAAGAAAAGTCTTAAGAATCGGTGTGCATGTATGAAGAGAATGATGAAGGTAGAAGAAGCACGGGAGGTATGTCAGGACCGGAAAATCTCCATACTCTCTGCCTACCCCGTAAGGGATCTGGCGTGAAGATATGTATATAATATTGACTTAAATTTAAAGGTTCAAAATACTTCAGCCAAAAAAATGAAGCCAAGGCAGCAAATTAGAGCAGAAGCGTTCTACTCCGCAATAACGTACGACAAAAGATTTCAATTGCGACGCTGACTCGAGGGCGTCTGGTAGCAATTTAACAATATTACAAAATCACGTCTATTTACGGAGAACTGTACGTCAATATAGATCAACTGATGGCAATTTGGCAATTTAAAGAACCACATCTTTTACGGCAAACTGTATTACATTGTTGTGGTCTCCGCGTAGGGTTACCAGTACAAATAATGAAAGGAGATGTTTATCCGTATCTTAGGTATTACACGAAAACCTATGAGAAGTCTATGATATCAAAGGTAACGTAGAAAAAATTGTGCTGTGTGTTCAAATGCGAGTCCGACTCGCTTTTGGTCGGTTCTTTTTGTGCCATTTAGTCTAAATACAGTTAATATTATTCAACATCATAAATTTATACGTTTCAAACGGACGTCCACGACCACAGTCCATTTAAAATAAATTTATTTTTGGTAAGTATTCCATTCATTCGTCATTCGTACCTAGAGTCATGCAGTGTGGTAACCCTATCTTTATGGGATTACGTACAATGAAGTTTGCGGGTAACGCCTACCTATTTTTATACTTCTATCGATCGCGACTTGCAATTTGTAGTTCCACAAATAAAACCTTCAGCTGTGAACCAAGTGATAAGGCCAGTTGTAAAAATAAATAGTTATATTCTTCAATACTGTGTGAAGGCGAGGTCAAGAGTCTTAGGAATCGGCGTGCATGTATGAAGAGAATCATGAATGTAGAAGGTGCGTCAGGACTGGGATACCTGGCGCACTTTCACTCACTCACACTCTTTGCCTACCCGGTGAGGGCCATACATAAATACTATTGAAGATGAATGTCGACTCGAGGACGCATAGACGCTACAATACTTGGTGGCAAGGGCATCGCCAACCAATGAGGGCTTGGCTAAAGGGACGCCATGTTGTTACCTATACATATGGCACATCAGTGGCACTAGTGATAAGGGTCAAGGAGAGGTGCTCGATTTTTTAAATTAATCGTAGTAGATATTGACGGCTTGTCTCGAGACCAACGTAATCTACTTTACCAGGCTAGGCAATCTGTGAGCGTCGAACATAAAGAACTCTCAAATGATAATAATAAGATAAATAAATAAAACTACGCTACTGGTGGTAGAGCTCCAGTGACGGAGCTCGCGAGCGTAGGCACCACCGCATTAGCTAATATACCTACTTGCCGCTAAATGGTAGTGTTCAGCACTATCGTGTTCCGGTCAGGTGATAATGTAAGGCCCCGTAATTTCCGGCACAGAGGCATAACACCTTAGGCCTCAGGAGTGGTAACGCATCTGCATTTTGACGTGGGTGTCCATAGGCTGCATAGTCCTCACTTAACATCAATGTGAACTGCATGCTTGATTGCCGCTTCCATTACATAAAAAAAATACGTTTACACTCACAGCCCCACACTAGATATAAACCAGTGACGTGGTGCTGTTGTACACATACAACAGAAACACCCAGACCCAAAACAAATATGTAGGCCATACAAATATTTGTACCGGTGCGGGGATCGAACCCGCGGGACTAACCGGGTCGGCAGTGCGACCGATGTGATTTCTCGCTGACAAAATATTTACCACTTTAGGCCCCAAGGGTTTAGTTAGGCCTTAAGAAGGAATGCTTTTGCGATACGTGTAATTCTATCTACCTATTATTCACTAACTTATCAAAGTTATCAATGAGAACTTTTTGCATACTTGCCACTTTGAGCCCAAAAACGTCTCGTCAGTCGTCACAGTCGTCACAGTCGTCACGATCCGCTTAGACAATAGACCACTACGGGCTCGCAAATACAATGTAGGTACATTAAAATGTACAAACTCAAGATGATATCGTGACATCACTGATGGTAGTAGAGCTCCAGTGATGGAGCTCGCGGGCATAGGCACCACCGCATTACCTAATATACTTGCTGCTAAATGGTAGTGTTCAGCACTATCGTGTTCCGGTCAGGTGGTAGGGCCCTGTAATTTCCGGAACAGATGCATAATACCTTAGGTCTCAGGAGCGGTAACGTATCTGCATTTTGACCTTCGTGTGGGTGTCTATAGGCTTCGTGTGGGTGGCTATAACTGCATGCTTGTTAACCTTCGTTACATAAAAATAGTGTACCCAAGCAAGGTGGACGCCAAAATACTGCCAATTAGGAACATGGTTTTAAAGGAGCTACAAATCGACATGAAGGAGATGTTGCGAGCTCGGCTCTAGTTCGTACACGTCCTCAAAAAATGGGTAAATTAAAGAAGAATCCGAAAAAAATACAACTAAATTATTCAAGAATATATTTTAGAGTTACTACCACATTTAATTCAAACGATTTTATCATTTTTAACCGTATTCAACATGGCGGCGATACAGCCGACGCTTCTTTAAATAGGAAATCGATTAGTTTAAGTTCTTAGTATTAACACATGAAATCGATTTCGATAGTACTTAGAAAATATTACTTTTTGCTCCAAGGACTATATAATCAAAAAACAATAAAAAAGATGAAAATGACATCGCCCGCCATATTCACCCATATTCGCCATGTTGGTTTGAGTTGCAATTCTTAACTGCAAATAATATTTTGTAACTGCAAACAAAGCTAAATAAGTGAAAATATGCAGTAAAAAACGTTTTTATATTGATTTCGCCTATTAATGATATTGTGTACAATACATGGCCGGAGGTCCATACATTTTTGCAACATCTCCTTTGACAGCAATGACAACGACAATAGCAATGTCGATAGGCGGTCGCACCCCTGAAGCAAAAAGAGCTGAAAAGTAGGCTGGTGTGGTGTGCACCAGCTACGCGGTAGGTACCTACCTACTACTCTAGTCTAGTTCCGCCTATGGATGGGCAGTTTGAGAAGAATGCCCGGCGCACTGTACAAAGTTTAGGAGGCCTTTACCATATTTGAAATGTAGGTTTTACTTATATTCTGACACGTGATAATATTGTACGCGGTCATAGAGCAACACGGGCCACCGGTCGCGGCGGACGGACTGGAGGGGAGTAGGCCATAGCGTTTATTGCCGATGCAAAACAGTCTGTCATTTTTTTCGGAGGGAAATGCTTGCGACACACGCACACTACAAAAATGGTCTATTACTACGAATCTAACACCTTGACTTTAACAAAATACTGAAACAATTTCACGTACACATTTAAACATCTAGGCGACAGGTATAGGCCCATTTGGGATTGTACTTTTACAGAGGGGAAATCGTGAATATGGCTACTCCCCTCAGGTGTTGCTCTATGTACGCGGTTCAAAGTTACGCAGTTTTTGTAGGTATTCACAAAAAGGTCATTGTGTGTTTTACATTCAAAAGCTTGAATGTACACAATAGGACGTTAAATTAAATATGTCGGCATTTTGTGCCCAAGTAAAAGCGTTTGAAGCCGTTTTTAAAACATATCATTAATCTAAATTACTTAATTGTTCGTTTAAAATGACGAAAGATATCAATTCCTCACGTTTTAGCGCATTGACGTACGTACAAACCAACGAGCTAATTAATTAGGTACAAACTTTTGTCTAAAAGAGGAAAGAACCAAAATCGTGAACGTGTCTAAAGTTATGATGGGATGACCACACTTATCTAATTGTATACATATTATTTTATTAGGTTGGGGAAAAAGTCTTTTCGCATTATAGTATGTATGAACTTGTAATAAAATCTCTTTGGCTGTAGTATTTGTATCTGGCTGGTTTTGGTATCATTGAAAGTAAAAATTTTAAAGAACATAATTCCAAATTCAAATTAGGCAAATGTGTGATTTTCATTTGTTTTTCGTACTGTCAAGATGAGTGAATCTAATGAAATATAATATACTACAAAAAAGGTAAAAATGCAACACAAGCCGCGAAAAAAATTTGCGATGTTTATGGACCTAGTGCAGTGTCTGTGAGAGTAGCACAAATTTGGTTTAAGCGATTTCAATCCGGAAATTTTGATGTCAAAGATGCACCTCGCTCTGGTCGCCCTATTACGGATAAAATGAATGCCATTTTTGAAAAAGTGGAGCAAGATCGACATATCAGTAGTTACGACGTAGCTGAAGAACTGAGAATTGATCACAAAACAGTTTTGGCGCATTTGAAAAAAGCTGGGTACAAAAAAAGCTCGATATTTGGGTACCTCACGAGCTCGCTGAAAGAAACCTAATGAACCGTGTACTCATTTGTGATTCTTTATTACGACGTAATGAAACCGAATCATGTTTGAAGAAGCTGATAACTAAAAGTGGATCACGTACGACAAGAACGTGTGAAAAAGGTCGTGGTCAAAGGCCGGTCAGGCTTCACAGACTGTGGCGAAACCCGGGTTAACTCGCAATAAGGTGATGTTGTGTGTGTGGTGGGATTGGAAGGGCATTATTCATTATGAGCTATTACCATCAGGCAGGACTATCGATTCTGAACTCTACTGCGAACAACTGATGAGATTAAAGCAGGAAGTTGAGAGAAAGCGGCCGGAATTGATCAACAGAAGGGGTGTGGTGTTTCATCATGATAACGCTAGACCTCACACATCTATAGCCACTCAGCAAAAATTAGGAGAGTTTGGCTGGGAGGTGTTAATGCATCCGCCGTATAGTCCTGGCCTTGCACCTTCAGATTTCCACCTGTTTCGGTCTCTTCAGAATTCTTTATGCAATGTTAGGTTAACATCACGAGAGGACTGGCAAATCCACTTGTCGCGGTATTTTGATGAGAAGTCCCAAATTTTTTATAGCAATGGGATCATGTCCCTACCTACAAGATGGCAAAGGGTTATCGAACAAAATGGTACATACATACTTTAGTTAAATTTAAAAAACTATATTAAAAAATGTTATGAATTATCTTAAAAAATGCGAAGAAACTTTTTCCCCATAATATATATTGTGTACAGTAAAACATGGTCTGTAGTTAGTCAAGCAGTTAATACCTATAAAGTGGCTTAACCTTAGATTTGAGAATGCTTTAATAAATTGAATAGTACCTACTTGCCTGAAAGTATTTCTTTGATTATTTAATGGGCCAAAGGCATCCATAGAATTTCTCCAGGTAGTTCGGTCGTGGCCTTTGTGCTTGAACATTTAGCATGATTCCAAGTTCCCCTATTGGAATTAACCAACAGGACATGTTCATTTTTATCATAAAAATTGGTCAATATATAACTGTACCTGTACTTCTGTTTATAAGAAACATTATGACATAGTGTCTTGAGCTGGAGTTGGCCAATATCAGCCACAAACAATTTATATTCATATTTTTCGCGTGAGCTGACGGGAATTGCAAAGTAACTTAGCCGCTCAACATTAAAATTACATATCATTTAATCTGTACAAAGTAAATTTATGCACATTCTGAAAATAATATAATATGTTTTCTTAATATAATTAAATAAAACCTCTTAGTATTTTGAATCAAAAAGTAGGTACCTATAATTATCATAAAAACAATACAAACTGTACACAGCTGTGTGTAACAGACTTTAATTCTATATTAACATGTGGTGATTAATAACAAGTTTAACATAATTATAGGCGACTGTGAAAAATAATATTTTTTCAAGTCGCCTGTTTTGAAATGAAATTAAATGTTATGTAACTTGTAAGGAGGAGAGAAGGACTTGTTTGATTAAATAGTGGTTTTAATATCTTCATTGGAATATGAGGTTTGCATGTTACTGTTGCAGCTCAAATATAAAAATGTTGAAATAATTAACCAACATTAATCAGATGACGGGTAATTATTTTCAATGTAAATTTAAGTATATTCTTTGTTTGTTTACAATTTTTTGGTGTTATTTAAAAGTTGGAACGAAACTTACATAGATTGGAATAAATACTGATTTAATCAGCATTATTTTGTTTATTTTTTTTTGTTTGAACTTTTATATATTACACTTACCAGGACTTCGTGATGTGTTCGATTGCCTCGGTGGACCCACTGCACGTTGCTCGCTGGCATCCTCAGGACACCACCGCAAGGTATCGTCACATTTGTACCCTTGTCTGCCGCCACTTCGCGAATTTCCACCTCCTCACCAAAAACCCGTGGAAACACTACGCAGAAAAATAAACGACAATTAGAACCCACACACAAAAACACAGCCACTTATTATTAAACCATCCGTTCTTTATTATTTACCTTCGACTCCAAGGCAGAGCAGAGGCACCAGTATACGCTCGAGAAACATTCTAATATTTCTACATCTAGACTCTAAGGTAAAAATCAACAATCTCTACACCGAATTGTAAAGTAAAAAAGATTTTTTTCCTAACTAGTCAATTACATTACACTGAATTTACAAACGATGAAAGCGAAATAATAGGAAATAAATCTCACAACAAACGTCTGCCCCTCATTGACAAAAGTCATAGACTAAAAAAAAATGAAGTTTCTATCACTGACGTTAATTCTCGATATTGCCTTAACACAAAATTATTTTTGGTCTCACCATAGAGTTCCGTGAACAGCTGTCAAGTCTATGGTCCGACGTCGGCGACCCATAGACAAGAATATAGATTTTCTCCGGACATGGCCGCTGTATCGGCAATACAACATCTGCAATGTTTTGTTTAATCATATTCATTTTTTATAATGAATAAAGAGTTTTATACGTTGTAGTGATTAGTGGGTTGCGTATAGTGCTGTGATAATTGTGATGGATGCAGAGAACGAGTACGAAATAAAGAGAGCTCGTGATGCAATACAGATGATAGAGACCATCCAGTCTATGATCGACGTTTCGGCGGATAGACTCGAGGGTTTACGGACACAATGTTCTACAAGCGCGGAGCTAACGCAGCAGGAGATCCGGACCCTGGAGGTATGGTCTGAGTGGGAATTTGTGGGGATACGGAGGCCGGGAAAACGAGAAATGCCCTTGAAAGTAATCCAAGGCCCCCGCCTCAAGGCCTGCTGGGCTCAAGGATGGTATAGTTCATTGCCGCTGTAGAAAGTGCCCGTATCGTGCTGCGCTCCCGGTTACCTTGAATTTAATTCGCCCGTTTTACGCTATACACTGAATTAAAGAGCTGGTTTACGTCATTTTGCAGAATAATTACCTGATACTGGCAATTGAGATTCGCGAAATATATTGCAATATGTAATAAACTATCTTTAATTTAATGTGCTATGAAATGCCTGCATTCTAACAAAGTTTTTACTGGTGTAAATACTGCTTATGAATATTTCATAGGAGAAAGTATAATGTTCTAGTAATGTACCATATAACATACTAACACAAAACTGGAACCAAAAAGGCGAGATTAAAATTATTTATGTTATTAACTTATTAATATTATTTTTTATTGATTTTCATATACAAAACATATATTTTTTAATGTAATGAAGGTGGCAAACAAGCATGCATTTCACATTGATGTTAAGTTTCGACTACAGATTATAGATACTTACATAATGACCAGAGGTCAAAATGCAGATGCATTGCCACCTCTGAGACCTTGTCATGTCTCTGTGATAGTTATTACGAGGCCATACATTACCACCTAACTGAAGAATGATCATGCTGAACACTACAATTTGGCAGCAGGTAGATTAGGTAAGGGGCCGTTCAAGTATTACGTAAGCAGATTTGTTACAATTCTCTACCCCCCCCATCCCCCTTGTCAGCAAAAGTAAGCAAAGCTCTTACGTCTCCCCATGCTTACGTAAACATTTTTCAATTAATGTATTGTTTTTTAATATTATAATTATAATTTTAAAAATAAGAAAATAGATTTAGGGTAGTGATTAGATTTTACTGATGTAATAAGTTAATAATTACCGATGACGTAATCATCATCTAGACTCCCCTACCCCCCCATGTCATCCAAAATAAGCAGAGCAAAGAGCCCCCCTCCCTCCCATAGTGCTCCGTATCCCATAATACTTGAACGGCCCCTAATGCAGTGTTGCCTACACCCTCAAACTCCTACACTGGCACTCTATCACCAGTAAAAAACCTCTAAAGGTTCTAAAATAACTTGATTCATTTAAAATAATTAATATCTTGTTTACTTTTCTTCCTTTCTTCATCATTTTGATTAAACATTACAAATTACCATTAAATTAAATTTTAATATAAAATAGTTCAACTATGAAATGAAGTTTCTAAAAATTTCAAAGATTCAACACTAAACTGGTTTTAAATAATTAATAGGTATATTAAAATATTTTCTTGTTTCAAAATTATGAATTTAACTTTACCTTTTAAAATGCTAGGACTATGAATGAATATGAATTATTTTAAAAAGGGACATCCAAACAATTGAATGATAATGGTTGCTTGTATTCATGCACCTTATATGAAGAACAATAGTGTATGAGTGTTCTCCTATTTATTATCAAATATGTAATGTTATCTACTTTTTATGTATATCTGTATTCCTTTATACAACTGGAGGTTTGCTTTATTTTACGTGTTACAAAATGGTTCACAATACAGCATAAAGCTTATCTTTCGAATGGCGCTGGTGTACCATTTGAGCCGATTTTGTGCCATAGCACCTGAATTACGCCAGCAAAAAGTCTGTCATATATCACGGTGGTCTTGTACCGTCCTGTAATTTCCCGCACAGAGGCTTAATCCAGAAGTGGCAAAACACATCAACATTAATTTCATGTAGATGTTAATAAGCTACAGATTACTTACCATCAATGTAAACTGTATGCTTGTTAGCCACTTCATAATATTAAAAACAGTATATTTAAATATTACAGTTACTTTTCTTTGTTAATCTCCTTGAAAGCTTTAGAAATTAAAGAAAAAAAAAACGTTTGACTTCAGGCAGGAATCGAACCTGCGACCTCAGGATAACCAATCCAGCCGCTTTACCACTAAGCTACTGAAGTCCCACTTCCAACTTACTATTAAATAACATCTGTATTTTTCAGGCAGCAACAAAATTATGCATTTACACTTTGATAGCCTCTAGTTTGCGTGGATCATCATGGATATTATTATGCTTCTTACCCATGTAATAAAAAGAAATAAAAATTTCAACTACCATGGTTCATAAGATACAGCCTGGTGACAGACAGACTGACAGCAGAGTCTAGTAATAGGGATTTTATCCTTTTGTATACAGAACCCTAAGAAATGTAAGATACTAACTGAAATCTTACTCACTTTACAGGGCAAACTAGTAAAGCACTTCTCAAGACAACTAGTAATCAAAGCAAGGTTCGGTGAGGAGTTGCAACGGGAGCTGGGTAATGTACCTTGCCTGGCGCAGTGGCTCAGGGTTGTTGGTCTCAGTCCGGAGGCTATTGAGGTACGTAATGTCGATGGAATCTAGTTTACTTGTTGTAGACTTCCAAGTGTATGGGCTTGAGGGCGTACGCACCACCATTACCTATCTCTCATTAGATGGTAATATATAGCCCTGTAATAACTATCACAGAGACATGACAACTAAGGTCTCGAGGTTGCCGCACCATTCATTTTGTATGAAAACAAATGACCATCCGTGCGCCATACGACAAACGCACCGCTTCGGTACTGCAGCGGTCCGACGCAAAATTCATAAATTGAAAGAATTTCTCAAATCCTACCAGTAGTTCCTGAGATTAGCGCATTCAAGCAAACAAATAAAAAAACTCTTCACGTACGTAACTTCACGCCTGTAATCCCTGAAGAGGTAGGCAGAGGTTAATGCATGCATTGAAGCATGCTTGCAAACATCCATGACTCGCAGGTGGCGAACCTGTTGCCATCTCCGAGCACATTACCAAACTCCGAGGTACTGGCAGAGAATATGTAATAATACTACGTATAGAATGGACACTTCGACGTCCGCCCGATTTCCCCGCATCACCCAACCTCCTCCCCTTTTCTACGTGCTACGCACACAGGTGCACGTACACGTCACTGATTGATGTCTGTGTAATAGAGTCCAAATTAAACGTTTGTATGGAATTTTGGCGGAGTGTCCGCAGTGTGGTACTGGGAAACTTCCAGAAAATGAAAAAATCCCAATAGAACCAGAGATAAAGGATTTTAAACCGTTATCTCTGATAGTCCCCGACCCGGGAATCGAACCCAGGACCCCCAGCGTATTAATATAATAGTGGCCTGCTACCACTACGCTACGGAGGCGGTAAAAACTCTTCAGCTTTATAATAATAGTATAGAAAAATTTTTTGGTTGCACTGATGCTAGTTGTTTGAGGTTGTATTGTGGTTTGAGCCTAGTGATTGAATTCCAGACGGTATGCAGTCGTGTGGCGTCTCTGGAGTCGCTCCGCGAGCGCTCGGAGCACGAGCTGCGGGCGTTGTTGGCGTGCGCGCGCGACGAGGAGGCGCGTCGGTTGTGTCGAGCAATGCAGCGGTTACGCTCATATACAGGTTAGTACTGTTCATAGTAGGCGTGGCAGAAACGTCTCACTTTTCTGATTGGAACATTAGCATCGGAAAAACACATGTTTCGAATCTTTGTATGTATCATTTCGAACATTTGGCACATTGCGTCAAAGATCTACCGTGGCGAAAGTCCAAAACAAACAACTCGGCTCATAAAAGCAAAATAATGCAAACGAAAAACGCTCTTAAATTATCGTCTTACAAACGCCACAGTCGTTAATATTACTTGTATAAGGTACTGTATAGGACGTAATGGAATAAACGGAATAAATAACAAAATATCATCTCATTTGGTATCCCACTTTCACTTGCTTAATATTGTATTGTTATCTCGCTCTCTCGCTTCGCCAACTGATTCAGATTCAAATGTTTCAAATGTCAAGTGTCTCGGTTGCGGTCATGCAGTCACACTCATTCACTCCATCACTCAAGCGATATGAACGCGCTAAACAGAGAGCAATAATATTCGAATTCCAAATGATGCAAATGATGCATTTGTACAGTATTGGTGTTCCAATCTTTCGGAACATCGAAATGTTTCGTAACAGTGATTCGAAACAGTAAAGAGTTACACACGTCTAGTACGGTAGCCCAATGTTTTAGGCTTGACTCGAGCGCGTCAGATAAGGATTAAATAGTTATCACGTCAAAATATCAAGGTCTGTGCGGTTTTTTTCTTTGGTATCTATACTTTCTGATTGTATAGAAATAATACACTAAAACTGATGGATAAGTGATTATAATTGACAGTCAAAAATGAGTAAATAACACGATTTAAAGTGTTTTATTAGAATGAGCCACCATAAAGTCGCCTTCTTTGCAGTCGTAATTAATTTCACGACTACATTTATAATTAAACCGAATTATATCAAGTGTGGATCTGGAACATAGAGCAACACAGGAGGGGGAGTAGCCATGTGCAGGCTTTCCCCTCGGTCAAAGTACAAGCCCAAATGGGCCTATGCCTGTCGCCTAGAAGATTAAATGTGTGCATGAAATTGTTTATGTATTTTGTTAAAATCAAGATGTGAGTTTCGTAGTAATAGATTATTCTTGTAGTGTGTGTGTGTGTGTGCGCGTGTGTGTCACACGCATTTCCCCCGTAAAAAATGACAGACTGTTTTGCATCGGTAATAAACGCTATGGCTACTCCCCTCCGGTCCGCCGCGGCGGTCGATGGTCCGCGTTGCTCTATGATCTGGAAGCATAAGTCATTTAAAAAACATTCTAAACTATATGCTAGTCTGTCTTAGTGTAATAAAATAATGACTATATCTCCCCATTACTGTTACAGAAGCGCTAGCCCGAGGCGACGGCGCGGCGGAGTTGCCTCTGTACTGGGACTCGTGGGAGCGCCACGGCCGCGGCTCCCCAAGGGCCAGGGACGACCGGAACGCTCACATCAGGAAAGGTAGCTCGCTGTTTATTTTTTACGAAAACTAAAGTGAAATATTTTTTTTGTTAAGAAAATGGAAGGGATAATTTGTCTGTTGCACACTGCACTGATAGTGAATGAAGCATTGGTCAAAATAAGAAACGTCACGTAGGCATCGTGCGAAAGAGATAAAGCTAAGTGCTACTATGCGTAAGCAGCGTGCGTTGTAATGTGTCTTTAATTATGTGTTAAGTAGAAAAACGTAAGAAAATATGTATTAGATGTAAAAAAATGCGAATCGCTCACTATGGGTCTCATACGACGGCTCAAGGTCACGCAAAGAGATGGAAGGATGGAGAGGGCTATGCTCGGAGTTTCTCTGTGAGTTCGAATTAGATATGAGGAGATCCGCATGAGAACTAAAGTAACCGACATAGCCCACCGAATAGCGAAACTCAAGTGGCAGTGGGCAGGGCACATAGCTCGATCTGGTGAAGGTTGTGGGCAATCGCTGGATGAGGTCGGCCCAGGACCGTTCGTTCAGTGGACATCTTTTGGCTGAAATGATGATAAAGAAATGTAGCTTTAGGATTTACGACGAAAAGATAGGTAGTGGTGAATTTATGCTATCATCATTGTAAACAAACACCAGCTGACCGCCCACCTGCTGGCGCCGGCCCCGCTCACCAAGTCGCGTTCTACATGTCCGAAGCATGCGTTTTGGAACGAAGTCTCTCTCTCTCTCTCTCTCTCTCTCTCTCTCTCTCTCTCTCTCTCTCTCTCTCTCTCTCATTGTTTTGTCGTTTTGGTTGTGTATGCAGTTTTAGTTAACTTAAAATGTTAAAAAAAAATAACAATGTGATTTTGTGAAAGTGATTCATTAGCTGTTGAAGAGGAACTTCTAAGGTCTTCGTTCCAATCGGGTGTACCACACGTGACACCTCAGACAGTTTTTAATTTTTTTTTACACCAATACTCTCATTTACACAAAGCCTCTTTCTTGCGTCTTCATTACAAACGCCATCGGTAAGAACCTAATGTTTTAGATAATACATTTTTGTGTCGATAACTCCATGCGGTATCTTATCCGGTTGTTAGGAGGCGGCAAGTCGCCGACGACGCCGGTGAGCAAGCGCAAGCAGAGCGCACACCTGCCGGCGCCGGCCGCGCTCACCAAGTCGCGCTCGCACGAGTCCCAGCTCTCCGTGCGGCCCGACGCCTCCGACCTCAGGTCAGTGGGAGACTACTCTTAAACTGACCATTATTGAATTCTTCTATGGCATCGTTGTGTTTTGAAAGTCGATGAAAAGAAAAAGTCACACATCTATACATCTATACAAATAAATAAAATTGGAGTGTCTGTTTGTAATATTAAAATAACCGCTTTTTACTAAATGCATATAAACCACATTTTTTACAATTTTTGTCTGTCTGTCTGTCTGTCTGTATGTCTGTTTGGCGGGGCTAATCTTTGGAACGGCTCTACCGATTTTGACGGGACTTTCACTGTCAGATAGCTGATGTGATAAGGAGTAACTTAGGCTACTTTTATACTAGCTGCGCCCACGACTTCGTCCGGCTAAATTCTGAACAATTATATTTTTTCTCACGTGGACGAAGTCGCGGGCACAGCTAGTAAATTCATAAGATTTAACGTGGGAGAAAATGAGATGAAGATTTCACTTCTACCACATGTTTTTTAAGGGAAATCTTCTTTAACATCGTTGTGATTTGAATGTCGATGAAACGAAAAAGTGACAGTAAAAAGAGACAGATATATAAATTCATAAGTTTTGACGTGAGAGGAAATGAGATAGGAAGCGTACAGTAATAAGTGACAGAGACATACAAGTAAATTCATAAGATTTAATTTGAGCGAAAATGAGATAATGAGCATTGTACAGGTGTTACTTATGAAACTTTTTGAAGGTTTCACTTCTTTTTGCACACATTTTTTTGAAGGGAAATGTTCTTTAGCATAACATACCGTTTCTTTTATCTTGTTATTTAGATTTCTGTGTTATTAATCGTTTCCTTGATCGATATCATGATCTTTGATCCAGAAAGACGTGAACTCTGAACACTGTATTGACTATGAGTGCAAGGTGCAACAATTTACATTGTATTGTATTATAGCGACAACAGTCAGTCATCAGCGGCGGGCGGGGGCGAAGGCGAGGGCAGCCCGCCCGCGTCCCCCCGGGAGCCCCCCGTGCCCCCCTCGCACACCGCGAACCCCGCGCCCGCCCCGCCGCCCCCCTACCACGCGCCCGCACCCACCCACCAAGAGGACCCGCATCCGCCCAGGATTACTTACAATACTCCTGTAAGTATCTATAATAATAATTTTAATCGTAACCCTTGATACGTCCCACTGCTGGGCGAGTCTCTCCCCTTTTTGGGAGGAGGCCTGGAGCTTACTCCACCACGCTGCGCTGCTCTAATGCGGGTTGGTGGAGATTAGGGTTTTAGTGGCCAATCCGTAATTTAATCGCGTTGCTCACACTGATGATATGACTCGCTTGTTGTTTTTTTTTTAATGGCAATTATTTTAACACTAGCTGACCCGGCAAACTTCGTATTGCCTTACAATGAAATAATGTATCAAAGGTTTGATAGATACGGACTATTTGTATAGGCAAATGAAATTAAATGTAGAGATTCCCGTGGGAATGAGTGATTTTCCCGCAGTAAAAAGTAGCCTAAATGTTGGCCAGGCTTAGTATCTATACACCACAAAAAGTTTCATTCGAATCCGTCCAGTTCGGAGATTAGCCTGGACAAAGGGACAAACAGACAGACAAAAAAATTTAAAAATCATTGAAAAGTATTCTTATACTATTTTAACATCGCCCCCAATCGGTTCTTCGTAAATATGTACAATGTACAGACACGCGGATTTTACTGTTTTATTATATGTATAGATGTATGGTTACCTACTCCGCCGTTGCAGGCGAGCGTGATATCGGGCGGCGCGCCGCGCTCGCCGCGCACGCCGACCGTGAGCCGCTGCATGGCGCACGACATCGCGCACCGCTTCACCAAGACCTTCAACATGATCGCCACCTGCGACTACTGCGACAAGCAGATGCTGTTCGGCTCCGGGCTCAAGTGCAAGGAGTGCAAGTTCAAGTGTCACAGGTCGGTGGCCGTCCGTGGGTCTCGATGACTCCAGGTTCTTGTTACTTAAGTCACCCTAGAGTACTGCTCGCTTCACCGAGACCTTCAACATGATCGCCACCTGCGACTACTGCGACAAACAGATGCTGTTCGGCTCCGGGCTCAAGTGCAAGGAGTGCAAGTTCAAGTGTCACAGGTCGGTGGCCGTCCGTGGGTCTCGATGACTCCAGGTTCTTGTTACTTAAGTCACCCTAGAGTACTGCTCGCTTCACCAAGACCTTCAACATGATCGCCACCTGCGACTACTGCGACAAGCAGATGCTGTTCGGCTCCGGGCTCAAGTGCAAGGAGTGCAAGTTCAAGTGTCACAGGTCGGTGGCCGTCCGTGGGTCTCGATGACTCCAGGTTCTTGTTATTTAAGTCACCCTAGAGTACTGCTCGCTTCACTAAGACCTTCAACATGATCGCCACCTGCGACTACTGCGACAAGCAGATGCTGTTCGGCTCCGGGCTCAAGTGCAAGGAGTGCAAGTTCAAGTGTCACAGGTCGGTGGCCGTCCGTGGGTCTCGATGACTCCAGGTTCTTGTTATTTAAGTCACCCTAGAGTACTGCTCGCTTCACCAAGACCTTCAACATGATCGCCACCTGCGACTACTGCGACAAGCAGATGCTGTTTGGCTCCAGGCTCAAGTGCAAGTTCATATTTGAGTGTGATCTTTAGAAAATTATTATTAAATATTAAGCTCCTTCAACTTGAATGGAGTACCGCAAATCTGCAAAGTGGTAGTCTGAAGTCTGAAGTCTAGTAATTAAAATTTGCAAGTGTGTTTAATTGTAGATGAAACCTGATTGTTTTTG
Source organism: Macrosoma leucophasiata (assembly GCA_036365455.1). Lineage (NCBI taxonomy): Eukaryota > Metazoa > Arthropoda > Insecta > Lepidoptera > Hedylidae > Macrosoma > Macrosoma leucophasiata. The sequence continues at coordinate 19,884,749 of JAWQUS010000017.1, read as the reverse complement.
CAGCTGAATCTCTCAGAAGCCATAGTGGGAGTTAACAAGTTACAAAAAGCTGTCGTTTTTTCGAAGTCGTCAGTATTAAATTTCCAATATCGCAACCATAAAAGTGACATTACACAAGATTCTTCTTCTTCTTTATATTATGGCTTCAACCTCGATTTGGGTAAATTATACAAGATGTTTCCCTCTCTATGCCAGATTCTGAGATTTATACTCGATTGTATTTATCACTAAATCATGAAGGGTAAGATAAGGAGGACCGTTTTATATGAAGGGAAACTTGAAACAGTGTCCAGCGGTATGCTGAAAATAAAGTTTCTAGTACCTACTTTATTAAAAATTATACCTACTATGAATTACTTATAATGAGTGAAGTGTGCTGAATTCAAAATTTAAAATCTTTTCATGTACTAAGCTATGCTTAATCACACCGCGGACACCCCGCCAAAATTCCGTACAAACGCTTAATTTGGTCTCTGTTACACAGACATCAATCAGTGACGTGTATTTACACGTGCACCTGTGTGCGTAGAACGTAGAGAATACCAAACATCGCCCATAAGAGGGGAGGAGGTTGGGGGAGGCGGGGAAATCGGGCGAGACGTCGAAGTGTCCATTCTATACGTAGTATTATTTATTTATTCTTTTTATGCACAGAGATAGTACATAAAGGCGGACTTAATGCCACTAGGCATTTTCTGTTATTATTTATAATGTATTCTCTGGCTTAATTTAAAAAGTATTACTAAACCAGTGTGCGAAGCTTTCATGAAAATGTATCCTAAGCTATAGCAGCATCACGAGCATCACTTTTACGTGTTTTTATTTACTGAAAAAGTGTGTATAAAAACACGTAAAATAAGAGTGATTTTCCCGGTCCCCCTTTTTTTTTTTTTTTAATATGTATAGACCAACGTTTGATTACCAACTCACCTAATGGAAAGTGAAGATGTAGCCGAAGATGAAGCACGTTGGTCTAGATGTCCAGAAAGTACCTATTCACTCTAGATTTGAAGATGCCCAAATTGTAGTTTTTTGGAAACAAAGAAGCCGGCAAAGTATTCCATAACTTAGCTGTACGTATAATAAATGTAGAGCCGAAACGCTTCGTTCTAATTTGTGGTATGTTCACTGTGTACGGATGATATTTCGCCGTTCTCCTAGTTGTCTCAACCCTCCATTTAATTGAGATTATGTATTTATTTGGTTAATATTGTAGAATAGAATAGAATAGAAAAACTTTATTTGTAACAACATAAAAAAACTAAAACTAAGAACACAAAATCAAGGTTGTTACAAAAAGGTCCTTTTATGTTTGTAATGATTAATTGTACCTATAATTCATATTGTGTTTACAGAGATTGCGAAAGTAAAGTTCCTCCGTCGTGCGGACTACCGCCGGAATTCGTGGTTGCGTTCAAGGAGAAGTTCCATAAAGATGGTACGTAGTTAATATCTCGTTTGATTAACTGTTATTAGTAATAGTATAAAATCTTTTTCTTTGCTTATAGTTTTATATTCGTTTTGATGGAATCAGAAAATTTATTCTTACACTAGCTGACCCGGCAAACTTAGTATTGCCTCAGAATAAAAATATGACACGTGTCAAAGGTTCGATAGATACGGACTATTCGTATGGGAAAATGAAATGGTGGTTTTTACTATTTCCCTTCAATTTCTTCATATTTTCTTACCTTTTAAACATTTTTTTTTAATGTAATAATAGTGGCAAACAAGCGTGCAGTTCACATTGATGTTAAGTGATGATTGCAGCCTATAGACGCCCACACAATGACCAGAGGTCAAAATGCAAATGCGCTGCCACTCCTGAGGCATTAGGTGTTATGCCTCTGTGCCGGAAATTACAGAGCCGTACATTACCACCTGACCGGAACACGATAGTGCTGAACACTACCATTTAGCGGCAAGTATATTAGGTAATGCGGTGGTGCCTACGCCCGCGAGCTCCGTCACTGGAGCTCTACCACCAGTAAATATTTTAATTAGTACATTCCCTGGACTTCCAAAAATCATTCAAAATCAATATTAGCCAAATCGGTCCAGCCGTTCACGCGTGACGCCGTGACCGAGGAGAACGGGTTGCACTTTTATATATATAGATTCCGTGGTGTCTCGTCAGGTGGGCACTACATGGCGGGCAGCTTCGGCAGCGGGCGCGGCGCCGGCCTCCTGGCCATGACGCCGCCGCGCCGCGCCCGCCCGCCGCCGCCGCCGCACCATCATTCCGTAAGTAGACACTTCAGAATCAGAATCAGAATCAGAAACTCATTTATTCATTTAGGGTGACAGGCACCTCTTATGACACGTCAAAAACAAACAAAATAAATTAAAGCGAATAACAATTGATATACATGTCAAACAAGATAAAAAATATATGTAAAGTCAAGAATATCACTAAGATAAAACTAAATGTCATAAACTAATGTAAAAAGTATATCAGTAGAATGTCTCTTTTCCCCTTTACAAACTGATAACAAAGAGTAAAAAGAAAAGAAAAAGAGTCATTCTTTGTCATTCACCGGCAAAGTTCCAAAGGCCAATATGATCTGAGAAAAACGTGCCGAAAAAACTCAGTCGGCTCTTTTAAAAATTCTTCGATTCCTGTAATGCTGGACTTAGATACTATCTAACTTTGTTAATTTCAAGAAGAATTGTAGAAAATGGAGCAGGAACTGGATGAACAGTTTACCCCCCACTTTCATCTAATATCGCTCATAGAGGTGCTTCAGTTGATTTAGCTATTTTTTCCTATATACCTACTTGCTGCCCTGACGACTTTCGTATCGACTAGGAGTAGAGCAGAGTGCCTAGTGCGAGATTTTATGCGAATTCGATCGAATTCGATCGCGTAATAGTAAACGCAGATTTGTATAGAGTTGAAGGAGCGTCATCTAGCGGTGAATATATGACGTTCCTTCAATTCCATATAAATCTGCGTTTACTCTTACGCAATCGAATTGCATAAAATCTCGCACTAGGCACTCAGGACCTGAGAACGCTGGGCGTAAGGAATTGGAGAGAAGGAGCCAAAAACAGACCAGACTGGAAGAAAATTCTTAACCAGGCCAAGGCTCACCCTGGGCTGTAGCGCCTTAGATTATCGTATACCTACTGGCCGTCCTGACGAATTTCGTATCGACTGACACGTTCAAAAAAAATATATTTGGGGAGATCACAAGCATGCAGTTCACGTTGATGTTAAGTGATGACTGCAACCTATAAACACCCACACGAAAACCAAGGTCAAAATTCAGATGCGTTACCACCCCTGAGGCCTAAGGTGTTATGCCTCTGTGCCGGAAATTACAGGGCCGTACAAATTACAGTGATAGTCGAGTTCCAGCGCATTACCTAATCTATCAGCTGGTTAATCTCTGTTCAGATTGCCAAAAGCATAATAATATACACTTAAACTCGAAGCCCCACACTAGGTATAAACCTGTGTCGTAGGTGCCGTTGTTCACACACAACACATACAGAAACATCCAGACCCGAAACAGATTTCAGTAGTTGTAATATTTATTTTTCGCAATAACACATGCGAGTGAACTTTAGAAATTAAAGATATCTGTAGGCCATACAAACACGTGTCCCGGTACGGGGATCGAACCCGTGAACCTCGGTTCAAACGGTCGTCACACACCGTTGGACCGACTCGCTCGTCATGAAATAAATAAATATGTCCCATTGCAGGGCGGGCCGGACTCGTCGTCCAACACGTCGTCGTGCAACAGTTCGACGCCCTCATCCCCCGCGCTGGCCGCGCCCCCCACCCCGCAGCCGCACCCGCACCCCCACCCGCACCCGCATCCGCACCCGCACCATCCGCATCCGCACAACCACAACGCGCATCCGCATAACCACACCAAGCAGCAGTTCCATTTTCCCGGTGAGTATGGAGTTTTTATAAATATGATGTTATTTTTAGCAGTCCTCCAACCATAATTAAATGCTCAACAGAGCAACAAGCTGAGTTTGTTGGGTAGCGGAGTTCTTCTCAGTAGTGCTTGCACTTAGAACTCTGCTAAGTGAATGACTATTATTATGACGAACAGATTTTTCATTTTCTTCTATGAAGGAATTGAAAAATTTGATGATTCACGTATTGGTTAAATATTACTATTAAATTGGTATTTATTCATAACTATTGGATTATTATTATAAGTCATTCTCTCTAGGTAGCTTATAACCCGACAATGCAAAAGTGTCCTTGTAGACCAATTTGAAATAAATGATTTGAATTTTGAACTAAAGTAATCTTAATTTTTCATACGTATGCAGTGAATCCTGGATAATTGGAACTTGGAGATCTAATTTTTTTATCACTTATAAGAAAGAAAAAGAAAGAAAGTGTGATGTATGTATCGAACTTTGTCTGTGCTGTGTGGGTAATTAACTAATAAACCGGTCTGCGTTGATCTGCCGTGTTTTATTGACGCGCCCCCGAACACAAAAATAAAACAATAAAGAAATCCGTTAAAGTTAGAGAAGGATGTGAAATGTTACGATAACTTTATCTTTAACAAATATCTTGGTGCAACGCAGGCTTAGAAATCAATTGTCATATTTTTCTCACGACTTGAGGGATTAACATGTGTGTTTTTTTTTATTGGAAAACAAACAGTTTATTATGACTAATTGGCATTATAACAATAAATAACTAAAAAAAAACAATTGTACATGTTTTCACACATAGGAAACCATAGAACACACTTGCTTAACAAATATTAGAATGACTTAAATACTATTTAAAATACTATGACAATTAGGTTTCATAACTTGGAAATATGTGTTCACATCAACATGCAGAAGTGAAGCCGAAGGTGTTGAGCCCGAGCCACACGGGCGGCCTGCCGTCCCCGGCGCGCGCGCCCGACCTCCGGGCCGACCTCCGGGCCGACCTCCGGGACGACCTCCGGGACGACCTCACTGCCAGCCTCAACACCGGTACGTGCTTTGCTTGCGATTCGCTTACCATCTCGCTCAAGCCAATCACCTTACGTTATTGGAGGTTTAGATATATTTATTTATGTTTCAAAATGCATCAAATTAAATTGACCGCTTTCGTTTTTAAAGCTATATTTGGGCTACTTTGTGATTCATCATCATTATCACTCCATCTGAAACACGTAAACTGCTGTTGCTGTGCCCACAACAATTTAATTTTTCTTTATATATATTTTTTCTAAACTGGCATTTACTCTCAGCGTAGGTATGCCAAGCACTAATATATAGCATACATAAAGCCTTTGCAAAATATCGCTACATGCAGCCGAGGAGCTTGGTTGTGGGGTGACGCAGCGGCAGCAATGCTCTTTTGAACTTTTGAAAACATTTGTTTATATTTTTTGGGTTATTTGTCAAGCTTCGTTAAAAGTCGTAGAACGAATGTTATTGGGATTGATCTAGAGAGGCCGCCTGCAAGAGGTGATGCGCTAATTTAAATTAACCTTGTGTAGGTCAATGCTCTGCCCTTTTATCTATATATATAAATATATATATATATATATATAAATCAATTGCTGTTCGTTAGTCTCGCTTAAACTCGAGAACGGCCAGATCGATTTGCTCTGCTTATTTTGGATGACATGGGGGGGTAGGGGAGTCTAGATGATGATCACGTCATCGGTAGTTATTTACTTATTACATCAGTAAAATCTAATCGCTATTATAAATCTATTTTCTTATTTTTAAAATTATAATATTAAAAAAAACAATACATTAATTGAAAAATGTTTACGTAAGCATGGGGGGAGGGGGTAAGAGCTTTGCTTACTTTTGCTGACAAGGGGGAGGGGGGTAAAGAAATAATAAATCTGCTTATGTAATAGTTGAACGGCCCCTTATTGATATTATCTTTAACCCAGATTCGAGCGTGGAGACTCGTCACGGCGGCGAGCGGTCCCGGCGCGTGTCGCTGAGCGGCTCGGGCTCCACGTCGAGCGGCGCGCGGGCCGACTCGCTCGACCTCTCCGCGCACGACTCCCGGTGGCCGCGCCAGAATAGCGTGAGGATAATATTCATTAAATTTTTTTTCCTCTTAAATTAATCATTTACTTACATATATCGTAGAAATATTATCAAAGTGAAATTTAAAACATTGAGTAAAGGAGATGTTGCAAAACTGTATGGACCTCCGGCCATGTATTGTACACAATATCATTAACAGGCAAAATCAATATAAAAACGTTTTTTACTGCATATTTTCACTTATTTAGCTTTGTTTGCAGTTACAATACATAATTTGCAGTAAAAATTGCAACTCAAAACCAACATGGCGAAAATGGCGGGCGATGTCATTTTGACATTTTCATTTTTTTTATTGTTTTTTGATTTTATAGTACTTGGAGAAAGAAGTAATATGTTCTAAATACTATCGAAAAGGATTTCATGTGTTAACACTAAACTGAACGATTTCCAATTAAAAAAAAAACATCGGAACTTTGAACTGAATTCGATACGTAGAATACAGATAACATTAGTTTTGTTTTATCTACATAGATACTATCCCAAGCGTCGGCTGTATCGCCGCCATGTTGAACATGTTTGAAAATGATAAAATCGTTTGAATTAAATGTGGTTGTAACTCTGAAATATATTCTTGAATAAATTAATTGTATTTTTTTCGGATTCTTCTTTAATTTACCCATTTTTTTGAGGACATGTACGAACCAGAGCCGAGCTCGCAACATCTCCTTTGAGCTCTTCAAACGCCGTCATTTTGACGACGTGTGTTGTGACGTCACAACACACGTCGAGTGATTTTTATTGTGTAATGCCTTGGCTGCAAACTACACTCTCTTAAATATTTTCGAATACATTTTAACATAATTTTTATACGATAATGTGTGATTAAAAGACTTTTCCCCGTACAGTTCATATAATCTGTGTCTACTCTTGTGTATTCCAACAGTCGCCCATTCACCAAACGACTTATGACTTCTCACATTTGTTCTCTTTTTTGTAAAGACTAAATAGACTGATAAGATTAATAGTACTCGACCTATTAAGTCACGGTAGGTCAGTCTCGGTCTTCCTGGGCCTCTGCATCCTTTCCTTTTAATCTGTAGAACTAACATTTTCAGTTAATTTAACGTGAATATCCTACAGTTATCAATGAAAGAGTGGGACATCCCATACGACGAGTTGAAGCTGTTCGAGATGATCGGCACGGGCCGGTTCGGCACGGTGTACCGCGGCAGCTGGCACGGCGCCGTCGCCGTCAAGCTGCTCCACGTGCATGCGCTCAGTGACCACTGCGCGCCTCTCGACACCTTCAAACATGAGGTATGGAACATTATTGTTTTCCGATGCGCCTAAGACACTAGTTTTCATATATTTCTCCCATTTTTTATGTCTATAGGTTGAAGCGCGCATGGCCCAACGGCTGGTGTAGATCGTAACCGATCTACTCGGTTAAGCACTACGGGCGCTGTCGGGTAGTGTGATGGGTGACCGCTAGTGGCAAATTAAATGCGCGTTTCCGTGCTTCGGAGGGCCCGCTAAGCCGACGGTCCCGGTTGCTATCGTTGGATAGCAATCGTTAAACCTTGTCGGAGGCCTTATGGGCGGTTTGAAAAACATCCGATTGGCCGCAGCGGGTTGGCCGCTAACCCACCCACCTCCACCAATCCGCATTGGAGCAGCGTGGTGGAGAGAGCTCCAAGCGGGAGGCCCAAAAAAGGGGAGAAACTCGTGCCCAGCAGTTGGACGTGTATAATGGGTTGCCATTAATATTATTATTATAGGTTGACATACAAGCTAACGGACCACCTGATTGAAAGTGGTCACCGTCGCCTGTGAACATTTACAATACCAGGAGAGTTTCCAATGCGCTGTCAGCCCTCAACATAGAGCAACTCGGCCCAGCGGCCGCGGCGGACCACAGGGGAGTAGCCATAGCGTATACTACCGATGCAAAACAGTCTGACCCTGAAGGACTCTTTTGACGCGTTTTTTTAAGAATTTAATATCGTTTTATTCACTATTTACACTTTTCGGCTCAAACGATCTCGAAAACCGAATCGTTGAGCGCTGCCACGCGCCCAATTTGTGTGGGTGGAACCTCTCTCTTCGGCAGGTAAAGCAAATTTGTAAATTTTCCGTCTATATTAATAAGCCGGCTCTTCTTTCGACGTATTGATACATGACTTTTTCTGTCTGTGTCATCGAAAAAGATCCTGAAGCATTGCAAATTAGACTAACAAATAATGCACCAATGTGATTGATGTTGCTTCGATGGTACATTAAACGATATTGAAAGCAATGTCTCTGTCGTTTCTAGTGTCGTGTCTGGTCTTGCGTATTCGTGTGTCTTTAATTATGTAAACATAACTTCACACCTGTTATCCCCGAAGGGGTAGGCAGAGGTAAATGCATGCATTCAAGCATACATGCAAACACTCACGATTCGCCGGTTACGTTTTGGCCCATGTAACAGGTGGCGAGTCTGTTGATATCTCCGGGCAAATCACCAAACTTCGAGGTACTGGGAAATTTCCAGAAAATGGAAAAATCCCAATAGAACCATAGAAAAAGGACTTTACACCAGGACCTCAGCGTAGTAGTAGTGGCCTGCTACCTCTAGGCTACCGAGGCAGTTATTGTTAAGTCTTTAATTAGCTAAATTAAATGTACGTTCTTCGTCAGGTGGCAACATTTCGCAAGACGCGGCACGAGAACCTGGTGCTGTTCATGGGCGCGTGCATGAAGCCGCCGCGCCTCGCCATCGTCACGTCGCTCTGCAAGGGCATGACGCTCTACACCCACATCCACCTGCGCAAGGACAAGTTCACAGCCAACAAGAGCGTGCTCGTGGCCCAGCAGATATCGCAGGTACTGTGCAAGAGAATACGTAATAATACTACGCATAGAATGGACACCTCGACGTCCCGCCCGATTTCCCCGCCTCACCCAACCACCTCCCCTCTTATGGGCGATGGTTGGTATTCTATACGTGCCACGCGCACAGGTGCACGAGTATATAGACGTCACTGATTGATGTCTGTGTAATAGAGGCCAAATTGTAATAGAGGCCAAGCGTTTGTATGGAATTTTGGCGGAGTGTCCGCGGTGTGACTGTGCCCCACATTCCCTACAAGCTTGCTACAATCATGTCGCCTAAGAAGATGGCATAATCGGCAGCTTATACTTAAAGGTCGTAGTGGCGGACTAAGGGGGGGAGGGGGGGATAGCGGTCCGCCACGGGCCTCCAAAGATCGACTAGTCGCTGGGAATCATGAAAGATTTGTAGAGCTTATTGAGGAAGTTTTTTTTTGCTCAAGCGTTTTCCTTGATGTGTATTTTAGAATCTATCTTAGAATATGAGTGTGGACGGGGGCACCTTAATTTTACGTCATGACCTTTTTTTTTTTGCTCATGTGTTACTAGTGGGTCCCCAAATGTCAACATGTCGCCCCGGACCCCTGATGACCTTAGTCCGCCACTGCAAAGACGGTGTTCTTTTAGTTAAGGTCCGACAATTTCTTTGCCAAATTAAATTACTTTTTTACTAAGTTGGCCTCACTACAGCTATTACTAATAAAGATTCCTCATGAAAACATATTACTAATAAAGATTCCTCATCTAAAAGTGACCATAGAAATATTTTTCTGTTTATTTTTATTTCTGGGCATTTTCAATTTTCTGGAAGTTTCCCAGCACCTCGGCGTTTAGTAATGTGCCCGGAGATGTCGTCGCGGACGGAGGCTCGCCACCTGTTACATGGATCAAAACGTAACCGACGAATCGAGGGTATTTTCATGTATGATTGAATGCATGCGTTTATCCCTGGGCGATTGCAGGCGTGAAGTTGCGTTTTTTAAGCTATTGCATAGCTTCTATTGAGGGCCTTGAGCGCGGGGACCGAATTCAGAAATTCCGTAACGAAAAAACCTCACGCTATATTTACGTATTGTAAAATATTAAAAATATTTCAAACAATATTAACTTTTTTCTAAACTAATATTATAAAGAGGTAATATTTTTTTGTTTGTTTGTTTGTTTGTATTGAATAGGCTCAATAACTACTAAACCGATTTAAAAAATTCTTTCACTATTCGAAAGCTACATGAGCCACGGGTAACATAGACTATATTTTATTTTGTAAAAAATAGGGTAAGATATTTGGGTTTTTCAGACACAAGGTGTAAAAAATCAACCAGAAAAGTTATTTATTTTGCGTACGCTGCCTAAACTATAAAAGATATCGAGGAAGACTTTAGGCTATATCTGAGAGGAGAGGAGAGCAAAGTCCTACACGTCGATTTTTTAAAATTCATAATTTTTTATAACAGGGCATGGGATATTTGCACGCGCGCGGTATCATACACAAAGACCTGAAAACGAAGAACATTTTTCTGGAGAATGGCAAGGTGGTGATCACGGATTTCGGCCTCTTCAGCGTGACCAAACTTTGTTTTGGAAATAAGTGAGTTGTTTCGAAAAATGTATTCATGTACTTTATAGGAGTTTAGTCATATATATTACGTCCTGTGGAACACTGAAGAAGCGCAGTATACTTGTCTAGTTTGTCTTTACAATGGAGATCAAAAGATACAGAATAAAACGTAGAATAATGGAAAAATACTCAAAAAAAAAAAAACTAATTTGAATAGTTGTTTTTTTGTCGGAAATATTTATTCATTGTAATTTTTGTATGACGGCGACCACGTACCGGAAAACGAAGCGTAGGCAGGACCCCCACGAGGTGGACCGACGACCTGGTGAAGGTCGCGGGCTATCGCTGGATGAGGGCGGCCCGGGACCGTTCGTTTTGGCATTCTTTGGGGGAGGCCTTGGTTCAGCAGCGGACGTCTTTTGGCTGAAATGATGAACAATATGCCACCACATTGCTACTATGACATTCTTGTTTTACATACATTGTTATTATGTTTGTCCCAGCGCTCGAGGTGACAGCTTGGGCCTGCCGCCGGGCTGGCTGTGCTACCTAGCCCCGGAGCTAGTGCGGGCGTTACGGCCCCACGCTTCCCTACACCTGCCCTTCTCCAAGGCCACTGATGTCTACGCTTTCGGGTACGTATATAACCCGCACGAAGTTATTTTCTAGCACTGTGGTTCTTGAACGTTTTTTTTTAAAGATGGAAAACTTTTAGATATTCTGGAACTTTGAATTGATTGCACATTGACAGTATCTGTAAATCATGAGTGATGCGACGTTTGCAATTTCGAGTAGACAAATTGGATTTGGAATTTTAAAATAAAACAGTTGACAACCATGTTATCTATAAACAATATTCTTAAAGCTTTTTTATAAGAACACTTCAGTATCGTTGTGATTTGAAAATCGATGAAACGAAAAAGGGACAGTAAATAAAACACATACATTCATAAGATTTAACGTGGGAGAAAAGGAAATAGGAAGTATTATACAGTGTCTCTTATGAATATTTTTGTAGGTTTCACTTGTACCACATGTGAATTGCACACATTTTTTAATCATATTGGCTGCGTTCCACTAATCGACCGCAGTGACCGCGACCACGACCGCTGAAATTGCCGTTCCTCTAATGTAAAAAGGTCGCGGGCGTTGTAGGCGAATCTCATAGGTGGGACACACGCCGTTCTTTTTTCGAATCCCGCTACAATATGGTGAAAGTCCACTCTGATCCACCATTATTTTGTAAGCGAAGTGGGCGCGATGCTGTCGCGAACAGTGACGTCATCTATCGACGTCGAACGATCGCTCGCGTCGACCACGGGCCTTAGGTGGAACGATACAAAGGGCGTTACAATCGTTGCGACTGTTAAGTGGAACGGGCTCATTGATTCTACAATCTGTCTCGTATCGTTGGGAGAATAATAAGCGATGTTTGTTTTAAGATTGAAATCAAACATCAATAGAATCTTAGCGTGTGTTCGAAGTTCGAAGAATGGTTTTCATTATTGCAGGACGGTGTGGTACGAGTTGCTGTGCGGGGAATACCCGTTCAAGGGGCAGCCGCCCGAGGCCATCATCTGGCAAGTGGGCAAGGGCGTCAAGCAGTCGCTCGCCAACATGCAGGCTTCTAGAGATATCAAGGTAATGGTCAAAATACTTTTATATGGTTAACGTTTGTTAGCCGCACAAAAGTATACAAAGTCTCAAATGTTAAGATTATTAGCTCAGATTAAACTGTAGCTTAGTGGTAGGAGGCTACTACTACCATGCTGGGGGTTCTTTGTTTGTCGCGTAAAATCTTTAGTTATATTGGGCTTTTTTCATTTTATGGAAGTTACCCAGTACCTCGGAGTTTAGTAAAGTATCCGGCGAATCGAGGGTGTTCGCTTGTATCTATGCATGCAGCATTTACCTCTGCCTACTTCTTACGCGATTACAGAACACACAGAACTCGTGTATTCCATTTATTTCATGCAAGATTCACGGACTGAACACCCATTTCCTTATGTGGTTTGTGTCCGTTGTGTTCATGGATGCTTTTTCCGCTGCACAGAAATTTTATAAAAAAAATATAACTCTGGTTGTTTGTGTGCAGGACATCCTGATGGTGTGTTGGGCGTACCGCGGCAGCGAGCGGCCCGACTTCCCGCGCCTGCTGTCCACGCTCGAGAAACTGCCCCGCAAGCGTCTCGCGCGCTCCCCCTCGCACCCCGTGCACCTCTCGCGCTCCGCGGACTCCGTGTTCTGAGGCCGGCGCGCCGCCGCGCTCGCCGTGCGGCCCTAGCGACCCTCCCCCCGCGACCCGCTCCCCCTCGCACCCCGTGCACCTCTCGCGCTCCGCGGACTCCGTGTTCTGAGGCCGGCGCGCCGCCGCGCTCGCCGTGCGGCCCTAGCGACCCTCCCCCCGCGACCCGCTCCCCCTCGCACCCCGTGCACCTCTCGCGCTCCGCGGACTCCGTGTTCTGAGGCCGGCGCGCCGCCGCGCTCGCCGTGCGGCCCTAGCGACCCTCCCCCCGCGACCCGCTCCCCCTCGCACCCCGTGCACCTCTCGCGCTCCGCGGACTCCGTGTTCTGAGGCCGGCGCGCCGCCGCGCTCGCCGTGCGGCCCTAGCGACCCTCCCCCCGCGACCCGCTCCCCCTCGCACCCCGTGCACCTCTCGCGCTCCGCGGACTCCGTGTTCTGAGGCCGGCGCGCCGCCGCGCTCGCCGTGCGGCCCTAGCGACCCTCCCCCCGCGACCCGCTCCCCCTCGCACCCCGTGCACCTCTCGCGCTCCGCGGACTCCGTGTTCTGAGGCCGGCGCGCCGCCGCGCTCGCCGTGCGGCCCTAGCGACCCTCCCCCCGCGACCCGCTCCCCCTCGCACCCCGTGCACCTCTCGCGCTCCGCGGACTCCGTGTTCTGAGGCCGGCGCGCCGCCGCGCTCGCCGTGCGGCCCTAGCGACCCTCCCCCCGCGACCCGCTCCCCCTCGCACCCCGTGCACCTCTCGCGCTCCGCGGACTCCGTGTTCTGAGGCCGGCGCGCCGCCGCGCTCGCCGTGCGGCCCTAGCGACCCTCCCCCCGCGACCCGCTCCCCCTCGCACCCCGTGCACCTCTCGCGCTCCGCGGACTCCGTGTTCTGAGGCCGGCGCGCCGCCGCGCTCGCCGTGCGGCCCTAGCGACCCTCCCCCTTCCCACCAGCGACCCGCTCGCCCTCGCGCCCTCACCGTCCGCCGTCTCACTTCCCGCATCCTCGCTACTCATTCGGCGCTCCTCCCGCTCCTGACACGCGCCTTGTGGACACTGGACCCTCAAACTAGCCGAACCGCCTGAATGCCCATGCCTACATCGTTCACATGACTAGCCCTCTTCCCCGTGCCCCTATACTAGTTCTCTTCCTCGCGCCCCTATACTAGCCCTAGGTGCCGGTGCCGACGCTGTACGCTTTCAATACCGCGGGGCTATTACTCCCCATGTCCGCTATACTTACAGTGTGATGCTAGAATGCCGCACCTCCTACGCTCTTACTGTTTCAGTCCCTTCCCTACGCACTACCAGGGCCTTTACCCTTTTACGTCTGCAGTGCATTGCGGTTTTATCATTTCGTTCTACCGCAGGGCCAACACGTTACTACCTTCCAAAAATTATGCCAGAATAATACTGTCTTGTATTGTCCGAAATACACATTGAAGACGAAACTACTGTGCAAGTAACTTGTGATCTTTGTTCTTCAAAATATATTTTTAAAATATATAATATCAACATTAGATTATAATACAAACGACGACATAACGAGAACACTTCGAAAATCGAATCATTTTTATTTTGAATTTGTTACTATACTCTGCTATAGTTTTATCAATATCAACGATTTTATACTCGGTAACGTATTGGGGTGACAAGGGAGAATGTACATAATAATTTATTTTTAAAAATCTACTGTAAAGCATTTTAAAAACTCCTAGCTAAATTTTATAAAGTCTGTACAAAATAGTCTACGCTGTGCTTCTGTAAAAACGCGTCTTGTCGCCTCAATCCGTAGTTATATTTCTGATATAGCAGACAGGTCGATGCTTGTAATATAATAGGCAAATATTAAATTTGTAATGTTACCCCCTTATTCATAAACGTACATTGGATACGTTTTAGCTATAGAGTGCTTTGTCTTTGTCAGTTGCATTGTCAAATGTACAGGATAGAAAAGGACAAAGGAGAGATTAGCAACACTTTAGCTAAAAGGGAATAAGGGGGTAAATCTATAAGGACTACTGTAAGTAAGTCTTGATCTCTGGTTTATTGATAGTTTAAATTATATTTTCGTATTTTTAATGAACATGAAAAGTTGACTGCGTTGTTGATAAACGTGTAAATATTGTATAGTGTTACAATTTGTGCTGTGATGGCGGCGTCGTGGGTGCAATGATCTTTCATAATGCTATTTTATTAATTTTTTTCTATGTTATGGAAGTGGCAAACAAGCATGCAGTTCACATTGATGTTAAGTGATGACTGCAGCCTATAGACACCCACAAAAAGACCAAGGTCGAAATGCAGATGCATTACCATTCCTGAGGCCTAAGGTGTTATACCTCTGTGCCGGAAATTACAGGACCGTACATCACCACCTGACCGGAACACTATAGTGCTGAACACTACCATTTAGCGGCAAGTATCATATCAAACTACAGACTACAATTAATATTGCACATCGAGCCTATGAAAGAGACAATCGGCTAGTTTCGACTTCGTAGAACGTTATCTCTGTTGCACACTGCCTATGTAAGCACTGATAGTCCGGTATTGTTCAAAACTTGATCAAAATGGTCGACAAACGTCACATGTGTAGTGAGCGAAAGAGATAACACTATAGAGCCAAATGTATCTGAAATCTCTTCTAAAGTCGATGCAATGCAATATTTCTTGTGGGCTGTATCTTCGTGATAGATTTGATAGAACATGACCATTTGTTTCTATAGTGAGGTTATATGTTGACTGATTGAATTATAACATTATTTTAAACGGTAGTGAATTTTACTATAATAATTTAAACTTTAACATATGATGTACTTAATGTTAGCAATTGTTTTCCTAGTTAGTGTGAATATAAATTTTACTTTGTTATATTTTTTACAATTGTGTCTGTTTATACATTAATTTCAATTGGTTTTAAATTATTAGGTGGTATAGAGTTTCATACATAAAGATCACTGTACCCGATACGCAAGAATTCAAATATAATAAATAGGCTAAGAGTTGATACTTTTAATACTATGTTACATAATTTTTCCGCTTTTAAAAGGATTTATTGTAAGAATCCGTGAAAAGCCTTATTCTGGTTGTTACTATTTTTAATTTTACCTCCCGTATACCAACTGACGCTCGACATATGTATCCGCCATTTTGTTGTCTCAGTTGTACCAATAAATTGGCGGAACGCGTTTGGGTGTATTGTAAATAAAAGAACATTCCTTAAAGGTAGTTCATTGGGGTTTTTTAAATAAATAGCTTATACAAACAATAAGTATCATATTCTGCGACTCAGAACCTACTATAATTCACTTATTTTAGATTATTTCTTACAATTAAGTGATGGTTGTGTTGATTAGAAAATTTCCTCACAACATTTCGATATTCCCGCCGAATCAATATAAAGAATTTGTTCTTCACCTAAAATGACAGTTCACGGGTCGTAGAATTGATTGTTTATTATGATTATCTTTCGAAGGTTACCACTTTCTATAGGATTTCTAAAGAGGCTTTCTCATTAGCTCCATTTTGTGGCTGCTTTATTACTGAAGATTGTTATTTTATTTCTAGCTTTATGTCAATATCTTAATTTTTATATCTTAACATACTTTTAAGTTTAAATCATATTAAATAAGAGTTCCTCGTCTTTACTATGTACTAAATATTGGTATATTTACGTCGCCTAGTCATCAATTGAAGTATTTTTATTTTAGAATATTTAATTGCTCATAAATAGTTCCAATTTTTTTTTTAACACTTCAGGAGTAAAGCAGCTTACCTTACCATAAAAGAAAAAAAAGTCATATTAAAATTTCATTTTGTATTAAAAAGAATTATTACCCGTATTATAATGATAGGTTTAAAAAAAAACTGGTAATTGTTAATTTATTGTTTACTAAATTATTGTTGAATGATAGACGATTTTTTCTGGTCACTTCAGATCCTTAACTAAACTGATAGAGTTGTTGTATATTGATAAATTAATTTTTCTGGAGTGAAAAGCCACAATAATTTGTATATAAAGCGCGTGGCTAGGCTTGTTCCACTGTATTATAATAAATATTTATTCACTTTTGGCTGATACGCATTTATCTACACAGCTTATAAAAGTTAAATAAATATGTTCAAAAATAATTTTATTTAACTTTTAAAACCACTAAATCCATGATTTGTGAAAAAAAATATGATAAAACAAAAAGTTTCATTTATTTATAAGCTATGTAGAGATTGCGACGGTATGTGTACAGACAGATTGGCTCTCATACACTTGTAGTTTTACATATGTATCGAGGTTTCCAGATGATTAGGTTAGTTACATTTGCCAAAATAAATTTCCCATCACTGTTTTCATTGTTTCATTAAACCCATATCTTGCTTTCTTTAAAACAGTTATGAAAAAGGTATGTATGTATGTATCTTCACACCAGGTCCCTAATGAGGTAGGCAGAGAGAGATGCCTCATCTACCTTCATCGTTCTCTTCATACATACACACCGATTCCTAAGACTTGACGCCACCATTAGACAGAACTCGACCATTATGGAAAAGGTACCTGTGATAATCCATGATTTAAAAAAAGACTACATCACTTGTATGAAGATCGTGATGAAGTAGCATGACAGAACTGGATATTTTGCGCTTCACACGCTCTGCCTATGTAAGGGATATCACGTGAAGATACCACTTTCTTTTAATTTGGTTCTGACCATGGATGGTGCCTAATCTTGAATCCACAGGGATGTCTTTTCTGCTGACTAGCAAGTATATGGTTCTATTATATTAATTGTTTTAATGTAAAAAAAAAAGAAAAAAATTTAGTACAGGCATCTGGATGTGATGATCTCACTGCCCTATAGTGGGGAAGAATTCTGCTAGCGCAGTCAATGGGGCATGGGGACACCAGCAGCATCCTGCGATAAAATTACTGCCACTCAATAGACAACACGCATGCCAAGCATGGATATTATGGGCATATGGGAACCATATGATGCAATAGAACATCTTACAGGGAGGCTTCAGCAGTGGGCGTTTGTTGGCAAAACAAAGATCATAATATGAAATGCTGCTAAAACTGAAGCTACAACGAAAATTGGGTATTCTTATATTCAATTACTATAGCTAAAGAGATCCTTCCACAAGTAGCTGATCATCTGGGATCCTCATTTAATGAGTGATTTAAAAAGTGCTACTAAAACCAAGTAGCACTTTAATTATATCAACATACCAGGCTTTTGATGAAAAAGCACTCTACGTGGTCCATGCATTTGGATGCTATAATGCCACAGACAGATAAAAAGTTAATTGAGTTAAAAAGTACCATAAAAGTAAATAAGAGAAAACTTTAATATACCTATATTTATTATATTATAAACAGACTCTTCATAATCATACAAGAATTATCAATCTTCCATTATAGTTCATATCATTTTGTGTATTGTTGATCAAACTAAATGTATTTTATTACATTTAACTCTTCCATTTTAGTGGCAATTCTCATTACAATCAATACAAATATCTTAAATTTAAAAACACAAAGTCCATAATTGTATCAGCATGATGAAACTAGCCACAATTACACACATGGCAACAGAATGACATGAAATACTATGACACATGTCCTGCAAGTATACTAGCTATGTTCCCACACATCCGTTTAATGTCTTCATCACTCAAAAACTCTGCACCTAATATTGCATTACCAACTGCAATCGTTTCTCTCATCGTGTTAGCCTTAATCCAAATTCTGCCATTCATGCCAGCAGCTATTTCAAATGGCCACTCATTTTTTATAGAATTCAACAACGGACAATTGGGGCTTAAAATCTTTCTAATGAGGTTTAGTGAACATTTGAATACAAAACCATCGGTTAACACGCCAAGTCTACCTTTCTTTCCATGGGAATCTACACAAACAAGTTCCGGCTCCATGTCCTTGCTTGCTACCATCATTTTAGCGTAAATCACGTCACCAACTTGCACTTCAGGTCTGTTCTTCTTAGTTGCACCTTCAAACGAGAGATACGAGAGCGCGGCGGTACTTGCTCCCCCAACATCTACTCGGAATATATCCCCGGCTTTTTGTGTTACCACGCCAATCACATTCTCACCCCTTGCCGGCACGTACCTCTTCTGGTAATTATCCACCCAATACGTAATTGGATTTCGCTTTTTCAAAATACCAGGTTTCGTCACGTAGATTTTATTGATGCCTTTCCGGAGGCCAGGTCCGATTATAACTTTTGCTTTTTCTCCGGCCGATTTTATCTCTTGGCAATAGTCTCCAGGCAGAACGATGTCACCGACGGATACATTCATGGTGATAATCCTTGGTTTTCATTCGCGTACTTTATTTTAGGTTATCGAAATAACATCAAGTTTGAGATTACGAACAAATTCAAACAATAAAAATATTCCTTCCTTCCAAAGTTCCAATCACAGACCAATAAGTGCCAATAACCAAGTTCGAATAATAAAAATAAATATACTTTAATATACCACCTTCAGCCACTTTGAGGTTATTTTTTTTTACTTTTTTTTAGGTTTTTTTTTTTTTTTTTTTTTCTTATTATGGCATCGCTATTACGCATATTGCCAGTGTCAAGTAAAACGATATTTCATATTTATATAAGCAGCGTAAAAGTTTGTATAATATAGTCATCAAGTATAATATGCAAGTATCAAGTATATAAGTTATCAAGTATAATATGTCAGTCAAGTGAGTTACAACCAAGTTATTCGAGTAAAGCTATGGCTACTTTACCAGAACATTTACAATGTAGTTTTGGAGACAACCTGAAAGGTCGTATTTTCGCACTGTTATTCTATTTCACTATACACGGGCACTGTAATGAACCTATATCAAACAAAATGCCACCAATTTTATTCAATATAACTTAAAAATACACCAAGAAAGTGAAATAAAATAAGAGCACCATACGCCGCTTTCAAGGTTCCCGCCAAAAACCCCTTTTTTTAGGTTATGTTTACTTTACTGACATTTTGGGTGTGTTTAGAACAAATCAGATCTTACAAAACCTTGTAAGTCAATAAAATAAATAAGCGCACTGAATATTATAATAGGCAATCGGACAGCTATTGAAAATAAATGTAAACTATGATTAGAATGAATGTTTGTCAAAAAATACGACGACTCATTAAATATTTTCGTGAAATATTAATAATTTATATTTTGAAATTGCAAAATAATATTTTAATATTAATAATAAATTAATATTTTTTATCTGTGCTCCATGTTGAACGAAACATCAATCACAAAACGTGACATCATATGTTTGTACAACAAATATTTAACACAAGTGATATTTTGATTTATTAACTCTTTTTTTTTGGATATTTTCTACGATAATTTACACGAAAATTATGTTAACCGAAATTCAACAAAATTAATTTGCACTTGGTTAGTCGTATGGAATAGGCAATCGGACAGCTATTGAAAATAAACCCGTTTTACATAACAATAAAACGGTTATTATGTGCCGAGAAAACACAGCATAGCATTATGAAGAAGCAGTGTGAACTCACCTTGTAGCCTTACTTACCTTAGTGTGAAACAGCCTAAAGATAATCCTGTCTACTTATCCCTTGTTTATGGATATTGTCACCACTAGGCGGGAACCAAACTGTCTTGTCATTGCAGTCTTCACCAGAAGAACCTTACTGCTGTGCTGTGTTTTCTCGGCACATAATAACCGTTTTATTGTTATGTAAAACGGGTTTATAATAAACCCGTTTTACATAACAATAGCCTTTGGAAAACACAGCATAGCATTATGAAGACGTGTTTGATATCTGCTGGTGACAAAATAAGACACACGCAATGTTGAAATTAAAGTTATAATAGTCTGAATAATTATGTACGTTCTCTGAATAAGTATAGTACATATACCTTAAAATATATATACCTAGTTTTTCTTCTACAAACTTGAAGAAATCAAAATCATCCTATTATATTTTTTAAACATATAAAATAAATATTATCTTCAGTTTGGATAAATTAAATTAGATAATCATATTATTTTAAAATTATCCATCAAATGGTTATCATTATTATTATCGCATCGCTGTGTATTAATTTCTCGACAATAATGCTTCTGAACAGTTCCAACCGCTGCCCAGTTACCCTTCTCTAGAATTTCTTGTACTGGCCTATTCTCCAGCCAGGCCAATGATGCAACAGCTGATCGACATGAACCAGGTGCAGCACTGATTCCTGCATCCTTTAAAACTGAATGGACCCATCCTCCTATAACTGTCTTGGAGGCTGGTTTCGGATCCCCTTTTACAGTAATAAAAAGATGTTCACCAGCCGCTCCGGCTCTTCGATCCCTAGATATTTCAATCCAACGTCGAACCCATCTAACTGGACATAAATTTTCCTCCTCATGTGGAAGTAATTTCCACCCAGATTGGCGTCTAGATCCATAATCTGTCTTTGCTCCGAATACCGACCACATACATATTTCATGATCATTATCTGAAAAGTTGGGTTCAGAAATTCTTAACAGGGTTAGATCATGTAATCTGCGGCCAGATGTTAATAGTAAAATTGTTGCAGTTCTCCTAGCAACTTCGAAAAGTGAATTATCCTTAAAATTCCCCATTAGCCAGTCTGTTACCTGTCTTACGTCCCATATAGGTGACTTATTGGGAGGTGGTTTAGAATTATGAATAGCCCTTAATACCCGCCTGACTATGAAGTTTGATGAAATCTCCTCATTCTGGCCATAATATGTAGCAACTGCTGACTTATGTACTAACATAATGGAGTTTGCTAGTTTTTCTTTTAAAAAGGTATCAGTCAGAAATCGATCCACCTCTTCTGGTCTGGGAGACTTTCCATTCACCTTAATAGTACGGCACCATACTATCCATCTCCTTATGGCGGGTTCATAGGTATCGAGTGTTGAGGAACGCCAGGTTGATTTAAGCAGGTTTCTTTCTGCCTGAGACCAGGAAGCTAATTTGTGGGACCACCACCAATTTTCCATACATGTAGAGTCAACTGCTCGACCTGTGGTGGTGGCCGACCCGTCGTGAGGTCCACAAGAACTTGTCGTAGGTTGGTCACCGTCATCGGCCTGTCTAAGGCTCGAGCTTGGAGATCCGTTCGCCAAAACGGTTGCTCCCAGTCTGGTGCTACCATGAGGTAAACACCTGTCGCCCTGTTTAAATGTGCGAGTACCCTCGGTATTAGATTTGGTGGAGGAAAAATCCATCCTTGGCTGAAATTCCAATCTCGCGAAAAGGCGTTTATGAAGCCTGTGGAAGAGTCTCGCGGATCTAATGTAGCGTAGTTTGGTACGATAGCAGACCTTCTTGATGAAAAAAGATCCACATCTGGCATGCCCCATCGGTTGAACACCTCCGAGGTTCCCTGGGGTAACAGATGCCATTCTGGAATTGGACGTCTCCGAGACAGTCTGTCTGCTATGTTGTTGTATCTGCCTAGAAGATACTGAGCTGACAGTGTTATATTCCACTTGTCTAGCATCTGGAGAAGATGAAAGGTAAGGGCTAATAGACCTACGGAGCGAGTGCCTCCCTCCTTGCGTATATACGCCATAACAGTCCTGTTGTCTGTCTGTAGCAGAATATGCGAGTCTCTGAGACTTTCTGTCTGGGCCTCTATGGCAGACAGTACTGCAAACATCTCTTTTTTGTTGCTGTGCCAAGGTATTTGCGACGGAGACCAAGTTCCTGACATCGTTTTTTGATTTAGCATTGCTCCCCAACCCACGTCCGACGCGTCTGTGGTTAGGAAGTGTGCTATCCTCTTGGAATGTATTGGACTTATTCTGGTTAAGGCTCCGTGCCACCATTTGATGTCCTCCATGGCCTCCATGGCCTTCATCATGGACTGGCTCAGGCAGGCTCAGGTAAAGAGGGCCATCTTCTAGAACCGAATCGACTTTTTTAAGTCCCAACAACAATTTAACTAAACAGGCCCATTTCTTTTTCTTTGTGATTTGACAGTTGGTCAACCCACTTTTCAATGTCAACCAACTTGACATTGACATTAGATTTTGAATCGAATTTCATGTGCGTGTGTTGTGTTGTGGTTTGTGGTTATGTTTTTCCGAATACTCTGAAAAGCACTATGTTTACAATCTATTTATAATAAATTTTAAAATGCTAGCCACTGTACATAATGACGTATTGGCTTACAAAGGAAGCAATTATCTGCGCCTTAGGTTACTTCTCTCAACTCTAAGTGGTCGCCCGGTGAGAATCGAAGACATCCGCAGTTCGCACGATGACCCGGGCCTCAGGGAGTACGAGGTGAACTTAATACGGTTGCTGGATAAAATAACAAATGGGACACGCGTGGAACTGAGTGAAACTGGTACATATTTGTACTACCAACCAGGGATACTGGTTGGTGGCCAAGTGACACACTCCTGTTGTCCACAGAGGGGTATAGGTTAGTATGTTCATTTATTATTAAACCCCAGTGGCTCGCCCCGGCTTCGCACGGGTGTAATGAATATTATGTAGCTTTTGTCACTCAGTGAAGATACAGCTTTCTAATAGTGAAATAATTTTTGAAATCAGTTCAGTAGTTTTTGTGTGAAAATGTTACAAATATACATCCAAAAACAAATGTTTACTCTTTATAATTTTATTCATGCGAAAAAATGACAATTGAATTTCAATTGTTCTGTAGCCGCCAGCAGTTTTATGTTCCATGATGGGTTAAGTTTATGAATAGATTAGTATAGATATATTTGTGTCTAACTATATGCCTTATTTCCTCAGTAGAGGTATAAATGAATGATTTATATAAATCCATACACTCGTAATATTATTAGGCTAGTTTTGTTTTTGAATCTGATGTCCTGCTGGTATTAAACTGTAACCTTGGCTTAATCAAAATATTTTCTTATATGAACTGTTAACTAGAACTTAATAAAAATACAGGTTTTTATTTAGTAGTCCATTGATAAGGAATTAATATATTCAGTCCTGTGTTCAAATCTAATAATAGTAATGTAGATCACAGGCTCACCACCTATTACATAGGCCAAAACGTAACCGACAAATCATGGGTGTTTGCAAGTATGCTTGAATGCATGCACTTACCCCTGCCTACCCCTTCGAAGATTACAGGTGTTAAGTTATGTTGTTCAAATCTATATTAATATTATAAAGATAAACAGTTCATTTGATTGAATATACTAATCTCCTGAACAACTGGTTCAAATTGAAAAAATATTTTGTATTGGATAGTCCACTGGCATCAATGGTTTTTATTTTTATTTTTTTTATGTTATAAAAGTGGCAAACAAGCATGCAGTTCACATTGATGTTAAGTGATGACTGCAGCCTATAGACACCCACACAATGACCAGAGGTCAAAATGCTAATGCGCTGCCACTCCTGAGGCATTAGGTGTTATGCCTCTGTGCCGGAAATTACAGAGCCGTACATTACCACCTGACTGGAACACGATAGTGCTGAACACTACCATTTAACGGCAAGTATATTAGGTAATGCGGTGGTGCCTACGCCCGCGAGCTCCGTCACTGGAGCTCTACCACCAGTATATAATTGTAGCAGATGTTGGAAAAAATCCCGATGCAAAGCTGGGGTAGGTGGCTAGATGTAAGTTATTTATATATTAAAATATGACATAGATAAAACACAATCTCTTATACTTCCAATTATATTTCAGGCTACTATTTAGAAACGCTTCTAGCTCTGGGACCCTTTTGTAAGGAACCTCTTAATGTTGTGCTGCAGGGAGTCACTCACAATGACCTGGATGTGTCTGTTGATAAAATAAAAGCTGCTGCTCTGCCCATACTCCTGAAGTTCATACTTGTTGATGATGGTCTGGAGTTGAAGGTGGTCAGAAGAGGTAAATAATCGAGTGAATAAGATGAAATGATACAGTCTTTTTTAAAGAAAAATTTGAATTGAGGAAGGACGCGTAACTCAAACTGAGATACCGAAGTCCACACCTGACCGATGCGGACAGACACCCACACAAAGACTAAGGTCAAAATGCAGATGCGTTACCACCCCTGAGACCTTAGATGTTGTGTCTCTGTGATAGTTATTACGGGGTCATACATTACCATCTAACTGGAACATGATAGTGCTGAACACTACCATTTAGCAGCAGATAAATTAGGTAATGCGGTGGTGCCTACGCCCTCGAGCTCCTACACTAGAACTCTACCATCAGTTCCTGTTTATAGTATTGTGTTCACATTAGGCAACTGATACAACAAACTTTTCAGTTTGTTATGCAATAACTTGCATGTGTTATTGCAAAAAATCTTAAAAGATAAAACAATAATAATACAGTTCACAATTTTTTCCAGCTTTAAAATATAACAATATGTGTAACCATCCCTAGAATACTGGTTTCGAATATTTTTTAAATAGATTGTGGTCCAGGAGTGCGACCCATCGACATTGCTATTGTCGTCTATGCTGTCAAATTTTCATGTCGATTTTTACTTTAACTAAATTACAATAATCAGAATCAGAATCAGAAACTCATTTATTCATTTAGGGTGATAGGCACCTCTTATGACACGTCAAAAACAATCAAAATAAATTAAAGCGAATAACAATTGATATACATGTCAAACAAGATAAAAAATATATGTAAAGTCAAGAATATCACTAAGATAAAACTAAATGTAATAAACTAATGTAAAAGTATATCAGTAGAATGTCTCTTTTCCCCTTTACAAACTAATAATAAAGAGTAAAAAGAAAAGAAAAAGAGTCATTCTTTGTCATTCACCGGCAAATTTCCAAAGGCCAATATGATCTGAGAAAAACTTGCCAAATATTGCAATATTGCAATCGAAATAATTAACCATTATCGCTTGTTTCTCACCTACGAAAGCAAGAAAAACAATCAGATTATCACTTCTGCTTTTAATCCTTCAAGGATCGTACGGCCACCGGCGGCGAGACACAATTGAATTTCAACTGTCATATTTTAAAGGAGCTACAAATCGGCATAAAAATTTGAGAGCAATGACAACGACAACAGCAATGTCGATTGGCGCACCCCTGTTCCATTTGCCATTTTTATGCAACAGTGGATACCGTTTGGCTAAAATGATGATAAAATATTTTCTGAAAATTCATATAAAATCATTCCTTTCCAGGAGCGCCGCCTCTAGGTGGCGGCGAGGTGGTGTTCCGGTGTCCCGTGCGGCGGCACCTGCGGCCGCTGCAGTGGAGCAAGTGGGGGCTCGTCAAGCGCATCCGCGGCATCGTGTACGCGCTCCGGGTCTCGCCCACCATGGCTAACCGAGTCGTTGATGCTGCTAAGGGTGTAAATATGAAGATCTTTTGTACTCTCTCTGATCTTTTTGACGAGCGGTGTAGGACGACCGTTTTAACCGAGGCTCACGGGTACGATCCCCAACCATACCAGTTTGTTTCGGGTCTGGGTGTTTGTGTATGTGTTGTGTGTGTACAACGGCACCCACGACACAAGTTTTATACCTAGTGTGGGGCTGTGAGTGTAAGCATATTTTATTTTTTAAATTTTATTCGTATATCTTTATTTTTCTTGCGTAAAACGAGCACGGTGTGAACCACTGCCCACAACCTCACGGTGCAAAGGGCCTTGCGGTTTTGCAGCATCCAGGATGATATGCATGGAGATTAATTACTATTTTGTTCATGCATACTCCTAATTGTTTTTTTTTTTGTTTAGTCTTTAGACTTACCAATTGGCATAACTCAATACCACATACTCTGCAACCTAAAGATTAAGTTAAAGCACAGAGAGGTCATATTTTGCAGAAAGAGAAAATAAAAATTATTTTTTTAGGAGAAAGAGTTTTTTCTAATTTTTTAAGCAGGCAAACAAGCTTGCCGTTCACATTTTTATTTAATTTAATCGAAGTGGCAAACTAGCATGCAGTTTACATTGATGTTAAGTGATGAATGCAGCCTATAGACACCCACACAAATATCAAAAAAATGCAGATGCGTTACCACTCCTGAGGCTTAAGTTGTCATATTTTATTTTAAAGTAAAATGGAAAGAAAAATTTGACTTCAGGCGAGGCTCGAACTCGCGACCTACTGGGAATCTAGTCCAGCCGCTCTTCCAATTGAGCTACTGAAGCCCTGCCCGATTTGTCAAATCTTTCCTTCACATCTATTGCATTGCTTTATGGTAGCAGTAGCGCCATCTATTACCAACTATGCTAGTTAGGCAACCGATATAATAGACTTTTCAGTTTATTGAATATCGTAAAGAAGTCGCTTTTACCCTTAATAATTGTTTAAATTATTTCGCATTAACACATGCTTGTGAAATATATTTTATTTTAAAGAAAAATGGAAAGAAAAATTTGACTTCAGGCGAGGCTCGAACTCGCGACCTACTGGGAATCTAGTCCAGCCGCTCTTCCAATTGAGCTACTGAAGCCCTGCCCGATTTGTCAAATCTTTCCTTCACATCTACTGCATTGCTTTATGGTAGCAGTAGCGCCATCTATTACCAACTATGCTAGTTAGGCAACCGATATAATAGACTTTTCAGTTTATTGAATATCGTAAAGAAGTCGCTTTTACCCTTAATAATTGTTTAAATTATTTCGCATTAACACATGCTTGTGAAATATATTTTATTTTAAAGAAAAATGGAAAGAAAAATTTGACTTCAGGCGAGGCTCGAACTCGCGACCTACTGGGAATCTAGTCCAGCCGCTCTTCCAATTGAGCTACTGAAGCCCTGCCCGATTTGTCAAATCTTTCCTTCACATCTATTGCATTGCTTTATGGTAGCAGTAGCGCCATCTATTACCAACTATGCTAGTTAGGCAACCGATATAATAGACTTTTCAGTTTATTGAATATCGTAAAGAAGTCGCTTTTACCCTTAATAATTGTTTAAATTATTTCGCATTAACACATGCTTGTGAAATATATTTTATTTTAAAGAAAAATGGAAAGAAAAATTTGACTTCAGGCGAGGCTCGAACTCGCGACCTACTGGGAATCTAGTCCAGCCGCTCTTCCAATTGAGCTACTGAAGCCCTGCCCGATTTGTCAAATCTTTCCTTCACATCTATTGCATTGCTTTATGGTAGCAGTAGCGCCATCTATTACCAACTATGCTAGTTAGGCAACCGATATAATAGACTTTTCAGTTTATTGAATATCGTAAAGAAGTCGCTTTTACCCTTAATAATTGTTTAAATTATTTCGCATTAACACATGCTTGTGAAATATATTTTATTTTAAAGAAAAATGGAACGAGCGAGTTCGAGCCTCGCCTGAAGTCAAATTTTTCTTTCCATTTTTCTTTAAAATAAAATATATTTCACAAGCATGTGTTAATGCGAAATAATTTAAACAATTATTAAGGGTAAAAGCGACTTCTTTACGATATTCAATAAACTGAAAAGTCTATTATATCGGTTGCCTAACTAGCATAGTTGGTAATAGATGGCGCTACTGCTACCATAAAGCAATGCAATAGATGTGAAGGAAAGATTTGACAAATCGGGCAGGGCTTCAGTAGCTCAATTGGAAGAGCGGCTGGACTAGATTCCCAGTAGGTCGCGAGTTCGAGCCTCGCCTGAAGTCAAATTTTTCTTTCCATTTTTCTTTAAAATAAAATATATTTCACAAGCATGTGTTAATGCGAAATAATTTAAACAATTATTAAGGGTAAAAGCGACTTCTTTACGATATTCAATAAACTGAAAAGTCTATTATATCGGTTGCCTAACTAGCATAGTTGGTAATAGATGGCGCTACTGCTACCATAAAGCAATGCAATAGATGTGAAGGAAAGATTTGACAAATCGGGCAGGGCTTCAGTAGCTCAATTGGAAGAGCGGCTGGACTAGATTCCCAGTAGGTCGCGAGTTCGAGCCTCGCCTGAAGTCAAATTTTTCTTTCCATTTTTCTTTAAAATAAAATATATTTCACAAGCATGTGTTAATGCGAAATAATTTAAACAATTATTAAGGGTAAAAGCGACTTCTTTACGATATTCAATAAACTGAAAAGTCTATTATATCGGTTGCCTAACTAGCATAGTTGGTAATAGATGGCGCTACTGCTACCATAAAGCAATGCAATAGATGTGAAGGAAAGATTTGACAAATCGGGCAGGGCTTCAGTAGCTCAATTGGAAGAGCGGCTGGACTAGATTCCCAGTAGGTCGCGAGTTCGAGCCTCGCCTGAAGTCAAATTTTTCTTTCCATTTTTCTTTAAAATAAAATATATTTCACAAGCATGTGTTAATGCGAAATAATTTAAACAATTATTAAGGGTAAAAGCGACTTCTTTACGATATTCAATAAACTGAAAAGTCTATTATATCGGTTGCCTAACTAGCATAGTTGGTAATAGATGGCGCTACTGCTACCATAAAGCAATGCAATAGATGTGAAGGAAAGATTTGACAAATCGGGCAGGGCTTCAGTAGCTCAATTGGAAGAGCGGCTGGACTAGATTCCCAGTAGGTCGCGAGTTCGAGCCTCGCCTGAAGTCAAATTTTTCTTTCCATTTTTCTTTAAAATAAAATATATTTCACAAGCATGTGTTAATGCGAAATAATTTAAACAATTATTAAGGGTAAAAGCGACTTCTTTACGATATTCAATAAACTGAAAAGTCTATTATATCGGTTGCCTAACTAGCATAGTTGGTAATAGATGGCGCTACTGCTACCATAAAGCAATGCAATAGATGTGAAGGAAAGATTTGACAAATCGGGCAGGGCTTCAGTAGCTCAATTGGAAGAGCGGCTGGACTAGATTCCCAGTAGGTCGCGAGTTCGAGCCTCGCCTGAAGTCAAATTTTTCTTTAAAATAAAATATATTTCACAAGCATGTGTTAATGCGAAATAATTTAAACAATTCTTAAGTTGTCATGCCTCTGTGCCGGAAATTACAGGGCCGTACATTACCACCTGACCGGAACACGATAGTACTGAACACTACCATTTAGCGGCAAGTATATTACGTAATGCGGTGGTGCCTACGCCCATGAGCTCCGTCACTGGAGCTCTACCACCAGTAATAATGGTCCATCCATTTAAGTGATGACTGCAACCTATAGACATCTTCACGAAAACCAGAGGTCACAATGCAGATGCGTTGTAACCCCTGAGACCTTTGTTTTTACGTCTCTGTGATAGTTATAACTCCCGCTACCAGAACACGATAGTACACTACTTTGTGTGTATAAAATTTTCATAGGTTCATCTATAATTTAAAGTGTTTTGTGCGAAGACATGATGAGCCTTTCAATCCTGTCACTTGACAGGTGATGCTGAAATTCCTGCCCGATGTCTACATCAACACGGACCAGTGCCGCGGCTCCAACGCCGGCAAGAGTCCGGGCTTCGGCATCAGCCTCGTCGCCGAGACGACCGAAGGGACGTTTTACTGCGCTGAAGTGGTAACTTACTTTCTTTTTGTTTTTACTGGAGTACTTTTGTGGAGTAGTGTTGTTGCAATAGTAATAGTCTATCGATAGTGTTGTGATCTATCGTGACCTCGAAAAAACAGTCACACTATCGATAGGACTATCGAAAATATCGACATGCTGCAATACAATCGATAGTATCGATTGTTAAAAATAAGCAATACTGTTGCCAAAGATCAATAATATCGATAGTATCGATAGTTTCGATAGTATCGATACTATCAATACTATCGATACTATTGACACGCATACTATCTACTATCGACATATTATCTACTACGCATTAGTAGTGGTTTCTTGGTCGTCGACTAATAAACTAGTTTACTGTTCAATGATAAACTAGTTTACCAATAAACGGCGCGGCGCGACGCGCGCGACATTTGTATGTTTGCCGTTTACTGAACTAGTCGATCAACGTCAATGTCGTCAACTACTCAACTATGAAACGTTTTGATTTCGTGAACTTTCGTGTCGACGCTCGACGCGGCGCGCGAACCGTGCGAGACGGCAACAATGCACGATTATATTAATGTATATAAACTTAAGACTCAGTAATATAATACCTAAACATTTCCATCAAATGTCGTTCACTTTAACCATACGCGCATAATATGTATGAAATAAACTTGTTGAAAAATATTTCATTAATTCATGCATCGTTGACGGTAAACGGTCAGCGTAGTCAACATAATCGACTAAATTTCAAAACTAGTCCACGAAATAAACTAGTCGAAAAATAGACTACTTAATATACTCATGTATCGTTCACGGAAAACGGTCAAACAACATAATCGACTACATTTCAAAACTAGTTCACGAAATAAACTAGTCGAAAAAAAAACTGTTTTTTCGACTAGTTTATAGTTCACGGTAAACGGTCTTGTTGCGTTGACGTGAAAACCGTCGACGACCCACGTCTACTACGCATACTATTGATAGTGTTTATAACAATACTATCGATACTATTGATCTTTGGCAATTATTTTTAACAATCGATACTATCGATAGTATCACCTTAGGCCTCAGGAGTGGTAACGCATCTGCATTTTGATCTTGGTCTTTGTGTGGGTGTCTATAGGCTGCAGTCATCACTTAACATCAATGTGAACTGCATGCTTGTTTGCCACTACCATTACATAAAAAAAAAAAGTGTCGTCAAGGGTCGATAGTTTCGATTGGACTATAGCGCTATCGACTGTTTTTCGTAGACCTGAGTCGATCGCGAGCGATAGAATCACTTTGATTGAATCACGATCCAAACACAAGTGATCGGGTCGTGACGTACAAAAAAAGTCGATCATTTGGGTCCTTTGGGTCATTGGGTACTTTGTTTCTCGTGAACTCTATCACATTAAGCATAAGGTACACTTCAGTTTGTTTACAGTTTTATCGATCAAGCTCCCCTGCACCATGTCATCTAATTGTAAAATTTATGCTATATACCTATAAAGTTTAAGAATGAAATTATAGTGATAATTAATTGAAATGTATTAAAATGAAAAATAGCCAGCGACATAATGTGTGAATCGCGATCTCGTGTCTCGCATCCTTATCAGATGGGTCTCGAATCACAAGTTCATGAGCTACAGTATACGTTTGAGCGAAATCGAGTCGCGACCCAAATGACCCAAACGATCGAGTCATTTAGACTCGATCACCTTGTCAATGGGTCGCGATCGACCCGAATCCCGACGGAGGAGTGATCGACTCAGGTCTAGTTTTCCGAGGTCAACTATCGATAGCGCAACTATCGATAGTTTAGCAACACTACTGCGGAGGAACGGGTGGAAGTGTTTCTCCGACGAACAGGGAGGATTCTCCG
Source organism: Macrosoma leucophasiata (assembly GCA_036365455.1). Taxonomy (NCBI): domain Eukaryota; kingdom Metazoa; phylum Arthropoda; class Insecta; order Lepidoptera; family Hedylidae; genus Macrosoma; species Macrosoma leucophasiata. The sequence continues at coordinate 19,852,839 of JAWQUS010000017.1, read as the reverse complement.
ATGAGGTAGCGATAGCGCCTGGCTGGCCGCGGCCCAACGATTGTATATATGCCAACTCTTGAGAAAGCTTCGTATGTGCGATGTAATCGATTGACACGCCATCTACCCTACTAGACAAGTACTTTGGTGTTTCGTGAGTGTTCACGACACTACACTCACCACTCCACAACACGCCATTTTTATTGTTTGTAATGGAAGAGCTAAAAGAATAGGCCAAGTGCCAGTCGGCATCGTGCACGTTGGTTTCCGTGCTATCTAAAAAAAAACTGTAAAGCACCACGATTGTTGTAGGGGTAGTAGGTGTGGGTAGGTGATGGTTTTATATAGGGTTACCATAAGTATTTAAAAATGAATATGTAACTATTTACTGCTATAAAAATCCTCGTCGCCAGATGGTGTGTTTGTAGGTAAGCAATGAAACGACCGTCTTTATTTGAAGAAAGTTTATTACTGTCGTAAGCCGCACGTAATACATCACAAAAAGACTTTAACCTGAGACAGACAGCGTAGTCTATTACTAATACTCCGCTGTCTATCTGTCTGCCCCGTTTTTACCTTTTGAGTACGGAGCCCTACTTTAAGTACGAAGCCCTAAAAACTAATATAAATAAAAAAAAACCCGTCAAAAGCAATTTTATCAGCGATTAACATCCATATTATTCTTAATATCAAGAAAGCTCCGAGTAAGTTCTCCTTTAAACGTCGATTGAAAGAGTATTTTTTAGCTCCCCAGATCTAAACAGTTAAATTTTTTTTTCATCATCTGTATCTTTTTATCTGTCCATTTATATTTACTAAATTTTATATGTAATTATATTTTCTAGTATTATATACTTATTTATTTACGTATCTATATATAATATATATTCGTATACTAACATAATGTATGTAGCTATATATTATTTTTTATAGTATTATTATTTAATAATTAATAATGTCAACCAGATTTGTTTTTTTGTTTTCGATTGCAAGTTACTACTATCTTTTGTTATTGCACCTCTTCGACAGCTTTATTTATTTTATTTTTTTAATGTAATGGATGTGGCAAACAAGCATGCAGTTCACATTGATGTTAAGTGATGACTGCAGCCTATAGACACCCACACAATGACCAGAGGTCAAAATGCAGATGCGCTGCCACTCCTGAGGTATTCGGTGTTATGCCTCTGTGCCGGAAATTACAGGGCCGTACATTACCACCTGACCGGAACACGATAGTGCTGAACACTACCATTTAGCGGTAAGTATATTAGGTAATGCGGTGGTGCCTACGCCCGCTAGCTTCATCACTGGAGCTCTACCAAACCAATTTAGACCTAAGGTTGGCTGGTAGAGAATGCCACTAGGCATTAAGTCCGCCTTATGTACATTAATTATGTGCACGAAAGTTTAAATAAATAAATAAACATTACCTTTCGTTTGCTAAGCCACGAGAGACTTCGTTAGTCTCGAATTATAAGGCTTCACTGAACGTTTTCAACGTTCCAGAAATCGGCAACAGTGGGCACAGGAGAGATTTCCCTGCCCGAAGACGTGGGTCGCGAATGTGCGCAGTGGTTGTTAGACGAAGTGTACCGCGGCGGGGCGGTCGACAGTTCCTTCCAGTGGCTACTGGCTTTGTGGATGGCGCTTGGACAGAAAGACGTTAGCGAATGCGTGGTAAGTGCCAACCGAACATTGACAGAAAGACGTTAGCGAATGCGTGGTAAGTGCCAACCGAACATTGACAGAAAGACGTTAGCGAATGCGTGGTAAGTGCCAACCGAACATTGACAGAAAGACGTTAGCGAATGCGTGGTAAGTGCCAACCGAACATTGACAGAAAGACGTTAGCGAATGCGTGGTAAGTGCCAACCGAACATTGACAGAAAGACGTTAGCGAATGCGTGGTAAGTGCCAACCGAACATTGACAGAAAGACGTTAGCGAATGCGTGGTAAGTGCCAACCGAACATTGACAGAAAGACGTTAGCGAATGCGTGGTAAGTGTCAAACGAACATTGACCTAAAGTTCGTTTTCTTTTTTTAGGGCTCCGTAGTAAACAAGGAACCCTTATAGTTTCGCCATGTCCGTCTGCCTGTCTGCCTGTCCGTTCGCGGTTTAGCGCAAAAGCTATTGGTATTAGAGACTTGAAATTTGGCACAAGTATACACCTTAGTCACGCCGACAAAGTGGTAGAATAAAAACATGAAAAATAAAATTATTTAGGGTACCTGCCCTACTTGTAACGCGCGGATATATTTTTTTAATTTTCAATTTCCGTATAGTGTGGAGTATAGTCAAAAGTATTAGGCATGTCCGAACATCATTTTTCGATTTAGTTAACTGTTCATGCCATATTAAGCTTTAAAGTGCAAATTTTCGTTAGAGCCAGGGGTTCCCCCCCCCTGCCAACTAAACGGTTGTTGTTAGAAATTTAAACATTACTGCTATAGTAGCTGCATATAACGAAATTAAAAGGAAAACTATCACACTTAAGTTGGCCTTGCAAGTTTGCGAGTCATAGTCGAACAAATGTATTTTACTCCAAAATTTCGAACAACTGCATAGAAACTATTTATTTATATTTTTTCATTACATCTCTTACTCTGTATCTACGGAACCCTACACTGCGCGTGGCCCGACACGCACTTGACCGGTTTTTTTTGTTATAATGCCATCGCTGTTACAGTACTCAACAATAATTATTGCACATCGAGCCTATGAAAGAGACGATCGGCTCGTTTCGACTTCGTAGAGGGTTATCTCTGCTGCACACTGCCTACGTAAGCACTGACAGTCCGGTATTGGTCAAAACTTTTTTTTTGTTTTTTTTTTTTATTTTGGCATCGCTATTACGCATATTGCCAGTGTCAAGTAAAACGATATTTCGTATTTATTTAAGCAGCGTAAAAGTAAGTATAATATAGTCATCAAGTATAATATGTAAGTATCAAGTATATAAGTTATCAAGTATAATTTGTCAGTTAAGTGAGTTACAATAAAGTTATTCGAGTAAAGCGATGGCTACTGTACCAGAACATTTACAATGAAGTTTTGGAGGCAACCTGAAAGGTCGTGTTTTCGCACTGTTATTCTATTTCACTATACACGGGCACTGTAATAAACCGATATCAAACAAAATGCCACCAACTTTATTCAATATAACTTAAAAATACACCAAGAAAATGAAATAAAATAAGAGCACCATACGCCTCTTTCAAGGTTCCCGCCAAAACTACTGGTCAAAACTTGATCAAAATGGTCGACAAACGTCAAATAGGTACGGTGGGAAAGAGATAACGCTCTACAGAACCGAAATAAGCCGAAGTCTCCTTCTTAAGCTCGATGTGCAATATTTACTGTTGAGCACTGTAAGTATATTGCCAGTGTCAAGTAAAACGATATTTCGTATTCGTATATAAGCAGAGTAAAATTCAGAATCAGTCAGTCAGTCAAGTGAGTCACAGTCAGTAATTAGATTAAAGCGATGGCTGACTTTACCAGAACTTTTACAATGAAGTTTTGGAGGCAACCTGAAAAGTCGTGTTTTCGCACTGTCATTGTATTTATTTTATTTTAAAGTAAAATGGAAAGAAAAAATTGACTTCAGGCGAGACTCGAACTCGCGGCCTACTGGGAATCTAGTCCAGCCGCTCTTCCAATTGAGCTACTGAAGTCCTGCCCGATTTGTCAAATCTTTCCTTCACATTTGTTGCATTGCTTTATGGTAGCAGCAGCGCCATCTATTGCCAACTATGCTAGTTAGTTATAATACAACTATGTCATTGTATTTCACTATACACGAGCCTAGTAATAAACCTTTATCAACTAAATGCCATCAATTTTATTTAATATCACTCAAAAATTCACCAAGAAAATTGGTGGTAGACCTCCAGTGACGGTGCTCGCGGGCGTAGGCACCACCGTATTACCAAATATACTTGCCGCTAAATGGTAGTGTTCAGCACTATCGTGTTCCGGTCAGGTGGTCATGTACGGCCCTGTAATTTCCATCACAGAGGCATAACGTGGCAACGCATCTGCAATTTGATCTCTGGTCATTGTGTGGGTGTCTATAGGCTGCAGTATTCACTTAACATCAATGTGAACTGCGTGCTTGCGAAAAAAAGCGAACAAAGGACGAGACGGCTTAGCGATACATGGGAAAACAGTGGGATCGAAGAGAAACGTTTGAGTTTTTTTGGCGGGAACCTTGAAAGAGGCGTGTGGTGCTCTTATTTCATTTCATTTTTTTCAACGAGATGTCAATCGCGGGTTGCGTTCGTTGATAGAAGACCACAGCGCTCGTAAAATGCAATTATTTAATGTACATAGGTACTAAGTAAATAGGTTGTAAAAAAAATAATATATATATGCTTAATAATTATGGTATGGCGGCGCTATACGCGCCATCTTAGAGAAATCGCCATTGAAAAATACTACAATATTTGACTATTCCAGGTGGGCCCGCTGTCAGAATACACTATAGGATTCCTGAAACTACTCAAAGAATTCTTCGGCGTGATGTTCAAGCTTGAGGTGATGACTGATGATGAATCCGATGATGAAGGCCAAGCGACCGGTCAGAAGGTGAAGATGACGTGTGTCGGCATAGGTTATATTAATATTAGCAAGCGGACTTTATAATATACAGTTTTAATCTTACCTACTTGTATTATTTTAAGCCCTCAATAAGATTACACACATGCAGTGATTAAACAAGCAAGTTTGGGTAATACCATAGAGCAACTCGGCCCACCGGTCGCGGCGGACCGGAGGGGAGTAGCCATAGCGTTTATTACCGAGAAAAACAGTCTGTCAGTTTTTGTGGGAAATACGTGTGTGACACACACTCACACTACAAAATCGTCTATTGCAACGAAACTCACACCTTGACTTTAACAAAATACGTTATCAAATTACGCACACATTTAAATATCTGGGCGACAGTTTTTTTCAGAATTTGGTCTCGTTCTTTGGCAGAGGGGAAAGCCTGCATATGGCTATTCCCCTCTGGTCCGTCGTGGCCGGTGACCCATGTTGCTCTATGGGTAATACAGAACACTTTGGGATGGAAGTAGCTTTACAAAGATTTTATAATAAACTAGCTGATGCTCGCGGCTTCGCCCGCGTTGAAATTTTTTATGAATTTTCTTTGCTATAAACCTTACGGAGCCCGAGACCTTTCCAACGAATGCAAAACCGTGGAAATCGGTTCGTGCGTTCTGGTGTTATAACGTCAGGAAGGAAAACCCGACTTATTTTTATATAATAGATAATACATACTTTTTTTTTGAAGATGGGATTCGTTATGTCAATATGGGTAGTCTAAAATGTCAGAAAAATTATATTATTGAACTGGTAAATGGATAACATTGGATACCTAGTTATCGACAGTTAACTTACATTGGAAATGCAATTTTTAAAAAAGGCTTACTAAAATAAGAAACAAAGTATTTATAATTTCTTTAATTATTTATCTAGTCATATAAAATAATCTTAAAACTACGTCATAAAATAATTAAGGCACATTTTGAAACGAATTTCCTTTTTTTATCAACATTCATCGCAGTGTTGCAAGCATGAAGTATATATGAAGATGGAACCGCTAAAAACAACAATTTAAGTCAAATACCTACTACTAAATCTCTATCTGTGATATCTTCTCATTTTACCACATATTAGAAAGAGAAAGTGAGGCCACACTGGCAGAGATAACGATAGTTTTACCTTCCAGAGTAGTTTATTAAATCTATGCCTTTCAGAGTATGGTCCCCATCTTCATTTCCATAGCTTCATGATTGCAAGGTACTTACAATTTATTCCGCCTTGCAAAAGTATAAAAAAGAATATAAAATTGGCAGTGATAGGTAATTTACAAAGAAATTGATTAAAATCATTAAGTAGATACGTCCGGTCCTCTTTTAATAAAAGTTACAGAATTTGTATTGAAATAAATTCATTTTTTATATATTAAATAATGAATATAATAAAATGAGTATTGGTATCTTGATACTTATAATAAAATAATTCCAAAAACATTTTGACTTAGATTTATTTTATCGACATGAGAATGTACATCGAATATAGACGTTATTCGCACTTCCCGGTCGATTAGAGTGAGATGAATATATGAGAGTGTATCTTCTCCCTCGGTGATAATAATAAATGGTGCAAATAAAATATCACCAAAAAAAAATGGTACCTATTCGTTTAAATAGAAATTTAGGAACACCCTTATCAAGTGCTAACAATTTAAAATAGTTGATATCACATTGTGGAAGCCTAGATTAGGAATATAAAAATAATTTCCACCTGAAATATTCTACTTCAATAATTTTGTTTATGTATCTAAGCTAAACAGATTATGTATTATTTTCAATTTATTTAATCAAATCTTTTGTTATAATTAGCTTTTTTTAATTGTGATGATTATTTATGTAATCAAATATGATCGTCTAAATGTCTACTATTCTTCCTCCAAAAACAAATATATCTACAGATAATATAATAACGTAAAAGAAGACGATCTATTTCATCTAAATTTTATTACGATTGTTGTCCATTAGGAGTAGTTTAAAATAAAAAAAAATAAAAAATAATAATTAACAATCTCACTAAAATTTTGAAATTTAGACTTTACACAAAATAACAAGCTCAGATACAGGTCAGGTTCAGTTTCAGATCTCCAAAAGCTGATCCTAAAAGCCTAAACATCCTTCTCATCACAGCCGAGGCCAGCGGACCAGTTACAAATGCTGCCAACAGGGTCGAAGGATAGGCCTTTGGGACAAATGTATTCCCAGCCAAGTATCGATCCACTCTCCATCCGGGCACACGATATGAACTTCTTGCATGATGTGGGATGCGGGAAGTTGCCTATGTCTAGGCACTCGATGTTGCCTGTTGAAAAAAAGGCATTTTATTTCAAATGTCAGTACACAGATTTAAATTTAAAATAAAAAAAAATACGCTTACACTCATTGTGCCATATTAGGTATTATTTAAACCTGTGTCGTGGATGCCGTTGTACACATACAACACATACAACACCCAGACTTGTAACAAATATGTGTAGGCCAATTCAAATATTTGTCTCGGTGCGGGGGATCGAACCCGCGACCCTTAGAATTAAACGGTCGTCTCACACCGCTGGACTAACCGGGTTGTCAATATTATGTTTTTTAACAGTGTTGCTGGCCTGCTACCATCAGACTATTGAGGTAGTTAAGACTTTTAGCTAACTTAAAACGCTCTACAAAATTATACTGCTTTCTAATAAATATAATTATATCTTTATCTATACATCTATACAAATAAATCAAATTGGAGTGTCTGTTTCTAATATAAAAATAACCGCTTTTTACTGAAGACGAATGTATGTATACAGGGTACATATACCAAAACAACTTTGACTGGCTGTCTGTCTGTTTGTCTCCGCAAATCTCGGGAACGGCTTTACCGATTTTGACGGGACTTTCACTGGCAGATAGCTTATGTAATAAGGAGTAACTTAGGATACTTTTATTCTAGCTGCGCCCACTTCTTCGTTCGGGTAAATACTGAACAATCATAAATTCTCACGCGGACGATGTCACGGGCATAGCTTGTTAATTAATAAATGTATTATCACAAGAAATAATGTCAGTATTATATCTACTCACCTTTTCCATGTAGAACCACTTTAGTGCCTTCAACGTATTTCTCTGCTACTTTCTCTTCACTGTCGTCATAGTAATCGTAATTAAGGAACGGTCTGAAAGTCTTATTTGGTACATCATTCCCTTTCTGTGCCTTTTCATTCTGTACCTTTTGTACCTTCTGTACTTTTTGTACCTTCTGTACCTTCGGAACAGTGTTTTTAGGGATCTTTTCAAATGGTTTGCGTGTAGTTCGTCGTGGTTTTTGCGTCGTTGGTGATGACGCTGTAGTGACGGTGGACGCGGATGTGGGACGGACCGTTGTGGAAATCCTTCGGTAGATCGTTTTTCTTCTCATGGGAAGCTTCTTTGTCGTTGTTTGTGGTGTAGTTATAGGTGACAAATATTGGTATTCATCTGGAAGATATGAAAACGACTTTTAACACTTCGAAAGATAAACAATAGTTTGCACTTTAGTGAAATATAATATAATGGCGTGGTGGAGTAAGCTCCAGGCCTCCCCCCAAAAAGGGGAGAGACTCGTGCCCAGCACTGGGACGTATAACGGGTTGCCTTTTTTTTATGTAATTGAAGTGGCAAACAAGCATGCAGTTCACATTGATGTTAAGTGATGACTGCAGCCTATAGACACCCACATAAAGACCAAGGTCAAAATGCAGATGCGTTAGCACTCCTGAGGCCTAAGGTGTTATGCCTCTGTGCCGGAAATTACAAGGTTGTACATTACCACCTGACCGGAATATGATACTGCTGAACACTACCATTTAGCGGCAAGTTTATTAGGTAATGCGGTGGTGCCTACGCCCGCGAGCTCCGTCACTCGAGCTCTACCAGTCAAAAAAAATAAGTGGAAATTGTTTAACTTGTGTTGAGATGGTTTGATATTTATTATAAGTAGGTAGGTACAGTCAGTACAGCTCTTCACTTGTCCAAAATCAATCAAAAGTAGCTTTTATTATCTCTGGCAAGCGGTCAGTTCCCTGACAGTACCAACTTCATGAGAATAATCAAAGTACATGAGCAAAAATATCTGTAACTTATTTACCATCGTAAGCCTTTGTAACTGGTGACTCCAAAAGATACTCTCTAGTGAAGAAAGTAGGCCCCTGACTTTCTTTATACCTATTCTCAGAGTATTCGTCTTCAGTAGAACCTCTATATCTTGCAGTAGACGGACCAACAGTACTTTGGTATTTAGGCGATTCTGCGTCAGTTAACGCCAAATTCAGCAAATTGGGTGAAAATCCAGCCGGTCTCGACACTTTGGCCGTGAATGCTGGATACGTGGAAGGATTGTCGTCGGAAAGACCAGTATATCTATCAGTAGACTCTCCTCCCAAGCTGAGAGATATGGCTGCGTTCAGCAAATTCGCTGAGTAATCAGGTCTTGTCGGTCTAGTGGAATATGTCCCAGCAGTTGGGTAAGTTGAAGAGATTGTACCAGTGTATCTAGCAGTTGACGCGTCTTCTGCTCCAGAAAGAGTCACTCCTAGAGTGCTGCCCGTGTAACCCAAAGGTCTAGTGGTTCTGGCAGCAAAATCTGTAGGGTACGTCGTACTCTCTTGGCTGGTGTAAGTTTGACCGAACGTTTGCTTGGCATATGTGGGTGTGTTAGTATACTCTTCGGTGCCTATTTTATTGTCGTCAGTGTAAGGTGTCGTGTTATATTGAACTGTTGGTCTCCTTGTTGGTTTCGGTTCGTCATCGTAATCGGATATTATCGGTATGGGTGCGCTGAGAAGTTGATGGGCGGCCAATGCCACGGCTGTCTCGGCGCTGATATCTGTGAAGAGTTGCAAGGTGTTAGTCAAGACGCCACAAATAAAGTAATCGATTAGTAACAAGTGTTCTTGTACTTTTGATTTAGATAGTTTGCAATCGTTTATGAAATGCTTCGATAAAACGTTTATCATTCATTTCATCAACTTAAAAACTTATAACTTTCTTTAAATAGATTAATTTTAGTTTTTTTTACTTGTGGTAGAGCTCTAGTGACGGAGGCACCACCGGATTACCAAATATACTTGCCGCTAAATGGTAGTGTTCAGCAATGTCGTGTTCCGGTCAGGTGGTAATGTACGGCCCTGTAACTTCCGGCACAGAGGCATAACACCTTAGGCCTCAGGAGCGGTAACGCGTCTGCATTTTGACCTCTTGGTCTTTGTGTGGGTGTTTATAGGCTGCAGTCATCAAACATCAATGTGAACTGCATGCTTGTATGCCACTTGCATTACATTAAAAAAAATCTAGGATTCTTAAGTGAGTCCTTAAGTAGTGAGTATTTAGTGAACAAACCGTCAATAGTAGTCTTTCCATCTGTAGTCACATCATACTCTTCCTTGGACTTCCTCAGCGCTTCGTCCAACTGATTCTGTTTGAAGGTTGAGCTGTACTTCTTGCTTTGCCTCTTGCTCTCATCCTCGTTGGTGGCTGATGGGTTCTGGTCGTCATCCTTCAGAGACACCAGCGGTCGACGTTGGATCTTGGTGGACTTTCGTGATGGCTCCGGAGGATCCAGTGATGGATCTTCGATTACATCTGAAAGGATAAGAGCTATGTAGCAACTAATATTGATCTAAATCAATAACTGAAACTGATGCCGTGTTCTTTTTTTATGTCATGAACAAGCTTTTGTTCTGGTAGAGTTCCGGTGTAGGTGCTCGAGGGCGTAGGCACCACCGCATTACCTGATCTATCTGCCGCTAAATGGTAGTGTTCAGCACTATCGTGTTCTGGTTAGATAGTAATGTATGGCCCCGTAAAACTGTCACAGAGACATAACAACAAAAGTCTCAGGGGTGGCAACGCATCTGCATTTTGATCTCTGGTCTTTGTGTTGGTGTCTATACGCTGCAGTCGTCACTTAACATCAATGTGAACTGCATGCTTGTTTGCCACCTTCATTACATAAAAAAGCGTACAGTTCTAATAAATGGTAAAACAGATAATGATATTTTCGTATTAAAAAAAAGATTTTCAAAATATAAAATTTCCAAAAAAGTCCTTACCAATATCTTCAATTTCCTGCAAAAACTCCTGGTTGGCTAGATCCGGTGTGCTAGGCTCAGTTGTGGTAGGTAGTGTCGGTTTGGCTGTCGTGGTGGTCGTGCTGGTGGTGAGGGGCGTGGTGGAGATTGGTCGGCGACGGCTGGCCACGCGGAAAGGTCGGCGGGATAGTGGTAATGTTGATGACACCGTCGGCGATGGTGTCACGGCAGTGGTAGCTGCAAGATAAAGACGCATTAATGAACAAGGGTAAGAAGATAGAGATAAAAATAAAGCCACAGATCGGGCCTAGTAATAATCTGTAACGGTACTCCATAATGACTGAATAGCGAATTCGCTATTGTATCACATGAATGCATGAAATGAAGGGTGCATGGCCCCGCGGCTGGTATAGATCGTAAGCGATCTACTCGGTTAAGTATTATGGGCTCGGTCGGGTGTGTGATGGGTGACCGCTAGTGCCAAATTAAAATGCGCGTTTCCGTGCTTCGGAGGGCACGTTAAGCCGTCGGTCCCGATTGTTATCGATAGATAGCAGTCGTTAAACCTTGTCGGAGGCCTTATAGGCGATTTGAAAAACTTCCGACAGCGTGTTGGCCACTAGCCCGTGTCTCCACCAATCCGCATTGGAGCAGCGTGGTGGAGTAAGCTCAAGACCTCCCCCCAAAAAGGGGAGAGACTCGTGTCCAGCAGTGGGACGTACAATAAGTTGCCATTATTATTATTATTGTAGTATCACTTTGAAGTCATGGTTTAACCCCTGCTCGCGGTCTATATTAGCGAACTGATTTCAATGCGATTTGACTGCTTTTCTGCTAGGGAGTTTTCAGTTCAAAATCGTAACAAGTTGGTGTGTTACTTTAGTCATTAATAAGGATTAAGGAGTGACGTCCTCAAAGACGATTGCTAAATCGACACTCAGTTTTTAACGGAGCTTAGAAGTATAACTGTCTGTTCCTACAAGATATTATAGCCAACGATATAAACTGCTATTATAATAAATAGAAATATCATCTTTATAAAAATAAAAACATTATTGCAGTGGGTTATTATAGTCTAACCGACAGCTTTCCAGTAACTCACTACTGCTAGCTTTGAGATCTGAGATTCGATCGTTGGTAATAAATAATAATAATTTAAAAAAAGGGTAATTGTCCAATTAAGAAAATGAATTCAGATACTCCTTAACTGCGACTGATAAAATTGCATGGTTTAAAAAAACAACCAAGTGCTACACCATTTTTTTACTGGTGGTAGAGTTCCACTGTAGGGATTTGAGGGCGTAGGCACCACCGCATTACCTATCTAATCTATCACCAGCCAAATCGTAGTACCTACCTATTCAATCAGCGCTGTCGTGTTCCGGTTAGATCAGAGGTTCCCAAACTATTTTTTCTTGTAGACCCCTTTTAATTTTTTTCTGGTTCTCGTGGACTCCCTCCTTGCTACATTTATATCACATTTCCATATTTCCAACGCCTACGTAGACCCCCATCGAGTCCCATGGATCCCTGGACCCCAGGGGGTCTATATGGACCACCTTGGGAATCACTGGGTTAGATGGTAATAAGTAATCTTATTCAACATCAAATTAAAGAGTTAGAGAAACCAATTATATCCATTTGTAAAGTCTTAATTTCATTGTGTATTCTCACGGAAGAGTTTATCATTTTTCGCTAACACTTAGCTAATGACCGTACCTAATGAAACGGTGTCTTTGTTTGCCCCACACTGCCTAAATGATACATTGTTTGATATTACGATACACATCCGGCTGTCTGAACAAAGGATAATGTGATTCGAATATGAAGTAAAAAACCTTGTCTAGTAAACTCTGAAGATAGATGAGTAGGATACACTTGTTACAGTGACTGAGTTCTTGACATTTACTTCACGCTCCTATTTACCCGCCGAAGTAGGTAACTACACTTTTTTTTTAATGTAACGAAGGTGGAAAACAATAATGCAGGGCACATGAATGTTAAGTGACTGCAGCCTATAGATAGACACAAAAATCAGAGGTCAAAATATAGATTCGTTGCCACCCCTGAGATCCAAGTTGTTATGTCTATATGATGACTAACGTGTCTGAAGATAGTGCTGAACACTTTTTGTTTTATGTAATAAAAGTGGCAAACAAGCATGCAGTTCACATTGATGTTAAGTGATGAATGCAGCCTATAGACACCCACATATTGACCAGAGGTCAAAATGCAGATGCGTTGCCACTCCTGAGGCCTAAGCTGTTAAGCCTCTGTGCTGGAAATTACAGGGCCGGACATTACCACCTGACCGGAACACGATGGTGCTGATCACCATTAAGCGGCAAGTATATTAGATAGTTGCGGTGGTGCCTACGCCCGCGAGCTGCATACACTGGAGCTCTACTACCAGTAAAAACTCAGCCATGTTTATCACATTGATGGCAAAGATAAGGAAACCAGAGCAACCAATTGTTCCCACAACACGAACCGGAGTATTGCGTTGTCAACCATCGTTTCAATGTTACGAAGGCCACAGACCCGTTGGCAATACGGACCATGAAATTATAATAACGTTAACGTCGCATTACACGCCATGAGTCGGCAGACCGTGAATACGTGTTACACGGATTTCTCATGGGCAATCAAACAATCATTGAACTCCTTCAACTTTCATTATTGTTATAAAAAGTTGTGAACAATTGCAACGTGACTGGAGGTTGTATATTGAAGTTTATTTTTGTAATGGAAGTGGCAAACAAGCATGCAGTTTACATTGATGTTAAGTGATGACTGCAGCCTATAGACGTTTACACAAAGACCAACGTCAAAATGCAGATGCGTTACCACTCCTGAGGCCTGAGGTGTTATGCCTCTGTGCCGGAAATTACAGGGCCGTAATTACCACCTGACCGGAACACGATAGTGCTGAACGCTACCATTTAGCGGTAATGCGGTGGTGCCTACACCCGCGAGCTCGTTCTCTGGAGGTCAACCACCAATTGTTCGAATGTGTTTTTTAATGTCATCAATCACAAATCCTTCCCCAAAGTCGCTTACAACAGTGTCGTGAGTCATTAGGGGAGAATATGCCATAATCGCCACGCTTGGCAGGCGGATTGGCGATCGCAGTGACAGTAGTTCTATCGCGGGACGCTGCTGCCCATCCCGCGTTGTTATATTTACTTCCGTCCTATTGGAATAGTTACACCGCCATTGTTCGGTTGAATGGTTGTCGACTAAATTTTGAATCATGAGAGTCATTTTTAAGACCCCACGGAGGGAATCCTTTTGCTCGCGCATTCCCGGTGTGTCAATGGTTGTAACGCTGGCGCTAGGCACGGGCCTAGGGGTCCCAAATGCCGCCCCGGGCCTCTGATAACCTTAGTCCATTGCCTGCGACCAAACTGATTGCGCAGTCCTATTGCAAATGAGTATGATATTTTAGAGTTCCGTAGTAAACAACTGTCTGTCTGTCTGTCCGTCCTCGGTTTAGCGCGAAAACTATTAGTACTAGACACTTAAAATAATTTGGCACAAGTATACACCATTATTACGCCGACAAAATGGTAGAATAAAAACACGAAAAAAATAATTATTTAGGGTACCTACCCTACATGTAACGCGCGGATAATTTTCTTATTTTTCGTTTTCTATAAAGTGTGGGATATCGTTGGATAGGTCTTTCAAAAATGTTAGGGATGTGCTATTATCATTTTTCGATTTAGTTAACCGTTCATGACTTATTAAGCTTTAAAGTCACATATTTCGTTAGAGTCAAGTGTCCTCCTCCTCTACCAACTAAAGAGTTGTTGTTAGAAATTCAAACGTTATGGCAATAGTAGCTACATATAACGAAATTAAAAGGAAAACTATCACACTTAAGTTGGCTTTACAAGTTTGCGAGTAATAGTCGACCAAATGTAATTTACTTGAAAATTTTGAACAACTCCATAGAAAATATATTTTTTTTTCACCTAAAAACTACGGAACCATACACTGCGCGTGGCCCGACATGCACTTGACCGGTTTTTATGTTAAAGTCAACTAGAAACTTGAAATGACAACTGCACAAAAAACGCATCCTAACTGCAATAATACGGTGGTCTAATTACAAATCAAATGTCTACAACTCAAGATAGTGTTTAAATTGCAATTTGCATAGTTTCGATTTGTTACTCATTTTTCTACTTGTTTTGTTACTTGTTTTGCGACTTGTTTTCTTACTTGTGTTTTAAGGTGCAAATATTTTCTTATAGCTGTGGGAATTGTCGGATGCAAGGGACGGAACGTAAGGATGAGCGAGCGAGAGATGAGATGAGTGAATGAAAGAGGGATATAATAGGAAGATGGCGGAAAGTGAAGGATGTGTTACGTGCAGCTAAAAATAAATAAGTGTTTCAAGAGTTTTCTGGCTTTTACTTCCAACACACACCACCCCACATAGCAAAGCACAATACTGTGAATCAGAGTTCATTATTTCTAAAGAGCCATGTTCAATCGCATGTAAGTACGAGAGTTAATTGTCTACTGATTAATTCGCTCTAATTTCTGTCGATACATTGCATAATGTTGTCTATGGCAGCTAAAATGTCGCAGATCAACAGATCAAGTTGGGTGAAAAATATGAAGTTTAAGTGTAAATAAGAGTAAGATAAGATAAAATGTGTTTTTTTTTTGTTTTGCACATCTAACTTACACACTAACCCCCTTATTCATAAACGTACATTAGATACGTTTTAGCTATGGAATGCTTTGTCTTTGTCAGTTACATTGTCAAATGTGCAGGATAGAAAAAGACAAAGGAGAGATTAGCAACACTTTAGCTAAAATACGTTTATGAAAAAGGGGGTTAGTATCACACGCATATACTACTAATACTTACTAATTTACTTAAGGTACTTTTATTTACAATGTTATTCATTTAATATTTTTAATTTTATTCCTTGATTCTTCTGAATCCGTCGTAAATAATTTAGCTTAACACTCTTTGTAATTTTTTACAGCTTCATATAACATTTTATTCCCAATAACTTTGAGATTAGACATTTATCGAAAAAAAAAACATAAAAAGCATATCCACTATTCGCAAGTGAAATCTGAACGAACTTATTTGAATAGCAACGAGCCATGTAGGTAAGTATCGGTTACATTTGCGAATAACCGTCTGTTACTTGGGTTGGTACTGTTTATTATACCAATAAAAAAAACAACAAAACTTCCTGTAATGATAAGAAGGGACACCGAATTCAGCTACAGAGGTGCTTAAAATGTGCTTAAGTAATTTCATAATAATAATGCCTATTAAAATTTTGCAAGTGGCGTGACAATGACAATTGAAATGAGCGCCATTTTAGTTTCCCAAGCAGGGTCTGCAGAGAAAATATGCAGTATGTCACAACTTCGTGGGATACTGGGTAATGGGCTTTACAAATGGGTCAATTTCCCACGATCCCTATGCTCTACAGGCTTATATTTTATACGAAATAATTGTTATGTTAAGAGCAAAATTCCATGCTCACAAAGTCTCTCATGGATTAGGAGATCAATATTGGCGGAGACACAATTGAAATCATCTATATTTATTGTGGCCTAACAGATTTTAAATAAAATGATGTACTTATTTACATAGAGCAACACGGGCTACAGGCCGCGGCGGACCGGAGGGGAATAGCCATATGTAGGCTTTCTCCTCTGTCCAGTGGCGGTTTTACAAATTTGCCGCCGGTAGGCTATTATTTTTGCCGCCCCTATATTTTGATATCGTAGTCCACAATCATATCAATTAGGTATATTTTCTATCAATAAAAATTCCAACTTTATGTTTTATGCTTCATTATTCTCCTTACATCAACTTTTTTTCAATGGTTAGAATCATTGGGAACTATGGTCTGAGCCTTGATAATTTTAACAGTAATTTTGTAAATAGAAATAAAAAAAATATGAACTAATTCTGCCGCCCATTAAAATTTGCCGCCCTAGGCTCCAGCCTACTCAGCCTGCTGGTAAATCCACCACTGCCTCTGTCCCCCAAAGTACAAGATCAAATGGTCCTATGTTTGACGTCCAGATATTTAAATGTCTGCGTGAAATTATTTATGTTTATTGTGAAAGTCAAGGTGTGAGTTTCGTAGTAATAGACTATTTTTGTAGTGTGAGTGAGTGACACACGTATTTTCCCCCGCAAAAAATGACAGACTGTTTTGCATCGGTAATAAACGCTATGGCTACTCCCCTCCGGTCCGCCGCGTCCGGTGGGTCGAGTTGCTCTATGACTTATTCAGAACAAAATTTCAAACGTTGGACGGTCAAGGCATGGCGCACGGAATCGAATCGATTATAGTGAAGTGAAAGAGCTCCCGGACGTAGGCATCACCGCATTACCTGCCTAAATGACAGTTTTCGATCATTCTGATAATGATATTGTTTAATATGTAATAATAATTTTTGGTTATGAAAGAGAAAACTAAACTGAAAGAGCCCTTTATGGCAATAGGCTCGCCACCTGTTAAAACCGGGCCAAAACGTAATCGGCGAATCGTGTGTTTGCATGTATGATTGAATGGATTTACCCTGCCTACCCATTCGGGGATTATATCGGGGGTTACGTTTTTTATCTTGTTCAATCATCATCAATATGTGGGCTGTACTTCACCACTTTCATACACACTAACAAGGTCAATATCAATTTATATATTAAAGATATCAATTCGTTCTCAAGGTTTAAGAGAACTACGTGTTAAGGTCATAATTATCGCATAAGTTGTTAAAGCTATAGCTGATTGCTTATTTGTTATGGTATCTTATTGCAAGTTGTCACAAATATGCAACATTACATTTGATATTAGTGTTAAGTTATTAACGTTCATGCGAGAGAAATAATTAAAGTTTATTTATTCATTTAACTTGTACTCAAATGAAAGGCGCATAAGGCGGACTTATTGCAACTACAGGGCATTATCAACCAGTCAAACTTTGGGTTGTATAAAGTTCTGGAGTTCGGAGAAGAGAGTAAAAACTCCCCGGAGTTCGGTAAAGTGCTCGGTGGCAATTAAACTTTTAGAAAATGATGACCCGGTTAGTCCAGCGGTGTCAAATTCTGTGCCGGAAATTACTGGGCCGTACGTTACTACCTGACCGGAACACGATAGTGCTGAACACTACCATTTAACGGCAAGTATCTTAGGTAATGCGATGGTGCCAACGCCCGCGAACTCCGTCACTGGAGCGCTACCACCAGTAATTGGACTTGGACCAAGTGGATTAATATTTTTAAAATATTCCACACAGTACTACAGTCGTTTTTTTTTGTTTTTTGCTCGCGCGAGTTAATCTTGACTCTTATATAAGGGTCTCCCAAACAAAAAAAAATATACGGGGCCCCGCCAAGGCCCGCTACGCCATCGGGTGAAGCGGATAGGTATAATATAGGTGTTGCTCAACTTTGGATGAAAGGACCACTTGTATTTTAGCTAGGTGGCGACTCCTCCGAATAACAACAAAACTTCGGATGAGTCGACCCCTAATATTATACACGCGGATAAGATACATTTGCGGATGAATTGTCACCTAAGTCGTCATTTCTCTGATAGTACAGCCAGTGGAAGCTGTAATAATGCCTCATGAAGTCTGCAGTGGATTACAGTAAATTATCCGTGATTACCTAACGCAGCGCATCGACACTTTCTCCGCATCTCACCGACGGATGTCCATTTTGGAATTGTTTAGTTTCGAGATGATGAGGTATGATGCTGTAAACACTTGAAAACGAAAGTGTAGAAGAAAGTTTGCGTAAAGTTTCAGAGTTGAAACTATAATCACAATAGCATTACTGATACAATATTATATTTTACTAGCGGCCCGCCCCGGCTTCGCGCGGTTTCAATGTTACCCACCCTCTTCTATTCATCTTAGCGTGATGTTATACACGCCTTAAGCCGCTTAAAACCTTCGTCGATAAATGGGCTTTATAACACTAAAATAATTTTTCAAATAGGATTAGAAGTTTCTGAGATTAGCGCATTCAAGCAAACAAACAAACACTTCAGCTTTTTATAAAGCTGAAGAGTTTGTTTGCCCTACATAATACGAGTATTATAAATGCGAAAGTAACTCTGTCTGTCTGCCTGTCTGTCTGTTACCTTTTCACGTCCAAACGACTGAACCGATTTTAATGAAAATTGGTACAGAGATAGTGTTGACTTTGAGAAAGAACATAGGCTACTTATTAAACGACATCCACGCGGGCGAAACCGCGGGCAACAGCTAGTATTAGTATAGATTGTAAATTTTTCACTGCATTCGAGTGAAAATATTGTATACATTTTTAAAGAAAAATTTTAAAGAAAAACTCTACTTCGAGCGGAATTTCAACCCACTTTTCAAGTCACTTTGCTACTAAGCTTTTTCCCTGGAGGATTTGTAATAAAAATAAAAATTAATTCCAGTTACCCAAGAAATACAGCGATCAATCAACACGGCACATTTACCAATTTTTTATGTTTCAGAAATAGCAAACCAAAGAAATGGCAAATTAACATGCAGATACCATTGGTGGCGTTAATTGCCTAGATACTTTCTTGTATGCCAGAAGCCACTAGCCACTAGCCACTAGCCACTAGTAGTTAGCCACCTGACCGCGCCCGTATCGCTTAACCGAGTAGATCGCTGCCGATCTACACCAGCCACGGGGCCATGCTCGCTTCCAAAAATTCCATCACCTCAATAACCATCTCAATATTTTTTCATAAACAATATGACTTTCGCTGAAAGCATTGACAAATCACATTCCAGCCTCTTGTTGTGTTAGGTAACGCTTGTTTACGGAGAAAGTTCTAGTTCACCGTTTCACTGCCACCTCGCTACTGGACGAACGTAAACGTATTGTGTTGTGCAACTGTGTGTACACTATGATGGGTGTTTAGCATATTTAGGATGTATGTATGTAACGGGGTAGGCAGAGAGTGTAGAGCGCCAGATATCCCGGTCCTGACATAGCTCTCGTGCCTGATCTATCTTCATCATCATCATCATATAGGCAATCGCTCATGATTCGGCAATTACGTTTCATTCCATGTCGTAGGTGCGAAACTATAGACTTCTTCAGGCATACGTATTAATAACTACGAAGGAACAGCCCATTACCATCTTCAGTAGGTACATTGCAACAACGAAGTAACGACTGTTCATTCACATTCGATATTCTAATTAAAACATTAATATTTAGTTACACTTTTAAACTAGACACTTACCCCCCCTAATTCATAAACGTATTTTAGCTAAAATGTTGCTAATCTCTCCTATGTCTTTTTCTATCCTGCGCATTTGACAATGCAACTGACAAAGACAAAGCATTCTATAGCTAAAACGTATCTAATGTACGTTTATGAATAAGGGGGTTAATATTCATCTGATTACTTATCTACATTATCGAAAACTCTCATTAACAGGTGTATGAAAGATGATTGTCTTTAATTTAAGCTGATTAGCGGAGAGCCCGTGAGAGCCGGTTACCTAAACGGCAGCGTGAAAGGAGCCGAAATCAGTGCAAATTGTGATGGTACGAAGGGAAAGTAGTGTGTCTGGAATGATGTCAATATTACACAACTAATTGCTTGCTTCGAGAGATGATTATACAGATATACTTTGAAGGGATATTGGTAACGAAGTAATGAGTAGGGCAGCCTAAAGATACTTATGTTTAAAAGAGCTCCTACTGAGTTTATTGGGTAGCGGAGTTCTTCTCAGTAGTGACTGCACTTGGAACTCTGCTAAGTGAGTAACTTAGATTTTGTTTTTGACGAATATTTTATTCCTTTTTATCAAATTTTGGAAAGGAAGGAATTGAATTTTACTATGTTATTTTAACTGTAAGTTTTTTTATCACTATTTTAATTTACATAATATCTGCTTTACTTTATAAAATACCTAGTTATTAACTCTAGGTGATTATTGATTCTTGTTTACTTATTGGTTTTAAAATCTTATATTTTTTTCTTTTCTTTTCTTTTCTTTCTATGCATCAGACGTCTGACAAAATAAACCATTTACTCAGATCACTTACTTTTTAAGCATATAATTTACATTGATAGTAAGTAATACTGTAGGCACTGTAGCCTTTATAAACATCGGGGAGCATCTACAGGATAAGATAGATAAGCATCTATAGGGATTTTAATGTAGATGCGTTGCCACTCTTGAGGCCGTATTACAGGGCCGTATATTACCACCTTACCGGAACACGATAGTGCTGAACACTACCATTTAGCGTCAAGTATTTAGTTATTACCTCTCCGCCTATGGAGCGTTTTGAACTTGTGACTGTGGAGCCCTAGCTCAAACCATGCAGCACATGCTCCAATGCGAGCTCTGCCCCAGTTCTTGTACTTTGGAGGATTTAAAGACTGCAAACGATGCAGCAATTACTGCGACGGTGGCAAAATACTGTAATAATACCGAACCACTGACACGAGAAGAAGAAGAAGAAGCGGCAGGCCTATCGTTCTACTACCCACTCGAGTTCTAGTGAAGGAACTCTACCACCTTGGTTTGAGGTAATGCGTTTTATGTTGGGTAATTGATTTTTATTAATTGATACATTGATTTATGGTAACAATAAATGAAACACACAGTCAATATAAAACGATAAATCATTTATTAAAACGCCATTGTATTTACTAATTGCCGAACAATGAGATTATATGTAAATGCTGAAATTTTCACGGTTAATTTCATTTGTACAGCTTTACGAAACAATGGTGAATACCGCCAATTATCGTTGTATCCTTTCGAAATCACGTTTGGGAAACGGTTATCTTACATGCAGTTTTGTATTCAAACTATTAGGATCTATATGCACTGAAAATATGGTGTCAAATCACATTTACAACTAAGATTTCAGGCATGGGCGTCGCCAGAGGGTGGCAGGCTATTTGTAGGAAACACTGATCTGTGTTGGGTTTTGGGGTACCTATAGGAACCAATTTAGTCCTAGAACTTGACTGCTTCGTTGGCCCAGTGGTCGCAATTGTGATGGTGAAGCCTGAGGTCCTGGGTTCGATCTCTAGGTCCAGAAAATCGGTTATTGGGTTTTTTTGTAAGGAAATTCCTAGTAGTAGCCAGGAGACTGGTCGTGCCTCGGAGAGCACGAAAAGCCATCGGTCATGCGCTTGATCTCTTTCCCGTCTTCTCGAATTACCGTCCCATCGGGCTATGAGAGTGAGGTAATAGAGGTGCACCTGTGTTTGCGCATACACTTGTGCACTATAATATCTCCCGCGCAGTTGGCTAGTCTCCGTTGAGATTGGCCGCCGTGACCGAAATTCGGTCTGGCGGACATTATTATTAGTCCTAGAACTAACCTGTCTAGGGGAGGCCTAAAGCCAAATTGCTACCAGCGTCGGCTGGAGACGCCCTCGGTTTTGGGAGTTGCAACGCATCTGCATTTTGAACTCTTTTTTTTTAGGACGGACACATGTAGGTGTCTCGTCTAGAGACGGAATTAGTCGACTTCACAGGGAAGTTGGCGAGCGCAGAGGTCGCTCTTGCCATAGTTTTGAACTCTGGTTTTTGTGTAGACCTATAGGCTGCAGTCATCACTTGACTCAGAACCATGTAAACTGCATGCTTGTTTGCCACGTTTGTTACATTAAAAAACACAACCATTTAGCTTAGAAACGAAGACAGATTTAGAACCTAAACTCTATGACTGGACCTCTACCAACAGTTATTCTAAAGAATTATTTAGTTTCTATATACACAATATCACATACATAAAAATATTTTTAACGAAGTACGGCAACCATCCATCTTCTACGCATTTTTTAAAGAATTTTTATGCATTTATTACGTATACCACTGACCGACAAGTATTTCCTCAGTATTACTCAATAATTGTAAGAAAAACGCGTGTTATAGCAACGAGGTCACGGGCAAGTCAAAATCTATAAAACAGTAATTACTCAGGCGTGACTTGTGTCCAAATCGCATTGCTAAACACAACATACGTGGTTTGCGTGAGATTGTTGCGAATGGAGAAATTCGTTGTATGTACACTGGACAGATAATTGTAGTAATCATATTTGAAATGGTTTACAAGGAATGCGATATTTGGTCGGTTCTATTTTATGTGGTCTAGATACGAAGGACACAGTAAGTGTGACTTACTTGACTCATGGTCCTATGTCCCCTGGATGGGGCAGAGGGTGTCTACAGTGGTTCTCTTCATTGATTGGTTAATTAAAAAGAATAGATACCAAGAAATGTTCTTTATGTTCACTCGATAATATTTATAAGCTATTGCACCGTGTACCCTTTTTCAAATATTGCCATAATACTTTTCGTAGGATTCAAATTTGACTGACACCACTTACTCGTTAGGTTCCCGGGATTAATTGTCGGTTTAAGGCGTAAAAATTGATATATTTGGTATTGGTATTTTCCACCAGATAAGATTCGGCGGCAAACGCTGAATGAGAACAGCTCAAGATGGTTCAGGGTGGCAATCTCTGGGGGAGGCTTTTGTCTAGCAGTTGATGTCGTTCTGTTGAATTGATAATGATGTTAAGAAAAGATTCCCAGAGTTTTTTTCTTATGTAATGGAAGTGGCAAACAATCATGCAGTTCACATTGATGTTAAGTGATGACTGCAGCCTATAGACACCCACACGAAGACCAAGGTCAAAATGCAGATGCGGTACCACTCCTAAGGCCTAAGATGTTATGCCTGTGCCGGAAAATACAGGGCCGTACCTGACCGGAACACGATAGTGCTGAACACTACCATTTAGCGGCAAGTATATTAGGTAATGCGGTGGTAATATATATATGAATTGGGCGTTTGCTTTTAAATTATGAAAGGTTGAAATAAAAAGACGCATTTCCTGATACAATTATAGCATATTACCCGGTTATTGCAAGTGCTAAGATGAATTATCTCCACACGTATGAAGAACAAGTATAGTTGATTATACATGTACACGAATTCATTTGGCAAATTATTTTAACGCTCTATATACTCTTACTTAATTTATCCAAAACTAGCCGTTCTCTGTATCTAGCTTAATTTATCACGTAACAAAAACTTGTTATGCCGTGTTATTGACCACAAAGCAACTGTCCAGAAAATATGTAACATATAATCGTTATGTAATTTCATTTTACATGTTTTATGAAATCTGAAAGTTGAATATTTTAATTTCGGCGAAAATTATTCGTGAACTAACGTTAGCTGTAAGATTCTTCAAACTACATCCACATCACAGTGTAAAGAACGTATCCATCACTTTATCATAAAAAAACGTAACTTCACGCCTGTAATCCCCGAAGGAGTAGGCAGAGGTAAATGCATGCATTCAAGCATACATGCAAACACCCACGATTCGCCGGTTACGTGTTTAGCCCATGTAACAGGTGGCGAGCCTGTTGACATCTCCGGGCACATTACCAAACTTCGAGGTACTGGGAAATTTCCAGAAAATGGAAAAATCCCAATAGAACCAGAGATAAAGGACTTTACACCATTAATCTCTAATAACCCCTACCCGGGAATCGAACCCAGGACATGAATGCGCTAATCTCGGAAAGTTGTGAAGGATTTTGTTCCGGTTTGAAATCTTGGAAAAAGGGTTTTCTAAGGAAGGTTTATAATTTATCAATATCGTATGTATTTTTATCGAGATATCACGGTTTTTGTCAAAGAAGTCGGGCGTCCTCACAATATTATAAATCTTACCCGTGCAAAGCCGGGGCGGGTTGCTAGTTAAGTACTATATCGCAGAAGTACAATAAACGCGGTAGTATCATAAAAAATATAGGGTTCTATTTAAAAATACTTCACGAAATCAATTAAGCTGTTTATTTATTGGTGGTTGAGTTCTGATAAAGTACTGATGTAGGGACTCAAGGGCGTAAACATCACCGCATTACCTAATCTATATAAAATGATAGTGATGAACACTACCATTTGGTGGCAGCCAAATGGTAGTGTTCATCACTATTCTTTTATTTAACTATGTGTTACATACAATTCTTAATTTTGGAGATCATTATAAAACAATTAGCTGTAGTTTGTTCTGTATTAAGTTGTTGCAAATTAATAAAAGTAAACAAATAAAAATAAAAGAAATAGAGGGCCAATTTGCAAATAAAATATAAATATATTTTATTTCTATTCCCTTCTCTAATGAAGCGCAATCCTGTTTTAAGTATTCAGAGGCCTTTCGTCTGAAGTGATGCTAATCTTTGGTCTAAAGGATTCAAAGATGACCTAGATCTAGATCCTACATCTAGTAGGTATGTCTACCTATGTCTATATTATTATTTTGTTACAAATAAAACAATTCGTGGAATGTGAAGCAGATGGAAAACAAGATATAAAACAAGTTTCATGTTTGCATTTCATTGATAAAACTGGATGTGGACGGCCTCCGGTGAGGTCTTTGATTCTTTAAGCCGAGGATAGACATGGCCAGGAAAGTGCCTCGGGCGAGGCGAAAGGGACAAGGGCGTCCATATCTACTGATTACCATATTAGCATGATTATTTTATTGATGCAAATTGCAGACTAGAAATAACAAAGCAAAGGTCTCCAAGCAGATGTGTGGCCGCTCTTGAGGAGTCGATTTTGTGCCTTTTTTTTTTCTCAAGTTTGACCGACAAGCAAACGGGCCACCTGGTGGAAAGTGGTCACCGTCGCGTTACCGACCGTCGGGGAGTTACCAGCGCGCTGCCAGCCCTGAAGGACTCTTTTGACGCCATTTTTGAAGAACCTCATATTGTAGCACCTAGGGAACACTTCAGAGGGAAGTTTGTTCCAAAATTTACACGGTCTGGGCAGGAACGAACGTTGTTTTTGCTTTTATTGTCATTGATTGTAATTTGTAACTTCAAAAAACGTAACTTCACGCCTGGAATCCCCGAAGGGGTAGGCAGAGGTAAATGCATGCATTCAAGCATACATGCAAACACCCACGATTCTCCGGTTACGTTTTGGCCCATGTAACAGGTGGCGAGCCTGTTGACATCTCCGGGCACATTACCAAACTTTGAGGTAATGGGAAATTTCCAGAAAATGGAAAAAGCCCAATAGAACCAGAGATAAAGGCTTTTTCACCATTATCTCTGATAACCCCCTACCCGGGAATCGAACCCAGGACCTCAGCGTAGTAGTAGTGGCCTGCTACCACTAGGCTACCGAGGCAGTTGTAATTTGTCTTGTGCATAAAATAAATTAAATAAATAATAACAAACGTACATGATTAGTGTAGGTACTCGTAATTTCTACTGGTGGTAGAGCACTGGTGACAGAGCTCGCGGGCGTATAGGCACCCCACAACTCTGTCCGCCGCCAAATGGTATTCAGCACTGTCGTGTTCCGGTTAGATGGAAATGTATGGCCCCGTAATAACTATCACAGAGACATAACAACTTAGGTTTCAGGGGTGGCAACGCATCTGCATTTTGGACCTCTGGTTTTTACGTAGATGTCTATAGGCTGCAGTCATCATTTAAAATCAGTGTGAACTGCATGCTTGTTTGCCACGTGCATTACATTAAAAAAAATTGTACCTAGTTAGTTAAAATCTACTAGAACCCTAGTAGATTTTCTAAATTGGTTTGTTCTGAAGAAACAAAATACATAATATCGATATTCCTTGCGGTAGAGCTCCAGTGATGGAGCTAGCGGGCGTAGGCACCACCGCATTACCCAATATGCTTGCCGTTAAATGGTAGTGTTCAGCACTATCATGTTTCGGTCAGGTGGTAATGTACGGCTCTGTAATTTCCGGCACAGAGGCATAACACTTAGGCATTAGTGCCTCAGGAGTGGCAGCGCATTTGCATTTAGACCTCTGGTCATTGTGTGGGTGTCTATAGGCTGCAGTCATCACTTAACATCAATGTGAACTGCACGCTAGTTTGCCACTTTTATTAAATTAAAAAAAAAAACCATAAAGCTGTGATAACACCATCATCGATTGCTAGCTCTGAAAATTCACTTTTTAATCACTATGAACAATAATGCGCGTTCATTTACATTGAACACAGTACATTAGTGAGAGTAACCCTGTTCTATTCGTGGGAACATAAAGGCGGTTTAATAAATCAGACCAATTGAGACATTGAACTACGCCTCGCGATGTATGAACACAGCTTTACAATACAGCGATGATTGCATTGCGTACTCGTAAACTTAATACGAGCAATTCAAGCTTATAAACCATACGCATTTAAGGTCAGAATCGTGTGTGAAAGAATCAATTGGGAAAATTGACATGAAATATTTGCTTTAAGACGATCAAAGGTCGTCAGCGTGTAAACATTGTCACGGTCAATCGTACTCGTTCTGTCGACATTGCGTATTTAGAGCTCGTCTGATGTCGTAAACTTACATGCTGAGAGTTCGCTTAGTAATTGTTTACAATAAGGATCAATTTTTTTGTGTTTCGAATTATTAAACAAGCGTAGTCCCCTTTGAAGCGCGCATGGAAAGAATGTAAAGAACGCAAGCGATCTACTCGGCTTTGCGAAACGGGCGAGGTCGAGTGTGTGATGGGTGACCGCTGGTAGCAAATTAAATGCGCGTTTCCGTGCTTCGGAGGGTACGTTAAGTTGTCGCTCCCGGTTGCTATAGATAGATAGGGTTAACCCTTATCGTATATCTTTTAGGCGGTTTAAAAACATCTGACGGCGGGTTAGACTAACCCGTATCTCCACTTACCCGCATTGGAGCAGCGTGGTGGAGTAAGCTCCAGGCTCCCCCAAAAAGGAGAGAGACTCATGCCCAGCAATGGGAAGAACTCCCTAACACAATTCCCATTCAAAAAAAGCTTAGTTAAATAGTAGGTTTTTTTATAGTTGTAGAGTTCTAGTGTAGGAGCTCGAAGGCGTTGTCTACTAATCCATCTGCCGCTAAATGATAGTGTTCAGCACTATCGTGTTCCGTTAGATTGTAATGTGCGGCCCCGTAATAACTTATCACAGAGACATATCAACTAAGGTTTCAGGGGTGGCAACGCATCTGCATTTTGAAGTTTGGTCTTAGCGTGGGTGTCTATAGGCTGCAGTTATCACTCAACATCAATGTGAACTGCATGCTTGCTTGCCACCTTCATACATAAAAAATAGGAGTGTGAAGAAGGTCCGAAATGAATTCAATGTGAATCCTATCTTGTGATATTTAAATGTGTGTAATGGCGATATCATACTAACATGAGATTTTCGTTAACAATCTGTTAATGTATATTTAAGCTACGTTAGTTTAGTTTTTTTTTGTAATGATGTGTGATGTTGATTAAATCAATTTGTTTCAACCATCGACCAAATTGTTTTATTTAAGCAAACGATTATCAACTCCACGTTTAAAGCAGTATAGTTTTACTGGTGGTAGAGCTGTAGTGATGGAAGAAATGATAATTCAGCACTATCATGTTCCATACAGGTGGTAATGTATAACCCTGTAATTTCCAGCACAGAGGCATAACACCTTAGACCGTAGGAGTGGCAACGCATCTTAATTCAAAACTCAGCTCTCATGTAGATGAGCTTGGCTTCAGTATTAATAACTTTCAAAACTGAATGCTTGTTTACTACCTCATGAAATAAAAGAAAAATAAACAGTGATTACGGTAAATACAACTACATAAAGCAAAATAAAAGTAACTTCTTTACTGGTGGTAGAGCTCCAGTGACGGAGCTCGCGGGCGTAGACACCACTATAATAATATATAATATATTTGCCGCTAAATGGTAGTGTTCAGCACTATCGTGTTCCGGTCAGGTGGTAATGTACCGCCCCTGTAATTTCCGGCACAGAGGCATAACACCTTAGGCCTCAGGAGTGGTAACGCATAAGCATTTTGACCTTGGTCTTTGTGTGGGTGAGTCATCACTTAACATCAATGTGAACTGCATGCTTGCTTGTCACATCCATTACAAAAAAAAACTTTGTTTTTGAGTTTGCCAAAAGGTAGGCACACGTTAATGCAACTTTCATGCACGCGAACATTTACGATTTGAAAAATATGACTTGATTCATGTAAGAGTGGCGAGACTATTCCGAGTGCATATACTCCGAGCGTGACAAGGGAATCCTCCCAAAAATGGTAAAATCTTAAACGCTTTGGCGCCTTCAATCTCCAGCCACCAGCCTGCCAGCCTGGGGTCTTGGGTTCGATCCTAGGGGTAAGAGCTATTGGAGTTTTTCATTTTTTCAGATTTCGCACTGCCACCCTCGGACTCTGTCAATGTTGCTAGAGATAAGCTTGGGATAGGATATAACATGGGACAAAACGTAGCTGGCGAATCGTGGGTGTTTGCATGTATGCTTGAATGCATATTACCTCTTCCTACTCCTTCGTTCAATAAAGGCGTGAAGTTACATATAATATAATGAAGAAGTTCTAGTCAGAAAGTAGGTACGACTTCAACGACAAATAGTCGGTTGTTAAGGATGATTTTACTGGTGATAGAGCTCTGGTGATGGAGCTCTGGGCGTAGAAACCACCGCATTACCTAATCTATCTGCCGCCAAATGGTAGTGTTCAGCACTATCGTGTTCCAGTCAGATGGTAATGTATGACCCTGTAACAGCTATCACAGAGATATAACAACATTTTGTCCTCTGGTTTTGGTCTCTGTGTAGATGTCTATAGGCTGCAGTCATCATATAACATCAATGTGAGTTGCATGCTTATTTTATTTATTTTTTTTTTTTTTGCTTGTTCCATGTATATAAAAACATGCATCAATCACATGGGAGTTACTTTCGATATTGGCTCATTTTAAATCACCCATAAATAGAAAAAATCTCGTCTTTCAACTTCAAATGGAGATTCGACTTGTAAATCAAGTTTTACCACGTTTCTTTCTCCCATAAACATGTTATGTAAACCTAGTTTAAGGCTATTAAAAAACACCCACTTTCATATCAGGCTGATTGACGCAGCGAGACAAGTCTGCGTAAAAAACTAAACAGTTTCAATTATGGAAAATCTGACGAGTCAATTGCGTAGTAACTTTCGATAGCACACTACAAAACCGCGAGACCTATACAATCATCAACTCAGGTATGTACTTAGCTGACGCGGGAATTCAAGCGATAACCGTCGCGTATGCTTGGGAAAGTGTCGCAATAGGGACGGTATTAGCTTGTGTATAAAAGTAAATGTTGCACGAGATGAAAAACCGGACTCACCGTTCGCCCCCCCAAGGCGGCGGCGCACGAAGTTTCGCGTCGGTCGGTCACTGCGCGTCGCGCCGCTGTTCGAAAATGGCTGCCGCGTTTCGCTATCCTCTTCCCGCGTTTTCACGAGAGTGTTACCGGTTTTCCGGTTCTTGAATTTTGAGTTGCCGCGCCTTGTGAATTTGTTTGTTGTGGTCTCTATTGCCTCTGTTTCGGTCTCTGTCGTCTCTGGCGGTGATGTGGCTTTGGTCCGCCGGAGGAACGGAGATGGTCTCCTTGATGCTGATGTTGTCGCCTGGGGACAAAATATACGGTCAGTATACATTTATGTGATAATGTTTTGTGATTACAGTTTTAAAGATAGTGTTAAGATATGTTATTTGTATATAATAAACATTGATTTAAAATATTCAGCAACAATTTCAATGCGTCTTATAAATAAATGTAAAAGTGTAAATACAAATTTCAGGTTTTATAACAACGTTGAATTGATTAATATCTTATTATAAACGTGATTCATTTGTTAAGCGTTTCAAATATGTTGAATAAAATTTTCTATTTATACATTTATTAACATATATTTATAATTTTCATTCAGGTTTAATAACAATGAAGTATAATAACATTGTCTTTCCAAATACAATACAAATGTTTATATCCAACGGCCTTATACAAATAATTGGTCGATAATAATAACAACTGTACTCAATACCAAAATAAAAAAGCAATTAGTTCGTTTCTAATAACAAACTACATGTTAAATAACAATGGAATAAAATAAATGTTAGTTTCGTGAAATACACAGCTATAAGCTCGATTTAGGTAATCACGTTATTTCATCGTAAATCTGCTTATTTAAAATTAGAGAGGGATTATGATTAGTTTTAAATTTACCGGTTTGCGGTCTGTGGTCAGAAATAGTGAATAACAATATTATTCAAGTATTCGTTTTCGACGCGGTGCCGCTCGTGGACCACATAATAATTGCTCAGGTTACCTATTTACAATAGTATAATTTCTAGCTATTTAGGTACCCCAAAAACCACTTAATTTTCGATTTGATGCGTTATTATCGCCCCTCTATACTACTTATTCTATACGTAATTTAAGAAACTAAAGTGAAAAAACATGTAAAATCGGATAAGTATTACATAAATAATAGACGTAGATTTTTTTGTGATGTTTAGATAATGTTATGTACATACAGGTACTAATATATTATAAAGTTTACGACATTTTTTTTGTACCACACCATATTATACCGGTTTTTTTGCGGTTTCCCGTGTCGTTTTTTCATAACATTCCTATGTGCTTAATGTTAAAGTGTTTGTATTGAGTTGATAAATTTTGACGTATATCTTACGGTTATTAAATTATTAATCTCAGGTTTAACCTTTGGTTTATTAGCAACGTCATTTTGTATTTAATAATAGCACACTAATGTATTAAGTATATTTACGTTACATAGTTACATTACAGAAGATATTTTTTATATTTGTTTTATATTATTTCGCATTAACACATGCTTGTGAAATATATTTTATTTTTAAAGAAAAATGGAAAGAAAAATTTGACTTCAGGCGAGACTCGAACTCGCGACCTACTGGGAATCTAGTCCAGCCGCTCTTCCAATTGAGCTACTGAAGCCCTGCCCGATTTGTCGAATTTTTCCTTCACATCTATTGCATTGCTTTATGGTAGCAGTAGCGCCATCTATTACCAACTATGCTAGTTAGGCAACCGATATAATAGACTTTTCAGTTTATTGAATATCGTAAAGAAGTCGCTTTTACCTTTAATAATTGTTTTATATTATTTCGCATTAACACATGCTTGTGAAATATATTTTATTTTTAAAGAAAAATGGAAAGAAAAATTTGACTTCAGGCGAGACTCGAACTCGCGACCTACTGGGAATCTAGTCCAGCCGCTCTTCCAATTGAGCTACTGAAGCCCTGCCCGATTTGTCGAATTTTTCCTTCACATCTATTGCATTGCTTTATGGTAGCAGTAGCGCCATCTATTACCAACTATGCTAGTTAGGCAACCGATATAATAGACTTTTCAGTTTATTGAATATCGTAAAGAAGTCGCTTTTACCTTTAATAATTGTTTTATATTATTTCGCATTAACACATGCTTGTGAAATATATTTTATTTTTAAAGAAAAATGGAAAGAAAAATTTGACTTCAGGCGAGACTCGAACTCGCGACCTACTGGGAATCTAGTCCAGCCGCTCTTCCAATTGAGCTACTGAAGCCCTGCCCGATTTGTCGAATTTTTCCTTCACATCTATTGCATTGCTTTATGGTAGCAGTAGCGCCATCTATTACCAACTATGCTAGTTAGGCAACCGATATAATAGACTTTTCAGTTTATTGAATATCAGGTACCAGTAGGTCGCGAGTTCGAGTCTCGCCTGAAGTCAAATTTTTCTTTCCATTTTTCTTTAAAAATAAAATATATTTCACAAGCATGTGTTAATGCGAAATAATATAAAACAATTATTAAAGGTAAAAGCGACTTCTTTACGATATTCAATAAACTGAAAAGTCTATTATATCGGTTGCCTAACTAGCATAGTTGGTAATAGATGGCGCTACTGCTACCATAAAGCAATGCAATAGATGTGAAGGAAAAATTCGACAAATCGGGCAGGGCTTCAGTAGCTCAATTGGAAGAGCGGCTGGACTAGATTCCCAGTAGGTCGCGAGTTCGAGTCTCGCCTGAAGTCAAATTTTTCTTTCCATTTTTCTTTAAAAATAAAATATATTTCACAAGCATGTGTTAATGCGAAATAATATAAAACAATTATTAAAGGTAAAAGCGACTTCTTTACGATATTCAATAAACTGAAAAGTCTATTATATCGGTTGCCTAACTAGCATAGTTGGTAATAGATGGCGCTACTGCTACCATAAAGCAATGCAATAGATGTGAAGGAAAAATTCGACAAATCGGGCAGGGCTTCAGTAGCTCAATTGGAAGAGCGGCTGGACTAGATTCCCAGTAGGTCGCGAGTTCGAGTCTCGCCTGAAGTCAAATTTTTCTTTCCATTTTTCTTTAAAAATAAAATATATTTCACAAGCATGTGTTAATGCGAAATAATATAAAACAATTATTAAAGGTAAAAGCGACTTCTTTACGATATTCAATAAACTGAAAAGTCTATTATATCGGTTGCCTAACTAGCATAGTTGGTAATAGATGGCGCTACTGCTACCATAAAGCAATGCAATAGATGTGAAGGAAAAATTCGACAAATCGGGCAGGGCTTCAGTAGCTCAATTGGAAGAGCGGCTGGACTAGATTCCCAGTAGGTCGCGAGTTCGAGTCTCGCCTGAAGTCAAATTTTTCTTTCCATTTTTCTTTAAAAATAAAATATATTTCACAAGCATGTGTTAATGCGAAATAATATAAAACAATTATTAAAGGTAAAAGCGACTTCTTTACGATATTCAATAAACTGAAAAGTCTATTATATCGGTTGCCTAACTAGCATAGTTGGTAATAGATGGCGCTACTGCTACCATAAAGCAATGCAATAGATGTGAAGGAAAAATTCGACAAATCGGGCAGGGCTTCAGTAGCTCAATTGGAAGAGCGGCTGGACTAGATTCCCAGTAGGTCGCGAGTTCGAGTCTCGCCTGAAGTCAAATTTTTCTTTCCATTTTTCTTTAAAAATAAAATATTTTTTATATTACATAATTATCTGAATAATATGTTGTTTTCTAACATCATGGTACATAGGTATTTGTGTACTTATTAGAATTTGAAATTATTCAAACTTATCTGCAATTATTAATAAAATATATGGATTTTGTCATTGTTCTGTGTTTTACTGCATTATATCTTAAAATTAATAATTTCTTAACTTTTTCCTCCAAAAGCGAATTTTAAATTGGGAAATCTTTAAATTTCGATATATTTCTCATCACCGGGTGATTCACCTCTCGTTCGCCTACAGTCAGTAAATTAAGCTCGTCTCATTTAAGGACATCGTATAATTGACCAAGATTGTATCTATAGATGTTTTTATTGGGCAATAAAACGTTAGATAGATAGTATATTTATGTAAATTGGAATATTATAGCTTTTGTTAATTGTGCCTTATCTTTTGTGATACTTAATACCGGTGCCGGATTAGCCATATAGCAGGAGTAGCAAATGCTACGGGCCCCGCGCCATTGGGGGCCCCGTGCCTGTGCCCAAAAAAAAAAAACACAAATATGTAATACACCTTAGCTATTCTCAAAGGGAGCGTTGGCCACTAATTATATAGGTACCTATATTATTTTGTTGCAAGTTGGCAATACCACAATACTTACAAGGGGGAATCCCCTAAATTTGTTTTCGATTCCTTTTCGTAAATGTTGTTTTATTTACATCCTAAATTTCAGTAGGCAATGTAACTCTAGGGCCCCATGGTCATATTTGCTACGGGCCCCGCACCGGCTTTATCCGGCACTGCTTAATACGAATCTGTTGATTAGAGTTTGTTACTTATGTGTAACGAAATAAGGATTTGTCGAGGTGAATCTCTTCATAATTTATTCAATATTTTTTTTTTTTTTTTTGTCTTTGTGCATTATGTGTAACTGTTTTTTTTTTAATATTTTTATTATTATTATTATTTTTAACTATGTTCTGTTGTGTCTTGGGCCCTGCGCCGAATAAATGTTTTTCTTTCTTTCTTTCTTTCTTTTCAATACAATGTTATACATAACATACGGATCCGAATGCTGAGTTTTGAGCAAAAAGGACGAGAACGCTATTCTAGTCTTCGGACGCAAGATTCTGAGGCGCATTTTCGGGGCAGTATTGGAAAATGAGATATGGCGAACTCGATACAATCAAGAGCTCTACCACATGTATGATGAACCTAATGTCATTAACATTATTAAAATTGGACGCCTACGATGGGCAGGACATGTGGAGAGGATGGATGACTCCAGAACACCTAAAGGTCTACTGACTGGTAAACCGGGCGGGCGAAGAAACCGAGGCAGACCTAAACTCAGATGGCTAGACGGAGTAGAGCAGGACCTGAGAACGCTGGGCGTAAGGAATTGGAGAGAAAGAGCCAAAAACAGATCGGACTGGAAGAACATTCTTAACCAGGCCAAGGCCCACCGTGGGCTGTAGCGCCTTAGATCATCATCAATGTTACACATAAAACAATATATTTTTACACAACAATAGATTAAGCATTTTACATTAACTGTTTTTAAGCACGTAAAGTTTATAACATTAAAACTAGATCTTAATTTCAATAGGGTTTTACTGGTGGTAGAGATTCAATGTTAAAACTTAAGGGCGTAGGTGGTGGTAGGGGAAGGTGGTACGTGGGTAGAGGTATCATTATTACTATGTAGGTATCTATTCTGTATTGTAGTGTTCAGCTCTCCGATCAGATGGTAAAGAATTACCCAGTAGTCGGAGAGGTTAAATAAATAAGCCCTCAACGGTCACAATCACAATGTGATTCTGAGCTCTGGTTCTTTTGGTCCTGTATATATTTACAGGCAAAGGTACCTATTCACTTACAATATTTTGTGTGTATTCGCCTATTCTACAGACTGCCATACGATTAAATAAATAAAATTACTTTATGAACTCAATAATTGTACCTACCACCAGTAAACATAGCATTGTTTGATATTATTTCGCATTAACACATGCTTGTGAAATATATTTTATTTTTAAAGAAAAATGGAAAGAAAAATTTGACTTCAGGCGAGGCTCGAACTCGCGACCTACTGGGAATCTAGTCCAGCCGCTCTTCCAATTGAGCTACTGAAGCCCTGCCCGATTTGTCAAATCTTTCCTTCACATCTATTGCATTGCTTTATGGTAGTTGCCTAACTAGCATAGTTGGTAATAGATGGCGCTACTGCTACCATAAAGCAATGCAATAGATATGAAGGAAAGATTTGACAAATCGGGCAGGGCTTCAGTAGCTCAATTGGAAGAGCGGCTGGACTAGATTCCCAGTAGGTCGCGAGTTCGAGCCTCGCCTGAAGTCAAATTTTTCTTTCCATTTTTCTTTAAAAATAAAACATAGCATTATCGAACGTTCAAAAGAAGTCACTTTTTACTAAGTAGAGTCTTCAATTGATACATTTTGAGTAAACTAGGTATAGAATTCTAAAATGTAATATTTAAATCTTTAAAAAAACTACATAAATTAAATTGTGTTTATCTCAATTTCTCACCAAAACATTTTACAAATTACAATTATTAAACAAATTATTAATATACTTAATTACGTAACGTAACGTAACGTAACTTCACGCCTGTAATCCCCGAAGGGGTAGGCAGAGGTAAATGCATGCATTCAAGCATACATGCAAACACCCACGACTCGCCGGTTACGTTTTTGGGCCATGTTACAGGTGGCGAACCTGTTGCCATCTCCGGGCACATTACCAAACTCCGAGGTACTGGGAAACTTCCAGAAAATGGAAAATCACAATAGAAGCAGAGATAAAGGATTTTAAACCGTTATCTCTGATAGCCCTCGACCCGGGAATCGAACCCAGGACCTCCAGCGTAATAGTAGTGGCCTGCTACCACTACGCCACTGAGGCAGTTTACTTAATTAATTTCTATTTATCACTATTATTATTTTTTTTTTTTAATATTGACATAATCTAGGTATAACTGTCAAAATTAATATTAATATTGCTGAAGATTAAGACCGAACATTTTATGTTATCTATAATTATATGTTTCTAATGTGTGAAATATGGGTGAAATAACCTAAAATAAATGAATTTTATTTTATTTTAATTTATTTAAACATGAAAAGTGTTGATATGTTTTTGTCAATTGAACTAGTTTTAATCAATTACTAAAACGTGAGACGTTATTTAGTGAATGAATTGCTAAATATCACGTTCATTTTTTGTATAGTATCGTTCAGCTTCCGCGTTGGAATTCTAGAGGCTATGACTCGACCACATATCTACTGTCTACTGTTATATGACTAATATACAAGATACCTACTAACAATCTATATTAAACCCATAAAATAAGATTAAAATAAGTACCACCTAGGTGTCTGTAGGCTGCAGTCATCACTTAACATCTAGTTGAACTGCATGCTTGAAAATACAATATAGGTACTTAAGGCTTATAAAATATGTGTAGGTAGGTACATTTATGAATCAAATGAGACATATTTTCAACGTAACTAATTAATTACGATTGATAAAAGCTGAGTACCATTTTGTTATCCATTTTGGTAAAAAAAACTAACTTTAACTGTTCGTTGTAAAATTTGACTACACTTGTAAAATTTCGGCACGCATTAATTTCGCTTTTATTTTTATGCCAATTTGGATTGCGCAACCGTTTACATAAGTGTGATGCAAACAAAAGAAAAATGATAACGCACTCGTGAAAAAATAATTGATAGAAATCTTATTGTACAATGCGTAGCTGTATCGACATTGCGTGGCCCAATAAACGCACTATTGAACAGCAAAACACGCGTGACAGATCTAGGTTGGCTTTGGCGCCTTTACATTGTGAATAAAAGAAAATATTAAAAAACAATACGTGTTCTAATTTTCAACTATTTTAATGTTATGTAAGTAAACACCGACGACCCGGTTAGTCCAGCGGTGTGAGATGACCGTTTGATTCGAAGGGTCGCGGGTTCGATCCCCGCACCGGGACAAATATTTGTATGGCCTACAGATATTTGTTTCGGGTCTGGGTGTTTGTGTATGTGTTGTATGTGTACAACGGCACCCACGACACAGGTTTATACCTACTGTGGGGCTGTAAGTGTAAGCGTATTTAAAAAAAAAAAAATTAAAAAAACAAAATTCAGTTGGCAAATGAGCAATGGGTTTTTTGCTGTATCACCATACCAGTTAAGTAGATACTAACGCGTCGGTACCGCAACACATAGACGCCGCAACGTGTAAAAGAAGGATCATAGTTCACATAGAAAGCGATTGATTACTACTGATTTTAGACATTTATTTAAGAACTAGCCGTTGCCCGCGGCTCCGCCCGCTTGTAGGTCGCTTTTCACGTAACCTGTGGAAACTCATCAAATCATCCCATGTCATCCCACAGAAACATTTTTTCGGGATAAGAACTATCCTATGTGTAAATCAAATTTACCCTCTATGTGTGCAAATATTTCATGAAAATCGGTTGAGCAGTTCTTACAGGAGTAACAAACAGACAAAAAAACAAACATGCAAACTTTTGCATTTATCATATTTGTACGATTAAACATAGTGCCTTGCTTTCTAAGGGTTAAGAACTTTAAAAATGATTATAACTGAAATCAGTACATAGGTATGTAGTCGTAATCTACCACCGGTTTTTTTTTTATGTTATAAAAGTGGCAAACAAGCATGCAGTTCACATTGATGTTAAGTGATGACTGCAGCCTATAGACACCCACACAATGACCAGAGGTCAAAATGCAGATGCGCTGCCACTCCTGAGGCATTAGGTGATATGCCTCTGTGCCTGAAATTACAGGGCCGTACATTACCACCTGACCGGAATACGATAGTGCTGAACACTACCATTTAGCGGCAAGTATATTAGGTAATGCGGTGGTGCCTACGCCCGCGAGCTCCGTCACTGGAACTCTACCACCAGTAGATTGACCGGATTGACCGGATTACGCTCTATCAATAAGTAGTAACCAAACCAAATCTACCTATTTAGGCTAAGATTTCATCAAAAGTAGAGCCCTAAATTAATCAAAATATATGTTTAGTATTTTTTTAGGTTTTCGCGAGCTACACTCATTGAAATAAAACTAGTTTTCGGATT
This sequence comes from Macrosoma leucophasiata, assembly GCA_036365455.1. Lineage (NCBI taxonomy): Eukaryota > Metazoa > Arthropoda > Insecta > Lepidoptera > Hedylidae > Macrosoma > Macrosoma leucophasiata. The sequence continues at coordinate 19,814,217 of JAWQUS010000017.1, read as the reverse complement.
TATCTCGCATATATTAAACTAAAATGATTATTTAAAATCGAGCCGATGTTCCGGTCGCAGTTCAGCTTCTGTGGTTCCGGAACTCTCTCTTCTCTCTCTCTCAATACTAAACTTGTTTATTCATTACCCCGGCTTTACACCAGTGCAATGAATGTGACATAGACTATGTCACTCAGATGTAGCTTCCCATAGAGCAACACCGGAGGAGAGTAGCCATATGCAGGCTTTCCCCTCTGTCAAAGTACAAGCCCAAATGGGCCTATACCTGTCTCCTAGATGTTTAAATGGGTGCGTAAAATTGTTTCTGTATTTTGTTAAAGTCAAGGAGTGAGTTTCGTAGTAATAGACGATTTTTGTAACTGCTTCAGTAGCGTAGTGGTAGCAGAGGTCTTGGGTTCGATTCCCGGGTCGGGGGCTATCAGAGATAACGGTTTAAAATCCTTTATCACTACTTCTATTGGGATTTTTCCATTTTCTGGAAGTTTCCCAGTACCCCGGAGTTTGGTAATGTGCCCGGAGATGGCAACAGGTTCGCCACCTGTTACATGGGCCAAAACGTAACCGGCGAGTCGTGGGTGTTTGCAAGTATGATTGAATGCATGCATTTACCTCTGCCTACCCCTTCGGGGACTACAGGCGTGAAGTTACGTACGTTTTTGTACTGTGCGTGTGTGTCGCACGCATTTCCCCTCGCAAAAAATGACAGACTGTTTTGCATCGGTAATACACGCTATGGCTACTCCGGTGGGCCGCGTTGCTCTATGTAGCTTCCTAATGGTTAAAGAATTTTTGAAATCGATTCAGTAGTTTTTGTGTGAAACGTTACAAAAACACATTTTTTCCCCTTATTATATTAAGTATAGAAGTATATATTGGAAAACAAGCTAAAAATGCATTACAACTATATACTAATCATGGAAACCAGCTAACAATTTTATTTAAAGAAAAATGGAAAGAAAAAATTGACTTCAGGCGAGACTCGAACTCGCGGCCTACTGGGAATCTAGTCCAGCCGCTCTTCCAATATGTTTGTATTATGTATAGTTGGCAATAGATGGCGCTGCTGCTACCATAAAGCAATGCAATAAATGTGAAGGAAATATTTGACAAATCGGGCAGGACTTCAGTAGCTCAATTGGAAGAGCGGCTGGACTAGATTCCCAGTAGGCCGCGAGTTCAATTCTCGCCTGTAGTCAAATTTTTCTTTCCATTTTTCTTTAAATAAAATATATTTCACAAGCATGTGTTAATGCGAAATAATATAAAACAACAGCTAACAATTATGGACATTAATACCAAAGTGTATATTCTCATGTGAATCAGTCTTATCGATATGTAATAAATGACCAATGATAATTATTATGTTAATTTTATTACATTCAAGTTAATCATCAAATGATTAAGACTACTAATATTGTAGTTATTCATTTCAAATAATTAAGATTACTATCGCCTTATCCGGAGCTCGTAATTTACTAAAACCTGAACAATTAAACTTTATCAAAAACTTTACATTTATATTCCGTTGTGATTTTCTCTCAAGTTAATTTTCTGACTAATCGGAGGTCTCGGTGGGTCAGTGGTTGGCTCGAGGTAACAGGTTTGATCTCCGAGAAAGGGAATATGTGATTTTTTTGTGAGCTGATGAAATTCGCGGGATTAGCGACTACCGCATTGCCTAATGTTCTTGGCGATAAATGATAGTGTTTAACGCTATTGTGTTCTGGTCAGGTGGTAATGTTTGGGCTTGTAATTTCTGGCACAGAGGTATAACAACTTAGACCTAAAGAGTAGCAACGCATCTAGACTGAAATTTCTTATTTGTTTGCAGTTGTTTATAGGTATTCACTTACCATCAATGTAAACTGTATGCTTGTTTGCCACATAATGACATAAAAAAAAGTTAAGAAGAGTCTCAGTACCCCTCTTGGAGCTAGAAATGTAGCTTATTAATGAAATTAGGCACAATATTTTACTTGACTCCTATAAACATACACAATTTGCGAATTACATACCATTTCAATAAATTTATCACAATATAATTTCCCTACTGATGTCATGTAGATTTAAACATAGCATAGATAAATGAAAACATGCCTTAATTTTTGTAATACAAATACCATTTAAAATAATAGCCAGTTGCGTGAATGTTATAAATATTATCTCATACATTATAATATATTATTTACGTAAGCACAACCCACACAGCATTGTGTGAAGATACAGAGACACAGTAGTTGCAAAATGGGACCTACAAATGTAATGCAGAATATGTCGTGTAGGACTGTGTTTGTCAATGTAAATGAAGAAAGTTGTTAGGTTATGTTGGTAAGAAGCGTGACAGTAAAACTGGTGGTAATGAAAGGTACGGTTTGTCTCCCGTATTATTATAATTTTAATGTTACTTTTTAGTCACAAAATGGTTTAAACATCCTTAACACACTAACCCCCTTATTCATAAACGTATTTTAGCTAAAGTATTGCTAATCTCTCCTTTGTCTTTATCTATCCTGCACATTTGAGAATGCACTGACAAAGACAAAGCATTCTATAGCTAAAACGTAGTTAATGTACGTTTATGAAGAAGGGGGTAAGTGTTAAGGGTCTATTTGTAATGAAAATGTAAGATTTATGCAATAATGATTAAATAGGAAAGAGTCCGAGGCGTTATCGTTCATATGGTTTTTTATTTACGGAAGGTGGCAAACATGCTTTCAGCTCATATTGATGTTAAGTGATGACTGCAGCCTGTAGGTATCTACACAAAAACCAGAGGTCAAAATGCACATGCCCTGCCATCCCTGAGCTTTAAGTTGTTGGGTCTCTGTGATAATTATTGCGGATCCATACAGTTTTAATATAATTTTACTGTTTTTCTTATTTTAAAGGTAAGAAGGATTGCTAATTGTTCCATCTATATAAATAAATTAAATTACAAACCAACGTATTTAAAAAAAAATCGAAATAATCATAACAAGTATTTACATCTATAACATTATACTAAAATGAATACTAATCCTTTCATTGCTGGTAATACGATAGGTATTTGCGTAGGAACGTTTTAACGAAGGAAACAGAAGGCCGCAACCTTCCATATCCTTGTGTGGTACAAGATTTATTCACGTCTTTATATTTATCATACAATGTCGCTGCCTTTACCAACATAACATGTTATAAAGGTTCTTAGAAATCATTTGAAACAAATAACAACATTGGAATTATAAAATAGTTAGGTATGTCTTTGTGAATTCGTCGTATTTTATGTTTTAAAATAGATTAATAGGTATTAGATATGTGAAGGTCCATTTTTAATTAACAGAAAACATGTAATAAAGTTGTAAGATTAATATCATGTGAAGGTCCTGTGTTTTATTACTATATCTCATGTTTAAAAAAAAATCTCACAAAAATATTTTCACATTTTTAAAGGCGATTTATCTTAATTAATAAAGCATCTAAAGTTTTTATCTGATGGATGTACCTATGTTCGAGTCCTGCCCGAAGATCATATTACGTTAATATTTTCCTTAAACCTTTTCCTTGTATGGGTAAACGCTTAAAACTATGTAAGAGGTATTGCATACTACCTGGTGCCCGCGACTTCATCTGATTTCACATAATATCTTTGAAAATTGTAGCGTAGCGTATGTGTTACTCTGATATATAAGCTATATTCTTGTAATGTTTCATTCAAATCCATTCAGTAGTTTTTACGTGAAATAGGAATAAACATCCATCCATACTTGCAAACTTTCGGGTTTAAAATATTATGGTAGGATAGTATTTTTATTATGATCATGTTGTATTTTAAAACATTACTGAGCCTTATAGAGTTCATATTTTGATTATTTTACAATTTGTCAAACGATTTTAGAGACTGGGCTCGCAAGTAATCAGCAGAAGTACCTACTTAAGGTAGTAACAGATAATGCCAGTGGCGGAATGTAGTCAACTTGATTCAAGGTGACCGAGGTGCTTCGACAGTGATCTTGTAAGGAAGTAATTTGTGGTAGTTGTCCTGTGGACCACATGTCAAGGTTGGCCAAAATATTAAATTATATTCAGATATCAATTACGAATAACCTTTATTAAAAGCATTGCCACTCGAAGGCGTAAGATGTTTTACCGCCTTGCTTTAAATTGCGAGGATCGGTCGGAGTATCGTGTTCCGGTCAGGTGGTAATGTACGGCCCTGTAATTTCCGGCACAGAGGCATAACCAGGCAACACCTTAGGCCTCAGGAGTGGTAACGCATCTGCATTTTGACCTTGGTCTTTGTGTGGGTGTCTATAGGCTGCAGTTATCACTTAACATCAATGTGAACTGCATGATTGTTGGCCACTTCCATTACATAAAAAAAAATAGTATACAACTATCTAAGTACAATTACTAACTACAATTTGGCGAGACGTACATTATCACTAATGCTCTATCACCATTAAAAAAATGATGAGTTTCGTGTTAATTTGGGGAATGCTTTTGTCGAAGGTTTTCGTCTTTCTGATGAAGTAGTAAAATAGAAATTTAACACGTCGTTTAACACACTACATTCGTTTTACCAAAATAAATATTAAAAGTTGTACTTTCAACAAAAAAAGTTTACCTCTAATACTACCACACTTGGTCACGTTTTGGCTCAAGTGAACAGGTGGCAAGCCTGTTAAATTAATTGTTATAGAAATAAAAATAGAAATAGAAAATATTTTTATTTCGAATAGATCTTTACAGATACTTTCAAAACGTCAAGAAATATATAAAATACCTAGAGTGAATAACCATTACATAAAGTAAAAGCAAAATCATATATTAATAGTAAATTAAAAATTAGAATTTAAGCTACTTAGTTAAAGCATAATAATCACAAAATTTTTCAATTCCTTCAATGATGATAAATAAAGAAAAAGAAAAACTTATTCGTCAAGATCAAAGTTATTCACTTAGCAGAGTTCCAAGTGCAGTCACTACTGAGAAGAACTCCGCTACCCAACAAACTCAGTAAGAGCTCTTTTAAATGAGAGCTTAAATCTAGTACAAATTATCGCGAAAAATCAAATAATGTGAACGTCCATAGCATAGATGCAAATAAACTGCTATCTACTAAATGTGATGTAGCTATATAATAATAATAATAATGGCAACCCATTATACGTCCCACTGCTGGGCACGAGTCTCTCCCCTTTTTGGGGGGAGGCCTGGAGCTTACTCCACCACGCTGCTCCAATGCGGATTGGAGCAGCGAGTTAAAATGAATTGTTAATTTGCAAAAATTCTGTTGTCCCATATCAGCGTTGGCAGATTCCTTTTTTGCCATGTCGGGATTTCGAAACTTTAAGAATGAAAAAAAGCGGGAATCTCTCGTCAAAAGCGGGACATTGTCAAATTTCTATATATTAAGACGTATTAAAATGTTTACCTATTTACTTGATTTTAAATAACGATTACTTGACAATGACATGGCAAAAATAGACATAGCCAAATGTATTTAAAAAAAAAAAAAATATTTTTTAAAGTGATTCTTTCTTGTCAAAACAAAAATTAAAGTCAAGAGTTTTATTATTTAGTGGTGTTTTAAATTGTAACTTTAATTGTCTGTTATCCGAACTCACTTCCTTAGCATCACGTACGTTCAATTTATCACCGAAAGCGGCACTAAGGGGAGATTCACAGACCTCACTACGACTTTACTTTGAGCAAAGTACGACTTAGAACTGTCTAAATCCATACTGTACTGACAGTTCTACTTTACTTTGAGCAAAGTACGACTTAGAACTGGTAAAATCCATACTGTACTGACAGTTCTAAGCATACTTTGCTCAAAGTAATGTCGTAGTGCGGTCTGTGAATCTCACCATAAGTGTCCCGCCAAAATCAAGACGTATGGCATCGCTGTCCTTTATGTACATTTTCCAGTTTGTTTTGTTGTATACGTGATTAGATTTCGATCCGTGGCTCGGCTCGCGTTAAAGGTCACTTGAAGCACAGCATAATAATTTTATAGTTTTACTAGCGGCCCGCCCCGGCTTCGCCCGCGCTGCTCTGCTCCTATTAGTCATAGCGTAATGTAAGCTATCCTATCTCTCAAGTTGGATCGAACTGCACATGGTGTGCGAATTTTATTATAATCGGTTAAGTGGTTTAGGAGTCCATTGAGGACAAACATTGTGACACGAGATTTATATATATTAAGATTTGCAACCATTGTGGAATATTTAAAAGCCGATTTTGTTTGTGCAGTCGTCCGCCGAGCATGTCAACGACTTCTAGTTGCGTCAAATTCTGTTTTTTGTTTTATGTTCAGTCAGATCTCCGTATATTCAAAATCAATTAAATATAGCCTTTATTACTACCACATTAGGTGTCCATGTGGTCCAGCGGCCAGTTCCTTTACAGTGAATAATTAGATATAACTTAAAGTAGCTTTAGCACAATAGGTTTTATGGCAAACAATAAAAGTTGTTTTTGTTAAACCAAATCCCTATAATAAGGCACTAATCAAATTAGCTTTAATATTAATCGAAGCGCGCATGGCCGAACGGCTGGTGTAGATCGTGGACGATCTACTCGATTAGGCGCTGCGGGCGCGGTCAGGTAGTGTGATGGGTGACCGCTGGTGGCAAATTAAATGCGCGTTTCCGTGCTTCGGAGGGCACGTTAAGTCGTCGGACCCGGTTGCTATCGATGGATAGCAGTCGTTAAACCTTGTCGGAGGCCTTATGGGCGGTTTGAAAACATCCGACAGCGGGTTGGCCACTAACCCACCCACCTTCACCAATCTGCATTGGAGCAGCGTGGTGGAGTAAGCTCCAGGCCTTCCCCAAAAAAGGGAGAGACTCGTAGCCCAGCAGTGGGATGAATAATGGGTTGCCATTATTATTATGATTAATATTAATCGTTAATCCCTAAATCATAAATGCGAATGTAAGTTTGTTTGTTACACTTTCTCACGAAAACTGCTTAACCAATCATCATGAAACTTTGTACACATATTCTTGGAGGTATTAAAAGTAACATAGAATACTTTTTACCAACCCGTCAAGTCACGAGAAAAATATGACAATTGATTCTCAATTGTATCTAGCCGCCGCCGGCTTTACGTTCCTTGAAGGGTAAGAAAAAAGTACGTAACTTCACGCCTGTAATCCCCGAAGGGGTAGGCAGAGGTAAATGCATCATTCAATCATACATGCAAACACCCACGACTCGCCGGTTACGTTTTGGCCCATGTAACAGGTGGCGAACCTGTTGCCATCTCCGGGCACATTACCAAACTCCGGGGTATTGGGAAACTTCCAGAAAATGGAAAAATCCCAATAGAAGCAGAGATAAAGGATTTTAAACCGTTATCTCTGATAGTCCCCGACCCGGGAATCGAACCCAGGACCTCCAGCGTAATAGTAGTGGCCTGCTACCACTACGCTACTGAGGCAGTTAAGAAAAAAGTACACGCGGAAGAAGTCGCGTGCAATAGTTAGTATGTATATAATTGTTAACCTGATTTACTCCGATATTAAAAGATTTGTCCTTAATGAATAAGCACCTCAAATATGTGGTCCATACTTCGCAATGATTAATTACACATTTCATTGTCTACTTAAATATGTGCGCATTTAAACGAACCATTCTTAAGCCGTGTCGCAACAATATGTAAATATTATAGTGTTCTGTTTAATTTGAATACAAGAATATGGTGTGTGAGGTAATACAGCATCTGTGTACCATAAAAAAACCTGACAAATTATACTTGGGACATCTGTATCATGTTTGGGTAAGCGCTGTTGATTTATTGATAGCCAAAATGGCGGGTATATCTGTTTTTTTTCCGCGAGAATGGTGTAATTTTTTTTTTCAAATTAACCCCTTTTTTATAGTGAACTAGCTGTTGCCCGCGGCTCCGCCCACGTGTAGGTAACTTTTCGCGTAACCTGTGGAAACTCATGAAAACATCCCATGGCATCCCACAGGAACATTTTTCGGGATAAAAAGTATCCTATAATCTAAGTCAGCTAATACCCTATCTGTATAACAAATTTCATCAAAATCGGATTCATAATTTTTGTATCATTATATCTCATTTGCAAGTCGCTTTTATGTGATATGATACAAGGTAGTTAATTCATACCTAGTCATCATCCCTATTGTCCGGATAAGGTTTTTAATGTATGGCCCCGTAGTAACTATCACTCAGACGTCAATGACTACGGTCACAGGGGTGGCAACGCATCTGCATTTTGACCTCCATTTGATCATCTATATTGCATCCGGGCGAAGTCGGGGCGGTTCATTAGTTTCAAATATTAACATCGTTTTGTCGAACTGTAAATCAAACTTTTGTTTTTAAATCTGCCTCAAACTCTTATCTTGAAAATGATTATTTTATGAAACTAGGTATGTGTACGCGTACGCAGAATTTAAAATCTATTTAGTTTTTTTTTCATTGTATGTAAAGGAGTAAATTTATTCAGCCTTACAAACGTCAATTGGTCGTCGTAAAGACCTTGAAACAGATAAGTAGATATTTATTTATACGTTGCGCATCCCAGTTGCGGTTTTAGAATAAAAAGCAGTGTCGCAGCGTAACTGCGGTAATGTCGACACACACGACGCGACGCGACGCCACACGTGGCTAGCCTTGGCTTAGTTCCACATTCGTGGGCTTTAACCAGCTTTATTGTCAACGATGTACATGTAGCCTTAATTAACCGACTTCGATAAAAAGAGGAGGTTCTCAATTCGTCCGGATCTTCTTTTTTTATTCACTGATTACTGGCGGTAGAGCTACAGTGACGAAGCTTGAGGTACCACTGTATTATCTAGGTACCTAATCCGTGGGTCAACTGGTTAACTAGGTATAATATTTTACTAAGGCGACAATATTGCTTTAGTTAATGATTTCAATTGCGGTATTAAAGCTATTGCTATAACGTGATTATCGCCATTGTTTTAAAGGTATAAATTGTTTTTTTTTTTTTTAATTTAATGAAGGTGTCAAATAAGCATGTTCACATTGAACAGATCAGAATGTTTTGTATTGCAATTAATATAATTTTGTGCTGTTAATGTTATTGTGGAGAGAGAATAAATACGTTTTTTATTTTTATTATTTTTTTATTTTATTGATGTTAAGGGATGACTGCAGCCTATAGACACTTACAAAAAGAGATCAAAATGCAAATGCATTGCCACCCCTGAGACCTTAGTTTTTCTCTTTGATAGTTATTACGGGGCCATACATTACCATCTAACCGGAACACGGTAGTGCTGAATACTACCATTTGGCAGCAGATAGACTAGGAAAGCGGTGGTGCCTACGCCCTGGGGCTCTGCCACTCCTTTATGGGGAGGATTTGGTCCAGCAGTGGACATCTTTCGACTGAGATAATGATAAAATAATGAGTTATTTTCCTCATTAATTCAGAGTTATAATCACATTGAGGTCATATCATCATTCCGCTTCGTATCTTTATCAACATTCTAAACTGATGAAATACTGTTGGTGTAATGTTGAAGCTTTCAATTTTAATTACATTTTGTATTTCTCAAGAGATTTCAGTATCTTTTCATTAAAATCGTTGGTGAAATGTCTATACAATAAATACATCACATCAGTGGAAAAAAAGTTCAACGCGTAACAAGCACGTCCTTGATAATCATCGATTCTAAAATTAATTTTAAAATGCTGTACTTTAAAAATGTACTTATTTTTGTTCAACAAAGAGCAAGATGATCATTCTTATATTATGAAAATGTTGTAGGTACTTTAAAAATATACTTTTTTTTGTTCAACAAAGAGCAAGATGATCATTCTTATATTATGAAAATGCTGTAGGTACTTTAAAAATATACTTTTTTTTGTTCAACAAAGAGCAAGATGATCATTCTTATATTATGAAAATGCTGTAGGTACTTTAAAAATATACTTTTTTTTGTTTAACAAAGAGCAAGATGATCATTCTTATATTATGAAAATGCTGTAGGTACTTTAAAAATATACTTTTTTTTGTTCAACAAAGAGCAAGATGATCATTCTTATATTATGAAAATGCTGTAGGTACTTTAAAAATATACTTTTTTTTGTTCAACAAAGAGCAAGATGATCATTCTTATATTATGAAAATGCTGTAGGTACTTTAAAAATATACTTTTTTTTGTTCAACAAAGAGCAAGATGATCATTCTTATATTATGAAAATGCTGTAGGTACTTTAAAAATATACTTTTTTTTGTTCAACAAAGAGCAAGATGATCATTCTTATATTATGAAAATGCTGTAGGTACTTTAAAAATATACTTTTTTTTTGTTCAACAAAGAGCAAGATGATCATTCTTATATTATGAAAATGGTGTAGGTACTTTAAAAATATACTTTTTTTTGTTCAACAAAGAGCAAGATGATCATTCTTATATTATGAAAATGCTGTAGGTACTTTAAAAATATACTTTTTTTTGTTTAACAAAGGGCAAGGTGATCATTCTTATATTATGGCTATGTGTGTTAACAATTAGTATTTATTTTGTTTGTTTCATGTCACGTAACTTGCAAATTTCAACAAAGGTATGAATGTACCTTGATTTGTAATTAATTCGATACCCAAGGTGGCTTTTGAAATGGGGAAATGGAGGAATTTGTAAATAATTGATGCTTTCCATATTATACAAAATTGTTCAGTGTCTATTTAATTTATTATGTGTTTTTGATTATTATTAGTGGTTATTCACTCTAGGTTAGTTAAAAAAAAGATGATGTAAAAGTGCTCTCCAGGAGCCTAATTATATGAAATAAATGAAAAATAAATGAAAATGAAATGGTTCGTTACGCGATCTATGTGCTACGAGAAAAATTAAATACGTCGTAGCAGTAGAAAAAAGTTCGACGCGTAAAGAGCGTGTAAAAAATCTTTACTTTTAGTTAGTTACATCGATTTTAAAATTGTTTAAAAATTAAATACGTCTATTACTTTCAAAATATTTTGTTTTCTTTTGTCCAACAAAAATTTTTTTTTTGGGTAAACTTTCTATACAAAGAGGATTAAAATATTTTTTTGATTTTTTTTCTATACCAAGCAGGTATAAATACTTTTTGTTCATTTTTCTATATCTACTTACTTGGATGAAAAAAAGAATGTTACACAAAAAAAAATTGTTTGAAAAAAAAAACTACGAGTGTATCCTTTTTCTTACGGGTGGAATTACCTGAAATAGATGTATTTTCATTTGTTATTTATAAATGACAAGATGTTCATTCTTATTCAATAGCTTTGGGTGTTAACAATTAGTATTTATTTTCTAAGTCACGTAACTTGCAAATACAAACAAAGGTTTCGTACCTATTGATTCAATACCCAACTATGGGCCGTTACGCGATCTATTTGCTCTGATCTTGAATTTGCATAATCCGAATGCCATGGCGTTTCGTAATCACCTCGGAACCTCAGTCTCCTAATGAGCTTTCACTTGAATGACTATTTCCTTTTCCATTGATCGTGAAGTAAATTATATAAAGTCCGCAATAATATGTGTTTGGTCACATTATATATGGTTTAGCGTAATCGTTTTAAACGGACAGAAAATGGAGAAAAACGTTTAACACTAGTTTAACTGCCTCAATAGCCTAGTGGTAGCAGGCCACTACTACTACGCTAAGGTTTTAAGCTTGATTCCTGGGTTGGGATTTACCTCTGCTTACCCCATCAGAGATATCAGGCGTGAAGTTACTTTTTACTTAAGCCTGACGTTTTTTCTTGTATAAATAGTAAATAATATACATTAAATTGTTCCGCCTTTAGAATTCAACTAAAAACTCGCCAAAATAAAAATAAAAACTGTTTAAATTTATTAAGATCCACTGCAGGTTCATTCATTTGAATTAAATAAAATAATTTAATGTCAAATTTGATCTTTGCGATGAGGACTGTTAAATGATGACTGCAGTCCATAGACACCCACACAAAGACAAGAGGTCAAAAGGGAAATGCGTTGCCGCCCCTGAGACCTTAGTTATTATGTCTCTGTGCTAGTCTTTACGGGGCCCTACATTACCATTTAACCGGAACACGATAGTGCTGAACACTACCATTTTACGGGAGATAAATTAGGTAATGCGGTGGTGCCTGTGCCCTCAAGCTTCTACACTGATACTCTACCACCGGTTAAACTGAATGGGAACGGTCTATACCCAAAGAAATCCGTGGCGCTTTTCAATTGTTCCCCCTTTTCATGCGAATTGGTTTTGATATTACCAGGTCGAGAGCTATTGACAAGTCTAGGAAACAGGCATATACGGGTGTACTTCTATCAACGTGGTACCTCACGGCATGCTTCACGCACGCTATCGCACTATCATTAGATAGTTTGTATATCATGCGACGTGAAATCAAATTTTCAAATCATTGAAGTAATATAAGATTCATTTTAAGTTAAGTAATCATTAAAATTATAACATTACATAATTGTACGTCAATTTAATGAGTAGCGCACTCTTTTTTAATTATATTTTAATGATATCAATAAAATTACATAACAAACTTAATTAAAACGTGGCCTCTAAATTAATGAAGAGAGATTAATCTAAGTCAGTCATATTTATTAATTTATTTAAAATCCATTTCTTAGTGATTCATGTTTAATTAATTTGGAATATTTTATATTTATTTCCGTCAACAAACAACTGATGTGATATTAATATTTATATTTTTTGTCATTGCACTATTATAAGATGAAGAAAGCGCATGAGAGGTTGCTAAAAATCAAGCTTTTGGCATTCCAAGCTTTCTGCTTGCCCTGTAAGGGTGTCGGTGTGAAGATGATAAAATTCATCATCACTCCAACCGAAAGACGTCCACTGCTGGGCAAAGCCTTCCCCAAAGACACCCACAAGAGTGTTGTGCGTCATTAGGGGAGAATATGCCACTATCGTCACGCTTGGCAGGTGGATTGGCGATCGCATTCCGCGTTATATTTGCTACCCTATTGGAATGGTTTGACAGCCATTGTTCAGTTGACTGACTGCACTTGTGGAAGAATTCTCCTCCAGGGTCGTCACATCCCGACGGATTCAATATATATTATCGTTATAATCAAAGATCAATCATCAATATATAATATATCAAGGATTTGTGTAAAAAATTAAATGTAAATAATATTTAACGTTTTTAATGATACATAGTAGTAATACACGCCCGGATTTGGTACGGAGTGGATCGCGGATTCTGTACGTTCCGAACCAAATCTGGTCGTGTGTAGAGGAGTCCGGCGGACATAATAATTATTTATCAAGCTCGATGCGGTCCACTCGCGCGGATTTGGTCTAGTTTACAGATGCATATTACGAAATACTTTATGTATGTAAATTATGATATTATGTAACGAGCAATAATGTATGTTTGTATTTTATAATTTAGGTAATTAGAAGGTAAAATTGGAATAATCTCGTGTATTACATGTTATAATGACGTGGATAATAATTTTACTATAATTTTATTCAGTATAGATCATTAGAATCACTACGCTTAAGAACGTGTAATAAGTTGATCAGATTTTTGACTAAGTGTCAATATGATGATTCCTGTAACTTCCGGCACAGAGGCATAACACCTTAGGCCTCAGGAGTGGAAATGTATCTGCATCTTGACCTTGGTCTTTGTGTGGGTGTCTATAGGCTGCAATCATCACTTAACATCAATGTGAACTGCATGCTTGTTAGCCACTTCCATTACATAAAAAAAAATATTTTTTAAGAACTTTTGGGCTGTAATTTAACAGCCAAACCCTCAATATATCTACACATCTACACAAAAACCGGAGGTTAAAATTCAAATGCGTTGCTACCCCTGAGACTTTAGTTGTTATATCTTTGATAGTTATTACGGGGCCATACATTACCACCTAACCGGGACACGATAGTGCTGAACACTACCATTTTGCGGCAGATAGAATAGGTAATGCGGTAGTGCCTACATCCTCCAGTCCATACACTGGAACTCTACTACCACTAAAAAATGGAAACGTAACTTCACGCCTGTAATCCCCGAAGGGGTAGGCAGAGGTAAATGCATGCATTCAATCATACATGCAAACACCCACGACTCGCCGGTTACGTTTTGGCCCATGTAACAGGTGGCGAACCTGTTGCCATCTCCGGGCACATTACCAAACTCCGGGGTACTGGGAAACTTCCAGAAAATGGAAAAATCCCAATAGAAGCAGAGATAAAGGATTTTAAACCGTTATCTCTGATAGTCCCCGACCCGGGAATCGAACCCAGGACCTCCAGCGTAATAGTAGTGGCCTGTTACCACTACGCTACTGAGGCAGAGGTACTAAAAAATGTGAATAAGTTTTTTACGCATTGGCTTACAGTCGGTAAAAAATTCAATTAAATAATTTTACACATAAGCTTTGTCTCGCAGTACTAACCCACTATAAAGCTGAGTTTCTTGAATAACAGCAAAACCTCATTGCTATGTTACTGGCCAATTACCATTGCCGCATTCCAAGGAAATATAAGATCCAAGAGTGGTTATTGTTTCCGCGAGCATTACGCAAGGCTAGGCATGATCGACTTGATTGAGCCCTGCCCACTGATTCATGGTGTCTTGTTATGTCACGTACAAGCAATGGAATTACCTTTTTGTTTAAAAGGAAAAGGACACTTAAGTCGGTTATTCGTTACTGAAATTTCTTATCTATAGATTGAAATTTAAAAACATAATGCAATGTAGAGACGCTACCCATCATGAGACTTAAGCTGTTGTACTTTTGTGGGAACACGATAACGTTGTGCATTACCATTTTGCTGGAGTATATTAAGTAACCTGGTGCCTACGCCCTATTTCTTATTTATTGACACATAAAACAACGAAGAACGGTCACGAAACAGAAGTATCACCTATGAAATAAAACTAGTTTTCGGATTTATCTCGTGTATATTAAACAAATGTAATTATTTAAAATCAACCCGACATTTCGGTCGCTTTTCAGCTTCTATGGTCTCGGATACAGGTACACAAATACCATAGTATTTGTACCATTGTACAAACTGGGGTGATATACGAGTATATTGTCTGACAGCAGTTTGAAAAATGATTATGTGCGTCCACCTTCATCTGTTTCACAAACATAGCGTAGCGTTCAGGATTAACACAAAATTAACTAATTGGCAGGAAGCGCGCATGGCCCAGCGGCTGGTGTAGATCGTAAGCGATCTGCTCGGTTAAGCACTACGGGCGCGGTCGGGTAGTGTGATGGGTGACCGCTAGTGGCAAATTAAATGCGCGTTTCCGTGCTTCGGAGGGCACGTTAAGCCGTCGGTCCCGGTTGCTATCGATGGATAGCAGTCGTTAAACCTTGTCGGAGGCCTAATGGGCGGTTTGAAAACATCCGACAGTGGGTTGGCCACTAACCTACCCACCTCCACCAATCCGCATTGGAGCAGCGTGGTGGAGTAAGCTCCAGGCCTCCCCCCAAAAAGGGGAGAGACTCGTGCCCAGCAGTGGGACGTATAATGGGTTGCCATTATTATTATTATTATTATAACTAATTGTATCTTGTGGTCTTCAGACTGTTGCGGTTGGGCTTTAATTCTACTGGATTCTATTGGATCCCATCCGAGATAAATCCGAAAACTAGTTTTATTCCAGATAGTATTACTAAGCTTGAGTTGTATCAAGATATTTGTTAAAGTAATTGTAGCACTTCACATCCTTCTCTAACTTTAACAGATTTATTTAAGTAAGAGAAGGATGTGAAATGTTACAATAACTTTAACTTTTTCAACTATCGCGGTGCAACTCAGGCTTATTAAAGTTAGCCATGTATAATAATAATAATAATAATGGCAACCCATTATTCATCCCACTGCTGGGCTACGAGTCTCTCCCTTTTTTGGGGAAGGCCTGGAGCTTACTCCACCACGCTGCTCCAATGCGGATTGGTGGAGGTGGGTGGGTTAGTGGCCAACCCGCTGTCGGATGTTTTCAAACCGCCCATAAGGACTCCGACAAGGTTTAACGACTGCTATCCATCGATAGTAACCGGGACCGACGGCTTAACGTGCCCTCCGAAGCACGGAAACGCGCATTTAATTTGCCACTAGCGGTCACCCATCACACTACCCGACCGCGCCCGTAGTGCTTAACCGAGCAGATCGCTTACGATCTACACCAGCCGCTGGGCCATGCGCGCTTCGTTAGCCATGTTATCATATGTAATCACATACAAGCAGCTTCCAAAACATCAATTGAATCTGAAGCCAGTATAAAATAAATTGAATTTATAAATAACCATTACGTAATGTTGTCTACCTGTCAAAAGAAATTCTGCACCGCTTTTTTTGCTCATAAAATCTATCGATCAAATGACGCAACTGGGTGTAAGTCCGCAATGTTTGAGAAAGCGGCTCTACGCTTGGGTGCGAGACGTTTTTGCTGAATAATCTTGACTAGATAATCTCTCGCATTGCTGAGAAATGTTTAGACGATATGACTGGATTGTAAAATCAATTGTACAGTTCAACATATCAATTCAATTGTAATATTTAATTTTCGCAATAACACAAAATTAAATTAAATTACGCTTTTTTTTTATGTAATGGAAGTGGTAAACAAGCATGCAGTTCACATTGATGTTAAGTGATGACTGCAGCCTATAGACACCCACACAAAGACCAAGGTCAAAATGCAGATGCGTTACCACTCCTGAGGCCTAAGGTCTTATGCCTCTGTGCCGGAAATTACAGGGCCGTACATTACCACCTGACCGGAACACGATAGTGTTGAACACTACCATTTAGCGGCAAGTATATTAGGTAATGCGGTGGTGCCTACGCCCGCGAGCTCCGTCACTGGAGCTCTACCACACTCACAGCCCCAGCACATGCGAGTGAACTTTAGAAATTAAAGAAAAAACGAAAAGAAAAATTTGACTTCGGG
The DNA here is from genome assembly GCA_036365455.1 of Macrosoma leucophasiata. Classification (NCBI taxonomy): domain Eukaryota; kingdom Metazoa; phylum Arthropoda; class Insecta; order Lepidoptera; family Hedylidae; genus Macrosoma; species Macrosoma leucophasiata. The sequence continues at coordinate 19,797,293 of JAWQUS010000017.1, read as the reverse complement.
CAGGAATCGCACCTGCGACCTCAGGATAACCAGTCCAGCCGCTTTATCCTAATACATCAATATCAATCCTATCTAAAATATCAATTCAACATGTAATCGAGGGATTACATGTATGCAATTAATAGGTAGTTGCCAGGATAGGTATATATACTCGTATAATGTGTACAATGCCTTTTCATTAATAACTAAATCAATATTTTTTGTTGCCTCTGTTTTTTTAGATTCACAGCCCCACTCTAAGATTTGATTGTGTGCCCGATGACTTTAGGTTTGCAACCTAATAAAAGGGACTCAAGGAACGTAACTGGCGTAATCTTAGCGAAACTGAACATTATTTCGATCTTACTTGAGCAATGTAAATATATTCCAATATAAAAAAAAATCCTCTATGCGTGCGTATCTCTTTACAATTGATTGAATTATTTCAGATTGATTAAACTGCCTCAGTAGCGTAGTGGTAGCAGGCCGCTACTATTACGCTGGAGGTCCTGGGTTCGATTCCCGGGTCGGGGACTATCAGAGATAACGGTTTAAAATCCTTTATCTCTGCTTCTATTGGGATTTTTCCATTTTCTGGAAGTTTCCCAGTACCCCGGAGTTTGGTAATGTGCCCGGAGATGGCAACAGGTTCGCCACCTGTTACGTGGGCCAAAACGTAACCGGCGAGTCGTGGGTGTTTGCATGTATGATTCAATGCATGCATTTACCTCTGCCTACCCCTTCGGGGATTACAGGCGTGAAGTTACGTTATTTCAGATTGAATTTTATATTTATCATATTTTTTTTGTATACTGCTGTAGGTAGTATGTAGAAAAAATATCTGTAACTAGGCAATTTTTTTTTTAGTATTATCAAAATAAACTATACTGACAAATGAATTCTACTCGGATTAAATACAAACCTTCGTGAATGTATTTAGACACTGATTATTCATAAACAGCATAGCAGGTTTGAAAAAATTTTTGGCGCTTTGAGTTAGGGTCTACCCAGTAACTAATTCCCAATACTGGCAAGGATGCTTTTTATTAAAACATATCTAATCGTGTATTTTCTCTCATTTCAGATGGCTGTGAGCTGAAGGGAGATTGCTGTTAGCCAGAAAATTGTGTACAACCCCGAAGATTTTAAATTGTAAAATAAAACAACTCAATTTTTGCGTTTTCTTATTACCCTTACCTCTAAGAATTAAAACAACCACGATTTTCAATTGAAAGTATTTCTAAGTATTAAATTTATACGAATAAATTGAACATTTTATAAATACCTAGTAACCTTTACCAGATTATTTGCTCACTCCAAAGTTTAGGAAGAGAATAAATAACAATTGAAATAACTTTAATTTGCATTGTGCAGTTTCTGCGAATACTCGAGAAAAACTCGAAGTAACATTAAGTTTTGGTAGAGCTCCAGTGACGGAGCTCGCGGGCGTAGGCACCACCGCATTACCTGATTTACTTGCCGCTAAATGGTAGTGTTCAGCACTATCGTGTTCCGGTCAGGTGGTAATGTACGGCCCTGTAATTTCCGGCACAGAGGCATAACACCTTAGGCCTCAGGAGTGGTAACGCATTTGCATTTTGACCTTGGTCTTTGTGTGGGTGTCTATAGGCTGCAGTCATCACTTAACATCAATGTGAACTGCATGCTTGTTTGCCACTTCAATTACATAAAAAAAAAAAAGCCTATAAAGTTTTTTCTCTCATTCGTATAAAAAACAACTATTGGCTGATCTATTAGACCGAGGCAATAACACTAATTAAGTGAATCAGCTATTAATCTATTAATTACAGCTGTTAATTAATGTATCAGATGGCACATTAGTGGCATTTGATACGACTATCAACTTTCTATCCATGGTTACATGTCACGCTACCTACTTGATTATAATAGACTTTATAGATAGTTCTTTGATTAAATATGATAAGAAGATGTTGGATATTATTTATTACATAATTATGCATAACTGCCTCGGTAGCCTAGTGGTAGCAGGCCACTACTACTACGCTGAGGTCCTGGGTTCGATTCCCGGGTCGGGAGCTATCAGAGATAACGGTTTAAAATCCTACATCTCTGGTCCTATTGGGATTTTTCCATTTTCTGTAAATTTCCCAGTACCTCAAAGTTTGGTAATGTGCCCGGAGATGTCAACAGGCTCGCCACCTGTTACATGGGCCAAAACGTAACCGACGAATCGTGGGTGTTTGCATGTATGCTTGAATGCATGCATTTACCTCTGCCTACCCCTTCGGGGATTACAGGCGTGAAGTTACGTATGCATTAAATTAAGGCCTGTACATAAGTATATATATTTTTTTATGTAATGGAAGTGGCAAACAAGCATGCAGTTCACATTGATGTTAAGTGATGACTGCATTCTATAGACACCCACACATAGCCAAGGTCAAAAGGCAGATGCGTTACCACTCCTGAGACCTAAGGTGTTACGCCTCTGTACCGGGAATTACAGGGCCGTACATAACTACCTGACCGGAACACGATAGTGCTGAACACTACCATTTAGCGGCAAGTAAATTAGGTAATGTGGTGGTGCCTACGCCCGCGAGCTCCGTCACTGCCGCTCTGCCACCAGTAACATACTACAAGTGGTCGAGTTCCAATGTACGGGGGCCTAGAGAGCGTAGGCACCACCACATTACCAAAAAACGGGAAAAGGGGAAAAGAGACATTCTACTGATATACTTTTACATTAGTTTATGACATTTAGTTTTATCTTAGTGATATTCTTGACTTTACATATATTTTTTATCTTGTTTGACATGTATATCAATTGTTATTCGCTTTAATTTATTTTGTTTCTTTTTGACGTGTCATAAGAGGTGCCTGTCACCCTAAATGAATAAATGAGTTTCTGATTCTGATTCTGATTCTGATACCTAATGTACTTGCCGCTAAATGGTAGTGTTCAGCACTATCGTATTCCGGTCAGGGGGTAATAATATATGACCACGTAATAACTATCACAGAGAGATAACAACTAAAGTCTTAGAGGCATCGTATCTTCACTTTGACTTTTTAACCGAGTTGAAAAAGGAGGAGGTTCTCAATTTTTTTTTGTGTTGGAAGTGGCAAACAAGCATGCAGTTCACATTGATGTTAAATGATGACTGCAGCCTATAGACACCCACATGAAGACCAAGGCCAAAATGCAGATGCGTTACCACTCCCGAGGCCTAAGGTGTTATGCCTCTGTGCCGTAAATTACAGGGCCGTACATTACCACCCGACCGGAATACGACAGTGCTGAACACTACCATTTAGCGCCAAGTAAATTAGGTAATGCGGTGGTGCCTACGCCCGCGAGCTCCAACACTGGAGCTCTACCACCAGTAACATCAATGTGAACTGCATGCTTGTTTGCCACTTTCATAAAATAAAAAAAAACGTTAGATGAGCGAAGTTATATTTTAAATTTACTAAGATTAAATGAAGATTGTCGAATGAGCGAATGACTAAACAGATATACAATGCGAATGTGGATGGTTGCAGAGGCCCAGGAAGATCAAGACTGACCTACCATGACCAAATAGGTCGAGTTCTGGCTGATGGGGTCAAAAGTCTTAGGAATCGGCGTGCATGTATGAAGAGAATGATGAAGGTAGACGAGGCACGAGAGGTTTGTCAGAACCGGGATATCTGGCGCTCTACACTCTCTGCCTACCCCGTTAGGGACCTGGCGTGAAGATACATACATACATACTAAGATTAAAGATATTTTTAATGTCATGCATCTACCTCTCTCCCTACCCCTTTGGTGTTTACGAGCGTGAAGTAACGTAGCGACTAATATCAAGATTTAGAGGAACTCAATGCATTTGAACATCAGTCTATAAGATTCAGACGTGTTTAAGTTGGTGTGCCTACTGGCCCGTGGCACTAACGGTCAAAAGGGTCAGATTCATAATGTGACTAACACAGGCCGGTATTTCAAAGTTTGCATCACCACAAACATACACAGAATACTGAGCGGCCCTGCAACCCACTAAAGGTACCTACAACAGACGCTTCCTCACGATTCTACATAATAATCTATAAGTACACGTAGTTAACATTGAAATTGCATAATATTTGTATAACTTTAGTTAGACAAACGAGCTTTTTATACCGCAGAGATATGAATAATATTAGATTTCTCTGATTTATATCTACAAATATTTATCAAGATTGATTGTTTTTTATTTTAATTTTAATATTGGAAAGAAAAATTTGACTTCAGGCGAGACTCGAACTCGCGGCCTACTGGGAATCTAGTCCAGCCGCTCTTCCAATTGAGCTACTGAAGTCCTGCCCGATTTGTCAAATCTTTCCTTCACATTTATTGCCTTGCTTTATGGTAGCAGTAGCGCCATCTATTGCCAACCATGCTAGTTAGGCAACCGATATAATAGACTTTTAAGTTTATTGAATATCGTAAAGAAGTCGCTTTTACCCTTAATAATTGTTTTTATATTATTTCGCATTAACACATGCTTGTGAAATATATTTTTTATTTTAAAGAAAAATGGAAAGAAAAATTTGACTTCAGGCGAGACTTGAACTCGCGGCCTACTGGGAATCTAGTCCAGCCGCTCTTCCAATTGAGCTACTGAAGTTCTGCCCGATTTGTCAAATCTTTCCTTCACATTTATTGCCTTGCTTTATGTTAGCAGTAGCGCCATCTATTGGCAACCATGCTAGTTTTGCATTGCATTTTTCTTTCCATTTTTCTTTAAAATAAAAAAATATATTTCACAAGCATGTGTTAATGCGAAATAATATAAAAACAAAGATTGATTGTGCTTTTGCAATCCGATATGTTTAATGAAATTAAGTCTCATCGATAGTACATGTCATCGGTATTCTTTTATTATTGAAGATTCCGAATAGTATCCTCGGCATTCGGTAATATGCATGAGAAATCGAAACGTCCACTGTTTGAAATTTAATATAATCTTGTAATTGAAAATTTACAAATCAAGTTTTTTTTTATTTGGTCTTAGTCCTGTAGGAAGGCTGCTCGTCTTTAGACGTCACTAGTCTACTTCATCGGTACATCAGCGAATGCAAAAGGCTGTCAGACTAAAAAAAATGTATGAATTCACATGCTTCAAACATTTGATAAAACTTTAGATAGCTAGTTATATTATAGCTACAAAGTAAAAAACGAAAAAAAAAATTCGATTCCCGAACACAGGAATTTAATTCTATTTTTCTTTATCGTAACGTCACTTCAAGTCTGTAATCGCCGAAGGGGTAGGAAAAGGTAAATGCTTGCATACACATGCATACACACTTTATACATGCAAACACCCAATCGCCGGTTACGTTTTGGGAAATGTAACAGGTGGCGAGCCTGTTGACATCTCCGGACACATTACTAAACATCAAGGTATCTACTGGGAAACTTCCAATGAGGTATCTACTGGAAAAATCTTAATAGAACCAAAGATAAAGGATTTTGCACTCTTATCTCTAATATCCTGCGACTACTCTGGCAGTTTTTTTATATTATATCTGTCACATTAATAAAAATTACGAAGCTTCAACAGCTATAAATAAATGCTAAATAAAAATTAAAAGTAAACACATTATAATTGCTAAGGCGTGGCTACACTGCATACAATGGAGACCCGCAGGCAATTCACACAGACTGGAATTATTAACCTTTACAATGCTGCTAACTAAATATTATAGGCGTCTGTTTATACTTTATTGATGGATGAAGGCCAATAAGCATTTAAAACTATATATGAAATTCTCAATAATCATTATAGTTTAATATAAACGAGATAAATCCGAAAACTAGGTTCATTTCAATGAGTGTAAATCAAAATCTCGCTCGCGAAAATCTAAGAAATACTTGTTATATTTCAGTTTTGATAGGATAATATCTGGAATATATAGTTTGCGTAGTAAAATTTGTTGTTATTTGTACAAGGAATCTAATACTGTTATTATTCTTAATGGCCTCCCCCCAAAAAGAGGAGAGACTCGTGCCCAGCAGTGGGACGTATAATGGGTTGCCATTATTATTATTTATTATTATTCTTAAAGGAAGTAAATGAAAATGTATCAACAAATTAGCATACGCACTTTACCAACACACACACACAGTTCTGCCGAACACAATAATTTATCTTTTAGTTCATTTCTCATTTTATATTAAGTGACCAATGTATGTCTTATGAGAAATAAAGATTCTTTAAACCTTATATGTAGTAAGTTGATGCAAAATTATATGTTTAAAATGTTGTGATAGGATATGATGCTCAGAGAGCAATTGAGAGAGCTATGCTTGGAGTTTCTCTGCGAGATCGAATCAGAAATGAGGAGATCCGCATGAGAACCAAAGTTACCGACGTAGCTCACCGAATAGCGAGACTCAAGTGGCACTGGGCAGGGCACATAGCTCGAAGAACTGACAGCCGTTGGGGCAGAAGAGTTCTTGAGTGGCGACCGCGTACCGGAAAACGAAGCGTAAGCATGCTCTCCACAGGATGGGCCGACGACCTGGTGAAGGTCGCGGGCAATCACTGGATGAGGGCGGCCCAGGACCGTTCGTTGTGGCAATCTTTGGAGAGGCTTTTGTTCAGCAGTGGACGTCTTTTGACTGAAATGATGATAAGATATGTCTACCTGCTCCTGCTATACATGGAAGTCGCGGGTTTGAAAGAGTAAGTTTTTTTTTCAAGTAATGAATGTGGTAAACAAGCATGCAGTTCACATTGATGTTAAGTGATGACTGCAGCCTATAGACACCCACATAAAGAGACCAGAGGTCAAAATACAGATCCGTTACCACTCCTGAGGCCTAAGGAGTTATGTCTCTGTGCCGGCAATTACAGTGCTGTACATTACCTCCTGACCGGAACACGACAGTGCTGAACACTACCATTTAGCGGCAAGTATATTAGGTATTGCGGTGGTGCCTACGCCCGCGAACTCCGTCAATGGAGCTCTATCACCAATTATTGTTTTGATAAGAAATACGTAAACGACAAGTCATTTTAAGCTTACAGAATTATAAGCTTTTGCTTACTAAAACTTATAGACGTCTATACTCGATCGATGAAGGCCGTTACTTGAAATTACATTTGAGTTATGATAGGATAATCACCGGTGTAATATTTGAGCTGAGACCTTGAAAAGTAAATTGGATGATTAAAATCTAATTGGGATATGTACTCTATGAAGATATCTGTTTCGAGGGCTGAATGGTTAAAGGCTACCTAGTCCTTGAAGTTCCGGGTTCGAATCCCGGATGGATGGATGGATGCAACAGAAAAAGTACACACCTATTTCGGAAACGCTGTTTTGAGGCACTTAAATAGTATGGCACATTATGTTACTATATTGATTTTACGGTCTTCGTTTCAAAATAAGAATACGATATTAAAAAATATTTCAAAACAAATTGCATATTTCGAAGAGCAACGATTTTTCCTAACCTTACACAACTTGCGTATAATTAACAACCGCTTTAAAAAAATATTTCAATCTCGCAGCTCCACGAGTGTGGTAACATCCTGATTGCAATATGTTAATTGATAAAGTTACCAATGGAGAATGATAATATACGAGAGATATGACGAAAAAGAAATAAACAATCTGAAATTAAATATGGATAATGGAAATATAATTCGAAAGAAATCGTTAAAAAGTTTCTGAATCTCACAAACATCAGATGATGATCACAGGCAAGAAAGTTGCACTATTAACAACGAAGAATTTTTCTTTTTATTTAAGGACGGTGGCAAACGAGCATGGAGCTCACATTGATGTTAAGTGATGACTGCAGCCTATAAATATCTACATAAAACCCAGAGGTCAAAATGCAGCTGCGTTGACCCCCTGAGACCTTAGTTGTTATATCTTTGTAATAGTTATAACAGGGCCATATATGACCATCTAACCGGAACACGATAGTGCTGAACACTAACATTTCGTGACAGATAGATTAGGTAGTATATGTATAATAATATGTTTACTATATTTTAACACTATCAGTTTATATACGTAATATAAGTATATTATGTAAAAAATATTCATTGTAAACATTTATTTTTATGTACGGTATAATAAGAATATATGTATAATTATCGTAAATACGCTATATTATTTGTCCTGATAAAATATGTAAGTATATATTGTTAACCATTATTAATTTAATTTGTTTGATCTGCTTGACATCCGTGAAACACCAGGGTCTCAGATGAAAATCAGCGTCAAGTCGATTGATGTTATCGACTTGACATGAAGCTGATCTGGGCTCCCATTTGGACCAGCCGTGAGACTTAATCTCTTTTTTTTTTTTTTCTTTTTTAATTGTTATTGTTTTTGTTTAATTGTGTACCAATCGTCTGGCAATTTGTATCGTCATGTCTCTGTGCTGTCCAAATAAATGTTTTCTTTTCCTTTTTTTTCTTTTTTAGTGCGGTGGTGCCTAAGCTCTCGACTTCCTGCACTGGGACTCTTCCGCCAGTATAAGTTTTGTAACTTATACTACTTAGCAGTTTAGTCATTATAATGTGTCAAAACTTCAACAAATTACAACAGCTTCATATATTTAACAGCTAAAGGAGATGTTGCAAAAATGTATGGACCTCCGGCCATGTATTGTACACAATATCATTAAACAGGCAAAATCAATATAATAACGTTTTTTACTGCATATTATCACTTATTTAGCTTTGTTTGCAGTTACAAAACATTCTTTGCAGTTAGAATTGCAACTCAAAACCAACATGGCGAATATGGCGGGCGATGTCATTATGACATTTTTATTTTTTAAATTGTATTTTGATTTTAAAGTACTTGGAGAAAAAAGTAACATTTTCTAAATACTGTCGAAATCGATTGATCCCAAGTGTCGGCTGTATCGCCGCCATGTTGAACATAGTTGAAAATGATAAAATCGTTTGAATTAAATGTGGTCGTAACTCTAAAATATATTCTTGAATAAATTAATTGTATTTTTTTTTCGGATTCTTCTTTAATTTACCCATTTTTTGAGGTCGTGTACGAACCAGAGCTGAGCTCGCAACATCTCCTTTATGAAGTATATATATTTAAGAATTTAGCTACAAGCAATCTTATATACGTTATTAAACTGTGTTTTAATTAATAATGGCGTCAAAACGTTGATTTAGCTTCGCACGCTTCACAGCTTTAAGTAGAAAGGTCAAAAGGGGAAACAGATATCTAACATCTTCACTTGTTAAAAACGTGATTTAAGAACAAGTGTTCAGGTTGAAATTTTAAGCGCTAGCTATGATAAACAGTTAGTGAGAGGTTCGTAAAAGAGAAGGGCAAAGTCTAGTTTAAAATCACATAAGCCTGGCTCATGTGGGTCATTGCTATACATTTGGCACTGGTTACTGAATCTTGCAGTGTTCAATTATTCGATACGTAGGTAATAGATTACATCAGTGATACTCAGTGTTCCGTGGAGCCCTGGGGTTTTGCAAAGCATCTGTCGGAACTTTACAATAGAATCGGTCATCTTGAAACAAAACGAATAGAGAGGCGCGCCCAAATCAAAAAAAAAAACTTCCATTTAATATTATAAAGCTGAAGAGTTTGTTTGTTTGTTTGTTTGAACGCGCTAATGTCAGGAACTACTGGTCCGATTCTGAATAAAATTAAATAAACTGAAATTCTTTCAGTGATAGATCGCCCATTTATCGAGGAAGGCTTTAGGCTATTTATCATCATGATAAGACGAATAGGAGATGGTAGGTAACATTAACCCGCGAGAAACCGGGGCTGGCCACTAGTAATAAAGAAAATGCATCAAGGAACCATTGACTTGGCTCAGCAGAATGCTAATATAACTATTATTTGCAGAATGTCTTTGATGGTAGTCAAATCTACAATTTTCAATTACGAATTTTAACCGCAAATTATAGATAGGAGATTAATTAACGTTCTAATTTTTAGAGCCTCTACATGAGAAAGTTGTCTCATTATTAACTAACCGCAAAATTTCAAGTTCATACAAGTTAAGTCCAGTCAGCCTGTGAAGCTGCTTAATTGAATAACAAAGCGTCGTTAGTAATTGACAAAAACTGTCAATTGATTGGTGTATTTCGAATCCCAGCTATTGTTGCAAAGAAAGAATACAATGTGCAAATACGTGTGTAAAACTATTATTATTGTCCAATATTAAAAGTTGTTTTCTTTGTCACCGCAAAACACTGTCATTTTAATAAAAATTATTTATCGCATTTTTTAAATAGTCGATGATTTCATTTTAGTTTTACAAAAACAATATCATTATTTACCTATAAATATCATTATTTTACATATCAAATTAGTTAACGTAGTCGTGTGTCGATCTAAAATTAAAGTCTTGTGTGTCGAAGATATACAAAATTGTACTTACCTTTTGCAGCATCAAAGTCGCATCATTGCAGAAAAATAATCGTAAAATCTTATTGAATAAATATTGTGTAATGTTTTATAGTTGAAAACCATAAGAATATTACGTAAACATATCAAAATCATAAAGAAAGATAGTAAAAAAAGATGTAATCACTAACATTTTATTACAAATTTTTATTTCGTCTGTTACAATACAATATGTATTACAATATTCCCGATTTTAGCATTATGAACATTTACAAAATTATGGTAACGATTAATGATAACTTATTAGTTATAGTATAATATAAAGATAATTTTTAAATAATTATATTCTAATAATATCCTTCGACAATTTGTGCGAAAGTCTTTAGGTATACCAAAACGAACTAACAATATAATATACATTTTTGGTACGAAAAAACTTCCATAAGAACCTATAAAAACCTAAGTTAAAGCTATAAATCATTAAAAATATGACTACATTGAAATTGTTGAGATGTTTCTATATATACAAACAAACCCTTTCATAAAAAGCTCAAATTCACTGTTATGTACTACCATCAGACAACGTTGAACTCAACGAAGTATTTCGATAATTTTACCCACCCTAAATCTGCATGTTCAGAAAAAGCTAAGCCATTCCTTTCGAAATTCAATTATGTAACCTCTACCCAACGTAATATCCGAAATCTTGATTCAAATTTAAAAATAAATTCAGTCATTATGGCCATCTTATGGATTACAATTATCATTGGGAACCTTACATTAATTTTATATTAACTTTAAATTATGCGCTCGAAGGCGTTGTACTTTTTGTTCTTGGTACGAATGCAGGTCTGAAATTAGGTCTTATTGGTTTTATGAAGACTCTTCTCTCAGTAGTAGACCTTGGTGCCTCAGTAGTGTACACTTTAGGCGCAATCTTACCAGGAGTAGATATCTTTCTAATATCTACCGGTACGTTTTGACTCCTGTTAGCCGTGAAACGGGATTTGCTTGGCGAAAAACTGACTGTTTTGTTTAATTTTTGTATCGGATTCGTCGGCAACGTAGCGTTAATCTTTTTTGCTGTCCTGGACACTGGATTAAATCTAGTTAAGTTTGAAGGCTTTATGATAGGTCGTCGTGGAAAAGCGAATTTTGCTCTCTTAGCATCAAGAGGCGAAAACTTCGATGTTGTTGTTTCGTCTGGTATTGTTTCTGTAGTTGAAATGTCCGTAGTTGTTAATATTTCAGCTTCTGTAACTGCAGTTGGTTGCGTAGTGGTCAAGAGTTCTATAAGTGGACTCGTATTTATTTCTGTGGTAGTTGTTGAAGAAGAAGTTGTGCTTGTAGAAGTAGTAGTCGTTGTTGTAGGATTTTCTGTTTGTGAGAGTATCGATATGTTTATTGGGTATTTTATAGTACTTTCTTCCGTAACTGGACTTTTAAATTCTTGACCCTTTGCGAAAGTTACTATACTTCGACCAGTTTCTGGTTTTAATATTTCTAATTTGACGATGTTAGCTTCTTCTTTTTGTGTGGGCACTGATGAAGAGTAAACCAGGAATGGTTGTTTGTCATCATTCACTTTACGAGCTGTAGCTGGAGGTTCAGTCTTAAATAATCCTTCTATCGATAAAGTGGACGGGTCTGTCAGTGTTACACGAGGTGTGACTATATCAAAATTCTTAGCAGCTTTATTTTGTTCATTCTCATATGCTGCCGGTACAAACTGCCACGATGGTTGAAAAGGTTGATAAGACTGGTTCTCATTACTCTCAGATTTTTTATCGTCGTTCACATAACTGAGAAAATCATCGTCAACTACGTGTTCTATTTCATCTTTTAAGATGTTTTGTTTTGTCTCCTCATTTATTTTATTAATGTGTCTATACGCTTCATTCATGCTTTCAGAAGCAATTAAATTTTCTCTGGGGTAATCGTAGCCAACTAGTGCCCTAGCATTCCTTGCTTCGTCTATTCTAATGGGATTATCAGGTGGATTTTCTACTGGATACACGTGACCTAGTTTTGTTAAGTAAATAGGTATTTCATCTTCAAAAATTTTAATTAGACTAAACCTACTTACTTCACCAATTCTGTCGTATGTCGGTTTCTTTTCAACCATGATTTTGCCTTCCTCAATAAGTGTGGTTTCATTGTTTTTATTCAAGCGATGTTTGTCTAATTTTGAAGATACTTCCACAACTCTACTTACAGAAAATAGCTTGTTAAATTGAGTTTTTACAATAGGAGATACTTGGGGAGAAGTAGTTGTAGTTTCGAGCGTTGATTCAGTTACAATTTCAGCCTTCGTAGTTGGGGGCGTGTTTGTAAGCACTTCTGTTTCAGTTTCAGTTTGTGTATTAGCAGTATAATCGTGTCTGGTATAGTCTGTAGTTTTCTCTGTGTATTCTAAATAATCATTTGTGCTATTATCAACTTCCATTTCATACGTCACAGTTTCAACTTCTAGAGCGTGAGTTGTAGCTGGATCATTTGAATTGTCAACATTATCTGAGAGTGTGGTGATTTTTTCCGTCATTGAAAGGTAATCATCACTTGTTTCTGTAGTTTCACTTTCCTTGTTTGTAAAAGGTACATTGGTAGTTGTTAATTCTTCTTCAATTTTATCAGTATCAGGTTTTGTTTCAGTTTTGTTATTTATACTTATTGAAGATTTAGGAGTGTTGTAGCCGATTGGAACATTTTGTACGCGTTTCTTCGAATCATTTACTGGCTTGTTACTCACGAACCTATTATAAATAGTAGTTTTATTTTGTGTATTAGAACCAAATTGGCGCCTGGGTAATTCTGTAGTAGAAGTTGAAGTTCTGAATGTGTTTGAATTGACAACTCTGGGTCTAAATAAAGGTTTTTTCGAAGTAGGTGTGAATCTGTTTACAACAGGTTCATCTTCACTTTCAAAAATATCTTCTTCAGGTCCAGTTTCTTCCAAGTCTTCGCTACCTTCTCCTGTTTCTTCGTATTCACTGGAGTCGGGTTTTCTTGTAAATAATTGACTAGAAGGAACGAATACAAATGGATTATCTGCGGGAGTATCTTCTTCGTCAAGTAGTTCTTCCTCGGAATATTCTTCTTCCTCTTCATCTTCTATTCTTTTTGTAGTTCTAGCTGGTGCGAAAGGCCGTCTTGTGAATATTCTTGAAAACAGAGTTTTTCTGGGAGTTGCTGGTTTAAAATCTGGCCTTTCAACTGTCGCGGGACTTGTATATGCTCCAGGGTTAAATTTGCGACTGAACGTTCTACTACTTAACAAGACAGATGATTCAGTTGTAGATGTAAATAATCTTTTAGATGGTCGATACGGTAACCTAGATCGTGTGGATGGTGAAGTTAGTTGTGTTGTACTAACGGTCGTTGTTTCTGTTGAGGGGTCACCGGATTCAGTTGTTTGGATTGCAATAGTTGTAATTTCCTCGTTATTTTCATTATCTTCAGGTGTATTATTTTCTGATATATCAATTGTCTTTTCATTAGTTTGTACAATAATTTCTGGTTTATTGTCGTTACTTTTTTCAAGTTTTTCCTCTGTTTCGGTATCTTTCTCTGTTTTTTCGTTCTCAGTTTTTTCAGTAACTTCTTTTTTGACTTCTTCATTTGTTTGTTGATTAGGTTCTAAAGTGACTTCTTTTTCTGATTTTAAATCTTCTGTTAATTTTTCTGTTTCTTCTTCCTCTTGTTTAACGTCAATAGCAATTGCTTGTGTTACATCTTCTATTTCACTATCTTGATTTTCCGTTGTAGTAGTGATAGGTGACACTCTAGTCTTTTGTCCATAATTAAGTACTGCTTCAGTAGTAGTCGTAGTAGTAGTCGTTTGTTTAACTCCGAAGTTTAACAAACTAATAGATTTGGGTGTAATATCAGAATCATCGTCAGGTCTAAGCTTTTTACGAATAATTTTGCGTATCCTCGTTACAGATGGTGTTGGAGCATCAGTTATAGTAGTTGCAGCTTCTGTGGTGGATGTAGGTCTTCGTCTTATCACTCTGAATTTTCTTTTACCATTATCATCTGTGCTTGTTTCTGTTATAATCTCCTTAGATACATCTGACGTTTTAATTATTTTTTCTTCTATTGGCTTGGTTACTTCTTTCTCAATATCAGATTCCTCTTCGTGTTCTTTCTCTTCAATAGCACTTTCAGAAAGGGATATATCATCATTTTTGCTGTCCAAGTCGTCATCATCATTGTCTTCTGGAGTTAATATTTGCTGTGTTGTTCTGGTGGGTTGACGAGATAAGAAAGGTAATTTTCTTGCTTGGAATATTGGCGGTGGTGCCGTAGATGAAGTTGGTCTAGTTCTTCCAAATGGTAATCTAGGTGGGATACGTGGTGTAACAACTTTGGCTATCTCATCTTCTTCATTTTCATTACGCGTCAGTGCAGTAGGAGTCACTCTTTTAAATGGACGTGGTGTAAATCTAGCAAAAGTCGGCCTTCTTTGACTCAATGGAGCCTCAGTAGAAACAGACTGTACCAACGATTCAGTTGTAATTGAAAATCGGCCCCGACCTCGCGGCAAGATGCTAGGTCGCCTTTCATCAATTGTTGCGGCAGATATTTCACTGTCTTCAAAACCATCAGCATTCGTAGTGGACGTTCTTTCAAAAAGCATTTCATTACTCAATTCAGCGCTATCCAGTTCTTCGTCTTGAGGTATACCGATACTGACATCTACAGGAGTTAAGGAAATAATTTCATCTGGATTAAGACGTGGTCTATATTGGCCTCTAGAAACCTGAGACGCAGCAGCAGGAACGGAGTCCTCTTGTGACGTTTGGAATCTACTTCTGAACCTTCGGAGTCGACCAAAATCGCCAGATAACCTTGCCTCTTGTGTTTCACGGCTATCAGGAGTGGTTGACCTAATTTTTCTAGAAATGTCGTCAGCTTCATCAGATTCCGATATTATTTCGTTGGGTTGAGATAAAGGCCTACGACGGCGGATAAAGTTATAATTCCTGGAACTCACCTGTGTAGTGGAGACCGGCGCTGCTGTGGTGGTGGTCGTGGTGGTGGTGGTTGTTCCACGACGACGTAAAATGGTGCGACGTGTGGGAGTACTGGATGGTGCTACTGTAGTTGTGGTTGAAGATACTGTAGTAGGTGCTGGGGTCGTCGAAGTTAGTACTGGTTCGGTTTCAGGAGTTTCAGAAGCGACAGTTTGTGTAGACGAAATTTCTCGCTCAAGAGAATCTTTAGCAGAATTCGCAGAGTTTAGGAAGGAGGCGATTTGGATGGATAGGATTGTGGTCGGTTCTGGAGTACTGGGCTCCTCAGGAGGAGGGAGTGTGGTGGATCTAGTTCGTACAATCGAGGTGTATTGCGGCTGCGACGACGGCGACGATATTTCTCTTTCTAATACGGTTTCTTGAGATTCCACAACTTCTGCGCTTTGGTATCTGGGAAAGATATGAAATGTTATTAGAAACCATTCAGTGCCCCGATAGTAACTTACCTCTTAATATTAATTACTGGGTTAGTCTAGGTACAGAATTTTCTGTATATTTACGAAAGTGGCGTTTGACCTAGCTAGCATGAGGCTAGCTTCATCAGGGTATTAACTGAAATACTAAGTCATAGTTGGACTGGATGATTTTGGAGAGCATATATCATAATATCTGCTTTTGCAACAGCCTGTTGTAATAGTGTGTTCTACTGGTGGTAGAACTCTAGTGATGCGAGCGTATTCACCACCGTATTACCTTAATCTACTTGCAGCTAAAAGTAAGCGTTCAATGCTATTGTGTATCTATTGCCCTGTAACTTCCGGCACAGAGTCATAGCTGCGTAGTCTTCAGGAGTGGCAACACACTTTGAAATCTCAGGTTTTTGTGAAGATGTTTATAGGTTACAATATTCACATCCCATCACTGTATGCTAGTTTGCCACTTCATGATAAAAAAAAATAAAGAGCATTATCGGATTTAGAAAAACGTAACATAGTACTCATATTTAGCAATTTTTTCATAATTTAAATTCTCTTTTAATACTTACGATACGGTGGTAGTGGTAGGCTCCTCGGTGGTGGGTCTACTTCTTTTGATCGTCACATACTCTGGAGTGTTCTCACGTCTCGCGCTGGCGATATCAAGAGTATTGATTGTCTCCGGCACAGTCACGTACGGCTCTAGTCGTTCAAATAAGGCGTTTCTGTAAAAAAATGTTGAATTAAAATACCTAGTTGAAAAGTATTAATTTTACAAGATTTGAAAGCTGCTTCGTATCAGTTGAGCACAATGTAGCTTTTTTTAATTAAGGAGATGAAAATCCTCATGGACTCCCTCTGTTTTGGGAGAGAGAAGGCGGGTAGTGTGAGACTCGTAATAAACAAAATCACCTGGTAGCCTTCTTCTGTGCATATTTATTTTAGGGATCTGCATTGCAGAGCCTGTGCCCGGTGTTGACACCGGGAACTGCGCTGTAATAGAACCTCCTGTACACGACAGCATGAGGATCAACTCGGGCATAGTGTTGCTCCCATTATCACAGTTTTTGTGACATGTTGTCAATCTCGGGATCAACAGTGCAATTACGGATAGGGCCCCATTCCGGACCTCCCCGCTACCCCGAAGTCCTTAGGCACTTCTTATTCTTCTTACAGGCATAATGTAGTCTTATTATTTTATCCCAACGCTACAGTGTCCAACAGAACTGAGCTATTCTAACGTGACACCCGTAAACGATAGTTTATCGATAACGGATGTCACGTACTTTTAAAATCAAAACTCATTTCGCGGTACCATTATCATCAAACACTTACCGAGAAGCAGTATCGTCAGCAGTATCAGAAGTGGATATCGTTGGTCTTGCTCTCCTAATATTCACATATTGCAACGGTTTGGCGGTAGTCCCAAAACTGATTGTCTCCACTGCGACTGCCCTGCCTCGGGTTAGTTGCTGGGCGACTTGCACTTCTTCGGATTCGTCTTCTTCCTCTTCGCTTTCCAGGGGTTCTGGTGTTGTTGAGGTGGTTGGGGGCCGGGAGCGGTTTATTGTGGTGTACCTGATGGATTTAGAGAGTAATGGTAATTAACGATGACACGTGAATTGTTCTACATACATGTATGTATCTTCACGCCAAGGCCCTTACGGGGTAGGCAGAGAGTGTGGAGCGCCAGATATCCCGGTCCTGACATACCTCCCGCTTCTTCTACATTAATCATTATCTAATACATGCGCGCCGATTCCTATGACTCTTGACCCCATCCTTAGACAGTATTCGATCTATTCGTTCGAAGTGGGTCAGTCAACAAATAATCAAACATAAAACTGCCTCGGTGACTTAAGGTGGAATTCCATAATATGCTAAATCCAGTTCAACTTTAAATTAGAATTTAAATTACAAGTTAATCAATGCTATTCACCTCTACAAACCTGAAGTTTTGGCATTCGACTGCCAGTTACTCAAATATGATTTATGGTTGTTTGGTGCACACCACTTTTAGTTTTAGGAAAATATACTGGTATGCCAGAGATCCCGGGTTCAATATGTAGTGTTGGTCGCAAGTCGCGAAGTAAGTGCTATTAGAATTGAATTAATTAAATAGACGTGGAGCAGGGTGGCGGACAACAGGAAAGAATGGTTAAGATTGGAGGAGGCCTTTGCCGATTGGCAAACAGTGCGAGAGTTGCCTAGTGCGAGATTTACGATCGCGATCGCGTAAGAGAAAACCCAGATTTGTATGAAATTGAAGGAGCGTCATCTAGCGGTGAATCGATGACGCTCCTTCAATTCCATATAAATCTGCGTTACGCGATCGAATTCGCGTAAGAGTAAATAAAATCTCGCACTAGGCACTCAGACGAGTTACTGGATTTCATCTGCTTAATCATTCAAGATAGAAATAAGTAGATAAGGGAAAATTGTATATATATATATATATATATATCTTAATATATATAAATCTCGTGTCACAATGTTTGTCCTCAATGGACTCCTAAACCACTTAACCGATTATAATAAAATTCGCACACCATGTGCAGTTCGATCCAACTTGAGAGATAGGATAGCTTACATCACGCTATGACTAATAGGAGCAGAGCAGCGCGGGCGAAGCCGGGTCGGGCCGCTAGTATTGTATAAATTTTTATTATAATAGATACATAGATGAGGATGTAGGTATGCATGTACGCTTAAGAAAACAAGATGGGAGGTTACGTTCATGCCATATTATCCATACTCACTGTGGTCTATCCTTTCGCAGTATTTTGTCTTTGTCCGCTGCGGCCTCCAGACCTTCGTTCTGAGGCCCTCGACGACTGTTTTGTGCGGCACTGTTGAGTATACTGTTAGTATTGTACCTGAAAACAAAAATTACATTTATAAAGAAAAATTCTCATGTATGCACAATGTTAAGTATCTATGTAAGTTTATAATTTAAAAGAGAATTACGAGGAGCTACGTATGAACTTATTAATAAATGCATAATTAAAATGTTCGTTAATTGAAATAAATGTACAGAATTTAATGTAATCTAATTTTTTATGTAAATTATTAAATGATGATAAATGAAAATTATTTATTATGAATATTATTATGAATTAGGAAAATATTTATTTAAATTATGATATTATAATTTCACTCATTTATTCATAATCTCACTATATATTTTTTTACATATACATGTATATAAAGAAAACAAAAACAACGTATATTTAAAAAAATACAAAATGGTTGCCGCCGGTAGCGGGAGCAGGGTCCAAGCTGTCGGCGGTTAGGGGCTGAGAGAGAGGAACCTTCTCACAATACGTGCCGTGTCGAGAAGAACCGCTTTCTGCACCAAGCCCTTGATCCAACTTCCCAGCGAGAGCCTCTTAAGGTGGTGGTCGAGGCTCTTCGCCATGAGTCCGTTTACCGTGACGACTATCGGTACAATTACAGCCGAGTCCACATCCCACATGGCGACAATCTCGTGAGACAAGTCGAGATACTTAATTTGTTTGTCTTTTTCCGCTTTCACGAGATTCTCATCATGAGGGACGGTGATATCGACTATAATTGCGCGGCGTTCCAAGCGATCTATCACCACTATATCAGGCTTATAATTATAATTATAAGCCTGATATATTATAATTATTGTTAAATATGAAATGTTAAATATATAGAAATAGGACGAATTGTTAATCTACATTATATTGTATAGAAAGTTAAATAAATTGTAATGGAAAATGATAATAATTAAATATTAGAATACGAAATTTGCAGCGCCTGGAAAGGGTAACTAAGTACTGTAATAATATTATTTAAGATCTTTGTATATACTTAGTTGGTAAATAAAGAATTGAATTGAATCTATAACTAATTATTGCATAAATATTTATTGGCTGTCAATTCGGTTATTTTCATATCAAGAATCTAATAATCAGGCGTCCACTGGGATATCAGATTAGTTGCTGTATAAAGACGTCTATTGAAAAATTAGATCACGATACCGATCTTACTGGTACCAGAAATTAAAAAAACGTACACAGTTTAATAAAATATTAAAGCCACCGTTGCAGCGACTGTCTGTCTTATGCCTTTTTCAAATTAGGTAATACTGTAGTGCTTACTCGGTCGAGACTACTCGAGACCTCCGCGGCGAAAAACTTAAATAGGTTAGGATCTCACTGCAGAATCATTTCGTTCGTCCAGGTATGCTGCAAACCTAACTTTTACGTATATTTATAACCTAAAGAATTATATATCCTCTAGGTTGCCTATCAAAATTTGGTCGCCAGTATTTTCAATTAAATTATTTTATCTTTAACAGCCAGCAACTATTATTTAGTTGATTTAATTTGGCTCCCGTGTATCATAATAATGCGAAAAAAAAAATAACTTAAAGGAGATGTTGCGAGCTCGGCTCTGGTTCGTACACGTCCTCAAAAAATGGGTAAATTAAAGAAGAATCCGAAATAAATACAATTAATTTATTCAATAATATATTTTGGAGTTACAACCACATTTAATTCAAACGATGTTATCATTTTCAACTATGTTAAACATGGCGGCGATACAGCCGACGCTTGGGATCAATCGATTTTGATAGTTATTAGAAAATATTACTTTTTCTCCAAATACCATATAATCAAAATACAATTTAAAAAATAAAAATGACAGAATGACATCGCCCGCCATATTCGCCATGTTGGTTTTGAGTTGCAATTCTAACTGCAAATAATATTTTGTAACTGCAAACAAAGCTAAATAAGTGAAAATATGCAGTTTAAAACGTTTTGATTTGATTTTGCCTGTTTAATGATATTGTGTACAATACATGGCCGGAGGTCCATACATTTTTGCAACATCTCCTTTGATATTTTAATAATACATGTACGTTATGGATCGGCCAAGTGCGCAACGGCAGCCTTTATTTTTCAGAGTCTTTATACATATTGCTATGAAGTGGACGATATTTTATTTAAAAAAAAACAAGTAAAAAAAATCCAAACCAAAAAAAAATATATAAATATACTTGCGGCTATTTTTTGATAGGTAACCTAGTGGATATATTCTAATCTCTGGATTATAAATATGCGTAAAAATTTGGTTTACAGCATATCTGGAAGAACGAAATGATTCTGCAGTGCAGGAGTAAAAGGAAAATTACCTTTCGACACATGAATTAAAATAACTTTGAATTAGACACTCCCGAGTTTTTCTCGAATAGATTAGAAAAAAACCAGCTGTTTTTTTATCAATTAATATATAAACTTACTTGCTCTTTCCTCGCGTTCTTTCCAGAACTTTCTGGTACAGCTTCTTGTTGAAGGACGACGGCGTGGTGGTGATGACCCCGTCGGGACTGCTGCCAGGAGTCTCCGATAGCTTCAGGTGCTTCTCCAGTTGTTCCACACCGCCTAATGAAGATATTTGCATTATTTAAATAAATTTATTTATTTTATTTATTTTATAATTGCCTCAATAGTCTCGTGGTAGTAGGCCTCGTGGGCGAGGATCCTGTGTTCGATGCCCGTATCAGGAGCTATCAGAGATAACGGTGTAAAATCCTTTATCTTCGGTTCTATTGGGATTTTTCCATTATCTGGAAGTTTCTGAGTATTTCGGAGTTTGGTAATGCGCTCGGAGATGTCAACAGGCTCGACACCATGTTACATGGGCCAAAACGTAACCGGCAAATCGTATGCATTCAACTCTGCCTACTCCTTCGGGGATTACAAGCGTGAAGTTGCGTTACGTACGTTTTCTACTCTAAATGCAAAAGAGAGGCGATTTTGCATATTACTCACCGACTTTCCTGATCAGATCGATCAGTTCCTTGATGACTTTGGGATCTTCCGCCTCAATGTCTGCTGTATCCTCGGGTAGATCTTCAATTTCTTCTTCTTCTTCTTCGCTTATCTGATGAAGAAGCAAAAGGATTTCGTTAACGATGCCAACTAAGGTCGGACTATTCAGAAAATGTTTGCTAATGCTTTATCTAATAAAGCCATAGAGCAATGCGTCCCACCGGTCGGCGGACCGGAGGGGAGTAGCCATAGCGTGTATTACCGATGCAAAACAGTCTGTCATTTTTTGCAGGGGGAAATGCGTGCGACACACACGCATACTACAAAAATCGTCTATTACTACGAAACTCATACCTTTACTTTATCAAAATACAGAAACAATTTCACGCACACATTTAAACATCTAGGCGACAGGTATAGGCCCATTTAGGCTTGTACTTTGACAGAGGGGATGCCTGCATATGCCTACCCCCTCCGGTGTTGTTCTATGAATAAAGAATATTTACTGACGTATTTAAACTTAACTTTGGACTCTGTAGTCACAATTAGCCAGCATAGAATTTTCAAGTTTTTATGTTTTTTTTTTTTTTTTTTTAATGTAAAGGAAGTGGCAAACAAGCATGCAGTTCACATTGATGTTAAGTGATGATTGCAGCCTATAGACACCCACACAAAGACCGAGGTCAAAATGCAGATGCGTTACCACTCCTGAGGCCTAAGATGTTATGCCTCTGTGCCGGAAATTACAGGGCCGTACATTACCACCTGACCGGAACACGATAGTGCTAAACACTACCATTTAGCGGCAAGTATATTAGGTAATGCGGTGGTGCCTACGCCCGCGAGCTCCGTCACTGGAGCTCTACCACCAGTAAATGTGTTAATCCCATTAAAGGTACTATATAACTTCGGACGTCATAGGCGATAGTTGTTATAAACAATATACACAAGTACACTGCTCATCAAGAAATAATACACATCGAGCCAATGAAAGTGACAATCGGCTAGTTTCGGCTTTATAGAGCGTTATCTCTGCCGCACACTGCCTACGTAAGCATCCGTAGTCCGGTATTGGTCAAAACTTGATCAAAACGGCCGAAAAACATCAAATAGGTAAGTTGCGAACGAGATAACGCTCTAGAGATCCGAAATAAGCCGACGTCTCTTCCCGAGGTCGATGTGCATTATTTCTTGTTGGATACTATACACACGTGATTTTATACTTCTTAAACCTACCTTTAGGTATGACATCCGTGAGTCACCAAATAGCTGCCAGTTGAAAACTAGCGTCGTATTTCGGTCTGATATTTTGCTGAACTGGAGGCTATTTAGTGCAGCCGTGAGACTCGTGTGACATTGTATTTTATTTACATTACATATTATTAGTACCCTCTTCTATTTACGTTAGTTAATACTTATGTCAATTTATAAGTAGTTAGGTAGTTTCAGTTCAGTTTCTTACCTATTAATCTTTGTAGTGGTCTTTAATCTAAGACTGCATTTATAAGCTCATTGGCACCAAAAGTGTTCTTTTTTCTTTCTATTTTTTTTTCTTCAATATAAAACATTCCCCTTATTTGTGTATGTATATTGTAAGGTGAAAACATACGATCAAAATCAGAACGAATGTAAACTGTATATTAAAATTTGTTTGCCACTTACGTAAAAAAAAGGAACTAGGTAATTACCTCAGGCTCAGGCGTCGTAGTAGTGGTCGTTGTGGTCCTAAACAACAGCGAACTCCTAGAAGTGAGCCTGAGTGGCCGCCTGGTGGTCGTGGTGGTGGTGCTCGTGGTTGTGGTGGTAGGCGTGGTCTTGGTGGTCGGGATGGTGGCCGGCTTGGTGGTGGCAGCTGGCTTCTTGCAGAGCACGTTGCGAGCGAAGTCACAAGAGTCTGCCGCCTTGTTGAAGAAAAGTCCTGCAATGGAAGAAGATGGTCTAGCACTTTATTTATTTAAAATTTCGCGCACATCGAGCGTACTTGAGACGGGCTTAATGCTAGGAAGCATTCTCTATAAGTCAACCGTGGACTTCATTTAAGGAAGTAGGTATTCTATTCCAGTCAACTTAAAAGTTGTGTAGAAAACTAATTTTGGTGGCCCATTACGAACATAAGAATATATTATTGAACACAAAAATTAAAAATCTTTTTTTATGGAATGAAGGTGGCAAAAACGCATGCAGTTCACATGGATGTTAAGTGATGACTGCAGCCTATAGACACTTACACAAAGACCAGAGGTCAAAATGCAGATGCGTAGTTGGAATATCTCTGTGATAGTTATTACGGGGCCATACATTACCATCTAACCGGAACACGATAGTGCAGAACACTACCATTTAGCGGTAGATAGATCAGATAATACGCTGATGCCTACGCCCTCGAACTCCTACTCTGGAACTCTACCACCAGTGAAAAGAAAACGAAACAAGGTTTCCAAACCCATTAGGTAGAACATAAGAGAAATAAATAATAATTGACACTTATATTAAAAATCAATAAAAAAATATCGTTTATAACCTATTACGGATAGCCGTGACTTCTTGATTACTAACCAGAAGGACAAGTGAACTGATGAGCCACGATGCCCAGGTTTGAGGGTCCGGAGTCCAGACACCAGAAATATTTCTTGCAGTCTCGAGGATGCTGGAAGAAACCTTCGTCCGTACACTTGAAGTCTGCAAACAATTGGTGAATCAATAAAGGTACAATTTGTCGTTGGTAAATTGGAAAGCTATTTCATTATCAATACAATATTAATTCTCATCAAATTAAATGCTTTTGTTACATACTTTAAGCATTTCATGCACATTATCGGAATATATTACACCATATCATTAACATGAATATCGTTTTATATTATTTCGCATTAACACATGCTTGTGAAATATATTTTATATTAAAGAAAAATGGAAAGAAAAATTTGACTTCAGGCGAGACTCGAACTCGCGACCTACTGGGAATCTAGTCCAGCCGCTCTTCCAATTGAGCTACTGAAGTCCTGCCCGATTTGTCAAATCTTTCCTTCACATTTATTGCATTGCTTTATGGTAGCAGCAGCGCCATCTATTGCCAACCATGCTAGTCAGGCAACCGATATAATAGACTTTGCAGTTTATTGAATATCGTAAAGAAGTCGCTTTTACCCTTAATAATTGTTTTATATTATTTCGCATTAACACATGCTTGTGAAATATATTTTATATTAAAGAAAAATGGAAAGAAAAATTTGACAAATCGGGCAGGACTTCAGTAGCTCAATTGGAAGAGCGGCTGGACTAGATTCCCAGTAGGCCGCGAGTTCGAGTCTCGCCTGAAGTCAAATTTTTCTTTCCATTTTTCTTTAATATAAAAAAACATGAATATCTTTGAAATTCTCGCAAAAATAGCGCGTATGAAAATAAATTTAATTCAAACCATTCAAGCGCGTTGTTTACACCGATCACGATGATTTTTTCAATGTAATGAAGGTGACAGACAAACAAGCTTGCAATTAACATTGATGTTAAGTGATGACTGCAGCCTATAGACATCTACACAAAGACCATTAGACAGAAATAATCGTTATGCGAATATAACGATTATTACTGTCTCACGAAATTATGCCAAAAATGTTTATGCCAAAAAAGGGGGAACCATAAAATGGACATTACCTGCACCAGGATCGGGAGTGGTTGGCGGTTCCGGAGTGTTGATGTTCCACGCGGGCGTAGTGCTGAGTGCCGAAGTGCTCTTGCGTCTGTTGATTCTGAAACACGAATTTCATTGTTTTATATCTACACCTTTAAGGCATGCTCCGATGGTTCGGGGAAAGAATGTCGAATGAGCGAATGACTAAACAGATATACAATGCGAATGTGGATGGTTGCAGAGGCCCAGGAAGACCAAGACTGACCTACCATGACCAAATAGGTCGAGTTCTGTCTGATGGTGGGGTCAAAAGTCTTAGGAATCGGCGTGCATGTATGAAGAGAATGATGAAGGTAGACGAGGCACGAGAGGTTTGTCAGAACCGGGATGTCTGGCGCTCTACACTCTCTGCCTACCCCGTTAGGGACCTGGCGTGAAGATATACATACATACATACCTTTACGGACAGGAAGTGTGGAACAGTTTTGAAATAGGTAGGTACCTATCCTCATTTTTTTTTTGTTTTCTTATAATAAATACATAGACATATTTGGATCTACATGTGTTTGTAACTACTTTCTTGTCACCTTAAACTAAAGAATTTTGTAATTCAGTTTTTTTTAATGTTATGGAAGTGGCAAACAAGCATGCAGTTCACATTGATTAAGTAATGACTGCAGCCTATAGACATAAAAACCAGAGGTCAAAATGCAGATGCGTTGCCACCCCTGAGACATTAGTTGTTATGTCTTTGTGATAGATATAACGAGGCCATGCATTCCATCTAACCGGAACACGATAATGCTGAACACTATCATTTATTGTTTTACTGGTGGTAGAGCTCCAGTGACGGAGCTCGCGGGCGTAGGCACCACCGCATTACCTGATTTACTTGCCGCTAAATGGTAGTGTTCAGCACTATCGTGTTCCGGTCAGGTGGTAATGTACGGCCCTGTAATTTCCGGCACAGAGGCAAAACACCTTAGGCCTCAGGAGTGGTAACGCATCTGCATTTTGACCTTGGTCTTTGTGTGGGTGTCTATAGGCTGCAGTCATCACTTAACATCAATGTGAACTGCATGTTTGTTTGCCACTTCCATTACATAAAAAAAAAAAAAAAAGTAATGACTGCAGCCTATAGACATAAAAACCAGAGGTCAAAATGCAGATGCGTTGCCACCCCTGAGACATTAGTTGTTATGTCTTTGTGATCGATATAACGAGGCCATGCATTCCATCTAACCGGAACACGATAGTGCTGAACACTATCATTTATTATTATTATTCCCAACGTTCAGATGATTTTTTAAATATTTCTAAACTTAAAGCTCTAGAAAAGACAAATGAAAAAATACTAGACTTTAGAATTGATTTACTTACTTAGCAGAAGTAGAAGGTTTAGGTGTCGTGGTGGTAGTCGTAGTGGTGGTGGTAGAGCTCCTCGGACGGTTCTTCCGTCTGCCAGAGCTCGACCTGGACGCCGACTTCGGCTTCTCCGTGACTATTACGTTGTCTGTTGATCTGTGGCAGGAATAACATAGATATTAATGTCATACATAAATTTTCAGTAAGAGAGAATTTAAAGAGAGCCGACTGAGTGTTTTATTTGCACGTTTTTCAAAGATCGTATTAATTAGCCTTTGGAACTCTTCCAGTGAATGACAATTAAAGAGTGAAAAATATTAAAATACCAGGCAATGTTCATTAGATATATTATACTGTTTTACAGTGTACCAACCTATCTTTTTTTTTTTAATTTTTGTTACCCTTTGCTAACTTTCTGCTGACTGTCCTGCTAATCAAACCCTGCGAGTATCGAAGGATCGAAGGATCGAACCCGCGATCTTACTAATCAAACGGTCATCTCACACCGCTGGACTAACCGGGGGTGCGACCGCCTATCGACATTGCTATTGTCGTTGTCATTGCTGCCAAATTTTCATGTCGATTTGTAGCCCTTTTAAAAGCAGTAGTGATAATCTGATTATTTTTCTTGCTTTCGTAGGTGAGAAACAAGCGATAATGGTAGATTATTTCGATTATTGTTATTTAGTTAATGTAAAAGTCGACATGAAAATTTGACAGAAATGACAACGATAATAGCAATGTTGATAGGCGATCGCAAAACAATAAATATTTATATAGGTTGATCTTCTAATTCAAATTATTCATTATTAGGGGGTTTACGATCTGTAGCTCAAACTATTTCTTATGAGGTTAGATTATCTTTAGTTATAATATCTAGAATTATTTTAATTATGGATTTAAATTTAATAAAATATGAAGTTTATCAGTCTACTTACCCAAGTTTAACAATATACGCCTCCTTGGCAGCTTCGATGAGGGGGTATGGCTTGCCGTGGCACGTGCCTCGGAAGTCGTCGTTGTCGATAGACCAGAACATAATACCTGCAACCAGTTGTAACACTTGTAAGGCTTGTTATCGTATGACATAAGCTGTTTATTTAATGGTGCAGCGAAGGGGAAAATCGCAGTATCACCTAATCAATCTATTCCTTCTTTTAAGATTAATTTATAGGAAAACGGAACTCTTTTAAGATCACTCGTTGTCTGTCTGTTTATCACTGCCTTGTTGCTTAAAAACTATTGGATTGATTGAGTTGAAATTTGGTACACAATAATATGTAAAACAACCCAAACATAAAAGTATGACGTACATGTATTAATTTTAAACATGGAGGATCACTTTCGAGGATAAAGGAGTATTATACAGTATACATTTCTGGGCCCAGGTGTTAAGTTAACACTGTATAAATTATGTCATTTTCAAATTACTATAAAATAAACAATTTGAAATTAGGGCATTTTTTCCACTAAATGATAGTGTTCAGCACTATCGTGTTCTGGTCAAGTGGTAATGTTCGGCTCTGTAATATCCGGCACAGAGGCATAATACTTTAGATCTCAGGAGTGGCAACGAATCTACATTGAAATCTATGGTTTCATGTAGATATTTATAGGCTATAGTATTACTTAGCATCAATGTGAACTGTATGCTTGTTTGCCACTACACACACACATAAACGTGCCCGTGTGAAAAGTAGTAATATCATTTAAATATGTAACAAATTGAACAGTGTGTAAACGCGGATGACGGATGCTTGAACAGAGAAAGTGATCCGACGTGATTCGAAACAACCATATCAACATGTTTCCGGGAAATCAGCTGGACATGTTGTGTTGCCGCGTTTATAACAACCTATATGTATAATTTCCTATGGACTATTTGCACCATGTCTACGCTTTCATAATGACGATGCTCATTGGATGCGATTTCCTTATCCCAATTTGCAATTCTTACAATTTTTTACAGATTTCTAAGATAAAATGAAACCTAGTAAATCTTGTTTATGCATATCTACAGTTTGTTAACATGGAGATTAAATGCTTTTGCAAAATTCTGTGACATCAGCATATTAAAGTTGAATGAGCCAAATTTGTAGTGTAGAGCAAAACGCACATGGTTTTATATTATTACTATCTAAGTGTTACGTTGATTTTATTTATTGTATAGCCTTTTAGAAAAAAATTGGTATTAGTATTATTATTGTAAATCCCAGACAGATGCTTAAGGGAGCCCCATGGCTCTGCAGAGCTTAAAGCTCCATGGAGTCTTTAAATAAAGTTGCTGAAGCGTATAAACAAAATTATAGACTTTTCAATGTAGATGCGTTGCCATTCCTAACCCAAACTATTATGTGTCTGTCGGCAATTACGGATGACGAGCGGAATTCGATAGCCATGAACACTACAAATTCGAGACAAGTAGATTACGTCATACGGTGGTGGAAGCCCTGGAACTCTCAAGCCCTCCATCACTACAGTTCTACCGCGAGCAAAAAGTAGAATACCTACTGCTTCATCCACTTATGACAAAAAATATAATTTAATTGTCATGTTTTTATTTTTTATAAGAGTGAATTTAGTAATCAAAGAAATTTGAGGGGGTTGAAATTTGAATGAGGTACCGAAGCCCAATGGTAAAGCTGCTGAACTGGTTATCCTGAAGTCACAGGTTCGATTCCTGTCCGAAGTAAAAATTATCTATCCATATTTTCCTTAATTTCGATCTAATTTGACTTACCTCCCAACCCATTCTCAGCAACATATTCAGCCTTCTTCTTGACAATATCCACATCATCATACCCCACCCACTGGTTGCCCCTGAACGCTACGGGTCCCATAGCGCTGGGGTTGGGGTACATCACAGTCCAGTCTTCTTCTGGTTCCTCTTCTTCTGATTCTTCTTCGGAATACTCGTCGGACGCGCTTCGTTTCTTGCTCTTTGGTTTAAGCGCTTCACAAATCTGTAAAGTTATGAAGGAATACAGATTTCACTGGTGGTAGAGCTCCAGTGACGGAGCTCGCGGGCGTAGGCACCACCGCATTACCTAATATAGTGTCCAGCACTATCGTGTTCCGGTCAGGTGGTAATGTACGGCTCTGTAATTTCCGGCACAGAGGCATAATACCTTAGGCCTCAGGGGTGGTAACGCATCTGCACTTCGACCTTGGTCTTTGTGTGGGTGTCTATAGGCTGCAGTCATCACTTAACATCAATGTGAACTGCATGCTTGTTTGACACTTCGATTACATAAAAAAAAAAAGATATTTTTTGTTCTGGAAGGCCCTTGTTGTGTCATACAATATGGTACTTAAGATGCAATTTGTATGATCATATTACAAAATCTGAAAAGCGACAAGTTGTATATACTTAGGCGAGAAATAACAGAGAGATTAGTAACTCTATTTAAAATACGTTTATGACTAGGGGCATAAGTTTAAACTGTGGAATAACTTAAATTATTAAATTTCCATTTACACTATCTTTATGTACAACTGTGTTTACTGTATAATTGTCAACTGTAATGAGCAAATAAAAACATTTATTTTTATTTTTTTTTATTTAACTTTCTTACGTAAACGACTTTGTGTATGGGCACACCGCGGACACTCCGCCAAAATTCCATACAAACGGTTAATTTGGTCTCTATTACACAGACATTAATCAGTGACGTGTACACGTGCACCTGTGTGCGTAGCAAGTAGCAAGTAGAAAATACCAACCGTCGCCCATAAGAGGGGAGGTGGTTGGGTGATGCGAGGAAATCGGGCGGGACGTCGAAGTGTCCATTCTATACGTAGTATTATTACATATTTTCTGGTATGGGCCTGAGATAAGTTTGTGGGCCTGAGTATACAATTGTTCTTACCTCGTAATACGCCAAATATCCCTTCTCCCTGGTCGCGTCGCCCTGCTCACCGGGCCCGTCAGCCGGGGAGCCTATCTCCACGGCATCAGGGTTGAACAGCGTGTACGATCTGCCGTACGTCGGTATACCAAGCACCAGCTTGTCCCTGTCTGCGCCATTCTCCAGGTAGAATTTTATTGTGTAGTCCTGAAAAGGAAAAGATTAAAGTCAATTATAGTAGAACAAGCATACTGTTCACTCATTCATGGACAAACTAAACACAAGCAGCTTACACATACAATTACAGTGCATTCTCACAGCCGTATGTGGTTGTGAGAATGCAATAAGCGTTTCTGCATCATGCAAGGTTCCGATAAGTGGCGTATGTGTTTCTAGCTCCGTCACTGGAGCTCTACCACCAGTAATATGCCATAATCGCCACGCTTGGCGGGATTGGCGATCGCACTGGCGGTAGGTCTATCACAGGACACTGCTGCCCATCCCTTGTTGTTATTTTTACTACCTACTGGTTCGACCTCCACTGTTCGGTTGATTGACTGCACTAGAGGAAGAATTCTCCTTAAGGCATTTAAATTCTTCGAGGCGTTTTCCCACAATTTATGCGCCTGTGAAGTCGTGGGCAAAGCTTGGTAGATAGGTATGTATTAACAAAAAGCACTTACGATATTAAGTTCGTTGTCAACACTGTATTCATTGGGCTCCTCGAGCGGGAAGAGCGGCGCGTGGTGGTTGACGGCCGGTTCGAAGGCAGAGTGGTAGTCGTAAGTCAACAGATTCATCCAGTCCAGGTGTCTGTGGAATTAAATAAGATTATTTAAATTTAAGCGCGCATAGCTCTGCGGCTGGTGTAGATCATAAGCGATCTACTCGGTTAAGCACGGGCGCGGTCGGGTAGTGTGATGGGTGACCGCTAGTGGAAAAGTCGGAGGCCTTATGCGCGGTTTGAAAACTTCCGACAGCGGGTTGGCCATTAACCCACCTGCACTAATCCGCATTGGAGCAGCGTGGTGGAGTAAGCTCCAGACTCGTGCCCAGCAATGGGACGTGTAATGGGTGGCCATTATTATGGTTTATTCCCGCTGTCCCCGTGCGTATTATTTATTATATTTAAATTTATATAATGAAGAAAGAAGAACACAAAATGTATTTAGATGGAGATACAAAATACGAGAAACTCTGTTGGTGCCAATCTTATTATGATGACTCGAGCTATACCAAGTATATCTCACGGTTAGTATAGCTTCTAAAGGGTAGGCAATGTATTATTTTTTTTTAGATTGTAGGTACATGTGTGGTTTTGCACACTACCTATGTACGCTTACACTCACAGCCTCACAGTAGGTATAAACCTGTGTCGTGGTGCCGTTGTACACATACAACACATACACAAACACCCAGACCCGAAAACAAATATCTGTAGGCCATACAAATATTTGTCCCGGTGCGGGGATCGAACCCGCGACCCTACGAATCAAACGGTCACCTCACACCGCTGGACTAACCGGATCGTCGATGTTCGGTGGGAATTATGCATATTCCCACGATTCGTCACTTGTTTTTTACGTCGTATGTAATTGGCGAGCCTATGTCGTTTCAATCAACAGGTTCGTTGCCTCTGGTCATGTATTAGAGGTTTTCTTATAGTCGTAACACACGTCCGGATCTGGTATGGAGCGGACAGCGAATTCGGTACGCTCCGATCCAAATCTGGCCGTGTGTAGAGGAGTACGGCGGACAGATTTATTATTAATCAAGTCCGATGCGGTCCGCTCCGAATCCGGTCATGTGTTACAACTATAATATGGACGATATTGACAGCAAATCGAGGCAGAAAAAGTTCGGTAAGAAACGAATAAATATTGTATGTGACTATTATTCATATTTTTATTGGTGGTTATATTATTATGTTTCAACTTGAAAGTGTTTCAATTTTAAACGACGCAAGAATCAGACGATCCGATCACAAGTCTATATATACTGGGTGACTTTTTTTACCGTCTTGAAAAAAATAGGGCGTGATAAGCAAATGAAATAAAAGCCTATGGCATAATTATTTATATTATTTTTTTATATTTTCTAACTTCATCTGAAATTAAAATTTCATTAAACATTTCTATTCATTATTAAATAGAATAATAGAATAATGAATAGAAATGTTTAATGAAATTTTAATTTCAGATGAAGTTAGAAAATATAAAAAAATAATATAAATAACTATGCCATAGGCTTTTATTTCATTTGCTTATCACGCCCTATTTTTTTCAAGACGGTAAAAAAAGTCATCCAGTATAATTGGTCCACAATTGACGGAGTAGTAATCTAACCGATTACTATATACGTAAAAAAACACACATACAGCCGAAAATTGAATATAATGACGAGGAGGAGGTCTCCGTCATTATCTCTACTAATATTATAAATGCAAAAGTAACTCTGTCGGTCTGTCTATTACCTTTTCACGTCGTAACGACTGAACCGATTTTAATGAAATTTGGTACAGAGATAGAGTTGACTTTGAGAAAGAACATAGGCTTATATTTTTTAAACAACATCCACGCGGGCAACTCCGCGGACAACAGCTAGTATTATATAAAAAAATCGATGACGGAATGACGATGTAAAATCACGTTTTTAAGCTATCAGGAGTTTATTTTAGCATCTCGCAAAAAACTAGTAATGATCGCAAGTAGGAGTAACTTTTGGTAACATTATGTAGATACAACTTGATACAAGTAATCAGAGTCACCTTAAACAGAATAGATTGCCTCTAAACATTATTTAGTCTAAAA
This sequence comes from Macrosoma leucophasiata, assembly GCA_036365455.1. Taxonomy (NCBI): domain Eukaryota; kingdom Metazoa; phylum Arthropoda; class Insecta; order Lepidoptera; family Hedylidae; genus Macrosoma; species Macrosoma leucophasiata. The sequence continues at coordinate 19,764,033 of JAWQUS010000017.1, read as the reverse complement.
CTGCTCATTAATTACAATCAGTATGTATTATAAATGTCAAGAAAACTAATTTAACCGATGCGTAAGATGTGTGGGTTTTGGATAATATCTTCAATGGTATTAAAGCAAATAAAGTCTGTATTCCTCTTGATGCAAGGTCTATGGCGTGAGTGAACTACTGTTGGAGTAGTAGTTGAGTGGTCATTGAATCCCTTTCCATGCCTTTAAGTTCAAGGGTATAGGAAGTTTACTATAATGTATGTATGTATGTATCTTCACGCCAGGTCCCTAACGGAGTAGGCAGAGAGTTAAAGTTTACTATAATGCTTACTGAAAAATCAGATTCATTATAATTGATTTACTGAAGGCTCATTATTTTATATTAATTTAGAAAAAAAAATTTTTTTGAAGGATACGAAATTTGGCCTATTGCAAAGCCGATTTACGCACACTATGCCTTATCATAATAGCTAAGATATCATTAAGCCACCTACACAATACACTTCTATGGCGCGACCCTGCGTGCGGTCAATCTGACCACGCCTTAATTTTTTTACTCTAAATTTACATTAAGTTATAGATGATTTAAAATATTAAAAAATATGTAAACAGATTTTATATTGTCATTGAATAGAAGTGAAATAAATCATGGGAGATTAGTCTATAAATGTTTAGTTTAATGATGAGTTCAAATAAATTCCATGAATTAGGTATAACACCTATGACAAATATTTTTTTTTTGCACAAGTAGATATATAGTTATAATAAATAAAACCTTATTAAGGTAAATAAATAGATACAACATTATTTCACGTTTGTCATTCTCCAAAAGGTTTTTGTGTTATGTTATAATGTTGCTTCCCACAAGCATGCAGTTCACATTGATGGTAAGTGAATACTACCTGTAGACATTTACATAAAAACTGGTAGTTAAAATGTAAACGCGTTGCCACACCTAAGGCCTAAGTTGAATTGACTTCTTGATACCTACGTATTACGGGGCCATACATAACCAACCTACTTTGGTCGTCAGTTAGGTTGTATGAATCTCAAATTCTCATCCGAATAAAACCGGTCAAGTGCGTGTCGGGCCACGCGCAGTGTAGGGTTTCGTAGTTTTTAGCTCTGAATAATGCAGTAAAAAATATATTTTCATTGGAGTTATTCGAATTTTTCGAGTAAAATACATTTGGTTGACTATTACTCGCAAACTTGTAAAGCTAACATAAGTGTGATAGTTTTCCTTTTAATTTCATTATACTATATAGCTACTATTGGCGCAACGTTTGAATTTCTAACAGCAGCCGTTTAGTTGGTAGAGGGTGGGGTCAAAAGTCTTAGGAATCGGTATACATGTATGAAGAGTATAATGAATGTAGATGAAGCACGGGAGGTGTGTCAGGACCGGGATATCTGGCGCTCCACACTCTCTACCTACTCCGTAAGAGACTTGGCGTGAAGATACATTACAGCTGTAAATAAACAACACATGTCGGGTAAATACCCGACGATATGTAGAAATAACCTTTTGAAAATAAGTCTAGGATACCGACCCTTCCCCATTGTCTGTTCTTCCATTGTCTCATTCAACTCGACCGATCGTTGCAACCAGTTGCAACATATAATAACCATCACATATCACCATGTGTAATTTGAAGGTAATTTTTCTGTGTGAAACACATCCGGACTGCGAAATGTGAGCGTATTGTTTTTGTTACGTTATGTGTATTGTCACAGAGTATATTTTTATTTTATTTTTTTATGTAATGGAAGTGATAAACAAGCATGCAGTTCACATTGATGTTAAGTGATGACTGCAGCCTTTACACAAAGACCAAGGTCAAAATGCAGATGCGTTACCACTCCTGAGGGCTAATGTGTTATGCCTCTGTGAATATGAGGATTGAGATTTTTGAACTGTAATTAAACTTCTTTAGAGGTGCCTTGCACTTTTTGTGATGGGTAAAAAATACTTAATTTGCGTCAGGACACGTGAGCCTGATCGAAAATTCGTAAGACGGAACCCAAATCGAACAATCGATGTGTCGATAAAGGCAAAAAAGCGTGCAATTCACTTAGATGTAAAGTGATGACTGCAATCTATAGACATCTACACACAAAACCAGAGATCAAGATTCAGATAAGTTGCCAACCCTGAGACCTTTGTCTCTGTGATAGTTATTACGGGGCCATATATTACCACCTAACCGTAATACGATAGTGGAGAACACGACTATTTAGCGGCAGATAGATTAGGTAATGCGGTCGTGCCTACGCCCTGGAACTCTACCATCAAAATATTTTTTATATTAGGTTGGGGAAAAAGTTTCTTCGCATTTTTTAAGATAATTCAAATCATTTTTTAATATAGTTTATTTAAATTTAACTAAAGTATGTATGTACCATTTTGTTCGATAACCTTTTGCCATCTTGTAGGTAGGGACATGATCCCATTGCTATAAAAATTTTGGGACTTCTCATCAAAATACCGCGACAAGTGGATTTGGCAGTCCTCTCGTGATGTTAACCTAACATTGCATAAAGAATTCTGAAGAGACCGAAACAGGTGGAAATCTGAAGGTGCAAGGTCAGGACTATACGGCGGATGCATTAACACCTCCCAGCCAAACTCTCTTAATTTTTGCTGAGTGGCTAAAGATGTGTGAGGTCTAGCGTTATCATGATGAAACACCACACCCCTTCTGTTGATCAATTCCGGCCGCTTTCTCTCAACTTCTTGCTTTAATCTCATCAGTTGTTCGCAGTAGAGTTCAGAATCGATAGTCCTGCCTGGTAATAGCTCATAATGAATAATGCCCTTCCAATCCCACCACACACACAACGTCACCTTATTGCGAGTTAACCCGGGTTTCGCCACAGTCTGTGAAGCCTGACCGGCCTTTGACCACGACCTTTTTCGCACGTTCTTGTCGTACGTGATCCACTTTTAATCACCAGTTATCAGCTTCTTCAAAAATGATTCGGTTTCATTACGTCGTAATAAAGAATCACAAATGAGTACGCGGTTCATTAGGTTTCTTACAGTGAGCTCGTGAGGTACCCAAATATCGAGCTTTTCTTTGTACCCAGCTTTTTTCAAATGCGCCAAAACTGTTTTGTGATCAATTCTCAGTTCTTCAGCTACGTCGTAACTACTGATATGTCGATCTTGCTCCACTTTTTCAAAAATGGCATCCATTTTATCCGTAATAGGGCGACCAAAGCGAGGTGCATCTTTGACATCAAAATTTCCGGATTGAAAACGCTTAAACCAAATTTGTGCTACTCTCACAGACACTGCACTAGGTCCATAAACATCGCAAATTTTTTTCGCGGCTTGCGTTGCATTTTTACCTTTTTTGTAGTAAAATTTTAAAATGTATCGAATTTCTTCATTAGATTCACTCATCTTGACAGTACGAAAAACAAATGAAAATCACACATTTGCATACTTTGAATTTGTAATTATGTTCTTTAAAATTTTAACTTTCAATGATACCAAAACCAGCCAGATACAAATACTACAGCCAAAGAGATTTTATTACAAGTTCATACATACTATAATGCGAAAAGACTTTTTCCCCAACCTATTATTAGGTTGAACCCTCCAACCGGGCGAGGTGATACATGCTTGTTTGCCACCTTCATTTCATGAAAAAATATTTTTGTAGTAACATACGAACGGATTTGGTCCGCCGGACCAAATACGCAGACCAAACCCCTCGCAAGCGGATTGCATCGGACTTGAATAATTCTGTCCTCCGGACTCCTCTACACACGACCAGACTTGGTTCGCAGCATACCGAATCCGCTGTACGCTCCGTACCAAATCCGGACGTGTGTGTGTTACGACTATAACTGATATATTGTAATATTGCAGTCATTACAGAAGTCTTCTGCCAGCAGGCATTCGAACAATTGATAAGTAGCACCTCTATCAAATTAGGCTCAATTACAAGATGGACGTCTGGTTGCGTACAAGCAATACCTTCGCACCTTGGGTCAATAAACAATCGGTTAACATTCCGGTTACGATTTCATGCGACATTCCATACGCACGCATTGATTTTGACGCGTCGTATGGTGCAAGTCACAAGAGATTGTGATATTATTGCGAGTCATTAATTATTCATTTAGGTGCCTTACTTACTGTTCCTTTTGAGGATTTTTCAATGTATTATAAACATATATATAGCCATGCATATAATTAGTTTTCATTGAAAGTGAGGATAGTAATACTGTAGCATTTAAACATCTACATAAAACCAAAGATTTAAATATAAATTGGTTGTTACTCCTTCGGAAATTACGGAAAGGAACATGACTGGATCTCGATAGCGAAGAACGCCACTATTTAGTGGTAAGTAGATGAGATAATGCAGTGGATCCTATGGTCTCAAGCTGCATCAATGGAAATTTACAACCGAAGCAGTATTCGTTAAAACGATAGATCGTTAGAAAGATATTCAGATACTGAAAATTCTCCCAAAATGGAACAAAATGAGATGTTGCGAGCTCGGCTCTAGTTTGTACACGTCCTCAAAAAACGGGTAAATTGAAGAAGAAGCCGAAAAAAATACAATTAATTAATTCAAGAATATATTTTTTGAGTTACTACCACATTTAATTCAAACGATTTTATCATTCTTAACCATATTCAACATGGCGGCGATACAGCCGACGCTTCTTTAAATTGGAAATCGATTAGTTTAAGTTCTTAGTATTAACACATGCAATCGATTTCGATAGTATTTAGAAAATATTACTTTTTTCTCCAAGTAAAAAAAAAAACAATAAAAAAAATTAAAATGACATCGCCCGCCATATTCGCCATGTTGGTTTGAGTTGCAATTCTAACTGCAAATAATATTTTGTAACTGCAAACAAAGCTAAATAAGTGAATGTATGCAGTAATAAAACGTTTTTATATTGATTTTGCCTGTCAATGATATTGTGTACAATACATGGCCGGAGGTCCATACATTTTTGCAACATCTCCTTTTGTGAACTTCGTCCAGCCAATCGGTCCAGCCCTTATTGAGTTTTAGTGAGACTAACCAAACGTCATTTCTTTTTTATACAAGCCGTGATTAATGTTCAATTTGATGTTAAACTATGTATAGTTTTGTGGCAGTGGCTTGATTTATGTATAGTTAGTAAAAGTATTCACTGCATTGGTATTGGTACACGCTTTCATTTATAACTTACACCAAGCCTGAACAATTGAGTAATGTGACATTGAATTAGAATATTAGGTAATAGTGTCACCGAGTCATTTCGCAAGCACATGCCTGAGTATGAGCATCTATTTACACTTGATCTTTGGCAATTTCGTTCGAGTTACAAGATTGAAGTGCAAATACTTTGACGTATTATGACCTATTTTTCGTGATCTTGAACGGAATATTTATAGTATTTCCTTAGGTTTTCGCGACCTACACTCATTGAAATAAAACTGTTCATCGCGCGTACCAACGTTAACTTTTCCGTCACTTTTCAGCTTCAGTGATCTCGAGAAGATTGTGGTGATATTTTGGTTGGTTTCATATAATTATTTTAGTTTTGATACACGCGAGATAAACTCAATAAAATAGTTTTATTTCAATGAAATTATAATGTCCGCCAGATCAAATTTCAAATCTCAACCGAGACTAGCTAACTGCGCAGGAGATAAGATATTATAGTACACAAGTGTATTTGCAAAGACAGGTGCGGTCCCTATTCTCACTCTTATAGCCCGATGGACAGCAATCCGAAGCGTCTCGAAAAAGATCGGGCTTTGGACTACGGCTGTACGTGCTCTCCGAAGCACACTTACCGGACTTCGGACTAATACTGGGCATTTCGTCACAGAAAAAACTCAATAACAGCTGTTCCCGACTGGGATAGAACCCGACTTCAGGATCGCGATTGCAACCACTGGACTAAAGAGGCAGTCGCGTGTGTGACATTGAATGGGAGTTAAGGTGTTAATGGTGTACGGAATTTTAATGAGCAATTGAGTATTCTTTGGACCACTGGGTTACGAAAATGTTAGACCTAAATTTCGCCTAAGGTTAATTGAATAGTGGTTCATTGTTTCGACAGGAGTGCAGAACACGTAGTTTTATGTTGCAAATAAAACCCTGTACTAAATAGTCTTACGACCAAATACTGCATCGTGATTTAAACCTAAGTGAGACTTATAAGTCAGAGTCAATAACGATAGAGATAGCTTAAATTTGAGGGTTGCTTAAATTAAGGAACCTTTGAGTGTTTGGTCATTAGGTCCATGTTTACTTTGTCAATCGTTTTTAATTAAATAAAGTTTGTACTCTCTTTCCAATTCTGTGTTGTTCTGATAGTTGATACAGGTTGATACTCGTATATTTAACGTTATAATATGAATTTGATGATCAGAATTATATAATATAACTTTTGTATCATAAGGTTTACAGACAAACAGACGGGCCACCTGGTGGAAAGTGGTCACCGTCGCAGTCGCCTATGAACATAGAGCAACACCGGAGGGTAGTAACCATATGCAGGCTTTCCCCTCTGTCAAAGTACAAGCCCAAATGGGCCTATACCTGTTACCTGTACCGCCTAGATCTTTAAATGAGTGCGTGAAATTGTTTCTGTATTTTGTTAAAGTCAAGGTGTGAGTTTCGTAGTAATAGACGATTTTTGTAGTGTGCGTGTGTGTCGCACGCATTTACACCCGCAAAAAATGACAGACTGTTTTGCATCGGTAATACACGCTACTCCCCTCGAGTCCGCCGCGACCGGTGGGCCGCGTTGCTCTATGCCTATGAACATTTGCAAGATCAGGGGAATTGACAACGCACTGCCAACCCTAAAGGACTCTTTTGACGCCATTGGAATATACTGCTTGCTAAGTTTAGAAAGAAAAAAGAAATAGTTTATTTTTTGGCACTTAAGAGTTAGCTTTAAAGAAATATTAAAAAACAACACATACCGATTCAAAGTCTTCACATCGAATCCCTTCTGTATATACTCGATGCCAGCAGGAACAGCCATGGTGAGCAGCAGGCGAGGTTTACCGGTCTTCTCGGACTCCCTCTCGAACTCCTCTCGCAACTCCCTCACGAGCCTGGCGTAGTTCTCCCGGTCTTTCGGTTTTCCACCGTCGCGGAACGCTGGGTACTCCCAGTCTAGATCCAGACCGTCGAAGTGGTTTTGGCGGAGGAACTGTGGGAGTAACAGTTATTAATATACCTTATAATATTTACATTATTACTAGGGGGCCGCCCCGGCTCGCGGTAATTTAGGTATTAACATAATATTGCGACTATAAATTGAGATGTACGCTCTCCTATCTTTCAAGTTGGATCAAACTGCACACGGTGTGCAAAATCTGATTAAAATCGGTTTAGTAGTTTAGGAGTCCATCGCGGACAAACACAATGATGCGTAATTTATATGTATTAAGATTATAATCTATACAAATAAATGAAATTGGAGTGTCTGTTTGTAATATAAAAATAACCGTTTTTTACTAAATACACGGTAGGTACATATACCAAAACAACATTTTTTACAATTTTTGTCTGTCTGTCTATCTGTTTGTTGGGGCTGAACACTACCATTTGGCGGCAAATAGATTAGGTAATGCGGTTTGAATGCGGTGGTGCCTACACCACTACATAGGAACTGCAGCCTGAAGAGATACCTACTTATCGATCTACCTTCCAACTTTTTGTTATATTTCAACCAAACATGAACCATTTAATCCATAAAATGTTATCATACATTATCTTTACTGTATGTAATGAAGTATAACTAAAAAATCCTTTATTTAAAAAAACATGCGTTAAACTTAATACACTAACTTACACATACCTAACTATAAGAATCAACATACGAGTTTGTGTAGGTTCAAAATGGAATAAGGAAAGCAAAGTTAATATACGGCTAGGTGTACAGCAACTATGATAAATAACATTTAATGACAGGAGAAAGTGGTCAATCTTGCCGTACCGTGGCTTGTGGATGCACTGCCATTGGAAAACTTAGAATCTTCTGTCGCTTTTGTATACAGTAGTATTTACTTTAACATGGAGTATTTTTTTTTCAGAATAAAAAAAAGCAATCATGATGATTAGAGATCGCAGCGGTGGTTTTACCGCAAGATGCTGCTGTCCATCCTCCATTACTCAACACAGCTTTTTACTGGTGGTAGGGCTGGGCGTAGGCACCACCGCATTACCTAATATACTCGCCGCTAAATGGTAGTATTCAGCACTATCGTGTTCCGGTCAGGCGGTAATGTAACCGGTAATTTTCGGCACAGAGGCATAACACCTTAGGTCTCAGGAGTGGCAACGCATCTGCATTTGACCTCTGATCACTGTGTGGGTGTCTATAGGCTGCAGTCATCACTTATCATCAATGTGAACTGCATGCTTGTTTGCCACTTTTATTACATAAAAAAAATATAGCTGAACAAAAGCTTTCCCCAAATTACTTATCATTATCATTAGGGGAGAATATGCGTTAATAGCCAAGCTTGGCATGCTGATTGGAGATTGCAGCAGTTGTTTTATCGCAAGACGCTGTTGGCCAGCCTGCATTGCTCGTCTTACTATCTATTGAAATGGTTTGACCGCCATTACTGTCTTGATTTAATATATTTTATACATAGTAATTTCATTTTTTTGAGCTATTTGCGCCCGCCAGTTGCTCGGTGAAGTAGACTATGCAGTCACGAGACGAGCCATCTCAGTAAGTCCATTAAAAAAACATTATTTTGACGTGACAACGTCTTAAATTAGGTTGCGGCTCGGAGTCACTCATGAAAAAGTGTAACGCCCGGTAACGTAACGATGAGTCACCGAACGAGAGAGAGGCCTGCCGGACCGGCGAATGCCTTTCTACCGAGAAAAAGACGTTGTCACGTAAAATCTTCACCCGTAAAACCGACTTTACAGGCAACCAGTTTTTTTTTAACAATTTTAATAACGGAGATGAAGACTCCGTACTACGATAACTACCTACACCTTTTAAAGTCCTTTTCAATTCTTAAACAATCCTAGTTAAAACCTTTTAAGATAGGCGGGTTGGCCACTAACCGTTGGAGCAGCGTGTTGGAGTAAGCTCCAGGCCTCCCCCCAAAAAGGGGAGAGACTCGTGCCCAGCAGTGGGACGTATAATGGGTTGCCATTATTATTCCACTTATATATTCATGAGACTTATTAACTATTTTTTATATGTATAAAAAAACAACAAATGTATATAAAAAAATAATAAATAGTGTGCCGCTGGCAGCGGGAGCAGGGTCCAAACTGCCGGTGATTAGGGACACAAAGACAGGAACACACTTTCTGTATCCGACCCTTGATCCATCCACCTAGCGAGATCCTCTTGAGATGTTGGTTGAGGCTCTTCGCTATCAGCCAGTTTCCCGATACGACTATCGGCACAATGATGCGGAATCCACATCCCATATGGCGACAAACTCGTGAGCCAGATCAAGATATTTAACTTCCTTCCTTTTCGGCCTTCACGAGACTCTCATCATGCGGGACGGTGATGTCGATCATCATTACGCGGCGCTCCGGGCGATCTATCACCACTATATCAGGCTTATTGACAACAATAGTCCTGTCAGTGATGATAGATCGGTCCCAATACATCGTAACAAGGTCATTTTCTAGAACTAGGTCGGGCACATACCTGTAGTACGGCATCTCAATATTATTATTAAAATAGGCAGAGTAGTGTAAGAATTCTGCTACGTAAGTGGGCGATGGAAAAAGTAACTCAGTGCTGTAATATTATTATTTAAGATCTTTGTTACTTATAAACTTAGTTGGCAAATAAAGAATTGAATTGAATTGATCATCACGTTCGTCGCCAAGAACTCTTAATACCAAGTAATTGCTCACCTTAATAGCATTCCTAACAAACTCCTTCCTTTTGTCCCTGGCGGCAACCATCGGGGAGAAGCGTGAGGAGCCCTCGTTCCAGCCGCCGATGGCCAGCAGTGTCTTCAGATTCTTGTTGTACGTCTTCAGACCCGTGAACTTCGCGTAACCACCTGCGGGAACATATTTTATTAAAAAACGTAACATAAAAACGTAACTTAACACGACAGTGTTGGACACTACATATAGCGCCAAGTAGATTAGGTAATGCAGTGGTGCCTACGCCCGCGAGCTCCATCACTGGAACTCTACCACCAGTAAATACCATACAGTCTGCGTTGTGTTTTCCAGACGGGCCCCAGTCTACTCGGGCCTCCAAGGGTCTGGCTTGCGGGACTTGACTTAAACACGTGTCTTATGCCCCGGGTCCACTATTGATCCTTAGACCCTGAGCGTACTATCCAGGTCCCGGACGTATAAGGAGTCACCGAGCTACTCGGACCACCTAGTTTGACCCAGGCTAAAACTGTATCAATATTCGTCTATTTCTAGTATGAAGAGGCTATTACGAGCCTGAAACTTTTTATGTAATTGAAGTGGCAAACAAGCATGCAGTTCACATTGATGTTAAGTGATAACTGCAGCCTATAGACACCCACACAAAGACCAAGGTCAAAATGCAAATGCGTTACCACTCCTGAGGCCTAAGGTGTTATGCCTCTGTGCCGGAAATTACAGGGCCGTACATTACAGGGCCGTACCACCTGACCGGAATACGATAGTGCTGAACACTACCATTTAGCGGCAAGTAAATCAGGTAATGCGGTGGTGTCTACACCCGCGAGCTCCGTCACTGGAGCTCTACCACCAGTACTAATACAATAAAATAAAAGTTCATCATCATCATCATCTCTCTAGCTGAAAGACGTCCACAGTCCAAAGTGTTCTGCGTCATAAGAAGAGAAAAGCCCATTATCGGCACGCTTGGCAGGTGGATTGGTGATCGCAGTGGCGATAGTTTTATCGCAAGACGCTGCTGTTCATCCCGCGTTAACACATTATTATTTACTACCCTATTGGAATGATTTGAACGCCATTGTTCGGTTGAATGACTCACCCACGGTGAAGGGGTCGTCACGTACAAACTATTTTACTTAAAGTTACTATTTTTAAATAAAATTGAAAAAAAAAATACTTGAGGTGGAGGGGGAGAGGAGCTTGAACCCGCGACCACTAGGATCTCTAGTCCAGCCGCTCTCCCAGCTACCAAAGTCCACAACTGATTGTCGAATTTTTCCTTCCCATTTATTGCATTGCCTTGGGGTGGGATCTTCACGCCAGATCAGGTAGGCAGAGAGTGTAGAGAGCCAGATATCCTGGCTCCTCTCGTGCCTCATCTACCTTCATCATTCACTTCATTCATGCATGCCGATTCCTAAGACTTTTGACCGCACCATCAGACAGAACTCGACCTATTTGCTCATGATAGGTCAGTCTTGGTCTTACTGGGCTTATGCAACCATCCATATTCGCATTGTATATCTGCTGCTATAAATTATACTGCTGACAGCTTAAATTACTAGTTATAAATATTAAAACAATCTCACCTTTCTCAATATCCTGATATTTGTCGAAGGGTTTCAGAGTGTTGTCCTTCGTGAACCCGCCGAAAGCGTAAACAAGATGTGTGCAGAGATAGGGGTTGATGTTCTGTGGGTTGAAGCGAGCTGTGCCAGGCCGGTACACCGACCAGTTGGTGTAGTAGCACACCACTCGCGGTGAGCTCGACTGTGCTGTGAAAGAAATAATTTTGTTAAAATATGGTATTTATTTCAATGGTCTTTATCTGATAATATTACTGGGTGACTGACTGGTGAATCATGGGCCATATTTAAGGACATACTTGTAATAATTCAGGATCACGTACATAACTTGTCACTTAAAATTAACACAGACATCCTGAATTTCTCTTTAAATCACGTGACTTATAAGCGATTTTTTAGAAGTTTTGTACGTAATAATACTCATGCTCATCGTCGCATGCCGATGTTATATTTTAGGACTTGTAGGGCGCGTGCGTGAAAATCTAAATTTTGTAATTTTTGGGAAATTTCGGTCATTTTGATGATGTTAACTAAACAATAAACTAATAAACTCACCCGCAGAATAAATTTGATATCCGCAGTATGATAGAATAATTAAAATGAGCGCAGTAACAAACCACGTGGCACTTATGTACCAGATATACAATCTTTTTTTTCTAACACACATAGTAAGCACACATAAGATTGTCACTCACACACATGAATAATAAAAACACTTTTTCCTAAGAGATCATTTTCATTTATTAGCACAAAACAGATTATTTAATCAATAAATATCATTTATGAAAACGAGCAATAATGTTTACTAATTGTACCTACTTTGTAATTAACTTATCGTATTTTTTTTTTGTAAAATAACAGAAAGTAAAAAAATAAAGAAAATCATTGAGTAGGTACTTAAATACGCAACTACATGTTTTTTTTTTAAATAAATCGTAGTTGCGTAATTAATTTTTAAAAACTAAGAATTCGTATTACAATCATTTTTGATTGTAAGCACAACACTAGAACGAAGCACTGGGATGAAATATTACATATTTCTTCTAAAAAAACCACTTCCCAAACAACAGGACACTTCCACCGTGAAAACCATGTAACCTTTAGTTTTATTTCAATAAACGTAGCTCGCAAAAACCTAAGAACATACTACGTGTAACAATGTTCAATAACTATAGACAACTAAACTATACCACCATGAAGCTGTTACAAAATCTTCAAAATATACAAAATCGGAGATTAGTCAAACTAATTTGTTCCCGTACGAAACCACTTCGAAACATCTGTGAGATTGCGTACTATTTGATGAAACGGTTGCACAAAAAAAAAAACTTGTAAAATGTACTTGTTGAAGGTAAAAAAGTTTTGTTTAGGTTTTCACTCTTCCGTAACATCGTAATATCTGGTTTGATGCGATGATATGGTTTCTATTGATAAAACAGAGGTCAAGTGCGAGTCAAACGCGTTGATATGGTTCCGTACAATAGAAAGATTACCTAAGTGGTCCGATTTGAAAAAAAATTTTCAGTGACAGATAGCCCATTTATTGAGGAAGGCTTTAGGCTTATATAACATCTCGCTACTATGAATAGGAGAGGGTAGGTAACATTACCCGCGTAAAGCGGGGACGGACCGCTAGTTTGTAATACTCGTATAATGCTAAAGAGTTTGATTGAACACGCTAATCTCAACAACTACTAGACCGATTTGAAAAAATATTTTAGTGTAAGATGGTCATTTATCGAGGAAGGGTATAGGCTATATAACATCACGCTACGCGGACGAAGTCGTGAGGACAGCTAGTTTGTTTAAATGATGACGCATGCGAAGAGGCCAAACAAAGCTTTAGCGATTCAGTTAAGGTTCGCAATAAAAGGACATGTAATATAATCCGCTGGCCAGTCGCATATAAAGCATGCAAAATATATAATATTCAATTGATTATTTTTCTGGTGGTAGAGTTCCAGTAACAGAGCTCGCGGGCGTAGGAAACACCTCATTACCTAATATACTTGCCGCTAAATGGCAGTGTTCAGCACTATCGTGTTCCGGTCAGGTGGTAATGTACGGTCCTGTAATTTCCGGCACAGAGGCATAACACCATAGACCTCAGGAGTGGTAACGCATCTGCATTTGACCTTGGTCGTTGTGTGGGTGTCTATAGGTTGCAGTCATTACTTCATCATCGTCTGCCACATCCATTACATAAAAAAAAAATATGTACGTAGTCCAGCATCCCTATTTTGGCGCCTACAAATACCACCTACACGCAGCACATTAACAACGATTATGATTATTCAGTAGCAAATGTCAACATAGTAATAAATTGCCTCGACCTCTCCGTGTTCCAAAGCTGAATCATTATTGATTAGATACATAAATAAGAAGGGGTAAATCATAAAAAATTGCCTCGGTAGCCTAGTGTTAGCAGGCCACTACTACTACGCTGAAGTTCTGGGTTCAATTCCCGGGTAGGGGGTTATCTCTTGAGATTTGTCCATTTTCTGGAAATTTCCCAGTACTTCGAAGTTTGGTAATGTGCCCGGAGATGTCAACAGGCTCGCCACCTGTGACATGGACCGAAAACGTAACCGGCGAATCGTGGGTGTTTGCATGTATGCTTGAATGCATGCATTTACCTCTGCCAACCCCTTCGGGGATTACAGGCGAGAAGTTACGTTGGTGGTATAGATCCAATGATGGAACTCGGGAGCGTAAGCCCCACCGCATTACCTAATCCATTAGCCGCTAAACGGTAGAGCACTATCGTGGTCCGGTTAAATGGTAATATATGACCACATAATAACTATCATAGAGACATAACAACTAGGGTCTCAGGGGTGGTAACGCATCTGCATTTTTGTGTAGATATCTATAGGCTGCAGTCATCACTTAACATCAATGTGAACTGCGTGCCATTTAAATTTTTTATATGTAATGGAAGTGGTAAACAAACATGCAGTTCACATTGATGTTAAATGATAACTACAGCCTATAGACACTCACACTAAGAACAAGGTCAAAATGCAGATGCGTTACCACTTCTGAGGCCTAAGGTGTTATGCCTCTGTGCCGGAAATTACAGAGCCGTACATTACCACCTGACCGGAACACGATAGTGCTGAACACTACCATTTAGCGGCAAGTATGTTAGGTAATGCGGTGGTGCCTACGCCCGCGAGCTCCGTCACTGGAGCTCTACCACCAGTAAAGCTTGTTCACCTTGGCTGAATAAAAAAGTACTTGTGATGAAATTAACATCAAATATCGCCTTCGTCCTCAAGTTTGTCAATTGGAAGAAAGTTACGAGGATCAAACTGAGGTCCTCAAACACAATACACTTTCGGCCAAATCCTCAAACGTCACTCAAATCTAAGTGGGACTTAAAAGTCTCCTGTCCTTATAAAACACGTTCAAACGATAGAGATAGCGCACATTTGAGGGTTGCTTAAAATTGAATGACGTTTGAGTATTCGGCCATTTAAGTTGCAAAAGCAATAAACAGTGCTAAAGTTATTTGAACGACAAATATAATATAATAATAGTTACTGGTGGTAGAGCTCCAGTGACGGAGTTCGCGGGCGTAGGCACCACCGCATTACCTGATTTACTTGCCGCTAAATGGTAGTGTTCAGCTTTATCGTGTTCCGGTCAGGTGGTAATGTACGGCCCTGTAATTTCCGGCACAGAGGCATAACACCTTAGGCCTCAGGAGTGGTAACGCATTTGCATTTTGACCTTGGTCTTAGTGTGGGTGTCTATAGGCTGCAGTCATCACTTAACATCAATGTGAACTGCATGCTTGTTTGCCACTACAATTACATAAAAAAAAAATAAAAAAAATCAAAGATTTGAAGGAAACATCCAACAAACCGACATACACCAGTGCGTCACTCCCGGTTCAAATGAAGAATTGCATACTAACAATGTTGGGAACACTTTCCGTGGGTGAATCAGACAAAAAGCTTGAGTTTTACGAGGCCGTCCGACTCCGGCGCAGCGGCGCAGCGAGGTTGAGACAATAGTGCATTGTGCCCACTCGTGCGTTGGCCTTTGCTCTGTAGATTAATGTCAGTACAGAGTGCTGCGTACGAACAGTATACCTAAATTATCTATATAAATAAAAAAGGAGTCACAGAAATATTTGTAAGAGCATTACTTCCTTCCTACTTGGCAGTTCTAAGAGCATTACTTCCAACTTCCAAATTGGTGCAGTTCTTTAAGTTCAGAAAATAATATTTCACCTTTTATTTAATTGTATCAATTATTATTAATTATTATTGTACAAATTATTTGTACCAATCTTACCACGACCCTTTTATACAAATATTAAGTAGGTATATGCTTTGAATATTGTATGTATCTTCACGCCAGATCCCTAACGGGGTAGGCAGAGAGTGTGGAGCGCCAGATATCCCGGTTCTGATAAACCTCTCGTGCCTCGTCTTTTTTCTCATCGTTGCTTTGAATACATATATATATACATAGAAATGTTTATATATTCAAAACACAACCTCTCATATAGTACCGGTATTTTCGAATTATTAAGAGAAAAAAAACCGGATTTTCATTCGTTCGGAATTACCAGATCTTAGATTGCCGGAACCCTTTCAACGTTCTAACATGAACGTTAATTCGAAGAACAATTAAATACCACATTCATAGATACCTTCAGACTGTGTAAATACTATGAATAAGTGATAAATAATTAATCGATTAAGAGCTCAATTCTTTTTTTTATGCAACGAAGCTGGCAAACAAGCGTGCCGCTCACATGGATATTAAGTGACGAATGCAGCCTAGAGACATCTACACTAAAACTAGGGGACAAAATGCAGATGCATTGCCGACCCGGAGTTCTTAGTTGTTATGTCTCTTAATAGTTATAACGGGGCCATCATAGAGCAACGCGGCCCACCGGTCGCGGCGGACCGGAATGGAGTAGCCATAGCGTGTATTGCCGATGCAACACAGTCTGTCAATTCTTTGCGGGGGGAAATGCGTGCGACACACACGCACACTACAAAAATCGTCTTTTTTTTTTTTTTATGTAAAGGATGTGGCAAACAAGCATGCAGTTCACATTGATGTTAAGTGATGACTGCAGCCTATAGACACCCACACAATGACCAGAGGTAAAAATGCAGATGCGTTACCACTCCTGAGGCCTAAGGTGTTATGCCTCTGTGCCGGAAATTACAGAGCCGTACATTACCACCTGACCAGAACACGATAGTGCTGAACACTACCATTTAGCGGCAAGTATATTAGGTAATGCGGTGGTGCCTACGCCCGCGAGCTCCGTCACTGGAGCTCTACCACCAGTAGAAATTATTACTACTAAACTCACACCTTGACTTTAACAAAATACAGAAACAATTTCACGCACACATTTAAACATCTAGGCAACAGGTATAGGTACTTTGACAGAGGGGAAAGCCTGCATATGGTTACTCCCCTCCGGTGTTGCTCTATGGGGGCTATACATTACCATCTAATTGGAATATGATAGAGTTTCACAAAGGCGGCAGATAGATTAGGTAATGCAGAGTTGCTCCTTCACTTAGAACTTACCACCAGTAAATTATCAAAGTTTACCATGGTAGAAGTATAAAGAAAATGAATTTAAATAATAATCAATTTTTAATTGAAGTTGCTACGAAACGTTTGATTTTAAGATTACGATATTACTCTACAGTTGCAGCTACTCTGTGGTTATAGTTACAAATAAACTTCATAAATACTACAAAAGCATGTTTTGCATTTTACTATACTTGGAATACCAAATACGGAATGCACGACATCATTTTTTTTTACACTTTACAATACTAAAAAGGGGCCTACCGCAAAAGCAATGAAATATTGTTTTTAAAAAAAGAAATATACTGAAGATTTGACTGAGCATTATATTTATGTTGCTGGCGTCCGGACGTGTCGACCCCACCGCCAACTACCGGAAGAATGTTCTACTAGTTCTATACCTGAATGGAATAGATAGACCACCATTGTCCGTTTGACTGTGGATGAATTCTCTTCCACTGGAATAGATAGACCACCGTTGTCCGTTTGACTGTGGATGAATTCTCTTCCACTGGAATAGATAGACCACAATTGTCCGTTTGACTGTGGATGAATTCTCTTCCACTGGAATAGATAGACCACAATTGTCCGTTTGACTGTGGATGAATTCTCTTCCACTGGAATAGATAGACCACCATTATCGTCGAAGTTTTCGGGGATTACGTGTTTTTTTTTTAGTTATGTTTCTTTTGCACTGCTTTGAATTCAACGGGGACCGCCCATATTGATCGCATTTGTCAAACATATTGATGGTTACTTGATGCAGTATCCTATTGTTTATGTCCTGAAGTAGCAAACAAGCATACATACATTGCATTGTAGATGTATGTAAATTCACTCATGGACTGTATTTTTATCATTTTTATTACAAATACAAAAATACGTCCAAGAAATATTTCTTCATATGTGTAATTATTAATTACTAGTTGTGCCCGCGACTTCGTCTACGTGAGAAAAAATATGATTGTTCAGTATCTACCCGGACGAAGTCGTGGGCGCAGCTAGTATGAAAGTAGCGTAAGTTACTCCTTATTACATCAGCTATCTGCCAGTGAAAGTCCCGTCAAAATCGGAGACACTCAATTTCTATGTATTTGTGTGTAGTTATGTATGTATATATGGTTGTATGGAGATAAAAGTAGCTCAAGTTACTCCTTATCACATCAGCTATCTGCCAGTGAAAGTCCCGTCAAAGTCGAAGACACTACAATTCTTCTTATTTGTATGTAGGTATGTATGTATGTATGGAGATAAAAGTAGCCTAAGTTACTCCTTGTTACTTCAGCTACCTACCCATGGAAGTCCCGTCAAAGTCGGATACACTCCAATTCTACTTATTTGTATGTAGGTATGTATGTATGTATGTACGGATGTATAGAGATAAAAGTAGGCTAAGTTACTCCTTATCACATCAGCTATCTGCCAGTGAGAGTCCCGTCAAAGTCGAAGACACTCCAATTCTTCTTATTTGTATGTAGGTATGTATGTATGTATGGATGTATGGAGATAAAAGTAGCCTAAGTTACTCCTTGTTACATCAGCTACCTACCCATGGAAGTCCCGTCAAAGTCGGATACACTCCAATTCTACTTATTTATATGTATTTATGTATGTATGTACGGATGTATGGAGATAAAAGTAGGCTAAGTTACTCCTTATCACATCAGCTATCTGCCAGTGAGAGTCCCGTCAAAGTCGAAGACACTCTAATTCTTCTTATTTGTATGTAGGTATGTATGTATGTATGGATGTATGGAGATAAAAGTAGCCTAAGTAACTCCTTGTTACATCAGCTACCTACCCATGGAAGTCCCGTCAAAGTCGGATACACTCCAATTCAACTTATTTGTATGTAGGTATGTATGTATGTATGGATGTATGGAGATAAAAGTAGGCTAAGTTACTCCTTATCACATCAGCTATCTGCCAGTGAGAGTCCCGTCAAAATCGGTCAAGCCGTTCCCAAGATTAGCCCCGCCAAACAGACAGACAGACAGACAGACAGACATACAGACAGACAGACAAAAAATGTAAAAAATGTTGTTTTGGTATATGTACCGTGTATACAAACATATGCGTTTAGTAAAAAGCGGTAATTTTAATATTACAAAAAGACACTCCAATTTTATTTATTTGTATATGGAAGCTACAATACAACATAAGACCTCAAAATTCTGTAAAAAATTTAAGCGTCTACATTATAGCGGTAACAGAAATACATAATTTGTGTAAATGTTAGCTTTCTAGCTATCACTATTCATGGGATACAGCCTGGTGACAGACACACGGACGGACGGACAGACAGACAGACAGACGGCGGAGGATTAGTTTTTACCTATTAGGTACGAAACTCCCTAAAAGATAGAACTAAGATACAGAATAGCTTAAAAATATTCGATACGATTCTTTAAATTGACATAACTTTTTTATTTTAACCGATTCACATGAAACAAACACTAAATGTTAGAAGTAACTTACCACAATATATTAGTGAAAACCGCAAATCGAATAAGCCGTTTCTGATATTAGCGTGCACAAACACACAGACAAACAGAATTTTTTCCGGGATAAAAAGTACCCAGTGTTGTGCGCCAAAGGTTAAAATATAATCATACCAAGTTTCATTGTAATCGGACCATTAGTTTTTATGTGATGCTTGAACAAACAGACAGACAGACAGACATACAAAACATTTTCTAATCACTTATGTGTGTTCGGTATCGATCTAATAACACCCCCTGGTATTTATTTTTTCAATATTTTTAATGTACCGAATTTACACTTCTTCAGATTTATTATAAGTATAGATTATCTTTCAAGATACTGCATTGAAATGCAGTATCTTGAAAGATATAATCAGATTCACTAGTAAATTTGTTTTTTTTTTAATTGGTTTGGTATACGGCTATGTCATCATACATCAATTATTGCAACATCTTATTAAAAAACATTGTAATATCATCAAAATGTAACTACTAAAAAAGATAATCTATTCACTATGCATATTAGTTGATGTTGTAATATTTTATATCAATAAAATCTTATGGTGTCAATGTGTTAGATATTCTGCATATTTATTGCAATCGATGTATGTACCTATGATAATTTGTTGAAAAATGGTCAGAAGAGTTATTTCATTACAACACGCCAAAGGCATAGTTACCCTTCTGTTCTGAGGCATAGGTAGGGGAAAATCCCTACTGGTGGTACATTTTCAGTATAGGAATTCGAAAGCGTACGCACCACCGCATTACCTTATCTGCCGCCAATTGAGAGAGAAAAGAGAAAAAAACATACAAAACAAACAAAAAGGCTAATAGCTACCCAAAAATATATATATATTTGATATTGATTGGTGGAGGTGGTTGGGTTAGTGGCCAACCCGCTGTCGGATGTTTTCAAACCGCCCATAAGGCCTCCGACAAGGTTTAACGACTGCTATCTATCGATAGCAACCGGGACCGACGGCTTAACGTACCCTCCGAAGCACGGAAACACGCATTTTAATTTGCCACTAGCGGCCACCCATCACACTACCCGACCGCGCCCGTTGTGCTTAATCGAGTAGATCGCGTATGATCTGCACCAGCCGCGGCCATGCGCGCTTCTTATTATGGTATACGGGAGCCAAATTAAATCGGCCTCAAATAAGAGTTGCTGGCTGTTAAAAATAAAATAATTTGATAAAAAAAAATACTTGCGGCCAAATTTTGATAGGCAACCTAGTGGACATAATTTACTAGATTATAAAATTGCGGCATATCTGGATGAACGAAATGATTCTGCAGTGGGATCTTAACCTCAGCATCAACGTCTCAGGAGTGGTAACGCATCTGCATTTTGACTTCTGGTTTTTGTCGAAATGTATGTAGGAAATAAAAGTAATTTAGTTAAAATGCGCCGCGTGTCCGTGCACAGCATGCGTCGCGGTGGGCCCATGCCTTTATAAAAAATAAAGGCATATTATTCCTATAACTCTGGTCGTGAAATAACGAATAAATGAATTTGAGAAACTTACCGGGAGTGGCAAAGGCGATCACGGCTATCAGAAGGGACAGCCATATCGTATGCTCCTGCGGACAAAAAAAATAGTTTTTATTTAATTTTTTGCATGGATTGTTCATGCACAATGCACGAGGATAAAATATAAAAGATTTGCTATTTGGGTCAAAATTTTTCAAGTCTCTAAAAATAAAGATAGATACAGCCATATGAATACAGCTAAAAATAATCTGAACCGTTGTTATGTTCTCTCTACTAATGTTAAAACTAAAACTATGTTTAAAATATTTAATACGTAACATTCTAGATTCTTGTTTTACATTGAATTCAAATATTTATTAGTACACTATAAAAAGAGTAAAAGAACTTGAAATGCAACCAAAACTGAAAGAAGGCTAGCGTTCAATTCTACGATTGCCTACCTTTGAAATCAATTAACAATATACAGTAACTAGTTGTATAAAAATAAAATCACAGCACAAGCTGTATAAATGGTCAAGTAATTATTGATTAATGTTCTACATTCTTAAGTTTATTTACTTTATTCGTCCAAGTGATAGTAAAAGCATTCTCTGATATATTATATGTTTTGTCTGTAGAATATAAAATCGTTGTGTTGAACATAAAATAAGTACGTGAAAAGGCTGAATTGTTCGAATCGTCGATTGTTTTAATATTTGCTTTTTATAATATTTAATAATTATTATAAATAAAAAAAAAATAAGAACAAGAATAAATTAGTGAATAATAGTAATATAAGCCTTTATTTCAGTTAGTTTACATTAAATTTACAATAAAATGTTTAAAACTCTTTCAATTTCTTTGCTCATTTGATCTTGAGGTGAGATTATAATATTTAGGTAGGTATTATAAGTTATGTCTGATGTAAATCTATAGCAATTGTTTTATTTTAAAATTGTCGGTATCAGATTTTTACAGATGAGAATATCTTCCCAGAAAATCAATATTTTTACGTTCTTTTCAATAATCAAACCACTTTTGATCCAGGTACTACATAAAATACACGAAAGGAGAGGAAATGTATAAATCAATAAAGTTTTGCTTTATGCTAATATTGCTAATAAATAAATGCTTTAGCAAAATAAATTTTTACTTATTTATTATGCTCTACATTAACATAGTAGGCAAAGTAAGCATGCTAAAATGAGTGTTACTAAAATAAATATTCACAATTTACATTTAAAAAAGACTACAGAAATTGTTTCCTTAAAAAGACTAATGGAGGACGGCCAATCAATCTATGAATGACCAACACAATCGAGTGTCAAACAATTTTAAAATATACAGCACATGCCTTCGGTCGGTTTTCCTCAAACTGTCCATACAGACCGTTACCATCACAATTGGTAAGGTAACTGTACCATCATGCGTTATGAATATTCAGTAACGAATTATATCTAAAATTGGAATGTGCAATACCGTTTGTGACAAGTCAAATATAGAACGAATTTTAAAAAGGCTTAGGCCTCCTTTACATGAAAAGTCACCGGGCCTATACAAGAATTCGTGTCGTTTCTACAAAGGAACCGTTTACACTATTTCGGCGCCGAACAAGAAAAAACTCTTGTCTGCGCTAGACGCGACGCGTGAACGTTGCTGCGGTGCGGTGCAGGTGGGGGGCGGAGTAGGGCAAAGGTACGGTGGTCGGTGGTCAGCCGTCAGGTAGTTTTTTATAAGTACATATTACTACATAGTTTATTCGTAGGTAAAATGCCTATTATGACTGCACCGAGTTGTCTCTCACAACCTACACAAGACTTTCTGAAAACAATCTTAGCATATACACGTTTCGATTTGTCTTGTCTGTAGTAGACACGAAAAGTTTTCGTCTCTAGATCAGACAAAATTCTTGTCGTGTACATAAGGAATTGGTCTTATCTGCAGCAGACACGGTGAAATTTTGTGATGAGTCTGCAGTCATCACTTAACGTCAATGTAAACTGCAGACATCTACACAAAAACCAGATTTCAAATGCAGATGCGTTGCCACCCCTGAGACTTTAGTTGTTATGTCTCTGTGATAGTTATTACGGGGCCATTACCATCTAACTGGGTGGAACACGATATTTATGAACACTACCAATTGGCAGCAGATAGATTAGGTATTGCAGTTATACCTACGCCCTCGAGTTTCTACACTGGAAATCCAGTACCAGTAGAAAATCAGTAAGTACTGTTTTCTATATATTTTCCTTAAAAAGAAACCTTAATTTTTCTACACATTTTCCTTAAAAAAATACCATTAAAGCAAGCGATCCAATTTCACAATAAAATTGTAACGCGATATCACGGAAGATATAAATAGTTGCGCAGCTGCCTCACATCAAATTCAAAATGAACGATAGTTTGCACAAACTATGCAGACATCTCAAATCCATATTCGCGTAATACACAACCGTAACGTTTACACAACTCGGATCGCATAAGCATCGATCACATTACATAATTGGTAATTATGTTAGCTCACATTACATTATGTATCGCTTTATCTTAAGCGATCGTTCTAATACACGGCTTGCGTTGTTAACGTAGATTTATGTAATTTTGAAGTATTTTCTATACTTTTGTAATAACAGTTGTTATTACACGACACGGTATTCAGGGTCCGGCAGAAAGGGTGGGCGTGGCCTCGCACCGGGTTGCCGCTTATTACACTATCCGGTCGACAGCGCCCTAACTCAAACACAGTACAAATACACGGGCCGCTCCGGTCGCCCTGATTAGGGCCCTAACTCCCTAAATGTTATTACACTACCCTAACCCTTGCTATTGTACCCTGAATACCGTGCCATGTAATGAGTCCTTAACATAGTTTCGTGTACAGGTATTTATATGCTTAAACCTGTCAACACCGCGCAACAAGTAGGTATTATTTGCGCGTGCGCATCGGGTCGCATACGTCCGGCCGCTGCTCAGCAGCTATAAAATTAATATAAAATATTAATAATTAATCTATAAAAGAAATCGGCGTGCATGTATGAAGACAATGATAAATGTGAAGAAGCACGGGAGGTGTGTCAGGACCGGGATATCTGGCGCTCCACGCTCTCTGCCTTCCCTTAAAGGACTTGGCGTGAAGATATATATATTCACAATTCTTAGCATATAACACTATACATACGAGTTTAAGACAATATTAATCAGACACTAGAACAAAAAAAATTTGTCGCGAAATCCTATTAATCTGTGTTTTTTTAATTTAATGTTACTGAATTTGTGTAAATACAGTATAATTTACTAACTGTTAACAAAAAATTATGTAACTCCATACATACATAACTTCACGCCTGTAATCCCGAAGGGGTAAGCAGAGGTAAATGCATGCATTCAAGCATACATGCAAACACCCACGATTCGCCGGTTACGTTTTGGCCCATGTAACAGGTGGCGAGCCTGTTGACATCTCCGGGTACATTACCAAACGTTGAGGTACTGGGAAATTTCCAGAAAATGGAAAAATCCCAGTACCATAGATAAAGGCTTTTTCACCATTATCTCTGATAACGCCCTACCCGGGAATCGTACCCAGGACCATAGCGTATAGTAGTGCCCTGCTACCACTAGGCTACCGAGGCAGTAGTAACTCAAAGAGGTAGACAAAGATTTTTATATAAGTGCACCTACAATTCACTAGTTATTTGTTGGTCCAATGGTATGTGACGAGCGTTTGAACCAAATATTTTGACGGCTACAGATATTTGCTTCGGGTATGGTTTATGTATGTGTTGTGTATGAACATCGGCACCCATGACACAGGTGTATACTACTTTAAACCTAGTGTGTGTATTAGTTCTCCTCGACCATTTTAGTGTATTTTTTATTGACTTTAATTTTATAGAGCGGCCTCACTTCCAAACGAATGAGTGTTAGCCAAATTGGAAAAAAAGTTTTCTTTTTTCCATCTAAGTCTAAGTCGTCAAACTATGCTTATCAATAGTGGTACCACGCCTGTCAATAATGGGTCGCCGGCGGTCCCACAGTTCACAAAAAAGGTCCACCTACACTTGCCTAAAGTTATATATCAGATTGTACCTATATTAAAATCAATTCATCATAAATGTTTATAATAATTACTGTGCGCAATGATTGTTTGTTATAACTTGACATATCAAAAGATTACACACTCTTTTGACATGTCAAGTTATAATTCAAGATTCGAATCTTGAATAGGGATCATATTATTCGATTTCCAAGTCAATCATCATCGCTCAATGGGTAGTTACAAGTCATTTAACAGTTTGAACACCTGTAAAGCCGTCGCGAATGAATATTGCATGGCATTCTATAATTCTTGTTGATCTAACCGAAAATGAAAGTGGTATGGTTTGTACAACCGGTGGCTTCCGCCTGCTGGGTCACTTGGGTATGTAAACTTGTGAATTATGCAATCAGGGGCTCGCTTCGCCGGTTTCTGACAACAATTTCAGTTATTCGTTGGATTGTTTAAAAAATCTGTTCCTGTTTGTGATTTTTTTGTAATTAACCTTTCAACTGTTGAGCTTACTCCATCACGCTGCTCCAATGCGGATTGGTGGAGATACGGGTTAGTGGCCAACCCGCTGTCGGATATTTTCAAACCGCCCATAAGGCCTCCGACAGGGTTTAACGACTGCTATCTATCGAAAGCAACCGGGACCGACGGCTTAACGTGCCCTCCGAAGCAAGGAAACGCGGATCTTAATTTGCCACTAGCGGTCACCCATCACACACCCGACCGCGCCCGTAATTCTTAACCTAGTAGATCGGTGACGGTCTACACCAGCCGTGCCATGCGCGGTTCGTCTTCGACATCTTAACCATTAATTATTTTGGAATACACAACCATTTTTGGGTTTTTAGTAAACTTACGGGGACGTGGTATACGATGTAACACTTTTCGAAGTCCGGTATCACACCCCTACGACCTACGACGCACCTATGATAAGTACTAGTACTTCGTACACATCGTACATATCGTGAATGACAAAGAATGACTCTTTTTCTTTTCTTTTTACTCTTTGTTATCAGTTTGTAAAGGGGAAATGAGACATTCAACTGATATTCTTTTTATATTAGTATATTTTATTTAGTTTTATCTTAGTGATATTCTTGACTATACATATATTTTTTTATTTTGTTTGACATGTATATCAATTGTTATTCACTTTAATTTATTTTGTTTGTTTTTGACTAAATGAATAAATGAGTTTCTGATTCTGATCCATCTTGTCCAGTAGTAGTTTCAAAGACGGACGGATACACTCACGAATGATCTTAAAAGCGTTAGTCTTTCCATTTAATGGTCGAACGGAATTACGGAACCCAAATAAAAAACGTAACTTCACGCCTGTAATCCCCGAAGGGGTAGGCAGAGGTAAATGCATGCATTCAAGCATACATGCAAACACCCACGATTCGCCGGTTTCGTTTTGGCCCATGTAACAGGTGGCGAGCCTGTTGACATCTCCGGGCACATTACCAAACTTTGAGGTACTGGGAAATTTCCAGAAAATGTAAAAATCCCAATAGAACCAGAGATAAAGGCTTTTTCACCATTATCTCTGATAACCCCCTACCCGGGAATCGAACCCAGGACCTCAGCGTAGTAGTAGTGGCCATAAAAAAAAAACTTACTGAATATTGAAAGTCTTATCTATGGTTAAGCTTAATACTTTCAGGCTGTACAATCATTACGTTACGCGTTGTATAATGTAGTAATATTTTTTTTATTACAACATCTACTTTCACGTTTTACGAGAAGATAATAAATGGTACTAAAGTTGAAGAAAAAACCGAATTATACGGATTAACCACGTGTACCTATATTTTACAAAACAAATATAAAAAAATGAAATGTTTACTGTAGAACTTCCTGTGAGATTTGTACTTGCGTCCTTTGGAAGCAACCGGAACACTAGACCAGCCCTTGCTTGTGTACTAGAGGTTGCAGGTTCGAATTCTGCCCGAAGACATTTTTTTTAATCGATATAAATCTTTAAGAAATCTTCAATTCACTTACATAATAGGTTGGGGAAAAAGTCTTTTCGCATTATAGTATGTATGAACTTGTAATAAAATCTCTTTGGCTGTAGTATTTGTATCTGGCTGGTTTTGGTATCATTGAAAGTTAACATTTTAAAGAACATAATTCCAAATTCAAATTAGGCAAATGTGTGATTTTCATTTGTTTTTCGTACTGTCAAGATGAGTGAATCTAATGAAGAAATTCGATACATTTTTAAATTTTACTACAAAAAAGGTAAAAATGCAACGCAAGCAGCGAAAAAAAATTGCGATGTTTATGGACGTAGTGCAGTGTCTGTGAGAGTAGCACAAATTTGGTTTAAGCGTTTTCAATCCGGAAATTTTGATGTCAAAGATGCACCTCACTCTGGTCGCCCTATTACGGATAAAATGGATGCCATTTTTGAAAAAGTGGAGCAAGATTGACATATCAGTAGTTACGACGTAGCTACTAACTGAGAATTGATCACAAAACAGTTTTGGCGCATTTGAAAAAAGCTGGGTACAAAAAAAAGCTCGATACTTGGGTACCTCACGAGCTCACTGAAAGAAACCTAATGAACCGTGTACTCATTTGTGATTCTTTATTACGACGTAATGAAACCGAATCATTTTTGAAGAAGCTGATAACTGGTGATGAAAAGTGGATCCCGTACGACAAGAACGTGCGAAAAAGGTCGTGGTCAAAGGCCGGTCAGGCTTCACAGACTGTGGCGAAACCCGGGTTAACTCGCAATAAGGTGATGTTGTGTGTGTGGTGGGATTGGAAGGGCATTATTCATTATGAGCTATTACCACCAGGCAGGACTATCGATTCTGAACTCTACTGCGAACAACTGATGAGATTAAAGCAAGAAGTTGAGAGAAAGCGGCCGGAATTGATCAACAGAAGGGGTGTGGTGTTTCATCATGATAACGCTAGACCTCACACATCTATAGCCACTCAGCAAAAATTAAGAGAGTTTGGCTGGGAGGTGTTAATGCATCCGCCGTATAGTCCTGACCTTGCACCTTCAGATTTCCACCTGTTTCGGTCTCTTCAGAATTATTTATGCAATGTTAGGTTAACATCACGAGAGGACTGCCAAATCCACTTGTCGCGGTATTTTGATGAGAAGTCCCAAATTTTTTATAGCAATGGGATCATGTCCCTACCTACAAGATGGCAAAAGGTTATCGAACAAAATGGTACATACATACTTTAGTTAAATTTAAATAAACTATATTAAAAAATGTTTTTAATTATCTTAAAAAATGCGAAGAAACTTTTTCCCCAACCTGTAATAAGTATACGGGTGGTAGAGCTCCAGTGAACGACACCACTAACCATTACCTAATATACTTGCCGCTAAATGGTAATGTTCAGCACTATTGTGTTCCAGTCAGGTGGTAATGTACGACTCTGTAATTTCCGGCACAGAGACATAACATCTTGGGCCTCAGGTGTGATAAAGCATCTGCATTTTGACCTTGGTCTTTGTGTAAGTGTCTATAGGCTGCAGTCATCACTTAACAACAATGTGAACTGCATGCTTGTTTGTCACTTCCATGAAATAAAAAAAAAATAGATGTAAGATTACTGTTTTTGCGTAGATAATCTTTATAGATTAAAATCATTGTAATAAAAATTTAATGTATGTCCCTGTAATTTCCGGCACAGAGGCATAACACCTAATGCCTCAGGAGTGGCAGCGCATCTGCATTTTGACCTCTGGTCATTATATGGGTGTCTATAGGCTGCAGTCATCACTTAACATCAATGTGAACTGCATGCTTGATTGCCACCTTAATACATAAAAAAAAAAAAAAATCATCAATTTTTACCGGTGGTAGAGTTCCAGTGTTCTCGAGGGCGTAGACACCACCGCATTACCTAATCTATCTGCCACTAAATGGTAGCGTTCATCACTGTCGTGTTTCGGTTAGATGGTAATGTATAGCCCCGTAATAACTATCACAGAGACATAACAACTAAGGTCAATTGCATCACATTTTTTTTTATGTAATGGAAGTGGCAAACAATAATGCAGTTCACATTGATGTTAAGTGATGACTGCAGCCTATAGACACCCACACAAAGACCAAGGTCAAAATGCAGATGCGTTACCACTCCTGAGGCCTAAGGTGTTATGCTTCTGTGCCGGTCATTACAGGGCCGTACCACCTGATCGGAACACGATAGTACTGAACACTACCATTTAGCGGCAAGTATATTAGGTAATGCGGTGGTGTCTACGCCCGCGAGCTCCATCACTGGAGCTCTACCACCATTAAAAACACAAAACACAAAGACATTACCTTAGGTGCTGTCTGAGGATGGGGTCAAAAGTCTTAGGAATCGGCGTGCATGTATGAAAGGAATGGCGAATGTAGAAGAAGCGCGGGAGGTGTGTCAGGACCGGGATATCTGGCGCTCAAACTCAAAACAAACTCAAAAATTTATTTAATCACTTGGAAATAATAGAATTTGCTTGTGATAGGTCAAATTACAAATATAAAATTAAAGCGAATAACAACTGATACGTTGATTAATATGTCAAAGTAAACAAAATAAAATATGTAATAATGGTCCAAAAATACTTAATAATAAAAATAGGTACCTATCAACAGAATGTTCCATACTCTGTTTTACAAATGTCAAGACTAGACTAAACAAAGAAATATGGGATATTCTTTGTCATTCACTGGCAGGGTTCCAAAGCCCATATTACTGAGAAAAAAAACTCCACACTCTCTGCCTACCGTAAGGGACGTGGACTTAACATACATACAAACATCACCTTACATAATTCGACTAAAACCGATAAATTACGAATACCGTATCAAACGCAAAAGAAGTTAAAATATTTGAACACGGAATAAAATGTAGGTCGCAAGAAAAAACGTATGCAAAAAAATCGATACCAAACATAAACACGTTTTTCCGATGAATCGATAGACAGGCACCGGTTAAGGTAAATCCAAGATGGCGAGGTCCATTTACAGATTGTGACATAACACCACTTAGATTCCTGGATCAGCATTCTTACAACGAAAGTCGGTTTTCACTTTCCGTAATACGCACGAGTGCTATTAGATTTGTTTTTGCATGATTTATGGCGATGGACACTTTTTTATTAGGTTCTATTGTTTTGATCTGTCATCTGTCATGACTCCATTTTCAATTGTTTATGCAGCTTTTTCAATGTCAATCGAATTTCAGTCGGTTCATTGAACTGATTGTTTGCAGCCTGAGGTTTGCAGTTAGTACCTAATAGTACTACGATTGCCGGTATTTTATTAGATTAAAAAATATGAGTACTTATTTACCTGCCCTGTAATTTCCGGCACAGAGGTATAACACCTTTTTTATGTAATGAAAGTGGCAAACAAGCATGCAGTTCACATTGATGTTAAGTGATGACTGCAGCCTATAGACACCGTGCCGTCGTTCCGTGCTTCGGAAGCACGGAAACGCGCATTTAATTTGCCACTAGCGGTCACCCATCACACTACCCGACCGCGCCCGTAGTGCTTAACCGAGTAGATCGCTTACGATCTACACTAGCCGCTGGACCATGCGCGCTTCTACAATCTAATAATATAGAGGTAACAAATACATGGCATTATAATCATACGCACTTACATAAATGCGTGTATTTATCTCTACCTACCCCTGAATAGATATACAGGCGTGAAGTTACGGCTGCATGCTGTGTCCTGGGATATTGCGATGTATTTTGACATCATTTGAAATGCGTAAGTTGTGTGTATGTAACACCAAACAGGTTTATGTTTTCCGTACAATTTCACCTCAATCGATTTGTAATGCGGAGATTCGTTCGTGTTTTTCTTTAATTTACGTATTCTGCAATTGACGGTGATGGTAAATAGATCAAACTGGTAGTAGATATACTTCACGCATCGACTAGGAAGGCTGATTGGTCTGTGACTTGACGTCACACCTACCTGTCTGTTGTTCCAAATTGCTTTTATATGTTTTTTTTTTTATGTAATAAAAGTGGCAAACAAGCATGCAGTTCACATTGATGTTAAGTGATGACTGCAGCCTATAGACACCCACACAATGACCAGAGGTCAAAATGCAGATGCGCTGCCACTCCTGAGGCCTATAGTAGTAGAGTAGATATACTTGACGCATCGACTAGGAAGGCTGATTGGTCTGTGACTTGACGTCACACCTACCTGTCTGTTGTTCCAAATTGCTTTTATCTATTTTCTTTTTTTTTTCATGTAATAAAAGTGGCAAACAAGCATGCAGTTCACATTGATGTTAAGTGATGACTGCAGCCTATAGACACCCACACAATGACCACAGGTCAAAATGCAGATGCGCTGCCACTCCTGAGGCCTATAGTAGTAGAGTAGATATACTTGACGCATCGACTAGGAAGGCTGATTGGTCTGTGACTTGACGTCACACCTACCTGTCTGTTGTTCCAAATTGCTTTTATCTGTTTTCTTTTTTTTTTTCATGTAATAAAAGTGGCAAACAAGCATGCAGTTCACATTGATGTTAAGTGATGACTGCAGCCTATAGACACCCACACAATGACCAGAGGTCAAAATGCAGATGCGCTGCGCTGCCTCTGTGCCTGAAATTA
Source organism: Macrosoma leucophasiata (assembly GCA_036365455.1). NCBI lineage: Eukaryota > Metazoa > Arthropoda > Insecta > Lepidoptera > Hedylidae > Macrosoma > Macrosoma leucophasiata. Next base: position 19,732,377 of record JAWQUS010000017.1, on the reverse strand, counting down.
CAGGGCAAATTTTCTATTGTTCAAAATTTCTATTGTTGTTTGGTTTTTGTTACATGTTATTCCTATTTTGTGTCTCTGTGTTGTTATCCGAATAAATGTATTCCATTCTATTCTAGATGAACGTAACTTCACGCCTGTAATCCCTGAAGGGGTAGGGAGGTTAATGAATGCATACAAAGAGTGGTAGCAGTCCATTACTATTACGCTGGGTTCTGGGTTCGATTCCCGGGTCAGGAGCTATCAGAGATATAGGTGTAAGTGTAAAGTCCTTTATTTTTGGTTCTGTTTGTTGGTCATATACCCAGAGATATAAAGATTAACAGGCTCGTAACGTAACCGGCGAATCGTGGGTTTACATGTATGTATGCATTTACCTCTGCCTACCCTTTCGGGGAATACAGGCGTAAAGTTACCTGCTTCAGAGCTGGCAGCGTGTTGGCGACTACAGTAAATGTCCTCAAATTACGCAAACCTATTTATAATCAACGAGTATTTTGCAAGTCCGAGTTTAAACCGAACTTGATTTCTTTTTACCATTTTATTCCTTTTTAAATTTAAAGAAAAATTTCTTATGCCATTGATAAACCCGGAACTCTATACTATTAAATAATATCATTTAGCGGGCCCTTAAAACAAGTTGCACACTAAACATGACTCGACACCGAAAGGTCGAATTTTGAGTCACGATCAAATAGTTGAACTAAATACAATGCACACGCGGCACTTAAAACTAGATGTTTATTCATATTTGAACTTATCCTTACTTAGGCAGAGGCGAAACATGCATTAAAACATACATAGAAACACCCTCCACTTATGTTAAGTCCATTGGCGTAGCTACGGGGATCGGCGGGGACGGACCGCACCGGGTGCCACCCATTTCGGGGTGACACATAACCCAAATTTGAACTGTTTAGATGTGGAAGCGCAACATTTTTTTGTATGTCACTAAATTGACAGACAAGCAGACGGGCCACCTGATGGAAAGTGGTCACCGTCGCCTATGAACATTTGCAACACCAGGGGAGTTGCCTACGCGCTGCCAGTCCTGAAGAACTCTTAATAGCTCAAAACACTTTCGCATTTATAATACCAGGGGGCATCAGGGGCAGAATTTGCTCAAATCGGGGGGACGATGGAGAATGGAGAAATAAGATACAAAAGAATTGGAAGTATTTCCTTTTTTTTGCTCATCCGCCACCAATGCTGCTACGTCACTGATCTTGTCTCTAGTCCCAAGTAAAGTGGCAAGATTTTTGAAATCTCGGTGCACAATGAAACTCCTAGGCTCGGAGAACCTGTCGAAAAATGTTAAAAATACCAATAAATCTTACCATCCGGGCATCGAATCTAGGACCCCAGCGCAGGAGTGGTGGACTGCTACCACTAGACTACAGAGGGGTTGTCAATTTTTTATTGCAAATCATGCGAGTGCGTTAAGAAATTTAAGAAAAACGGAATGAAAAATTTGACGTCCGACAGGAATCGAACCGAAGCCCACAGTTCCCATCCATAGTAAGTGAGTACTGTATTTTTATACTATGTTTATTCTATACAGTTTATACAGTACTATGTATAAACATAAAAAACAGACATTGCAAGAAGATGCATTAACGGAATCCAAAGGTTCAATTGCACCACAATATTTTATAATGAAATGCAGGATTACGATAATTAAAACCACAATTTCAAATAGTACGAAAAATATTATATTCTAAACGTTCCAATTTTTAAAAAAAGAATAATGACATCGTAACTTCAACCACATCTTTCTTAAAAACAACTCTACTCCAAAGAGTACATTTTCTCTATATGCTCTCCTCTCCTCACCGCTCCAAATCCACACCACTCCACGCCTCCCCTCGCCTCGCCTCCACCCTCGCTTCTCCCCTCATAGTATAATAGTCATGCCAGCTCCTCTATTTCCGTTACAATTTTTTTTTTTTTTTTATGTAATAAAAGTGGCAAACAAGCATGCAGTTCACATTGATGTTAAGTGATGACTGCAGCCTATAGACACCCACACAATGACCAGAGGTCAAAATGCAGATGCGCTGCCACTCCTGAGGCATTTGGTGATATGCCTCTGTGCCTGAAATTACAGGGCCGTACATTACCACCTGACCGGAACACGATAGTGTTGAACACTACCATTTAGCGGCAAGTATATTAGGTAATGCGGTGGTGCCCGCGAGCTCCGTCACTGGAACTCTACCACCAGTAAAACAGATTTGATTAACACAATTTGTTGCAAGTTAATGTAAAATGTTACATCCTTCTATAACTTTAACTAACGCGACAGCGTCCATCACCACCATAGCGTTAGCGGCAAGTAGCTTGTAATGCATTGGTGCCTACTCCTTCACGCTCCGTCAATGTACTCTTCTCCCGCACGTATTATATAATAAGTGCGGGAGAAGAGTACATAATAAACTGCCTCAGTAGCGTAGTGGTAGCAGGCCACTACTATTACGCTGGAGGTCCTGGGTTCGATTCCCGGGTCGGGGGATATTAGAGATAACGGTTTAAAATCCTTTATCTCTGCTTCTATTGGGATTTTTCCATTTTCTGGAAGTTGCCCAGTACCCCGGAGTTTGGTAATGTGCCCGGAGATGGCAACAGGTTCGCCACCTGATACATGGGCCAAAACGTAACCGGCGAGTCGTGGGTGTTTGCATGTATGATTGAATGCATGCATTTGCCTTTGCCTACCCCTTCGGGGATTACAGGCGTGAAGTTACGTTACGTTTTTTATTATATAATATTTATAGGAATTCCTACGAAGATTGCTTTCCCTTGATAAACTTTTATTTCGTATACATTTCGTGCATCTGATTCGAAACGGACAAAATAGATATATCTTGGCGAAGGATTCCATATTCATACGTATTTGGACGACGGTACACAGATTATTATCAATTCTTCATACAATTTTATTATTATTCCTTTTGTATGTATGCAGGTATGTATCTCCACACCAAGTCCCTTACAGGGTAGGCTTGTAGAAGAAACAAGGGATGTGTGTTAGAACCGGGATATCTGGCGCTCCTCACTCTCTACCTACTCCGTAAGGGACTTGGCGTGAAGACAGATATACCATAGATAGAGGATTATACACCTTCATCTTTGAAAGCCTAGAGCTAGAGTCTATAGATAGAATGTTGAATGTATCTTGTAACTTTTACTGGTAGTAGAACTCCAGTGACGGAGCTCGCGGGCGTAGGCACCACCGCATTACCTAATATACTTGCCGCTAAATGGTAGTGTTCAGCACTATCGTGTTCCGGTCAGGTGGTAATGTACGGCCCTGTTATTTCAGGCACAGAGGCATAACACCTTAGGCCTCAGGAGTGGTAGCGCATCTGCATTTTGACCTTGGTCTTTGTGTAAGTGTCTATTGGCTGCAGTCATCACTTAACATCGATGTGAGCTGCATGCTTGTTTGCCACTTCCATACATTAACAAAAAAGAATGTTGAATGTATCTTATTCCCCAACCCGGAGATTAAACACCGAATATTAAACTTTAGGCAGTATCCTTCTACTTCTAAGCTAAAGAGGTAATTATAATAGAAGCAAAACCATATAATTTTCCGAGGTGAGTCATTTTATAACTATGAATAACCACAAAAGTCCCAAGACGTTTGTCAAGCGTTGCCAAATATAATCAGCAGCCGGTTTCTTGCAGACCACATTATGAAATGTGGTCATTTTATTGGCGAATTACTCGGAATCATCATTTTGGAATGTGGTTTTTGTCACTATGAAATTTTTTATAAAACTTTTTTAGTTATTCTCGCGCTTATATCGCGCGATATGCAACGTGAACGAAAGATTCATTCCTGATTGAAAAAATACATAGTACTACTTCTATACAACTGAAACTGTTCGATCTGGTGCAATCGTGACATTCCTAAATCGCACCTCCCGCCGAAGAGAGAAGTTCCTTCAGCACAGATTGGATACTTGGAAATGTTCAACGGTCCGATTCGCGCGTTCATTCCTGCCCAGAACGTGCAAATTGTGGAACGAACTTCCCTCTGAGGTGTTCCCCCTGCTCTACAATATGGGGTTCTTCGAAACTGGCGTCAAAAGGGGTGGTTCATCCTTCGGGGTTCCTCGCGGGCGTGGGCACCACCGCATTACCTAATATACTTGCCGCTAAATGGTAGTGTTTCGGTCAAGTGATAATGTACGGCCCTGTAATATCCGGCACAGAGGCATAAGACCTTAGGCCTCAAGAGTGGGGACGCATCTGTATTTTGACATTGGTCTTTGTGTAAGTGTCTATATGCTGCAGTCATCACTTGAACTCATCAATGTGAACTGCATGCTTGTTTGCCACTTACATTACATAAAAAAAAGAACTGAAAGCAGCATCGACCGCCAAATGGTAGAATATCATATACCATTTGGCGGTAGGCGATGCTCGGCAATTAATGATGTGATATTAAGCACTCCTATTAGTTATAAGCATAACAGAAAAAGATCTTTATTATGATAAAGTAGTAAAATATTATTATAACAAGTGACATTAAGCCCTTATAACAATAACATTTAAATGATTGTATGATGTCATCTTTAATCACGACTTGAGCTTTTGTTTAAGTCACAAAAGCTGGTTGTAAGTTGTTATTCAAATACGAAACTTCACATCTCTATACAATTTGGTTAGGAGACTAATTTATTACATTTTTGTGTGACAAGCTGTACTTTGTTTATCTAATTGTTAATGAAGACAGAACAACACGGGCCACCGGCCGCGGCGGACCGGAGGGGAGTTACCAAACTAGCCATAATAATATGCAGGCTTTCCCCTCTGTCAAAGTACAAGCGTGCCCAAGTGGGCCTATGACTGTCGCCTAGATGTTTAAATGTGTGCGTGAAATTTTTTTGTATTTTGTTAAAGCCAAGGTGTGAGTTTCGTAATCATAGACGATTTTTGTAATGTGTGTGTGTATCACACGTAGTTCGCCCTGCAAAAAATGACAGACTGTTTTGCATCGGTAATGAACGCTAGGGCTACTCCCCTCCGGCGGTCCGTGTTGCTCTATGAATGAAGAGAAAACGTTTGTGTATTGTATGTTAGGCCTTATAGAATAAACTCAAAAACAAATAGACCAGTTTAAAAAAAAAAACATTGTGCTATTCAAACGTGATAAAAGTAAAACCTTAAAAAAATCATATGAGACATATGATCTGTACAATGCTTCGTATCTCATTTTCGCCTACGTTAAGCTTTATAATGGGTGCTTAGTCTGAACGGATCATAAAAATGTACCGTGGTCCATTCGACCCTAATAAAAAACATTCCTAAGGACTGGTCATAAAAAATTGTTTACAAGTCCATACACCGATTTATTTTAATTTAGAATTTTTGCGCCCGAATGTACTCGGTATAAGGATTTGTATTGAATTTATAATTTTTGCACCCGAATGTACTCGGTATATGGATTTGTAAACAATTTTTTATGGCCGGTCCTTTGGGACGCAGATGAATTTTGATTACGATAGGATGGACCACGGTCCATTCTTTTTGGTGCGTTCAGACTAAGTACCCGTACAATCGTACAACATCACAAAATATATTTTTTTATTAAAATTGCATTATTTTCTTTAGCAAATGTGCCTGTCTCTTTTTTGTCGATTTTTTTTATTTCATCGACTTTCAGATCACATCGACGCTAAAGAAGTTTTCACTTCAAAATATTTCAATAGTAAAAAAAAAATGCTAAATAGTAATTGAAAATAGACATCAAAGAGTTTGATAAATTCCTCGATTTGAATCTAGAGCCTAGATTCAGTATTAGTTCAGTCCTAGTTACAGTATCCAACAAGAAATAATGCACATCGACCTCAGGAAGAGACGTCGGCTTATTTCGGATCTGTAGAGCGTTATCTCTTTCGCACCTTACCTATTTGACGTTTGTCGACCAATTTGATCAAGTTTTGACCAATAACGGGCTACGGATGCTTACGTAAGCAGTGTGCAGCAGAGATAAGGCGACGACCCGGTTAGTCCAGCGGTGCGAAACCACCGTTTGATTCGAAGGGTAGCGGGTTCGATCCCCGCACCGGAACAAATATTTGTATGGCCTACAGATATTTGTTTCGGGTCTGGGTGTTTGTGTATGTGTTGTTTGTGTACAACGGCACCCACGACACAGGTTTATACCTACTGTGGGGCTGTGAGTGTCAGCGTATTTTATTTATTTATTTATTTATTATAACGCTCTATAAAGCCGAAACTAGCCAATTGTCACTTTCATAGGCTCGATGTGCATTATTTCTTGATTAGCACTGTACTTCTTAGGACTAGCAATGACACATATAATCATTAGATACAGAATTTCAACGCTTGTGACATTTTGAACTATCCACAAAATTAAATTAGATATGGTCAAAAAATTGTGTCATCGATAAAATTATAACACCCGGCGAAAATCGATATGTTTTCGTCACTATACAAAACGATTGGTCACCATTACACAAGGTGCAGTTACATGAGCAATACTATACAGGGTGAGTCAAACTGCAGATATTTTTGTAAACTTTGAATTAAATTATTTTTGTTTCTAACTTATATTATCATAAATACTAGCGGCCCGCCCCGGATTCCCTCGGCTGCAGTGTTACCTACGCTAATAATAGCTGAGATGGGTGCCAATTTCCTGGCTTTACATGACCATACCTTTTTAGTTAGTTTGCTGTCCTCTTTATTTTTTTTTATTTTCTTGTTACGTGTATGTATGTTGTCAGATATTTCTTTTTCTCTTTTTCTTTCTTAGTCTCTCCTATTTATCTTAGCGTGATGTTATATAGCCTATTGATTGTTCCACTGACCACCGTTGACTGTCGCGGTACATGGAACGGTGTTGCACCGCGTCTACTATCTAACAACTGCGTGTCTGTAAACTCAGGATGTAATAAAACAAATCGAATTTTCCACGTAACTGCATCTTATCATTGCAGTTGTGCAGTTGCAAGGGTTCGTGAAAGCAAAGAATTCGACTAGTTTGAGTAACCTTTTTAGTACTAGAGAGGATCTGGATGGAGTAACTCAAGTTTTTCGTTTTTTCCATGTAACTGCATCTTAAGATTTCAGCGAGATGTTCGTGCACCGCGGATGTGCACTGACGCGTTGCAACACCGCTCCACTTACTGTGGACATGCCAGCGCAGGAATGTCTATAGTCTCGGTGATTGTGGTCGACTGGTTCGAAATGATTCAGATCAGGAAATTAGAATAGATAATCACTTAGGACATTGGGCTTGCTATGAATAATTATCAAGATATACAAATAAACAACTAGGTGGTATGTAGTAGGAAATGAATTGCCAATAAGTACTTTACAATTATAAAAAAATAAATAAAATACTATACACTCACAGCCCCACAGTAGGTTTAAACCTGTGTCGTGGGTGCCGTTGTACACATACAACACATACACAAACACTCAGACCCGAAACAAATATCTGTAGACCATACAAATATTTGTCCCGGTGCGGGGATCGAACCCGCGATCCTTCGAATCAAACGGTCATCTCACACCGCTGGACTAACCGGGTCGTCAATCATATTAATAAATGAATTTAATTATAGAAGTTCAGGGGAGTTATAATTACTTTTGGGTAACGTAGAGGTCATGAGCCTCCCTCTCGTCCTCCTATAACTCAAATAAACCATAATCGACAAACATTCTGAAATTAAAAACACTATAATTCATGAATTCATTTACTGGTGGTAGAGCTCCAGTGACGGAGCTCGCGGGCGTAGGCACCACCGCATTGCCTAATATACTTGCCGCTAAATGGTGGTGTTCAGCGCTATCGTGTTCCGGTCAGGTGGTAATGTACGGCCCTGTAATTTCTGGCACAGAGGCATAACACCTTAGGCCTCAGGAGTGGCAACGCATCTGCATTTTGACCTCTAGTCATTGCGTGGGTGTCTATAGGCTGCAGTCATCACTTAACATCAATGTGAACTGCATGCTTGTTTGCGACTACCATTACATAAAAAAAAAAAAAATGAAGAATTCAACAATAAAATTCGCTTTAAAAGGCTATTACACGACACGGTATTCAGGGTCCGGCAGAAAGGGTGGGCGTGGCCTCGCACCGGGTTGCCGCATACACTATCCGGTCGACAGCGCCCTAACTCAATCACAGTACAAATACACGGGCCGCTCCGGCCGCCCTAATTAGGGACCCTAACTCCCAATGTTATTACACTACCCTGACCCTTGCTATCGTACCCTGAATACCGTGCCGTGTAATAAGTCCTTCGAATTGGGCAGTCGCCGGTATCACTTACGTTTTCCGCTTCATGACATAAAAATATATTGATTTGCCAATTTGCTAATTTGCTAATTGATACCGGTTCTCTGTACTTTGTATGCAACAGTTTCACTATCGATTAAAGATCCTTCATGTGTCACTTATTTCAAACCGCTAATTTTTTGCGAAATTGTGAAGTCGTATATCATTGAACTATAACTTATGCATCCTTCAATTAAAATAATTCGGAAATCAGTTAGGGATTAGATAACTACATGATTTCTATTAATTATAATTGTTACAAATTGGTTAGTTCGCGGAATCAATTAAATCATTGATAACGGATCCTAAAAAAGATGCCGGTTTGAATAAGGTAAGGGTGGTTTGGTGCGTATAACAAAAACTTGATATTATGTAACGTTGACTACCTCGGTAGCCTAGTGGTAGCAGGCCACTACTACTACGCTGAGGTCCTGGGTTCGATTCCCGGGTAGGGAGTTATGAGAGAAAACGGTGTTATGACCTTTAAGCCTAGTTCATTGGGATTTTTCCATTTTCTGGAAATTTCCCAGCACCACGAAGTTTGGTAATGTGCCCGGAGATGTGGACAGGCTAGCCACCTGTTACATGGGTCAAAACGTAACCGGCGGATCGTGGGTGTTTGCTTGTATGCTTGAATGCATGCATTTATCTCTGCCTATCCCTTCGGGGATTACAGGCGTGAAGTTACATTACGTAACTTTCCTATGGCCCAGTTCTGCAAAAGTACAGTACTCAAAAATTAATATTGCACATCGAGCCTGCGAAAGTGACGATCGGCTCGTTTCGACTTCGTAGAGCGTTATCTCTGTTGCACACTGCCTACGTAAGCACTGACAATACGGTATTGGTCAAAATTTGATCAAAATGGTCGACAAACGTCAAATAGGTACGATGCGAAAGAGATAACGCTCTACAGACTCGAAATAAGTCGAAGTCTCCTTCCTAGGCTCGAAGTGCAATATTTATTGTTGAGCACTGTAATTTGTTGTAATTGTTATTGGATTGATGAATGAAATTTGATGATTTCCATATCGGTTAAATATTATAATTAATATTTTATTTTTAAAGAAAAATGGAAAGAAAAATTTGACTTCAGGCGAGGCTCGAACTCGCGACCTACTGGGAATCTAGTCCAGCCGCTCTTCCAATTGAGCTACTGAAGCCCTGCCCGATTTGTCAAATGTTTCCTTCACATCTATTGCATTGCTTTATGGTAGCAGTAACGCCATCTATTACCAACTATGCTAGTTAGGCAACCGATATAATAGACTTTTCAGTTTATTGAATATCGTAAAGAAGTCGCTTTTACCCTTAATAATTGTTTTTATATTATTTCGCATTAACACATGCTTGTGAAATATATTTTATTTTTTTAAAGAAAAATGGAAAGAAAAATTCGACTTCAGGCGAGACTCGAACTCGCGATCTACTGGGAATCTAGTCCAGCCGCTCATCCCAGTAGGTCGCGAGTTCGAGTCTCGCCTGAAGTCGAATTTTTCTTTCCATTTTTCTTTAAGACAAGACTTGTTTGACCTGTGTTTTAGTAAAAACAAACTTAACAGAGGTAAAGTAAAGTACCTTCGTATTTACTAAGCTTTTAGGCAATCCCTTAACTTTCATAACACTGGAAGTGGAAGTTTCCATATTAAACTTATTATTCCGTTTTACTGACGGTAGAGCTCCAGTGACGGAGCTCGCGGGCGTAGGCTCCACCGCATTACCTAATATACTTGCCGCTAAATGGTAGTATTGGTAGTGTTCAGCACTACCGTGTTCCGGTCAGGTGGTAATGTACGGCGCTGTAATTTCCGGTACAGGGGCATAACACCTTAGGCCTCATGAGTGGTAACGCATCTGCATTTTGACCTTGGTCTTTGTGTGAACTGCATGCTTGTTTGCTACTTCCATTACATAAAAAAAAACAAATTATAAAAAAATGATCAAGTGCGAGTCAATGTTTCTTAGGAAAATGCATTAATTTAGAGTTAGTTTATTGCAAATAATACAATAAGATTTGGTTGAAGGTAATATAGATTTATCCAATGTAAAAGCAAAGCAAAAATATCTGTCTGTCTGTCTGTTTGGTACGTCATAACTTCGAAACTACTCAACGGATTTGAACGCGGTCTTTACAAGATATGGATAATTGTAGTTTTGCACAGGTTACCCAAAAAGCGACCTACACGCAGGCGCAGCCGCGGGCAACAGCTACTATTAAAATATTACAAAACACAAATAAAACAATGGTCTCGTTGACTATTCAATCCCGGAACCCTAAAAGCCAGTAATCAGATGTTCGCAGTAAAAAAGAAAACCAATTGTCTTTCTTAACGTTTTTTAATAAAAAAGTGACAATAGGGGTCATCCGCCAACCTTACTCTTGGTGCTTGGGTAACCGCTTGCAACCGCCTATAAAAAGGTCACGCCAAAGGTCAGAAACATGTCGAAAACAATTTGTATTACTCATTCAAGACACGCACGCCAAGTTTGTAAATCATTTCGAGTCCTGTCCATAGCAGTCCATAGTTGGAATCTTGATTTAAAAATAATCATCATTAAACATGTTACTTACGTATGATTTTTGATGCATAACTGCTTTATTTATTTTAAGATAGTTTATTTATGGTTTTTTTTTTTAATATTTGTAACGAATTGTATTTACAACGTAATTTTAATTAATCAATAAATACCCTCATACATTTCTTACCTATGTATTTTTTTTTTAATCCCACAAAGTAGGTGGCGCCAGTTTAAATAATTTGTTATATAGCCGCAGCAGTGTTTAACTGCTTCGGTAGCCTAGTGGTAGCAAGCCACTATCACTACGCTGAGGTCCTGGGTTCGATTCCCGGGTAGGATTATCAGAGACAATGGTGTAAAGTCCTTTATCTCTGGTTCTATTGAGATCAGAGACAATGGTGTAAAGTTTTCCATCTCTGGTTCTTGAGATTTTTTCCATTTTCTGGAGGAAATTTCTCAGTACCTCGAGGTTTGGTAATGTGCCCAGAGATGTCAACAGGCTCGCCACCTGTTACATGGGCCAAAAACGTAACCGGCGAATCGTGGGTGTTTGCATGTATGCTTGAATGCATGCATTTACCTCTGCCTACCCTTCGGGGATTACAGGCGTGAAGTTGCGTTGTTTTACAGCCATGGATTCTGGGCTTTTGCAGCCAATATTCATTAATTTTCATATTCTTAATTTTTGATAAATGTCCTTAATACGAGTATCAAATTTGACCATGATAAGATGGTTCCATATGGTATATATGATATGATGAGATACTTTACTAGAAGTTTTTACGAAGTTTTGAAGGAAACACGAAAAAAAAAACACTTTTCACTGCGTAATATCACTTTCCTACACCTGTGCACGTTATCGAATGCTTTATGATAAAATTCTACCATTTGCTACACATAAAATACGGCTATAGGTACACAAATTATAAAAATAATATGCTGCAACAAATAGTCCTCAGGGGTGTAAGCATATCCATTAAAACATCCAGTTTTTGTGTAGACATCTCTAGGCTGTGGTATTCACTTACTATCAATATCAAGTTCGTTTGCCACTATTATAAAAGAAAAAAATGCCTCCTTAGTAACTATTTAATGACAAGAAAACTAAGTAATTTAAACGACGAGTGCACCGTCATAGCCGCGCATATAACGAGAAAACCGATATTTTACGGTTCGTTTCATATCGTTGAACATCCCTACGCGTCGCGTGTCTTGTAACAACTAACCTAAATACTATATTGAATACAGATTATAAAAATATAATGTCATTGTGAACTAGAACGTGTCTATAACCTTGTGCTGAGGTCCTGTTACTGATATGTTTAGTATGTATAAGTACAGTCATGAGGATGAATGTGGCGATTTGAAAAGAAAATGAACCGAATTTTACATGAATTTACAGCTTTTATTTGCTAACTAGCTGTGCCCGCGACTTCGTCCACGTGAGAAAAATATGATTGTTCAGTATCTACTCGGACGAAGTAGTGGGCGCAGCTAATATAAAAGTATAATTTATTTAAAGAAAAATGGAAAGAAAAATTTGACTTCAGGCGAGACTCGAACTAATGCGAAATAATATAAAACAATTATTATAAAAAGCGTACTCTTTACGATATTCAATAAACTGCAAAGTCTATTATATCGGTTGCCTAACTAGCATAGTTGGCAATAAATGGCGCTGCTGCTACCATAAAGCAATGCAATAAATGTGAAGGAAAGATTTGACAAATCGGGCAGGACTTCAGTAGCTCAATTGGAAGTGCGGCTGGACTAGATTCCCAGTAGGCCGCGAGTTCGAGTCTCGCCTGAAGTCAAAAATATTTCTTTCCATTTTTCTTTAAATAAAATATATTTTCACAAGCATGTGTTAATGCGAAATAATATAAAACAATTAATATAAAAGTAGCCTAAGTTACTCCTTATTACATCAGCTATCTGCCAGTGAAAGTCCCGTTAAAGTCGAATTCACTCCAATTCTTGTATGTAGGTATGTATGTATGCACGTATGGTTGTATGGAGATAAAAGTAGCCTAAGTTACTCCTTATTACATCAGCTACCTATCCGTGGAAGTCCCGTCAAAGTAGGATACACTCCAATTCTACTTATTTGTATGTAGGTATGAATGTATGTATGGATGTATGGAGATAAAAGTGGCCTAAGTTACTCCTTGTTACATAAGCTATCTGCCAGTGAAAATCACGTCAAAATCGGTATAGCCGTTCCCAAGATTAGCCCCGCCAAACAGACAGATAGATAGATAAAAATGGTAAAAAAAATTGTTTTGGTATATGTACCGTGTATACCTACATACATATGCATTTAGTAAAAAGCGGTTATTTTAATATTACAAACAGACACTCCAATTTTATTTATTTGTATAGATTTATTATGAAAGGTAATATACAACATAAAGACCTAAAAATTTTGTGAAAATTTTAAGCGTCTACTTGCTACCGTTATTATTATCGAGCAAAACACATACGAAAAACATAACACGTTTATTGTATACCCCCTTGTACCCCTTAACATTTTCATTTTCTTATTTTTAGTAATTTATTTTGTCTTTAGCGGTATCAGAAATACATAATTTGTGAAAATGTTAGCTTTCTAGCTATCACTATTTATGAGATACAGGCTGGTGACAGACAGACAGATGGACGGACAGACAGACAGACAGCGGAGGATTAGTAATCCGTAGGGTCCGTTTTTACCTTTTAGGTACGAAACCCCCTAGAAGATACAGAATAGCTTAAACATATTCGATATGATTCTTTAAATTGACATAACTTTTTTATTTCTGAATCGATTTACATGAAACAAACACTAAAGTTAAATAAAACTTACCACAATATGTTAGTGAAAACCGCAAATCGAATAAGCCGTTTCTGATATTAGCGTGTACAAACACATAGACAAGGAGAAATTTTTTCCGGGATAAAAAGTACCCAGTGTTGTGCGCCAAAGGTTAAAGTATAATCATACCAAGTTTCATTGTAATTGGACCTTTAGTTTTTCTGTGATGCTTGAACAAACAGACAGACAGACAGACAGACAGACAAAAAATTTCTAATTACATATTTGGGTTCGGTATCGATTTAGTAACATCCCCTGGTAATTATTTTTTCAATATTTTTAATTTACAGAATTCACACTTCTACAGTTTTATTATAAGTATAGATCACATGTATTATTTTTACTTATTATTTTAATTAGCTTGCTATTGCCCGTGAGTTCGCCTGCGTGGAATTCGTAAAAATATGTATTTCCATCACCCTTTAAAGGAAGATTTTTGAAAAAAAAAGCAGCCTGTCTTTTAAATTCAAAAAATAAACATATGATTTTTTCTTTTCTCTCTTACCCATTAACTGTGAACACACGTTTTTATAATAATTAAAAATCTGTGAATTTGCACTACATTTTGTGCCCGTTAACCTAATTCCGGAGTTATTGGACCCTCCGAATAAGCTGGTGGAGATCAATTTATGGTCGAAGAAGACGCCGGCGTCGAGAAGTAAGGAACACCAAACTTGACTACGTGTTCGTCAAGATCAATAACCAGATCTGCGGTGCCTCGGTATAGTCTCCAATTTATAATCCGCCTTGGTGTGGACTATTTACATGTCCCACCAATTACAGTACATAAAAAAATTGCGCTACAAGTTGACACATTAATGCTTGTGACTGTACAATTTTATTACTTGAATTTTTCGGATTTTCCACATAATTATTAAATCGAAGGATGTTCTTGACAAGTGACTGATTGATGCCTAATGGCGGAAATATGAATATAATTAATTTACTAGTAGGCAGAGTAATAAATAATATGGAGAACATCATGGACTTGACATTGACATAAAAATAAATATTAACAAATTTGGTTTTAATAATATCAATTAATAGGCACAAGGTTAAATAGTTGAAATATATATATTTTTTATTTTATGAGGGGGACGAACAAGCATGCAGTTCACATGTATGGTACGTGACGACTGCAGTCTACAGAATAGATATCTACACAACAAATAAATTCAAAGTTTCCAAACCTGTGGCTTATGTTGTTGTGCCTCTGTGATATGTACCTATTACGAGGCCATCTTACTTGAATACGATAGTGCTGAACATTACCATTTGGCGGCAGATACATTAGCTAATGCGGTAGTCGAGCTCCGACTTTGGAGCTCTACCACCAGTAATTTACTAGTGGTAGAGCGCTATCGTCTTACATTTGGTTTAGTACGGTTGGAATATATCTTTTTTTTACTACGCCGTGGCATAAAAATGTACTCTCTCGTAATTACTGTCCTAAAACCCAACACGCATACTTAAAAAAAAGACAATTACTTATTAGAATTTTTATTTACGTAAAAAGATGTAATGACGTCAATTACCGTTGCCAGTAAGTCAACGCACTCGACACTGCGCATACACAGTAAAAGAAAACAAAACCAACTAAAATAATTCCAATTGACTATATGATAAGAAAATAATATACACATATTCACAATCTCTATTGGCGCAAAAAATAATAATAACGGCAATTACTATTTCCAGTAAGTCATTGCACGCTGCGTACGCGCCGGCAAATCCGCTCTCCGGTTCCGGAACCACTCTCACTTTCTTACATACACCAAACTAGTTGTTTGTTGGTCACACTAACGTTAGGATTCCGATTAAAATGTCTAATTATGTATATCTAGTATACTTTTTTGGCTTGTCGATAAGTCGATCATGTAACAACGTATTTGCTTATTAAGGCTAGCTTGCAACATCCTACCTTAGCTTTATCAAATTTGTTATAATACCGGCTTAGCAAAAAATAAGTTGCACCATTTGCAAATTGTTAAGTGACGTCATGTTTTTAACTATTAAAGGCGGCCACACAAAACTTCGATGCGATGCGAATCGTTGCGATGCGATTTCGTGCGACAAAGTTTTGGTTCAGGTGACCATACTTTTAACGGTAGTCAATGGTCCACATACCATTATTTGAAGATGTGTTTTTATGAAATAGTGACATGAATAGCAAAAAGGTTGATGCACTGTTATTATTGTTAAAAATATAGAAGATAAAGAAGACTTTAGGTTCATCCATTCATTACGATTATAAACGCTGATGGAAACTATTTTACTCGAAAATACTGTGCTTTGAGAATAGAAGATTTTTTTTACTAAAATAAGAATGAACATATTTTTATTTGAGAAGCTATTGAGTTTGTTCTCACCATGTAATCATCATTTAAGGTGATAATTTTGTAATATGGAAGAATTCCACCTAATAGTCAGTCCAGCATTTCCAAAGGGTTAATTAAGCCTTTGGAAATGCTGGACTGACTTAATAGTCAGTCCAGCATTTCCAATTTGGTTTACTTTACCTAATGGTAAAGTAAACCAAATTTTAAATTTAACTTGATTCACAACAATAAAAAATGAGTAAGGGATAAATCCCACTCAACATTACAACGTGGCGTCAACATGTGAGACGTAAGATTGCAGAAATGTGCGATGCAAATCAGATCGGACATTATTGCGATGCATTCGTGATATTTGCGATGTGATGCGAATTCGCAGTTATGTGTTGGGAGCCCTGACTGAAACCGGCCGAGAGACACTGGTTAAAGTTATTGTTTATATCAATTATTATCATTTCACTGGTAGTAGAGTTCCAGTTTAAGAGCTCGAGGGCGTAGGCACCACCGCATTACGTTATCTATCTGGCGCCAAATGGTACAATGCTACAAACTACCCAAAAAAAATTATGAATCATTACGTTGACAAAGATGTTATGTAAAATTAAATCTAAATTGGCTAAATCAGCGTGAAATTATTCTGTAAATAACTAAAATCCATCCCATTTTTTGCAACTAAATGATAATTTAATGGTTATCATACACAAATTAGGGTATAAAAGAGACGAGTATAAAGCGCTATTCAGACTTGCGCGTAATTTGCTACCGATGCCGACGTGAGGGGAGCGGAATTACCGAGCAGGTTTCGATTGGGTATTTTGTATAACGTATAACGCGCAGGTCTGAATAAGGCTTTACAGTCTTCTATCGAGCCAGCTCGACATTTAAAAACATCTTTTTTATAGACTCACCCCCTTATTCATAAACGTATTTTAGCTAAAGTGTTCCTAATCTCTCCTTTGTCTTTTTCCATCCTGCATATTTTACAATGCAACTGACAAAGACAAAGCATTCTATAGTTAAAACGTATCTAATGTACGTTTATGAATAAGGGGGTTATTATGTATTTGTAATTTTTTTGTGTTATGTCTGAATTTTTATTGTGTCTTTTTATTTTTACGATATATTAAATAATTGACCTAGTTATGTTTTTGCATTTTATCTTTTTTTTATGTAATGAAGGTAGCAAACAAGCATGTAGCTCACTTTGATGTTGAGTGATGACCGTAGCCTATAGACATCTACATGAAAACCTGATGCGTTGCTACCGCTGAGATCTAAGTTGTTATGTCTCTGTGAAAGTTATGACTGGGCCATACATTACCATCTAACCGGAACATGATAGTACTGAACACTACCACTTGGCGGCAGAAAGAGGTAATGCGGTGGTGCCTAGGCCCACCAGCTCTGTCACTAGAGCTCTACCACCAGTAAAAAACCTCTCTTATTATAATTGCCTATATTATAATACATACAAAATTTTAACCTGCTAGCACTTGTAGTTTCTGAGATTTCGGGAAGAGTGAGTGAACTTTCGCTTTTATATACATAGATTTAAACAAAAACAGGTAATTTTTTTACGAAACGACAATTCCCAAACCATATTAAACAAAAGTTTTGCCATCTGGTTCACATCACCGATACGCAACGTTACATCACTATTAAAAAAACAACCTATGTGCAATCAGATTCCGGACCGTAACCTGTCATGAAGTGCGGTACCAAGGTCGATTACATCACTAATTCAGTATTTATTCCGGGCAGAGGTCATGAACAGAGACAGCTTAATATTACAAGCATGTAACTCTAAGTGTTTCCGTGGTTAAAAATAAATAAAATGCTAGATCCATTTTAATTTGCGAACCTCAAATTGTTGAACAAAAACGACAAGATCGATTTGACTCGTGTAGATTTTTAAACACTTCTGAGTGGGGACATCATCAATATTTTTACTGGTATTAGAAATACAGTGTCGGAGCTCGCGGGCATGAGCACCAATTTGACCATTGACCTATATGTAGGTACTAAAGTACTGGACTGGACATTCCCTTGATAGCATGGTCAGAGAATATGTAATAATACTACGTATAGAATGGACACTTCGACGTCCCGCCCAATCGCCATGCCTCACCCAACCTTCCCCTCTCATATGGGCGACGCTTGGTATTTTCTACGTGCTACGCACACAGGTGCACGTGTAAATACACGTCACTGATTGATGTCTGTGTAATAGAGACCAAATTAAGCATTTGTATGGAGTTTTGGCGGAGTGTCCGCGGTGTGGCATGGTTCCAGTTTTTTGCATACCTCTGCACTTTCCCATGGTAACATGACAGCTGACGTGAAAACGTCATACAAAATATCTGTCAAATCAATTTAAAAACGGAACCGGCTGTTTGTTCCCGGTATCTACTCTATGAATATATTCACCTCATTGAGGTTACCTTTTTTTTAACGCGAGAAAAACCCTTCATGAGTGCCTCACGTCTAGGGGAACAAACGGCGGGTAGAGTGAGACTCATACTCACTAAAACCTCCACGGTTTTACTTCTCGGCACCTTTTGTTGCGAAGCCACGAGAAAGCTCTCGCATAATTTCGCAACTCCGCTGGCGACTGCCCGCATCCGGGCCCATCTTCAGGAGCTTTTTAGAGCTCCAGCCATCACTAGTGGCGTGCGAAACGCGAGCACGCCAACCAGCTTAGGGACCTGCCCGTCACTCGGAGGCCATTTAACTGCCTGAGAAGGTAGTAGACTACCACTGATACGCTGATGGCCTGCAATTGATTTCCAGGCTGGGGGTTAAATGCTATTGCGATTTTTTAAATTTTCGGAAGTATACTCGAAATTTGGTAATGTTCCCGGAGATATCAGTAGGCTCGCCACCTGGTACAAATGGTACAAAATCGTAGCTGGCGAATCGTGGGAGGTGTTTACATAATATATGCTTGAATGCATGCATTAACCCTGTTTACCATTTCGAGGAATACAGGCATGAAGTTACGTTACAATATTTAATCCATCTGACTTCAAATGGTAGTGTTTTAACACCATCGTGTGCCAATAGCAGAGAATAATACTATGTATAGAATGGGCACTTCGACGTCCCGCCCGATTTTCCCGCCTCACCCAAACTCCTCCCCTCTTATGGGCGACGTTTGGTATTCTCTACGTGCTACGCACACAGGTGCACGTGTAAATACACGTCACTGATTGATGTCTGTGTAATAGAGACCAAATTAAGCGTTTGTATGGGATTTTGTCAGAGTGTCCGCGGTGTGCCAATAGGTCGCAATGTACATACGGCCTTGTAATTTCCGGCACATTTATGCTGCGTATCAGTCAAGAAACGAAACAAAGCATTAGCAGTTCAGTTCAGGTTTACCATCAAGGGTCATACGGCCACAAATGATCTGATCTAACATCTTCAAATAGGTAGACAAACAATCAGTGAACCAAAACGTAATTTGAAAATAAGTGATCATAATTTAGAACATTTTTTTTTTAAATTTCAAAACCAGAACAGCATCTACACGCCACAGACAATAGAACACAATGCAAACAGTTACCACATTTATTACTCAATGAACTTTTCGCACGCATTTCTGATTCATTTTAAAATAGGTTGACGACACTCAATTATAGACTTTATTGCTTTCACAATAAAATGTATGGAGAACCGCAACCATAGTGCATAGAATTTAAATATTCGTGATTATACGCAATGACGAGTTTGCGGTAGCTTTTTATTTTAAAAATAGTAATTACAATCGATTGCGAATCATTCGCGATTCGATTCGTATCGATTGTGGATTTAAACTGGAACAATTCCAGTGTCGATTCGTGATATTTCGACTACAACTAATCGTCAGGTCATGGTCTTAGTGTTAGGATATCAGAATAAGATTCGACTATTCATTTTTCTTCTTTCAAACATAAAAAAATCTTTGTCATAATCTGTTTTTTAAATAAATTGATAGTGTTACGCGATGCCAATAATAGATTTCAATGTAGATGCGTTGTCACTCCTGAGGCTTATGGTATTATACCTCTGTATCGAGAATTATAGGGTACAATGGTTTCGAAAAATCTTGACGCATGTTTTGATAATATATCTACACATACTGGATAACAGGTATACCTACCTACACATACGTCTATTACACACACTGTACTTTGTGTCTATTTATGTCAAAAAATAAGACATTCAAACATGGCTACTTGAAAGTGGTAATGAACTTCAAAAACACGAATAATCTCCTTCTAAGCAAGTCAACCAATCCGCATTGGAGCAGCATGGTGGAGTAAGCTCCAGGCCTCCCCCCAAAAGGGGGAGAGACTCGTGCCCAGCAGTGGGACGTATAATGGGTTGTCATTATTATTATAATATAAGCAAGTCAAAATACATCCATTCACTTGCTTCATTTCCCAACGCAAGCGCGTTAAAATGATTAGGTATTCGAGTGATCGTAGGAAATGCTCACATTCCGATGCACTGAGGGCAGTGAGCGGCCATTTCTTAGTTGAGCTTCGTGGTTAAACTGGTCTAATTGTTAGTAAAGAAGAATAACGGTTCGTTCTTCAAAGAATTTTGGAGCTAAAAAGGAATATGTAATTTTTTAAGGAAAATAATCTTACTCAAGAGCTCTTTTACTATTACAGGAATTTCAGTAGTCCGGTAGTTTAAAATTGCATTTTCTTTCACCATGCACATTTGCAGTCTTCATAAAACTTACCTGAAACAAAAAAATATATATTAAAAAATTGTTTTTGTTTACAAAATCTTTAGTCGCAACTACAAACTTACTAGGACCGAGATGTTTAGAGCTCCACGATCTCTCGGATTTACCCTATTAAAGCCATATACATAGGTGCAGTGTATTATCCAACTTTTTATATGTTTCAACAGCGGTAAGCGTAGGCATTAATGCATTATCCAACCTTCTGGACGCTTAATGATAGTGGTTAGCGCTATCTGTTTCTGATCAGGTGTTAATATACGTCTCTGTAATTTTTGGCACAAAATCATAACAGTTTAGACAATACATCTACTCCACTTGAACTCTCAGGTTTTAATGCAGATGTGTATTGATTACAGTTTATTTTTATTAACGGAAGTGGCAAACAAGCATGCAGTTCACATTGTTGTAAAGTGATGACTACAGCCTATGGATACCCACACAAAGACCAGAGGTCAAAATGCAGATGCGTTACTACTTCTGAGGCCTAAGGTGTTATGCCTCTGTGGCGGAAATTACAGGGCCGTATATTACCACCTGATCGGAACACGATAGTGCTGAACACTACCAATACTATCAATTAGCGGCAAGAAGGTATATAAGTTAATGCGGTGGTGCCTACGCCCGCGAGCTCCGTCACTGGAGCTCTACCACCAGTAACAGCATTCGCTTAACATCAATTCGAATGTCTTTTTGCCACTTTCATAACGAGATATTACCTCTACATCGAAATTATAGCACCATATCTTGAGATGAATTAAACCCAAGAACAATACAAAATTTGCAACATTTTTGACTTGTGTAATACGATCTCTTTTATAACCTATTATTTAATAGGAAATCAATGCTGTCTCCATCAATCCATTGTCAAAAGGACAGCGGTACCACAGTTCCATCAGTTCCATGGAAGTAATTTTAATGCAACACCGGAATACCGCTTGCAGAATCATGGCCTAAATAAGTTATGTAAGTGCCCAACTAAAAACACGTAGTGTATTCAAATCGTTTTGTCTTAAACACAACTCCAAGGAATAAGAAGAGATACTCTTTAGTGTAAAACGTTCTTAGACTTTGGTAGATATTATGGTCAATTCATGTGAATAATGTGGAAGCGCGCATTACCTTGCGGCTGGTGTAGATCGGAAGCGATCTACTCGGTTAAGCGATACAGGCACGATCGCATGTGTGCTGGGTGAACGCTAGTAGCAAATTAAAATGCGCGTTTCAGTGCTTCGGAGGGCACGTTAAGCCGTCGGTCCCGGTTGCTATCGATAGATAGCAGTCGTTAAACCTTGTCGGAGGCCTAATGGGCGGTTTGAAAACATCTGACAGCGGGTTGGCCACTAACCCTTATCCTCACCAACCCGCATTGGGGCAGCGAGCCGAGGCCGAGAGTTAGCTCCAGGCCTCCTTCCAAGAAGGGGAGAGACTCGTGCCCAGCAGTGTGACGTATCAAGGGTTTCCATTATTATCTCTCGTCAGCACGGGGTCCAATTTGAACCCCGGACCTTTGTCAGGCTTGCGCGGGGACATGGGGGGTCCAACACGTAGAGGCCCTTTCGAGAATTTTGATCTACTTTGTAATGGGTTATATTCGGCGGAACCTCTCTCTGACTGCATCAATAGTTAATACAGACACAGACAGACCCCGCAGAATATAATGGGACTATTGTAATGAAAAGTGATTTGCCAAACTTTGGGCTATGTGGGTGAACTGGGGGGACTAGCTGGCTGGGCCTATGGAGTGAGATCCGGCACCTGCCTATATTCAACATCTCACATTATCGAATCCTACTTTAGGCAGGTGGTGACTCGCCTCTCCTTGGTGGGCCCCCAAACAGCCAACCCGATGGTCGACAGGGGGCAACACTGTTGAGAGAGGCTGGGGGTGTCGAGAGGTGTGGCCCCGGTTTCACCATCACGAGCGCACGAGCGAGTAATCTCGAGCTCGGAGCGGGCTTCCCCGCTATTATGCCTTTAGACACTTCCACCCCCGAGTGTATGGCTCTTTCAGAAATTTAGACACCAGCCTATTATCTAAATTTCTGCAAATGCCATACCTCTAGCGCCCCACTCTGACCGGCCAATGAAGGCAAGCCAGAGGTGAGAGACCTGATGCTCTGTCCGGCCGTACCTCTGTGTGGCGGACGAGGCGGAGCCCAGTTCTCTCGGAGGAACTCGAGATGATGGTAGGGGGTGGTGTCGCTACTCACCAACAGCTCGCCACAAGCTGCTCTGCCCCCCCATTATTATTATTATTATAATAGTCAAAACCCATGTTCTTGTCATAAAATGGCAAACAATTATATAGGAGACAGTACCAGGCGCAGCCGTTATCATCTCGCTTCGTCGGAGGTTCCTTTTGGTCGGAGGCATATTTCAACCCGTTCCTCCACAATCGATATAATAAAACAACTTCGGCCTCTGACTCTATGGACCTCGTAAAAAAGCTCAACCTACGCAAAGGACAATGAAGAGCGTTATAACCGGCAGGCGTTTCCCTGGTAGATGGAGTCAGAAATGAGGAGATCCGCATGAGAACCAAAGTAGCCGATTTAACATTTTAACTACCGAGTTTGTGTGATACCTAAATGTTTATACTTAGGCAGCAATCATCACTTGTCATTCATGTGAACTGTAAGCTTGTTTGCCACCTTGATAACAAAAATAATACACAACATAAAAGGTATTTCTGATGCCGCAGACGACTGAGTAATAATAACCTCAGAATGCTATACGCTGTAATACCTCGGTAGTTAAAAAACAAGAGACAGCCACACCTGTCGACGGCTGGGCCAAACAAATAAATTACATACAATAGAAAGTGATCGATGACGCAAGAAGAGATGGGCTGACACTCCGACCGGTTTGTCAGAAGGCGACGAAAACTTTTGAGCCTCTGGAGTTATATTTTTATTTTATTCATAATGGCAATGAGGGCCAACACATTTCGATGCATTTGTATGAAGAAAATATGCGATTTAGAAAATATAAATTTAAAGATTTTTATTTTGCTTCAGAATTATTTGGAACTAACTCCCGGCAAACTTCGTATTGCCTCACAATGAAATAATGTGTCAAAGGTTTGATGTATACGGACTATTTAAAACTGCGATATCTCCCAAGATATTGATTTGAATCGAATGAAGTAAAGGGCAATTTCGTTTTAAATGAAATACTTGTGATGAATAACATTTTTATTTCTATAAGGATTAATAATATCATGTTTTTATAAACACCTTCGCAAATACTGCATTATTTTGGAACAACTTTGGTAAGTATAAAAAACCTTATCGTCGCGGTTTTTGTTTTAGAACTTTTGAAGGAAAAAAACCTGTAGTACATGATTTTTGTGAAACTTTTACCGTTTACGCAGCGCACGCAGTGGAAACTCTCAATAGGAAAAAAAATCCGCCGATTTTGAAACATTCTTCTTTAGTGCTCCGCTCCATTTAGTCTTAGCGTGATGATATATAGCCTAAAGCCTTCGCCGATAAATGGATTGTCTAACACTGTAAGAATTTTTCAAATCGGACTAGTAGTTTCTGAGATTAGCGCGTTCAAACAAACAAACAAACAAACTCTTCAGCTTTATAATATTAGTATAGATGTAACATATACCTGTGGACGATAACACTTCCAGAAAAAAGTTAGGCGGTACGAAACTGACAAGATAACGCCATAATCAAAAGCTGAACAAAAGCATTCGACTTAGGTTCGTCCCCCTGGTCTTTGTGTAAGTTTCTATAGGCTGTAGTTATCACTTAACATCAACGTAAAATGCATGCTTGTTTGCCACCTTCATTGCATAAACATAAAAAAAGGCGGAGGCAATTTGTAGTATAACTACACATGTACAGTACTCAACGATTAATATTGCACATCGAGCTTGCGAAAGAGACGATCGGCTCGTTTCGACTTCGTAGAGCGTTATCTCTGTTACACACTACCTAGGTAAGCGCTGACAGTCCGGTCTTGGTCATAACTTGATCAAAATGGTCGACAAACGTCAAATAGGTACGGTGCGAAAGAGATAACTCTCTACAGACCCGAAATAAGCCGAAGTCTCCTTCCTAGGCTCGATGTGCAATATTTATTGTTGAGTACTGTATTACCCTCAAAGGAAATATTACCCGTTTCGTATTATTTACGATCGTAACAGCGACACTCATACTGAATTAACTTTAATACTGAAGCAAGCAAATATTTGATTGAGTTTTTTTTTCCGGGAACCTTGAAAGAGGCCATTGGTGCTCATGTTTTATTTTGTTTTCTTGGTGTATTTTGGAGGTATATTAAAAAATAAAGGTGATGGCATTTTGTATGATATAGGTTTATTACAGTGCCCGTGTATGGTGAAATAGAATAGCAGTGCGAAAACGCGGCTTTTCAGGTTGCCTCCAAAACTTCATTGTTGCCATCGCTTTACTCGAATTACTGACTGTGACTCTGACTGACTGACTGATAATTGACCGACTGACTCTGACTTTTACGCTGCTAACGTAGTAATACGAAATATCGTTTTACTTGACACTGGCAATATGCGTAATAGCGATGCCATTATATTAAAAAATATATATTTGATTGGAAGCAATCAATTGTTTACGCTCCCATTGCACGGTCGCTACTTAGTTTGGTTGTGACAGTTACCTCGATGAATGGAGCCACGACAGGATGTCTGATTTTCATTCAGTGCACCTATTATTAACTGCCGGGCATTGCATCGGAGGAAAACATTATTTGAGCTTCCTGTCACCTGATTTCCAGATTATTATGTTACGAAAGCAATTAATATCGTAGTTTGCGTCAAATATCGACAACGAGAAATCTTGTTCATTGACGCGACTTCTAAAATAGCTATTATTTATCAAATGAGGCGTTTTTTTATGTAATGGAAGTGGTAAACATATACTATATATGACACATATAATGATAACTGCAGCCTATGTAGACACTTACACAAAGACCAAGGTCAAAATACAGATGCGCTACCACTCCTGAGGTCTAAGGTGTTATGCCTCTGTGCCGGAAATTACAGGGCCGTACATTACTACCTGACCGGAACACAATAGTGCTGAACACTACCATTAGCAGCAAGTATATTAGGTAATGCGGTGATGGCTACGCCCGCAAGCTCCGTCACTAGAGCTCTACAAAGTGTGAGTTTCGTAGTAATAGACGATTTTTGTAGTGTGTGTGTGTGTGTTCCCCCGCAAAAAATGACAGACTGTTTTGTATTGATAATAAAGCTAAAGCTTCTCTCCTCCGGTCCGCCGCGGCCGGTGGCCCGTGTTGCTCTATGATTGTGAACCATGAAATACAAGCAATAAAGCACGTTATACATTTGTTTCTAACATCGATATTTTATAGATGTCACATTTCCTACTGTTACATAAACTAATTGCAACATTTGCACCAAACGCTATAGTTTTGCAAGTCTATATACAGGTCAGCCAACTTCATAGTGTATTTTAGACCTTATGTCAAGAAGATAAAATGTTGCCAGTACACAGGAGACTGTTGCAAGTATAACGTCATCTTTTACGTGTGTTGCCATTTATGTGATCAACGGGATTGCCATTCTTGAAATATTTTGCATTGAATTTAAATGGTGTTGCTAATCGAATGTAATGCAATCGATTTTGTTTGTTATATAGTTAATATTAATTGTTTAAAACATTTGTTGTAATTAATAATGTATCTGCAGTGTGAATAATTGTTTTTTATGATGATGACCTCGCTTTTATCTTGCTCAGTTTTTTTTTATGTAACGAATATGGCAAACAAGCATGCAGGAGTGTCAAGTGATAACTGCAGCCTATTAAAATCTACACAAAAACCAGAGGTCAAGAGGCAAGTGCGTTGCCACCCCTGAAACCTTAGTTGTTATGTCTCTGTGATATTATTATCTAACTGGAACACGATAGTGCTGAATGAATATGAAAATGAAATGGCAGTGGCGGCAGATAGGTGAAATGCGGTGGTGCCTATGCCCTCGAGTTTCTACACTGAAACTCTACCACAATTTTACCACGAATTTACATACACCGACGGTCAAAATCCGATTCGCATACTGTTGGAATTAAACGAGCCTTTGGTAATAGAATTAATATTTTATTTTTAAAGAAAAATGGAAAGAAAAATTTGACTTCAGGCGAGACTCGAACTCGCGACCTACTGGGAATCTAGTCCAGCCGCTCTTCCAATTGAGCTACTGAAGCCCTGCCCGATTTGTCAAATCTTTCCTTCACATCTATTGCATTGCTTTATGGTAGCAGCAGCGCCATCTATTACCAACTATGCTAGTTAGGCAACCGATATAATAGACTTTTCAGTTTATTGAATATCGTAAAGAAGTCGCTTTTACCCTTAATAATTGTTTTATATTATTACTGGACTAGATTCCCAGTAGGTCGCGAGTTCGAGTCTCGCCTGAAGTAAAATTTTTCTTTCCATTTTTCTTTAAAAATAAAATATATTTCACAAGCATGTGTTAATGCGAAATAATATAAAACAATTAATAGAATTAATTTATTGTCGGACAACAAATTACACACGAGGTACACTTTTTGTAAGAGAGAGCCAAAAGACACAGAGTTACATGTACAGAACAGTGAGCAAAGAGAATATATTGATATCGGTGTTGCCAGATGTCAAACTGCGTTTCTCATTTCATCACATACGTTCATGGTTTTGCCTACCGCTGGATGAACGCTAGTGCGAAGGGGATCTTAGATAGTGCATCACACTACATTCTCTTCGTACTTCGTAAACAATCTATCATATAATATTTTTTTTATTCGGCAAACAAGCATGCAACTCACATTGATGTTAAGTGATAACTGCAGCCTATAGACATCAATACAGAAACCTGAGGTCAAAATGCAGATGCGTTGCCACTAGGGTTACCACCTCTTAGCTGTCTAAATCCGGGAGCAAAAAGACATTGAATATCACACCTTTTTATTTTATTTTGAATTTATAACAAAATAGAACTAATTGTATTTAATCAAAATACGACACAAGTGCATGAATTGCTGTTAGATACAGACTAATGAGCGAAACTGAATGAAACTTATACTAAACTAGCTGTCCCCGCAAACTTCGTATTGCCTCACAATGAAATAATGTGTCAAAGGTTTGATGTATACGGACTATTTAAAACTGCGATATCTCCCAAGATATTGATTTGAATCGAATGAAGTAAAGGATAATTTCGTTTTAAATGAAATACTTGTGATGAATAACATATTTATTTCTATAAGGATTAATAATATCATGTTTTTATAAACACCTTCGCAAATACTGCATTATTTTGGAACAACTTTGGTTAGTATAAAAAACCTTATAGTGAGCTAACGATAAAAGATAGACATATGCTGTTGCGGATTTTTTTTTAGAACTTTTGAAGGGAAAAAACCTGTAGTACATGATTTTTGTGAAACTTTTACCGTTTACGCAGCGCACGCAGTGGAAGCTCTCAATAGGAAAAAAAATCCCCCGATTTTGAAACATTCTTCTTTAGTGCTCCGCTCCTATTAGTCTTAGCGTGATGATATATAGCCTAAAGCCTCGATAAATGGACTGTCTAACACTGTAAGAATTTTTCAAATCGGACCAGTAGTTTCTGAGATTAGCGCGTTCAAACAAACAAACAAACAAACAAACTCTTCAGCTTTATAATATTAGTATAGATGAGAAAAGAAAAGGAGTAACGCAATCTCTCACGCACGTGGGTCAGAAAGAGACAATAAAATAAAGTACCTACACGCACGCAAAACACTTTATACGAAACTAGCTAGCTACCCACTGGCGACTCTGGCGAGTAGTGGCTTCAGTGGCGAGAAGGCCGTTGTGATTTACGCCGCTCTTAGCCATTTCGACATCGCGTGTCGTTACCCTCCTTTTGAACAACTTGTTATTCCGGGAGAATTCAGTATATTTTATATTTCTTCCGGGAGGCGGGAGATTTTAAATTTCAGAGCTCGAATCCGGGAGACTCCCGGAATTCCAGGAGAGGTGTGAACCCTAGTTGCCACCCCTGAGACCTTAGTTGTTATGTCTCTGTGACAGTTATTATGGAGACATTAACTAAAGCTTGTTTGCTAATCTCAAAAAGTTGTACCCGGTGTACCATATGAGCATAGTGATTACACAAAAGTAGTTGTTTGTCTATAAGATTGAGATTTCTCGACACGCCTTTGTTCTTTAAGTGATTAGCATAAAGCATTGCGTTTGCCACTTGTGTATTATGGGATCACTTGCTATCGTTACTGTGGTTATGGGAACGGCAAAGCAATGACATTAATTATTTTGAACTGAATAACTTACGCATATACGCCAGTTACGTTTTCGTCCTATGTTATTTGTGGCGAGCTTATTGACACGCCGGACACATTAGGTGCTAAACTCTGAAGATTTCACTGAAAAACTTCCATAAAATGGAATATAACAGATAGATTAGGTAATGAAGACCAAGACTGACCTACCATGCCCAAATAGGTCGAGTTCTGTCTGATGGTGCGGTCAAAAGTCTTAGGAATCGGCGTGCATGTATGAAGAGAATGATGATGGTAGATGAGGCACGAGAGGTATGTCAAGACCGGAATATCTGGCGCTCTACACTCTCTGCCTACCCCGTTAGGGACCTGGCGTGAAGATACATACATGCATTCATAGATTAGGTAATGCGGTGGTGTTACGTTCTCGAGTCCCTTGCGAGTGTTTAGCACTATCGTGTTCCGGTCAGGTGGTAATGGACGGTGCTGTAATTTCCGGCACATACTTATAGGCAATAATATAATACCTTATACCTCAGGAGTGACAACGAATTTATACTGAAACCTCTGAATTCATGTTGATGTTTATAGGCTATAGTTACAGTACTAAGCTACGCACAAATTAACCGCGGCAAATCATCGAACATTAACTCAGCGGCAACTCGAACGTTGCCGTTACTAATAATCATCATCCCTCCTTCCGCACGTGAAGCGTAACAGAGGAAGGGGATGGTTCGGGGGTCGAGGTGCAACCCTCCTTCCCCGATATATATCCTATCCTATATAACCTATCTGCTCCCGAAGCGTCGGGGCCGTGGTCTAATTGGGGGATGGTGGGCGTTTTTTTTTACGTTGCCGTTGCCACTCGCAGCGGCTGCCCTAGTTCGATGGTTTGCCGCGGTTCATTTGTACTTCTTCCACACAATATGCATATGACCGAAGCGCTCTGTCATTCATAACAATCCGATAAGTGCCATTACTGCTGACATTCACCCATGCAAACTAATTTACGTAGGTACGTGACATAAATGCAATAGTGTCTCTAGGCAATCTAAGGCAATCCGAGACGTAGATACTACTTGAGAATGTTAACTACGTTGTTAATTGAATGAATCAAATAGAAGCTTTGTCTACTTTGCTTTACTTACCATCAATGTAAACTGTATACTTGTTTTACCACTTCATAACACAAAAGTTGATTGCTCGTGTCGATTACGAAATACTAAACACCCTACAATCCACCGTATTATCAAATACCTTAGTTCTGTACAAAAATTGCACCACAGGTGACATAACCTCAACAATAGAACTGAGGTGTTGATGACCTCGATTCTTTTTATTGGTCGTTTTGTAAAGCGTTTTTCTAACACAATGATAGCCATACAAATGTTAATTGTACTCTGATATTTGAAAAGAACGTTTATTAGTCGTATTTTTAATAATATAATAACGACGCTTTGGTAATTTAAAGTTTAACTGGAATTCATATTATACAAAATGTCACACTAATTGAAGAACGTAACTTTACGCCTGATATCACTGAAGAGGTTGGTAGAAGTAAATATGTGGATACAAGCATACATGCAAACACCCTCGATTCCCATGCCGTTACGTTACGTTTTGGCCCATGTAATAGGTGGCGAGCCTGTTGACCCTCCGGGCACATTATCAAACTTCAAGATACTAGAGGAAAGTTTCAGAAAAAAGAAAATTTGACAGCGTTATCTTTGATAGCAGATAGAATGTGGATGGTTGCAGAGGCCCAGGAAGACCAAGACTGACCTACTATGACCACAATACACGCGCAAGCTGCGTCACTGGACCACTGAAAATAGGATTTTTTTAGTAACGAAGGTGGCAAAAAACCTTGCAGCTCACATTGATGTTAAATGACGACTGCAGCCTATAAACATCTACACAAAAACCAGAAGTCAAAATGCAGATGCGTTGCCACCCCTGAGACCTAAGTTGTCATGTCTCTATGTATGTAATTATGTATGGTTGAATGGAGATAAAAGTACCCTAAGTTACTCCTTATCACATCAGCTATCTGCCAGTGAAAGTCCCGTCAAAATCGGAGACACTCAAATTCTATTTATTTGTATGTATTTATGTATGTATTGTGGAGATAAAAGTAGAGATAGAGAAAAGTAAACAAAGAATTCTAATCTATCGTCTGTGACGGATAGAAAGCCATTTAAGCTTGCAACGGTAGGAGGAAATGTGATCGAATTTACGGAGGCCGAAGATAAATCTCATGCAGGTATTGAGTAAACGATTCAGCTTATTAAGAAGGAATAACCTCGGTTCTGAAGTTTTATCTAGTGTTAAGTACTATGTATCTTTATGCCAGGTCCCTCACGGGGTAGGCAAAGAG
The DNA here is from genome assembly GCA_036365455.1 of Macrosoma leucophasiata. Taxonomy (NCBI): domain Eukaryota; kingdom Metazoa; phylum Arthropoda; class Insecta; order Lepidoptera; family Hedylidae; genus Macrosoma; species Macrosoma leucophasiata. Next base: position 19,700,959 of record JAWQUS010000017.1, on the reverse strand, counting down.
TCTAAAGCTCTAAATATCCTGATTCTTACATACCTCTCGTGCCTGCTCTGCATTATGCATTCATGTACGCCGATGCCATAAAGTCTCCACTATTAGGTACAATGATTGATTATAACAGCCTTAAGAATTCGACCACTTAAAAAATACAATGACATAATTATAATAATGGCTATCCTTGATACGCCCCACTGCTGGGTACGAGTTTCTTCCCTTTTTTTGGGGAGGAGGCAGGCCTGGAGCTTGCTCCACAACGCTGCTCCAATGCTGGTTGGTGGTCAAACCATTACAATAAAGATGTGCGGCAGCATCCCACCATAAAACCACTGCAATCACCGATCCGCTTGCCCAGCGCGGCATTTTCTCGCCTGACGCACTACCATTGTGAACATCTTTTGGGAAGACATTTTTCCAGCTGCGTCCACGGCTGGAAAAATGAAGTGTAGTAAAATATGTAACTCGCTGCCTGTAACTTTTCCCTAAAAACATGCTTGATTTCATGTTTCTTATACTAATTCTAAGCTTCATCTTTTAGTTAACACCAAGGGATTGTTACGACAGCGGGTTACGTTAACTCATTATCATGTCACCGCTAAAACTAGTGAAATTTGCGTTAAATTGATTGACACGAGTTCATTGCACGTTGCGTATGTTTAGGGCTGCCATACGTTCATAATTCCTCAGATTTGTCCTAGTTTAAAGGGCGTCCGGGGCCCGGGAGCCGTTTAACAGCAGTATTTGAAAAGTGTCTGGATGTAACTCGGACACATTTGTTGTCAGAAAAAATCCAATTCTTTTATTGATGAGCGATAAATTGAAATAACTTTAAAGTAAAATTATAAAAGTAGTAAAGTAAAGTAGGTATAACTATAAAGTATAACTAAAAGGTAGGTATATATATATTAGTTAGTTATTAGTACTATCATATAATAATTTGATGAAACCAAAAAAAAGAGCGTTTTCTATTATTTTTTGCTATCATATAACCTCGTAAATAGTGTTTAATTTTATTAAAAATGTCTTTTACTTGTTGCGGTTACAAACCTACTGCATTCGATTTCAATGACAAGCTGTATAAATGAATAAATTTTTTTAAAAAATGTAATGTTTTTATAAAGAAATGAAACATTTTTTTTTTGCAAAAAATACTTTTTTAGATTTGTCTGGAGAAAAAAACGTATTTCGCCCAAATGTCGGGAATTTTTGCAGTGTTTATCCGGCGTCGGCAATTAGGGTAATAAAGGCAGCCCTACGTCTATTCAATTGTAACGTGAGAACTTATTTAATAAAGCCTACGCTTCTCTTGATTTGGCTCCTTTAGTTTCGAAAGTGAAATTTACTGGTGGTAGAGTTCCAGTGCAGGAGCTTGAGACAAAATCATCAAAGTATCAGGTAGAAGCGAATAAAGTACATTTGAATTGGCCTTAACATGGTCAATTTAGGTCAAACCGCAAAAATCCGAGTAACTTAACCTTCAAGATAATGATATGTTTGTCTTCGAGTATATTTTACGATTTCAACTGATAGCTTGCGTCAATGTTTATTTGCTAAAATGTGCTTGAGTTTGGTTTTTTTATGTAATGGAAGTGGCAAACAAGCATGCAGTTCACATTGATGTAAAGTGATCATTGCAGCCTATAGACACTTACACAAAGATCGAGGTCAAAATGCAGATGCGTTAGCATTCCTGAGGCCTAAGGAGTTATGCCTCTGTGACATACATTATTACCACCAGTAATAATTAAACCACGTACAAACTTCTGATTTTTTTTAAACTAAAAAATAGGTATCCCTTAATACGATAAACTGTGTCCAAAATTTCATTTTAATCCACTCAATATGGAATTATTCAAGACAGTCAGATTTGACGACCCGGTTAGTCAGCGGTGTGAAATGACCGTTTGATTCGAAGGGGTTCGATCCCCACACCGGGACAAAAAGTTGTATTGGCCTACAGATATTTGTTTCGGGTCTGGGTGTTTGTGTATGTGTAGTATGTGTACAACGGCACCCACGACACAGGTTTATACCTGCTGTGGATAGCACCACAGTGAGTGAGTGTAAGCGTATTTTATTTATTTAATAAGTACATCTACGTAACTCCACCACCCTCTATTAATTAAAGCAGTGTTGTTTACTAGAAACAGCCAAATGAAATACGTTAAATCATTACGTATTTCCTAACTTCAATAACAACGGAAACAGACCCGGACGTTACATGTTAAGGGCCTAATCCAAACCGGTCTTAGAGATAACATAATGAAGACTTTGACCCATATGCTTAATTAGTTATTATGTAACTTCAATACTGGCGTCGGGACGTGACGACCCCACCGCCCACTAGCGCAAGATATATTTTTTTAATGTAATGGAAGTGGTCAACAAGCATGCAGTTCACATTGATGTTAAGTGATGACTGCAGCCTATAGACACCCACACAAAGACCAAGGTCAAAATACAAATGCGTTACCACTCCTAAGGCCTAAGGTGTTATGCCTCTGTGCCGGAAATTACAGGGCCGTATTTTTTACTCAAAAATAATTCTTCCACTCGTTATTTTTTATGTAATGAAAGTGGCAAACAAGCATGCAGTTTACATTGATGTTAAGTGATAACTGCAGCCTATAGACACCCACACAAGGACTAAGGTCAAAATGCAGATGCATTACCACTCCTGAGGCCTAAGGTGTTATGCCTCTGTGCCGGAAATTACAGGGCCATACATTACCACCTGACCGGAACCCGATAGTGCTGAACACTACCGTGTAGCGGCAAGTAAATTAGGTAATGCGGTGGTGCCTACGCGAGCTCCGTCACTGAAGCTCTACCACCAGTAAAAAAATGTAGTCAGTCTACTAAATAATGGCGGTCAAACTGTTCCAATGGGGCGTGTAGTAAGTGCAATAACGCAAGATGGTCAGTAGCATCCTGCGATAAAACTACCGCCACTGCCATCGCCAATCCGCATGCGAAGTGTGGTGGGGTAAGCTCCAGGCCTCCTCCCAAGAAGGGGAGAGACTCGTGCCCAGCAGTAGGACGTATCAAGGGTTGCCATTATTATTGTCTCTCGTCAGCACGGAGTCCAATTTGCACCCCGGACCTTTGTCAGGCTTGCGCGGGGATATGGGGGGTCCAACATGTAGATTTCGAGAATTTTGGTCTTCTTTGTAATGGGTTATAATCGGCGGGATCTCTCTCTGACTGCATCAATCGTTAATACAGACACAGACAGACCCCGCAGAATACATGGGACTATTGTAATGATAAATGATTCGCCAAACTTTGGGCTATGTGCGTGAAGGGGGGGCGACTAGCTGGACGGGCCTATGGAGTGAGATCCGGCACCTGCCAATATTCAACATCTCACATTATTGATTCCTACTTTAGGCAGGTGGTGACTCGCCTCTCCTTGGTGGACCCCCCAAACAGCCAACCCGATGGTTGGCTGTCTGGGGGCAACACTGGCGTGAAAAGCTGGGTAAGTAATCTCAAGCTCGGAGCGGGCTTCCCCCGCTATTATGCTTTTAGATACTTCCACCCCCGAGTGTATGGCTCTTGCAGAAATTTAGACAATAGCCTATTATCTAAATTTAAAAATGCCGTTATTATTACAATTACATAATTAAATAAATAAATAAAATACGCTTACACTTACAGCCCCACAGTAGGAATAAACCTGTGTCGTGGGTGCCGTTGTACACATACAACACATACACAAACACCCAGACCCGAAACAAATATCTGTAGGCCATACAAATATTTGTCCCGGTGCGGGGATCGAACCTGCGACCCTTCGAATCAAACGGTCATCTCACACCGCTGGACTAACCGGGTCGTCGAATTAAACTACATGTATTCGAATAAATTATTACAAAATGTGCATAACTGAGTCAATAGTGACAGTTAATTAGGCGGTCATTGAAGCGGGCGACCGCAGAAGCTCACCGAACTGTGACCGGTTGTAATTAAATTATCTCAGGAAACAGATCTAGATAAATAAAATCAATTTTTTGCTTTCTAGATACCTACTTGGTATAGCTACGTTTAAGTAACGAAGACTTTTTGATGAAAAAGATATTTATAAGATAAAAAGATATTCGACATTCTGCGACAATATTTCTTTTTATGGATGGATGATGATCATCCTACGTTGAGTACCTATATCTTACTACTATTATACATTTTAATGTATAAGTATAGCCTAAGCGGCTATACAGATTTCAATAAAATTTTGAACACAGGTAGTTTTTATCCCGTTCAGAGGTTCCTTAGGGATTTTTCAGTACACGCGGACGAAATCCCTCGGAAAAGCTTGTATTTAAATACTTTTAAACTTTACCTTAAAGTTTTGCCCCGTTTCAGCTCAGTCGACTCTCAGGGTGAGATTCAGCGCACTATGTCTCAAAGTTCGCGTAGAACTGTCAGTAAAGTATGGGTTTTGACAGTTCTAAGCATACTTTGCTATAATAAAAGTAAAGTCGTAGTGCGGTCTGTGAATCTCACTCTGACTACACGGAAAAGGAAATTAAAATTGTTTTATTTCAAAAAACATGAAATAGTAATACAATATTTTTATCGTATTTATTTAATGACCAACATTTTTGGTAGGAATATACATATTTATCATTATCTCATCATCATTATACAACATGTAACATGATTAAATGTACAACCCGAAACTAGTTTGTTCAGAATTGATAACCGAATCGATTTCGGGCATTCTTAATATAGGTAATATTTTGTCCCAAAATTAATTACAATTAAGGCAATTATGGTCACCCATTTCGTAACGTCTATCCAAAACAAAATGCTGATCTCAACAAGTTTATTAGAACTCGTTGAGACGTGCATTTAAGCATAAATAATAATTTAAGAAATGAAACAGTGAGAATGAATCTTATTATCAGCGAGTGTTAAATAGGGGTACGCAGGTTACGCTACATCACATTGCGACAATGTGTGTGTGTGTGAGTAGGTTTGTGTTTTATGTGCGTCCGTAGGTAGAGGTAGGGTAAGTTTGCATAGGGTGTGCATACTATTCGTACAAATTGAGGACAAATTATTTCTTAAATAGAAAACGTTAAATACATAAACATGTAATTTAATGTAGAAATATAAAGTGCTCCATTCAGGTGTAATTAATTAAAACAGATTACCTACATATATGACGCAGTGGTAGCCTGAGTAACAGCTAATCACGAGTCAACTAGGACGGGTTCAACTTCCAACTTAGGCAATGAATTATTGATCTACTTCTACTAAACTCCATATATTTTACAAATATAAATCTTAAAAGCCTGTTGATTAAAAACGTCGTAATAAGCGGTAGGTACAGGTTGACAGAATATAAAGCATTCATGCTATTTCGGGCTGAGAGCCATCGTAGCTACGTAAGTCCAATTAAAACAAATTTGAATCGCACTCGCTAAATAACGGTTCCGTATAATTTATTAAATTATCTTTAAAAATAAAAAAATAAAAACTGTTTTTGTTGTAATAAAACTAGTTTTAGGCATTTATCTCGCGTATATTAAACTAAAATTATTATTTAAAATCGAACCCGACGTTTCAGTCGCTTTTCAGCTTTTCAACCTAGGAACATACTATGTTGGTGTTGTTTTGTTATACCGACAACATAAATGCATCATCTGTGAAAAATTCAACTGTCTAAATCTTACGATTCATGAGATGCAGCCTGGTGATCGATAAACAGGTGGACGGACAACGGAGTCTTGGTGATAGGGTCATGTTTTTACCACCTCCACGGAATCCTGGAAAAGCATTCACGCATAGCATTTCCACAGTCTAAAGAAAACGAACGTGTTAATGCATTTCATTTCTTCTTTCTTTCTTTCTATCATAGACTGACTTTGGAGCCACCGTCTCTTTTCCTACACCGTACTACCCGCCGAAAAGAGAAGTTCCACCCTCACCGACTGAGGTTTTCACGTTCGTTCCTGCCCAGAACGTGTAAATTGTGGAACGAACTTCCCTTTGAGGTGTTCCCTAGGTGCTACAATATGGAGTTCTTCAAAAATGGCGTCAAAATGAAGGACTCCTTCAGGGCTGGCAGCACGTTGGCAACTCCCCTGGTGTTACAAATGTTCATAGGCGACGGTGACCACTTTCCATCAGGTGGCCCGTTTGCTTGTCTGTCAACCTTCAGACATAAAAAAAGACTACGTCATCGAGGCAGTTGTTCTAATAAAAAATAATAATGATTGCGGATCAGTTACAAAAACATTTATAATCTACATTAAAATTCAATTCGTGTTCGAATATAATGAAACGGGCTATATCAACGACCTCGCCACATATTAATATGACAAAATGTCACGATCGCCACGTCGATTTGTGCAAGCTCGTATCACGAATGACAGTTTATAAAGCCACCAGTCCAACGATGCAGCTACAAATTAGAAGAAAAAAATAATATAAAAAATATCTGAAAAAAAATTAGTGTTTCCTTGGATGACTTGTTTATAGAACTTATTCACGATTGAGTAGTTATATTTTATTGTTGAGTGACCCGTATTGTGAGATAGCTGCACTAAGCCACAAAGGCAGTTCAATAACGATTGAACTTGATTGCTACCAAATAGCATCAGATTAAAGCACTTTCCTAGTAACATCGGTCTCATTAAAATTCTCTAAGCATAATTTTTACGGAATGCACACATAATTTTTTGGCATGATAAATCATGTAAACAAGACGTTATTTTTATAAAAATGGATAAATGCCTAAAAAAACTCCTTTCAGGACAGGTTTTTAGGGCAGCAACATACTACAAGTATCAGGATTGTCAGTAGACAGGCGGCTTAATGAGCAATGCAACAAAATTATGCAAAATCCATACGCACAAACGTTTACACGATGATTTTTATAGACGTACCTAACCGGTATGGATAACCTATATTCAAGTGGACTCGGTAATGACTACTCACTCTGTGACGACCATGAAACAGTGGCTGTAAAGTGGTCAACAGCTTTTCGGTAGCTACAAGTTTATAGACTAGTAGATAAACTTGAATATAAAATATAAGGTTAAGATTCAGGTTTAATAATGGCAACTCATTATACGTCCTACTGCTGGGCACGAGTCTCTCCCCTTTTTGGGGAGAGGCCTGGAGCTTAATCCACCACGCTACTCCAATGCGGATTGGTGGAGATACGGTGTTAGTGACCAACGCACTGTCGGATGTTTTCAAACCGCCCATAAGGCCACCGACAAAGTTTAACGACTGCTATCTATCGATAGCAACCGGGACCGAAAGCTTAACCGTGCACGGAAGCGGGTGCCCTCCGAAGCACGGAAACGCGCATTTTAATTTGCCACTAGCGGACCTAACAACTTTGGTCTGAGAGGTGGCAACGCATCTGATGCATTTTGACCTATGGTTTTTGTTAAGATGTCTATAGAATTCAGTCATCACTTAATATCCACGAAAACTTCATGCTTGTTTGCCATCGTCTTTACTATGTAAAGATTTTTTTCAAAATGTTGTGTCTTCAATTACTTCTAGTATTGTGTGGTAGAGCTTCAGTGAAAGAGCTCGCGGGCGTAGGCACCACCGCATTACCTAATATACTTTCCGCTAAATGGTAGTTTTCAGCACTATCGTGTTTCGGTCAGGTGGTAATGTACTTGTAATTTCCGGCACAGAGGCATAACATCTTAGGCCTCAGGAGTGGTGACGCATCTGCATTTTGACCTAGGTCTTTGTGTGGGTGCCTATAGGTTGCAGTCATCATTAAACATCAATGTGAACTGCACGTATGTTTGCCACTTCCATTACATAAAAAAAGTGTGTCTACTACACAAGAAAAAACTCGGCTGGCAAGCCCATGCCACAGCTTGGCTTTCCTTTAACGTAAGCCACCGATATTGTTACGTATGTACCCAAGTACCGATATGAAATAACTTTTACCGTCTATTCATAACAGAAGATGCGCAGCAACTCCATTATCATTATCTATTTTACATATCTTTTCTACGCAATCACCGCAAAGCGGCCCCAACTTTCACTTAACTGAAATTCAAATATTTTGCATAATCATCTTAACTCTTCCCTCCCGCTACGTACAACAATTAGTGTTTGAGATAATCGATTAGTTTTTTAGATAATTCACCAGGAAATAAGATGGTTATGGAACAAAAGAATCGAACTTGCAGATATTCAGTGACGGAGGTTGAAGGTATAGGCACCGTCGGATTAACTAATCTTTTTTTTTTTTTTTTCATTTATTTAAATATATCTATTTAAAATTATTGTACAATTTGAACTACATCAAAAATCCTGAAGAGGTTTGTGCTGATTTTTTTTTTTTTTAAGTAATGAAGTGGTAAACAAGCATGCAGTTCACATTGATGTTAAGTGATGACTGCAGCCTATAGACACTCACACAAAGACCAAGGTCAAAATGCAGATGCGTTACCACTCCTGAGGCCTAAGGTCTTATGCCTCTGTGCCGGAAATTACAGGGCCGTACATTACCACCTGACCGGAACACGATAGTGTTGAACACTACCATTTAGCGGCAAGTATATTAGGTAATGCGGTGGTGCCTACGCCCGCGAGCTCCGTCACTGGAGCTCTACCAACAGTAAAAATTGCTGATGCAGGTATTCGTTCAACATGTAAAATTTATAACAAGTAGGTACAGTATTCCATCTTACCAACGGATACAATGTAAGTAAATGTTGTATAATTATACATAACAATGTACACAATTAAACTGTATTACCCCTAATCACAATATCCTTTGGATAAAAGTTGAGAAAAAATAAAAAATAGGTAATATAATTTTCTGTGGTATTTAGTACTGTGATACAGTTATACCTATTAATGCATGGTGCAGTATTTATTTACCATCAATGTGACTTGAGAAGACAGTTGTTATTCCCTAGTTGGCAATGGCGTCATCACGTCCTGACACCTGAATGTTATCACGCTAATCACACTAAGAATGTGAAAGTTTCTGTGATGTTTGTCCGTCAATCACGCCAAAACTACAAAACGGATTTTGATGAAATTTGTTATACAGATAGGGTATTAGCTGACTTAGATTATAGGATACTTTTTATACCAAAAAATGTGCCTGTGGGATGCCATGGGATGATTTCATGAGTTTCCACAGGTTACGTGAAAAGCGAACTAGACGCGGGCGGAACCGCGGGCATCACCTAGTTTTATTAGATTTACCTCTGAATAATTATGCAAACATACCTACTTGGTATTTCATGGAAAAACAGAATAAATGAGATGGGTTTCGATATCGGTGGCCGGGTGGGTAACAGAGGTTAAAAACATTTAAAAGTTGTTTTTTTTTCACATTTTTTGTGATCTCTCTTTTGTTTTAATTTTAAAACAGAACAAGTTTTAGGCTAGTTCATCGTAAACAACTTAATGTGTTCATTTACCTTATTTTTTTTCTCTTTTGAATATTCAACATCGCATGTCATTTGTCCAGTAAGAGAAAAAAAATGGATGACATACCTACGAAGACAAAATTTAATATAAGCCACTTTTTCCCAAATTCAATTCCTAAAGAATTGTATTTAATAGCAGGAAGGTAGTCGAAAGTCTTAATTGAAAGGAAGAAAATATTTTTATTTCGAATAGATCTTTACAGATACTTTCAAAACGACTATCACAAATTACCTTTATCTATCACATACAGTAAAAGTAAAAAAAATATATTATATTTAAATTAAAGGTATTGAAATCTTGAATTTCTGTATCTTGCGATATAGAAAATATCACCGACCCGGGAATCAAATCCGATATCTCAGGCAACACCGAACTACTCACGGAAAATAAAGAAAAAAACATTTTATTGGTGCAGCCGGCATTCAGTTAAGTATAAGGTAATAGACAAAAAAACTCTACTATTGCAAATCCACCGAAATTGGTCATCAATCTTTCGAATGTTTATTTATTGAGATACCCACCCACGTTACCAAACACATAAATTTGAATTTCATATACAACCCATTTAAATATGTTTTTCTGCAACTAACAAGGAAGTTAAAATTAACCAGAATTGATGCTCCACACGTGATATCAAATTACTAAATGTGAAGTTGATGATTTTTTTTCCAAGATTACGTTACGTTTAAAGGAGATGTTGCGAGCTCGGCCCTGGTTCGTACACGTCCTCAAAAAATGGGTAAATTAAAGAAGAATAAAAAAAAATACAATTAAATTATTCAAGAATATATTTTAGAGTTACAACCACATTTAATTCAAACGATTTTATCATTTTCAACTATGTTAAACATGGCGGTGATACAGCCGACACTTGGGATCAATCGATTTTGATAGTATGTAGAAAATATTACTTTTTTCTCCAAGTTCTATAATCAAAATACCATTTAAAAAATGAAAATGTCAAAATGACATCGCCCGCCATATTTGCCATGTTAGTTTTGAGTTGCAATTGTAACTACAAATTATGTTTTGTAACTGCAAACAAAGCTAAATAAGTGAAAATATGCAGTAAAAAACGTTTTATATTGATTTTGCCTGTATAATGATATTGTGTACAATACATGGCCGGAGGTCCATGCATTTTTGCAACATCTCCTTTAGTCCGGAGTAGCCATCTAACTGGAACACGATAGTGCTGAACACACTATCATTTACGTAACTTCACGCCTGTAATCCCCGAAGGGGTAGGCAGAGGTAAATGCATGCATTCAAGCATACATGCAAACACCCACGATTCGCCGGTTACGTTTTGGCCCATGTAACAGGTGGCGAGCCTGTTGACATCTCCGGGCACATTACCAAACTTTGAGGTACTGGGAAATTTCCAGAAAATGGAAAAATCCCAATAGAACCAGAGATAAAGGCTTTTTCACCATTATCTCTGATAACCCCCTACCCGGGAATCGAACCCAGGACCTCAGCGTAGTAGTAGTGGCCTGCTACCACTAGGCTACCGAGGCAGTTCCAGTGAAGGAGCTTGTACAATACGCCCTGTATTGTATTACTTAATTTATCTACCACTATCATTTAGTGGTAGATAAATTAAGTAATACAATACAGGGCGTATTGTACAAGCTCCTTCACTGGAACTCTACCACCAGTGAAGCATTGACTTGTGTTTGAATAATATTAATGCTTATAGTGGCATTTCAAATTCATCTTGGAATTCGCTTTGTAGGTACCGATCCATACACTTCGAGCTTCGCAAGGAGACGACCAGTTCCTACTCGTATAATGTCAAAGTTGACAATTACCTATTCGACCTTGTCAAAGGCCTTAACCGAACTCGTGGGTTGTTAAACCAATAACGCCTTTATAACACTATCGTTAAAATCGAGATTGATTTTTACAGTACTACTTAAATATTAGTAAATTAATACAACGTGATATGCGTTTAAAACATGAATTGTAATTATAGCGTTTCATAGAAACGTTTGAACGGACAAAATGCAAGCATCGAATAACGAATAGGTTATTTGAATATAAGTCTATATATATAATAAATTGCTGTTCGTTAGTCTAGCTAAAACTCGAGAACGGCTTTACCGATTTGGCTAATTTTGGTTTTGAATTATTTTTGGAAGTCCAGGGAAGGTTTAAAAGGTAAGAAAATATGAAGAAATTGAATGGAAATAGTAAAAACCACTATTTCATTTTTCCATACAAATAGTCCGTATCTATCAAACCTTTGACACATTATTTCATTCTGAGGCAATACTAAGTTTGCCGGGTCAGCTAATGTAAAAAAACTATCATATGTTCACTTCTTTAGTTCAAGTCGCTTCACACTCTCTGCGTAGGTACCTACTCTGTAAGGGACTTGACATAAAGATACATACATACTCCTTTATTTACTCAAAGCATAAGATTTGTACTTATTTATACTCATAGACCTATGATTTATCATTGACCTTCATTCAAACTTAAAAACTCAAACTCAAAAATGTACTTAATCACTTGGAAAAAATAGAATTTGCTTTTGATAGATGAAATTACAAAATATAAAATGAAAGCGAATAACAACTGATACGGTGATTAATATGTCAAAGTAAACTAAAATAAAATAAATAATGGTCCAAAAATGCTTAATAATTAAAATAGATATCAACAGAATGTACCATACTCTCTTTTACAAACGGCAAGATAAGACTAAATAAAAGAATATGTTCTTTTTTTTTTTTTTTTTTAGGTCCGGCTTTTTGTAGGCGGCCTGTCTCGAGACGGCACTAGTCTACTTCACCGGGCAATCGGCGAACGCAGAAGGCGCTCCAGCCTAAAGGAAAGAATATGGGACATTTTTTGTCATTATATACTAAAGCGCTACTCAGGACATTCTCCTTGGTAGCATGGTTCCAGTTTTTTGCATAAAATTAACTACAGTTTCCCGTAGTAACATGACAGCTGACGTGAAAACATACTAAATATCTGTCGAATCAATTTAAAAACAGAACCGCCTGTTTGTTCCCGGCTCACCCGGTGTCTACTCTCTAATATTGACCTCATTGTTTAACAATATAAAACGTAACTTCACGCCTGTAATCCCCGAAGGGGTAGGCAGAGGTAAATGCATGCATTCAAGCATACATGCAAACACCCACGATTCTCCGGTTACGTTCTGGTGTTTTGGCCCTCGTAACAGGTGGCGAGCCTGTTGACATCTCCGGGCACATGCCAAACTTCGAGGTACTGGGAAATTTCCAGAAAATGGAAAAATTCCAATAGAACCAGAGATAAAGGACTTTACACCATTATCTCTGATAACTCCCTACCCGGGAATCGAACCCAGGACCTCAGCGTAGTAGTAGTGGCCTGCTACCACTAGGCTACCGAGGCAGTTTAACAATATGCTTTATTTATTTTAAAATCCGAGAACGTTCAAAAAGTTGTCAGTTATTTTAAGTAAGTATTCAAAGATATTTGCATATCAAATTATAACAAAAACTTGCCACCTGCTGCGTCTGAAATAGGCTGAATACTATAGGTGAGAGGTTAAGCACGTTTATGACTTTTAAATCAAATAAAATATCAAAGTAACTTCTCTATTCACAAGGACAACGTCATAAGAAAGAGGGAGTAAAGTTACCGTCCTCACTTCCCCGAAGATTTAAAGATAGCCCAAATTATAGCAAAATTGAAATCCGCCTTGACATACTCGTATATAATACAATCTGCCTTTCCCTAGATTGTCGGAGGATAGCGAATTTTCGGCAAAATTCGGCAGCTCTTTTCTATCTACCAGATATTATTTTTCTTAAAGGAGTATGTAGATTTGTATCCTTTATAGGTATGTTTAAATTTTATTTTAAAGAAAAATGGAAAGAAAATTTGACTTCAGGCGAGACTCGAACTCGCGGCCTACTGGGAATCTAGTCCAGCCGCTCTTCCAATTGAGCTACTGAAGCCCTGCCCGATTTGTCAAATCTTTCCTTTACATTTATTGCCTTGCTTTATGGTAGCAGTAGCGCCATCTATTGCCAACCATGCTAGTTAGGCAACTATTGCTACCATAAAGCAAAGCAATAAATGTGAAGGAAAGATTTGACAAATCGGGCAGGACTTCAGTAGCTCAATTGGAAGAGCGGCTGGACTAGCTACCGGACTTTTCAGTCCGCTCCATGTTGTAAACTTTCTATGTATGTTATCTTTTACATATCTTTGTCTACAAAAAAAAAACATAATTTTAACATTAACAAGATAAGATGAATGTCATAATTGTAGTTACGAGTTTTGGCGGGAACCTTGAAAGAGGCGTGTGGTGCTCTTATTTTTTATCATTTTCTTGGTGTATTTTTCATCATCATCATCATTTCAGCCAAAGGACGTCCACTGCTGGACAAAGGCCTCCCCCAAAGAATGCCACAACGAACGGTCCTGGGCCGCCATCATCCAACGATTGCCCGCGACCTTCACCAGGTCGTCGGTCCACCTCGTGGGGGGCCTGCCTACGCTTCGTCTTCCGGTACGCGGTCGCCACTCTAGAACTCTTCTGCCCCAACGGCCGTCAGTTCTGCGAGCTATGTGCCCTGCCACTTGAGTTTCGCTATTCGATGGGCTATGTCGGTTACTTTGGTCCTCATGCGGATCTCCTCATTTCTGATTCGATCTCGCAGAGTAACTCCGAGCATAGCCCTCTCCATCGCTCTCTGAGTGACCTTGAGCCTTCTTATGAGGCCCATAGTGAGCGACCACGTTTCTGTTCCGTATGTCATCACTGGCAACACACACTGGTCAAAGACCTTCTTCTTCAGACACTGCGGTAAATTGGACGAGAAGATGTAATGGTGTATTTTTGAGTTATATTAAATAAAGTTGGTGGCATTTTGTTTGATATAAGCTCATTATAGTGCTCGTTTATAGTGAAATAGAATAACAGTGCAAAAACACGTTTTTTCGGGTTGCCATCAAAACTTCATTTTAAATGTTCTGGTAAAGTAGCCATCGCTTTACTAGAATTACTGACTGTGACTGACTGACCGACTTATAATTGACCGACTGACTCTTACTTTTACGCTGCTTGCGAATACGAAATATCATTTTACTTGACACTGGCAATATGCGTAATAGCGATGCCAAAGTACTAAAAAACAAAAACAAAAAAAAAAGGAGTTCCGTAGTTGTAGTACTATAAATGCCGTGATAAATAATACCGATAAGATTTGCATACATTTATTAATTAAAAAAAAATACAAATTGTTAATATTAGTTTTGTTTGCAGTGCTCACGGCCAGTCAGCTTAAATGACCAGTGTTATTATAATTTTGTATTTAATCAAGCATGCTGGAAAGTTAACAAAGACCATTATTTATAATATTAATATTACTTGAGAAAGCTGGGTATGCAGGAAAGAGCATGAAAGTAAGTTGAACGCGGTCGAGATGAGATCTTTGCGCAAGATCTGCGGTGTATCACTCACCGATCGCGTTCGTAATGAAGATGTAAGAAAGAGACTTTGTGTGAATGATAGTATCGGTGTAAAAATGTAAAAAGGCATGCTCCGATGGTTCGGGCATATAGAAAGAATGTCGAATGAGCGAAACAGATATACAATGCGAATGTGGATGGTTGCAGAGGCCCAGGAAGACCAAGGCTGACCTACCATGACCAAATAGGTCGAGTTTTGTCTGATGGTGGGGTCAAAAGTCTTAGGAATCGGCGTGCATGTATGAAGAGAATGATGAAGGTAGACGAGGCACGAGAGGTTTGTCAGAACCGGGATGTCTGGCGCTCTACACTCTCTGCCTACCCCGTTAGGGACCTGGCGTGAAGATACATACATTAATATTACTAAATTTTACACTCAAAAGTAATTTTATTAGAAGTTTTATCGTGCGTCTTATAATTCATTCACTGTTTGAGGAGAATTGCTTTTAAACCCAGGCGTGTATTCAAAGATCAAACAATCTTGGATTGTTGTGACATCTTCAAACATCTTTGGTTAATCAAGCAGACTCAGCAGATTCTGTCCTGCTCAAACTTAGTTTGCTTGCTATTGAACCTAATTACGACACTATCTGTCGCGTTAAACTCAATAATTGTACCTACTAGGCCAGGAATTTTCACCGTAGTGTGCTTCATAATTTTCCAGTTTCTCCCAAGAAACATATTTAGAGTTAATTAACATCGTGTATAAATATTGTATCCGTGATCAATACAATTGTAAATACAGTTATTTATAACAAAGCATCACGTTTATTACAGGCCTTGTACTGAACAGCAGTGAAAGGAATCTGGCTTGGCAACACTGCACCTGTCTAACGGAAGAACTCGTGAGAACGTTCCAAATATGGGCCGAACTATTAGTCCCAAACTTGACTTTAGATATCGGACAGGTCTGAAATTCTGTTCCAAATATGGTACATAACTTCTCACGTGAAATGTACCAAATGTTGACCGAGGAAAATGCTTCAATTTATGTAACATACAAAAATATAGGTAATGATCTTATGATCATTACCTATATTTTTGTAGTTCTTTTTTGTCCAGCATAAAATATTGTTTTAAGTTTTTCATGCAACAAATAAATTGAACATGTTTCCTAGCAATTACTACCTGCTTTATGTTACGAAGCTGTCTAGAGAAAGAGTATTGGTAATTAAACAAATAAATCCAGATCAATCAAGAAAAAATACTTAAACAATGGTGCAAGATAATATGGAGAAAACTTCATAATTGAAGTTTTTTTTTTCGATATTATGCACTGCGCTATTTTTGTAATATTTCTTATTTACGATCAATATAATTATAATTTATCTGAATCAGTAAAAAACAACATAAAAATATTGTTTCATATTAATTCCTTATCTTACGCAAGCCCGCCCGTGGTCGTACACAAGATCATTTCCACATCTTAACACAGAGAAGACCTTGCAAACTGATGGACATATGATTTATAGGTACTAAACCTTGGCTCACTAAACTCACAGTAAGCTTTTATTTTTATACAAAAACCAGCAAAACTGCTCCAAAGTATTGGATCAATTGGATTACACTTGGTAGAGGCAGGGATCCATACCTGAAACAAAATAAATTGTCGTTTATTTGCTGTGATTATCGACAGGAAATACAATCAAATCCGTCACTAAATTCTCGGTTATAGAATTAAACATGTATTATAATCGAAATAAAACTAGTTATCGGATTTATCTCGCGTATATTATTAAACTAAAATGATTATTTAAAATCAACCTCAAATTTTATTTCAACGAATGTAGCTCGCGAAAATCTAAGAACATACTATACATGTATTAGAATAATAATTGTAGGTACCTAAGTTACAGTATTATAATTATTAATTTGACTTGGTGGTTTAATGGCAGAAAACTGTACAGCTAACCCTGAGGTTGAACTGGAGGCGCGCATGGCCCAGCGGCTGGTGTAGATCGTAAGCGATCTGCTCGGTTAAGCACTACGGGCGCGGTCGGGTAGTGTGATGGGTGACCGCTAGTGGCAAATTAAATGTGCGTTTCCGTGCTTCGGAGGGCACGTTAAGCCGTCGGTCCCGGTTGCTATCGATGGATAGCAGTCGTTAAACCTTGTCGGAGGCCTTATGGGCGGTTTGAAAACATCCGACAGTGGGTTGGCCACTAACCCACCTACCTCCACCAATCCGCATTGGAGCAGCGTGGTGGAGTAAGCTCCAGGCCTCCCCCCCAAAAAGGGGAGAGACTCGTGCCCAGCAGTGGGACGTATAATGGGTTGCCATTATTAACCCTGAGGTTGAAGGCTTGATTAGGAAATAGAAAATATATTGATCTTAAAATAAAAATTAACAATTTTAAAAATTACTAAATTATTGTAAACTTGTGGAATATAATAGTTTAGTACCTATTTTTTAAAGATTTCGTCACATTCCCACCGTTTGATAAATATACCCGAAAAATACTTACATTAGGTAAGGCGGTGGTGCCTACGCCCGCGAGCTCCGTCACTGGAGCTCTTCCACCAGTAAAAATAATATTAGGTTGATATACATTTATTCTCGTGACGTGATTCTACCTTTCGAAGTATCGATTTATATCATCTCGAAACTCGATACCGAAAACAATACACGTCTATTGCAAAAAATTCAAGTAAAAAGTGAAAGAATCAGATATTTGAGTCTAATCACGTTGTACTTTCTCGGATATGTTGTGATGTCACTCGATATTACACGTGGATCGAGTTAATTATAATTTTGTGAATTCTATTACGTTTTTTAAAAAATCGAAGTGAAATTTGTATATTGTAAGTGATGACATGTCTTGTTTGTGATACAGCAAATGGTATTGTAGTTTTATAAAACTACCGGCCAAATACTGAAACGTCACTCATCAAGAAATAATGCACATCGAGCCTATGAAAGTGACAATCGGCTAGTTTCGGCTTCATAGAGCGTTATCTCTGTTGTACACTGCCTACGTAAGCATCCGTAGTCCGGTGTTGGTCAAAACTTGATCAAAATTATCGACAAACGTAAAATAGGTGAGGTGCGAAAGAGATAACGCTCTATAGATCCGAAATAAGCCGATGTCTTTTCCTGAGGTCGATGTGGATTATTTCTTGTTGGCTACTGTAAGTGGGTCTTAAGTCTTTTGCCTCTATAAAACACGTGCAAACGACAGAGATAGCATATATTTGAGGGTTGCTTTAAATTAAGTGACGCTTGAGTATTCGGCCATCAGTCTCTCAAATGGCGCAATAATAAGATAAGGGAAGGCGTTGGGACTTGACGACCCTATCGCCCTCCAGTGGAGGA
The DNA here is from genome assembly GCA_036365455.1 of Macrosoma leucophasiata. Taxonomy (NCBI): domain Eukaryota; kingdom Metazoa; phylum Arthropoda; class Insecta; order Lepidoptera; family Hedylidae; genus Macrosoma; species Macrosoma leucophasiata. Next base: position 19,682,736 of record JAWQUS010000017.1, on the reverse strand, counting down.
GAATTCTTCCACTAGTGCAATCAGTCAACCGAAAAATGGCGGTTAAACCATTCCAATAGCCCTATTGGAATGGTTTAACGGTAGTAAATGTAACAACGCGGGATGGGCGGTAGCGTCCCGCGATAAAACTACCATCGCCAATCCGCCTGCCAAGCGTGACGGTTGTGGTATATCCTCCCCTAATGACGCTTAACACTGTTGTTGTCGTATTCAGGGGAAGGGTTTGTCCAGCTGTGGACGTCTATCGACTGGAGTGATGAATAAGATACTCTAGTATTAACTGCCTTAGTAGTAACGTTTTCGAAAGTTTTCGCGAGATTCATACATTGTAGAAATTAAACTTGCGGATTTTCTCGCGTATACAACATTCCCAAACTTCTTACACCACGTGTAAGAAAGTGTGGGATTGTTGTATATGCCTTAGTAGTGTAGTGGTAGCAGGCCACTACTACTACGCTGGGGGTCCTGGGTTCGATTCCCGGGTCGGGGACTATCAGAGATAACGGTTTAAAAATCCTTTATCTCTGGTTCTATTGGGAGTTTTCCATTTTCTGGAAATTTCCCAGTATCTCGGAGTTTAATACTGTGCCCGGAGATGACATCAGGTTCGCCAAAACGTAACCAGCGAGTTGTGGGTGTTTGCATGTATGCTTGAAGCGGTTTCATTACATTTACCTCTGCCTACCCCTTCGGGGATTACAGACGTGAAGTTACGTTGTTTTTTTAGTAATAAAAAATTTGGTAGAAATGCGCATCTGTAGGATTTTTTTTATAACGTTTTATTGTTTCTTTTTTCGCTGTAACCTAATCTGAAAAATATGTTTTAAAACATAACGGGACTCTATTACCAAGACTCCGCTGTCCATCTGTCTGTCACCAGGCTGTGTCTCATAAACCGTAAATAGTATCATTGGGCGAGATTCTAATTTATTATTATAATGGCTTAAAATTATGAAATTACTATCACTGACAAATATTTATAATACAATACGACGTAAACACTAGCTAGACGTGTTGTCTATTGATAGCTTACCTATTACCTATGATTTCACTCTCCACTACCTCGACTGACCTAGAAAGCTGTTGTACGTAACCTGTGTAACCCGAGTCATAACGAAGTGCGCTGTACTCAAAGGTATTTGCTTTTATTGTGGTTATCCAATGGCTAATAGCAATGTTAACTACGCCTCAGAGCCTCAGTTCAATCCCGACTCGGCGAATAAGTATTATTGTTCCTGCCCGAAGTCAAATTTTTCTTTCCTTTTTCCTAAAATTCACTCACACGTGTTATTGCGAAAATAAAAATACTGCATGTATGTATCTTCACGCCAGGTCCCTAACGGGGTAGGCAGAGAGTGTTAAGCGCCAGATATCCCGGTCCTGACAAACCTCTCGTGCCTCGTCTACCTTCATCATTCTCTTCTCTCTTATTTCTCTTATTTGGTCATGGTAGGTCAGTCTTAAGTCTTAAATAATGCAATAAGTATTCACTTGTGTCTGACTGTCTGTCCGTATGTGACAGCCAATTTCCTCAGAAACTACGTGCCGGCTGGGGTATGAATATCAACTTAGGGTTCTACATCAGTAATACAAACCTAAATAAAATATACCCCTCTCATCTATCCCATACTGCCCCAATATAATTTTGGGGAAAAAGTAAAGTTCTGAACCTATAGATAACAGAAAAATCTATAAGTTATGCTATTTAGAGTGACTTTATGAAATCTTTCAATTGTACAAAACCCTGTGCAACCGATTCCGAGTCGCACTTGACTGGTTTCTTTATTAAATGTTGGTGATAGTGACTAATGACTGGCCATCAATGTGAACTGCATATTCATTTGATTTATCACAATAAATCAAGATACACACTGCAGAAATACGCTATTTTAAAGTGAATACCTATGACACCGGCGCATGCGCACGAAATGCGGTAAGAAAGCGGTTTCATAACAATGATTGATACAGGTATATTTTACGCGCCGGTGCACCAATAGTTTCATTTCATAGAATCATGACCGAATATTGCCAGAACAAAGGTGAAAATTGATATCAAATAAACAGAGACTAAAAATCTATACAAATAAATAAAATTGGAGTGTCTGTTTGTAATAAAAAAATAACAGCTTTTTACTAAATACATATGTATATATATACCATAACAACATTTTTACAATTTTTGTCTGTTTGTTTGACGGGGCTAATCTTGGGAACGGCTGGACCGGTTTTGACGGGACTTTCGCTGGCAGATAGCTGATGTAATAAGGAGTAACGTAGGCTACTGTGCCCACGACTTCGTCCGGGTAGATACTGAACAATCATTTAATAAATTCTCACGCGGGCGAAGTCGCGGGCACAGCTAGTAGGTAATAAGATAGTAGATATCTGAATGCCGTGATCCGAAAATTACCCTGTGACACCAGTGATAATTCCTTTTGTCTTTAACCATCTGTATAAATTAAAGAAAGTAACTAAAAAACGTAACTTCACGGATGTAATCCCCGAAGGGGTAGGCAGAGGTAAATGCATGCATTCAATCATACATGCAAACACCCACGACTCGCCGGTTACGTTTTGGCCCATGTAACAGGTGGCGAACCTGTTGCCATCTCCGGGCACATTACCAAACTCCGGGGTTCTGGGAAACTTCGAGAAAATGGAAAAATCCCAATAGAAGCAGAGATAAAGGATTTTAAACCGTTATCTCTGATAGTCCCCGACCCGGGAATCGAACCCAGGACCTCCAGCGTAACGTAGTGGCCTGCTACCACTACGCTACTGAGGCAAGAAAGTGTAAAGAAAATTTTTACTTCTGGCAGGAATCGAACATGCGAGCTCAAGTTCAGCCGCTTTACCGCTAAGCTACCGAAGTTTCCCCACCCGAGCGTCAAAATTTTCTTTTAATAATAAAGTATTTTTGTTGTTAGAAGAGTAACAGATACTTTTCTTTAATCACGCCATGCCAGTTTTTTTGAAAAAAAAATGATGTGCTGACACTCCGTTTTTATTGTCTTATCCTGTGTATTGATAAAAGACAGATTTGAGATTCTACTTTAATTCCAATTTGTATTAGATCGAAGAATTTTGACAAAAATAGCAACACACTGGGTTCGTTTGGTAGGGATGTCTTCTCAGTATCTAGCACTTGGAACTGTGCTAGCTAAGATAATTATATATTTATGACTATGTTTATATTTATCAGTTAAATTTTATTTAAAAATTGGTTATTAATACCTGTTGAATCTCGTCAGCTCGGGCCCAATTTGAACCCCGGACCTTTGTCAGGCTTGCGCGGGGACATGGAGGATCCAACACGTAGAGGCCCTTTCGAGAATTTTGATCTACTTTGTAATGGGTCATATTCGGCGGGACCTCTCTCTGACTGCATCAATAGTTAATACAGACAGACCAGACCCCGCAGAATATATGGGACTATTGTAATGATAAGTGATTTGCCAAACTATTCAACATCTCACATCATGATTGTGAATAATAATTATTTTGTCTACTGACAATGCGTAAATGTCCTTGTTTACAAATATGAAATAAACATTTGAAGTTTGGATGTTTCGTCTATTTAAAATTCAGATTACCGTGAGACATCCTGACACGCATAACTAGTATTATTGCGTAAACAAATATCATCAGACAGAGAAAGGCGCGACCCGCGAAACATCCAACCGACCTCGGGCAATCATAAAAACATAACTTCATTTCCACTTTCAATTTTTAAACACGTATCTGGTAATAACAGTCGGATACATTGAGCGGACGTTGAAAAATGGGATTCTACAGAACTTTTGTGTATATACCTATAAAGTGCAATCAAGATTAAGAAGTAAAAGCCTTTAAACTACATTGTTATTGTATCTAACAATCTAATAATCTCTAAGTTAAATCTTAAGTTACGTTTAATCTTTAAGTTATCTTAATCAATTTAGAAACGACCATTTTCGATCGTTTACGGAACATTACAATACAAGAATGGCGTTTGTTAGGGTAATAGAGTACAGTTTACTAAATTTTATGATGTTGAGTTTAGGTTGGATTTAATAAACGAGGCTAATTGTCTGGTAGCAACAAAGTACAGTGCTCAACAATAAATATTGCACATCGAGCCTAGGACAGAGACTTCGGCTTATTTCGGGTAGTTCTGTAGAGCGTTATCTCTTTCGCACCGCACCTATTTGACGTTTGTCGACCATTTTGATCAAGTTTTGATCAATACCGGACAGTCAGTGCTTACGTAGGCAGTGTGCAACAGAGATAACGCTCTACGAAGTCGAAATGAGCCGATCGTTTCGCAGGCTCGATGTGCAAAATTAATTGTTGAGCACTGTATTATATGTATTTGACAAACTAAATGGTCTAGCGGTGTGTGTCAACCGTTTGAACCGAGGCCGAACCCGTTAGGTTCGATTATGCAGATAATCTGGCGCCAAATGGTAGTGTTCAGCACTATCGTGTCCCGGTTAGATGGTAATGTATGGCCCAGTAATAAATATCACATAAACATAACAACTTAGATCTCAGGGGGGCAACGCATCTACATTTTGACTTCTGGTTTTTATGTAAATGTCTAATGGCTGCAGTCATCACTTAACATCAAAGTGAGCTGCATGCTTGTTCGCCACCTTCATAACATAAAAAAATATATATTCGTTTTGGGTCTGGTTGTACCCATATATTTTTTTATTCTCGTGTAATAATAAATGGCAACCATCGACTATGATTGGTCTGTGATGGCAACCGAACCGCGAATTGCCGAACGAATGTTGGACCTCGAATCTTCTCAAATATAAATATAATAATGGTAACCCATTATACGTCCCACTGTTGGGCACGAGTCTCTCCCCTTTTTGGGGGGAGGCCTGGAGCTTATTCCACCACGCTGTTCCAATGCGGGTTGGTGGAGATACTGGTTTGTGGCCAACCCGCTGTCGGATGTTTTCAAACCGCCTATAAGGCCTCCGATGAGGTTTAGCGACTGCTATCTATCGATAGCAATCGGGACCGACGGCTTTACGTGCCCTCTGAAGCACGGAAACGCGCATTTTAATTTGCCATTAGCGGTCACCCATCACACACCCGACCGCGCCCGTATCGCTTAACCGAGTAGATCGCTTACGATCTACACCAACCGTAGGGTCATGCGCGCTTCTGTAAAAAATTTAAACAACAATAATCCACCAGGGAATCAAACCCGGGATAACAATTGTTTAAGTATTATTTTTGAAAAATTATGATAAAATTGTATCAAAACATATAACAATCTCCAGGTATCTCATATTTTTCTTTCATCGAGAAGTGCCGGGTAGAATACTCAAGCCGAGTAGTGTCTATCAGTTTGATAGGTAAGTGGTAGAACTGATTCTTTAGAATTGTTCTCATTGGATTTATTTAGAACATTCGCAGTGAGACTTCAAGAATGATATTTTTCAAATAATTTAGACTCTCTGAAGAAAACGGTACTTATAATATATCAAAATACACATTTATCGTCCAATGTTTTTTTAAAACAAAAAATGTAACTTCACACCTGTAATCCCCGAAGGGGTAGACAGAGGTAAATTCATACATTCAATCATACATGCACCCACGATTCGCCGGTTACGTTTTGGCCCATGTAACGGATGGAGAGCCTATTGACATCTCCGGGCACATTACCACACTTCGAGATACTGGGAAGCTTCCAAATAATGAAAAAATCCCAATAGAACTAGCGATAAAGGATTTTACACCGTTATCTCTAATATCCCCCGACCCGGGAATCGAACGACCCCAGCGTAGTAGTAGTGGACTGCTACCACTAGGCTACTGAGGCAGGCTACTGTTTTAAACAGTTTCTTACAAACAGCAAACAGTTATAAATAACAGTAATCTGTCAACGTAACAACGTAGCTATCTAGGTGGTCTAGCAAGAGACCTACATTTTGCGGTTTTGTAGATACTAACTGAATAGAAGTGTATTGTAACTTATCAATTTGGTAACAGTTAGATGTGATTTTCAATGTTGAAACGCATTGTATCAAAATGTTTGGTAAACGTTCATGTAATGTCTATATTTTTTTCGTAACTGTCAGTAATATTTAGTTAAGTTAATATTTAACACGCAATGCCACAAATCTAATTTGTGGTAAAAATCTAATGTCAGAGTAATACTTGAAGGCGCCATAATATTAACGTAATCTCACGCCTATTATCCCCGAACGGATAGGCAGAGGTAAATGCATGCATTGAAGCACACTTGCAAACATCCACGATTCGTCGGCTACATTTTGGATTGCCCCATGTAACAGGTGGCGAGCCTGTTGAAATCTCCAGGCACATTGTCAAGCTCCGAGGGATTGGTATATAACACTTTATTGTGGGTACTCGAGAAATTAACACTCACATTAGTAATTAAACCAGATAAGTACAAAAGGCGGTTTTATCGAGAAAAGAACGATTTCTTTCAGACAACATTTGGGCGACTAACAAAGCAAGGTTCCTAATTTATACACCGGTCGCAAATTATTGATACTGTTTACTAAAGACCATTTGAACATAGATTAATAAATGAAATAAAGATAAAAAGATATAGTATGAAAGACAGGGAGTTGTGAGAAAAACTGCTTGCTTATTGGAAACATCATTGCATTTTACTGGTGGTAGAGTTCCAGTGACGGAGCTCGCGGGCGTAGGCACCACCGCATTACCTAATATACTTGCCGCTAAATGGTAGTGTTCAGCACTATCGTGTTCCGGTCAGGTGGTAATGTACGGCCCTGTAATTTCAGGCACAGAGGCATATCACCTAATGCCTCAGGAGTGGCAGCGCATCTGCATTTTGACCTCTGGTCATTGTGTGGGTGTCTATAGGCTGCAGTTATCACTTAACATCAATGTGAACTGCAAGCTTGTTTGCCACTTTTATAACATAAAAAAAAATTAAAAAAAAAGATTCATCTTCGTTATTTATTGAGATGTATCAATTATATGAATATTATTATTTTAAAGAGTTTGAAGAACGTCCTTGATCTCATTCAGAGTTACGACACAAATTCTTTCAACCAAACATAGCTTTGGCAAACTACAAATTGTACATCTTACTAATATTTTGACGTGAGAATTTTATTTACGTATTGTAAAATCATAATTATAATATTTTTGATTTTTAAATCCTCATAATATTTAACTCCTAAGTCAAATAGGAACTTTTTGATTACTGAAATTCTGTTAAGAAGAAAATATTGCTACTAATATTTTCAGAATTGATAAATAGATTTTTATTTTATTGGATTTTCACAATTACTTACACATGCGAGTGAAATATTTTTATAATATATAAATGGAAAGAACAAATTGACTTCAGGCGGACTTGAACCCGCGACCACCGAGTCTCCATCTCTAGTCCAGCCGTTCTCCCTGAGCTACCAACTTTCGTGTTTATCAAAAAAATTTTTTTTTAATATTTTTTAGTAAAATAGTCACAAGAAAAAAATCTACCAAAAAAAAAAATCTTCTGACTGTCTCCGAAACCGACAACATAATGATTTAATAACACGTAATCACATTATGGCGTTGCATAAGCCGTGCAAACATTTCGTATTACATACACACAATGAGCGTTGCCAACTTTTTATGAGTTAACGAACCAACTTTTTGAAATAAATTTTATTTTTAAAGAAAAATGGAAAGAAAAATTTGACTTCAGGCGAGACTCGAACTCATAGTTGGTAATAGATGGCGCTGGTGCTACCATAAAGCAATGCAATAGATGTGAAGGAAAGATTTGACAAATCGGGCAGGGCTTCAGTAGCTCAATTGGAAGAGCGGCTGGACTAGATTCCCAGTAGGTCGCGAGTTCGAGTCTCGCCTGAAGTCAAATTTTTCTTTCCATTTTTCTTTAAAAATAAAATATATTTCACAAGCATGTGTTAATGCGAAATAAAATAAAACAATTTTTGAAATAAGATAATTATAATACCGCTCTTCTTAATTTTAAGAATATAGAAAAACGTCATGCGCTGCATAGAGTTCAATTTTTTTTTTATGTAATGGAAGTGGCAAACAAGCATGCAGCTTACATTGATGTTAAGTGATGATTGCAGCCTATAGACACCCACACAAAGACCAAGGTCAACATACAGATGCGTTACCACTTCTGAGGCCTAAGGTGTTATGCCTCTGTGCCGGAAATTACAGGGCCGTTACTGTCCGGAACACGATAGTGTTGAACACTACCATTTAGCGGCAAGTATATTAGGTAATGCAGTGGTGCCTACGCCCGCGAGCTCACTGCGTCACTGGAGCTCTACCACCAGTTACATATAAAGTTAAATTATAGAAATCAGATAAATTATCTTCTCTCCAGCCGTAACATGTCTACTGTATGACAAAACCTTCGCCAAAGACGCCCACTACTGTGTTGTGCGACATTGGGGGACGAAAATGTCAGTCACAATTGGTACCTACTAGAGACTTGAAATTTTGACACATTTAATCATTTTTTTTTTATGTTACGGAAGTGGCAAACAAGCATGCAGTTCACATTGATGTTAAGTGATGACTGCAGCCTATAGACACCCATACAAAGACCGAGGTCAAAATGCAGATGCGTTACCACTCCTGAGGCCTAAGGTGTTATGCCTCTGTGCCGGAAATTACAGGGCCGTACATTACCACCTGACCGGAACACGATAGTGCTGAACACTACCATTTAGCGGCAAGTATATTAGGTAATGCGGTGGTGCCTACGCCCGCGAGCTCCGTCACTAGAGCTCTACCACCAGTAAAAAAGGTCATGCCGACAAAGTGGTAGAATAAAAACATGAATAACAAAATATTTACGGTACTTCCCCTATATAATAACGCGCGGAATTTTTTTTTCGTTGTCTGTATAGTGTGTATAATTCAAAAATGTTAGGGGTGTGCAAATATCATTTTTCGATTAAGTTAACTGTTCGTGACTTATTAAGCTTTAAAGTGCCAATTTTCGTTAGAGTCAAGTGTCTCCCCCTTATACCAACTAAACGGTTGTTAAAAGAAATTCAAATGATACAGCACTTAGCAACATACAACGAAATTAAAAGGAAAACTATCACACTTATGTTGGCTTAACAAGTTTGCGAGTAATAGTCGACCAAATGTAATTTACTCGAAAATTTCGAACAACTCTATAGAATATACATCTTTTTTCATTACATTATTCAAACCTAAAAACTACGAAACCCTACACTGCGCGTGGCCCGACACGCACTTGACTAGTTTTTTATAAAGATAATTAAAGGCGATAGTATTCACTTGCCACCAATGTGATCTGTATAATGGTTTGTAACTTGACTATATAAGAAGCACCTTCGCCTTTGGGTAATACAAACGAAACGTTCTATGTATATAAACAAAAGTTTTATAATACAAATAAATAACCTTCAATCCAAGAACCATAAACGCAAACCATTTCCCATGACTGGTATGTAACATATCTCGAAAATCTTTAACAACTATGTTCTAACAGTCGGACAATGTTTTACAACAAAATGAAAATGAACCTGCATCTTATCCGCAAGGCCAGTAACTGGCAGCCACATAAATATCTCGCATATCGACGAGATATACACAGATTCCCACCATTATTATTCCAGCTGCCAAGTACGAGTTATCGGGGTAGGCAGAGCACTGGTGGTAGAGTTATGACGGAGCTCGCGGGCGCAAGCCCCACCGCGCTACCTAATATACTTGCCGCTAAATGGTAGTGTTCAGCACTATTGTTCCGGTCAGGTGGTAATTTACGGCCCTGTAATTTCCGACACAGAGGCATAACACCTTAGCCCTCAGAAGTGGTAACGCATCTGCACTTTGACATCTGGTCTTTGTGTAAGCGTCTATAGGCTGCAGTCATCACTTAACATCAATGTGAACTGCATGCTTGTTTGCCACTTCCATTACATTAAAAAAACATGCAGCACCTAATATATCTGCCTTAATCCACCTTCCGTGTATCCTCTACATTCATCAGTTATCAATTGGTTTTACTGGTATCATTTCAGTCTAGGAGCTTCATGGCATAAGCACCACCGCATTACCTAATCGATCTGCCGCCAAACGGTAGTGTTCAGAACTATCGTGTTCCGGATAAGTGGTATGGCCCTGTATTAACTGTCACAGAGGCAAGACAACTAAGGTCTCAGGGGTGGCAACGCATCTGCATTAATCTCTGGTCTGTCTGTGGGTGTATATATGCTGCAGTCATCACTTAACATCAGTGAATTGCATGCTCGTGAACCACCGCCTTGCGATCGGCAATCCGCATGCCAAGCGTGGCGACCGCCATTGCTTGGTTGAGTGACTGCACTAGTGGAAGAATTCTCCTCCACTATAGGGCGATTGGGTCGTCACGTCCCGACACCTCAAACTTACTACAAAGTACGTGAAATGGGAGTGAGATAATCAATTGTGCTTTAAGAAAGCCCTTCGAATTGAAGATAACATGTTCTCATATAACATCTATACTTAATATGAAACGGAAAAGTTCGTTGGTTTGTTTGTTTGCTAGAACGCGCTTATCTCAGGAACTACTGCTCCGATTTTTTAAATTATTTCAGCGTTAGATAGTCCATTCATCGAGGAAGGCTTGCAACACATTGTCATTTAACATTGCGCTAAGATGAGTAGGAGAGACCCTCTCCTACTCATCTTAGCGCAATGTAAAAAGGTACAACACATCGCGCGAGCAACCGGGGCGGGCAGCTAGTATTCTGATAAACCTAAAGTAAACCACTACCTTACCTTCTACGCACCACACGCAACCACAAGGCACACACAAGGTCCGATCATTTCCCATACCTCACATTGTCCATTGTTACGATTGTTCTCGCCATTATCCACTTCCATGGCCATATACGCCATATAATATATAATACATGTCGAAATTGAGACAGGACAAGAAAATGATTTTGTCGGTTTCTAGGAAATATCAGCTTTGTTTTTTAAAGCACAGTTGATTCCATGTCAAGTTTAAAGAATCTTTAGTGTTTATAAACTCAGTAAAGGAAGCAAACAATATTTCCTATTATCATTAACCTATTCAGCTGCAGTAAAATATGACAATTGATTTCATATTGTTCGTGGACGATATCGTCCACGTGTTGCTTAAAATTGTTTGCTGGAAAATCGTATCGTTATTGAAATTAATATAACAACATCTCCAAAAAAATAAAAGCTATGAATGTAAATGCAACTCCTGAGACCTAATATGTTATACCTCAGTGCTGTTCACCATTTGAACACTACAATTTAGCTGCAAGTAAGTGATGCCAACTGTTGCCGTTCAACATGGCAATGCGGCCAGTGTTCTGGGGTTACAGCAAGAGGAGAGCGATGTAGAATTCTTCGATTTATGTACGTAGGTAATTAATCGGCTTTGTAAAACTAATCAAGATAGATTCGAGATAGGCTGTGTGTATATATTTATTAGTATCTTATATTTTTTTCATGACTAAAGATTGACAGACAAGCAGACAGGCCACATGATGAAAAGTGGCCATCGTCGCCTATGAACATTTGCAATACCAGGAGAGTTGCCAAAGCATTGTCAGCCCTGAAGGACTCTTTTGACACCACTTTTGAAAAATCCCATATTGTAGCACCCAGAGAACACTTCAGAGGGATGTTTGTTCTACAATTTTGTAATTATTTATTAAATTCTCAATTAAGACATTGTTGGAGCCATCGCTTTGTCTCCGAGCCGGGTTTTTCTTTCAGTGACCACTCTGGAACTTGAAAGCCATTATTTCAATAGCTATATGTCAATAGCTTCAAGTCATGTGTTCGAAGTTGTGTGTATTGCTAAAGAGCGAACACAAGAAATACAATTTCAAAACTGCATAGGGAGTTACATAAGACCCACTAGGATATGTGTACGTGCGTACATTTAATATTGTGGGCGCAAATAGTTGCGTGGTAACAAGGAAGTTTGTAGAAAGTGTTTGGATTTGAATGAGACCCACGCGTTAAAAGATGTTTTTTTTAATAAATCATCTTTATTATACTGGCTCATTTATTATATACTCTTCTGCATTGTTAAGTATTCGTTAATGATGTTCATTAGGAAGGTTTGTGTATATAATTTGTCAAAGTAATGTGTCAATTAATTGGAATAATAATTTAAAATACATGTTGAAGGTGTTGGAAAAAATCAAGCAGCATAGCTTTTATTGAAGTCGCTGCCTAAGCATTTTGAAATAAGTATAACAAAAAAAAATTTGGTGGAATATTTTCACTTGGATAGATCTACAAAAAGACCGCCATTGCATATATATATCTTTTAAAAATAGCTAACTATACCCATTATATGTCCGAAAAATTGATAACATACGACGCGGTAATTAATAAGACCAAAACATATAAATCTTTATCAACTTAAATAATTTAGTTACCTAAAACATTTCACGTACATTATTATAATATATTATATAACACCACGTAATTAACATTAAAATCTTACCCCCTTATTCATAAACGTATTTTAGCTAAAGTGTTGCTAATCTCTCCTTTGTCTTTTTCTATCCTGTACATTTGAAAATGCAATTGACAAAGACAAAGCATTCTAAAGTTAAAACGTATCTAATGTACGTTTATGAATAAGGGGGTTAGAATTTATAGTATGGCAGAACGACGTTTGCTAGATCAGCTAGATTTGTATAAATTAATTCAGTATACGTGACTTACAAGTTATATTTGCGAGTATACATAAAGCGGACTTAATTCCATGTGGTATTAAGTCCGCTTTATGTATACTCATTTATGTATTTTTTTTTACTGGTGGTAGAGCTCCAGTGACGGAGCTCGCGGGCGTAGGCACCACCGCATTACCTAATATACTTGCCGCTAAATGGTAGTGTTCAACACTATCGTGTTCCGGACAGGTGGTAATGTACGGCCCTGTAATTTCCGGCACAGAGGCATAAGACCTTAGGCCTCAGGAGTGGTAACGCATCTGCATTTTGACCTTGGTCTTTGTGTGGGTGTCTATAGGCTGCAGTCATCACTTAACATCAATGTGAACTGCATGCTTGTTTACCACTTCCATTACATAAAAAAAAAAAAATGTATACTAAGAGGTGCAATGTTTGGTACTGGTATCAAGATAGGTTTGAAAGATTTTTAAACATGTAATGGTAATTGTGAGTTTATGTTTATATTATTATCTTATTGACCACTAGCTGTTGCCGCGCGTGTATGTCATGTATTACGCGTAATCTGTGGAACCTACAATTATTTTTTAATTGACCATAACTTCTTCTTCCCTTAACTGATTTTTACGAAACAAGACAGTTTTGACAACGCTCCTAATTACACGTAATCCACGTGTGAACGTTCAAATCCGTTGAGTAGTTTCGAAGTTATAGACAGACAGACAGACAGACAATAATCACAATAAATGTTTTTTTCTGTTTCTGTTACTCTTCTTTCATTTAATATATAGACACTCAATTTTTACTGTCTTATTATATGTATTTATTAGCTGTGCCCGCGACTTCGCCTGCGTGAGAATTTATTATTGTTCAGTATCTACCCGGACGAAGTCGGGGGCGCAGCTAGTCTAAAAGTAGCCTAAGTTACTCCTTATTACATAAGCTATCTGCCAGTGAAAGTCCCGTCAAAATCGGTCCAGCCGTTTCCAAGATTAGCCCCGCCAAACAGACAAACAGACACACAGACAGACAGACACACAGACAGACAGACAGAAAAATTGTAAAAAATGTTGTTTTGGCATATCTACCGTGTATACATATGCATTTAGTAAAAAGCGGTTATTTTTATATTAAAACTCAAACAGACACTCCAATTTTATTTATTTGTATGTATGTATGTATATGTATTGATAATAACCGGCTAGATACAATCGTCACAAGCCGACGAGCGACGTCTGCGACACTCGCTCGCCTCGTCGCAAATTCCTAGCGGTCGACATTGAACGCGACCGTACCCTTGCGACGTTACGCCTTTCTACAAATACCATTTGACAAAACACTTTAATTATGATGTATCATTGATAGCTGGCTTCGGGACGTGACGACCCCACCGCCCACTAGCGGAAGAATATTTTTTTCATAATGAATGTGGCAGATAAGCATGCAGTTCAGTTCACATTGATGTTAAGTGATGACTGCAGCCTATAGACACCCACACAAAGAGCAAGATCAAATTCAGATGCGTTACCACTCCTGAGGCCTAAGGTGTTATGCCTCTGTGCCGGAAATTACAGGGTAGTATAGGTAATGCGGCGGTGCCCACGCTCTCGAGCTCCGTCAATGGAGCTCTGCCAGCAGTGAAATATATTCATAACTTCACTGGTGGCAGAGCACATTGTCATGAAGTCAATAATAATTGTATTATTGACTTCGAGAGAGAAAAAACGGAGAAAAATCTAGAATTGAATTTTAATGAACTTGTACACTTCACTGGTACCTATAATTTAATACTACACATAAAAGGGCAGGAGTTTACGAAGTGCATGCCAATGTAAATCTTTTAAAGGTCACCCAAGGACATCGGCTGAATAACTCATCGAAGACCTGCGAAATATTTCCTTGATCATTTCGACATGTTTATTTTCGTTCGTCATACTTTAAAACATTTTTACCATACAAAGTGATAGCGAGGATAACGTAACTTCACGCCTGTAATCCCCGAAGGGGTAGGCAGAGGTAAATGCATGCATTCAAGCCTACACGCAAACACCCACGATTCGCCGGTTGCGTTTTGGCCCATGTAACAGGTGGCGAGCCTATTGACATCTGCGGGCACATTGCCAAACTTTGAGGTACTGGGAAATTTCCAGAAAATGGAAATATCCCAATAGAACCAGAGATAAAGGCCTTTACACCATTACCTCTGATAAAAACCCCCTACCCGGGAATCGAACCCAGGACCTCAGCGTAGTAGTAGTGGCCTGCTACCACTAGGCTACCGAGGCATGGCGAGGATCAATGATATTATTATACTTAAATAACCATTGCCATTCAAAGGGGCAATGCTGCTAGTATTTCGGGACTTTCACTGGTAGATAGCTGATGTAATAAGGAGTAACTTTTATACTAGCTTCGCCCACGACTTCGTCCGGGTAGATACTGAACCATTATAAATTGTCACGCGGACGAAGTCGCGGGGACAACAAGTACAATATATGTATCTTTGAATGTGCATACCCCTTTGGAAACTACAGGCGTACTGTAACCTTTCTCGTTTTCATCAAATATATTGGCCTGATAACAGTAAGTTTTGACGCAGTATATTTTATTAGTCATATTCAACAATTTAATATACATATTAATATAGGTATAAATAAATACAGAACGACATTCGAAGGCTTAATTCCGTATAACGTGACGCAGTTAAAATTCAAAGTAGATAGGCACAAAAAACGTTCATTTCAAGTTTTTTGCGACTACACGGTTGATCGATGTGGTCTAATTCAAGATCGTGTATGCATGACGCATACAGTGGTCAGTCTCATTTATTATAAGTTATTTTATCAATACATGAATAATAATAATGGAAACCCATTGGTGGTGGCGTTGGTGGCGTTTGTGGCATTGGTGGCGTTAATGGCGTTGGTGATGTTGGTGGCGTTGGTGGAGTTGGTAGCGTTGGTGGCGTTGGTGGCATTGGTGGCGTTAGTTTAATTTCGTGTACGAAAAGTATTAATGTAAATCAGATTATTTTAGCTATCCATAAATGTTTTTATATGATCCAAAATTATAATGGCAACCCATTATACGTCCCACTGCTGGGCACGAGTCTCTCCCCTTTTTGGGGGGAGGCCTGGAGCTTACTCCACCACGCTGCTCCAATACGAATTGGTGGAGGTGGGTGGGTTAGTGGCCAACCCGCTGTCGGATGTTTTCAAATCGTCCATAAGGCCTCCGACAAGGTTTAACGACTGCTATCCATCGATAGCAACCGGGACCGACGGCTTAACGTGCCCTTCGAAGCACAGAAACGCGCATTTTATTTGCCACTAGCGGTCACCCATCACACTATCCGACCGCGCCCGTAGTGCTTAACCGAGTAGATCGCTTGTTTACGATCTACACCAGCCGCTGGGCCATGCACGCTTCAGTCCAATGTTATCCAAAATTAAACCAAAAGTAATATCCAAAAAATGCTGCCCAGAGTTAAAGTTGAAATAAAATGTTTGAGTTTGATTTTGAATAAAAAACAATAACTAATATATATTAATAACTGCCTCAGTGGCGTAGAGGTAGCAGAGGGCTATCAGAGATAACGGTTTAAAATCCTTTGGTTCTATTGGGATTTTTCCATTTTCTGGAAGTTTCCCAGTACCTCGGAGTTTGGTAATGTGCCCGGAGATAGCAACAGGTTCGCCACCTGTTACATGGGCCAAAAATGTAACCGGCAAGTCGTGGGTGTTTGCATTTATGCTTGAATGCATGCATTTACCTCTGCCTACCCCTTCGGGGATTACAGGCGTGAAGTAACGTTAAAAAACAATAAATACTGACTCAGAAGGGCATCTTAACTAGCCTGTTTCCGACAGATAGGAAAAGATTTTGGACGTGAGGGTACAGTCTCGTTCAATGTCGAGTGCGAGATATTCGCGACGAGGCGAGCCAGTGTCGCAGACGTCCTTTTATAACGATTTTGTATATCCTGTTATTATTAATACAAATTCCATACAAACGCTTATTTTGGCCTCTTTTCAGTACATCAATCAGTGACGTATATTTACACGTGCACCTGTGTGCGTAGCACGTACAAAATACCAACCGTCGCCCATAAGAGGGGAGATTGGGTGATGCGGGGAAATCGGGCGGGACGTCGAAGTGTCCATTCTATACGTAATATTATTACATATTCTCTGCTTCATTCCTATATTTCCCAAACGGGTAGTCAGAGATAAATGAGAGATAAATACATGCATTCCAAATACTTATGATTCGCCATTAACGTTTTTTGTATTGCATATTTCGGGTCTGCAGAGAGTTATCTTATTCGCTCCTTACTTATCTGACATTTAACGACCATTTTGATCAAGTTTGGACCAATACCGGACTATCAGTGCTTACGTAGGCAGTGTGCAACAGAGATAACGCTCTACGAAGTCGATACTAGCCGATTGTCTCTTTCGTAGGCTAGATTATTGGAGCATTGAGCTCCAATAATCTTACAATTTTCTCTAATGGAAAACTCACAAAGAACATTGACCTGAGTATTTTCCTAATGGTGATGTAGCGTCCACTACATTAAGGCGCCAACTAGTGGAATACAATGAAACCTTACAGTACTTGTCTAGTACGATAGATGGCGTGCAGTCAAATTACATCGCACAAACGAAGATTTCTCAAGAGTTGGCTTATATACAACTTCCCAACGTCAACCGTTGGGCCGCGGCCCGCCAGGCGCTACCACCTCGCCTGGTCGGAGGATCCTCCCTTTTCGTCGGAGGAACAATTCCATCCGTTCCTCCACAGTGCCATTTAATTTTTTATTTATGTAATGGAAGTGGCAAACAAGCATGCAGTTCACATTGATTTTAAGTGATGACTGCAGCCTATAGACACCCATACAAAGACCAAGGTCAAGATGCAGATGCATTACCATCAATGAGGCCTAAGGTGTTACGCCTCTGTGCCGGAAATTACAGTGCCGTACATAAATTATGCACGGCTCTGTCATTTCCGACCCCCAGGGCATAATTTTTTAGGTCTCAGGACTAGCAACGCATGTACACCGAAACCTCTGGATGGGGATGTAAACAGTGGCAAGGGCCATGTATCCTTAATTATTTTAAACAAAACACCAGCTCATTTGTGACTCATGGGACAATAAACCTGTAAACCTAATAGGTGGAGTACTATCCAAAACTCCACCTTCGGTTAGTACTCCACCTATTTGGTTAAGGGTATTCAGAATCATGTTTTACTGGTGGTAGAGCTCCAGTGACGGAGCTCGCGGGCGTAGGCGCCACCGCATTACCTAATATACTTGCCGCTAAATGGTAGTGTTCAGCACTATCGTGTTCCGGTCAGGTGGTAATGTACGGCTCTGTAATTTCTGGCACTGAGGCATAACACCTAATGCCTCAGGAGTGGCAGCGCATCTGCATTTTGACCTCTGGTCATTGTGTGGGTGTCTATAGGCTGCAGTCATCACTTAACATCAATGTGAACTGCATGCTTGTTTGCCACTTTTAATACATAAAAAAAAAAATTAAAAAAAAAAAATCATGTACTGAAATATAAAAGTCGCAGCGGAAGTTTTTGTTGACAGATATATTTGGCACTACATAAATTTACTTACCCTATAAAAAACTTGATTTAAGGCTATACCTATGATAACGCTCTGTGGAGGAGCCTTTAAAGACACATATACCCACTTAAAGATTAATTTATTACGTAATTTCATAAAAATGACAAAATTATCTAAAGAGCTACCAAAACCCAATCTGACAATATCTGTCAAAAAAGCTCCGAGCGCGTTGAAGTCTAATATATGGACGACGCAAATAAGCACGTATATTGCCATTTGACAGTTGTAACTATCACTTTTGCCTCCTCGAACGAACGAATCTTCATCATCCCTCCCTCAGCGCGGGAAGCGCAACAGAGGGGGGGGGATGGTTCGGGGATTGAGGGAATCCTCGTACCCCGGGCCTATCTGCCCCCGAGGCGTCGGGGGCGTGGTCCTAAATGGGGGATTGTGGCACGCGGGGAAACTCACTGAGAGAGGCCATATAATAATATAATATATACAAACTTTTTTTTTTTTTTTCCCCTTTTTTTTCCCCCTCCCCAACGTTATTCCCTCGCGTGCCGCTTACAAATTTGCCTCCTCATTATCTGTACTTGGGGATGTAGACGGTGGTAAAGGCGTAGTTAGATCAAGACCCATCACATAAATCAAATAGGTGGAGTACAATCCAAAGGTGGAATCAAGAGTCTACAGAATCATCTATTAAAATATAGAAGCCGCAGTATAGGTTTTTATTAATATAATTATTTGGGACTCCATGAGTCTACCTTTTCTTTATGTCAAAGGTATGACAGACAAGCAGACGGGCCACCTGATGGAAAGTGGTCACCGTCGCCTATGAACATTTGCAACACCAGGGGAGTTTCCAACGCGCTGCCAGCCCTGAAGGACTCTTTTGACGACCTATCCTATAAAAACCTTTATTTAAGTAACTGCCTCGGTAGCCTAGTGGTAGCAGGCCACTACTACTACGCTGAGGTCCTGGGTTCGATTCCCGGGTAGGGGGTTATCAGAAATAATGGTGAAAAAGCCTTTATTTCTGGTTCTATTGGGATTTTTCCATTTTCTGGAAATTTCCCAGGACAGTAAAGTTTGGTAATGTGCCCGGTGATGTCAACAGGCTCGCCACCTGTTACATGGGCCAAAACGTAACCGGCGAATCGTGGCTGTTTGCATGTATGCTTGAATGCATGCATTTACCTCTGCCTACCCCTTCGGGGATTACAGGCGTGAAGTTACGTAAATACCCATATATTCCTTACTTAGACATTGACTTATACGTAAAAGAGCTACAAAAACAATCTTACACTAGCTGTCAAAATAGCTTCGAGCGCGTTGAAGTCTTATATATGGGCGATACAACTTAGCACATATATTGCCATTTGACAGTTGTAACTATCACTTTTTAATTTTAGTTTTTTTTTTTCCTTTTTCTCATTTTTTTTTATTTTAATACGATAACTTTTTGTGGTGAGTACTTGTGTTACATGTTTTTATTACTGTGTACTTTTTGATTTGTTTTTTTCTAAGTTTTATGTTTTTATTTCTCTATGTACACCTGTTGTCTTGGGACTGTACCAATAAAGATATTTTCATTTTATTTTCTACACTCTCTGCATACCCCGTTAGGGACCTGGCGTGAAGATACATACATACATACATACATTTTTTTCTCTTCATTTCATTTTCTTTTCGTTTCATTTCATTTTCATTTCATTTCATTTCATTTCATTTTCATTTCATTTCATTTTCATTTCATTTCATTTCATTTTTACTCCACATTATTTGTACTTGAGACGGTGGTAAAGGCGAAGTTAGATCAAGACCCATCACCTAAACCAAATAGGTGGGGTAGAATCCAAAGGTGCAATCAAGAGTCTACAGATTCATGGCCTGAATTCTAGACTGACTATCATATAAAAAACTTAATTCAAATATTATATAAAAATACGCTTACACTCACAGCCCCACAGTAGGTACAAACCTGTGTCGTGGGTGCCGTTATACACATACAACACATACACAAACACCCAGACCCGAAACAAATATCTGTAGGCCATACAAATATTTGTCCCGGTGCGGGGATCGAACCCGCGATCCTTCGAATCAAGCGGCCATCTCACACCGCTGGACTAACCGGGTCGTCATATTGTATACACCATACTTAGACATTCACTTATACGCAATTAGCTACAAAAACCCAATCTGACAATAAAAAAAAAAAACGTAACTTCACGCCTGTAATCCCCGAAGGGGTAGGCAGAGGTAAATGCATGCATTCAAGCATACATGCAAACACCCACGATTCGCCGGTTACGTTTTGGCCCATGTAACAGGTGGCGAGCCTGTTGACATCTCCGGGCACATAACCAAACTTCGAGGTACTGGGAAATTTCCAGAAAATGGACAAATCCCAATAGAACCAGAGATAAAGGACTTTACACCATTATCTCTGATAAAAAATCGAATAAAGAATCGAACCCAGGACCTCAGCGTAGTAGTAGTGGTAATCTGACAATAGCTGTCAAAAAAGCTACGAGCGCGTTGAAGTCTGATATATGGGCGACACAACTAAGCACGTATATTGCCATTTGACAGTTGTAACTCTCACTTTTTACTCCACATTATTGTTTATTGAAATGAAACACACGCTTTTGTTCGAATAACTTTCATTTGTACTTAATTGCTACCGCTTTTTTTAATCTGTGGGACCGACGATGATATTGCTGTCTCTTCTGCCCCGCCATAGAGTAACGAAACAATAGAAGTTCATGGCCATTAATATTATTCTTGTAGTCAAATTGATAATTAGCGGCAGTTATAATGTAGGTTAATATTATTCGTTTTTTTTTAAATAACGTTCTTAATTTGATAAAAAGTATCCGTTGCCTATTTCTCAGTATTAATTAAATTTCGAAAAGGCTTTATTTTAGAACGTAATTAATGATGTTTTTTATTCCTAATTCTGTGGACAAATATTTAATTTTATAGCAAAATCGTGAGAACATTTTGTATTCAGAAATGGAGGATGGATAATTTAACATTAACTATAGGCAAAATTTAAATATATATTTTTTTAGTTTTTTAACACAATATTATTCGTTTTCCTATATTATGATGTGAAAGTATTTTTATTTTTTATACGCTTACACTCACAGCCCCACAGTAGGTATAAACCTGTGTCGTGGGTGCCGTTGTACACATACAACACATACACAAACACCCAGACCCGAAACAAATATCTGTAGGCCATACAAATTTTTGTCCCGGTGCGGGGATCGAACCCGCGACCCTTCGAATCAAACGATGGTTTCACACCGCTGGACTAACCGAGTCGTCAAATCTCTCACGTACACTTGTTCCTCGGTGGTTCAATGGTAATTGATTTGATACTTTATAGAAATTTAATACCCGCACAGTGACACATAATATTGTTGTTGTATTGTATCTTCACGCCAGGTCCCTAACGGGGTAGGCAGAGAGTGTAGAGCGCCAGACATCCCGGTTCTGACAAACCTCTCGTGCCTCGTCTACCTTCATCATTCTCTTCATACATGCACGCCGATTCCTAAGACTTTTGACCCCACCATCAGACAGAACTCGACCTATTTGGTCATGGTAGGTCAGTCTTGGTCTTCCTGGGCCTCTGCAACCATCCACATTCGCATTGTATATCTGTTTAGTCATTCGCTCATTCGACATTTTTTCTATATGCCCGAACCATCGGAGCATGGCTTTTTTCATTTTTACACCGATACTATCATTCACACAAAGTCTCTTTCTTACACATAATATAATATAATATAATATATAAAATAAAATACGCTTACACTTACAGCCCCACAATAAGTACAATCATGTGTCATGGGTACCGTAGTTCATATACAACACATACCCAAATTTATGAAATACTAGCTGTAGCCCGCGGCTTCGCCCGTGTGGATCTCGTTTTATAATTAACTAAGTAGTCTATGTTCTTTCTCAAAGTCAGCTCTATCTCTGTACCAAATTTCATTAAAATCGTTTCAGTCGTTTGGACGTGAAATGGTAACAGACAGACAGAGTTACTTTCGCATTTATAATATTAAGTAGGGATTTCCTTCTGATTTTTTTTTTTTTTTTTTATGTAATAAAATAGGCAAACAAGCATGCAGTTCACATTGATGTTAAGTGATGACTGCAGCCTATAGACACCCACACAATGACCAGAGGTCAAAATGCAGATGCGCTGCCAATCCTGAGGCCTAAGGTGTTATGGCCTCTGTGCCTGAAATTACAGGGCCGTACATTACCACCTGACCGGAACACGATAGTGCTGAACACTACCATTTAGCGGCAAGTATATTAGGTAATGCGGTGGTGCCTACGCCCGCGAGCTCCGTCACTGGAGCTCTACCACCAGTAAAATTTTATTGCTTCGCTGCTGATTAGGCAACCGATAGTGAAGTCAAATGTTTCTTTTTATTTTTCTTGAAATATATATCGCATATCGCTAGCATGAGTTGTTGCGATAAATAATATAAAAACATACACAAACACCCAGACCCGAAACAAATATCTGTAGTCCATATATATACATTGCCTTCGGCGGCGTCGTGTGACGGGTTGCTCACTTCCCTTCAAAATGGTCGAGGAGAGCAATGGCTGCCACATGCGTCATACTCGTGAACGGGTGCTGATTGTGGGGACTGGTCTGTTGTGATTTGCGGGTGTTATTTTCTATCACGATATTAAGCTGTTGATGGGTATTTGCGTATGTGTTTATATGCAAATATTTATATGCCATGGACGTTCACATTATCTTTATTTTATTTAATAATATTTGCATGAAATCTAAGGTTTTGACAAAAGAGCAACACGCTGAGTTTGTTCGGTAGCGGAGTACTTTTCAGTAGTGCCTGCACTTGGAACTCTGCTAAGTGAATGACTATGATTATGACGAACAGATTTTTCATTTTCTTCTATGAAGGAATTGAACCCGTGAGCCTCGATTCAAACGGTCCATACAAACCGCTGGACCAACGGTAACCGGCGAATCGTGGGTGGTTTGCATGTATGCTTGAAGCATGCATTTAAATCTGCCTACCCCTTCGGGGATTACAGGCGTGAAGTTACGTTTTACAAATATTTTTTGGAGTTTGCTAATGTGCCCAGCGAATTTTTTTTATGGCAAAAGGATGAAATGATCAATACTTGTTTTGGACATGTTGTATTTTGCGTTGTGTTTTCTACATTTATGTACGTATTTGGATCTTAATATCATATGATAGGTTCTTGGAATCGGTATTCTTTCTTTTTATAAACCTTTAAGGTTATTTACTTATTTATTAATAAAAAATCTAAGTAATTTAATCTCATCTCATATATCAATATATACATACATATATATTCGACCAGCCGGTTAGTCCAGCGGTGTGAGATGACCGTTTGATTCGACAGGTCGCAGGTTCGATCCCCAAATATTTGTATGGCCTACAGATATGGATTATTTCGGGTCTGGGTGTTTGTGTATGTGTTGTATGTGCACAACGGCACCCACGACACAGGTTTATACCTACTGTGGGGCTGTGAGTGTAAGCGTATTTTATTTCTTATTTATTAATAAAAAATCCAAACCAGGACTTAATTTGTTTTAACGAAGGTATGTATCGCAAATGTTTCCTTTTGTATCAATTACATTGAGAAGAGGCGGAATCCGGCGACGGGGAACGTTCGAGCCAAGGACGCTGCGCCTGCGCCTGCGCCTGCGCCTGCGCCGGTGCCTAGTTATGAATTTTAATGGCGTATTAAATGTGAACTGTTTGCTATATTGTAAATACTCATAAAAGTGGAATGCGCAAATCTATCACTATAAGTCTTTTGTTACTGAATCAATGAATGAATGACTGACAGACGACGCACAGAAATTAGTGAAGGAATATTTCACACGAATGAAATTAGTTAGCATTAGGTTTGCTTTATTGTAAATACTTATGAAAGTAGAAAGCGTAAATCTATCGATATATTATAAAGGGACTACGCGTTAGGTTAGTTAGTCGTAGGAGATCACCGACTCAAAGTTGTTTGTACAATTTTTTAAGGCCGCCCTCTGAACCTTTTTCTGTAATTTCTGTTTTTTTGTAATGTATTTCCTGTCTATTGGTGTACAATCCCTACTTATACATTAATATTATAAATACCAAAGTAACTCTGTCTGTCTGTCTGTTACCTTTTCACGTCCAAACGACTGAACCGATTTTCATGAAATTGGATACAGAGATAGAGCTGACTTTGAGAAAGAACATAGGCTACTTAGTTATTTAAAAATTGACATCCACGCGGGGGAAGCCGCGGACAATAGCTAGTAAAGAATATATTATTATTATGTCTCTCGTCAGCACGGGGTCCAATTTGAACCCCGGACCTTTGTCAGGCTTGCGCGGGGACATGTGGGTCCAAAACCGGAGAGGCCCTTTCGAGAATTTTAATCTACTTTGTAATAGGCTATATTCGTTCGTTGGTTTCGTATGGTTCGGTATTATTATTATTATTTTAACAAACTTCCTTTCATCATAATTTGTTAAAATTCATATTTAAATGTTAATTTTATGTTGATTTCAAGAACCAATTTAATGCGGAAATAACAATAATTAGTTCAATAAATTAATAAGGCATTGGGCAATGATTGACCTCATTATAATTAGTATAATCACGTTCATTTACAATGCATCAGGTCAGCGTGATTTATGGAATTAAGTTTAAGTTAATTAGCTTAAATGTCATAATATATATCCATAAATAATTGAGCAATAAAACTCAATAGTTGACGATAATCTTATGTAAGAAATATAGAAATATCTGATATCAATATGAACTGAAAAAATATTCCCCTATAAAATTTATTTGTGTTTCCCTAAAAAATGAGACAATTGGAAGAGCGGCTGGACTAGATTCCCAGTAGGCCGCGAGTTCGAGTCTCGCCTGAAGTCAAATTTTTCTTTCCATTTTTCTTTAAATAAAATATATTTCACAAGCATGTGTTAATGCAAAATAATATAAAACAATTATTAAGGGTAAAAGCGACTTCTTTACGATATTCAATAAACTGCAAAGTCTATTATATCGGTTGCCTAACTAGCATAGTTGGCAATAGATGGCGCTGCTGCTACCATAAAGCAATGCAATAAATGTGAAGGAAAGATTTGACAAATCGGGCAGGACTTCAGTAGCTCAATTGGAAGAGCGGCTGGACTAGATTCCCAGTAGGCCGCGAGTTCGAGTCTCGCCTGAAATCAAAATTTTCTTGCCATTTTTCTTTAAATAAAATATATTTCACAAGCATATGTTAATGCGAAATAATATAAAACAAAATGAGACAGTTTTGTACCTACGATTACTTACTTTCAATTTCCTTTTTTTTTTAATCTACTAACATTTTGTGACTAAAATGGAGTATCGAAAATTTGAGTATCAGTATCAGTGAAGTATCAGTATCAGTATCAGTGAAAAAAGTAATCAAATTAAAATGTGTCAATTCGGACAAGTGTTCGAATAATTTGTGTCCGAGTCGTCAGCTACTGTCTTAATAAAAACTATGAAATCGAAGAGCAAATATGCTTATAGTTCTCGTTGAGTTTGCTATTGTTGTGTTCGTTTTGCATGTGTACCACTAATTACTAACTCCAATATAGTACAATTGTAAATGCTTGACATACTTAATAGTCTAAGATCCCGGGGCCCCCAGACCTTACTTATTTTTCACAAAAATAAGTTATATTTTTGTCTACCTTTTCTACCCGCTACCTGTGATCGGGCCGCCTAGCCAAGCTAGTGAGTATGCGCATACTCTAAGGACGAGATTCACAGACCGCACTACGACTTTACTTTCAAGCAAAGTACGCTTCGAACTGTCAAATCCCATACTGTACTGACGGTTCGAAGCATACTTTGCTCAAAGTAAAGTCGTAGTGCGGTCTGTGAATCTCACCATTAAACACATAGGGAGTGTCTATTCCGTAAAATTAGTTACTTCAAAAAAAAGTAAGATTTGGGGGTTCTGGGATCTTACACTATAAAATGACGACCCGGTTAGTCGAGCGGTGTGAGATGACCGTTTGGTTCGAACGGTAGCAGGTTCAATCCCCGCACCGGGACAAATATTTGTATGGCCTACAGTTATTTGTTTCGGGTCTGGGTGTTTGTGTATGTGTTGTTTGTATACAACGGCACCCACGACCACGACACAGTTTTATACCAACTGTGGAGCTGGTGAGTGTAAGCGTATTTTTTTAAAAAGAAGTTATAATTGTATGTATGTATCTTCACGCCAGGTCCCTAACGGGGTAGGGACCTGGCGTGAAGATACTCAACTATATACTATTGATACTATACTATCCTTAACTAAAATATAATTGTATGTATGTATGTATGTATCTTCACGCAAGATCGCCAGATAAAGCCAGCCGGTTCAGACAAACCTCTCGTGCCTCGTCTACCTTCATCATTCTCTTCATACATGCACGCCGATTCCTAAGACTTTTGACCCACCATCAGACAGAACTCGACCTATTTGGTCATGGTTGGTCAGCCTTGGTCAAATATAATTGTGATATGTTTAATTCGAAAAATGTATGTGACACAGTCACGGATGCACGATTGTGAGTACAAGAAATAGAGTGTAATAAATACCATTTCAATTGCACACTCTAAAAATGGCTTGGAATCATCGATTCATAAATTATTACTTCGATTCCTATCTAATATTCCAATGCTACGAAAATACTTGTTTTAATAGATTTGATGACTAATCCCATTAGCATTATTATGTTAAATTGGAAAGACATTCCGTATTCAAATTTTAAACCAAGTAATATGAATGCTAGAATGAGTAACAATTAAAAATGTTGGAACGCAACATTTTGCTTTATGGCTCAAGTTTTTAAGGAAAAGATAATAAATGTTAGTTTTTTATTAAGCAATTAGTAGTATTTATTTATAAGTGTTAATCTTGAATAAAACCCTTAATAGTTTCCTTTATTGTAGGTACTTAGTGGTAAATATTTTAAAAATTAATTATTATGTTAATATTCGATCAGCTTAATGTTTATAGACCAAAAGACGTCTGTTTAAATTTTCCAAAAGATAAGAAAAAGAAACTTGAATTTGACAATTTCTTTTTTATGGCCACAAATACTTTTTATATCTTTTCCGAAAGAGAGGAAAAAAGAAATTCGACAATTTATTTTTATGACCACAAATTACTTTTTCAATATAAGTTTTACCTCCTAATTTGTAAATAAAACAAATGAAACCACAGTTAAATAGAAATAAGCAAACAGAGGGAAAACGCTATACGAATCGAGAGAAATTTCAATTCGATATACCAACTCGATTATATATCGATTAGATTATCAACCTGTTTGTTATTTAACGTCTATCCGGCTCCAAACCGAATACTTAAAGTCTTGAGTAAAAGTGATATTCACTATGTTACGTATGATTATGAATTCAATATAAAGAACGATTAAAATGATAATTACGTTTTTTTTATTAGACCCACTTTCATTTGAGCGATTTTTTATGATATACAATCTGGTAGGCAATTGAATTAATTATCCCTTTATTTGCATTATTTGTTTTTTTATGCCATGAAGTGGCAAACAAGCATACAGTACATATTGATGGTAAGTGATCATTGTAGCCTTTAAACATCTACATTAAAACAGAGATTTCAATGTAGATAAATTGACCCTCTTGAGGTCTAAGTTATTTTGCCTTTTTGCCAAAAGTTACATTACCACCTGACTGGAACACCGTAGCGCTAAACACTATCATTAAACGGCAAGTAGATTAGGTAATGCGGTGGTGCTTACGTCTACGAACTGCGTCACTAGAGCTCTACCACTAGTCAAACTTATTTTTATTTAATAACTTACCATTTTGAGGAACGAGTAAAAACACTTTCTCCTGTCGAAATTCCCCATATCTTCAATAAAACATCAATAAATAAGAACAAAGAATCCTTAGCGTCCTTTCAATATTTTTGAACACAACCGTTTCTATCACATCATTCACAATATCGATATATCGATATAAAACCGAATGCACAATAACTTTTTTAAAAAAACAAAAAGATGACACTGGCTGTTTACAAAATTGCACGCGCGAAAATTAATTGACAGACGTTTGAAAATGGCGGGAACGTCGAGTCGGTTTGCCCGCGCGCTACAGACTGCCAAGATGGCGGAGTTTTTTTGACGGTTCACACGAGTCGATTCACTTTCTACGACCTTACGTTTGTATGCGACTTGTAATTAAATGTAAAGATTTACGTAACACAACGATGTAATAAGAATTTTTGGTTTCCGTAAATTGTTGCCTCGGTAAAAAGGTTCACGCCTGTATCCCAAGACGGTAGGCTGGGTTAATCATACAAGCATCCATTAGGAAACACCTGAAAAATTGAAAAATAAAGATAAGATAGTATCAAGATTTTTATTTAAATATCAATAGCATAGAAACGTTTTAATTTATTTTATTTGAAACGATATTTGTGTTGCTAGTTTATAAAATAGTAAAATAATCCAAAACGCACTCAAGCCACTACTACTACGCTGAGATCCTGGGTTCGATTCCTGGGAAGGGGGTTATCAGAGATAATGGTGTTAAATCCTTTATCTCTGGTTCTATTGAGATTTTTCCATTTTCTGGAAATTTCCCAGTACCTCGAAGTTTGTTAATGTGCCCGTAGATGTCAACAGGCTCGCCACCTGCTAGATGGGCCAAAACGTAACCGGCGAATCGTGGGTGTTTGCATGTATGCTTGAATGCATGCATTTGCCTCTGCTTACCCCTTCGGGAATTACAGGCGTGAAGTTAGGTTTTTTTTTTCTACAGATTATATACTGTGTACGAGTTTGACGTTCAGTTAAAGGGATGGGATTAAATGAACAAAACAAAGATTGAGAACGGAATGTTATCCAATATAAATGATGATTATAAAATTAACTTAATTTCTGGGCAGGATTAACGAAAAGATGTTTTGTTTATTTAAAAAATATTCATTGATTAAAAAACAGGTAATACGTTAAAATATATCAAAAGAAACTATACGATGCGTAGGCAGAGGTAAATGCATGCATTCAAGCATACATGCAAACAGCCACGATTCACCGGTTACGTTTTTGGCCCAAGTAACAGGTGGCGAGCCTGTTGACATCATTGGGCACATTACCACTTCGAGGTACTGGGAAATTACTGTTTTACTGGTGGTAGAGCTCCAGCGACGGAGCTCGCGGGCGTAGGCACCACCGCATTACCTGATTTACTTGCCGCTAAATGGTAGTGTTCAGCACTATCGTGTTCCGGTCAGGTGGTAATGTACGGCCCTGTAATTTCCGGCACAGAGGCATAACACCTTAGGCCTCAGGAGTGGTAACGCATTTGCATTTTGACCTTGGTCTTTGTGTGGGTGTCTATAGGCTCCAGTCATCACTTAACATCAATGTGAACTGCATACTTGTTTGCCACTTCAATTACATTAAAAAAAAAAAATCCAGAAAAGGGAAAAATGTAGCAAGTAATTTCGTCATAATTACAAATATTGTAAATTAATGTAATTTACTAAGTGAATTTTCACTGTTTTTTTGTGAAAATCAATGTGTAACATAATAATGTGTTATAAACTATTGTACTCAATCAATTGCAGTGATTGTGAAAGAAGGATGTTTGTTTACCACCTGTGCCAAGACTATTTGAATGGACCATAGGCATATTTAGTTGAACTTCTTCAATCACTTGCTCCACATAAAACTGATCGTATCACAATCCAGTAGCTACACACATATCGTGCGTTTAGGCTATTATAAACCATGCTGTAGTAATTTGATGGCAAATACAGCAATAAAAGTTATTAAATAAAGATATTATACAACTATAGAATTGCCAATCGTTACAAGAAACTCAGAAATCTGTAGCAATATAAGCAATAATATTATCAATAGTAGCAATAATATTGTCCTATATAATGGTAGTGTTCAGCACTATCGTGTTCCGGTTATTTTTTTTTTATGTAATAAAAGTGGCAAACAAGCGTGCAGTTCACATTGATGTTAGCTTATAGACACTTACACTCAAAATGCAGATGCGCTGCCACTCCTGAGGCATTAGGTGTTATGCCTCTGTGCCGGAAATTACAGAGCCGTACATTACCACCTAACCGGAACACGATAGTACTGAACACTACCATTTAGCGGCAAGTATATTAGGTAATGCGGTGGTGCCTACGCCCGCGAGCTCCGTCACTGGAGCTCTACCACCAGTAAAAAGGTTAGATGGTAATGTATGGTCCCGTAATAACTTTGACAGAGACATAACAACTAAGGTATCAAGGGTGGCAACGCATATGCATTTAACCTCTGGTTTGTGTGTTGTGTTTATAGGCTACAATCATCACTTATCATCTATGTGAACTGCATGCTTGTTTGCAACTTATGATACATAATAAAAAACGTAACTTCACGCCTGTAATCCCCGAAGGGGTAGGCAGAGGTAAATGCATGCATTCAAGCACGTTTTGAAATAATATTTTTTTTTTTATTTAATGGAATTGGCAAACAAGCATGCAGTTCACGTTGATGTTATGTGATGTTATGTGATGACTGCAGCCTATAGACATCCACACAAAGACCAAGGTCAAAATGCAGATGCGTTACCACTATTGAGGCCTAAGGTGTTATGCCTGTGTGCCGGAAATTACATCCTTTTCATACTAAGCAACATCAAAAACAAACATATGAATTAATTTCCATTTTTATTGTTAACTAGCGGCCCGCCCCGGCTTCGCGCGCTGCAATGTTGCCTACCCTCTCCTATTCGTCTTAGCGTGATGATTATACATAGATATAGCCTAAAGTCTTCCTCGATATCTTTTATGGTTTAAAAGGCAGCGTACGCAAAATAAGTAACTTTTCTGGTTGATTTTTTACACCTTGTGTCCGAAAAACCCAAATATCTTACGGACCCTATTTTTCCAAAATAAAATATAGCCTATGTTACCCGTGGATAATGTAGCTTTCGAATAATGAAAGAATTTTTAAAATCGGTCCAGTAGTTATTGAGCCTATGCATTACAAACAAACAAACAAACAAACAAAAAAATATTTCCTCTTTATAATATAAGTTTAGAAGTTTAGAAGATGCGTATTGAGGCGTTGATGTCTTTTATATGGACACAGCTAGTGATGACTCAGTCTCTTTTATTGGACACCTCATAAGGCCGCATAAACATATTAATATTGTTTCATAGATATAAAAGGTTGGGGAAAAAGTCTTTTCGCATTATAGTATGTATGAACTTGTAATAAAATCTCTTTGGCTGTAGTATTTGTACCTGGCTGGTTTTGGTATCATTGAAAGTTAAAATTTTAAAGAACATAATTCCAAATTCAAGTTAGGCAAATGTGTGATTTTCATTTGTTTTTCGTACTGTCAAGATGAGTGAATCTAATGAAGAAATTCGATACATTTAAAAAAATTACTACAAAAAAGGTAAAAATGCAACGCAAGCCGCGAAAAAAAATTGCGATGTTTATGGACCTAGTGCAGTGTCTGTGAGAGTAGCACAAATTTGGTTTAAGCGTTTTCAATCCGGAAATTTTGATGTCAAAGATGCACCTCGCTCTGGTCGCCCTATTACGGATAAAATGGATGCCATTTTTGAAAAAGTGGAGCAAGATCGATATATCAGTAGTTACGACGTAGCTGAAGAACTGAAAATTGATCTCAAAACAGTTTTGGCGCATTTGAAAAAAGCTGGGTACAAAAAAAGCTCGATATTTGGGTACCTCACGAGCTCACTGAAAGAAACCTAATGAACCGTGTACTCATTTGTAATTCTTTATTACGACGTAATGAAACCGAATCATTTTTGAAGAAACTGATAACTGGTGATGAAAAGTGGATCACGTACGACAAGTGGTCAAAGGCCGGTCAGGCTTCACAGACTGTGGCGAAACCCGGATTAACTCGCAATAAGGTGATGTTGTGTGTGTGGTGGGATTGGAAGGGCATTATTCATTATGAGCAATTACCAACAGGCAGGACTATCGATTCTGAACTCTACTGCGAACAACTGATGAGATTAAAGCAAGAAGTTGAGAGAAAGCGGCCGGAATAGATCAACAGAAGGGGTGTGGTGTTTCATCATGATAACGCTAGACCTCACACATCTATAGCCACTCAGCAAAAATTAAGAGAGTTTGGCTGGGAGGTGTTAATGCATCCGCCGTATAGTCCTGACCTTGCACCTTAAGATTTCCACCTGTTTCGGTCTCTTCAGAATTCTTTATGCAATGTTAGGTTAACATCACGAGAGGACTGCCAAATCCACTTGTCGCGGTATTTTGATGAGAAGTCCCAAAATTTTTATAGCAATGGGATCATGTCCCTACCTACAAGATGGCAAAAGGTTATCGAACAAAATGGTACATACATACTTTAGTTAAATTTAAATAAACTATATTAAAAAATGTTGTGAATTATCTTAAAAAATGCGAAGAAACTTTTTCCTCAACTCTATATATATAAAGAATTATATTTATTAAAAAATAATATTACAGTATCTGTCAGACATATGGTCCAAGAGCTAGTGAACCCTTCGACTATCGGAACGCCTGTAAGCCTAGATTTTTTTATAGGGATGAGTCATAATATGCTTACTACAATACCCATCGCCTTGCAAGGATCAGCCTGTCACGTCATCTGGATTTCTCATGAGAAAAGTTACTTCCATATTTTACATCTGGCAGCCATAGTTTTGAGTCTTATTCATATTTTTAGTTGTGTTGCCATGACAACGGAACTGTGTTTCCATGACGATGAAATTGTTAGGACGAATTCAATTAATTATGTAGGTATCGAGCGCATCATGTAATTTAAATTGTACATCAATTAGCCTGCTATTGATATACGAATGAGCACTCATTGGCAATAAATAAATCGTGATTTTCTATAAATATCCGAACACACAATTATCCGAAACAAATTGACGACCCGGTTAGTCCAGCGGTGTGAAACCACCGTTTGATTCGAAGGGTCGCAGGTTCGATCCCTGCATCGGGACAAATATTTGTATGGCCTACAGATATTTGTTTCGGGTCTGGGTGTTTGTGGACATGTTGTATATGTGTACAACGGCATCCACGACACAGGTTTATATAAAACCTAATGTGGAGCTGTGAGTGTAAGCGTATTTTATTTATTTATTTACACAAAAATTCAACTTTAAGACGCAACATAAATGGTTGCAATCGAGCCAGATCTAAATAATGGAAGTAACTTTTCTGATCAGAAAGAAATCCAAATGACGTGACGGGTTGATTCTTGCCAGGCGATGGTTTTTGTACTTAGCATGTTATGACTCATCACTACAAAAATTTCTAGCCTTACAGGGCCAACGTTACTTGGAGAGTTCAGTATCTCTCATACTAATACGAACATTACAGTAAATGTAAAAATATTGTGAATGTCAGGTAGGAAAAAATATTTACGAATAAAATACAATATAAACAAAATATTTCTTGTGATTGTTTAACTGCCTCAGTAGTCTATTGGTAGCAGGTCACTACTGCTACGCTGGGGATCTGGGTTCGAGTCCCGGGTCGAGGCTATCAAAGTGTGAAATCCTTCATCACTGGTTCTTTGAGATTTTTCCATTTTCTGTAAGTTTCCCAATACATCAGAGTTTGGTTACCAGCCCGGAGATATCAACAGGCTCGCCACCTGTTACATGGGCCAAAACGTAACCGACAAATTTTGGGTGTTTGCATGTATGCTTAAATGCATGCAAATAACTGGTGGTAGAGCTCCAGTGACGGAGGTAGCGGGCGTAGGCACCACCGCATTACCTAATATACTTGCCGCTAAATGGTAGTGTTCAGCACTATCGTGTTCCGGTCAGGTGGTAATGTACGGCCCTGTAATTTCCGGCACAGAGGCATAACACCTAAGGCCTCAAGAGTGGTAACGCATCTGCATTTTGATCTTGGTCTTTGTGTGGATGTCTATAGGCTGCAGTCATCACTTAACATCAATGGCTTGCCACTTCCATTATATAAAAAAAAAAAAAAAAAAAACATATTTGTCCAAATTAAAGAAAATTTAATAAATAAAACCTATTACAGCATTAATGAATTCTTTCAAGTAAAAGAAATAAATATAGAGTAAAATTAAATTAAATTATGGTAATATTATAAATAATGTATATGTTAAAATACTAGGTATTTAATTCAGTATAAATCATCCTCTCTCCTACATTGCGGTGCCCTACAGGGTCCATAATCCTAATGTTGTAGGTACATTGTGGTGCAATAAAGTATTGAGTATTGAGTATTAAATTTTACTGGTTGTACAGCTCCAGTGACGGAGCTCGCGGGTGTAAGCACCGCCGCATTACCTAAAATAGGTACTTGCCGCTAAATAGTAGTGTTCAGCATTATCGTGTTCCGGTCAGGTGGTAATGTACGGCCCTGTAATTTCCGACACAGAAGCATAACACCTTGGGCCTCAGGAGTGGTAAGTGGTGGTTTAACCTCTGGTCTTTGTGTGGGTGTTCTTAGGCTGCAGTCATCACTAACACCAATGTGAACTGCATGCTTGTTTGGCGCTTCCATTACATAAAAAAAACATTACCTCTGCCTACCCTTTCGAGGATTACAGGCGTGAAGTTACGTTTATAGTTACTTACAATAATGATATCTAGATATCTAGTACTTTTATTTAGCGGGGCGTGGTGACATTCCTAAGTTTTTATTTCGCCTAATCTAGAACGCGTCGAAGGCTGTATGCGTCGAACGGAGAAGGGAAGTAATATAACATGTTAGTTTCATAACTGTACCCTATAATTGATTTGTACTACACTACATGATATACAAGTAGTGTCAATGCTCTCAGGTATATTGGAACCCTACTTTGCCGTATCGGACTACATATAATAAAACAGCAAAATCCGCTTGTCTGTACATTGTATATATTTACGAAAAACCTATTGGGGGCGATGTGAAAATAGTATTAGAACACTTTTTAATGATTTTTAAATTTTTTGTCTGTCTGTTTGTCCCTTTGTCTAGGCTAATCTCCGAAGATACTGGACGGATTCGAATATAACTTTTTGTGGTGTATAGATACTAAGCCTGGCCAACATTTAGGCTACTTTTTACTGCGGGAAAATCACTCATTTCCACGGGAATCTCTACATTTAATTTCATTTTCCTATACAAATAGTCCGTATCTATCAAACCTTTGACACATTATTTCATTGTGAGGCAATACGAAGTTTGTTGGGTCAGCTAGAATAGAATAGAATAATTTATTGCAGGCAACTAGTGCCCATATCGTACTTTTAATTTAAGTTGTCACGAATAATGATTTGGCCGAATAACCGAATAACGAATATTCGGCTTCGTCCTCGGCCGAATAGCCGAATATTCGATCGCAGATATATGCATAAATAATCAGGAAAACGAGGAAGATAGAAAAAAGTTTTGTTCAAATGAAACTTATTTATTTGAAAACTGCTCGCCCAAATCGGACGGCAGACGCATAGAAATGGTAGTCAGCAAAACGCAAAATGATTCCCAGTCCTGACGAAATTCGCAAATATTTATCTATCATCTCCTGGCAGTTGTGTATGGTGAAAGACTTTTTTCAGAAGCGGGTATTATTTATGAAGAAAAGCGCAATTGTTTAAAATTACGTAACTTTAAAACGTAACTTCACGCCTGTAATCCCCGAAGGGGTAGGCAGAGGCAAATGCATGCATTCAAGCATTCATGCAAACACCCACGACTCGCCGGTTACGTTTTGGCCCATGTAACAGTTAAATAAAAGAAGTAAAATTAAATTAAAATATTCATATATTATGGTAATATTATAAATAATGTATATGTTAAAATACTAGGTATTTAATTCAGTATAAATCATCCTCTCTCCTACATTGTGGTGCCCTACAGGGTCCATAATCCTAATGTTGTAGGTACATTATGGTGCAATAAAGTATTGAGTATTGAGTATTAAATTTTACTGGTGGTAGAGCTCCAGTGACGGAGCTCGCGGGTGTAAGCACCACCGCACTACCTACTCGTAAAATAGGTACTTGCCGCTAAATAGTAGTGTTCAGCACTATCGTGTTCCGGTCAGGTGGTAATGTACGGCCCTGTAATTTCCGGCACAGAAGCATAACACCTTGGGCCTCAGGAGTGGTAAGTGGTGGTTTGACCTCTGGTCTTTGTGTGGGTGTTCTTAGGCTGCAGTCATCACTAACACCAATGTGAACTGCATGCTTGTTTGGCGCTTCCATTACAAAAAAAAAACATTACCTCTGCCTACCCTTTCGAGGATTACAGGCGTGAAGTTACGTTTATAGTTACTTACAATAATGATATCTAGATATCTAGTACTTTTATTTAGCGGGGCGTGGTGACATTCCTAAGTTTTTATTTCGCCTAATCTGGAACGCGTCGAAGGCTGTACGCGTCGAACGGAGAAGGGAAGTAATATAACATGTTAGTTTCATAACTGTACCCTATAATTGATTTGTACTACACTACATGATATACAAGTAATGTCAATGCTCTCAGGTATATTGGAACCCTACTTTGCCGTATCGGACATCTGTACATATAATAAAACAGCAAAATCCGCTTGTCTGTACATTGTATATATTTACGAAAAACCTATTGGGGGCGATGTGAAAATAGTATTAGAACACTTTTCAATGATTTTTAAATTTTTTGTCTGTCTGTTTGTCTCTTTGTCTAGGCTAATCTCCGAAGATACTGGACGGATTCGAATATAACGTTTTGTGGTGTATAGATACTAAGCCTGGCCAACATTTAGGCTACTTTTTACTGCGGGAAAATCACTCATTCCCACGGGAATCTCTACATTTAATTTCATTTTCCTATACAAATAGTCCGTATCTATCAAACCTTTGACACATTATTTCATTGTGAGGCAATACGAAGTTTGCTGGGTCAGCTAGTATAGAATAGAATAATTTATTGCAGGCAACTAGTGCCCATATCGTACTCTTAATTTAAGTTGTCACGAATAATAATTTGGCCGAATAACTGAATAACGAATATTCGGCTTCGTCCTCAGCCGAATAGCCGAATATTCGATCGCAGATATATGCATAAATAATCAGGAAAACGAGGAAGATAGAAAAAAAGTTTTGTTCAAATGAAACTTATTTATTTGAAAACTGCTCGCCCAAATTGGACGGCAGACGTATAGAAATGGTAGTCAGAGATCAAAATGATTCCCAGTCCTGACGAAATTCGCAAATATTTATCTATCATCTCCTGGCAGTTGTGTATGGTGAAAGACTTTTTTCAGAAGCGGGTATTATTTATGAAGAAAAGCGCAATTGTTTAAAATTACGTAACTTTAAAACGTAACTTCACGCCTGTAATCCCCGAAGGGGTAGGCAGAGGCAAATGCATGCATTCAAGCATACATGCAAACACCCACGACTCGCCGGTTACGTTTTGGCCCATGTAACAGTTGGCGAGCCTGTTGACATACAATCAAATCTAACCAATAACCGAATCATTGATGCGAAATTCTTACACATATATGTAAATATTAATTTTATTGTATTCATACATAATACGAAGAAATTGTTGATTAGCATTGGAAATCCACGAAGGCTAATGTAATCACATCCACGCACTTCCACTTACCGAATATAATTGTTCACTTATGAAGCAATCAAAGCCTTAGAATAGAGAGGATAATTTGTTTTTTTTTAATCAGATATAAACTGTTGCAAAATAAATTTGAAATTTCAATCAAGATATATTATGTATATTTGAAGATAAGCTGTGCCCGCGATTTTGTTCGCTTGGAATAGTGACTTTGGATACAACTTTTGGTTATATTATTTCGTCCCGACGCATAGCGTCCCGAAGTCGAGCGTACCAACGTCGAGCGTCTCGACGCTGGGCGACGGGACGCTGGGCGTCGGGACGCTTGGCGTCGGGACGCTGGGCGACGGGACGCCGGGCGACGGGACGCTGATCGTCGGGACGCTGGGCGTCGTGACGCTGGGCGTCGGGACGCTGGGCTTCGGGACGCTGGGCGTCGGGACGCTGGGCGTCGGGACGCTGATCGTCGAGACGCTGGGCGTCGAGACGCTGGGCGTCGTGACGCTGGGCGTCGGGACGCTGACGCTGGACGTCGGGACGCTAAGCGTCGGGACGTAGGGCGTCGGGACGCTGGGCGTCGGGACGCTGATTGTCGGGATGCTAAGCGTCGGGACGCTGGGCGTCGGGACACTGATCGTCGAGACGCTGGGCGTCGGGACGCTGGGCGTCGGGACGCTGGGCGTCGGGACGCTGGGCGTCGGTACGCTGGGCGTCGGGACGCTGGGCGTCGGGACGCTGTGCGTCGGGACGCTGGGCGTCGGGACGCTGGGCGTCGGGACGCTGGGCGTCGGGACGCCAGAACGTCGGGACGCTGGACGTCGGGACGCTGGGCGTCGGGACGCTGGGCGTCGGGACGCTGGGCGTCGGTACGTTGGGCGTCGGGACGCTGGACGTCGGGACGCTGGGCGTCGGGACTGTCGATTTTTTCCTTCACATAGCATTAACACTGGACACTGAACATTAATGTTAGCATAACATTAATGCTAACATTAATGTTTAGCAGAAGATGCATTAAAATTAGGCACATTATGGTATTCTTACAGTAACTCTTTTACTGGTGGTAGAGTTCCAGTGGCGGAGCTCGCGGGCGTAGGCACTACCGCATTACCTAATATACTTGCCGCTAAATGGTAGTGTTCAGCACTATCGTGTTCCGGTCAGGTGGTAATGTACGGCCCTGTAATTTCCGGCACAGAGGCATATCACCTAATGCCTCAGGAGTTGCAACGCATCTGCATTTTGACTTCTGGTCATTGTGTGTGTGATTATAGGCTGCAGTCATCACTTCACATCAATGTGAACTGCATGCTTGTTTGCCACTTTTATTACATAAAAAAAAAGTTTCATTTTCGCCTATAGGCACTGTTTCGCCAACTTTCCTTTTACCTTACAAAATCCCAGTTGTACCATAACACCATTTTCACCGATGTATACTTGACTCATTCAAACTTTCATTCATCATTGCTATTCAACACACAAATCTTAGTATAATGTGTTACAAAAATACGACCAGTTGTATTAGTATTTGACGGACAAGTTTTATCTTTATGCCAATGATTTTAAGATAGGATTTCGAATTGTAATTGTAAGATTCAATGTGTGAGTCCGAGTTGCCGTGATAAAAAGATTAAACTACACAATTACTGATTCCTTTGAAGACGTGATGCGTGTGATAATGTGTATGAAATTCTCCGAATGTCAATGAACTATTGGTAAATATTTGAATTATCGTTTAAAGAAAAGTTATAAACTTTTACTCTGTTATACTTACTTAAGTACTTGTTCTGTATTCGCTGGTGGAAGAGCTCCAGTGACGGAGCTCGCGGGCGTAGTCACCACCGCAGTACCTAATATACTTGCCGCTAAATGAAGTGTTCAGAACTATCATGTTCCAGTCAGGTGGTAATGTACGGCCCTGTAATTTCCGGCACAGATGTTATGCACACCTTAGGCCTAAGGAGTGGTAACGCATCAACATTTCGACCTTAGTCGTTGTGTGGGTGTCTATAGGATGCAGTTATCACTTAACATCAATGTGAACTGCATGCTTGTTTGCCACTTCCATTACATTAAAAAAGTATTGTCTGTTTAATTTACGTTTTTTAATATAGATTACAGTTTACATTGATGGTAAGTAATACTGAAGCCTTTAAACATCTACTTGAAACCAGAGATTTCAATGTAGATGCGTTGCCACTCCTGAGGCCTAAGGTGATAGTGGCAAGCAGCGGCAGCCCACCGGCAGGCTGCTAAACAAGGATAGAATATCTGCGAAGTCACGTGTCTCGTGAGATTATTAACATTTCTAATTTGTTTAAAGAAAAATAAACGACTGATTGACTTATCTGTCAACTCAAAATATTGAACAGATCGAGTTGAATTGACCAATCAAAATATATTTTTTATAAAACATAAAGGAATTATAAACATTATTATTAATAAAAATTTTATCATCTAATATAATAATCTAAATCTTTGAAAATAATCATTTCCATGAGTTCGAAAGAAATATAGATAAAATTCCATTCCATCCATTTTTTACTTATAAAGACTTAATTGGATTTATTATTTTATAATTCCTTTATGTCTTATAAAAAATATATTTTGATTGGTTCAAATAATATTATTTTTAATAATATTTTTATTTATAAATATAACATTAAGCTTAAATAAATTTTGTAATTTAATAATTATAATAATATCTATTTATATATATTTTCTTAACCATCCTTTATCATTAGGATTATTTTTTTTTTCAAATTTTTTTCTACATCTGCATAGAAGCTATTTGGTGTAGCCGTGAGATATTTCTCAGGTAGTAGTTATGTCGTAGTGTAACTAAGTACGTTTAGCTTAGTAATTTTTGTTTACATTTTTTTTTGTTTTTTTTTTCTTGTACCTAAGTAGTTTATGTCATTTATATATTACTTCTTTTGGCATGTCTTAGGGCTATGAGAAATAAAGAAGTTATCTTTTTTTTTTTCATTTTTTCATTCATCAATACACAGGTCAAAAAAACAATATATTCCGTTGTGTTTCTTGTTCCGTGATTTCAACTCGTTCCATTCAATATTTTTAACGTTTTTTAAGTTCATAGATAAGTCGATCAGTCGTTTATTTATCCTCTTATTTATAAATTAGATTAAAATTAAAAAGATACCTACAACGGTTACGTAAACTGTAACAGAGGTTCAGTTCTGTTTTGTGGTTCAGTCGCGCGTGAACCGTACGACTGATTGTGATATTGCTCAATGGATTTGCGGTCGCGGGGTGACACACTTGAGTGAAATATATTATTTAAACTAGATGTCGGCTGCGGCTTTGCTTGCTTATCGAAATTTGATCGCTTATGATAGAGTGGTAGAGTTCCAGTGCAGGTATTCGAGCGGCGTAGGCTGGTGCCTACATTGCCGCACTACCTAATTAATTTGCGTAATAAATGGTGGTGTTCTCCACTATCGTGTTCCGAGCCCCTTAATAACTATCACATAGACATAACAACTAAGGTCTCAGGGGTGGCAACGCATCTCCATTTTGACCTGTGGTCTTTGTGTGAGTGTCTTAAGGCTGCAGTCATCACTTAACATCAATGTGGACTGCATGCTTGTTTTAGATTTAGAACCTTAGAGTTATTAACCAATGAGATTATTGTAGGTACGAAGTTCATTTAAGTTCCATCAGTTCCATGATAAAAGAAAAATACAGACTCAGCAAAAGCAAATTAAAATTCATGACCGGCCGGTGGTGTCAGGCGGCACATCATAGCAGTATCATCGGAAACGGATGTCCGTCGATGGTGTTGCCAGTTAACTGGAAATGATACGGTACTCGCTGTTTGTTTCTGTTTAGAGCATATTAACATAATTAGGTATCTTCTATCTATCTATATATACGTGTATAAACATTATAAAAATCAATTGCTGTTCGTAAGCTTCACTAAAACTCGAGAACGGCTGGATCGATTTGGCTAATTTTGGTTTTGATGATTTTTGGAAGTCCATGGAGGGTTTAAAAGGTAAGAAAATATGAAGAAATTGAAGGGAAATAGTAAAAACCATAATTTTATTTTCCCATACAAATAGTCCATATCTATCAAACCTTCGACACATTATTTCATTCTGAGGCAATACGAAGTTTGCCGGGTCAGCTAGTAATATTATACAATATATATAAATATATTATATCATTAACTCTTGGTAGATACATATTTTATAATGCCAAGTTACCAACCTACCATGGAAATTAAAGAATAGGGACACGGCCTCTCTATAGAAAAGGTATAACCTAAAACATGACAAATACCTACGATCGTTTTTTTTTATGTAATTGAAGTGGCAAACAAGCATGCAGGTCACATCGATGTTATGTGATGACTGTAGCATATAGACAACCACACAGAGAAATGCAGATGCGTAACCACTCCTGAGGTCTAAGGTGTTATGCCTCTGTGCCGGAAATTACAGGGCCGTACATTACCACCGGACCGGAACACGATAGTGCTGAACACTACCATTTAGCGGCAAATATATTAGGTAATGCGGTGGTACCTAAGCTCGCGAGCTCCGTCACTGGAGCTCTACCACCAGTAAAGTTTGATACATTATAATAATATTATCTGAAACAATAAATATATCTTTGATTACATACCTACTTATTTCATTTATATTTTCAGCAATAATCAGCAATTTTAGCTTATTATGTAATACCTACTTACTATACTACTGCCAATTATTACAATACAGACATATTCGCTGCTACTAAGTAGTAAAATAAATCTTTGGTATTTACTATATACTTAAAATATTAGAAGAAAAATGGAGAAAAATCCTATGATGAAAAGAAATAGAGGCAGGTGCTTCCATCTCTTGAGGACACGCCAAACTACGAACACGAACGCAGTGCTGTTGTACTGCTCATAGAGTAAAATAAATATTATTTTAAAGTACTGCTGACGTAAGTAAATGAGGTAAAATGAGATTTATTTTATTTCCCTTTATATTTAAAAGCTTAATAATATTTACATAAAATAAAGTTATACCTAAACTAAAAACAACATGCGTCTAAAAATTCTGCATCACTGCCTTCCTGTGTTATGGTACCCAGAAGGCTGGCAGCATTGCCTCGTTGGATGGCAATGCTGATTCTTTGACCTAAAAATTGGCCAGTCCTCTGGTCACGGGAAGTGTCGACCAGCCGTTTCGCGATCTCTTTGAATAAGAGCCGAGCACTGGGGCCCCATGGACCAAGGGTTTGGACCCCGAAAGGCACAAATATATAGTCCCCTGGAAAAGTACTATATTTGCGCTGTTTCAGGGTCTCCGCAGTTGCAGCAGCAGTGCCAGCGGAGCACGCCCTGCTTGGAAGATGGGATGGCTCTAAGGTGTCAACGCAAGTTGCGTCCCACACCAAAGGCCTACCCATCTTCCAGGGCATTAATGACATACCGTCCGGTCTCCTTCCATCGTCACGTGCCAAGCCGTTGGGCTCTAATATGGCTGGCACGCCGGCGGTGGAAAGGGCTCGGCG
The DNA here is from genome assembly GCA_036365455.1 of Macrosoma leucophasiata. Classification (NCBI taxonomy): domain Eukaryota; kingdom Metazoa; phylum Arthropoda; class Insecta; order Lepidoptera; family Hedylidae; genus Macrosoma; species Macrosoma leucophasiata. The sequence continues at coordinate 19,639,264 of JAWQUS010000017.1, read as the reverse complement.
CAGAATGTCATTTAATTGGGCGTGCCTGGTGAATCTGCCGGCACTTCTACTGCAGGAGAGACCATGATGCCCCAGGCGGTCGACGGCTTCACCACAGGGGCAGCGATGCGGAGCGCAGCACGATGTGCCTAGGCGGAGGCAAGTAGCAAGCCGGAAATTATATAATTATTTTATTTCCCTATTTTTTTATCGTTATTTGAATTGAATTATTTCTTGTGATGTGTTTAACTAATAATAGAAAATAATTTATAAGTTTAATTTAGGGCTGCCGCACATATTAGACAAGACTGTCTAAAGACCATTGAGCTGATAATTACATGGAGGTGCACTTATGATCTATACAAAATTTTATTTATACATATATCAGAAATATTTCCATAAAAAAAGATAATATAAGTTGATCTCTTTCTAGTTAATGTAAAAATTGACTATAGAAAAAGAGACACTATGTTTGTTTATTTTCAATGTCACAGTCGTTAACACTTCTCTATGACATTTTTTGTTCGGGTGCCTAGTCGCCATTTTATGTTAAGATGTTCAGTTTGTGGTACATTCGATGTCAAGTGCTTGTGCATATTTTATATAAAAGTGTTATTTATGGAAAATACATGATATATATATGGATTATGTGTAAATACATTTCCTTTGAAAATGTATTCTTCAACCACAATCACAAAATTATCCAGCTATCGCATATGATATATAAAATCTAATATCAATATATCAATAGTAGACAGAAATAATGGTTTATCTGTTCACTTCATTTTGAAGAAAGCTATTTCAATAGGACCCTTGAATGTGACTAGATTACGTGAAAATACCATTCCATCCATTTTTCTGATAAATTTTATAAATAGTTTTGAACGTAGAGGGTAAAACTATCCAACAATTGACGATGGTTTGTGGGGGTAAGGGGGGAGGGGGGAGTGGAGGGAGGCAACCAACCCCCTTATACCTCCCCCCTCCCGTCGAAACCCCAGATTTTAGGAGATATGCTATAGCACTGTTTCCATTAAAAATACTCAATTTTGAAGTAAGAGGGGGGGGGCTATAGGGCATGATAAAAGGTGTGAAGGAGGGTGTACCCTTCCCCCCCCAACACTTATCTACAAAAAACGCATAACTTTATTAGAAAAAAAAAATTGTCGCTTGTATTTCTTAAACAACAGTTTGGTTCTGGCGCTTCGCCGGCCGCTGCCGCGGCACGCTCGCTTCTCTCGCTCGGCTAGCGCTGTTTTTACATATACAACCTAACCTAACCAACTCTTCATGGGAAACATGGGTAGGAGACGCCATGGTAGTCATTCGTTGGAAATCTTACAGGAGTACGTGAAAACGATCTCAACTGCTAGGGCAACAAACGCTGACTCACAGCGCTGACTGACAATTGACTTGGCACAGCTGTCACTGCATGTAGAACAAACAAAATGGCGTCCGTTGCGTTCCGTTCCAAACAAAGTAAAAACGGATTTGTATATTTTATGTGTAAAAAAGTAAAAATACACTGATAATATGTACTACAGAAGTTATTATTTACACAAAACATAATGAATATTTATAATAGAACAATATTAATTATCGAAATCGAAAAATACGTAAATAAGTAACATGGTATGAAATAGAACTAAACACCGTTGACGAGTAATGAAACGTTTTATGTCAATGCTGCCACCAGACATGACATATAAACAAACTTAAAATGGCGATCTAGTCGATTTGTATGGAAATTTTGAAAAAATATATCTTAAGAACTGTGCATTTTCGAAAAGTAAAACTTCACAAAACTTATATATACGATGCTTTATATTTACGAGTACTATCATCAAAAAAAAATGAACTTCCTAATCGCTGTCAATCGTCGGAACGTTTAGCCTAAATAAATTCAAATGTTCTTAAATATCTGCTATATTTTGGTTACTCTTACATTATCTTACGTGATCCTTATTAATAGCGCACAGATGAATAGGTATTTAATAAAAAATATTAAATATGAACATACAGGTAATATGAACCAAAAAATTTAAATATGGAAAAATATATTTCGTGAAAATCTCTTACTGTAGAAAAAATACCATAAAAAGAGATAGCAAAATGGTTAATTTCAATTTAAACAAAATTTTATGAACTTCTATTACAGCTTTCTTAAATTGATTGCACTACACAATAATGGGCTTCTATTAGATAAAAAATAAAATTAAGATGCCGGTGACATGAACTAAAAACAAAATTGTCCGAGAAAGATCAAGCCTTTTACTGACTGAATTATCCTTATTGAAATAAAACTATTTTTACAGATTTATCTTGCGTATATTAAACCAAATGATTGATCTTACTATGTCGCATGATGTTACTGGAGCAGACTTAAACAAACATTTGGCTAGTGTATGGCTGCCATATCAGTACATAAACCGTACATAAACGAGGCCTATAAACGACATCACTTTTCATTCGTAAGTAAACAGATATTAGTAAATAATGTATGTCTATTGAACAAAATACCAATTCATTATTTCAAAATAAATTTATTATCAATTTAAAGAAAGATTTAGAGAATTTATTATCAAATTTAAGATTATCAATTCAAAATAAAGCACATTTCTCATGAAATTCTTGATTTTCATTCAACGAAATCCCACATACTTATTTTTGTGTGTTGCTGCTATAAATTTACTTTTATATTCTCCCTAATTTCGTAGACATATAAGTTTTTGTTCTAACAGTGTTAGAATTGACAATATTAAATGGCTTTGGTAATTCTTTCCAAGATGGTGTAGAATAAAAAATATTGTTATTATAGAAAAAAATGGGAAAGAAAAATTTGACTTCGGGCAGGAATCGAACCTGCAATCTCAGGATAATCAGTCCAGCAGCTTTACCTCTAAGCTACAGAGGTCCCACACCAATGCGTCAAACTCTGCCTTCCCTTTTTTATTTTTAACCGATTGAGGGTGGGTGAACGACGAGGTTTGTCAGGACCGAGATATCTGGCGCTCTACACTCTCTGCCTACCCCGTTAGGGACCTGGCGTGAAGATACACACACATCTGCATTTAAATCGAGATCTAGAAATTTCAATGTTTAAAAAGTTATATGTAGGCTGTAGTTTTCATTTACTCGGTACCCACTTATCGATGTGAACTTGTTGATCACTGTTTGCCGGTGTATGTTGCTTGCTTTTAATGTTTTAAGGGCTAGCATTAAAAATGGTCGAGACCCTTCGGAACTAAGTATTTCCGTTCATTCCACGGAAGTACTAACATTCCCACATTCTGACATTTCATGACAGGACACTAACATTATAATTGTATAATGATTGATGTCTTGATATTTATAATTTGAATAATAAAGCGATAATCACACTGAAACTCTTAGTTTTATTTAACTATTACTTACTCGCAAATATTGAATGCCTTATCCGATACAGCAATCGTTCTGATAAACTATCTGTAAGATCGCGGCCAAAGAAATAATACCCTGTAGATGATGTTCTAGAGTGCAAGCTGTGATTAATCTAGAATCTAGATTATTCACAGCTCGCGGCATAATAAATACTAATTCATGGTTACCTATTTCAAATTATGTACATTTTCTCGATATGTTCTTGATCTTTCAGCAAAATGTATAGAATTAATTGAATGGTAGATGCACATGTGCATGATGCATTCATCATTCAATCAATTCGTTACAATTCAACTAATCTGAATAAAAGTAAAATGCTTAGGAATGTGTAACATAAAAACTTGCCGAGATATAGTAAATGATTAGGAAGAAAATTGGGAAACTTTATTTACTAGCAACACTCATGATTTCATAATTATGGCTGTCTCATGAGCGGCCACACGCTGGCTACATCTATATGTACTTATGTACTATATGTACTATAGGCACTTTTTTTTTTTTCTTATTATGGCATCGCTATTACGCATATTGCCAGTGTCAAGTAAAACGATATTTCATATTTATATAAGCAGCGTAAAAGTTAGTATAATATAGTCATCAAGTATAATATGTAAGTATCAAGTACATAAGTTATCAAGTATAATATGTCAGTCAAGTGAGTTACAATCAAGTTATTCGAGTAAAGCGATGGCTACTTTACCAGAACATTTACAATGTAGTTTTGGAGGCAACCTGAAAGGTCGTATTTTCGCACTGTTATTCTATTTCACTACACGGGCACTGTAATAAACATATATCAAACAAAATGCCACCAATTTTATTCAATATAACTTAAAAATACACCAAGAAAGTGAAATAAAATAAGAGCACCATACGCCTCTTTCAAGGTTCCCGCCAAAACTCCTATAGGTACTTAATCTAAGCAAAAGACAGACGTGTCTGTGCGAGACACAACTGTCTTTAGACTGTCTTGTCTAATATGTGCGGCAGCCCTTAATTAAAATATTCTAGCAGCACTCTTTTATTTATGATTGCAACATTGAGCTTGCTTTTTTTTTAGTGTGTAAATGTCTGTCGCGGAGCGAGGTGGCGGTCCTGTGTCGAAATGTGTTGAAATATGAAATTATAGTACGTCGCGCACTTAAATCGATTATTCTTCATCCTAGTATTCTCATTTAAGTGTATATTGTTGTGACTTTAATCCAATTTCTGTGTATAAAGAGAAGATAACTACCCAAGATGGCCAAGTAAGTATTCGGTGTTTTTAGATCGAAATCCTAGATAATATTCGTGGGTTTGTGCTACCGTATTTCTATTTGAATAAGTAAAAAGACACAGTCAATAAATGTATAATATTAATATTGTTTATGTTTAAGTGGGATACACAGTGAATTGCGTTCAGAATGTACTTATTTGCCGGCTAAGTTATCAGGCGCGGCGACATGGACAATCTGTACAAAATATACCGTATAATCTGATCTATTTCCTAATGTTATTGGAGTTTATCACTACTCAAGAACTCTAGAATAATCATATTAGCCTGATTACACATTGAATAAAAATAAATGTAGATAAATTTCAATCTGTTTACATAATTTAATTAGACATGTTATGTTTATGGTCATTAATTCTATTAGCCATCACTTTACTTCTCTCTACCACCTTTATGCAGACGACCTACAAATCTATTTACAAACCGATCTAGAAGGTTTACCTAAAGCCATACAACTCATTAACAAAGATTTGGATAGAATTTACCAGTGGAGCAAAACGTATGACTTGCAAGTTAATCCACTTAAAAGCCAAGCGATAATATTTGGTAGCTCGTTGATTAAACGTATTGATTTTTCTACATTGTCTCCTATTCTCTATGATGGAAAACATATTAATTATTGCGACACTGTGAAGAATCTAGGAGTATAAATGGATAGCTGCATGTCCTGGACTCCTCAAATTAGCGAGGTTAGTAGGAAGATGTTTGCCGCTGTCTGTTCACTTCGTAGACTCAGGAATTTCTTACCCACTGCCACTAAAGTTATGCTTGCTAAATCCATTCTATTTCCTATTTTAGATTACGCTGACATATCTTATCTTGATCTAACCCAGGAGCAGCTAGCCAAGCTTGAGCGTCATCAAAATCTTTGCATTCGGTTCATATTTGGCTTACGTAAATATGACCATATTTCTGAATTTCATAAACAGCTCAAGTGGCTTCCAATCCATCTTCGCAGGAATACACACATCCTCTCTCTTCTATACTGCCTATTATTTTACCAGCATTATCCACAATACCTTAAAAGTCGATTCCAATTCCTATCTCAATTTAATTGCCTTTCTCTTCATTCTTCCAACAACCGTCTCCTTATGATGCCTCCTCATTCCTCCTCCTTCTCCTCCTCGCTGTGGAATTCCTTGCTTCTGACTGTTCGACTAGCACAAACATTGGAATCGTTTAAAAATCGACTGAACAAGTATTATCTGAATCTAGACTGACTAATTTTCTCCGTATTGTTATTTATGTTTTTCATATATGTATATATGTATATATATATATATATATATATATATATATATATATACATAACAATATTTATATATGTATATATATATATATATATTTATACATATATACATATTTTATTATAAATATATAAGTAATTATAATATTGAGATATATTAGATAGCGTAATTGTTATTAGATTATTAGTTTTATGTTATTCCTTTAATTTGGACACCCCGTCTTTTTGTTGTTGATTTAGATCTCTCTAGTTTTAGGTTGCCTGGAAGAGATCACTTTAAGTGATAAGACCGCCTATTGTGCATATTTTTAATTTTGTTTTGTTTATTATATGTATCTTCACGCCAGGTCCCTAACGGGGTAGGCAGAGAGTGTAGAGCGCCAGACATCCCGGTTCTGACAAACCTCTCGTGCCTCGTCTACCTTCATCATTCTCTTCATACATGCACGCCGATTCCTAAGACTTTTGACCCCACCATCAGACAGAACTCGACCTATTTGGTCATGGTAGGTCAGCCTTGGTCTTCCTGGGCCTCTGCAACCATCCACATTCGCATTGTATATCTGTTTAGTCATTCGCTCATTCGACATTCTTTCTATATGCCCGAACCATCGGAGCATGCCTTTTTTCATTTTTACACCGATACTATCATTCACACAAAGTCTCTTTCTTACATCTTCATTACGAACGCGATCGGTGAGTGATACACCGCAGATCTTGCGTAAAGATCTCATCTCGACCGCGTTCAACTTACTTTCATGCTCTTTCCTGCATACCCAGCTCTCGCTTCCATATAAAAGCGTTGGAGTAAGTACAGCATTATGTACGGCTAGTCGAGCCCGCTGGCTGAGATGTTTCGATTCTAGCAGCTTACCCAACGCTCCATTCACGCAATTCCCAGCAAGCACTCTTCTTTCTATGTCAGTGGTGTACCTACCATCCTTGCTAAAAGCACATCCAAGATATACAATTTCATCAACCTGTTCTAACACTGCATCATCTACTACTACCCTTGCATTTGTTCTCTGTTCATCTCTTTCAAATACTAATACTTTAGTTTTATCCACATTCAATTGTAAGCCTTTCTCCATACAATCCTCTTTCATGACTGTGACTAGTGCTTGTAGCCCAGATGGTGTAGAGCTGACAATTACCGCATCATCTGCGTAAAGCAGACAGTTCACCACTAAGTCACCCATACGCACTCCCACATCCATCAACTTCACCCTCTGGAGGCATTTGTCCAGATATATAATAAACAGCCTAGACGAAAGCACGCAACCCTGTTTGACACCGATGTTAACATCAAACCAGGGTGACATGTTACCATCTACCCGCACACATGCTTGACAGCCCACATACGTGGACTGTATTGCACGGAGCAGACTGCCATCAATACCATACTCTGGCAAAATGTCCCACAGCTCCTTTCGTAATACCCTATCAAACGCCTTCTCCAAATCCACAAAACCGCAGAAAACCTTCTGGCTCACAGCAAGATGCTTCTCTACGATGTTGCGGAGGGAGAAAACTTGATCCATACATCCTCTTCCAGTTCTGAAACCACCCTGTGCATCCCACAACAACCCGTCGGACTTCTCTTTCATTCTTCTTTCTAAGACTTTCCCATACACTTTAGCTGCCAAACTGATCAAACTGATCGCTCGATAGCTGGTGCAGTCCATACGTGAACCCTTGCCTTTATACAAAGGCACGATGACCGCACACCGCCAATCCTTTGGGATTCTTCCGGACCTCCAGCAAAGGTTGCACAACACCCAGAAAGAATCCCAAAGGGCAGCACCACCATATTTGATCATTTCGGCAGAAACCTGATCAATACCCGCAGCCTTACCACATTTCAAACTTCGTATCGCCCTTACAATCTCATCTATTGTTATATCCTCACAAGCCGGCACCGTCAAGTCAGCAACTCCGGCGTCAGGGTTGTGAGCATAATCATACATTTCCCCATAATACTCGCTCCATCGTTTTAACACATCTTGCGTGTTCTCAAGAATGTCACCCAACTTAGATTTTATTCTATTCATTCCAGAAACTGGAGAAGAGCTTCTAGACTTTTTCACCTCCCTCCAATAGAGTTTGATGTTAGTCTCAAAGCTCTTCGCCAGTCTCTCATCAGCTTCCACTTTATCTCTCTCACGCTTTTCATTCACTAAAATCTTGGTGTCATTCTTGAGCCGACGGTAAATTTCTCTCTTCTCATCTCTCATACCATTATTCATTTGCAAAGATGCTACATAATCCAGCCATGCTTTCTTCTTTCTTTCAACGGAGTCTTGCACCTCCTTGTCCCACCACGCATCCCCTTTCAAGGATTTGCTTTTTTTCAAGGTTTTGTTTATTATTTGTTCTAAAGTGTACAATAAAGAGTATTTATTATTATTATTCTCATTTATTTAGCTTTTTACATATTTTGTATATTTTTACATACATATATTATTAAAAAAATAAAAAAACATACATATATGAAAACATACAAAATAGGTTCCACCGGTAGCGGGAGCAGGGTCCTAGCTGCCGGTGGTTAGGGGCTTAGGGAAGAGGAGGCTAGAGGAACCTCCTCACAATACGTGCCGTGTCAAGAAGAACTGCCTTCTGCACCAAGCCCTTGACCCAATTTCCCAGCGAGAGCCTCTTCAGGTGTTGGTCGAGGCTCTTCGCTACGAGTCCGTTAACCGTGACGACTACCGGTACAATGACAGCAGAATCCACGTCCCACATGGCGACAACCTCAATTGGAAGAGCGGCTGGACTAGATTCCCAGTAGGCCGCGAGTTCGAGTCTCGCCTGAAGTCAAATTTTTCTTTCCATTTTTCTTTAAAATAAAAATATCAGAAAATGTTCTTTAAGTACTCAAATTACTCAAAATAATATTTCAAAACTCTGTACAGTTTTTTTAGTTCCCATGATTGTATTTATTATCAGCTATAAAAAAAAAAAATTCTTTTGCAGGGAAATGATGATAGTATTTGTGTACGACTCTGAGTGCTGTGTTGCTGAAGAGGACGACCCTGCTGATGCTGTGCTCTACTTCCACCCTGGCTGGGTGTCTGATACACAGAGGCATGCTCTTGCCGGACAGGTATGGCAACATGATAGTAACTGTGTCATATTTGTTTCTATTAATAATTTTGCCCGAGTCTCTTGCGACAAAGACGCAGACAGAGACAGAGTGAAAGAGAGCGAGTATCAATGTTGGCCTGATGAAAGCTAACTACTGCCACATGTTCCCCTCGCGAGAGGACGAGTTTCAATGTTGGCTTGATGAAAGCTAACTACTGTCACAATTATTCCCTCGCGAGAGGGCGAGTTTCAATGTTGGCCTGATGAAAGCGTACTACTGTCACATGTTCCCCGCGCGAGAGAGCTAGTTTGAATGTTGGCCTGATGAAAGCGAACTACTGTCATGTTTTCCTCCTCGCGACAGAGTTAGTTTCAATGTTGGCCTGATGAAAGCTAACTACCGTAACATTTCCCCCCTCGCGAGAGGGCGAGTTTCAATGTTGGCTTAATGAAAGCGAACTACTGTCATGTTTTCCTCCTCGCGAGAGAGTTAGTTTCAATGTTGGCCTGATGAAAGCGAACTACTGTCATGTTTTCCTCCTCGCGAGAGAGTTAGTTTCAATGTTGGCCTGATGAAAGCGAACTACTGTCATTTTTTCCCCTCGCGAGAGAGTGAGTTTCAATGTTGACCTGATGAAAGCGAACTGCTGTCATATTTTCCCCCCTCAGGTATCAATAGCATCAATACCATGAAATCGCCTCTTCACAGCAGCCTTAACTTTACGGACGCGTTTAAGGTTTTTGCGCATATTGTAATAGGTACAGTACCTCTGTACCTATTACAATATGCGCAATATACTCCTATCCTCTTGAACACCACAGGATTATTGTGAGTAGGAGTCTCACACTAGTCACTGTCGGCTCCCCTATATAACGAGACCCTGACGAGAGACAGAATTTTCCTGCAAAAGAACAGGATTAACAAATATTGAATAAGTCGCTGACGTCGGGGCATGATGACCCCACCGCCTACTAGCGGAAGAGTTTCCTTCTACTGGAAGATAATTATTTCACTAGTATATTAACAATATAATAATGGCAACACTAGAAACGTCCCACTGCTGGGGATGAGTCTCTCCCTTATTTGGGGGGAGGCCTGGAGCTTACTCCACCACGCTGGCTGGTTATGGCCAACCCGCTGTCGGATGATTTCAAACCGCCTGTAAGGCCTCCGACAAGGTTTACCGAAAGCTCCGAAGCACGGAACGCCCATTTTAATTTGCCACTAGCGATCACCGCCCAGCGGTAACCGAGTAGATCGCTTACGATCTACACCAGCCGCGGGGCTATGAGCGCTTCCACTAATGCAGTCAGTCAATCGAACAATGGTGGTCAAACCATTCCAATACTTAATGCCGCCCGTATTAAGTGCAATAACGCAAGATGGACAGCAGCATCCTGCGATAAAACTACCACCACTACAATCGCCATTCCGCATGCCAAGCATGGCGATTATGGCATATCCTCCTATATGGCTTTAGTCCAGCTGTGGAAATCGGCTGATATGATGAAATATGTCGCAACTCTGCAACGTTTCACATCTCACGAATACGGGCAATATAATTTGCCATTTTAATTACATGTATAAAATTTTAATTAAAAGTAAAAATTGTGTGACACCCTACTCGAAATCCTTGGACCGAATCCAGTTTTAAGAATCCTTAAATAGCATAACTGTTATACTTTTATGAAATATTTTTTTGCGCACTGAATGTTATCGTTAATGATAAAGTTGCATGCCTCTGATCGCATATTTCTTGTGTCTCTCCGAAACGCCCTAATCCGAGAATTGGACACACGGGGACTCCCTTAGGCAGTTGTGGATATTTATTCAGGCGGCTGAGATGACAGCCCTTCGCGCTCGGCAATGGCCCAGTGAAGAAGACTAGTCACAGAGGCATAACACCTTAGGCCTCAGGAGTGGTAACGCATCTGCATTTTAACCTTGGTCTTTTTGTGGGTGTCCTTAATCCTTCAAGGATCGTGCGGCCACCGGTGGCGAGACACAATTGAATTTCAATTGTCATATTTTTCTCGTGTCTGGAGAGATTAAGCTGCAGTCATCGCTTAACATGTGAAAACCAAGCTTGTTTGCCACTTCAATTACAAAATAACAAATGCTGCCTCGGGACGAGGCGCTAAAAGAAATAATCAACGTTTTGTGGGACATTGAGTGTCGCTGTTTCAATGCGGGACACTACTTATTGTCAGACATCCGGGAACGTTGGGCACCTTATCCAAACTATCTAAGCAATACACGTGTCAACTATAATATAATATAAAGGATCTTTTAATGTAACTCACCATTCTGTTATGGCCTGACTGTAAACAGTCAGTCCCTGGACATTTACTAAGCATCTGCATAGCCGGTTTTTTAGTATACGTCTTTTATTGTTTATAGAGATTATTAGAGACACCGTCGCACACTGTGACGCACGCCGTACAGCTGTCGCAAAATGAGCCACTTAAAAAACAAATAATAATAATCTAATCGATGAACAACACCAGAAGCCGGGTAGTAGGGGGCTTATCCCCATCAAATCCTAGTTTTTATGTAAGGCCGAACCCTTAGGGCTGCGCCATGAGCTTGCCTCTTATTCAAATCATCAGAATGGATTTGATGGAGTGTAAAATGATGCAGCCTGATCAAAGACAGACGGACAGCGGAGTCTTAGCGTGAGAGTCACAGACGGCACTACGACTTTACTTTAAGCAAAGTATGCCTAGAACTGTCAGTAAAGTATGAGTTTTGACAGTTCTAAGCGTACTTTGCTGTAAGTAAAGTCGTAGTGCGGTCTGTGAATCTCACACTTAGTTTTAGGTTGGGGAAAAAGTTTCTTCGCATTTTTTAAGATAATTCAAAACATTTTTTAATATAGTTTATTTAAATTTAACTAAAGTATGTATGTACCATTTTGTTCGATAACCTTTTGCCATCTTGTAGGTAGGGACATGATCCCATTGCTATAAAAATTTTGGGACTTCTCATCAAAATACCGCGACAAGTGTATTTGGCAGTCCTATCGTGATGTTAACCTAACATTGCATAAAGAATTCTGAAGAGACCGAAACAGGTGGAAATCTTAAGGAGCAAGGTCAGGACTATACGGCGGATGCATTAACACCTCCCAGCCAAACTCTCTTATTTTTTGCTGAGTGGCTATAGATGTGTGAGGTCTAGCGTTATCATGATGAAACACCACACCCCTTCTGTTGATCAATTCCGGCCGCTTTCTCTCAACTTCTTGCTTTAATCTCATCAGTTGTTCGCAGTAGAGTTCAGAGTCGATAGTCCTGCCTGGTGGTAATTGCTCATAATGAATAATGCCCTTCCAATCCCACCACACACAAAACATCACCTTATTGCGAGTTAACCCGGGTTTCGCCACAGTCTGTGAAGCCTGACCGGCCTTTGACCACGACCTTTTTCGCACGTTCTTGTCGTACGTGATCCACTTTTCATCACCAGTTATCAGCTTCTTCAAAAATGATTCGGTTTCATTACGTCGTAATAAAGAATCACAAATGAGTACACGGTTCATTAGGTTTCTTTCAGTGAGCTCGTGAGGTACCCAAATATCGAGCTTTTTTTTCGTACCCAGCTCCAGGGGAGCGTGAGATTTTTTCGTTACGGAATTTCTGGATTCGGTCCCCGCACTCAAGGCCCTCCATAGAAGCTATGCAATAGCTTAAAAAAATGTTGCAGAACTTCCGTCGTGTCTTCTCTAACTTACAGAAATCTGTTGAAGTTAGAGAAGGATGTGAAATATTACAATAACTTTAACAAATGTATTGATGCAACCCAGGCTAAGTTGAATTAACTTAAAAAAAAACAAAAGGAATAAGTTAAGAATGTTTTAAATAAGCCCTATTGTAGTTATTACGGCTGAAGCTAATCTTATAATCGTGGATAAGGTCTTTACCCATAGTCGTTTGAGGATATCAAGTCAAGTTCAATAACAGTGTTTTATTGATACTTCGCTGTGTTTATTTTATCGATAGTAAAGTACTTTTTATTAGTCTGCTTTTTATTACCACGACTAAGCTACTTTCAATCTCAGATGCATAATGTAAATTTAAATATTATTAGAACATCACATAATATTCAATTTATCATAATAAATTCTTTATTTGAGGAAACTTGGGCTCACGTTGTTAGTATTACAAAAATCTTTATGACTATGTCAGTAAAGTTAAATTTTAAAAAACAATATGGGGACAATAATAAGGCCTACACTATGGCTGTCTTAATAGCACTTTTAGAAAATGCGTTTTCCTGCTCTTGCGCAGTGTGTTTTGCCAGCGCCAGGTACAGGAAACAGTTTTTTAACGCAAGCGAAACTACGTGCCTCAACCAGTATTGTATAATGATAGAAATATAAATACAGCATCATATTTTTTACAGTCTTAACACGTTTTTACATTTCGTACTTATTAGCATTATTCATAACCTACAATAATTTTGCAAATGTATCAAGCACATAAATAAGATTACATTTAACATCTTGCTAAAAATAGTTTCTAAAACGTAATTTAATTGTGGTGTTCGCAACCCGTTAAGTGGTCTTCGGCATAAAAATGTCGGTCAGGTTTTTTGAATGCGCTTAAGATTGGGCATCCTTAAATTTAAAAAACTCATAACGAATTACAATATTTACTCAGATATGAAGCGCACTCGGTTAAGCAACGGCGCGGTCGGGCATCGGTTGGGTGTGTGATGGGGTGACCGCTAGTGGCAAATTAAAATGTGCATTTCCGTGCTTCGGAGGGCACGCACGTTAAGCGTCGGTCCCGGTTGCTATCGATAGATAGCAGTTAAACCTCGTCGAAGGCTTTTGAAAACATCCGACAGCAGGTTGGCCACCAACCCGCATTGGAGCCGCGTAGTGGAGTAAGCTCCAGGCCTCCCCCGAAAAAGGAGAGACTCGTGCCAAGTAGTGGGACGTATAATGGGTTGCCATTGTCATAGATATTTATTTTTATGCCTGTTTAATATTACATACATTTCACACACTCCAAAGCGGATCCAAGGGAGGCGGCTCAAACTTCCATGCACATTCACCTGAGTCCAGCTATGAGAACTTGTGACAAATCTCACTTTTTTATGTCATAAAGTGGCAAACAAGCATATATAGTCCAGCAGTAGAAGTTAACTTGATTAAACTTGTCCTCAATTTCGTCAAGCCTCCCACAAAGATCTACTCATTTCTATAAATGGAGACAGGAGTACATGTATGGTCTTTAAATTAAGGGACTTTCGCGTCCCCCTTATTAGCAAATAGCCTTGCGTGACTTGCATGAGCGACGAATGCGACCCGACGCGGTACTGCGAACGTGACGAACGCGATTAACGGCATACCTTGCTTGCGGCCCATATGCCAATCTGCGACGTTACGCGTACTTGTTTTAATTAAGGGGGACTAATTGCGACTTCACAAACTATGATCAACATTTTTCTCTCTTATTGTAAGTACAGTACGAACTTCTCCATTATTCGAGAAGTAATGATCAATATCACAAAGGACATTTGTCGCGTCGGATTGAATCGTGTCGTGTCGCTTTGTGTTGTATTCTTCGGTCGTGCAGGACAGCCTGATAATTTGGTAAATGTTCGCAGGTAGTGGGGACGGCGCACTGCATCAAGTCTCTATTTTCACAACCAGTGGCCATCACGCTGCAGAGTGGCAAGTTCATCATCAGAGAATACGGGCGATATATTTTGGTAAGTTGTTACGTCAGGCTACAAACAAAAAAATGTTTTATGTGGCAAACAAACATGACCACATGGATAGCAAGTCGTGACTGCAGCCTTTTGACATCTACACAGACAATAAAAATCCTGCCTACCCCCCTCAAGCCATCGACATCTACAGAAATATTCCTAGGTCTGGGGGCTCAACTCAAGGGGTTACATTAAATGTCTTCAGAGCTAATGGCTCTGGTTACTATATTACCTGCTTCCACAGTACCTACTTCCCACAGGCCATCGGCAGCGACAGAAACATCCCGGACTGGGTGCTCAAGAACCGCGCCAGCCTCCTCACCTCCATGATCAAAGTGTACCACGGCGACCTACAGTCCCTAGCGGTCGCCATGGACGACCAGAAACGTCTCTCGGAGAAACTGTACCAGATCTTCGAGACGTACTTACCAGTGCTGCAGTACGGGTGCCATATATTCCAGCGAGTGCCAATGTTGAGTCTTCCAAAGGTATGTGCAAAGTTCGATTTGTTAATTAATGCTTATGTAGGCACACATGCATGCCTGAAAACACACACACACACACACACACACACACACACACACACACACACACACACACACACACACACACACACACACACACACACACACACACACACACACACACACAACAGACACCACAAGACGTATACCATATTTTGGTTGAATGTGTTCGAGGTGAGGCTAATCGCAGGGCTTCATTAGAAATAGGACATTGCAACAGTGTCCTGGCAGATCCTACTACGGATGACGCCAGAATACTGTTGCAACTATATCAATTGTCAATGAGCTAATGTTGTTTAATTATTATTTTTTAAATGAAGAATGTAATTCATGTGAACGTATAGAGCGTCATGGTCTTTGACCAAGCTCTTACACCACGCGGCGCGCACCCTCGTACACGTTTGAAGGAGAGGTTTGGCGGAAACCTTGAAAGAGGTGTGTGGTGCTCTTATTTTATTTCATTTTCTGGGTGTGTTTTGGAGTTATATTTAATAAAATTGATGGCATTTTGTTTCATATAGATTTATTACAGTGCCCGTGTATAGTGAAATAGAATAACAGTGCGAAAACACAGGTTTCAGGTTGCCTCCAAAACTTCATTACAAATGTGTTGGTGTTTGGTTTTGTTGTTTTTCATTATAAAAACCATCGCTTTACTCGAATTACTGACTGTGACTGACTGACTGACTGATAATTGACTGACTGATAATTGACCGACTGACTCTTACTTTTACGCTGCTTATGACGAATACGAAATATCGTTTTACTTGACACTGGCAATATGTGTAATAGCGATGCCATTATATTCAAAAAGGTAAACAGTTTGAAGGAGCGCTCAGTCGTCTTTTTTTATCGTTGGCTACGATCTTACGCAAATTTTCTCAGACGTTTTCCTGTCTCGAAAACAACACTATAGTTCAAGTCTGGTCCGCGGTATAGCTTCATTTCGATTATTATCGAGACGGTGGTGGATTCCTGGTGGCCAGTCGTCACCAGAATCGTCTCGGAGAAACTGTACCGATCTTCGAGACTTACTTCACCGTACATACCGGTGGTGGAGTATGGGTGTTTTTTTTTTATAGTACATTGAGAACCTGTGACTTAATCACAGCCTGTTCTAATCTGTTTTCAATTTCATACCAGTTCTCGCTTTTATTCCTCTCGCACTTTCATTCTTCTTACTATGTCTTTCTTTCATACAACCTTTCTCTCCTTTTGTCTGGGGGAGCACCCAGCGACTTTTTACCTGTTCTTATCTACTTTTTTATTTATTTATTAATTTCTATTACACAGGGAAAATAAATATTAGGCGTTGTTTTTACAAAATATTGCTGTTGTTTACATAGTTTTCCTTAATTAATTTCACTCAGTTATTCTTATTTATTACATTTTGACTTAAACTTAGTAACAGTTACTTAAATTACTGCTTATTCGATAATACATTTTTTACTTAATCTACTTATATACTTATGCTTCTACTTATATTTAACAAAATATTGCAAAGCATTTTTGCTGATACTTTTTATTTCTTTTTCCAACAGCTTTCACAATTTGTTTGCAGTAATCTTAAAACGTATCTCTATGTTTACCTACCATTATCTCATGGAATGACTTTACATTTATCTTGCAGCCTATTTCTTGCTCGATGTTGTGTCGCTCATGACCATGTACCGGGCACTCCGTCAGGACATGCAAGATGCTCTCCTCCTTTGTCGGGTCGCAGATGCACGATGGGCTCTCCTTACACTTAAACCTGTGCAAGTATTCGGAGAACCCACCGTGTCCCGTCATTGCTTGTGTCAGAAGATAGTCGACGGTGTACTTCCTTGTTACGTAGTAGGCGATTCTGACATCCGGCAAGAAGGTCTTCGTGATCGACGCAGTGTCTCCCCCGATGTACCTTTCGTTCCATTCGTCAAGTGTAGCACTCCGAATGCTTCGCTTGACGAATGAAACGGGGCACATGTCATACTCTGGTCTCACCTTGGAGCCCACAGCGGCCTCCTTGGCAAGCTGATCCGCCCTTTCATTCCCCTCCAGTCCTGAATGTGCTTTTATCCAGAACAAGCGCGCTGTCTTGTTCTGGCGAGACAATTTTTTAAGATTCTCTCTAGCTTCTACGGCTAAGGCGTGGACATATTTTATATTCCAGCGAGTGGCAGTGTTAAGTCTTCCAAAGGCACGTACAAACTGCTACACCTTGCACATACACTGAGTAAAAATCTTTAGGTTAAAAGATTTGTCCTACAGTAGAGATAAAATCTGAATTCGACTGCAAATATGGTAAGACATTCAAAATTCAAAATATTCAAAATTTAAATCATTTATTTCAAATTGGTCTACAAGGATACTTTTGCATTGTCGGGTTATAAGCTACCTAGAGAGAATGACTTATAATAATAATCCAATAGGTATATATACCAATTTAGTAATAATATTTAACCGATACGTGAATCATCAAACATTTCAATTCTTTCATAGAAGAAAATGAAAAATCTGTTCGTCATTCACTTAGCAGACTTCCAAGTGCAGGCACTACTGAGAAGAATTCCGCTTAAGCATTAAGTTTATCATGATTCCATGCCCTGCGTTGGAGTCCCTCATTCGCCAAGCTCCATTTTTTTCGCCTCTCACCACAATCTTGTTCCGCTTACTTCAGGACAAAACGATATCTATGAACTAGCACTTAATAAAACTGATACAACCAATTCAATAGCAACATTGAATGACTCACAACAATATAAACAAGCAATTAAAAGATTAAATAGTCGCAGCAAATATAAACAGTACATATGGAAACAGCCTGATAAGGCCTTTGACACAAATCAATTGATGAACTTAAAGATATCAGACTGTTTTAGTTTTACATATTAGCTATTTTTTTCGTTTTACCCAGCCTCAATAGAGGAACAAACGGAACCCTTATAGGATCACTCGTGCGTCTGTCTGTCTGTCTAGCTGTCTCTCTATCACAGCCGATTTTCACCGAAAGTGCTAGACCGTTTTAGTTGAAATTTGGTACACAATATACAGGGTTAAATTAAATTAGCGCATAACCTCTTGCAGGCAGCCTCTCTACACCAATCCCAACAACATTTTGTTCTATGACTTTTTAGAAACCTTAAGAAAATAAACATAACAATGTTTTCAAAAGTTCAAAAGAGCATAGCCGCCCCTGTGTCACCCCGCAACCCCGCTCCCTGCTGCACGTGGTGATATTTTTCCTAGGCAAAGTTGCGTTGCATGCCTACGCTCAGATTAAATGCCAGTTCTGAGGCAAAATAAAAAAATGCATAGAAAACTTAAATTTTAAAAACTATTTATTGTCGCCTGCAAGTGGTGGTGCGATTATTTACCCCCTATATCTGTATTGACCCCAACATGATCGTGTAACAAAAGTAAATAAGGGTTGCACATATGCGGTGGACGCTCGTTTATAATAGAAACTAGACACGAATCTGTACACGTGACAATGCATGTGTGCAAGCGGAATCGGACTCGTAACTGGCCGCTTAGTAAAGCACGCACACTAACACATCGTACATGTACACGTAGTCACGTGTAAGTGTAACCAATAATGGGTTGTCTGTCAACCCTATGACATTAAAAAGAACACACGATTTAGTCTTTTCTTCACAGTTGAAAATTTTTAGGTGGACCATTGTCAATACATTCCGCTAAATTATCTAGCAGGTGGACCACCGGCAGTAAAATTTACCCCTGGTACACCTAACTCACAAGAGGTGTACCATGGGCAGAAAATTTTACCCTTGGTTCACCCAGGTGGACTAAGTAGGTGTACCACGGGCAATGACCGGAATTGAATTGCATGAACTGTTATACCTGTTCGGAAAATCTATCTGTGCGTGAAGTTGTTTTGTAATTATTTTAATCTACTCTAGTTCCATTGGAGATAAATGTAACTTGAAGTGTTTATTTACAAGTCGCGTTATCGGTGCAGGTAAACTCTCTACAATGTATTGAAACCAACCACTGCCGTTTGCTCAGTGATACGTTTAGTCTAATAGTTCGAAGATAAAGCAAGATATTGAATGTCCTTCAATCGGCTTAAAATCCTTTATGTCTGGTACTATTGGTTTTTTCCTCTTTTTAGAAGATTCTTTTTTTCTTTCTTTTTTTCACACACATACATAAAACATGCAAACAACAGCGGATCATCTATATCAACACGCAAACACGCATTGTGTGAATGTTTTTGTGAGTGTATGTGATCGCTTTGTTCCATTTTGCATTCTTGTAAAAAAGTGTCACTGTAGTGCTAAATACTATTTAAAATATAAATGACTTCAGTACTTATATAAGTTTTATGTTTTTATGTAATTTTGGTAAGTGCATATACTGACAAAACTTCATACTTCGCATTCACCATACCCTATTTACGAGTATGTACAAAAAGTCCCGCATGCTATTTTCAGAGAGTTGCCCGCCTTCTTTGTTGTACTTAAAAATATCAATGGCCGCCTTACAATAGGCTCGCTATCTGTACATGGGCCAAAACGTAACCGGCGAATCGTGGGTGGTGTGAGGCATGTATGTATGAATGCATTTACCTCCGCATACCCCTTCGGGGATTACAAGCGTGAGGTTACGTACGTAAAATAATATATTTAGAATTAAAATGTTGTTTCAGAGTGCCACATCAGTTTACTTGGAATCAATGCAAATTCTTGAGCATTGTCGAAGGGGCAAAGGAGTTTTGGGCGGAGTCATATTGTATAATAACAAGTAAGTTTACAAATACGAGTATAATTACGCTTTTTATTGTACCAGAAATTTTCGCATCAGAGAACTATGAAGAAATAATTTTGACAACATCAGACACATAGGCTGGGTTACACCAAGATATTTGTTAAAGTTTTTACTGATGGTAGAGCTCCAGTGACGGAGCTCGCGGGCGTTGGCACCACCGCATTACCTAATATACTTGCCGCCATAGAGCAACACCGGAGGGGAGTAGCCATATGCAGGCTTTCCCCTCTGTCAAAGTACAAGCCCAAATGGACATATACTTGTCGCCTAGATGTTTAAATGTGTGCGTGAAATTGTTTCTGTATTTTGTTAAAGTCAAGGTGTGAGTTTCGTAGTAATAGACGATTTTTGTAGTGTGCGTGTGTGTCGCACGCATTTACCTTTACATTTACAAAAAATGACTGACTGTTTTGCATCGGTAATAAACGCTATGGCTACTCCCCTCCAGTCCGCCGCGACCGGTGGCCCGTGTTGCTCTATTCTTGCCGCTAAATGGTAGTGTTCAGCACTATCGTGTTCTGGTTAGGCCTCAGGAGTAGTAACGCATCTGCATTTTGACCTTGGTCTTTGTGTGGGTATCTATAGGCTGCAGTCATCACTTAACATCAATGTGAACGAGTCCCTTACGTGCCTAATAGGCAGGGAGTGTGAAGCGCCAGATATCTCGGGCCTGACACAACTCTCGTGCTTCCTCTACATTCATAATTCTTGGCGATATAAAATTCCGTGCAAAAGCGGAAATAGTACAGTAAGAATAGATTTAGATTAAAGTTTCCCACTATATAAAAGTTCTCAGCTTCGTTTCTCACAGAAATGTTTATTCAAGTTCATATAAGAATAGCTTAAATGTCACAGATATCAGGTCCCATTGTAAATGTAGACTACATTATAAATTCTCATAATTTCATTTCCATCCTGCCATTCTAGTTGTAATGTAATGTGAGATTATCTCCATATTATGTGAATATTGTATTAATATATTCGATCGTGGATTTAGAAATATTTTAATGGATCCGTTGGATAACAACTTTACTACCGCAATATTATTCGTCGATGAATTTATTTAATGTTAATGTTGTTTCACCTACTCTTGCTTAAAAATGTTTATTATTCCTGACTAGCGACCCGCCCCGACTTTGCGCGGGTAATTTTTTCTGTAGTTATTCCTTTTAATTAATCTGTAAAACGCGCTGTTAATTTTATCGCGCCAACTGTTAATTGACTGACCGTTAGGTCAAGTGACATGAGGTTGACATAAGAAAAATTAATACGGTGATAAGTTTTCTTTAATTCTAATTTTATTCGCAACTGTATTTTTTTTCTTTCATAAAAACCTTCCTCACATAAAAAAACAGTGATTGTTATAAATTTAAAAGAGCTCTTACTGAGTTGGGTAGCGGAGTTCTTCTTAGTAGTGACTACACTTGGAACTCTGCTAAGTGAATAACTTTGATTTGATTTTGATTGATAACTTGCGATGTTTATGGACCTAGTGCAGTGTCTGTGAGAGTAGCACAAATTTGGTTTAAGCGTTTTCAATCCGGAAATTTTGATGTCAAAGATGCACCTCGCTTTGGTCGCCCTATTACGGATAAAATGGATGCCATTTTTGAAAAAGTGGAGCTAGATCGACATATCAGTAGTTACGACGTAGCTGAAGAACTGAGAATTGATCACAAAACAGTTTTGGCGCATTTGAAAAAAGCTGGGTACAAAAAAAAGCTCGATATTTGGGTACCTCACGAGCTCACTGAAAGAAACCTAATGAACCGTGTACTCATTTGTGATTCTTTATTACGACGTAATGAAACCGAATCATTTTTGAAGAAGCTGATAACTGGTGATGAAAAGTGGATCACGTACGACAAGAACGTGCGAAAAAGGTCGTGGTCAAAGGCCGGTCAAGCTTCACAGACTGGCGAAACCCGGGTTAACTCGCAATAAGGTGATGTTGTGTGTGTGGTGGGATTGGAAGGGCATTATTCATTATGAGCAATTACCACCAAGCAGGACTATCGATTCTGAACTCTACCGCGAACAACTGATGAGATTAAAGCAAGAAGTTGAGAGAAAGCGGCCGGAATTGATCAACAGAAGGGGTGTGGTGTTTCATCATGATAACGCTAGACCTCACACATCTATAGCCACTCAGCAAAAATTAAGAGAGTTTGGCTGGGAGGTGTTACTGCATCCGCCGTATAGTCCTGACCTTGCACCTTCAGATTTCCACCTGTTTCGGTCTCTTCAGAATTCTTTATGCAATGTTAGGTTAACATCACGAGAGGACTGCCAAATCCACTTGTCGCGGTATTTTGATGAGAAGTTCCAAAATGTTTATAGCAATGGGATCATGTCCCTACCTATAAGATGGCAAAAGGTTATCAAACAAAATGGTACATACATACTTTAGTTAAATTCAAATAAACTATATTAAAAAATGTTGTGAATTATCTTAAAAAATGCGAAGAAACTTTTTCCCCAACCTAATATTTTCTTTCATATCGATTCTCTACTCCTTTTAATGCTGATCTCTCGAGCAGCACCGATCTTCCTATGGCGTTTCTGTAATATGACTTAATCTAATTAAGATTGGACTCGTGTTTATAAGCATGAATATCGCAATATAGATATCGTATGAAGCATGTAACACAATCGCCGAGGCCGCTGCGGTCTATTACATTGACAGTAATGAAAACAAACTGTCCCTGATGGTTATTAATTGATTAATTACAGTTGATTCATGAACCATGTTTGCTTGCTCCTTTTACATCGTATTTTTGTTTTGGTTCGTGTTAATTTATGATCAGTTTATAAGGAATGTTAAATATGACAAGGTGGCCCAAATAAAATGTACTTCCGAAATATTTCTAGCTATCGTAATGGCGGCAGATTCATCGCGGGACGCTGCTGGCCATCTCGCATTATTATATTAACTACCGCAATACTGGATTTATTTGACCGACATTATTAATTAGTCCACTGTTACGCGATTTCTATGGCGTTTGTGAGCCGATTTGCAAATTATTTTTTTATTTTTCATTTTATTTCAGAATAATAGCATCACAATTGCCACCAAACCTGACCTCATACCTCACAGTGGTAGATCCATATCGAATAAAGTCACCCGCGGAGACTTTGCAAACCGAGACACCTTTGCCTCTTGGCGCGCAACTCCTTGTAGTATATGTTGGGAAGAAATCTTATGACAATTTGAAAAAACAAGCGGATAAAATGCAGGAATTCCACCAGAATGGGGAAGAAGTGATAGCGAAGTTTAAAAAGGTAAGCACACTAGGTTAGGTATCCTTTATAAGCGCTCTAACGCACTAGCGGCTAGCCGCTTTTATCGCTTTGATTCGTGAATGTATGCTTGAATGCATGCATCTACCACTGCTCACTCCTTCGGGCAATACAGGAGTGAAAAAGTAGTAAATATAAGTTATTTAATAACATTAATTAACTTATATTTATCTTATCTTATTGTGGAGCCAGCTGTTACACTGGGACACTTCGACCCATTGGGATCTTTTGTGTTCACCCCCAAGACCCTATATACTTTCATCAATGGTCCCTTTAAATATATCTGAGATATATTTAATGGTGTCCCTAATGTACAGTACCTTATAATCTCCCGGTGTAGGATATGCCACCCCGAGGATCTTCATACGCTTACCAGCAAGGCCATCACATTGGCATAAGAGATGTTCCATTGTCTCCTCGTGCTCACCACAAGCTCTGCACAGTGAATCTTCACCCAGGTGCATCCGCTGTAGGTGCTGCCTCGTGCCGAAATGGCCTGTGAAAACTCCCACAATCATTCGCAAACCTTGCCTATTTAATCGTAGGATGTTCTTATTGTAGATCGTGTCGACCCCTAGAAACCTTTTCGAATGTACCTGTCCCTGGACATTCGTCCATTCCTTCAGATGTCGTTCTGCGGCATACGCCCTTAAGGCAGTGTATGTGGTGCTTGCTGAAATTCCCACGAATGGCTCAGGACCCACTAGTTTGGTATTGGAACCAAGTCTAGCTAGTTCATCGGCCCTTTCATTGCCCCTGATGCCTTCATGCCCCGGCACCCATATTAGCCTAACTCTGTTGTGCTTACCTAATTTATTAAGGGTTTGCACACCTTCAAGTATCAGCCTCGAGTTAACCCTAAACGATGTCAGGGCTTTCAGAGCTGCCTGGCTATCGCTGAGAATGTAAATGTCTTTCCCGGCTGCACCACTTGACAGACTCTCCTTGGCACATGCCACAATCGCATAAGCCTCTGCTTGGAAAACTGTGGCATATTTACCCATACTTTGACTACACTCGTAGTCACAGCTGTATACTCCAGCCCCTGTACCAGCAGTCATCTTGGATCCATCAGTATACCAGACTACGCTGTTGGGTCCAAGAGAGTGCATTCTCTTTTTCCACTCCTCCCTTGTCGGGATGGTGACGTTGTAGTTCCTATGGAATACAAACGTAGTTAGACATTTGTCACTTGCCATGTGCAGTACTCTATCAAGCCCAGTGTTGGTCTCGAATCGCGTGTGTTGAAATCTCGGCATGGAGCTGTGCCAATAACCAGCTGTCGCCAGTCTATGGAGTGCTTTCCTAGCTTCGACCTCAACTGTTATGTGAAGTGGTTCAAGTCCCAAAATGATTTCCAAGGCCGCTGTGGGTGTAGTGCGGAAAGCACCAGAAATGGCCATGCATGCCATTCTCTGTATCTTTCGTAGAAGTTCTCTACATGTCATCAGTTTGGTTCTTGGCCACCACACTATACTACCATATAACAGAATGGGTCGAACCATTACTGTATACAGCCATTTTATTACCTGTGGTTTCAGACCCCAGGTTTTGCCATACGTTGATCTGCACCAGCCAAAAATTCTAAGAGCCTTTTGGGTAATACAGTTAACGTGGCCCTTCCACGTGAGCTTTTTATCTAGTGTTACACCTAAATACTTTACCTCTGTGGACCATTCCAGCTCCACATTACAAAGAGTTAGTCTCCTTAGTTCTGTTAGAGCCCTTCGTCTTGTAAACGGTATTATCGTAGTTTTGGACGGGTTGAGAGTCAAACTATTGTGCTTACACCAGTTTTCAACCATCATCAGTGCTTTCTGCATTAGAGTTGATACAGTACCCGGAAACTTACCATTGACCATAATGGCCAGGTCGTCCGCATAGCCCACTGAATAAAAAGCACCCTCGTTGAGCTCAACCAAGAGCGAATTTACAACGAGGCTCCACAAAAGCGGTGACAGAACCCCCCCTTGCGGGCACCCTCTCGTTGTTTTCGCCTTTATGGACTCACCCATTACAGTAGAGTTTATTATCCTCCCCTTTAGCATGCATTCGATCCATTTGCAAAGGGTATCATTAATACCATGCTCTGTTGCAGCCCTTCTGATGGATAGGAAGGTGGTGCGATCAAATGCTCCTTCCACATCCAGGAATGCTCCTAGGCATATTCCTAGGCTATTTCTTTATTTTCTAGGGCTGCCTCAGCACGACTTACCACATAACGTAGTGCAGTTTCAGTTGACTTACTAGGCTGATAGGCGCACTGAAGTCTCTGCAATGGTTTCTTCTTTAGTGGACCCTCCCGTATGTGTCTATCCACTAATTTTTCCATTACCTTAAGCAGAAATGATTGAATACTAATAGGTCTATATGATTTAGCCTCCTCGTAGTCTGCCTTACCTGGTTTTGGTATAAATACCACATTTACCTGTCTCCAAACCAAAGGCGATACAAGCACTGTATAACCTACAAAGATGTTTATTAAGTATAGGCATACCTTGTTGTAGCATTACAGGATAGATTCCATCCGGGCCAGGGGAATTGAATGGCTGGAAGGTTCCCATGGCCCAGGCAATCTTTTTATCGTCTACTACCTTTTTCGCAGTCATCCAGTCATGTTTACGAGTGTGGCACTGCACTTCTTCTGTATGAATCGCATCTTCATCATTATGTAGAGCAATAGAGTCCGGAAAATGTGTGTTTAGCATTACCTCAAACGTATCCTTCCCGGATTCGGTTAGTCGACCGTCATGTTTGCGGACTGTCGTAAGTGGACAGTCTTTGGTTGTCGACAACGCCTTCGAAAGTCGCATCCCTTCTGGGGCACTAGTAATTCTACTACAGTGATCTCTCCAAGCCCTGCGTTTTGCCTTCCTAACTGCATTGCTGTACTGTGTAAGGGCCCTCGAATATATTTCAAAGTTCTTACAAGCTTTGGCAGTGTTGAAGGCCCGTCTGGCCTCCTGACGGCTCTTCGCTACCTCAGGAGTCCACCATGGTTCCTTTTTACCAATTACCTTATACTCTGGGTAATTGCTTACCCACGAGGTCACAATGGCTTTGGACAACCTCTCCGCTTCGAATTCAATATCCAAGGCTGAGTTCAGTTTACCTATATTTTATTTTTAAAGATAAATGGAAAGAAAAAATTGACTTCAGGCGAGACTCGAAATATATTTCACAAGCATGTGTTAATGCGAAATAATATAGAAACAATTCAGTTTACCTGTTAGATTCCCTAGTTCCACTTTTAGGTCACGTCGAAACGACGTCCAGTCAGTGTGCCTGGGATTCCTTCTTCGTACAGCTGCATCTGTATCTGCATCTGCTGCATACATGTAAAGGTTCTCGTGGTTGCAGTTGTCTACCAGTGTCCTGAATTCAGCGGACGCCGGCTCCTCTTTCTCGTAGGGGAAATAAGCAGAAGCAAGGGTAGCTGTTCTTCTCGAATTTCCCCTACCAGCCTCAACCTTAACCACCGTAAGGTCCCTAGAACATAATGCATTCAGTGGAATGACATTCACACTATCCCTAACATATATGCATGTTCTCATGTCACCGGTGGCACATTTATAGTAAATGAAGCCGCCATAGTTACCTAGGCCTTTGATCTGTCTATTTGACTTATATTTACTGAAATATTACAGATGCAAGAATCAGAACGTGAAAGAGTTCGAGATTGTCCACAATCTGGAATGAAACGAGATAAATCTCTACTTTTCACCGCAGTACCAGAAGAGGACCACACTATGATATCACCGCCGAACAGAGAAGAAAATCCTGGGGAGGTTAGAAAACCCAGCATGCCTGACGTTGTTCCATTCACAAACAAACCAAGGCAGAGGCCAAACAAACTATCTCTCAGCTTCAAAACACAGATATCTTTAGAAGAAGACACGAAAGAAAATGAAAAAGTATTCACCGGTCAAACGAGCGTCTGTTCAACTCCAATGGTCGAATATAAAAGGTTACACGGAAACATGTTATCCATTTGCCAAAACCCCGAATCGCAATCCGAAGAAACAGAACTTGATCCGGACGTCCTCAAAAATATAGAAAACAGTGCCAAATTGAATGTGGACCAAAAAAGGGATAACAAAGATGTATTAGAAAGCAATTGTATAGCTGATCACTTTATAAACAAACCGGAGCCAATACGAAAGTTAGCGAGCGTGACAGACTTACAGGAAACGTTTCGAAGAATTTCCAATAGAGCGTCCTCAAAAATGAAGTTGCGACGATCGAAAATCGACGAGGACACAACCCCATCGCCAGAACACAAAAGCCAAACAATGACAATAAACGATCCGTTGTTTCCAGTGTTCAGAAATGACGGTGTCGCTATATCCGAATCTCTCTTCAACCAGTATCTAGAACAGTATTACGCGGGAATAAAACAGAAGTCGAAAGAAGAAAACATGTTCAATTTTAATTTAAGAATGTGCGAGCTGAATAAATTTGACGATTTCGACTCCGAATTGGCGAAGTCTCCGCAACGGACACCGAAAAAGATACAAAAGGATACAAAGACAATATCAACAGATCAGTCTCGTAGAAAATCTTTATCTTTGCCATTAAAGTCCTTATCAGAGAGTACAGATTCACAAATAGGTTCGGATTCCGAGGGAGTTGGGTTTAAGAAAAAGATGACTGGTGTACAGTTGACTCCATTGATGGAGAAACTAAGTCATCTCGCGTTCTCCGACAAATCGAGTGGATATAGCAGCAGAGTGATGACGCCGTTAGAAATAAGAGAGTTCCTAACACCGGCTTTGGAGAAACAAGTCACTTTTTCGGATCGGTGAGTTGCCTACTTTTTATTATACCTTGATGATAATGACATTATATGCTGAAATTTATTAACACACAAAAATATTTTAAACTTGTCTGTACATTTTTTTAAATATATGTATATTTAATAAATGATAAGGTCCATAGACATCTACACAAAAACTGGTGACATATTACACGGTAAAAACAACAGTAACTATGCATTCATTCAATCATACATACAAACACCCACGATTCGCCGGTTACGTTTCGGCCCATGTAACAAGTGGCGAGCCTATTGACATCTCCGGGCACATTAAAAAACTTCGAGGTACTGGGAAACTTACAGAAAATGGCAAAATAAAAATCTCTAATATCCCCCGACCGGGACTCTAACCCAGCCAGCGTAGTAGTAGTAGTGGCCAGCTACCATCAAGCTACTGAGTCAGTTAAATTTAGCGTTATTGGACTCTCTACCGTTTTAACCGCCATTGCTCGATTGACTGACTGCACTAGTAGAATTCTCTTCCAGTAGAAGAAAATTCTTCCGCTAGTGGGCGGTTGGGTCATCACATATCCCGACGCCAGCTCTAAAACTAAACAACAATACCTTAAATCTAATTGAACCATTACCGAACAGACCCAGGCCGCAGCGTCAGAACAGTGACAGCGACTCGGAATCAGACTCGGACAGTGAGAGCGAGCTGGAGATCCTCCCCGTGTACAGTGAACACTCCGTCAAATGCGCACTTTTCGTCAGCGGACTGCACAACATGGCGCTACTGGCTTTACTCGACACAGATACTGCGAATGACGCTGATATCATCAATTCACTGGTATGTTGTATTATTTTATGGTGTTGTCTGCCTTGTGGGGGCATTATCTTCAAGGAATTGGAGCTTAAACGTCAGGAATAGCAATGCGTCTACATTAAAATATCTGTTTTATGAAGATGTTTGTAGCCTAAAAATGGAACTATAAAAAAAATAACGCAGGGTTACTGTTGGCTAATATCCCTTTAGTATAATATTGCTTCGTATTTGTATTATTTGATTTCGTATGTATGTATCTTCACGCCAGGTCCCTAATGGAGTAGGTAGATAGTGCAGAGCGCCAGATATCCCGGTCCTGACATACCGACGTATTTAATTTTGGTATAGTTTGCATTTGTTAAAATTGATAAACTATGAATCTCATCAAACTGCTGTGGGGATTAGCAGAGATGATGGAATGCAAGTAGCCATTCTTTTTTATAAACCTTGGATATTTATTAGCATACTGCCTTCGCATGCAGCATACATTCGTTTCAGTCATTACGTAAATTCTAAGAGACTAATCTATGCGTGACTATTGTTTTTCCCGTTTAAAATTTAACCGTGTATAGTGGATAAGTGTAAAAATCTTTTTCCAAATGATTATTTTGAAAAAAAAACGTGTCTTTTAGTGGGAAACGTCCCTGAACGCGCTCGGACCCATCGAACAGAAGTGCGTAGAACCGATGCCGGCGAGTGCCGAGGCCACGGACTACAGCTACCTCACGCTGGACCCCGACTGGGGCACCGTCAAGAAGGGAGGGCCTTGGGCTGCGCTCGACATCGCGACCATGGGCTTGATACACAACGAGTTTGCTGAAGACCCCGATTTATCCGAATTAATACTAAGGTAAGTCATCATCATCATCACAGAAGACGTCCACCGTTGTGTTGTGCGTTATTAGAAGATAATAAAAATACCATAATCGCCACGTTTAGAATGTGAAACAGCAATCGCAGTTTTCTGCACTAACGGAAGAAATGCTCGTTCTAAAAAATTTAAATTCGCACGCATCTACTCCAAAGTGCATTTGTGAATGTGACACCGAGTATCCCAACATTTTAAGATTGTTGATTATTTTTATATTCCCTTGTATTTATTTATGTTAGATTGAAATTTTTTTTGAAAAATCTAGCTCAGTGTATTTTGGTCTAGCCTGCCCTTGGATCCGCTTGAAAATCTAGACAGATGTAATATGTATATCATTGGCTAACCAATCTAAAATCCTACCCTAACCACTACCATTAAGCGGAAAGGAGAATTATTCCCAGTTGCCCCCGCGGCGATTGCCACCGGAGGCAAATGGGACAAAATTTTCCCAGTTGCCACCGGAGGCAACTGGGAATGATTGCCCCCGCTTCAGTTTCGCTGTACATTGCTTTCTCCATCGTAGAGAATAAAAGCGATTGGAAAGAAATATTATGAAAGTAAATTTTTAAGCACCGACAGCTAAAAGTATGTATGTATCTTCACGCCAGGTCCCTGATGGGGTAGGTAGAGAGTGTGGAGCGCCAGATAAAAGTGCTATCCTGAAGTTGGTTGCTATACACATAAAGTCGAAAATAAAAATATTTATCTATTGATTTTGGACAAAAAATCAATACGCTGTCAAAATGTAAATCCAAGATGGCGGCTGCATGGAGTTGTCAACTTTTTCGTCATGGGAGTCGTTTTCATGGTTCTCGAGGGTGTTGAATTCGATAGTGGTGTCAAAATGGAAATCCAAGATGGCGGCTGCATGGAGTTGTCAACTTTTTCGTCATGGGTGTCGTTTTCAAGGTTCTTGAGGGTGTGGAATTCGACAGTGGAGTCAAAATGTAAATCCAAGATGGCGGCTGCATGAAGTTGTCAACTTTTTCTTCATGGGTGTCGTTTTCATGGTTCTTGTGGGTATCGAATTCGAAAGAGGTGTCAAAATATAAATCCAAGATGGCGGCTGCATGAAGTTGTCTACTTTTTCGTCATGGGTGTCGTTTTCATGGTTCTTGTGGGTATCGAATTCGATAGTGGTGTCAAAATGTAAGTCCAAGATGGCGGCTACATGGAGTTGTCAACTTTTTGGTCATGGGTGTCGTTTTCATGGTTCTTGTGGGTGTTGAATTCGATAGTGGTGTCAAAATATAAATCCAAGATGGCGGCTGCATGGAGTTGTCAACTTTTTCTTCATGGTTGTCGTTTTTATGGTTCTTGAGGGTGTTGAATTCGATAGTGGTGTCAAAATGTAAATCCAAGATGGCGGCTGCATGGAGTTGTCAACTTTTTCTTCATGGGTGTCGTTTTCATGGTTCTCGAGGGTGTTGAATGCGATAGTGGTGTCAAAATGTAAATCCAAGATGGCGGCTGCATGGAGTTGTCAACTTTTTCGTCATTGGAGTCGTTTTCATGGTTCTCGAGGGTGTTGAATTCGATAGTGGTGTCAAAATGTAAATCCAAGATGGCGGCTGCATGGAGTTGTCAACTTTTTCGTCATGGGTGTCGTTTTCATGGTTCTTGAGGGTGTGGAATTCGATAGTGGAGTCAAAATGTAAATCCAAGATGGCGGCTGCATGGAGTTGTCAACTTTTTCTTCATGGGTGTCGTTTTCATGGTTCTTGAGGGTGTGGAATTTGATAGTGGTGTCAAAATATAAATCCAAGATGGCGGCTGCATGAAGTTGTCAACTTTTTCGTCATGGGTGTCGTTTTCATGGTTTTTGAGGGTGTTGAATTCGATAGTGATGTCAAAATGTAAATCCAAGATGGCGCCTGCATGGAGTTGTCAACTTTTTCTTCATGGGTGTCGTTTTCATGGTTCTTGAGGGTGTGGAATTCGATAGTGATGTCAAAATGTAAATCCAAGATAGCGGCTGCATGGAGTTGTCAACTTTTTCTTCATGGGTGTCGTTTTCGTGGTTCTTGAGGGTGTGGAATTTGATAGTGGTGTCAAAATATAAATCCAAGATGGCGGCTGCATGAAGTTGTCAACTTTTTCGTCATGGGTGTCGTTTTCATGGTTTTTGAGGGTGTTGAATTCGATAGTGATGTCAAAATGTAAATCCAAGATGGCGCCTGCATGGAGTTGTCAACTTTTTCTTCATGGGTGTCGTTTTCATGGTTCTTGAGGGTGTGGAATTCGATAGTGGAGTCAAAATGTAAATCCAAGATGGCGGTGGTTTTTCTTTCCATTTTTCTTTCAAATTTATTTCACAAGCATGTGTTAATGCGAAATAATATAAAACAATGTATATTGGACCATAATCGTTATACATTCGTGAAACAATTCTTGCTTATTCTTTTGAAATTGAGATACTCAAGATACATTATTATTTCGATAGAGTTTGGCACAATGGATTTGTTAGTAAGCTTCCATCTTGTTGGCTGCCTGCCGACTTTTGCGTATGGATAGCGGATTTTTTGAGGGAACAATCGTTTTGTGTGGTTCTTGATGGCTGCTCATCTGATCAAATGGCTATAAATGCTGGTGTGCTTGGCACAAAGCTAGTAAACACGAAACTGCCACAGTCTTGAACATCGCCGTAAAGTGGCGTGTCTCTCGATTTTCTATAGGATCCATTTCGGCAAATGTGCTAACGATCTACACAATTTAATTCCCTCTTCACCTTTTTACAATAGGACAACTAGGAGAACGGCGAAATATCATCCCTATACAGTGAACATACCACAAATTAGAACGAAGCGTTTCGGCTCTACATTTATTATACGTACAGCTAAGTTATGGAATACTTTGCCGGCTTCTCTGTTTCCAAAAAAAACTACAACCTGGGCATCTTCAAATCTAGAGTGAATAGGTTCATTCTAGACCAACGTGCTTCATCTTCGGCTACATATTCACTTTCCATCAGGTGAGTTGGTGGTCAAACGTTGGTCTATACACAATAAAAAAATATATTATCATTATTTTTCACTGGTGGTAGAGCTCCAGTGACAGAGCTCGAGGACGTAGGCACCACCGCATTAAAAAATAGCAAAATTCCATAGGACATAATACTGTTAAAATAGCTAAAATAAACAGAAAGTACCAAGAATCGATACTACTCAAGTATCGATACTTTTTGCGGATCCCGAATCGTAACAGTTAGTGTCGTAAAGTTTCGAGGAAATGACATGTAATGTAGCCTAAAAGTTGTTTAACTTACACTTGTTCAGTCCAATGCAACCTATTGCATAACTGCGTGGGGAGCATCGCTTGGTGTCGATATATTAAGACTGGCAGTAGCGCAGAGAGCAGTGCTTGCAGTGCAGCAGATGCAGCCACTATCCTGGATTTACGTTTTGACAGCATTATCGAATTCAACACCCTCAAGAACCATGAAAACGACACCCATGAAGAAAAAGTTGACAACTCCATGCAGCCGCCATCTTGGATTTACATTTTGACATCACTATCGAATTCAACACCCTCGAGAACCATGAAAACGACACCCATGACGAAAAAGTTGACAACTCCATGCAGCCGCCATCTTGGATTTACATTTTGACACCACTATAGAATTCAACACCCTCGAGAACCATGAAAACGACACCCATGACGAAAAAGTAGACAACTTCATGCAGCCGCCATCTTGGATTTATATTTTGACACCTCTTTCGAATTCCATACCCTCAAGAACCATGAAAACGACACCCATGAAGAAACGTTGACAACTTTATGCAGCCGCCATCTTGGATTTACATTTTGACTCCACTGTCGAATTCCACACCCTCAAGAACCTTGAAAACGACACCCATGACGAAAAAGTTGACAACTCCATGCAGCCGCCATCTTGGATTTACATTTTGACACCACTTTCGAATTCAACACCCTCGAGAACCATGAAAACGACTCCCATGACGAAAAAGTTGACAACTCCATGCAGCCGCCATCTTGGATTTACATTTTGACAGCATTATCGAATTCAACACCCTCAAGAACCATGAAAACGACACCCATGAAGAAAAAGTTGACAACTCCATGCAGCCGCCATCTTGGATTTACATTTTGACACCACTATAGAATTCAACATCCTCGAGAACCATGAAAACGACACCCATGACGAAAAAGTTGACAACTCCATGCAGCCGCCATCTTGGATTTACATTTTGACACCACTATAGAATTCAACACCCTCGAGAACCATGAAAACGACACCCATGACGAAAAAGTAGACAACTTCATGCAGCCGCCATCTTGGATTTATATTTTGACACCTCTTTCGAATTCCATACCCTCAAGAACCATGAAAACGACACCCATGAAGAAAAAGTTGACAACTTCATGCAGCCGCCATCTTGGATTTACATTTTGACTCCACTGTCGAATTCCACACCCTCAAGAACCTTGAAAACGACACCCATGACGAAAAAGTTGACAACTCCATGCAGCCGCCATCTTGGATTTCCATTTTGACACCACTATCGAATTCAACACCCTCGAGAACCATGAAAACGACACCCATGACGAAAAAGTTGACAACTCCATGCAGCCGCCATCTTGGATTTACATTTTGACACCACTATAGAATTCAACACCCTCGAGAACCATGAAAACGACACCCATGAAGAAAAAGTTGACAACTCCATGCAGCCGCCATCTTGGATTTACATTTTGACATCACTATCGAATTCAACACCCTCAAAAACCATGAAAACGACTCCCATGAAGAAAAAGTTGACAACTCCATGCAGCCGCCATCTTGGATTTATATTTTGACACCACTATCAAATTCCACACCCTCAAGAACCATGAAAACGACACCCATGAAGAAAAAGTTGACAACTCCATGCAGGCGCCATCTTGGATTTACATTTTGACATCACTATCGAATTCAACACCCTCAAAAACCATGAAAACGACACCCATGACGAAAAAGTTGACAACTTCATGCAGCCGCCATCTTGGATTTATATTTTGACACCACTATCAAATTCCACACCCTCAAGAACCATGAAAACGACACCCATGAAGAAAAAGTTGACAACTCCATGCAGCCGCCATCTTGGATTTACATTTTGACACCACTTTCGAATTCAACACCCTCGAGAACCATGAAAACGACTCCCATGACGAAAAAGTTGACAACTCCATGCAGCCGCCATCTTGGATTTACATTTTGACAGCATTATCGAATTCAACACCCTCAAGAACCATGAAAACGACACCCATGAAGAAAAAGTTGACAACTCCATGCAGCCGCCATCTTGGATTTACATTTTGACACCACTATCGAATTCAACACCCTCGAGAACCATGAAAACGACACCCATGACGAAAAAGTTGACAACTCCATGCAGCCGCCATCTTGGATTTACATTTTGACACCACTATAGAATTCAACACCCTCGAGAACCATGAAAACGACACCCATGACGAAAAAGTAGACAACTTCATGCAGCCGCCATCTTGGATTTATATTTTGACACCTCTTTCGAATTCCATACCCTCAAGAACCATGAAAACGACACCCATGAAGAAAAAGTTGACAACTCCATGCAGCCGCCATCTTGGATTTACATTTTGACACCACTATCGAATTCAACACCCTCGAGAACCATGAAAACGACACCCATGACGAAAAAGTTGACAACTCCATGCAGCCGCCATCTTGGATTTACATTTTGACACCACTATAGAATTCAACACCCTCGAGAACCATGAAAACGACACCCATGACGAAAAAGTAGACAACTTCATGCAGCCGCCATCTTGGATTTATATTTTGACACCTCTTTCGAATTCCATACCCTCAAGAACCATGAAAACGACACCCATGAAGAAAAAGTTGACAACTTCATGCAGCCGCCATCTTGGATTTACATTTTGACTCCACTGTCGAATTCCACACCCTCAAGAACCTTGAAAACGACACCCATGACGAAAAAGTTGACAACTCCATGCAGCCGCCATCTTGGATTTCCATTTTGACACCACTATCGAATTCAACACCCTCGAGAACCATGAAAACGACACCCATGACGAAAAAGTTGACAACTCCATGCAGCCGCCATCTTGGATTTACATTTTGACACCACTATAGAATTCAACACCCTCGAGAACCATGAAAACGACACCCATGAAGAAAAAGTTGACAACTCCATGCAGCCGCCATCTTGGATTTACATTTTGACATCACTATCGAATTCAACACCCTCAAAAACCATGAAAACGACACCCATGAAGAAAAAGTTGACAACTCCATGCAGCCGCCATCTTGGATTTACATTTTGACAGCATTATCGAATTCAACACCCTCAAGAACCATGAAAACGACACCCATGAAGAAAAAGTTGACAACTCCATGCAGCCGCCATCTTGGATTTACATTTTGACATCACTATCGAATTCAACACCCTCAAAAACCATGAAAACGACACCCATGAAGAAAAAGTTGACAACTCCATGCAGCCGCCATCTTGGATTTACATTTTGACTCCACTATCGAATTCCACACCCTCAAGAACCATGAAAACGACACCCATGACGAAAAAGTTGACAACTCCATGCAGCCGCCATCTTGGATTTACATTTTGACACCACTTTCGAATTCAACACCCTCGAGAACCATGAAAACGACTCCCATGACGAAAAAGTTGACAACTCCATGCAGCCGCCATCTTGGATTTACATTTTGACAGCATTATCGAATTCAACACCCTCAAGAACCATGAAAACGACACCCATGAAGAAAAAGTTGACAACTCCATGCAGCCGCCATCTTGGATTTACATTTTGACATCACTATCGAATTCAACACCCTCAAAAACCATGAAAACGACACCCATGAAGAAAAAGTTGACAACTCCATGCAGCCGCCATCTTGGATTTACATTTTGACTCCACTATCGAATTCCACACCCTCAAGAACCATGAAAACGACACCCATGACGAAAAAGTTGACAACTCCATGCAGCCGCCATCTTGGATTTC
This sequence comes from Macrosoma leucophasiata, assembly GCA_036365455.1. Lineage (NCBI taxonomy): Eukaryota > Metazoa > Arthropoda > Insecta > Lepidoptera > Hedylidae > Macrosoma > Macrosoma leucophasiata. The sequence goes on along the minus strand of JAWQUS010000017.1, from coordinate 19,602,458 downwards.
CATTTTGACACCACTTTCGAATTCAACACCCTCGAGAACCATGAAAACGACTCCCATGACGAAAAAGTTGACAACTCCATGCAGCCGCCATCTTGGATTTACATTTTGACAGCATTATCGAATTCAACACCCTCAAGAACCATGAAAACGACACCCATGAAGAAAAAGTTGACAACTCCATGCAGCCGCCATCTTGGATTTACATTTTGACACCACTATCGAATTCAACACCCTCGAGAACCATGAAAACGACACCCATGACGAAAAAGTTGACAACTCCATGCAGCCGCCATCTTGGATTTACATTTTGACACCACTATAGAATTCAACACCCTCGAGAACCATGAAAACGACACCCATGACGAAAAAGTAGACAACTTCATGCAGCCGCCATCTTGGATTTATATTTTGACACCTCTTTCGAATTCGATACCCACAAGAACCATGAAAACGACACCCATGAAGAAAAAGTTGACAACTTCATGCAGCCGCCATCTTGGATTTACATTTTGACTCCACTGTCGAATTCCACACCCTCAAGAACCTTGAAAACGACACCCATGACGAAAAAGTTGACAACTCCATGCAGCCGCCATCTTGGATTTCCATTTTGACACCACTATCGAATTCAACACCCTCGAGAACCATGAAAACGACTCCCATGACGAAAAAGTTGACAACTCCATGCAGCCGCCATCTTGGATTTACATTTTGACAGCGTATTGATTTTTTGTCCAAAATCAATAGATAAATATTTTTATTTTCGACTTTATGTGTATAGCAACCAACTTCAGGATAGCACTTTTATCTGGCGCTCCACACTCTCTACCTACCCCATCAGGGACCTGGCGTGAAGATACATACATACTTTTAGCTGTCGGTGCTTAAAAATTTACTTTCATAATATTTCTTTCCAATCGCTTTTATTCTTTACGATGGAGAAAGCAATGTACAGCGAAACTGAAGCGGGGGCAATCATTCCCAGTTGCCTCCGGTGGCAACTGGGAAAATTTTGTCCCATTTGCCTCCGGTGGCAATCGCCGCGGGGGCAACTGGGAATAATTCGGAAAGGAGATTAGGTAAGCGGTGATGCCTACTCCCACGTACCACTTAACTGGTGCTCTACCATTAGTAAAATCTATACTAAAATTATAAAACTGAAGAGTTTGTTTGTTTGCTTGATCGCGCTAATCTCAGGAACTACTGGTCCGATTAGAAAAAATATTTCAGTGTTTTTTTTACCCTTAATAATTGATTATTAAGGGTAAAAGCGACTTCTTTACGATATTCAATAAACTGAAAAGTCTATTATATCGGTTGCCTAACTAGCATAGTTGGTAATAGATGGCGCTACTGCTACCATAAAGCAATGCAATAGATGTGAAGGAAAGATTTGACAAATCGGGCAGGGCTTCAGTAGCTCAATTGGAAGAGCGGCTGGACTAGATTCCCAGTAGGTCGCGAGTTCGAGCCTCGCCTGAAGTCAAATTTTTCTTTCCATTTTTCTTTAAAATAAAATATATTTCACAAGCATGTGTTAATGCGAAATAATATAAAAAACAAATATTACACCACGCTACGATGAATAGGAGAGCGTAGGTAACAATGCATCCGCGCGAATCCGGGGCGGTAGTAATAAATATGACGACCGGGTTAGTCCAGCGGTGTGCAATGACAGTTTGATTCGAAGGGTTGCGGGTTCGATCCCCGCACCGGGACAAATATTTATATGGCCTACAGATATTATATCGGGTCTGGGTGTTTGTGTATGTGTTTTATGTGTAGTAGGTGTACAACGGCACCCACGACACAGTTTTATGCCTACTGTGGGGCTGGGAGGGTAAGCGTTTATTCCCGACGATATGTGAAACGAGAGCCTCGTTTGTCGGCAGGAGCGAGGAGAGCGTGGTGGTGGGCGCGGCGTGTGGTCGAGCGCAGGTGTACTACCAGGAGCGCGGGTCGCGGGCGCCCGGCCCGCCGCCGCCTTCCGACGCGCTCGCCGCCGCGCCGCTGCGGGCGAGACGCCGTTTGCTTCGAGACCACGCCACACTGCTGCTCTAGACTAGTAATTCCTAGTGACTTGTTAAATACGTAAATTTTACTTCACGTTTTCCCCGAAGGGGTAGCAATGTATGTATCTTCACGCCAGGTCCCTCGCGGAGTAGGCAGAGTGTGGAACGCCCGATATTCCGGTCCTGACACACCCGTGCTTCTACATTCATCATTCTCTTCATTCAACTGTTTCTTCGTATATAAAGGAGATCAGCCAAAATGGTACATAGATTGTACATGAACAAACACTTTGTGCATAAAATTTGTGCGCATAAAGCTGTATATTTTTCAGTATAATATTATACTGAAACCCGCCGGAAAAGTATTTAAAACAGTTTTTGAAAAAATCTGTACTTTTGATAATTATGATGGCGTGGAAAGGAACGTAACGAAATGTAATGGCGTCGGATATAATTATTGTATCAGAAAGTATCGATTAATCTTATTTAAAAAAAAAAACGGTTACATAATAAACAGAAAAATAAGTGAAAAAACACGTTAGATTTCATTTTAAGGTGCTAACAATCAGATGAAGACTTATTGAAATACATTCATTTAGGTTTTAAAATCAAGACAAAAGCCTAAGTGACCCATTCGATCAATGAATCGATATTCTTGAACATCGATATTTTGTGACAGCCGCCTATGTTGACACATCACTTTTTGACACTTTGATATGTCACTCATGTCTGTGACGCCATTCATTTGCTTCTGCTCGTTGGATATTGTTGGCGTTCTGCGACTTCTCTCTCTGTTTTTGACTACTGGCTTGTTTTTGTGCTTGTTGAAACGGATTTCGAGTGCTTTTGCGATTTGGATTACGTAGGTAGTGCTAGAGGTTTCTGTTCAAGTCAGTTGATAATGCTATTTACAAGCATTCATATGTATTTGTGGATACAAGCGTGATTATTTATTGTAAAAGTCACTTTCTTCTAGCAATCTACAAACCGTCAATTTTAAATTAGCGCCTTTAAGTACGAAAATTAAAAAAAAAATTGGCGGAAAAACGACTTCATCCATACATTTTTTAAATTGCTATATCTCACGAACCCAATTCGTCAACGAAGTCAAATATGTTTTAAATAGTAGTATTCATGAACTAATGTCTGAAGACGTAAAAGTTTTATTGTTGTACAATTATGTACCAACGCCCCATACAAAGTGGCGGGATCTCCTTTATCTACCCCTGCGAGGATGTTCTAGGCACCAAATTAAATATGCTGTAATTTAAAAATCCAATAGAAACTAACCCATAAGTTTATTTTGGAAAATTGTTCTTAACAATGTGGTCTTAGAGCAATAGACAAAGTTTAAAAATGCTTTCACACTACCGAATATTCCCTCCTACAGAAAGAGTGTCCTAATAACAGTGTTGTTTTTTTTTTGTCATAAAAGTGGCTAACACGCGTGCAGTTCACATTGATGCTAAGTGATGACTGCAGCCTATAGACACCCACACAATGACCAGAGGACAAAATGCAAATGCGCTGCCACTCCTGAGGCATTAGGTGTTATGCCTCTGTGCCGGAAATTACAGAGCCTTACATTACCACCTGACCGGAACACGATAGTGCTGAACACTACCATTTAACGGCAAGTATATATTATACCTAATATGAAGTATTCAATGGCTGAATGTATTAACTAAAAACTTCTGACTAGGGACATCATTAAATGATTGGGAATTGTTGTTTTAACAATAACTGTTCTAGATGGGTACCTATTGTAAATAATGTAGCAAGTAGGTACATTACGTAATATTGTGCGACTGAACGCATATTAACGATTTTATATTTATTATCATTTAAAAATATTATTTGTTTTTATGAGTAGATGGTATCGCCAGTGATTTGTTAAATATCAGTATAAACCAGAAGTTTGAGATTATCTCATGTTCGGTCTACTGATTTAGTGAAACATTCCACAATTTTGCGATTGGAATATTGAATAAATATGTTTAATAGAAACAGTCGACATTCCATAGGTGCTTAGGATTTCCATAGTATAGTACGCGCAAAACATAATTATAGTCCCGTAAAGTTCGCTTTGAAGAAGGCGATTCTATGGCATCGAAGTGATACCGAAGAGGAAAATGTGGCAGTAGTTCGCCATCTGAGGGCCGACCGCCCAACTCTAAACGCCCTAACGCATTAGTGGTTAGCCGATTTTACAGTTTAATATGCAACCGCCGCCTGTTATTGTACGCACTATACATACATAACATTAACAGGCGGTTGCATTTTTTTTTTTTTTTTATGTAATAAAAGTTGCAAACAAGCATGCAGTTCACATTGATGTTAAGTGATGACTGCAGCCTATAGACAACCACACAATGACCAGAGGTCAAAATGCAGATGCGCTGCCACTCTTGAGACATTAGGTGTTATGCCTCTGTGCCGGAAATTACAGGGCCGTACATTTTGCATATTAATTTGCATTGCATATTAAATTGTAAAATCGGTAAGGCGCGCGGCTACCCGCTCCCGTTGCTAGTGCGTTAGGTCGCTAATGCTTTATCGATTATGACGTCTTGGCAGTTTGTACCTAACTTTTGCCTGGAAGTGTTTTCGTCCGAAGTGATACCGAAGAGGAAAATGTGGTAAGTTAGGCGGTACGAAACTGACAAGACGACGTCATAATCGAAAGGATAACGAAAGCATTGGAGTTCGGTGGTCGGCCCCCAGGCCATCATTGAAACTCACTCTTTCTCGTCTGTGTGGTCGTCGCGAGAGAATTTCACCAGAGACCAGCCGAAAGTCTCACTCAGTTACATTTAAGTTTTGCGCGTGCTGTAATTTAATTCAAGACTTATTGTAGTGTAGTATTTAATATTTCGTAATCTCATAAAGGTAAATAGATATCCTTCAGATATATTACAAAATCGTAATTTCACCTTTAAAATCATTTTTGACTAGTTTTATTCTTCCCACTTGTGTCTTTAGTTTATGTAATTATTATAATAATGCAATTCTAGAAGATCGCATTAGATTGATTTGTATAATTCTTTATTAAGCTAATGCGATAATAGATATTTACTTAATTTCATGACAAAAATGCTGAAACAATTTTTCATTTACAAATTGAAAGAAAGGCTGTTTTCCTTGCTTTTCAAACTGGTTCCACCCAGTTTTTTAGTCCAAATATTTCTAAGATTTTAATATTTATCGAAGTAAAGCCACGGCTTCTCATTTAAATTGCTAAGCAAATCCGAGCACTTACCAAGAACATTTTGTATTTTGAAATGTAGAAATTGATTTTTTATTTTTTATTGTAAGAAAACGTACGTGTTTTAAGTATATAGTTATTTGAAACTTTAATCATGAATTTGGCAATTTGTACTTCAGTGAAACAGCTTTAAAATATTTTGAGAATTTAAGCGTGTATACACACTATGCCGAAGCTACGCGACGGAAGTATCGGTTCGATTGCTGAATCCACACACTACACCGACACACACCATATTGAACTGAAGTTCTGCCGTGTAAGTTCAGCACTTATAGTGAGTCATATCAGCCGAATACGTCGGAACGTAACATCAGCCGCCTAACTTCCGTCACGTACGTAGCTTCGGCATAGTGAGTTTACACACTAAGAGGATTTTTTGTAACATTTTCAGATGTTTCAAATATTTTTACCTCATGGGCGTAAAAAGTTTAGTTTGGTACACTGCACCTTTTGTTTTTCTGTGAACATAAGTGTAGAACTTGCCATGATTCTTAAGGCAAAACATGTCGCATATTATTTTTATTAAATAGGAGCTAACTGTCCACGGAGATGGCACATACAGACTAGCGAATTTTCGATATACTCAATTTATTCGTCTGATTTTGAATTTAATCTAGTCTGTTAGCCACTCCAAAGCTATTTATATAGAATGTAGAAGTGCATTATAGAATTTATCTTTTTTATGCTCATCATATTCTTGCCACTAGTTGTAAGTTTCGGCCACATAGCTCCGTTACGCTAATCTGCTCAATCTCGCAAAGGATGTTATATTTTGGAATAAATATTTAAATCAGAATCCTCGACATTTGTTATAGCTAACAAGTATTTGAAAACGACATTTCAGATGTTTGTTTTTTTTTGTGCAGTCTAAAGACACAAATCATTCCATGAACATCTCATACATGTGAGAAAAAGGAGAATTGAATACGTTTTTCCTCTCTACCAGTAGATATTATTATAAGAAACACAAAACCGCCAGCCATTCATTGGCAGTTTCGTGTATAGTGCAAAAATATACATGCCATAACAAATGTCAGTTTTCTGATGCTTGAAATTCGTCCTTCATAAATTGCAATGCCATCCTGAATATCGAAAATATCACTAAAATTAATATTTACTTTTTCGGTGTAGGTATACAATATATTTGCAAAAATGTTAAAATCAGTTTTCCTCGTTTTGTAAATAAAATCAGGTAACCTGAGATTTTCATAACCAGAATAATGGTCGGTTGGAAGTATTTTGTAAGAAATTTCTAATTAATATATACTACCAAAATAATTTCCGGAAACATTAGGTGTAATAACTTCCAGCGACCATGCCGAGCAAACCTGTAATAAATACCTAAGTGGTACTCACCGCTTTTTTAGACGTCGCAGATCTTCTCTCATAGATGTGTCATCTATTAAACAGCTTAATTTCACATATCACTTAAATGTAGACTATTTGAGATTGTTATTAAGTTATTTTGTACAGTATTAAGTTGCATTTTAACTGTTATATCATTCCACTGTTACCTATTAAGCAAAATATATTAAACTCGTCAGCATCTCCGAATGCGTCCAGAGCTAAATTATTTTGTTATCGAATTTATATTTTTCATTATATTTTGTTATTTATTTTTACCTTGTATGTTTTGCGCTGACAATGGATTGTCAGGAAAAGAGGAGTGCCAATAAGAGTGGTGTTTATTTGTAATGAATTAATAATATACATAAATATTATTAAGAAATTTAATAAAACCCGATAGTGAGATTTTGTTAATTGTATATGTATTTAATGTATGAATATACCCCAATAAAGACTTAAAATATTTTTAAATGTTATTATTTTAACAACTCTACTGAAAAGTGCTTACAAAATTATAGATACTACAGAAAAATAAAAGCAACTGCTCTTTGGGACCTTATTAAAGATTTGTAGTCCAATAGCAACAAAATGGACTAAGAAAGTACAAAATATAATAATCACATTTCTTTATAAAATAAACATACATAATAATATCAATACATATTCATAACTAATCTACTAAACGTTTTCAATTAGTTCCCACCATTACATCCAGAAAAAGGACAAGATTGGAAGGATCGTAATGGAAAAGAAGGTGGATGGATGAGAGAAGAAGAACCAATGTGACATTAAAAAACTATTATTTATTAACAACTCGCTCACAACACAACTATCACTAAAATAAACTATGGTCACCATATCTGTTATATAGATACATACTAAATCGAAATGCATAAATCACGGTCAAGACTACAAAAGAATACTGTGGATCGATAATGCATGTACGTGTTTGTTTTGGATTGTGACTTAGGTCGTTTTGTCGGGGTGTAAAGAATATGATCTGTGCGCGACTTCTGTCTTGAGTCTTGAGCGAGCTTGCGCTTCGTAACCGCCTAAACCGTGTGCCGATCATATTCTTTGCGCGCCAAGCCGAGTTAGTTCATAGACTTCGCTTCGGCACCGACATTCTGTTTTCGGCGCCCACCGGCCCGGTCCGGGATTTCGGCGACCGCCATTCATTGCGATACTTTTCGATCAAACATTTTCAAAACTTCAACACAGTTAGTTTTTCAAGGAACTTCATCCTTTACTTCTTGTTTCAATACCTTTTCAAACAAACAAAATCAATATTAGACTTAGTGTTAAACCTTTATTAGAGCTAACTTTACATCCTAGACGACTACGCCCGGGGGCGGTTACATGCTAACTTACATCTAGACCCTTTTTGTATCACTTCTAATTAAATGTTAAACATAAACAAATTTGAATGACTCAAGACCTCTGTCGGGTCTCACAATGAATATAAACAAATACAATTAATTCCACGACTATGTCGGCCTGTTACAGGTACAGTATAAATGCATTAGAAGGCCGCCAGATAATTTGGAAGGTGTGCTATATTATGATTATAAAACTATGCTATGTCTGAAGTAGAGCTCAGCGTCTCGAACTTACTAATATCGACCTGCAAAGTCAAACACGGGAGTAACTGCGGTGCACTAAATCCTTTATATTATTCTACATCATAAATTCACTTCCCTGTCAGACATTTTATTTTAGCATCGTACATTTACGACAAAAGTATTTTATTACCAATTCCATCATAACATGAAATGTCTCGCTCGGATCGTAAAATATATGTCATAGTAAACAACCAGTTCAGTGAAAATTGATTTAGTATGATTTGATTTGACAGAGAAGTGTAATTATTGAACTACAAGGTAGGAAAACAAAAATAAGAAAACTTAAATTTAAGTTATAATAACTAAACGTTAAGAATGCTTGCAGACATATTTGTCCAATTATCAGGAACTAATAATTTATTGCACTAAATTAAGTGAAATAATATAATTTATACAGAGCAAACTATTTGGCATAATGGATTTTGAAACGCAACTGTTTCAAATTATTATAATAATATATTATAATATACATAGTTTAAAAAATTTATACACCTATTCATCAATTCATTACAATTATCTTGTGTAGTACAGTCATATTCGAGATAATCGGATTATGAAATAATACAAAAAAAAAATATTGGCAAAATATCTGAGTACAAAAGTTGATACAATGTAATACATATCTAACTACCCTCTAAGTCTAAACAGTAACTACTGTTCGGTGTTGTTAGTTAGAAAGAAGCAAGAGTTAAAACAATGTCACAAACAACAATGTTTCTTTGTATAAAAATGGGGAAGACTGGCTTAAAGACAGACCTTCCTAATTTGTGGCATCTTCAGTTAAAATCTATTTAAAAATATTGTTTTAGGACTAAGCTACTACCGTCATTACTAGGCTAGTATTTTAGTTGAGTGGAAGAGTATACACTTGTAAGTACATATCTAATATATGCACTGATATTTGTAACAACAACATCCTATGTGTTTAATAGGAGACGAGGCAAATATTTACCTACAGATAAGTACAGTGGAAGATAATTCTCAAAACTTAGAGGAACCAAATATTGACAAAGCGCGGAATTTGTGACATCTACGTCACGAAGAAGCAAAAAATAATACGAAATGGAGGAAAATAAGCTACATCATGAAATATGCGAAAAAGTCAATGCTTTCGCAAAATCTTAATTAACAGTTAACGACTTCATTGACCCCCGACAGAAAAAAAAAAGGAATGTTATAAGTTAAACCTTATGTATTAACGTACGTATAACAATTGGAGCGTAAACAAAACGCGTAGTTCGATTTGAGTGCGGTTTTAGGAAATAAATGTATAACATAATAAGAGATATTCAAATGTCGAACTGCCAATAAAAATATCATATTTATTTTCTGCGACACCAGAAGATTTCGAAAGGGTGCAATGAACAACACCAACATGGGAAGGGACATGACTTCGCAATACATACTAAACATCCATTTGAATTGCAATCCGTAATCCAATGGAATCATTAAAAATGAGATACAGACCCAACTAAAACACCAGCTCGAAACGGTAGCAACCGACAGGCACCGGACGAACGGCCTAGCGGTCAGCATGATAGTATGACTTACGCGGTGAGTAGGAGCGTTCGCGCTCGTAGCGGCGCGAGCGGCGGTAGTGCGGGGAGGGGGAGCGGTGGCGGTAGCCGCGCTGGTAGTAGTCGCGCTCGCGGTAGCCGCCTCCACCACCACCGCCGCCGCCGCCGCCGCGGTAGTAGTAGTCGCCACTGGGGATTAAAACATTGTTAACACTAGTACTAGTAGAATGATGAATATCGCAGATATTTTTTTATACCCTAAAGCGGAATCAGCTATACAGTTCACACTTATCGTAAATGAATATAGTAAACTCAGATAAGACTCAGTAGTCTGCCCATCTATTACATACTAATGATTCTACTGATATACTTTTTACATTAGTTTATTAAATTTAGTTTTATCTTAGTGATATTCTTGACTTTATATATTTTTTATCTTTTAAGTTTGTTTTTCTTTTATAATTGTTATACACTTTAATTTATTTTGTTTGTTTTTGACGTGTCGAGGTGCCTGTCACCCTAAATGAATAAATGAGTTTCTGATTCTGATTCATAGGACAAAACTTAACTGGCGAATCGTGGGTGCTTGCTTATACTTAATACCTACTGCTTCAGGGAAAATACAGGCGTGCAAAAAATTGTAAAATGCAGATGTGTTGCGAGAAGAGGTCTTATGCCACCGTGGCTATTGGCTTTTGTAGTTACAATTGCCATTCCACACACTTTCACAGCACACGTAGCACACAAATGTATACTTACTCTCTGTCGCGGCCTCGCCTGTCGTAGCCATTGTCTCCTCGGCTGCTCACGCTAAAAAACGAAAAAATATTTAATTTTATTTTAATATAATTTATATTTTTGTACATTTTCATCCTTATTTCAGCCAAAAAACATCCTGTACAAGAGGCTTCTCTAAAGATGTCCACAGCAGTGTTGTGCGTCATTAGGGGAGAATATGCCCAAACCGTATGCGTATTGACCTACGAATAATATTGAAAAGTGTAACTACACCAGAAAAATGGTTCCGCCTAAAGAGACACACCGTGGGCGGGGCATAAATGGGACACACCACAGCGCGTCAGGCTATTGGACCTTCGCTTTTTTGATTCCTTGCCGCTTGGCGAAATTACCTTGTCGCGACCAATCGAATGCCAGCATTGTTTATGTTGCAAGTGTGAGCGTTTGTTATGATTGCAGTTAGTTTGTTTGCGTAAATGGAACCGAAATCGAAGTGATGTTTGAGTAATGTGTTACATTTCTATAGTTTTGTACGTATTGCCAGTGTATGTAAATACAGTACTCAACAATAAATACTGCACTTCGAGCCTGCGAAAGAGACGATCGGCTCGTTTCGACTTCGTAGAGCGTTATCTCTGTTGCACACTGCCTACGTAAGTCTGGTGACAGTCCGATGTCGGTCAAAACTTGATCAAAATGGTCGACGAACGTCAAATAGGTACGGTGCGAAAGATATAACGCTCTACAGATCCGAAATAAGCCAAAGTCTCCTTCCTAAATTTATTATTGAGCACTGTACAAACTAGTGACATGTCTTCCCGGGGTATGTTAACAACATACCATTTCTATTCTCTTGCTATTTAGGTTTCTGTGACTATGATGCTACAATATTGAAAATGTCCTAGCAGGCCTTTAATGAACCAACAAATCTTGTGGTTGGTTCATCCTTATTCTGCCAAATGATACTCTGCCAGCAGATGACCACTCCCAAGTAACTGTTACTGTACGAGCTTAGATAATTCATCTGATGGTTGGGGGGGGGTAAGGGTAAAAAAGTGGTTCAGTTCAGTAGTTACGTTCGTATACATCATAATTTTTTTTTTATCTCCTTTATTTCTGCAATCTGCCTCATTTGGGCATTTAGCTGATGGATAGACTTCATAAACGTATTTTAGCTAAAGTGTTGTTAATCTCTTTGTCTTTTTCTATCCTGCACATTTGACAATGCAACTGACAAGGACAAAGCATTCTATAGCTAAAACGTATCTAATGTATGTTTATGAATAAGGGGGTAAGTTTTCAAAACCAGTAAGCAGTGGGGGAATAGGGAAGATCGACTGTAGAGATGCATGACTCTCCCAAAAACCAGACACGACAAGTCTAAATTCACACAAAAAAGAATCAATACCACACTCATGCAACCGATGATCTCTCATGTTTTGGCAACTGCCAAAACGCTGGTAAAAAAACTAGTAACTCACGTAGGTTTGCCCATATAAATGCCGGGGGTAGGTGTGTGGGCGCGCTGTGTAATGGAGTAGTCGACTCGGATGCGGCGGCCGTCAATCTCCATCCCGGTGCACTCGTTCTTCGCCACCTTCGCGTCATCTTGCGATTCGAAGTACACGAAGCAGAAACCGCGGGAGCGTCCGGTCTATAATTCGTAAGTAAAAATTAATTAAATTACAATTTATAGACAAGACGTCAATTACAATAACTACCTTAAGGAGTCTGCCCACCTGATTGTAATATACTATGACCGTAACAGGAACGTGTCAGACACGTAAAGAAGGACAATATGCTTCACTACGCCTACTAATGCGGTTTATTACCTTATGCTAGCCGTATGATGACGTCCGCCATCGACAAGCTAAGCCTGGGTTGCACCAAGATATTTGTTTAAATTATTGTAAAATAACACATCCTTTTCCAACTAAAAGAAATCTGGTTAAGTTAGAGAAGGATGAAAAATGTTACAATAACTTTAACAAACATCTTGGTGCAACCCAGGTTTAGTGTCATAATAAAAGGTATTATTTAATTACATACAGCTTATTACCACACTTAGTCATCTCTGCTCCTACCATATTGAGAATTAAAATGTTAAAAGTTAAATATTAACCTCCTTATTCATAAACGTATTTTAGCTAAAGTGTTGCTAATCTCACCTTTGTCTTTTTCTATCCTGCACATTTGACAATGCAACTGACAAAGACAAAGCATTCTATAGCTCAAACGTATCTAATGTACGTTTATGGATAAGGGCGTAAGAATTTACTGCCAGAAGTTACGAATTTTCGTAATAATAAAAATCTTCTCTCTCAACCTTTTAACATTTTGTTAAGCTTATTTTATAGATAGGCCTTCATATTGATTTCAATGTGACAATTGTACGTACTTATGGTAAATTTATTGAAACTTTGACTTATACATTACAAATAAAAACACATTATAATAATAATAATAATGGCAACCCATTATACGTCCCACTGCTGGCCACGAGTCTCTCCCCTTTTTGAACTCATAACCTCAGAATCCATATACATAAAAACTGGTGTAATTTATTTAGAATAATCGGCGTCGCCATTGACAAGTAATCATTGTCGTTTAACCTCTAAACAATATGTGATGAATATTTAATATTCTGTAGAGGTCAACAAAAGAACATTCCAGTTTAAAATTTAAAGCAGGTAAAAAAAGACATTTTATTGTTGTATAGATTAGATGATAATAGATGACATTTTGACGCTACTATTTTTAAGGTTCTCAAAAGGAAACCTTATAAGATCCCTTGTTTGCCTGTATTAAATATCTATAGGCTGCACATGCACATGGTGCGCCAACTCGATTTTATAAAAAAAAAATAGAAATCAAAATCACCCAAAATCCATCCCCTATTTTCATTTTCACATAATATTTATCATAAACTGGTGACACATGAAATAAATAAAAGCAAATAACACTCACCTTAGCATCAATTACAACTTGAACTTTGTCAACGGGTCCATATTTGGAGAAGATATGATTAATTTGCTGTTCAGTTGTGTACAGACTGAGACCAAACACTCCGAGACACCTTGACGGAGTAGGATTCTCCTGTTGACAAGAATCTAAACATGAAGCTTACTATTATAGAACATGAGAAATTGTATTGGAAGAATGTAACATTCATCATCATCACTAGCCGAAAGATGTCCACAGCTGGACAAGCCTTTCCCAAAGACGTCATAACAGTGTTGTGAGTCATTAGGGAAGAATATGCCATAATCGCCATGCTTGGCAGGCGGATTGGATATCGCAGTGGCGGTAATTAGTCGTATGCTGCCCGTCCCGCGTTGTTTGCCATTTTTCTGTAGGCTGACTGCGCTAATGAAAGAATTCTCTTCCAGTAGAAGAAAATTCTTTCGCTAATAGGCGGTGGAGGCGTCACGTCCCAACGCCATTATATTCATCATCATTTCAGCCGAAAGATGTCCACAGCTGGACAAAAGCCGTATGGGATATAGAGATATGCCCTAATCGCCAAGCTTGGTGTGCGGATTGGCGATCGCAGTGGTGGAAGTATCGCCGGGTGCTACTGACTATCTTGCGTTATTGCACTTACTTCCGCCCTAATTGGATTGGTTTGATCGCCATTGTTCTGTTGACTGACTGCGCTGGCGCAAGAATTCTAGAGATAACGTTAGCGAGATGTCAACAAGCTCGCCACCAATGGGACAAAACATAACTGACGAATCATGAATGTTTGCATGTACAGTTGAATGTATTTACTTCTGCCTACCCCATCGAGGAATACAAGTGAAAAGGTAGTCATGAAAGTTTCCGATTATCCAAAATTAAAAAACTTTTTGAAATTGCATTTTGTGTAGATGTCTATAGGCTGTATTCACTTACCGTCCATGTGAAGTGTATGCTTGTTTGCTAATAATAATACAAAAAAGGCGAAATCCATCTGGCGATTGAGATAAGATGATCTAATATTCGCAAGATGCCGGATTTTCATCATAATACAAAAAAACATTTCGTATTTGTTGACCGCCTTAAATTCGGCTTATCCAGCAGCTTGACTGGATAGGCCAATCCTGTAGGTATACGGCCAGACTACCTGTTTCATCTTTAGTATTTTCATACCTGAAATTATTAATACTATTTATTCGTAATTAGATTTATAGTACCCAACAATAAAATTAAATTAAGGCAATCGGCTTGTTATCCTTTAGAAGAGTGGCAACTATCAACTTTAGGTAATTCTGCCACAATCTGGTGATTTCTGTCTACGAGTCACTTTGTCATCGTGCCTTGAATAGGCCTCTTCATGTCTGATTAGTAGAGAAATAATTCAGTTCAAAAGAATGTTTAAGTAGGATGAATCAATCTTAAAAATAACTTAATGTATCTTAAACTACTTAAATCTAGATTTTCAAATAAAAGGGCACAGTAGTGGGACTTCATTGAATAAATTAAATACATTTTAGAACTTTATGTGCGCTGTAGTGACTTTGTTACCTACATTTATTTTGTTATAAGGGGCCGTTCAAGTATTACGTAAGCAGATTTATTACAATTCTTTACCCCCCCATCCCCCTAGTCAGCAAAAGTAAGCAAAGCTCTTACCCCCTCCCCCCATGCTTGCGTAAACATTTTTCAATTAATGTATTGTTTTTTTTTAATATTATAATTACAATGTTGTAATTATAATTTTAAAAATAAGAAAATAGATTTAGGATAGAGATTAGATTTTACTGATGAAGTAAGCAAAGCTCTTACCCCCTCCCCCCATGCTTGCGTAAACATTTTTCAATTAATGTATTGTTTTTTTTTAATATTATAATTACAATGTTGTAATTATAATTTTAAAAATAAGAAAATAGATTTAGGATAGAGATTAGATTTTACTGATGTAATAAGTAAATAACTACCGATGACGTAATTAACATCTAGACTCCCCTACCCCCCCATGTCATCCAATATAAGCAGAACAAAGACCCCCCCGGCCCCCCATAGTGCTCACGTAATACTTGAACGGCCCCTAACTAAAAATTATGTGAATTTTAAAAAAATTAAAAGGTTTTTCACTTTTGCATGAAAATGGAAAAACGTTTCAAATTTTTGGAAAAAATCTTATTTAGTTGAATAATGTCCATGTTAGTCTTATTACAAACCAATAAGTGTTTATGTTTGATAATAGACTATCAATTATAACAAAATAAATGCTCAAAACGCACATCTTATATTGTCACCTGTCTGCCAACCCTAGACCATTCAACCAGCACTCCTCTTGTAAAATTACGATTCATCCATCAATCATCCACACCAACTTCAACCGATCTAGAGACAGACAACTGTACCCGCAAAAAAAAAAAGTCCCACAACTGTGCCGCATAACAAAAAAAACTGATTTGTACCAAATGTCTCACCCTGTCACCAAGGTGGCGACGACGTGACGACATGGGGCTGTGGGAGTGAGAGCGGCGATAGGAGCCGCGCGGCGAGTAGGAGCGGGAGCGGCTGCGGGAGTACCGCGCGCGGTACCCGCGCCGCGGCGAGCCCGAGCGCGAGCGCGACCTGGAGGACGACCTATTGTCAGCGGTGAGATGAGGATTAGCATGCATTATTACTAAGGTTTTCATCCGAACGCCCTAGAGTAAGACGGGGCCATGATATGGTATGCATTACAGATGTAACGGATATTCGGTTACTATCCGGTATCCGGCCTCATTTTTAATATTCGGCCGAATACCAGATAGTATTCAATAATATTATCCAATATCCGGCTGGATACCAGATAGAGAAATAAATAAAATATCACTTTACACAAGGAAAATCATACCACAATAAATTATGAACACCGTTTATTTTAATAATATCAAAAGTTTTTGTCTTATTAATTAGTTTAAATCTCAAAATGAACAAGTGACCAATAGTGATGAATTAATACCAAACATTCTGCATTTTTTAGTACAAGTTTTGATACAAACCTTTTGATATATAATTGATATTATTAAAATAAACGGTGATGATATTCAAATCAAACTGATCACGTTGTGTAATGCGATATCCGGTAGCCGGATATCCGGCGCTTCAAACCACTATTCATCTCTAGTATGCATGCAACTGGACTAACAGGATAACAAAACAATTGACCTGAGATTGCTACTCATTGTAGTATGAAGTGATGTATGTCATCCCATATCCATACCAAATCATGTTGTCTTACAGAAGGGCGCCGTGCCTCCGATTTCTTGATACAAGTCTGCTCATCAGCTTCAGATGTGGCTAGTAGTGTAGATTTGTAGATTGACGGCTTTGAGTTTGCATTGTGCTACCAGCAGATAATTATTACACAAAATACAAGGTTTTGAATGCAACAAAGTTGCAAAGATTGTCAAGATTGATATTGTCCTCTTATAAACAGTACCTACTTTAGCTATCAGTTTTTTGTATTGAAATAGATTATCATTGTATGTTCTTAAGTTTTCGCAAGCTGCACTCATTGAAATAAAACTAGTTTTCAGATTTATCTCGCATATATTAAACTAAAATGGTTATTTAAAATCGAACCCGACGTTTCAGTCAGAGGTGGTATTTGTCTGTCAGCAGTTTGAAAAATTATTATAGATTATCATTTAAAATGACAATAAACGGAATTTGGATCATTTTAACAATAAAAGCACAGCCCATGGACACTACCTACTGCAAATATGTTTATACATGTTATGTCAAAAGTGTGACAAGCTCAAAATCTGCATCAAATAAATCAAGTTGTCTTACAGAGGAGCACCATAGACCTGAGTCGATCACTCCTTCGTCGAGATTCGGGTCGATCGCGACCCATTGACAAGGTGATCGAGTCTAAATGACTCGATCGTTTGGATCATTTGGGTCGCGACTCGATTTCGCTCAAACGTATACTGTAGCTCATGATTCTCGTGATTCGAGATCCATCTGATAAGGATGCAAGACTCGAGACCGCGATCCACACATTATGTCGCTGGCTATTTATCATGTTAATACAATTCAATTCATTATTCAATTATTTAACAATAATTTCATTCTGAAACTTTATAAGTAAATAGGATTAATTTATAGGAAAAAAATCGGCATTCAGGAACTGCACCGGTAAAGCTATTGCATAGAATACAATGCGATTATATAGAATAAACAACCTTTACAAATTGACATTTGGTAGCGCATAAATTTTACAATTAGATGATATGGTGCAGGGGAGCATGATCGATAAAACTGTAAACAAACTGAAGTGTACTCTATCAGTTTTATAATAGAGTTCACGAGAAACAAAGTACCCAATGACCCAAAGGATCCAAATGATCGACTTTTTTTGTACGTCACGACCCGATCACTTGTGTTAGGATCGTGATTCAATCAAAGTGATTCTATCGCTCGCGATCGACTCAGCTCTAGAGCACCATTGCCTCTTGATATCTTGAAACATGTCTGGTGGTCAGCATAAGACGTGGCTAGTTGTATTGATTAGTGAATTGGTCACGTTTTATACACACAGGACATAGGTAAATAGGAGCATGACACCACAATGACCAAGAAGACAAAAAGTAATTCATATCAGCAACAAAAAGTAGTTTATCCATCAATCATTAAACAAAAAGGAAAGTATCTGATTCAGCTTATTTAAAAGATTTCCAATTTGTTTAAATTAAATATCAGCCAGTACATGAGTACTGAAAATTAAAAGGGAAGTTACACACATTCCATAAAAGATAAGGGATAATTTAAATTAGCAATGAGTGTTGGATAACAAATTACAAGTCGCACATTGATTGATAGCTTGTTTACTTTGTGTAACACTGAATGAAATAAAAGATATCACATTAGCCAATTATTTTAAAAAAAGGAAACAAAATTTTAAATGAATTTTCTGATTGGCGCAAACTAGCAAATCAACCCTATTTCTCAAAATGCTATTTTTGTTGTGACAGCACTTTAGGCTGAGGCAGGCAGAACAGGCACCTAAAACTACATTTAAAGATATTTCTAGATAGAATCTTTCCATTTTACATACTAAGTACATCTAAGTAAAAGATAAAATTTCTAGGTAGAATCTAGGTCTCATTTTACATACGAAATATTCTAAGTACATCAAGTGTATACCAATAGATATCTGGATTTTCATGATAATATGAAAATATACCATTGCTTTTTTTTTAAACTGGCATGCTTACAAATCAAAACATTTTTAGGCTCCTTATTAAATAAAATAAATTAATGATTAACTTAATTTATTCTTCCATGGCCATCTCAATTTATTTGGACCATTATCATACAATTATTTTTTTAACTAATTCGCATATTCATTGTGTACTTATCATACAAATGGTATGTATTATTATTATGGAACTGGTCACTTGACCACATGGACACCATATGAGGTGGTAATAAATGCTATGTTTCAATGATTGAATGGTTTTAAACCACAATCAATAACTCACAAACAACACAATCAGTAGCTTAGCAACAGGATAATGTATTGATAAAACTGTTACTATGCTTGTTATCTACTACAAACTTAAAACTATCAATCTGATGGCATACCAAGCTTAGTAATAATGTATTAATACTACAGCATTCCTTATACCTGTTTATATATCATTACAGCTACATAGATTTTGTATTCCTATACAACATATTAACAGAATTATTTAAGTATACAATGCAGTTAGACATATTATTATATAAAACTAAAAACGGTGTTGGGGGTTCGACTATACTCATACATTTTCCTTATCATTAAATTGCTATTAAAAATAATACAAATCAAATGTTACAGTACTTGTACAACGAGTTTACACTACATATTGGTAAACGAATATATTTATGAATGTCTCGGCTGTGAATGTGAACAGCTCCATACAACACTATCATTATTAACTCAGCACATAAACTCGCAGTAAAAGTACAATCAATACGCATATAAACGTAGGTACTTAAACATAAAACATCGTTTTTTGCTCATTTTATGACATTGCGCAATCGGAGTTGCCTTGAAAGCGAGGTTATGACAACCAAATAACTAGCCGGTAATAAATGATTACAGCTAAATATTACATTACGTAGTACGTAATCAAAAAATACGATTATCTACAATACAAATCTCTACACTCTCTGCCTACCCCGTTAGGGACCTGGCGTGAAGATACATACATACATACAAATCAAAGGTAAGGTAACTTACGGGCTCCTATATTTTCTGGCGGCAGCTTTAGGCGGGGGCGGCGTCCTAGACCGGCTACGGCTGTGTCCTCGTGACATCGTAGGGGGCTTCGGCGCAGGCTCCCGTGAACCGTTACGTGTTCTCGAGCGGCTTCTCTGTAACAATTCAATCAGATCACGGGTTATTTCGAGCCCGGCAAAATATCGCACGAGGCGTATGAGCGAGTTGCGATAAATATAGTACCTCTCGATCCGACATTATCACCGATGCAAAGTAAACAACAAAAGCGACGAGATTAACCAACAATCAATCTAAATATAAGCACACGAACAATAAAATAATTTTTGCACGAGCTTGCGGCACTAGCAATGCGGTTGGAATGAAAAACAAAATGGCGGAACTAGAGAGGTGCTTGTTAAATAACTTCACTGTGAAAAAATCACAGTGATCTGAAGTAGCAACGCAAATGATGGAGTTTTGGCGGGAACCTTGAAAGAGGCGTATGGTGCTCTTATTTTATTTCATTTTCTTGGTGTATTTTTAAGTAATATTGAATAAAATTGGGGGCATTTTGTTTGATATAGGATTATTACAGTGCCTGTGTATAGTGAAATAGAATAACAGTGCGAAAACACGACTTTTCAGGTTGCCTCCAAAACTTCATTGTAAATGTTTTGGTAAAGTAGCCATCGCTTTACTCGAATAACTTATTTATTTGATACTTACATATTATACTTGATGACTATAATAAACTAACTTTTACACTGCTTAAATAAATACGAAATATCGTTTTACTTGACACTGGCAATATGCGTAATAGCGATGCCATACCAAAAAAAAAAAACGCAAATGATCACTGTGACTTGCTTTTTTTTTTTATAATTTGTCATGACATGATAGATACAGAGTCTTTCAGTCGTATACTTATTGAATTTCACATTTCTTTAAATTAATGAATATCCTTAAGGAAGATGACGATGAATAAATGCTTCCATGAGGAATATGATGAGATGATGGGGTGGCTCCAATAAAGCGATGGGGACTTTACTGAAGTTTTTACGAAGTTTTGGAGGCAATACGAAAAATCACTTTTCACTTCATAATATCACTTTCTTACACTCGTGAACATTATCGAATGCTTTATGATAAAAAATTTTACACATAAAAACGCGACTATACACAAATTTCGAAAATAATATCACGCAGCGACACAGCTCTTTTCCGCGTTCCCGCCAAAAACTCTGTGACTTGCCGCGAAGCAGTGTTACCAACTCCGAAATCGATTGGGTGGTAGAAATCTACTAAAATTACGGTAGATTTTCCAAAATTATGTGGTACCTATAATTTGAAATACGGTAAGATTACCGTGTTTATTTCTTTCTTTGTGGCGTTACATTACACTACTTTCGGCACTGAAACTATTGTCAATATTATGAAAATGCCTTAATTATATTACCTTTACGATGCCAGTCACAAAATTCTTTAATAAGCATCAATTTCTCTCGGAACTTTTGCTTTTAACTTTTTTTTTAGCTGGTATTTGACTATTTTCTCGTTCAGTTGCGCTGTCCTTATCACCAAGGGTGTCGCCAGCCAACCATTTAGCATTTAGGGCAGTTTGACTATAGGGAAGTTCAGATTGGCTGTAGAGGAGCCAGGTTGGGACCTATTCTTATGGCACATATTATTATCAGTCTTTGCTATAAATTGTGCAGCTTTTTTATTTCTAAAGAGGGGCAGCTGCCACCTTCTGCCACCCCCCCCGGTGACGGACGTCCGAGATTATCACTGTCCATTTTTTAAACTAAAAACTTCAGATAACATAGAGATGCCAAATAAAGTATGTACTATCAAGTGCAATAAAAATAAATGAACACAGCGAATTATAAAGTAGCGAGAATTAAAATACACACAACTTCTACCAAATTTGTTCGACATTTGTTTGTTTGTACGACACATGCGCACGACTGGATTGTAATAAGAAGTATTATTTTTAAAAACTTGAAGTGAAAATGTTTTTGCTTTACGAGTTACGCGATTTATATTAGTATGAATAGTACTTAATAGCAATGATGAATCAATACTGGAGTGTAAGACTATATGTAGCGTAAGCAGATCATTCTGCTTTCGCCTGATGTATAGCGGTGTAATTTTAAATTTATTCAATCGATCAGAATAACATGATAACTGTCGGCCATAACCCAATCTATACGATAATATCCTTACAAATTTCTTTTGTACTGCTTCTACAGCCTCTGAATGAATGTTGTAATACGGGGACCATATGCACGACCCATATTCTAAATTCGTTCGAACCAGAGTGTTATAAAGACTATGTATGTATGATAAAGTACACAATGAATATGCGAATTAGTTAAAAAAAATAATCGTATGATAATGGTCCAAATAAATTGAGATTGCCATGGAAGAATTAATTAAGTTAATCATTAATTTATTTTATTTAATCAGGAGTCTAAAAATATTTTGATTTTGTAAGCATCCAAGTTTAAAAAAAAGCAATGGTATATTTTCCTATTATCATAAAAATCCAGATATCTATTGGTATACACTTAATGTACTTAGAATACTTAGTATGTACAATGAGACCTAGATTCAACCTAGAAATATTATCTTTATCTTAGAGTATGTAAAATGGAATGTAGTTTTTCTATAAATATCTTTAAATGTAATTTTAGGTGCCTATTCTGCCTACCCCAGCCTAAAGTGTTTCAGCAAAAATAGCATTTTGAGAAATAGGGTCGATTTCCTAATTTGTGCCAATCTGAAGAATCATTTAAAATTTTGTTTCCTTTAAAAAAAATCGGCTAATGTGATATCTTTTATTTCATTCAGTGTTACACAAAGTAAACAACCTATCAATAAATGTGCGACTTGTAATTTGTTATCCACCACTCATTGCTAATTTTAATTATCCCCCATCTTTTATGGAATGTCTAAATTTGCGCGTCACAATTCCTCTTCCTCCTCCTCTCCCTCATAATCACTTCCTCAACAACTTTACTCCTCTGTAAGACAACTTGATTTATTTGATGCATCTTTTGAGCTTGTTGCACTTGTGACATAACATGTATAAACATATTTGAAGTAGGTAGTCTCCATGGGCTGTGCTTTTATTGTTAAAATGATCCAACTTCCGTTTATTGTCACTTTAAATGATAATCTATTTCAATACAAAAAACTGATAGCTATAGTAGGTACTATTTGTCAATCTGTGCAACTTATGTCGCATTCAAAACCTTGTATTGTGTAATAATTATCCGCTGGTAGCACCGTGCAAACTCAGAGCCGTCAATCTACAAATCTACACTACTAGCCACATCTGAAGCTGATGAGCAGACTTGTATCAAGAAATCGGAGGCACGGCGCCCTTCTGTAAGACATGATTTGGTATGGTTATGGGATGAAATCACTTCATACTGCAATGAGTAGCAATCTCAGGTCAATTGTTTTGTTATCCTGTTAGTCCAGTTGCATGCATACTAGAGATTTGGAGCGCCGGATATCCGGCTACCGGATATCGCATAACACAACATGATCAGTTTGATTTGAATATCATCACCATTTATTTTAATAATATCATGTATATCAAAAAAAGGTTTGTATCACAACTTGTACTAAAAAATGCTGAATGTTTGGTATTAATTCATCACTATAATTATTGGTCACTTGTTCATTTTGAGAATTAAACTAATAAGACAAAAACTTTTGATATTAAAATAAACGGTGTTCGTAACATTGTGGTATATGATTTTCCTTGTGTAAAGTAATGAGATTTTATTCATTTATCTATCCGGTATCCAGCCGGATATTGGCTCACTATCTGGTATTCGGCCGAATACTAGAAATGAGGCGGGATACCGGATAGTAACCATACAACAGCAAATTAATCATATGTATGTATGTATGTATCTTCACGCCAGGTCCCTAACGGGGTAGGCAGAGAGTGTAGAGCGCCAGACATCCCGGTTCTGACAAACCTCTCGTGCCTCGTCTACCTTCATCATTCTCTTCATACATGCACGCCGATTCCTAAGACTTTTGACACCACCATCAGACAGAACTCGACCTATTTGGTCATGGTAGGTCAGCCTTGGTCTTCCTGGGCCTCTGCAACCATCCACATTCGCATTGTATATCTGTTTAGTCATTCGCTCATTCGACATTCTTTCTATATGCCCGAACCATCGGAGCATGCCTTTTTTCATTTTTACACCGATACTATCATTCACACAAAGTCTCTTTCTTACATCTTCATTACGAACGCGATCGGTGAGTGATACACCGCAGATCTTGCGCAAAGATCTCATCTCGACCGCGTTCAACTTAAACAAAATCAAATTAATCATATCTTCTCCAAATATGGACCCGTTGACAAAGTTCAAGTTGTTATTAATGCTAAGGTGAGTGTTATTTTCTTTTATTATTTTCATGTGTCACCAGTTTATGATAAATATTATGTGAAAATGAAAATAGGGGATGGATTTTGATTTCTATTTTTTTTTTATAAAATCGATTGGCGCACTATGTCCATGTGCAGCCTATAGTAAACTATTAGATCTTTACTACTAACAGGCAAACAAGTGATCAAGGTTTCCATTTGAGAACCCTAAAAATAGTAGCGTCAAAATGTCATCTTTTATCATCTAATCTATACAATATAAATGTCTTTTTTTTACTGAGAATCGGCTTTAAAATATAAACTGGAGTCACTCTGCGTCAGCGAGCGCGTACGGACCGAAGTGATGTTCGACTAAAGTTATTTATGTCATGGAAGTCCAGGAGATTAATAAAATTATGGTTATATGACTAACGTTAATTTCTCCTCTAACCACCGCTTCATTCGTATTTTTTTTTTCCTATTTTTACTTTAATTGCACACAAAATCGCAAGACTCACTCGAACTTTATGTTGTACATATAGATAAGGTGTCATGGCGTCATTATAGCGTAATACATGGTATACAAACGAAATATCGCCACGTCCTTTCCGCGCAATTCAGTTGGTTTCAAACCGTGTAGCCCGCAATCCGTACCTCACTTCCGTTCAAGGTCACCTTGGTTTCATACCTCATTTCAAACCGTGTAGCAGACGCGTGTGGTAATAACCATATTAAGTAATTAGAGAATACCTTTTATTATGACACTAAGCCGGGGTTGCACCAAGATGTTTGTATAAGTTATTGTAACATTTCTCATAGGGTTTTCGCATACTCGACATTTTTTAATACCCGGGTATCGGATATTATTTTTGCATATACTCGGATATACCCGTGTATTTACTATTTTTACAGAAAAAGATACGATTTTCTTAAAATTATGTTTTATATTACGAAAGAGTGTATGCAGTATATCAATAAGTCTCCTTAACTTAAAGTACAATCAATCACACAGTTAAACAGTTCGAGTGGAAATAGGTACCTACCGTCTTGTGCAACCAAGCGTGCAACAAATTCGGAAATTTTAGTAGAAGGTAGAAAAAAATTGTTGTTCGCGGTCTTTTTGGAACTAAGCTTAAACCTGAATCAGAATTCAGGTTGAGAAAACGATGACAATGGCACTTCTTTTTCGCACGTAAAGTTCTGTTTTTCGATCTTTATTTTATGTGGGTACTTTATCTAAATGTTATTATAAAACGCTTGTTGAAGAACCTATAAGAGATAATATTTTTGGGCATATTGCACACTGTACTGATTCCTTATTCTGTATTTTTTTAATTAAATTATCAGACGCCATGTACAGATCTATTCATTTTGCCAACGAAAAGTAAACCATTGTTTAGTAAAATTTTGTAGGTCCACCAGATTAATTTTTTTCTTTTGTATTAATAACATTTAATTCAATTACTAAGCGTCCACTGAACAATATTAAAATTGTCAACAATAAAAACCAACATTTTGTACACTTCTATGAAAATAATAGAAATTAGCGTATTTCAATACCTATAAAAGAAAACTTTCTTATCAAACTTCAACAAAAACAAAAACAAAACAGCGACGTAAACAAGTACGTAATACTCGTACATAATCAAATCTAACCTCAAAGTTACTGCATTTTTCTAAAAAACTACGCCTTCTTTAGACATTTTTTTAATCAAGCATGCAGTTTACATTGATGATAAGTGATGACTGGAGTCTATAGACACTAACACAAAGACCAGAGGTCAAAATGCAGATGCGTTACCACTTCTGAGGCCTAAGGTGTTATGCCTCTGTGCCTAAAATTACAAGGCCGTACATTACCACCTGAATGGAACACGATAGTGCTGAACACTACCAGTTAGCATATTAATTTTTAAAAAATATATGTATATTTAAATAAAATTTTTTTTTTTTCGTTTTTTAGCGTGAGCAGCCGAGGAGACAATGGCTACGACAGACGAGGCCGCGACAGAGAGTAAGTATACATTTGTGTGCTACTTGAAAGTGTGTGGAATGACAATTGTAACTATTTGTAACTATAAAGCTATGATGGCATGAGATTTCTTCTCGCAACACATCTGCATTTTACAATTTTTTGCACGCCTGTATTTTCTCTGAAACAGTAAGTATTAAGTATAAGCAAGCAAAAAATCATAGACTTGTAGTTACAAATTGTAACTATTTGTAACTACAAAGCTATGATGGCATGAGATTTCTTCTCGCAACACATCTGCATTTTACAATTTTTTGCACGCCTGTATTTTCTCTGAAGCAGTAAGTATTAAGTATAAGCAAGCACCCACGATTCGCCAGTTAAGTTTTGTCCTATGTAAAAGATAGGCAGACTACTAAGTCTTATCTGAGTCTACTGTATTCATTTACGATAAGTGTGAACTGTATAGTTGATTCCACTTTAGGGTATGAAAAAATATTACTGTAATATCTATATCTACAGATATACATCATTCTACTAGTACTAGTTGTGCCGTACATATAGGGTTCGGTATCCCGACGGCAAAAGCTACACCTCGCCCTACCTACCTATCTGACTCGGTAGCCTATTATCACTAGGTACTTAACGATGCGATGGACTTCTGCCACGATGTACCTGGGTCACCGTCAGTCAGTCTAGGTTATGGGGGGTAGGGGATCCCCAGAGGAGGGAATTAAAACGTTAATATTAGACAAAGAAAGGGAACAAAGAAAAAGGGTACTTAATTTGTGTCCTGTCGAGTGACCTGTTTCTCCCAATGGCGACGCGTGGTTGGTGTCCCACTATGGCAGCCTCGCAAAACGCACACACTTCAACCACCGAATCCGATTACCCGACGCGTAGCACCACGGCACTACAAGTCCTCGATGCGTTCAGGACAATCAAAACACACTCCCGATGGTGGATGGCCCGATTAAATACACAGGCATTAAAGGCACAGGCACTGGACGTACGGCCTAGCGGTCAGCATGATAGTATGGAATTTATGAATGTTCAGTATCTACCCGGACGAAGTCGTTGACGAAGCTAGTATAAAGTAGCCTAAGTTACTCCTTATTACATCAGCTATCTGCCAGTGAAAGTCCCGTCAAAATCGGTCCAGCCGTTCCCGAGATTAGTGGGAACAAACAGACAGACAGACAGACAAATATTGTAAAAAATGTTGTTTTGGTATATGTACCGTGTATATATACATGTGCATTTAGTAAAAAGCGGTTATTTTAATATTACAAACAGACACTCCAATTTTATTTATTTGTATAGATTAGAATATTAAAATACCTAACTGAAGTAATGAAAGTACAGAACTTTAGTCAATAGCAGCTACAAGCTGCTATTGACTAAGTTAAGACTAGTTTGTCACATGAACCATGTTATTTAGATTTGCCTTAACTGTGACGTGCGTGATTGACGTGACAAAGTCACGGTGATAAATCACCGTGACTTTTTAGGAACTGTCACAGCGGTCACAGCGATTCCAAAGTAACGTATTTGCCCACGTCTAGCCGCGACTAGCTGCGGGCCCGCCGCGCGCTCCCGGCGCTCTCGCGACGAGCGCGCAGCGGGCGCCCTGTCAAACGCAGCGTCATCTGAGTCATTTCAGTATTAGTGTATAATCTATGGAGTCATTTCACCGTTGCCACTCGTTAAGCAAGGATGTTTCGAGAAGCGAGAACGTAAATATATTTAATATATTTAATTCTTTAAATCAGGACCATTTGTAAGCGGCACGCGAGGGAATAACGTGAGTTTCCCCGCGTGCCACAATCCCTCACTTAGGACCACGCCCCCGACGCTTTGGGGGCAGATAGGCCCGGGGTACGAGGATTCCCCTCAATCCCCCCCCTCTGTTGCGCTTCCCGCGCTGAGGGAGGGATGATGAAGATTCGTTCGTACGAGAAGCTTTTTAAACAATAGTACAATGTTTGACATTGAAAAGTTTATACTTGAAGTGAGAGAGAGACCTGCTATTTACGATGTTCAGTCGGCAGAGTATGGAAACAGAAATTAAAGCAAAGTATTGGTTCTTAGCAATAACAATAACTGCATATTCATTAGCGTACTTGCAGAAGATCGATGCAAAACAGTCTCATTTTTTGCGGGGGGGAATTTGTTTTTGGGAAAATAGACGCACACACGCACAACAAAAATCGTCTATCATTACGAAACTCACAACTTGTCGTCAACAAACAAACAATTTCACACACATTTAATCATCGCGGAGACAGCGGCTTCTCGGAAACAAACTCGGATCAGTCGCTCGACCGATCCGCGTATCGTTTAAGGTACATCTATCAATGTGTTGTTTACATCAGTCCAAAACAACACGAGCGATATTTTCGTATTTTTGAATTTTCAAGAATAAAATTTACTTACATTTGAAAGGTAACGCTATCTTTTTGTAAACTTGATGGGGCAGATTTCTTTTTACAGCAAAGAAACAGAGCAAATCGGCATTATTTACGACGTCAGTTCAGTTGCACAGCTAGATTTAGTCTAATGAGCAGTTTGGCTGTTTTTATTATACGCGTATGACCATTTGGGATTGCAAAGCCTGCATATGGCTACTCCCCTCCGATCCGTCGTAGCCGGTGGCCCGTGCATATGTGTGTCTGCTCTATGTAAAGCGGCAAATGAAATACATAATTTGTGAAAATTTCAGCTTTCTAGCTATCACGGTTTATGAGATATTGCCTAGCGACAGACAGACAGACAGACAGACGGAGGGACGGAGGGACGGACGGACGGAGACAGACAGACAGACAGCGGAGCCTTAGTAATTCCCGTCCCGTGGTCCCGTTTTAACCTTTTAGGTATGGAATCCTAAAAAGTGACAAGTGATCAAAAAGTTGGAACCATCATACAGTTTATGGATTTTTATAACACTATTTATTCTTGACCGACTACAGTTACAGAAGAGATTGAAGAGTTGTACACTATTTTTGCAGGTTTTTTTTTAATAAAAAAGGAGTGAGATAAAAAAAAATAGGTAACTATGTATACGTATTTTCATTTATTAATGCTAGACCCATTTTTTTCCAGAATGAATGTAAAAATAACATTATAAAAATGTCCACCTTTATTATGAAAACAACAGAATGATGTCTACATACATGTTTTCAATGTTCGTTTAACATAAAAAACTGTTTGTCTGTCCTGCTAAGTTAATTCAATGTGTCTTATGTTGTTTTTGAAATAATCAATTCATATAGTAAAATCAAGAAATTTGAAAACGTGGACGATATTAGCCGTACCTTACCTTAGTTGACGCCTGGACTTGACGGTTGGATTCAGTGTTGGCAATAGCTATGTTAGCTCTTCACCAGATTCATCCTTTTAATTCACCAGAAAACCACTAAACGGCAATTTATCGATAACTCGTTACGACACGATATGCTATTTTTTGGCTATAATATATTAGGTTGGTATAATATATTAGTTTGATAGAATGTAATAGAAAAACAGAACATAAAATCACTTAAAAAAATTGCACAACATACTAGATACATAGATCTGCTCTGAATGTGTGCCTCCTTTTGCACCAAAAAGGTGGCCGATTCAGCAATATGCCAGATATAATGGTATAATGGTAAAATGCCAGAGATAATGGTTTAAAATCCTTTATCTCTGGTTCTATTGAGATTTTTCCATTTTCTGGAAATTTCCCAGTACCTCGGCGTTTGATGCCCGGAGATGGCAACAGGCTCGCCACCTGTTAGATGGGCCAAAAACAAAACCGGCGAATTGCGGGTGTTTGCATGTATGCTTGAATGCATGCATTTACCTCTGCCTACCCCTATGGGGATTACAGGCGTAAAGTTACGTTACGTTTTTATGTATATAATAAAAAGTTTTATGTTACTTGTATTTAATAGTTTTCTTGTAATATATTAGTATAATGCGATATAAAATATATTACTTTGTTTAGTTAGAACGTCGTATTAAGATAATTTTTGAACGTACAATAAGTAGGTACAAAAAATCGCGTCCCGACGGTCCTTTGGGACGTAGACGTTTGATAGCTGTCGAATGGACCATGGACTTTTCCATGTCCTGTCCATGGTTCATTCGACCGTAATCAAATACCCGTAATATAACGCTCAACCAAATGAAGCTATTTATTAGTACGAACTGATATGCACTAATACGTGTTGTACGGCACCATAATTTCCGACAGAAAACCACTAAACCGCTGGAGTTAGAATCACTCCTGACTATTATGACTGTTATGAATCTGTCATAGGAGTGGCAACGCATCTTCATTGAAATCTCTGGTTTCGTGTTGTTGTTTATAGGCTACAGGCTTACGTACCGTCAATGTAAACTGTATGCTTGTTTACCACTTCATTATATGTATAAAAAAAAAATCAGCTAATAAAATATCCAACGCGTAATATATTAGCCGACCAAAAATAGGCGATTGAAACCACCAGTTTAAGTGAAAAATCTACTAAGTTGGTAACACTGTTTGGATTATGAAATATAAGGAAAATTTCCGGGCGCGTCTTCAGTTAAAACTGGATTTATGATTCGCCACTGACGATCAAATTTTAGTTTTACGTCAGTTGAACTGATCGTCAGTGGGGGCTATACGATAGAATATTAACAACACAGCCCCGTGAATGGTTTTGACGCAGAACGTCACTATCGCAAAACGTCATCTCAAAAAAAATTGGTCACTTTCGCAGAAAGTCATTTTCGCAAAAGGTAATTTACTCAGAAAGACACTTTCGCAAAATGTCATTCACAATATTAATTTTTCTGCATTATTAAGTAGGGTCTGAGATATTCAGTTCTTTCTACTTCCTGAAAAAGCGCGAAAACGCATATACGCGGTTTTTACAAAGTGTAATGCAAATAAAAAAATAAATATAACGAAAATTATAATAATATTTTTTATGAAAATTGCATGATGATTTATATTTTAAGTACACATTTTCGAACGGAAGATATATTTTTTACAGCTTAAACACTATGTCTATCACTATCACTACGTATTATAAAGTAGTCTCCCTATTTTGCTGTCCGTATGTATGTGCTAATCTCGGAGAGTTGCGAACGGATTTTGTTCCTGTTAAAAATGTTGGAAAGTGGGTTCTCCTAAGAAGGTTATTATCATTGATACCCGTACGAAGCCGGGGTGGGTCGCTAGTTTTTATAAAACTAGCAAGCGGGTAGGCCGCGGCTACCCGTTCCCGTCTAACTTCTACGACTTCGTTTAAAATAAAGTTTTGGTCACTGATATTTATGTTATTTATTTTACCCTGCATAAGGCCTACTTAATAATACAGAGAAAATAATTTTGCAATGACTTTCTGCAAGTGACTTTTTGCGAAAATGACTTTTTGAGAAAATGACGTTTTGCGAAAATGATTTTCTGCGAATGTGACCAATTTTTTCGAGATGACGTTTTGCGAAAGTGACGTTCTGCGTCAAAACCTAATACACATACGAGTCATACGCCTTATATTAGGGTAAAACTACATATTTTACAAAGATTAATTAAATTATAAAGCACAATATAATTGAAATTCGATAAAACATTCCAAACAATGGCGGAAAAAGTATCCTCAGACCAACCGTTTGTTTGACAGTATCGATAGCGGACTTGACAGCGTTTCAGTCCAGAATGTCAAATTTCCAAAATGTAAAGCGGTTTCATAATGTCAAGTTCCCGAAATTCCAAATTCCCAAAATGTCAAGTTCTCAAAATGCAAGTTCCCCAAATTTCAAGTTCCCGAAATGTCAAATCACCTTTATGTCAAGTTCTTGAAATGGCAAGTTTTTTATGTTATGAAGGTGGCAAACAAGCATGCAGTTCACGTTGATGTTAAATGATGACTGCAGCCTTGAGACACCCACACAAAGACTAGAGGTCAAAAGATATATTCCCAGTTGCCCCCGCGGCGATTGCCACCGGAGGCAAATTGGACAAAATTTTCCCCCAAAAGCTCCCACTTCAGTTTCGCTGTACATTGTTTTCTCCATTGTAGAGATGAAAATCTCTAAAAATAAACAAAGTGCATTGAAATATATATTACTGTAAATTTTCATCCAAATCAAAGTAGATTTTTCGTGAATGTGTAACAAACATCCACCCATCCATCTGTACACATCTCACAAACATTAGCATTTATAATATATGTAGGATTCGGATTTACAGGTGAATTCAAAACAAAAAAAACTTGACATTATGGTAACTTGACATTTCGGGAACTTGACATTTTGGGAATTTGGAATTAAGGGAACTTAACATTATGAAACATTATGAGACATTCTGGACTGAAACGCTTGACAGCTAGCATTGTGTCCCAAAAAAGATAGGCGGTCGCTACTTTCTGTCAAATACAAGGAGTTTTATTCGTTCTTTGTTGCCGACATTGCAATCACTCGTGGCAGCCGATTAGTGCTATGAGTCGGTACCTAATGACGTCATTTTGTCTCAAACAAGCGCAATGTCAGCAACAATACAGATAGGCGGTAGACCCCCAGAGCTAAATTATTTTGTTATCGAGTTTATATTTTACATATATTTTGTTATTTATTTTTACCTTGTATGTTTTGGGTTGACAATGGATTGTCAGAAAAAGAGGAGTGCCAATAAGAGTGGTGTTTATTTGTAATGAATTAATAATATACATAAATATTGTAAAGAATTTGAATAAAACCCGATAGTAAGATTTTGTTAATTGTATATGTATTTAATGTATGAATATAGCCCCAATAAAGTTATTGATACTACAGAAAAACAAAAGCAACTCGGCTATTTGGGACCTAATTAAAGATTTGTAGTCCAATAACAACAAAATGGACTGCGAAAGTACAGAATATAATAATAACATTTCTTTATAAAATAAACATACATAATAATATCAATACATATTCATAACTAATCTACTGAACGCTTTCAATTAGTTCCCACCATTACATCCAGAAAAAGGACAAGATTGGAAGGGTCGTAATGGAAAATAAGGTGGGTAAGAGAAGAAGAACCAATGTGACATTAAAAAACTATTATTTATTAACAACTCGCTCACAACACAACTATCACTAAAATAAACTATAACTAACTATACATATTTGTTATACAACATGTAACGGGAATAATGCGCATCCCTTAACACCCCGATTAGAAAATCGAGTTATAATCTTAATACATGAACTGAAATTACATGTTTATGTGTTTCAAATTTTTTATTTAAGAAATAAGTTGTCCTCGATTTGTTCGTACAGTATGCATACTCTATGCACACTTAGCCTACCTCTACCTACGGCCGCACATAAAAAACGAACCTACTCACACACGCAACTGTTGCAATGTGATGTAGCGTAACCTGCGTCCTTTATTTAACACTCGCTAATAATAAGATTAATTTCGACTATTTTATTTCTTAAATTATTATTTATAATTAAATGCAAGTCTCAATGAGTTCTTATAAACTTGTAGAGACTACCATTTTCTTTTGGATAGACGTTAGTCTTATTTTCGTTTGTATTGACTGTTCACCAAATCGGTGATCATAATTTCCTAAATTGTAATTAATTTTGAGACTAAATATTACCTATATCATAAATACCTGAAATCGATTCGGTCATCGATTCTGAACAAACTAGTTTCGGGTTGTACATTTAATCCTGTTACACGTTGTATTGATACATACTAAATCGAAATGCATAAATCACGGTCAAGACTACAAAAGAATACTGTGGATCGATAATGCATGTACGTGTTTGTTTTGTATTGTGACTTAGGTCGTTTTGTCGGGGTGTAAAGAATATGATCTGTGCGCGA
This sequence comes from Macrosoma leucophasiata, assembly GCA_036365455.1. Taxonomy (NCBI): domain Eukaryota; kingdom Metazoa; phylum Arthropoda; class Insecta; order Lepidoptera; family Hedylidae; genus Macrosoma; species Macrosoma leucophasiata. The sequence continues at coordinate 19,568,547 of JAWQUS010000017.1, read as the reverse complement.
CTTCTGTCTTGAGTCTTGAGCGAGCTTGCGCTTCGTAACCGCCTAAACCGTGTGCCGATCATATTCTTTGCGCGCCAAGCCGAGTTAGTTCATAGACTTCGCTTCGGCACCGACATTCTGTTTTCGGCGCCCACCGGCCCGGTCCGGGATTTCGGCGACCGCCATTCATTGCGATACTTTTCAATCAAACATTTTCAAAACTTCAACACAGTTAGTTTTTCAAGGAACTTCATCCTTTACTTCTTGTTTCAATACCTTTTCAAACAAACAAAATCAATATTAGACTTAGTGTTAAACCTTTATTAGAGCTAACTTTACATCCTAGACGACTACGCCCGGGGGCGGTTACATGCTAACTTACATCTAGACCCTTTTTGTATCACTTCTAATTAAATGTTAAACATAAACAAATTTGAATGACTCAAGACCTCTGTCGGGTCTCACAATGAATATAAACAAATACAATTAATTCCACGACTATGTCGGCCGGTTACAGGTACAGTATAAATGCATTAGAAGGCCGGCAGATAATTTGGAAGATGTGCTATATTAAAAACTATGCTATGTCTGAAGTAGAGCTCAGCGTCTCGAACTTACTAATATCGACCTGCAAAGTCAAACACGGGAATAAAGAACCATTTAGACGGAGATAGTTTCTCGTCTCGAAGATACGATTATTCGGAGGAATATACATTCTTTTTCGTCTAAACCATTGGGTTGCCATGGGCGATAATCGCCTCGCAACGGAATATTATTGTGTCCGTGTAAACAGAATTTCAAAGATGACATATCTCGCACTGAAATAGCTTCAAACTGATTTGTACGATACTCGTGTGAACTTGAAAATATGTCATACGAGATCGTGTTTAGACAAGCCGAGATTCTCTTAAGCAAGAATCTGCTCACGATAATTTCGTCGTGTAAACAAACATAGGCAATTATCGCCTGGCGAATCTCGTATGACATAATCGTACGCGAGATTTTAGTTCTTGCCTGTGTGTAAACATTTTGACACGATTATGTTATGGCGATTATTGCTCGTGACAGTAGCGTACGATTTTCTCGAACCAAACGTACGAGAAACTCTCTCAATCTAAATGGCTCTTAACTGTGGTGCACTAAATCCTTTATATTATTCTACATCATAAATTCACTTCCCTGTCAGACATTTTATTTTAGCGTCGTTCATTTACGACAAAATAATTTTATTACCAATTCCATCATAACATGAAATGTCTCGCTCGGATCGTAAAATATATGTCATAGTAAACAATCAGTTCAGTGAAAATTGATTTAGTATTGATTGATTTGATTTGACAGAAAAGTGAAATTATTGAACTACAAGGTAGGAAAACAAAATAAGAAAACTTAAATTTAAAGTATAATAACTAAACGTTAAGAATGCTTGCAGACATATTTGTCCAATTATCAGGAACTATTAATTTATTGCACTAAATGAAGTGAAATAATATAATTTATACTGAGCAAACTATTTGGCATAATGGATTTTGAAATGCAACTGTTTCAAATTATTATAATAATATATTATAATAGACATAGTATAAAAAATGTATACACCTATTCATCAATTCATTACAATTATCATGTGTAGTACAGTCAAATTCGAGATAATCGGATTTTGAAATAATACAAAATAAAATATTGGCAAAATATCTAGTTAGTCCTCCTGGACTAAGTACAAAAGTTGATACAATGTAATACATTTCTAACTACCCTCTAAGTCTAAACAGTTACTACTGTTCGGTGTTGTTAGTTTGAAAGAAGCAAGAGTTAAAACAATGTCACAAACAACAATGTTTCTTTGTAAAAAATGGTGAAGACTGGCTTAAAGACAGACCCCTTCCTAATTTGTGGCATCTTCAGATAAAATCTAATTCAGAATATTGTTTTAGGACTAAGCTACTACCGTCATTACTATGCTAGTATTTTAGTTGAGTGGAGAAGTATAAACTTGTAAGTATCTAATATATGCACGGATATATGTAACAACAACATCCTATGTGGTTAATAGGAGACGAGGCAAATATTTACCTACAGATAAGTACAGTGGAATATACTTCTATAATGAAGATACTAATGCTAAAAAAAACCATACCAGTCGAATTGAGAACGTATGTTTAACTCAACAATAGGAGCGTAAACAAAACGCGTAGTTCGATTTGAGTGCGGTTTTAGGAAATAAATGTATAACATAATAATACAGATATTCAAATGTCGAATTGCCAATAAAAAATATCATATTTATTATCTGAGATTTTATCTGAAGATGCCACAAATTAGGAAGGTCTGTCTTTAAGCCAGTCTTCACCATTTTTATAAGAAACATTGTTGTTTGTGTCATTGTTTTAACTCTTGCTTCTTTCAAACTAACAACACCGAACAGTAGTTACTGTTTAGACTTAGAGGGTATTTATTTATTTCTTGTCGTACACCAAACAGAAACAATTTACATAAATAGACGACAGTAAAACAGGTACAGTAGGCGGCCTTATCGCTCAGGTAGCGATTTCTGCCAGACAACGTTGCATAAAGGATCACAAATTTAGTAGTCGGTAGGGAGTACATACTTAATGTAACAACTGTGTAAGATACAATATACATATAAGAAAGTAGTAAGAAATGTATTACATTGTATCAACTTTTGTACTCGGATATTTTGCCAATATTTTTTGATTTCGACAGGGTGCAATGAACAACACCAAAAAGGAAAGGGACATGACTTCGCAATACATATTAAACATCTATTTGAATTGCAATTCGTAATCCAATGGAATTATTAAAAATTAGTTATAGACCCAACTAAAACACCAGCTCGAAACGGTAGCAACCGACAGGCACTGGACGAACGGCCTAGCGGTCGGGTGCGATACGGGACTTCGAAAAGTGTAACACCGAATATCACGCCCGTAAGTTCACTAACACGAATCACGTGACAACGAATGCACGGTATCACGAAAAACTTAGCACCGAATGCACGCGATCCCGAATAACACCACCTCTAATTCACTATAATACGAATCACTTGAAAACGAATGCCCACCACCACGAAAAACTTGGCATCGAAGCCACGCGATTACGAATAACAGAACCTCTAATTCACTAATACGAATCAATTGAAAACGAATGCACACCACTACAAAAAAGTTAGCACCGTAGCCATGCGATCTCGAATAACAGAACATTTTGTTTCTTTTTTGTTTCAAAGCATGCAGTTCACATGGATGTTAAGTGATGACTGCAGCTTATAGACATGTACACAAAACCAGACGTCATTTCACGTCGATTTCACATATTTGTAATGTTTTATTTTTCGCAATAACACATGCGAGTGAATATAGAAATTAAAGAAAAAATGGAACGCAAAATTTGACTTTTTCAACTGGACTGGACTTAAATTTCTAGATTTCACATATTACTATGTCTTTTCATTTTCTCGAAATTTAAGTTGATTGTCAAATTAATATATTTTTATAAATAATGGATTTTTATTATTTGGCTTGCATTCGTTTTCGCTCAATTGGTTCGTATTAGTGAATTAGAGGTTCTGTTATTCGAGATCGCGTGGTTACGGTGCTAAGTTTTTCGTGGTGGTGTGTATTCGTTTTCAAGAGATTCGTATTAGTGAATTAGAGGTTACGTTATTCGAGATCGCGTGGTTACGGTGCCAAGTTTTTCGTGGTGATGTGCATTCGTTTTCAAGTGATTCGTATTATAGTGAATTAGAGGTGGTGTTAACCGTGCATTCGTTGTCACGCGATTCGTGTTAGTAAACTTACGGAGACGTGATATTCGGTGTTACACTTTTCGAAGTCCCGTATCGCACCCCTAGCGGTCAGCATGATAGTACGACTTACGCGGTGAGTAGGAGCGTTCGCGCTCGTAGCGGCGCGAGCGGCGGTAGTGCGGGGAGGGGGAGCGGTGGCGGTAGCCGCGCTGGTAGTAGTCGCGCTCGCGGTAGCCGCCTCCGCCTCCGCCGCCGCGGTAGTAGTAGTCGCCACTGGGGATTAAAAACATTGTTAACACTAGTGTTCGGTACAGTTGCTAACTATTCTGTGTTAACACTCTGGTTATTTATTATCTATGTTTCAAAATTCGAACGTACCCTCAGATTTTGGATTTGTGAGGGCCGTGCAACCGCATATTAGGAAATTAAAAAGTAAAAAAGCGCGGGATCGGGGGCGATCACGTAATTGCGCGGTCTGCATAATAACGGATATTTTTTTATATTTAAGGCTTTAAGTTAGGTGAATTGCCTAAATTCGTAAATGATTTAAATCAAATTCGAGAAAGAACTGTTAATTGAATCCTCAATATAGAAATACACGACGACAGACAAGGATTAAATGAATATTTTTTACTGGTGGTAGAGCTCCAGTGACGGAGCTCGCGGGCGTAGGCACCACCGCATTACCTGATTTACTTGCCGCTAAATGGTAGTGTTCAGCACTATCGTGTTCCGGTCAGGTGGTAATGTACGGCCCTGTAATTTCCGGCACACAGGCATAACACCTTAGGCCTCAGGAGTGGTAACGCATTTGCATTTTGACCTTGGTCTTTGTGTGGGTGTCTATAGGCTGCAGTCATCACTTAACATCAATGTGAACTGTATGCTTGTTTGCCACTTCAATTACATAAAAAAAAAAAAAAAAAATTGAACAGAATGTTATATATGCTAACCCCCTTTTAGAAAAAAACATTTCAAAATGCCCCTTTTTTTGTCTTAAAATGCAAATGTTCTCCAAAACGGCACACTCTTTTTGCTTCGTTTTTATTGCAAAAGAAAAAGCTTTAAATTACTTACAGTTTTAATTAAGAGTTTTATTTTGGTGTTATTTAATAATGAAAATTAATAAAATGTCGAAATTTCCGTGCATGAACGCGAGCCTCTTCGTCACGCCATACTGTAATCTCAATCATCGTCAGTTGGCTAGTCGGCTGCGGCCCTTTGTGAGGGGAGGATTCACAGCGCGCTGCCGAAATATAAACTTACATATTTTGGGATGTTACTGCGAAGTTATGAGTAAAACCTATAAAAAAAAATATGTATTACATCACGAGTGTTTACGGACATAATATTTTACGAAATAGAGGCGGCTATCGCCTATGTTTTTATGCGAATTGATGTCTTGTTGTTATCAAAGAATATTAATTCATTGACAATATTGAAATGCAACACTGATAGTTGACGTACAAAAAGAAACACAAATGAACTGAAGGAATATTTAGTTGATTACTCTTTAATACTTGTTATACCTACGTGTAATTTACCTACTTTGTTACTTACCAAAATTAGATGCGTAAGTAAGTAGGTATATATAGTAGTGTTATTTTGTGTAAGATATAATAAAATTAATTTAGGTATCTACAGATTTTTTTCAATCTTACTGTTATAAATGTGAAAATATGGATGTTTGTTTGTTTGTTGGTCAAATCATGCTAAAGCGGCTGAATGGGTTTCGATGAAATTCTCTTCACAGGTAGAGTATAAATATAGTTTACAGGTTCACAGGTAGGGCAGATTTTATTTTGCTGACGGTCGAACATATGAGAAAAAAAAAATCTCATTGAACTGATGAGAATAAAGGTGTTTATCAAGAGTACGGGTACTTAGACCTGAAGTCCACGCGGACGAACTTGCGAGTAAAAGCTAGTATATAAGCCTTGAAAATATTCGCTACCGACGTGGGGAGCGGGATTCGCTCCGGTATTTTGTATGAAGTTCCGCGACTAGAGCGGAACATAGTTGGTACAGCGGTATTGTATCAGTAAGCGGTATTGTTTCGCTTGTTCGGCGAAATAAGTTCCGCTAGACCATAGTAAAATAAGGATTAGTTGAAATAAAACTAGTCAAATAGTAAAATAAAAATAGTAGTTGCAACAAATCCAAAATGGCGAACACAATTGTTTTTTCGAAAATGTGATATGGGTGTCAATTTCATGATTTCTTGAGATGCTGATTCCGATAATGGCATCCATTTGCAGATCCAAGATGGCTGACAGATTTTTTTTATAATATGATATGGGTATCAATTTCTAGGTTTCTTGGGGCGCTAATTGCGAAAATTGTAAGCGTTTGCAGATCCAAGCTAGCGGACATAATTATTTTTCCAAATTGTGATATGGGTGTCAATTTCGAGGTTATTTTGGGTTGCTGATTACTAAAATGGCATCCGTTTTCAGGTCCAAGGTGGCGGACATATTTTTTTTCCAAATTGTGATATGGGTGTCGGTGTCAATTTCAAGGTTTCTTGGGGTGCTGTTTGCGAAGATGACATGTGTTTGCAGATCCAAGATGGTGGATCTATATTTTATTCCAAATTGTGCTATGAGTATCAATTTTAAGGTTTCTTGGGGTGCTGATCATGAAAATATATTTTTTTTAGATCCAAATGGCGGTCACATGTTCTTTTCAAAATATGATTGATATAGGAATCAATTTCTAGGTTCATTTAAGTAATCAGCACACCAAGAAACCTCTAAATTGACACCCCTATCACAATTTTGAAAAATAATTATGTCCGCCATATTGGATCTGCAAATGGATGCCATTTTCGTAATCAGCACCACAAGAAACCTCGAAATTGACACCTATATCACGATTTGAAAAAACAATTATGTCCGCCATCTTGGATCTAAAAAATGATGCCGTTTTCGTAATCAGCACCCCAAAATAGCTCAGAATTGACACCCATATCACAATTTGGAAAAATAATTATGTCCGCCATCTTGGATCTGCAAAATGATGCCGTTTTCGTAATCAGCACCCAACAAACTTCAAAATTGACAGTCATATCACAATTTGGAAAAAATATTATGACCGCCATCTTGGATCTCAAAAATGATGCCATTTTCGAAATCAGCACCCCGAGAAACCTAGACATTGATACCTATATCATATTTTGAGAAAAAAAAAACAGCAGTCAACCATCTTGGATCTGCAAATAGATGCCATTTTCGTAATCAGAACTCCAAGAAACTATAAAATTAAGACCCATAGAAAAAATAAATATTCGCCATCTAAGATTTGAAAAAATTGTACCTCAAGAAAGCGTAAAATTGAAATCCTTATTATTAATATATTTTCGAAAAATAATTATCTCCGCCGTCTTCGATTTGAAAGGCGACAATTAATTACGAAAATGGTATCTCCATTTTCGTAATTATCACCTCAAGGAACCCTGACATTGATACCCACATAGCTTACATACTATATATCGCTTACAGTAGGAACCATTTAGTGAAATGTAAATTGGGATATGCGGTGGTGCTCGCACGCCCTGTGTTTGGCAACTGAAGCTCTACCACATAAGTGATATGGAGGTGTTCACGCCTTCGAGCTCGTTCATTAAAGTTCTATCACCATACAGTCATACATAGCACAACAACCCACCATTTTTATGTACATTAAATATTAAGTTTTAATTTATCCAAGATTAGACCGCTCGCAACGCAGACATGACTAACGAGCAAAAATCAAGCAAGTTTCGCTCGCTACCCGTACCACTAGCGAAACTATTATTCATACCATTCTAGTAGTATAATCACTGTAATGCAACATTAATGAGCACAACAATGCTTGTCTCCTCTAATCATCATCATTTCAGCCAATAGTCGTCCACTGCTAAACAAAGGCCCTCCACAAAGAGTGCCACAACGAACGGTCCTGGGCGGCCCTCATCCAGCGATTGCCCGCGACCTTCACCAGGTCGTCGGTCCATCTTGTGGGGGGCCTGCCTACGCTTCGTTTTCCAGTACGCGGTCGCCACTCGAGAACTGCTCTGCCCCAACGGCCGTCAGTTCTTCGAGCTATGTGCCCTGCCCACTGCCACTTGAATCTGGCTATTGGCTGGTGAGCTATGTCGGTAACTATGGTTCTCATGCGGATCTCCTCATTTCTGATTCGATCTCCCAGAGAAACTCCGAGCATAGCTCTCTGAGTGACCTTGAGCTTTCTTATGAGGCCCATAGTGAGCGACCACGTTTCTGTCCCATAAATCATCACTGGCAACACACACTGGTCAAAGACCTTTTTCTTAAGACACTGCGGTATGTCGGACGAGAAGATGTATCGAAGCTTCCCGAACGCTGCCCAACCGAGTTGGATTCGGCGATTGACCTCTTTCTCGAAATTGGACCGACCTAACTGGACCGTTTGTCCCAGGTATAGATAATTGTCAACAACTTCGAGTGTAGTACCCTCGACCATAACAGGAGTGGGTGTAACATGGACATTTGACATGATCTTCGTCTTGTCCATGTTCATTTTAAGGCCCACTCGTTGGGAGGCCCTACTGAGGTCATTGAGCATTGTGCTAAGGTCTTCCAGGGTCTCAGCCATGACTACGATATCATCTGCAAATCGGAGGTGGGATATGTACTCGCCGTTAACATTGATGCCGAGTCTTTTCCAGTTCAGAAGCTTGAAGAAGTCTTCCAATGCAGCGATGACCCAGGTACATCGTGGCAGAAGTCCATCGCATCGTTAAGTACCTAGTGATAATAGGCTACCGAGTCAGATTCTTAGTTCACACTTATCGTAAATAAATACAGTAGACTCAGATAAGACTTAGTAGTCTGCCCATCTTTTACGTAGGACAAAACTTAAATGTCGAATCGTGGGTGCTTGCTTATACTTAATACTTACTGCTTCGGAGAAAATACAGGCGTGCAAAAAATTGTAAAATGCAGATGTGTTGCGAGAAGAGGTCTTATGCCATCGTGGCTATTGGCTTTTGTAGTTACAATTGCCATTCCACACACTTTCACAGCACACGTAGCACACAAATGTATACTTACTCTCTGTCGCGGCCTCGCCTGTCGTAGCCATTGTCTCCTCGGCTGCTCACGCTAAAAAACGAAAAAATATTTAATTTTATTTAAATATAATTTATATTCCCAAATTCCCAAAATGTCAAGCGGTTTCATAAAGTCAAGTTCCCGAAATTCCAAATTCCCAAAATGTCAAGTTCTTCAAATGGCAAGTCTTTTTGTTATGAAGGTGGCAAACAAGCATGCAGTTCACATTGATGTTAAGTGATGACTGCAGCCTTGAGACACCCACACAAAGACCAGCGGTCAAAAGATATATTCCCAGTCGCCCCCGTGGCGATTGCCACCGGAGGCAAATGGGACAAAATTTTCCCAGTTGCCTCTGGTGGCAACTGGGAAAATTTTGTTTCGCTGTACGTTGCTACGTTCTATTCTATTTTTGTAACGTTTCATCCAAATTAAAGTAGTTTTTTCGTGAAAAAGTAACAAACATCCACCCATCCATCCGTACTCACAAACTTTAGCATTTATAATATTAGTAGGTTTACAGATTTACGGACAAATTTAAAACAAAAAGAACTTGACATTATGGTAACTTGACATTTCGGGACCTTGACATTTTGAGAACTTGTCTTTTTGACATATTGAGAATTTGGAATTTCGGGAACTTGACATTATGAAACCGCTTGACTTTTTGGGAATTTGACATTCTGGACTGAAACGTTCCCGGAGGATGTTATTTAGGTTTCTGTGACTACGATGCTACAAAATTGAAATGTCCTAGCAGGCCTTTAATGAACCAACAAATCTTGTGGTTGGTCCATCCTTATTCTGCCAAATGATACTCTGCTAACAGATGACCACTCCCAAGTAACTGTTACTGTACAAGCTAAGATAATTCATCTGATGGATGGGGTTAGGGGTAAAAAAGTTGTTCAGTTTCATTAGTTACGTTCATATAAATCATAGAAATATTACATATTTTGTGTCATATTATAAGATAACATATAAATATATGGGGACATTCCCAATCTCTTGGGAATCTTCTTAGTTTTCAGAACCAGTTCTTCTTAGTTTGTAGAGAGCATGACTGTCCCAAAAAATAGACTCTACAAGTCTAAATTCACACAAAAAAAAAGTGTCAAAATTACACTCATGCAACCGATGATCTCTCCCAAAATGTTTGTTTAGGACCGCACCTGCCAAAACACTGGTATATAACAATAAAAAAAAAAACTAGTAACTCACGTGGGTTTGCCCATATAAATGCCGGGGGTGGGTGTATGGGCGCGCTGTGTAATAGAGAAGTCGACTCGGATGCGGCGGCCGTCAATCTCCATCCCGGTGCACTCGTTCTTCGCAACCTTCGCATCATCTTGCGATTCGAAGTACACGAAGCAGAAACCGCGAGAGCGTCCGGTCTATAATTCGTAAGCAAAAATAAATTAAATTACAATTTATAGTCAAGGCGCCAGTTACAGTAACTCGACCGCCTTAAAGAGTCTGCCTACCTTATTGTAATATTAGGTTGGGGAAAAAGTTTCTTCGCAATTTTTGAGATAATCCATAACATTTTTTAATAAAGTTTATTTAAATTTAACTAAAGTATGTATGTACCATTTTGTTCGATAACCTTTTGCCATCTTTTAGGTACGGACATGATCCCGTTGCTATAAAAATTTTGGGACTTCTCATCAAAATACCGCGACAAGTGGATTTGGCAGTCCTCTCGTGATGTTAACCTAACATTGCATAAAGAATTCTGAAGAGACCGAAACAGGTGGAAACCTGAAGGTGCAAGGTCAGGACTATACGGCGGATGCCTTAACACCTCCCAGCCAAACTCTCTTAATTTTTGCTGAGTGGCTATAGATGTGTGAGGTCTAGCGTAATCATGATGAAACACCTCACCCCTTCTGTTGATCAATTCCGGCCGCTTTCTCTCAACTTCTTGCTTTAATCGCAGTTGTTCGCAGTAGAGTTCAGAATCGATACTCCTGCCTGGTGGTAATAGCTCATAATGAATAATGCCCTTCCAATCCCACCACACACACACATCACCTTATTGCGAGTTAACCCGGGTTTCGCTACAGTCTGTGAAGCCTGACCGGCCTTTGACCACGACCTTTTTCGCACGTTCTTGTCGTACGTGATCCACTTTTCATCACCAGTTATCAGCTTCTTCAAAAATGATTCGGTTTCATTACGTCGTAATAAAGAATCACAAATGAGTACACGGTTCATTAGGTTTCTTTCAGTGAGCTCGTGATGTATCGTATATGTATATATCGAGTTTTTTTTTGTACCCAGCTTTTTTCAAATGCGCCAAAACTGTTTTGTGATCAATTCTCAGTTCTTCAGCTACGTCGTAACTACTGATATGTCGATCTTGCTCCACTTTTTCAAAAATGGCATCCATTTTATCCGTAATAGGGCGACCAGAGCGAGGTGCATCTTTGACATCAAAATTTCCAGATTTAAAACGCTTAAACCAAATTTGTGCTACTCTCCCAGACACTGCACTAGGTCCATAAACATGGCATTTTTTTTCGCGGCTTGCGTTGCATTTTTACCTTTTTTGTAGTAAAATTTTAAAATGTATCGAATTTCTTCATTAGATTCGCTCATCTTGACAGTACGAAAAACAAATGAAAATCACACATTTGCCTAATTTGAATTTGGAATTATGTTCTTTAAAATTTTAACTTTCAATGGTACCAAAACCAGCCAGATACAAATACTACAGCCAAAGAGATTTTATTACCAGTTCATACATACTATAATGCGAAAAGACTTTTTCCCCAACCTAATATTTATCATTAACTGGTGACACATGAAAATAATAAAAGAAAATAACACTCACCTTAGCATCAATAACCACTTGAACTTTGTCAACGGGTCCGTATTTGGAGAAGATATGATTAATTTGCTGTTCAGTTGTGTACAGACTGAGACCAAACACTCCGAGACACCTTGATGGAGTAGGATTCTCCTGTTGACAAGAATCTAAACATGAAGCTTACTATTATAGAACATGAGAAGTTGTATTGGAAGAATGTAACATTCATCATCATCACTCTAGCCGAAAGATGTCCACTGCTGGACAAAACCTTTGCCAATGACGTCAACAGTCATAGGTTATGATCCCACTGCAGAATCATTTTGTTCATACAGATATGCTGCAAACCTAATTTTTACACATATTTATAATCTAGAGAATATATATCCACTAGGTTGACTATCAAAAAATATTTTCATTAAAATACAAAAAACCCAACAATAATATTAAATATTGCAAATCGAGCCACGAATGAGGCAATTGGCTATTTTCAACTTCTTAGAGCGTTATCTCTGCTGCATAGTCTGCACACTGCCTACGTAAGCACCGATAGTCCGGTATTGGTCAAAATTTGATCGGACCAAAGTCACCTTCCTGAGATCCAGGTGCAATATTTCTTGTTGGACACTGTAAATAACTATGCAGTCTTAAAAAAGGATATTGAGATGTTTTTGGATGCTACATAAATGTCTTATTATCCTTTAGAAGAGTGGCAACTATCAACTTTGGGTAATTCTACCAAAATCTGGTGATTTCTGTCTACCAGAAACTCTTGTCATTGATTGACTACACATGATTAGGCACGATGACAAAAGTGAGTAGACATGTATAGGCCCATTCCTTGATTAGGCCTATACATGTCTGATTAGTAGAGAAATAATTCAGTTCAAAAGAATGTTTAAGTAGGATGAATCCATCTCAAAAATAACTTAATGTATCTTAAACTACTTAAATCTAGATTTTCAAATAAAAGGCCACAGTAGGGGGACTTCATTGAATAAATGAAATACATTTTTAGAACTTTATGTGCGTTGCAGTGACTTTTATTGATTACCCACTTTATTTTGTTATAACTAAAAATTATATGAATGCATGAAAAGGGAAAAGCCTTTTCAAATTTCGAATAATCTTATTTAGTTGAATAAAGTCCATGTTAGTCTTAATAAAGACCAATATGTGTTGATGTCTGAAAATAGACTATCAATTATAACAAAATAAATGCTCAAAAAGCACATCTTATATTGTCACCTGTCTGTCAACCCTAAACAATCGAAGAATCGTAATTTTACAAGAGGAGTGCTGGTTGAGCACTCCTCTTGTAAAATTACGATTCTTCGATCAATCATCCACACCGCCTTCAACCGATCTAGCGACAGACAACTGAACCCGCAAAAAAAAAGTCCCACAACTGTGCCGCATAACAAAAAAAACTGATTTGTACCAAATGTCTCACCCTGTCACCAAGGTGGCGACGACGTGACGACATAGGGCTGTGGGAGTGAGAGCGGCGATAGGAGCCGCGCGGCGAGTAGGAGCGGGAGCGGCTGCGGGAGTACCGCGCGCGGTACCCGCGCCGCGGCGAGCCCGAGCGCGAGCGCGACCTGGAGGACGACCTATTGTCAGCGGTGAAATGAGGATTAGCATGCATTATTACTAAGGTTTTCATCCGAACGCCCTAAAGAAAGACAGGCCCATGATATGGTATGCATTACAGATGAAACGGATATCCGGTAACTATCCGGTATCCCGTCTCATTTGTAGTATTCGGCCGAATACCAGATAGTGAGCCAATATCCGGCTGGATACCGGATAGAGAAATAAATAAAATCTTATTACTTTACACAAGGAAAATCATAAACCACAATAAATTATGAACACCGTTTATTTTAATAATATCAAAAGTTTTTGTCTTATTAGTTTAATTCTCAAAATGAACTAGTGACCAATAGTGATGAATGAATACCAAACATTCAGCATTTTTTAGTACAAGGTTTTGATACAAACCTTTTTTTGATATACATGATAATATTAAAATAAACGGTGATGATATTCAAATCGAACTGATCACATTGTGTAATGCAATATCTGGTACCCGGATATTCGGCGCTCCAAACCACTTTCCATCTCTAGTATGCATGCAACTGAACTAACAGGATAACAAAACAATTGACCTGAGATTGCTACTCATTGCAGTATGAAGTGATGTCATCTCATATCCATACCAAATCATGTCGTCTTACAGAAGGGCGCCGTGCCTCCGATTTCTTGATACAAGTCTGGGCATCAGCTTCAGATGTGGCTAGTAGTGTAGATTTGTGGATTGACGGCTCTGAGTTTGCACGGTGCTACCAGCGGATAATGATTACACAGAATACAAGGTTTTGAATGCGACATAAGTTGCAAAGATTGACAAGATTGATATTGTCCCCTTATAAATAGTGCCTACTATAGCTATCAGTTTTTTGTATTGAAATAGATTTTCATTTAAAGTGACAATAAACGGAAGTTGGATCATTTTAACAATAAAAGCACAGCCCATGGAGACTACCTACTTCAAATATGTTTATACATGTTATGTCACAAGTGCAACAAGCTCAAAAGCTGCATCAAATAATTCAAGTTGTCTTACAGAGGAGCACCATTGCCTCTAGATATCTCGAAACATGTCTGGTGGTCAGCATAAGACGTGGGTTGTTGTATTGATTTGTGAATTGGTTGTTTTATACACACAGGACATAGGTAAATAGGAGCATGACACCACAATGACCAAGAAGACAAAAAGTAGTTTATTCATCAATCATTAAACAATAAGGAAAATATCTGATTCAGCTTATTTAAAAGATTTACAATTTGTTTTAATCCCTGAAGCAGCAATGAACCCGATTGGGCCCGAGAACAATAAGAAATCAATTGTCATATTTTTCCGGTGGCCTGAGGGATTTAAATATCAGCCAGTACATGAGTACTGTAAATTAAAAGGGAAGTTACACACATTCCATAAAAGATAAGGGATAATTAAAATTAGCAATCAGTGTTGGATAACAAATTACAAGTCGCACATTGATTGATAGCTTGTTTATTTTGTGTAACACTGAATGAAATAAAAGATATCACATTAGCCGATTTTTTTTAAAGGAAACAAAATTTTAAATGAATCTGCAGAATAGGCACCTAAAACTACATTTAAAGATATTTCTATGTACGGCCCTGTAATTTCCGGCACAGAGGCATAACACCTAATGTCTCAAGAGTGGCAGCGCATCTGCATTTTGACCTCTGGTCAAAATGCAGATTGTCTATAGGCTGCAGTCATCACTTAACATCAATGTGAACTGCATGCTTGTTTGCCACTTTTATTACATATAAAAAAAAAAAAATTCTAGAAAATCTACTTTCCATTTTACATAATAAGTACATCTAAGTTAAAGATAATATTTCTAGGTTGAATCTAGGTCTCATTTTACGTACTAAGAATTCTAAGTACATTAAGTGTATGCCAATAGATATCTGGATTTTCATGATAATATGAAAATATACCTACCATTGCTTTTATTAAACGGTGATGGGGGTTCGATTATACTCATACATTTTCCTTATCATTAAATTGCAATTACAAATAATACAAATCAATGTTACAGTACTTGTACCACGAGTTTACGCAACATATTGGTAAACAAATATATTTATTAATGTCTCGGCTGATGCTCGGCTGTGAATGTGAACAGCTCCATACAACGCTATCATTATTAACTCAGCACATAAACTCACAGTAAAAGTACAATCAATCTAAACTAATATTATATAGAGGTAATATTTTTTGTTTGTATTGAATAGGCTCTAATAACTACTGGACCGATTTAAAAAAATCTTTCACTATTCGAAAGCTACATTATCCACGGGTAACATGGGCTATATTTTATTTTAGAAAAAATAGGGTTCCATACGATATTCGGGTTTTTCAGACACAAGGTGTAAAAAATCAACCAGAAAAGTTACTTATTTTGCGTACGCTGCCTAAACTATAGAAGATATCGAGGAAGGCTTTAAGCTATATCTATAATCATCACGCTAAGACGAATAGGAGAGGGTAGGCAACATTGCACCGCGCGAAGCCGGGGCGGGCCGCTAGTACGCATATAAACGTAGGTACTTGAACATAAAACATAGTTTTTTGCTCATTTTATGACATTGCGCAATCGGAGTTGCCCCGAAAGCGAGGTTATGACAACCAAATAACTAGCCGATAATAAATGATTACAGCTAAATATTACATTACGTAGTACGTAATCAAAAAATACGGTTATCTACGATACAAATCAAAGGTAAGGTAACTTACGGGCTCCTATATTTTCTGGCGGCAGCTTTAGGCGGGGGCGGCGTCCTAGACCGGCTACGGCTATCTCCTCGTGCCATCGCAGGGGGCTTCGAGCGGCTTCTCTGTAACAATTCAATCAGATCGGATTCGATTATTTCGAGCACGGCAAAATATCGCACGAGGCGTATGAGCGAGTTGCGATAAATATAGTACCTCTCGATCTGACATTATCACCGAAGCACACGAACAATAAAATATTTGTTGCACGAGCTCGCGGCAACGCGGTTAGAATGGAAAACAAAATGGCGGTGGCGGAGCTGAATCAGTTCGTCAAACGACGCACAACGCGGCAAAATTCCTTAAACAAAATTCAAAATTCACAGTATTTCACAGCCAAACAAAAAGTTAGGTACAATTAGTAACAGGGTGTTTAAACTTAGTACTAACTAATGCGATGGCAATAGTCAGTGTTACTAGAGGTGAGGCGTATTTATCGGAACAGGTAAAAATCACAGGTAGAAGGCAGATAACAGATACCAGTTGCTCTCGTGGTTAACAAATACCTGTTCCTAAAAATACTCTCAATCTATGATACGCTCAAGTAACAGTCGCCAGTCATATAACAGGTAGGCTCTGATAACAGTCAATACCAATACACACGACACTGTTCTGTTCTCATCATCCGTCTCAATCCGTCTTACACGAATGTCACTGGTTAAAACGAGACACACCTAGTATTTTATCCGGAAAATACAATTGGCAGTTGAGTAGGAACAAACCACCTTTGACAAATGCCTCCTAAATTTGGTAGTGTAATCTGTTATTGCTTTGACAATAGAACATCTCACTCATTCCTGATTTGAATAGCCTTGCTAAAACGAGAAGCACCTAGTATTTTATTATCCGACAAATATGTGTAGTTTTACTAGAGGAAGTCATCCTGTTTCTGGCCATGTTATATGTTCTGTTCGGAAATAGATACGAACAAATTGTAAGAGGATAAAGTGTAATAATATT
Organism: Macrosoma leucophasiata; assembly: GCA_036365455.1. Classification (NCBI taxonomy): domain Eukaryota; kingdom Metazoa; phylum Arthropoda; class Insecta; order Lepidoptera; family Hedylidae; genus Macrosoma; species Macrosoma leucophasiata. Next base: position 19,551,586 of record JAWQUS010000017.1, on the reverse strand, counting down.
ATTATTTTACAATGTTGAAACAATTAACGGTATTACTTTTTTTATGTAAATATTATTTAGCTTTTAAATATATTTTAATGTTTTTTTTTTATTAAGTAGATTAATTAAGGTTTTTTATTAACGGCTGATAATTTAAGTACAATTGTAAACGGTACTATAATGTAGTTCGCTATAACGGCTAATAGATGGCGCTAAACTATGTTTAATAAAAAGTCCTCAGTCCATCCCAATCTGCTGACCTGTAATGCCACACTTGCCGGGTGGAAGAGGGCTGCAGAGGCGGCCGAACCGACACGAGGGTTTTCGTGCGTACCAGACAGTGATCTGAGGATCTTAAAGGAGCCTCGACCATCACTTGATAGTTGGCAGGATGTGAGGTCAGCAGAAGATCCAGCAAAGAGGCGGTGTGACCCTCGACATCTGGTATTCGGGTGAACCCGGATTCGACTTGTGTGAGTCCATTAGCCAGCGCAAAGTCATATGCAGTAATTCCAGCGAAGTCAGTGATTTGGGAGCTCAACCACTCCGTATGGTGTGCGTTAAAGTCACCAAGAATCACCAACTCCGCAGAAGGATACTGCGCTAGCACCGTATCGACCACCTGTTGGATGTGCTCGAACAAGCGAGCTGTCTCCCCGTCTCCGCTATAGGATCTGTACACGCACGCGTATATTCTGGTAGAATCACCGTAATCTACGCGCGCTCACAATAACGACAGGTCCCTGTCTTCAAGATGGTCAAGACGGCGACAACAGACATCCTCTCGGACATACAGACATACCCCGGCGCGGTGAATGAAAGTGTTCTCCAGAGTATAGCCGGGGTAAGTAAGTTACGCAGTGTCAAGAGGAGAGGATATTTGTGTCTTCGACAGAAAGAGTGGCCGGCTTAGCCGTTTCAAGGTGATGATGAACGGCGTTTAGGTTGGTATGTAAACCCCTGATGTTGCACATGTCCACAGTAAATGTGGGAGGGATGTCCGCTGTGTGAAACTCATGCTTCTTTTGTTTGACCATCTTTTTTTTGTAATTTTTTCGTCGGGGAATAGGAAGGATGATGTGCACCGCATTGGTCATATAGAAATAGAAAATATTTTTATTTCGAATAGATCTTTACAGATACTTTCAAAACGTCAAGAAATATAAAATACCTAGAGTGAATAACCATTACATAAAGTAAAGCAAAATCATATATTAATAGTAAATTAAAAATTAGAATTTAAATTACTTGGTTAAAACATAATAATCACAAAATTTTTCTATTCCTTCAATGATGATAAATGAAGAAAAAGAAAAACTTATTCGTCAAGATCAAAGTTATACACTTAGCAAGTTCCAAGTGCAGTCACTTCTGACTCTATTGAGCAGAACTCCGCTACCCAACAAACTCAGTAAGAGCCCTTTTAAATGAGAGCTTAAATCTAGTACAGATTATCGTGAAAAATCAAATAATGTGAACGTCCATACCATAGATGCAAATAAACTGCTATCTACTAAATGTTATGTAGCTCCTGCAAACCAGAACAGACCAGTCCCCACCAACAGCACCCGTTCACGAGTATGACGCATGTGGCAGCCATTGCCCTCCTCGACCATTTTAGAGGGAAGTGAGCAACCCGCCACACGACGCCGCCAAAAGCAAAGACATTTAAGCGTGCATGACTGTTCCGGATATGCATACCGGCAAAATAAAAGATGGAATTCATTTTCAGCCAGGGTATTGGTATATATGGATGGTTTATACTCATCTTTAACGTTTGTGATCGTCTTTTGTTTAACGTACTTCTAAACGCTCAATTAATATTATTACAAGGTTAAAGTTTCTTATATACCGGGCATTCGCTTGTATTACCGGACATAATTCGCTTTATAACTTAGCCTCTCCGAATTACCCATTCACTCGAGTAGATGCTATCAAATAAAAGAAGAAGAAGAAATTCTTCTCAGTAAAGTAATGTCGCAGTGATCTCAGTCTATGTCGGAACAGCCACTGATCATTACAGACAGCTGAGACAGCTGTCACAGCTGACACCGACAAAAGACGATGTGACTTTACTGAAAAGAAATCGATTCTTATCTTAATCGATTATTTTTAAAGCTAGAATAATCGGTTTTCAAATAATAAATTGTTCCATTAAAAATAATCGATTTTCGTAAAAAATCGATTTTTTTACTTTCAATTTAAAAAATCGTAAATTTAAATCTTTTCTTTTAAAAATCATCGATTTATATAGTTATAATTTAATATATCGTAAATTTGAAGCCATTTTTAAGAAATCAGTTTTGATTAGAAGTCCAGAACTGCGAATTAAGTTATCAGGCATGCAAAATGTGACAGGTTCAGATTGTGTTTTCTGAGAGGTTAAAAAATAAAGTCTTAATTTACGAGGAAATGAATTAAAAAAAACCACAGTCTGTTCAATTCAAAATGTGAAATTACTGTATTGTTTTACCGACTGAGTTATAGTATGTTTTCAAAGCACTAGATGGGGTTCAAAATAATTATTTTATCAAATTGCTGTTAAAATATAATAAATATTTATTAATTATAAAACATGAACTGAAATTATATTTAAATTGTTTGTTAAAATATTAAAAGTACGATGGGAAACTAAGAAATGAATTAATAATCTATTTACAAAATTAAAAAAAGAAAATCGAAAACACTACGTAAAATAGCAAAACCAATAATCGATTAAGAATCGATTATTAAAAAAAATCGATGAAAATAATCGATTATTCAGAAAAAATAATCGATTATTAATCGATTTTTTAAATTATCGATTATTTTTTCACATCCCTAATCTGCAATTATTTATTTCACTCTTTACTTTTTTTTGTCGTGATGTCTCCTGCGGGTTCTAAATAAAATAATATTTTCGCTATTTCCAAAAACATGACTGACAACGAACTTAAAAATGAAGACATGGCAGACCAGCCGCAAGAAAAGACGGCGAAGCAGTTAGAGAAAGAGGCGAAAAAAGCCGCGAAGTTAGAAAAATTGAAAGCCAAGCTGGACAAGAAGACTGCCGCGCCAGCTGTACAGAAAGATAAGCCTGAGGTTAACATCTATTCTGCTAAATAATGTTTACAAGGAGTTTGAAAAGATATGGCTTGTATTAAAAATCGTCGCCTAATTAAAATAGACTAAGTTATAGTACAATAACTTTCCCGTCGAATTTAAGGTTATGAATATTGCCTTGGTGAAAGTAATATTGCAATGGTTGTAGTAAATGTTGCATCATGTGGTTGAGTTCATAAAATTAACCTTCGTTAATTGTTTACAAACATTTTCTTTTTTGTTTATCCAGAATACTTAGGTACTTACCTCAGTCTTCTTAGTATTTTACATCGTCGTTGGGTCGTGAGCAAGCAATACACTCAAAAAATTACATTTCAGTTAGTCCATTTGTCTAGTTGGTCTGTTGGTGGCTGTGGAATGCCCAGCCTTGTGGAAAACCTTAATTTGCAGCGACGCAACACTCTTTAGCATTAGCCAGGCTTGGTTACCACTACCTCAGGGAGAAGTGCTACTCTGGGTCTGAGACTGAACCTGACCATCAGCAGTGTTGGTGGATTGGGTGTAGTGGGACAACTCTTGAGAAAACTTTGTATGTTCTGTATTAGAAAAGTAGGTACTTTGTCTTTCATGTTCCACTTAATGGCGCCGTATGTGCTGGATGTAGGGTTGCCAACCGTACTATATTATATAGTATTGTACTATATTTCAGGACTCCATACTATATACTGTTGAAGAAATAATATATAGTACACGAAAATACTATATTTCCGTAAGACAGTTTCTTTGGTTTAGAAACCAGAAAAATGTTACAATCCTTTAAGTTAAAATCTCCTACTGAAAGTGATAAAATTCAAAAGTATTTTGTTTTATTTATTGATAAATGCTTAGCATATTTTAATAAGTGGTTTGATTTTGATGAAAGTACATTAATTACCAGTAATTGGTTATGCAAAATTCAAAGATTAAATTTGAAACAAGAGATTTTATTTGATGACTGTGAGGCAATATTAGAAATTCTTTATTTACAGGCCAAACTTAATATTGATATGAGTGATCTATATCCTACTACTATTATAAAGGCGAAAGTTTGTAAGTATGGATGTATGGATGTTTGTTACTCTTTCACGTAAAAACTACTGAATGGATTTGAATGAAACTTTACCACAATATAGCTTATACATCAGAATAACACATAGGCTATAGCTTATACATCAGAATAACACATAGGCTACAATTTTTGAGGTTTTTAATGTGAGGTCGTAGAAAAAACAAATTTTTTGCGCTTACATTGCAAACGCTGACTGAATCCTACAAGATAGATCAAAACAATTTACTACAGTATTGTACAACTTAAAAAGGTCTACAAAAAAGTCCGTGATGGTATATGTTTATCTCTTAGGAATAACCCACAATAACCATTTTTTATCCTTTACTTTGTACGAGAAATAATGGCTTATTTACGAAGCGATTTTAAGCAATACAGTATTAATCCTTATCCAATTAAGTATCTTAAATACATTGTGCATTTAATAAAGATCAATATGGCTTTTTACAGCATGTAAATTAAATAAATATTTTCGAAGATATCACAGATTTAAAATGCAGAGTCATAGCAATTTCGGCGATAAATACCGTTTCGGTGATAAATACCGGCAGCGGCGCCAGGCGAACGGGGCATGGGGGGAGCGGGGTAGGTGCGGTGGGGAAGAAGTGGCTCATCGCTGAGTGCGCGACCCGAACGCGGGCAGACGCGTGAGGGCAGACGTCGTTGACGGTTGTGTCCGTTTTGCGAATTTTCAAGGCACTAGCGATTTGATAAAAACGTATGGTCGCCTCCGCGCATCCCAATCATACCCAACAACTTGCCATTCAATTTTAAACGCCTGCAGTTCCCATTAAAAGTCGCATTTTCAATGACGATCAACAAATCGCAGGGTCAAACCTTGAAGGTAGCAGGCCTACATTTGGGCACGCCATGTTTTTCTCACGGTCAGCTCTATGTGGCTTGCTCACGTGTTTCCAAAGCGAAGAATCTACATGTTTATGCTGAAGGAAAAAGATCGTTAAATGTAGTTTATAGGAGCATACTGCAGTAGCTACCTATAGGCCTATGATTAGGGCTCTGCAGTGCTTAGTTACCGTATTTCTTACTTATTACTAGACTAGACGGGACGAACCTGAAGTCCACGCGAACGAAGTCGCGGGCAAAAGCTAGTTCAGGAATAAATATAGTGAATGAAATAATTCTAAAAGTCAAATACAAACAATTTTGTTAACAAAAACTCATCCCAAAAATGGCAACATATTTTAAATCACACATATAATAAGTTACCAAATTTATTTAATTTCTTCTGTCTATTCCCTCCCGCTACTTCATTTACAGAAAGAACATTTTCTGTTATGAATGCCAAGTGGCGGGAAGAAAGAAACAGAGCATCTTTATCCTTGATAAAAAATGAACTGTTAATTTATTGTTTTTATATTATTTCGCATTAACACATGCTTGTGAAATATATTTTATTTTTAAAGAAAAATGGAAAGAAAAATTTGACTTCAGGCGAATAATTAATTAATTAATTTATATCAACTTAAATATTGAATGTCATAAAGCATATGCCACTTTTATCGAAGATAAAAAATTGTTACAAAATACACGAACTGCAAAAAAGTATAGCATTTATATAAAAAAAATGAATAAAGATATTTTAATTAGACTTTGTTTAAAACTTTGAATAAAGTTATATAATTTTTAATTTGTACAGAAAAAAACGAAAGACAGTGCAGCAAAAGAGAGTGCAGTATACACCGCAAACACAGCACCGGGAGAGAAGAAAGACTTGAGTGGGTCCATGCCTGATGCATATAGTCCTCTGTATGTTGAAGCCGCATGGTACGCTTGGTGGGAGAAGCAAGGGTTCTTCAAGCCTGAGTATGGGGTTAGTGATCAATTTGTGTTTTGTAAGAATATACCTATGCTTATGTTTTAAAAGTTTTTTTTTAAAGTTATTTAGTCTGTCTTAGGCTCTGCCTTTTGTATCTGTTTAGTCAATTTAAGCATCTTCATATTAATAAATGAAATACATATATTTTTGCCAATAAGGATTACATTTATACATTTTTTTATTGATTTTTTTATGAATATATTATTTTGATTTATTTTAATATGTAACTATTTATAAGACCTTTCATATAAATAGTTACATCATATTAAAATTTTGAAGTCGATTATTAACCTTGGTGTTTTTGTTTGTTATTATAGTTCTTTATTTTTTCAGAGAAAATCTATTCTAGAACCAAATCCAAAAGGAAAGTTTGTGATGGTGATACCTCCACCCAACGTTACGGGGACCTTGCATCTGGGACATGCTCTTACAAATGCTGTTGAGGATGCTATCACGAGATGGCATAGGTAAGTTGTCATTGAGATATTAATAAAAATATATTTAACTATTCGCGCGGGTCCAATAACTACTACTTACATAATATTGCAACTATAAATTGAGATGTACGCTATTCTATCTGGTAAGTTGGATCAAACTGGACATGGTGTGCAAGTTTGATTAAAATCGGTTAAATAGTTTATTAGTCCATTAAGTTAGTTTTTTTTCTTTTGGGTTTTTCGTTTTCCTTTTATTTACCTAAAATCAAACGCGATGCTGGCAGACATACAAGGCGGATGCCATTAAAAAAAAAATAAATGAACGCCGGCTGCTCACAAAAACGTCACGTTCTGCCTGAGCCGAGCGTGCAAGCGGGAGCGCAGAACAGGTGATAGAGGATTTGAATGAAATTTTTCTTGACAAACTAGATAGATTAATAAATAATGCTATCCGTTTCATCTTTTGTCTTTGCAAGTTTGATCACGTCTCTTTATTTCGATCAAAACTTAGTTGGCTCCCAGTTCGACAGCGAAGACAAGCACGGCTTCTTTCTCAACTCTTTTCAATTCTTTCAGATCCTTCTACTCCTTCGTATTTAAAATGTAAATTTCAATATCTTTCATCCTCACAATCACTACATTTACGCTCTAGTGATTCTAACATCCTTGCTATCCCACTTCATCGTTCCGGTTTTATATCTGAGCTAGATACCCTACATCCATTTGGAATCCAAGTAGTCCGTTTGTGGAATGTTCTTCCGGAGGATATACGTCGACTCACTTCCAAAGCAGCATTCAAGAAAAGAGTTAAATCATATTTTCAAAATAGTTAGTATTGGTAAAATCATCATCTATTATAGGTATGTATTTTATATATATTATAGTATCGTAATGTTAGTATTATGTCAGAATATGTATATACATATATATATTAGTGTTAAGTGTATGTATAAAGTTATTATTTCTGTTTTTTTTTTATTAATGCCGCTTACCATTTTTTTTTCTCTCACTACCAATGGTTGACTGGCAGAGAGCGCTTTTAGCGTTAAGTCCGCCATTTGCTCATATGATTTATATATTGTGGCAATAAAGATTGAATGTGAAGAGTGGAGAGCCTTAGAGGAGGCCTATGTACAGGGAAAAGCTGGACAACAAAGGGAACGTATATAACGTTATCAATTGTACACATATTTTGTAAATGTCGGACTATATAGACTTATTTTTTTTTATTTATTTATTTTAAATTAGGTAACGAGGTGGTGCCTACGCCCTCGAGCACTGGAACTATACCACCATTAAAATGTTTTTACGTGCAGAATGAACGGTCGAACAACTCTTTGGAACCCGGGCTGCGACCACGCCGGCATCGCGACGCAGGTGGTGGTGGAGAAGAAGATCTGGCGCGAGGAGAAGAAAAACAGGCACGACCTAGGCCGGGACGAATTTGTTAAACGCGTGTGGGATTGGAAGAACGAGTAAGTTTTTTTTATGTATTAAACAAGCAAGCAGCTCTCAAATCATGGATGTTAAATGATGCCTGCATATAGTAGACATAGACTACGAGATCTACACAAAAACGCCATAAGTTAAAATGCAGATGCGTTGCCTGCCACCCCTGAGACTTAAACTGTTTTTTTTTGTATGTAATGGAAGTGGCCAACACTCCTGCTGTTCACATTGATGTTAAGTGATGACTGCAGCCTATAGACACCCACATAAAGACCAAGGTCAAAATGCAGATGCGTTACCACCCCTGAGGCCTAAGGTGTTATGCCTCTGTGCCGGAAATTACAGGGCCAAATCCAGAATGTTACGTCCCTGTGATAGTTATTTCAGGACCAGCCCATCTATGAAGCCCATATTTACTTAGTAAAAACAAGTCTCGATATTCTTTAAACCTTATTCTAAAAATTCTTACCATATTGTCAGAAAAGGCGACCGAATCTACGAACAACTTCGATCCCTTGGCTCTTCGTTCGACTGGTCCCGGGTCCGGTTCACCATGGACCCGAGTATGTGTCGGGCGGTGAATGAAGCCTTTATCCGGTTGCACGACGCTGGCGACATCTATCGGGCGAACCGCCTCGTCAACTGGTCTTGTGCCCTGAAGAGCGCTATCTCGGATATTGAAGTGGACAAGCTGGAACTGACTGGGAGGACCATGCTAGCTATACCTGGTTATGAGCATAAGGTTAGTTTTTCTCATATTTTATTCGATTGACCAGTAGTATTGTTGTAATATTTTTATTTTTTGGTAGCTGAGTGGTTAAGGGACTGGATTAGTTATCCTGAGGTTCAATTTCTGCCTGAAGTCCAATTATTCTTTTTTAATTTTTCTTGAATTTCTAAATTCAGCAGTATTATGTATCTCTGTTGACATAATTTTGATAGTTACATTGCAGTATTTACGTAACATGCTAATTACAATAATTTTGGGAAATAAACATTATTGCTTATTTCAGAATCATTACCACTTCCATACATTGATTTGTACAAAATTGAAAAAAAAAAGTTTTTTTTTTGTATGGACTCATGTTTCGATACGGCACTAGACTTCACCGGGCAATCGGCGAGGGCAAAGGGCGCTCCAGCCTAAAAAAACTAACTGAACTAAAGTACAATGTAAAACAGCTTTAAAAATATTATTTTCAGAACCTTAAGTACATTTTCACATCATGTATTTTTTTTTGCATCAATGGAGAAGTTCCACGTTCGGCCCGCACCTTTTTTCGCATTTCGCAACAGTCACAAATACTGCTATTAGTAACCTCGTGCACGAAAAATCACTGCCAATGAAATTTAACTGGTGAAATAACAGTAAAAAAAATAAACTGGTTTCATCTAATGAAAATGCGATTTGTTTTTTTGGGAATACATAATTATGATTAACAGGTGGAATTCGGCGTGCTGGTGCTGTTCGCGTACAAGGCGGAGGAGGGCGACGACGAGGTGGTGGTGGCGACCACCCGCGTCGAGACCATGCTGGGGGACGTGGCCGTCGCTGTACACCCGCAGGACGCACGGTATGAGTTGAAAAAATATTTTCATTATATCAACAGAATCAGAATTTTATTTATTCATTGAGGATGACAAGTACCACTTAGGAAACGTCAAAAACAAATAAAATAAATTAAAGCGAAATAAATTAAATGTAGCGCGCATGGCCCCGCGGCTTGTGTAGATCGGAAGCGATCTACTCGGTTAAGCGATGTGGGCGCGGTCGGGTGTGTAATGGATGATCGCTAGTGGCAAATTATAATGCGCGTTTCCGTGCTTCGGAGTGCACGTTAAACCGTCGGTGCCGGTTGCTATCGATTAAAAATAATAATAGCAGTCGCTAAACCTTGTCGGAGGCCTTATGGGCGGTTTAAAAACATCCGACAGCGGGTTGGCCACTAATCCTTATCTCCACAACCCACATTGGAGCAGCGTGGTGAAGTAAGCTCTGCCCAGGGAGAGACTCGTGCCCAGGAGTGGTGACGTATCAAGGGTTGCCATTATTATTTATAAATTATATGTATGTATGAAACAGTACGACGAGGTATAATAACTAAGATCTGAATAGTCGCAACACATGAATACTCAGATTTTTTGTAGATGTTAATATGCTCTCACCACTCAATGTAAACTGCATGCTGTATGCATTTGCCACTTCATGACATAAAAAAAACTTGAAATTCACCGCAAAACAGTAGTCTAAATATATTCTTGGATTATAAAAATATAAAATAAATATAAAATACGCTTACACTCACAGCCCCACAGTAGGTATAAAAATGTGTCGTGGGTGCCGTTGTATACATACAACACATACACAAACACCCAGACCCGAAACAAATATCTGTAGGCCATACAAACATTTGTCCCGGTGCGCGGATAGAACTCGCGACCCTCCGAATCAAACGGTCATCTCACACCGCTGGACTAACCGGATCGTCTTTATTATACATAACATATAACTGTAAGGTCATAAATCAATTAAAAAAGCGACTCACACGAATCTCTCCCTTATTTTGTGTTGGTAGAAGACTCTTTGTAATGGCACTCTCTAAATCCCTACTTCCCTACTATGTATATTTTTTATATTATAAATGCGAAAGTAACTCTGTCTGTCTGTCTGTTACCTTTCCACGTCCAAACGACTGAACCGATTTTAATGAAATTTTGGTACAGAGATAGGGTTAACTTTGAGAAAGAACATAGGCTACTTTTTAAACGACATCCACGCGTGCGGAGCCGCGTGCAACAGCTAGTATATTAATATTTTGTCCAACAGGTATAAACATTTGATCGGTAAGAATCTGGTGCACCCGATCCTGAAGAGGAAGCTGCCGGTCATAGCTGATGAGTACGTCGACATGAACTTCGGAACTGGTAAGTACGAAGATAAGATTAAGGAGATGGTCCAAAAATGTATGGAGTTGTTCTCAATTAATGTGTTCATAAAATAATAGTTAAAACTATTCTGAACAATAACCGACTATCAATTTTAGTTAATGTTATGCACCCTGCACCTATGTGCCCTGCCCACTGCCACTTGAGTTTCGCTATTCGGTGGGCTATGTTGGTGACTTTGGTTCTCATGCGGATCTCCTCGTTTCCGATTCGATCTCGCAGAGAAACTCCGAGCATAGCCCGCTCCATTTCTCTCTGAGTGACCTTGAGCCTTCTTATGAGGCCCATAGTGAGCGACCACGTTTCAGTTCCGTATGTCATCACTGGCAACACACATTGGTCAAAGACTTTCTTCTTCAGACACTGCGATAAATTGGACGAGAAGATATAACTCAGCTTCCCGAACGCTGCCCATCCGAGTTGGATTCGGCGATTGACCTCTTTCTCGAAGTTGGACCTACCTAACTGGACCGTTTGTCCCAGGTATACATAATCGTCAACAACTTCGAGTGTAGTACCCTCGACCATAACAGGAGTGGGCGTAACGAGGACATTCGACATGATCTTCGTCTTGTCCATGTTCATTTTAAGGCCCACTCGTTGGGAGGCCCTACTGAGGCCATTGAGCATTATGCCAAGGTCTTCCAGGGTCTCAGCCATGACTACGATATCATCAGAAAATCGGAGGTGGGAGATGTACTCGCCGTTAATGTTGATGCCGAGTCCGTTCCAGTCCAGAAGCTTCCAACGCAGCGGTGAACAGTTTCGGAGATATGACATCTCCCTGTCTCACACCTCGCTGCAGTTGGATAGGTTTCGAGCTCTGGTCCTGAAGGCGAACCGACATAGTGGCGTTTTCGTACAAGCTCCTTAGCACCTCGATGTATCGGTAGTCGACTTGGCACCTCTGGAGTGACTGTAGCACAGCCCAAATCTCGACCGAATCGAAGGCTTTCTCATAGTCTACAAACGCTAGACATAGGGGCTGGTTATACTCTTCTGTCTTCTGTATAACCTGCCACAGCGCGTGTATGTGGTCTATGGTGCTAAAACCTTTACGGAACCCGGCTTGTTCGGGAGGCTGGAAATCGTCGAGTCTGCGAGATAGACGGTTCGTAATCACTCTCGAAAACAGCTTATAGACGTGACTTAGAAGTGCGATGGGCCTATAGTCCTTAAGAAGGGTATTGTCACCTTTTTTGAAGAACAGTACCACCAAACTTCTGTGCCACGCCGTTCGTGTGTAATCTCGTCTAGACTGACGTCCGGGATATCTTCAATGTAGTGTCGGGTCAGTCCGGCTCTAGGATCTGCTGCCGGACTGTTAACAGGTGGTCGCACTGTCGTGTATAACTGTCCGTAAAACCGTTCGATCTCTTCTGCAAGCTCAGGTTTCGACGTTACGATTCTGTTGTCCTCTGTCTTCAGCTAAGTGAGACGGCTTTGCCCTAAGAACAGATCTTTGGCGAACACTTTAGAGCCCTTGTGCCGCTCTATGGCTGCTTTAATACTATCAGTATTAAAGTGCCGAAGGTCGCGAGTCAATGACTTGGAGATCTGTCTGTTGAGCCGCCTGTACACTAAAGCATCTTCTTCAAAACCATACCGCGCCTCTCTTCCATGAGCTTGAGAGTTGGACTGGAGATCTTTTTGGTTTTATTCGTGGCGCGGGTCTTGAAAAACTTAGACCCCGCCGTGCGGACAGTTTCCACGAACCTGTTATTGTAATCGTCCACATCTACGCACTCACTCAGGCATTCAAAGCGATTTTGTAGCTCGAGTTGAAAGCTCGCGGGGTTTTGGAGGTGCTGGGCGGAGCGTAGACTTCATTAGTCGGGATCTTTCGACCTTGAACATTATATTCAGTGTGCCTCTTACCAATCGGTGATCACTCCCGGTTTTTACCGAATTGATCACAGAGACGTCACTGAATATATGCCGCCTCGTGGACATAATGAAGTCTATCTAATTTTTAGTCGCACCATCAGGACTGATCCAGGTCCACTTCCGGCACTCCCGGTTCTTGAAGAAAGAGTTCATTATGAAGAGGCTCTCTTTCTCCATGAAGTCAGCCAGAGTCTGGCCCCTGGTGTTTCGTCGCCCATATCCAAATCGTCCCACTTTCAGCTCATGATCACCTCAAACGCCCAATTTCGCGTTGAAATCCCCCATGACAACGTTGTAGTGGGTCTTAGAACTAGCTATGGCTTTGGAAATGTCCTCATACATAGTTTCTACCTCATCATCGGAGTGTGCAGAGGTCGGGGCGTAGACCTGTATGACCTTCAGCGAATACCGTTTGGTAATTCTGAGTATAAGGTACGCCACTCTCGACGACACACTCGATCTTGACAACGTTGTGGACGATGAACCCGGCACCACCCTGGGACAGTTGTTCGCCTTCCCGGAAATAGATTAGGTTACCAGACTTGAGGGTTATCGAGCCCTCCCCCTGTCTTCGGACTTCCGTTAACCCTATAATATGCCATCGTAACCCGCTCAATTCTCCCTCCAGTTCCATGACTTTCTCGTCAGTCCGCAGCGTCCGTACGTTGTATGTTGCCAGGGCCAGTTGTCGTCGGGTATAAGGTATATAAGGTTTTTATTTTATTACTCTTAAACTACGAAACGACAAAATACAACATTGTATCATGTGTGGGATATCCAGCAAGCAAATTAGAATAAAAAATAATCCGCAGGTGCCGTAAAAATAACCCCCGCGCACGACCCCAACGACTACGAGATCGGCAAGCGGCACCAGCTGCCGTTCATCAACATCCTGGACGACGAGGGCAAGATGCTCGACAACTGTGGACCTTTTGCCGTAATATATTTACTACTGTTATACGATATAAGGTGTTGGAAAGTGACGACCTCACCGCCCACGAGTGGAGGCGAATTCTTCCAGTCAGTGAACGGAACACACGCGAACCGTCTGGCACTCCACACACTGCCTACCCCGTATGGGACTTGGCGTGAAGATACATAGTGAAGTGAACAATGCCTGTTCACAACGATGTTAAGTTTACAGACTGCAGAGATCATCTGCAGTCTATAAACATCTACACAAAAACTAGAGGTCAAAATGCAGATGTGTTGCCACCCCTGAGACGTTACTTGTTGTCTCTGTGATAGTTGTTACGGGGCTATGGGGCGATGCATTGGCCATTGGCCCCCTGCTGTCAAACTATTCCTTTACTGCCTACATTTTTTTTTAAATTTAAAATTGCATCGCTTTTACGCATATTGCCAGTGTCAAGTAAAACGATATTTCGTATTCGTATAAAAGCAGCGTTAAAGTTAGGATCAGTCAGTCAGTTAATTATTAGTCAAAGTCAGTCGGAGTCACAGTCAGTAATTCGAGTAAAGCGATGGCTACTTTACCAGAACATTTACAATGAAGTTTTGGAGGCAACCTGAAAAGCCGTGTTTTGGCACTGTTAATCTTTTTCACTATATACGGGCACTGTAATAAACCTATATCAAACAAAATGCCACCAACTTTAATGTAACTGAAAAATACACAAAGAAAAGGAAATTAAATGAGAGCATCACACGTCTCTTTCAAGGTGCCCGCCAAAACCACTACTGCCTACTTACTTGACTTAATGTCCTAAGTCCCCAGGATGGGGCAAAGGCCGTCCACCGTGTATCTCCAGTTCGTTCGGTCTTGGGCTTCGTGCTTTATTTCGCTCCACGACTTTGTACGAATAATGAAACGACGCCATGTTTGTATTGGACGACCGCGTTTCCGCTTCCCCTGCGGAATCCAATCAAGCGCATGCCTAGGATATGCTCATGCTCCCTTCGCAGACTGTGTCCAATCCACTTCCATTTGCGATGCCGAATTTGATGTTCGATCGGGGTTTCGCGACACTAGTTTACTGCCTAAATACATGTTTAATCAAAATCAAAAAGATTATTTATCACTTTCCTAATACCCCAGGGCATGAAGCGCTTCGACGTTCGTCGCGAGATCATAAAGACGTTGGAGAAGGCCAAGTTGTACCGGGAGACCAAAGAGAACGCGATGGTCGTGCCTCTGTGCAGCCGGTCTAAGGACGTGGTCGAACCTATGCTGAAGTCACAATGGTAAGTTTTTAATAGTCCGGTATGGGATAGGGGTCGCCATAGAGCGACGTGGGTCACCGGTCGCGTCGGACCGGAGGGGAGTAGCCATACTTTCCCCTCTGCCAGCAGGCTTTCCCCTCTGTCAAAGTACAAGACCAAATGGTCATATGCGTATAATGAAACTAGTTGCAGCCGGACTGCTCGTAAGACTAAATCTAGTTGTGCGGCTGAACTGACGTTCAAAAAATGCGTACGTGCTGTGTTGTTTGCTGTAAAAAGAGATCTAACACATTAAGTTTAAGGTATAACATTTACATAATATCGATCGTGTTGTTTCGGACTGATTTCGACAAATCGGACAACACAGTCGAGCGCAATGTTTGGTATGCCTTATACGATACGCGGATCGGTCGAGCGACTGATCCGAGTTTGTTACCGACAAGCCGGTGCCGCGACTCGATAGTGTTGTTGTCGGTTTGTAAATAGTTCTCGATAAATATTGCAAAAGAGTCTTCTATACAGATACATTTTTAAGATTAAGTTTTCTTATTCAAATATTATGTTGCGATTGCCGGGGGCCATATATTAAATTTGAAACAGTTATATCATTTACGTAATCATCTTTTGTATGATTGCTCACAGCAATCATATAAACATAGTTAAATTTGACTGTCACTTGCCATACCATGCCAGTATCGAACAAGAAATTTTGCACATCGACCTTAGGAAGGGGATTTCAGCTTTTTTCGGGTCTGTTGAGCGTCATCACTTTCTCACCTTACCTATGTCACGTTTGTCGATCACTTTGATCGAGTTTTGACCAATGTCGGACTATCAGTGCTTACATATGCAGCGTGCAAGAAAGATAACGCTCTCCCGTTTTTGGGGGAGGCCTAGAGTTTACTCCACCACGCTGCTCCATTGCGGGTTGGTGGAGATACCAGTTTGTAGCCAACCCGTTGTCGGATGTTTTTAAACCGCCCATAAGGCCCAAACACAGTACATATAAAGATATAATATTTAATTACAACCATATACCAATCCTTATAAAAGCATAATAGGTTCCTATGTCAAAATGCTCAATTAGTACGAAAACAATAAAAAGTTGAACTTTCTCGATTCCTTTTTGAAATTAAAAATAATTCTATCACAGGTACATCCGCTGCGATACGATGGCCGCGGAAGCGATAAAAGTGGTGAAATCCGGCGAACTGAAAATAATCCCAGATGTCCACGAGAAGATCTGGTACCACTGGATGGAGAATATCCGTGACTGGTGCATATCGCGCCAACTGTGGTGGGGACATCGGATACCCGCCTACAGAGTCAGCTTGCCCGCTAAACAGGTTAGTATTCTGTGCAAGGAGAATTTAGGTTTTAAGGAAGACCTAAATAGGGTGGCTAAATAGATAATATTCCAAATATGGTTCTGTGAAAAGGTAATTACCAAAGAAAACTCATAATCCTCTTAAGAGAACATAGATGATAGATATGAAGCTGTAACAACGATCTTTGTTACGCTACTTACACTCCTACAATGTGATATATCTCCAACTGGCGTATGCGCATCATTTAAGCATCTCTATCCTTACGATGGTTATCGAGTTTATAGTAGTTTGATTTTTGTTGTAATGCTTTGAACTTAATCTCGATAAGTTTCGCGAAATCGGATGGAAAGAATCATGGCAAGATTTGTACAGAAAAAAATTAAAAAAAGTACACGGTAAAACAGCATGGAAATATTATCCAGTCAACCTAAACAACATTTCCTGTTACTTAAAATATTTTTTAATCTCCGGAATAAAAAGTTTGAAAGGAGATGTTGCGAGCTCGGCTCTGGTTCGTACACGTCCTCAAAAAATGGGTAAATTAAAGAAGAATCCGAAATAAATACAATTAATTTATTCAAGAATATATTTTAGAGTTGCAACCACATTTAATTCAAACGATGTTATCATTTTCAACTATGTTTAACATGGCGGCGATACAGCCGACACTAGGGATCAATCGATTTCGATAGTATTTAGAAAGATTTACTTTTTTCTCCAAGTACTTTATAGTCAAAATACAATTTAAAAAATGAAAATGTAAAAATGACATCGCCCGCCATATTCGCCATGTTGGTTTTGAGTTGCAATTCTAACTCCAAATAATGTTTTGTAACTGCAAAGAAAGCTAAATAAGTGAAAATATGCAGTAAAAAACGTTTTTATATTGATTTTGCCTGTTTAATGATATTGTGTACAATGCATGGCCGGAGGTCCATACATTTTTGCAACATCTCCTTTAACTTTAGTATGGAGTGCTTCTTCTGTTGTTAGGAAAGACGAATTTTATTCTGGTGATTTAAAAATAATTTACATACCAGAAAAGGTTTTTTAGGTTCCCTAGATAATATTTCTAATCCGTTTTACCTTGTACCTTTTTCTAACTTTTTTTGTACAAATCAGTGTATAAAACTTGCCATGATTCTTTGCGAGAAGAGCTTCGAGAAGGCTGACACAAATTTATGTTACAAAAGAGGACTCTCTGTCGCTGCCGCTCAACCTCATAATAAGATATCATGAGATTTGACACTGAAAATAACTAAAATATACAATCCCTTGTACGGCCCTGTAATTTCCGGCACTTAGGCATAACACCTTAGGCCTCAGGAGTGGTAGCGCATCTGCATTTTGTGGGTGTCTATAGCCTGCAGTCATCAATGTGAACTGCAAGCTTGATTGCCACTTCCATTACAAAAAAAAGTAATCCCTGCTGTGTCCAAATCAGTAAACTGCCTTATTTACCTAAGGGCATAAGCAGCGGCACTTTGACATAGTGAATGTGTGATAAGGACGGAGGCACCGTGGAGGCGGGACGCAGCCGCCGGCGGTGGACGCGGTCGGGCCGCAAGAAGCGCGCGGCGCGCCCGCGCCCGCCCCCGCCCCGCGCCGCTTCCCCGCCACGCAAACATACCCGCGTACGTTATGTCCAAATAAAGGGAGACAGCCATAGAGCAAAACGGGCCAGCGGCCGCGGCGGACCGGAGGGGAGTAGCCATAGCGTTTATTACCGATGCAAAACAGTCTGTCATTTTTTGCGGGGGCAAATGTGTTCGACACGCACGCACACTACAAAAATTGTCTATTACTACGAAACTCACACCTTGACTTTAACAAAATACAGAAACAATTTCACGCACACATTTAAACATCTAGACGAGAGGTATAGGCCCATTTGAGCTTGTACTTTGACAGAGGAGAAAGCCTGCATATGGCTACTCCCCTCCGGTGTTGCTCTATGGAGACGGCTCATAACCCTCATGTCACAACAACCCGCCTTTCCACAGCTAGGCTGGTATATGCATCATCTTACTTTAACTTTAACAAATTGATTATGTAAAAAAATTAGTTGCAGTTGAAAATTGTTAAATGACGTCATAAATCTAACTTTACCGTAACTTTCCTAACTTGCGGTTATCGCTTTTTCACCTTGGTCTTTCTGTGGGTGTCTCTAGGCTGCAGTCGTCATTTAACATCAATGTGAACTGCACGCTTGTTTGCCACTTCCATTACATCTTTAACATTGCCAAGCTGCGCTGGTTAATGTTAAAGATAACCTCAAAACTCAAAACCCTGGTAATTTTAACAATGTCAAAAATACAATGGTGCACCGCATTCTGCAGTAACTGTCAAATAATGTTACTGTGTTACAATTGACGATAACCGTAAACTAGTTGAGATATAAAAGACTTAATTCAACAAGTGAAGCGCGCGTCTTTATAGCTTGTCTTTAAATACTGTCTCCCTTTAGATTGTATGTAGCATGGTAAGATTAACGGTTTCATTAAATAATTTTTCACGTGTTCTGCGATGTTTTGTGTTTTATTAATTTATGCATGTTTTCCACAATGTGCACATTTTTTTCTTTTTAGTTAGCTAAGTTTTCTTTATTTTTTACATTTTAGCTAGGTATATTGTACCTACTGTGTTTTTGCAAGTTGCAATGTTCGGATTTTTATATGGATTTATTTATCTACAGTTTCTATCAATATTATAACATTGGAATAGTTTTAAAAACAATATTACTGAAACCACAGCAGATGAATCCTTGAAAATATTTTTTTAACCATTTAAATCCATGTAGAAAAAATGTTTAACTCATTTCTTGTATTGCATTTCATGGCAACATTTTGTAGTTTGAATGTTTTACAAAAATACTTTCATAGCTCATTGTTATGCACAGTTTCACCAATTCTTGAGAATTGTATTATATATATGGTATATCTATTTGAGATATAGCATCGGAATCTCGTAAATAGTAAACAATTAAACTAACAAGAAAATGGTGAAACCTTCTTCGTTTCATTTGTTATGAATCATAATTCCAAATTATTGTAAACACCATTGTTAATGTCTTAATTCTTACTAAAGTACAGTCAGAGAACTCTCCGCTTATCAATTAAATATAGCTTTTATTACAAATGAATATAATAAATAATAATGGCAACCCATTATACGTCCCACTGCTGGGCACGAGTCTCTCTCCTATATGGGGGGGAGAGGCCTGGAGCTTACTCCACCACGCTGCTCCAATGCGGATTGGTTAAATAATTAGGTATGTGATCAAAGTACGTAGAAAAGATTGCAGAATTGAGTCCTGCCCAAAGTCGAATAGCTTCACTCATTTTCATTTAAATCATTGTAGCTCGCACGCATGTATCGACGCAAATTAAACCTTAATGTAATTCGTATAATGAATATTTTTCTTTGACACTTCTCAGACAGAAGAAGAATTATGGGTGTCCGCGCACACAGACGAAGAGGCGCTGGCTAAAGCCACGGCCAAGTACAACGTGCCGGCAGATCAGGTCACCTTGAAGAGGGACGAGGACGTCTTGGACACCTGGTTCTCTTCTGGCTTGTTTCCCTTTTCTATATTCGGATGGCCAGACCAGACTGAGGATTTGAAGGTAAATTATTTATAAATAGAAGGAAATATTTATTAAGAAAGATAGTAAAAATGATTGTTTAATGCGCTTGAGACACACGAAAATAAAAAACACAGTACAACACATTTCAAATATAAGAAAAGAATTACATGTTCTATTTATAAAATTTGGAACGTGAAATTCTAGCTCCAAACCGAACAAAACGACAAAAGCTGAACGGAATCTGTGGAAAAAACCAATGTATTTAATTTTATAGAGCATGGCCTGTCTGTTTCATTATCGCCAGGCCCAAACTGATGATTTTGACCCTAAGTACCTTCAACAGGTACACAATATTCCAGTCCCATTGTAAAAAATATTCCTTACTAGCTGACCCGGCAAACTTCGTATTGCCTCAGAATGAAATAATGTGTCAAAGGTTTGATAGATACGGACTATTTGTATGGAAAAATGAAATTGTGTTTTTTTTACTATTTCCCTTAAATTTCTTCATATTTTCTTACCTTTTAAACCTTCCTTGGACTTCCAAAAATAATTCAAAACTAAAATTAGCCAAATCGGTCCAGCCGTTCTCGAGTTTTAGCGAGACTATCGAACAGCAATTGATTTTTATACTTATTATTTAGGATTTTTGAAGCGCGAAATGTGTTTTCACTAATCATCATCATCATCTCAGCCGTAAGACGTCCACACCTGGACCATAGCGTCCCTAACAAGGGGGAATATGCCATAATCGCCACGCTTGGCATGCGGATTGGCGATCGCAGTGGCTGTAGTTTCGTCATCATCTTGCGTTATTGCATTTACTAAAGGCCCATTGGAATGGTTTGACCGTTATTGTTCGGATAACTGCACTAGCGGTAGAATTATCTTCCACTAGAACAGAATTCTTCCACTATATGGGTGGTGGGGTCGCCACGTCCCGACGCCGACTAATAAAAAACGTACGTTACTTCACGCCTGTAATCCCAGGAGGGGTAGGCAGAGGTAAATGCATGCATTCAAGCAAACATGTAAACACCCACGACTCGCAGGTTACGTTTTGGCCCATGTAACAGGTGGCGAACCTGTTGCCATCTCCGGGCACATTACCAAACTCCGAGGGACTGGGAAGCTTCCAGAAAATGGAAAAATCCCAATAGAACCAAATAAAGGATTTTAAACCGTTCTCTGACAGTCCCCGACCCGGGAATCGAACCCGGGACCCCCAGCGTAGTAGTAGTGGCCTGCTACCACTACGCTACTGAGGCAGTGACTAATAAAAAACTTGTTTTACATTATTTTGCATTAACACATGCTTGTGATATATATTTTTAAAAGAAAAACTTCGGTAGCTCAGTTGGAAGAGCGGCTGGACTAGATTCCCAGTGACCGCGAGTTCGAGTCTCGCCTGAAGTAAAATTTTTCTTTCCATTTTTATTTAAAAAATAATAAAAAACTTGTTAAATTTTCCACAGGCTTTCTACCCGGGCACCCTGTTGGAGACTGGACACGACATTTTGTTCTTCTGGGTGGCCAGGATGGTGTTCTTAGGCAAAAGACTGTTGGGAAAATTGCCTTTTAGGTAAGTGAACTATTTTTTTTAAAATGTTTTGTAAGTGGTCAACAAGCATGTTCACAGTTCACATTGATGCTAAGTGATAACTGTAGCCTATAGACACTTACACAAAGACCAAGGTCGAAATGCAGATACGTTACCACTCCTGAGGCCTAAGGTATTATGCCTCTGTGCCGGAAATTACAGGGCCGTACATTACCACCTGATCGGAACACGATAGTGCTGAACACTACCATTTAGCGGCAAGTATATAAGGTAATGCGGTGCTGACTACGCTCGCGAGCTCCGTCACTAGAGCTCTACCACCAGTTTTTTTTTTTAAATTTTTTACAGTCACAGTGCCTTATTTATTTTATTTCGCTCCATAGAGAAGTATACCTCCACCCCATGGTACGGGACGCGCACGGCCGCAAGATGTCGAAGTCGCTCGGCAACGTCATCGACCCCGTCGACGTGGTGCGCGGCGTCACCCTCCCGCAGCTCGCCGCTCAGCTCGAGGACTCCAACCTGGACCCGCGGGAGGTGGAGAAGGCGAGGCAAGGACAAAAGCAAGATTATCCAAACGGTATACCTGAATGCGGGACTGATGCTTTGAGGTAAGTGGCTATTAGTTAACAAAAAATAAAATGACCACAATTGACATGTGGATGACGCGCTGACATTGGTTTGTTTACAACTTGTATGACGTCATATACTTGCAAAATTGTTGTAGAAATATGATATTTATTACATTTTGATTGTTAACTGAAAAATTTTTTTAATTTAAAAATTAAACTGATGTATATCAATAAAAAGCATATATATATATCCTGAAACAATTTATGCCAGAAGCTTAAAATACTACAAGAAATAAAGATGTTCATTAATTTATTTTTAAAGAAAAATGGAAAGAAAAATTTGACTTCAGCTAGCTGCTGCTACCATAAAGCAATGCAATAGATGTGAAGGAAAGATTTGACAAATCGGGCAGGGCTTCAGTAGCTCAATTGGAAGAGCGGCTGGACTAGATTCCCAGTAGGTCGCGAGTTCGAGCCTCGCCTGAAGTCAAATTTTTCTTTCCATTTTTATTTAAAAATAAAATATATTTCACAAGCATGTGTTAATGTGAAATAATATAAAACTATGTTCATTATTACTGACACACTTCGACTAACTTAATCAATTTGCTGTTAAAAATAATTTGATGAAAAGCGTTCGGTTAACTTCAGACTTCGGTCATAGCCAATATCCATACCACTTAAATTTGAGGGATGCTTAAATTAAGGGGACCTTCAACTGATTGACGGATTTCAGCGAAGTTTCAGTATTGGGCCGTGAGACTAGCATCCAGGTTTCCCGTTGCAGGTTTGCGCTGTGCGCGATGACGCAGGGCCGCGACCTGAACCTCGACATCCTGCGCGTGCAGGGCTACCGCTTCTTCTGCAACAAGCTGTGGAACGCCGCCAAGTTCGCGCTCATGTACTTCCCCGAACACACCGTTTATAAGGTGCGTCCTTTATCAACACTATTTTATATTTTTCCTGAATTAAAAAAAATAAAAACGTTTACACTCACAGCCTTACAGTAGGTATAAACACGTGTCGTGGGTGGTGTACACATACAACACAAATACGAACACCCAGATCCGAAACAAATATCTGTAGGCCATACAAATATTTGTCCCGGTGCGGGGATCGACCCGCGACCCTCCGAATCGATCAGTCGTCTCACACCTCTAAACTAACCGGCTCGTCAAATTTTGTATCTTGAATCATTATCTATAATTCTATAATATAAAAATAAGTCGGGTTTTCCTTCCTGACGCTATAACTCCAGAACGCACCGACCGATTTCCACGGTTTTGCATTCTTTGGAAAGGTCTCGGGCTCCGTGAGGTTTATAGCAAAGAAAATTCAAGATTATAAAACGACATCCACCCGAGCGAAGCCGCGGGCAACAGCTAGTAACTTATAAAACACTGGCGTTTCACATTCATCACATACATTTAGAACTAGGTCTTTACGCAATACTATTTTTGATGAAAATATACGTTTCTACCTTTATTCCTCGTGTTGGAGCAACCGAGCCGAAACGTCGGAATAAAGGTAAAATAGTGTCGCGTAAGACTCATGAGTTTCGGAAAAAAGATTAGTTTTGACCCATTTTTTAATCAATTCAATTTTTTTTACCGATGGTTACCTGCTTCTGCAATTTAGAAGCAAATCGGATGTCACAGGCGGATAGATGCACGATCCTATAAGAATGCAGTTTTTCCTTCGAGGT
The DNA here is from genome assembly GCA_036365455.1 of Macrosoma leucophasiata. Lineage (NCBI taxonomy): Eukaryota > Metazoa > Arthropoda > Insecta > Lepidoptera > Hedylidae > Macrosoma > Macrosoma leucophasiata. The sequence continues at coordinate 19,527,967 of JAWQUS010000017.1, read as the reverse complement.
AAGGAACCCTAATAATAAATAATTATATGTTTATAATCTCCAGCCACACGCAGCCAACCTCCCAGCGGACCTGTCCCCGATGGACCGGTGGATGTTGTCGCGCGTGTCGCTCGCCGTGTCCCGGGTCAATGCCGGCTTCAGGACCTACGACTTCCCCGCCGCGACCACACACTGCTACAACCTGTGGCTGTACGACCTGTGCGATGTTTATCTGGTAAGTTTTTGTATAAAAAAGTAATGAAAATGCAAACTCAAGTTCCAATTTACTAAAATTACGTAACTTCACGCCTGTAATCCCCGAAGGGGTAGGCACTCACGATTCGCCAGTTACGTTTTGGACCATGTAACAGGTGGCGAGCCTGTTGACATCTCCGGGCACATTACCAAACTTCGAGGTACTGGGAAATTTCCAGAAAATGGAAAAATCCCATTAGAACCAGAGATAAAGGGCTTTACACCATTATCTCAGAACCCAGGACCTCAGCGTAGTAGTAGTGGCCTGCTACCACTACCGGCTACCGAGGCAGTTAAAATTACTTAAAATAATTTATCATAGTCCGTATACAAAAAGAAAGCGCTGGTGGTCAAGTTCCAGTGTAGGGACTCGAAGGTGTAGGCACCACCGCATTACCTAATCTATCTGCCGCCAAATGCGGCAGATAGATTAGGCCTCTGCTTTTTGTGCAGATGATTATAGGCTGCAGTCATCACTTAACATCCATGTGAACTGCATGCTTGTGCAACCGTTGAGCACCGCCAGGTGTCCAGTCGGTGAGGGTGGAACTTTTCGCTTCGGCGGGTAGTACGTTGTAAAAAGTTGTTGTGCATGAGCCCACGAAGGTTTTTGAGTTGTCAAATTCGACAGATGGCGCCACTGTAATTTTTTAGTTGGTGGCGTAGCAACGCGCGCTGGATACAGCGTTGTTACACAAAAAAAGCAGTTAGCCTGCGCCGGTCAAATATATGCTCGTCTCAAATAACATTGAAGTATTAACACTTGTTAACAGGAATACCTCAAGCCAGTATTTGCTCAAGGTTCCGACGCGGAGAAAGCAGCGGCTCGTCTTACCCTATACACGACGTTGGAGTTTGGTCTGAAACTGCTCAGCCCCTTTATGCCCTTCGTCACCGAGGAGCTGTACCAGCGACTGCCGAGGGAGGACGCCTCCTGCCCCTCCATATGTGTGGCTAGTTACCCTATTGTGAGTATCGAGTATTCTTAAACCCAGGTACTCAATATGGCTTCTCCGGCCATCGGCGGCCGAAACTTTTTAAATCACGTGCCGAGATTGCCCTTGGCCACTTGGATTTCGAACTGAAAATATGCTGTCAGAATAAATGTGTAATAAAGAAACTTGAAACAATCCTATTTTTCTCCCACAGCAGACCTAAAATTCTCTATTTTCATTTTCAGGAAGAAGACACGCCTTGGCGTTCGGAAACCCTAGAATCTGATGTGTCCACAGTCCTGAAGATGGTGCATCTGATCCGGTCCACTCGCTCGGAGTACAATCTGACCAACAAACAGAAGACCACAGTGCACCTGGTCATATCCTCTGAACTCAAGGTGGACGACCTGAAGGGCCTGTTCAGGAGTCTCCAGTCGCTGGCCAATAGTGAATTAAGCGAGGAAGCAGCTCCTGTTGGTTGTTCCATTCTGACTGTGTCCGATAAGATTGAAGTTCGTTTAGTGTTGAAGGTTTGTAGTCGTTGTTTTTTCCACAATGCATGTAACAGTTCTGCTAGTACATAAAGCATGTTACTCGAATCGAAGCGAAACGTAAAATGAACAGCGAAAAAATGAAAAAAAAAAATAGTTCGTTCGATACCTGTCCAAAGACAAGTCAGTCTTAATTCACTTGCATGTGTTATTGCGAAAAACTTCGCACGGGTGCAATGTTACCTACATTACTACTATCATCATAAAATATAGAGTACTAGCTGTTGCCCGCGGCTTCGCCCGCATGGATGTCGTTATATAATCCTGAATTTTCTTTGCTATAAACCTCGTGGAGCGCGAGACATTTCCAGCAAATGCATAACCGTGGAAATCGGTTCGTGCGTTCTGGAGTTATAGCGTCAGGAAGGAAAACCCGACTTATTTTTATATAATAGATAAGAAAAAATAAAAATTTTACTAGTTTTGAGTAAATCTCTTGTTTGTAGATTAGGATAGTCCGAAAGTCTGAAGTAAACTTTTTCTATTTTTTTTGTTTTCATAATTCGGGATGACGAGTAGGCGTTTTGTTTTTAGCCCCATATAAATATGGACGAGTCTATTGACATTACTTGGGCACGTTTCCAATGTGCCGACCTGCTTCGTAATTGGTAAAATAAAAACCAATAGTGTTTACCTTTACGTCAACCCGTTGATCTAAGCCGGGCCCTCGGAGCTACCATAGTACCATTAGTGGCCTGCTACTACTAAGCCACCAAAAACGTATATGCATGTTTCTAAACCTAATAATGCGTGACATCAAACGTAACTTCTTCATGCAGGTACTCCCAGAATGGATAGGCACATGTAGATGGATGAAGTCAGGCATACCAACGTACAAATATCCTCGATTAGCGAATTACGTTTAGTTCCATGTTTTTTTTTTATTTAATGGAAGTGGTAAACAAGCGTGCAGTTCACATTGATGTTAAGTGATGACTGCAGCCTATAGACACCCACATAAAGACCAAGGTTAATATGCAGATGCGTTACCACTCGTGAGGCCTAAGGTGTTATGCCTCTGTGCCGGAAATTTCAGGGCCGTACATTATTGTGATAATTGCCGTGCCTATCGTCATCACTGTATGTTAAATTGCACATTTTCATTACAGGGCCTAATCGACCCTCAGAAGGAGATCGCGAAAGTGGAAAAGAAGAATGAAACCCTGTCACAAACCATCTCAAAGCTGCAGCAAGCGATGGCGGCCGAGGACTACTCGACTAAAGTGCCCGCCGACGTTCAAAAGACAAATAGCGACAAACTGACACAGTCGCAAGGTGAAATTGAAAGGTTGAAAGCCGCCATTGAGACCCTTAAACTGATGTGATGTGGTGGAATCTACCTGCATTATCCTAACGCGAGGCCGCCCGCGGGCTCATAAGGTCATTTACGTAACCACGTTATGGCTGTCTGCTACCGAAGTATGTATGATCCCGTAATAACTATCAGAACATAACAACTTAGGTCTCAGGGGTGGCATTGCATCTGCATTTTGATCTGTCGGTTTTGTGTAGATGTCTATAACCTGCAAACGTTCAAATGAGCTGATTTTTCGTGAATTCCGTTCACGAAAAATCAGAGATCAAGAGAGTCGAAGACCACCTCCTTTATGTTTTTATGACTATAAAGTAAACATACCAATAGATAAACCATGTATTTGTTTTTAATTTACCGCAAAGTTTATATGTAGGATACAATTATCTGAGTTAGGTACCTTTATATATTAATTAACTGGAATATTATTACGCAATCAATAATACAAAAATAATATATTAAAATACAAATCTGTTAAAAGTTTTGTTCATCCAACTCGACTCAACACAACATCAACTCGAGTGATAGACATGCATTTTGCAAAGTATTTTTGTTGTTTTCTTTTTATACAATGTCCTCAGTATCTTTATGAGAAATTATTTTTAAGTTAAAGTGAAAAAAAGATGTGTAAATATCGATTTATAGCAATAATCTTTCTTACTTTACACCATTTAAAGTCGAATTTTGTTACTTGTTTAAGGTCAAATACCTCTTAATATTATTTATTCGCTGTTATTACTCACTGTGTCTCAATAAATGTTTTTATGGCTTTTCAATGTTTGTTTCATTTTAATTTGTCGAATCCTTAAACAGTTAGCCATTGGTTGTAACTGTTATTAGCTAGCGGAAGCGAACTCAAAATTTCAATGTTCCTGGCCGTTTGACCATAATAATATGACCTATGCTTCTACGGCGGTTCTAATTTCATCAGTGAAGCTGTAGATTGCGTGAGTTGTGCAGGGGGTCCAGCGGCTCCATCTCACTTATCGCGCGCTCAATAGCGCTCTAATCCGTGCGCAATGTAAGCGCGACCAGAATTAAGAACCGCTGCGTGTCCAAATCATACAGCATTCGTGCGTCCCGTATGTACCGGGCATGGCCTGGTATATCTAAATTATGTCCAATTAGGCACGGGAGGTGTGTCAGGACCGGGATATCTGGCGCTTCACACTCTCTGCCCACGGGATACCGTTAGGGACTTGGCGTGAAGATACATACATATATGTCCAGAACGTGCAGATGATGATTTTGGTTTGTCTATAGGTACGCGAGTAAGGCATCTGGGTCCAACACCTCGTATGGTACCTGGTACTAACTGTCCTCCACAGAGTACATTTTTCATGCTGTCCTCGTAGAGAGCTACCTGCCTGCCGGAAATCAATGTGAACGATACCCCTTCAGAGGGCCACTTCATGACAGTGGCATCGCATCATCCCTATTGCTAATATAGATTGCAGGCTACGAACTGCAGCATACTCTTAGCCAATATTAATTTACTCTTTGCTCTTACCTCTTACAAAAAAACAATTTTCATTTTTCTGAACGATAATCAAGCTTAAGTCACGTTCCAAATACCAACTGCAACGATCGCTATCATCTCAGGTCTAGCAATCTATCACTCAACGTTAGATGATGTTATTTTTCGCGATGGCCTCGCACAATTATATAATTTGTAATATAGGTATTGGTACATTGGAATGATCTCTGCAAATATTTTTTCGTCAGTGGACGAGAATTTTAGTGGTCACAAGCAACGGTCGCTATTTGGAACGTACCGAATTATGTCAATTTCCTGTCAATTCTGTCAGATTTGTATTTTGGTTTGTGACTTTTTGATTGTCATGATGGTGATACGGAAACTTATTCATTATAATATTTGTAATAAAAGCAACAATACTTTGCCTTTTGTGTATTAATATTAAATATATACCTAGGTACTTTACGTGATTTATAACAAGTGACTCCTATTGGATTTGTATGTTAGAAAATGGAATTTCCAACGCTCGGTGAACACTGCCAATTCGAAGGTTGTAATCGGACTGATTTCTTACCACTCCAATGCAAATGTGCTAAAGTGTTCTGCCGTGTACATTTTCAAGATCATTGTCTATCAGGACTCTGTGAATTGGCACCAAAACCCAAGGAGGTTAACCTCAAAAATGATGACCAAATTTACCGGTGCGCTGAAATTGGATGCAAGAAGGGTAATTTACATGAAATGTTGTGTAGTAAATGTAATAAACATTACTGCATTGATCACAGATTTCACCCGTAAGTTTTGCTCTTTTTGTAACATGCTAACCAAACAAAGAGGATTTGTTGAATATACATTTGATTCCCTTTCAGAACTTGTCCAGAGATTGATGATGAAACTATGGCAGCCAAAATTGAACAGTTTGAAGCACCCAGAAGAATGTTTCAAGAAGCAAATAAATATTTACAGGAAAAGGTGTGTTCTCACATTTTTTAATGTAATGAAGGTGGCAAGCCAGCTTGCAGATCACATTGATTTAAGTGATGACTGCAGCCTATAGACACCCACACAAAGACCAGAGGACAAAATCAGGGGTGGATTTGATATGTTGGCTGCTCATGCCTTTGCTAATAAATCAGTGAACGAATCGAAAATCACTATAACTTATGTATTCATGAACAATAACATTGTCAAAACAGTGTAATAAAGTGTGTGAAACAGTGAATCAGTGAAGTGCTTTTGGAATCTTAAGTCTGTAAACTGACAATCATTAATGTGCAAATACCCTAGACATAAACTGCATTACAAATAGTATTCTAAATAATAGGTTGGGGAAAAAGTCTTTTCGCATTATAGTATGTATGAACTTGTAATAAAATTTCTTTGGCTGTAGTATTTGTATCTGGCTGGTTTTGGTATCATTGAAAGTTAAAATTTTAAAGAACATATTTGCATTTTCAAATTATGCAAATGTGTGATTTTCATTTGTTTTTCGTACTGTCAAGATGAGTGAATCTAATGAAGAAATTCGATACATTTTAAAATTTTAATACAAAAAAGGTAAAAATGCAACGCAAGCCGCGAAAAAAATTTGCGATGTTTATGGACCTAGTGCAGTGTCTGTGAGAGTAGCACAAATTTGGTTTAAGCGTTTTCAATCTGGAAATTTTGATGTCAAAGATGCACCTTGCTCTGGTCGCCCTATTACGGATGAAATGGATGCCATTTTTGAAAAAGTGGAGCAAGATCGACATATCAGTAGTTACGACGTAGCTGAAGCCACCGTCGCACGTCTGCACGTAGACCCCACAGCGTACCTATGCCACCGCCGCTGCTGCTACCGCTTCTTCATCTAAGCAGCCTGTAACTCTGCGTGGCCCAAGGGAGATTACACATAGGGGTTCCCGTAAGGATCGATTTCACATTGGTACCTCTTCCATAAAACCCTACTGATGTTATAAAAACTTTTTAGTGCACAAAACACTGATACTGATTTAAAACTTAGCCCTCAGAAGTGGCAATGTATCTCATCATATTAATATGTGTCATTGAATTTGATCTCTGTTTTTTAATGTAGATCTTTAAGATGCTAAAGTAATCATTTAAGATCAATGTAAACTATGCTTGTTTGCCTCTTAATAGAAAAAAACTACTAATATTGAACATAATCAAAATTAGGTATTTTTGGTTTGAATGATGAATATACATAGATAATGCACAGGAGGTATGTCAGGATCGGAATATCTTGTGTTCACACTATCTGCCTACTCCGAGAGAGACCTGGCTGATACATACCTATTTTTGGTTTCAGATTACTGAGAATATAAGAAAAGCTCTTCAGTCATCATCAAAAGTGAAGACAGCATCTAAAATTCACTTGATGAGGATCAAACAGAAAGCTCTTGGTCCAAAATATATTCCAGCTGCAGACAGAGTGTACTTTGCTATCAAAAAGCCACAGAATCTAGACCCTAAACCAGTAAAAATAATCCAAGATTTGGAAAACTTGACCAAAATGGAGTCAGTCACTTTAGATCCTGATTTAAGAGATACTGTTCCAGTGTTTATCAGTTCAAAGTGGAGTCTAGGCAGAGCTATAGACTGTATTTGTGATACATGCAATATTAAGAATGAAAATAACAAAATGAGTGACACAAAGTTGAGGTTGTTCCGGCAATTAGATGGTTACTGTATAAGTCCAATCGGGATGGAAGTGGATGTTGAAGAATTGATGAAGAATGAGGTTCTGTTGGAAGGAGACAAACTTGTGGTAGAATATATTGCCAGTGATGTAATTAGAAATTTGGAAGATAACGCCCAGATTTTTCTTAGTTGACATTGGTATACATTAAATGTTAGTAAGATATTTAAAATAAATATTTATGATTTTTATTTACTATTTTATTATTTTTATTTAAAACTAGCGGCCTGCCCCGGCTACACGCGGGTGCAATGTTACCTACCCTCTCCTATTCGTCTTAGCGTGATGATTATAAACATATATTATACCTATAGCCTAAACCCTTCCTCTATATCTTTTATAGTTTAGGCAGCGTAAGCAAAATAAGTAACAATTCTAATTGATTTTTTACGCCTTGAAACCGAAAAACCCAAATATCTTACGGAACCCTATTTTTTCCAAAATAAAATATAGCCTATGTTACCCGTGGATAATGTAGCTTTCTAATAGTGAAAGAATTTTTAAAATCGGTCCAGTAGTTATTGACCCCATTCAATACAACCAAACAAAAAGTTTTCCTCTTTATAATATTAGTATAGATAGTATCGTATTAAGAGATTTGTAAATTACGTTGGTTTCTACTGTGCTGTGTGCAGCACACCCCCCCCCCCCCCTTCCGCGATAAAAAACCCGTCACTGCAGTCGCCAATCCGCATGCTACGCGTGGCGATCTCGCATTTCCCTCCCTATGGGGAAGCTTTTTTTAAGCAGTCTACATGCATGTATGAATAGAATGATGAATGTAGATATGAGGCACGGGACGTGTGTCAGGACCGGGATATCTGACGCTCCACACTCTGCCTACCCCGTGAGGGACCTGGCGTGAAGATACATACATGTGTTTTGGCCGAAACGATGATGAAAGCCAAATGATTAAGGGTATCTCATTTAAGAAGAGTCATTCAAGCAAAAATTATGTTTTGCTGACCCAAGCTCTACATTACCACTACGCTCATTATTAGATGTACAGTCAGGGAACTCTGATAATGTGCCCGTGTGGTCAAGCGGTGAGTAAGTATACGCGCCACGCGATCTCTTGGGCTGCGTTGGGTGATTTTGTTATAACACAAAAATAACACACAGACAGTAATAAATAATAATTTATATAATAATTCCTAATAAGTACGACTAAATACATTTAAAGCATTGCCTCACTGTTTTCCTTTGTGACTTGTGACCTTTGGCAATCGACTAGCGGCAGAAGCGCCGGCGCAGACGGGTTGGTGTGTGCGGTGGGAGGGGGAGTCGCCGCCAATTTGTACTTTTCCACTAACCAATTGCACTTTCCAGTTCTAGCTATGAGGTTTATCAAGTCCCGACGATACTGCTTCGTTAATATGGCGTAAAGGAATGGATTTGCGCAAGCGTTTAGAGGGTAGAAGAACACGAGCAGGACTTTTCCGTGGCTCACATCGACTAGAGGTACTCCGGCTAGAGCCGTGACGCCAAAGAACGCGACTGGCGCCCAGCAGAGTAGATCGGTACCGATCAGCAAAGCCATTTTGTTCGCGATTCGCCTCTCTGCCGCTGCCGCTGCGCCCCTTCCACCGTACTTCTCTCCACCGCCGCCCAGAGATCTGTATATTTGCACGTAGCACACGACGACCGTCACCCACGCGACCGCATTCGTCATGAATAGCGAACCTTGGTACACCGCGTCGCCCACGCCTTCGCTCTCCACTGGCAAACAGATGGACGTCGAAGAGTAGTCCGAAACACCGGCCAGGGGCAATCCGGCCATCAACACTGAGAACATCCATCCACCGATCATGATCTTGGCAGCTGCGGACAACGAGATTCGTCTTTCCAAGTAAATAGCGTACGTTATAGCGAACCAACGTTCCAACGTTATGATGGTGAGAGTGAAGACGGAGAGCTGGCCGGAAAAGACCGAAAGGAAGCCGGCGATCTTGCAGCCGATGCCGTACTGCCAGTCGTAGGCGTAGTTGAAGAATTCACCGTACGATCTGAGGTCGACGACTGCCAGCATGAAGAGGTAGAGTCCGGTGCAGAGGTCGGAGAAGGCGAGGTGGCACATGAGGAACCTGGGCACGGTCAGCTCGGTGTGGTTGGTGATGAGCACGATGAGGACGGCGACGTTGCCGACGACAGCGGCCGCGATGACGAACCAAACGGAGGCGCGCAGCCACGACCAGCCCATTACGTCTTCGCAGGGATTAAGCGCGTTGGGTAGCGGGGTGCATTCCACTTTGCGTCGGCTGCAATGAGAATATTATGGTATTAGGCCATTCATAACCAAATGTATTTAATTCATAAACAAAGGTAATTATGTCATTTATTTTGAAAACTTATATTTGGTATTTACGAGGGTGGATCCAAAAGTTCGAAGCCCGACCAAGAAAATGAAAGAAAAGTGGGTCTAATTTTATTTTTATTTTTCGACATAGTCTCCATCTAGCTCAACACACTTCTTCCACCTGAACTGCAACTTGTTTATCCCCTCGAAAAAAAAAAGATTCCGGAAGGTCGGCGAAATACTCGTTTACTGCGACTATCACCTCATCTTTGGTCGAAAATTTCGAGCCACCCAAATGTTTTTTTAAATTTGGAAATAAATGATAATCTGAGGGGGCTAAATCCTGCGAATAAGGTGGGTGGGGCAGCAATTCGTAGCCACAATCATGGATTACAGACATTGTTTCAACCGAAGTGTGAACACGTGCATTGTCTTGATTGAACAAAACTTTCTTACGCAACATTCCCGGCCTTTTTTCTTTTATTTCTTCTCGTAGTCTTCGTAAAAGGTTACAATAATAACTAGAATTAATAGTTTGACCTTTCGGTAAATAATCTACAAAAATAATGCCCTTCGCATCCCAAAAAACAGAAGCCATGACTTTGTTAGTTGACAAAACGACTTTAGCCTTTTTCGGTGTAGGTGAGTCAGATCTTTTCCACTGTTTGGATTGTTGCTTTGATTCAGGAATATGGTGGTGAACCCAGCTTTCATCCATGGTAACAAATCTAGACAAAAACTCCTCGGGATCAGTCTCAAAAAGTTCCAAACAGCCTCGCGAAATTGTGAATCGAACTCGTTTTTGTTCAGCTGAAAGCAACCTCGGGACCCAGCGATCAGAAACCTTATGGAATCCCAATTCTTTCGTTATTATGTGTTGCACCCGGCCATAACTAATGTCTGTTGTCTCAGCTATCTTACCGATGGTCAAACGTCGATCACCCAGTACGAGATCACAAATTTTTTCGATGTTTTCTTTCGTGGTAGAGGTTGTAGGCCGTCCACTCCTAGGATCATCTTCAATGCTCTCACGACCGCGCTTAAACTCAGCTACCCACTTCTTGACTCTGGAATACGATGGAGCAGACTCCCCCAATGTGCCCACCATATCTTGATGGATGTCTTTTGGTGACAGGCCTTTTTTATTGAGGTTTTTTTTTTAATGACTGCACGATGTTCAATTTTCTCCATTATTGAAAATCGCGTCAGAATGCTTCAAACAAATAATCACAGAAAATTTATATTGTGCAGTATCGGAATGAAACTGCGCACAATAAATCAATAGAATACATACTAACAAATGACGGTAAATTTTAAAAGATGTCATGTCTCCTTGTAGTTTGGGCCACGAACTTTTGGATCCACCCTCGTATCTATGACATTGAATATGGAATGGGTTTGAATTAGTTTTTAGAACATTTTATTCGTACTGGAGTATTTAATTTCACAGACGTGTCACAATTCTTACGTTACTTTGGAAAGCACGTATTTTTTTTAGTAAAGAATAAAATATAGTGCTAATGTAGTAGTGTTACGCCACGTCTCCGAACACCATGATCTGAATGAATAAAAGGTAGGTATCTGATGAAAGTAAGACTCTAAAGCAAAGTCTTAGGGCGAGATTCACAGACCGCACTACGACTTTACTTTCAAGCAAAGTACGCTTTGAACTGTCAAATCCCATACTGTACTGACATTTCGAAGCATACTTTGCTCAAAGTAAAGTCGTAGTGCGGTCTGTGAATCTCGCCCTTAGTGCGATCTGTGAATATCCTAGCAAGTACCTCAGACTGAAGTTGCCGCAGTCAGCAAAGTACGCGACGCCGTGGTTGAGCGTGTTGTTGACCGGCTCGTGGAAGTCCCCCTGGTCTTCGTCCTCGAAGCTGCCCGAGTCGGAGATGTACTCCTCATTATTCAACTCATACTCTTCACTCGTGGTCGCCGTCAGATCGTCGTCGAGGGCTCTGGAATGGATGATAGCTTTAATAATTACTTTAGCCGAAAGACATTGCTGGTCATAAGATGCTAACAATAGCATAGTCATTAGAGGCGAATATATTAATGTTAGGAAGGTGGCAAACGAAAATGCAGCTCACATTGATGTTAAGTGATTACTACATCTACACAAACACCAGAGATCAAAATGCAGATGCGTTGCCACTCCTGAGACCTAAGTGGTTACGTCTCTATGATAGTTATTACGAGGCCATATATTACCATCTAACCGGAACACGATAGTGCTGAACACTACCATTTGGCGATAGATATGTTAGGTAATGCGGTGGTATCTAAGCCCGCGAGCTCCGTCACCAGAGCTCTACTACCAGTAATGTTGGTAGATCTCTGGTGTTGATATTTAGCAGTTTCAACATCAGATTATCCAAAGCTTAAAGCAAAAGTCACAACTTACTCATTGGCTGACAACTTCATGGACGTCAAACGTTCTGAAGATCTCCTCTTTCTAGGCTGTTGGTGCATCGAGTTGTCTTGCTTAGAGCATCTCTGAAAAATATTTTTCCAGCTTTACAAGATGTCTATAGCATGCTATCAAAATATTTTAATTTTTAGGGTTAGAGAACATGACACTGCGGATCACTACTATTTGGCGGGAGACAGATTGGGTAATGCGCTGATGCCTTGGTTCCTCGGGCTCAGACACGGGAACTCTCGTCTCGCCATCATGATTTAAGCCGAAAGACATCTACTGCTGGACAAAAGCTTGCCCAAAAGTGGGGGTAATGCGATAATCGCCACGCTTGGCATGCGGAATGGCGATCGCATCTTGCGTTACCGCCCCATTGGAATGGTTTGACTGCCATTGTTCGGTTCACTGACTGCACGGGAACTCTACCACCAGTCTAAATTAAGAGGTAAGTAAGAGGTTCCTAGCCGATAATCTTGGCAGATTCGACATCCGATGATTTATGGTATGGAAAGGTTGAATTTTTGTAATGTCTCGTCTGAATTGCGCTATTAATTTTCTAGAAGGAGGGCAGCTCCGTCTCCCTTGGCATCGGCGACGTACAAAGGTATACGTAGTATATCCCCTCTTTAGGGTTTGGACCCATTAATCTTGGATCCATAACTGATTTCTACGTTAAATCAAGAAAACTCAGCACTAGTAACCGTTAAACTCTGCAGTCGTACTGTACCTTGGCCATGATAGCTTTCTGTGTCTCGTAGAGTGCGTGTCGCGCGGGGTTGTGGCGCTCGGGGAACTCGAACGCACAGCAGTGGAAGTGGTGCGTCAGTGAGGCTTTCTCCAGGTGCTGCGAACATAATCCTCGCTTAAATATGTATTCACCTTCAAAATTACGAACCCACCGCCCATTAGCGGCAGAATTTTCTTCTACCGGAAGAGAACTCTTCCACTTTTTCAACACTTTCACAATTTAGTATGTTCTTAGGTTTTCGCGAGCTGCACTCATTGAAATAAAACTAATTTTCGGATTTGTCTCGCATATATTAAACTAAAATGATTATTTAAAATCGAACTCGACGTTTCGGTCGCTTTTCAGCTTCCGTGGTCTCGGGCAGACTGAGGTGGTATTTGTGACTTGTGACTTTCACAATTTATCAATTTAATTTCAATTACCATTATGGAAGTAGCTGGCTTATTAAAAATCACATTAAATCCAAACAAAGTATAGAGATCTATATATTTTATATTTGAAAGTGATAAGGATCGATTGTTTGAAATTACTTTGGATTACCAAACTATATCAAACAATTGATTTCTATCTAATACACACAACGATATAATTAATTAAGTATCTACCTGATTGATGACATACGGCATGAAAATTAAAAATCTTTCGCCACTGCGCTACGCTAGCCCTGAGTTCGATCCTCGGGTCAGGAGGTAAATGTAGTTGGGATTTTGACACATTTTCGGAAGTTTCTTAGTAGCACTCACCGACTTTGGAAATGTGCCAGGAGATGCCAATACACATCATGGGAGAAAAGTGGCGAATCTTGAAAACGTAACTGGCAAATACAGCGTGTTTGCCTGATGTGGGAATAAAATACGCTTACACTCATATACCCCCAGTATTAACATGTATCGTGTCTGCCGTTGTACACACAGAAACAAACATCTGTAGGCCATACAAACATAAGTACAGGGATCGAACCAGCGACCTCGGATCAAGCAGCAATCCCACAATGCTGGACCAACTTGCGATAATCAATGCATTTAGGTACCTCTGCCCCTTTATTCCCATCGGCCCCCTCCGAGACCGCCACCGGGGTGGCCGTTAGTTTTGTTTGCCCCCTTCGTAGTTATACTGCAATGGTTTATTCGCATTTCGCATCGGACGTTAGGTACCAATAGTAAAAAATTGACTTAGGTGACAATTTTTCAATTTGTCAATTTGTCAAAAAACCTAAGTGTCGTTTTCATGGTCCTTGAGGGTGTTGAATTCGATAGTGGTGTCAAAATGTAAATCCAAGATGGCGGCTGCATGGAGTTGACAACTTTTTCGTCATGGGTGTCGTTTTCTTGGTTCATGAGGGTGTTGATGGGAATAAAGGCCTCTGCCTAACCCTTCTCTGAGTATCTGCAAGCGTGAGATCACTTTTTTTCAGGCGTACAAATAAAATTCTCTGCTAAAAAGCACAATAGGTACTGAAGAAAATATCTGATTACCTGAAATTCATAGATGGAAGGTATGTATTTGAGGGACGGCGTCTTCTCTATCCGCAATATTTCCAACTTCTCCAGGCCTTTCGTGGGTAACGATGTAATGGCAGTGTTGCTTAGGTCTCTGCAAAAGGCACAAATAACTTATTACCACGAGCCGATAATACAGAGTTCACTTATCGCGGTGATTCTCAATGTAAATAAAGTGGTTGATAAATAAAATGCACGCAGAGTTCACAATTTCTCAATGAGGTAAGTGAACCAGGGGGCCGACCCTGTCAGCCTCGTCCCTTCAACTTTTGCCTAGAAGTGTTTTCGTCAGCAGGTACATATGTAGGTACTTAGAGCAAAATGTTCTAATACGCGGTACGAAACTTACAAGACGACGCCATAATCGAAATGGTCACGAAAGTTTAACAAAAGCATTAGAGTTAGGTGGTCGGCCCCAGGAAATCTAAAATGTAGATCCTTTGCAGGACTTGCAGCAGCTGTTTTGCGTCCGTTCAAAAAATAGACGCCAATTATTTGGAGACGAATCGATGATTCAATTTGTTTATCGATGTTTATTTTTACTTACAATTGTCTGAGTAAAAGATTCCCCGCGAAGGCCAAATCGTCGAGATTATTCAGGTTTGTGTTGCCGCGGAAACTCCTGCAAAGTTATCAAGTATTGATATTGAAAGGATGACTTAGAGAACGAGAAAACGTTAGAAAACGTATTAACTTAGTTTTTAGAATAGAAACTGTTTTGACAATTTTCTACGGGTGGCCTTGTCGAACACACTGTTCAATTTTTTTTTCTCTTATCACCATGTAAGTAGGTATAGCACTGGCCATGATGTTGGACTGGGCAAAGAAAGACATCTCTAAAAATAGTGTTTGAGTGGAGACTTGACATTGAGTATGGAGGTAAAGTAATAATCTTCTATATCACGGCATCACGCGTGAATGGCTGGACCGATTTGGCTCCTTTCAAACCTTCCCTGGAAGTCCAGGGAAGGTTTGAAAGGTAAGAAAATATGAATAAATTGAAGGGAAATAGTAAAAACCACAATTTCATTTTTCCATACAAATAGTCCGTATCTATCAAACCTTTGACTCATCATTTCATTGTGAGGCAAAACGAAGTTTGCCGGGTCAGCTAGTACATAATAATAAAATGTAAGTCCCAAGTCCCTTATAAATTAGGTAGGTACAGAGCGTGGACCGCCACATGTCTCGGTCCTTGAAAAACAATACAATAGGTATACCTAATATTTAAAAACAAAAAAAACGGTAAAGATAAAACCAATTTAGAAAAAAAACGATTTTCATTTTCAATAGGTAGTAGCCCTAAATAATCAATCAATCGATTAATTTAGAGGGTCGAATTTTGTTGATTTTAAAGCAATTTGTCTGCGTTGAACTAGCAATTTATTTTATTATACAATATTGCTAAGTGTTTCAACCCAGGCGACTAATATCTCACGCTACCGTCTTTATGCTATAACTACCTATCTTATGCAACGTTTTTTGCATGATTGTACTTATATTTTATTGGATGGAATATAACTTACAATTTGGATATCTGTGCATTTTTAAACGCATACGCCGGCACCTCTTCTATTAGGTTATAATTCAATGAGCTGAAATAGAAAAATAATGACGATTATAGTAGTAATACGTATATATAAGTATCTACTGTAAGTTCTTAAATCTAGTTTTCTAAGTAAACCACAGTTTATAAAGGTTAGTAAGTACATGAATTTCACTTACTTACATTTTTAAATATATCTTTTAAATCAAAGAACTAATTTGTCTAAGCTTAAATACCTATCTCTATTAATTTACAGTAGGGAACAGGGATGTACCTATGAACCCAACACGCCTTTATTGAGATTTTTCTTTTATGTATCGAGGGTGAGGGTGGCAAACAAGCATGCAGTTCACATGAATGACTGCAACTTATATATATCTACACAGAAACCAGAGGTCAAAAGGCAAATACGTTGGTACCCCTGAGACCTTAGTTGTTATGCCTCTGTGATAGTTATCACGGGGCTTATAAAATAAGAGTAGGTAGGTATTCTTAATTTTCAATTCTAAACTATTTTTGGGTGTTTATTTATTTTATATTTAAGGTTTACTGTGACATATTAATTAATGTATTAATTGTTATTCACTTTATATTACAGTACTCGACAGTAAATATTGTACACCGAGCTTAGAAAGGAGACTTCGGTTTATTTCGGATCTATAGAGCGTTATCTCTTTCGCACCGTACCTATTTGTTGTTTGTCGACCATTTTGATCAAGGTTTGACCAATACCAGAGAATATGTAATAATACTACGTATAGAATGGACACTTCGACGTCCCGCCCGATTTCCCCGCATCACCCAACCTCCTACCCTCTTATGGGCGACGGTTGATATTTTCTACGTGCTATGCACACAGGTGCACGTGTAAATACACGTCACTGATTGATGTCTGTATAAAAGAGACCAAATTAAGCGTTTGTATGGAATTTTGGCGGAGTGTCCGCGGTGTGGCAGTGTGCAGCAGAGATAACGCTCTACGAAGTCGAAACGAGCCGATCGTCTCTTTCGTAGGCTCGATGTGCAATATTAATTGTTGAGTACCTACTGTATATTACCTAATTTTGATTTTTTAGACCCATCAAAAAAAAAAATTTCCAAGGGATTAAATAAATTTTGAATCGAATCTTTACCATCAGGTGGCTCTCAGCCTGAGCTCGCCCGCGGGCTCTGACGATCGTGAAAATAAATCATGGCGTAATGTTAGTTAAATATTTGCGGCTCCCAAAGACTCGCATAATTTCTAAAGTTAATTATAATGAAAACAATAACAAGCATGTAAAACAAAAAATGGTAAACAAAGAAAAGAGCAAGGAGGGTCTGTACCTAGGGACTTACACTTGATCAGCGCGCACGCGCAGCGCGTGGCTCGGGATGCGTCTTATGTGGTTGCCTTCGAGGTCCCTGTCAAATAATATTATATATAAGCATACTTTTACGTAGGACACGTAGTTACCTAAGTATTTATAAAATGAACTTGAAACTTATGATTATGTTAATAGTGTTAATACTAAATAGTAAAACTTCTTTTATGGCTTCCAAAAAGTGCAGTTAATTCGTAAATATTAATACTCGTATTTTTACAGAAGATAATAAATAGGTTTATTTTTTGTACGTAAAGGTTACTCGTTTAAATTTTCCGCCTAAAACGCTCTGAAGTGTCATGGCGTCTTGTATGACGTCACATCTTCCTAACAAATTCGATACTACTCGATACAATGCTAGAAGATGTGACGTCACGCGTTCTCATTTGTGTTTGGGTCGCGTGATCAATTTTTGCATTTATAATATTAAATGCATGACAATATGATTTATTAATTTTAACCATTTAGCTTTATTTTTGTAATGTTAAAATATTATTCATCCACGACCAATATAAACTAGGTGTTCATTATTTTACGTAGTGGCAATTGGCCTTTATACCTACTACCATAGAGCAACACCGGAGGGGAGTAGCCATATAGCCGGTTTTTCCCTTTGTCAAAGTACAAGTCCAAATGGGCCTATACCTTTCGCCTAGATGTTTAAATGTGTGCGTGAAATTGTTTCTGTATTTTGTTAAAGTCAAGGTGTGAGTTTCGTAGTAATAGACGATTTTTGTAGTGTGCGTGTGTGCCGCACGTATTTCCTCGTGCAAAAAATGACAGACTGTTGTGCATCGGTAATAAACGCTATGGCTACTCCCCTCCAGTCCGCCGCGGCTGGTGGCCCGTGTTTCTCTATGCCTACTACCCATAGCAAAGATTCTATAAAATATACAACAGCATACTTACACAGCCTGTAAATAGGGCAGCGAGCTATTGGCCTTGGTGCTGTCGTGGACGTGGCTCAGGATGGGCACCTCCACCAGGCCAGACGTGGTGATCATGCTGTACCATATTAAATAAAATAATATACGCTTACACTCACAGCCCCACACTAGGTATAAACCTGTGGGTCGTCAAAACATACATTTTACGTCAAAGAGGTATGTACATTTTGCATAATTAAATAAAATTATATTGTAACTGCCTCAGTAGCCTAGTGGTAGGTACCTAGCAGGCCTACTACGCTGGGTCCTGGGTACGATTCCCGGGTCGGGGATATTAGAGATAACAGTGTAAAATCCTTTATCCCTGATTCTATTGGTATTTTTCCATTTTCTTGAAGATTCCCAGTACTTCGAAGCTTGGTAATGTGCCCGGCGATGTCAAAAGGCTCGCCAACTATTACATGGGCCAAAACGTAACCGGCGAATCGTGGGTGTTTGCATGTATGATTGAATGCAGGCATTTACCTCTGCCTAACCCTTCGAGGATTACAGACGTGAAGTTACGTTATATTGTTAGAACCAAATATTTTATGCAGTGCGATCTTAAGGAAAATAAGGAAAAGTTCCAAATAAAACAACAGAATTAGGTAAGTATGGAAAATGAATCAAAATTGTAAAAACGTAATGCAAAGTGTGTGGTTCCGTTCGCTCCAGTGTACTTAATTTAAATATATACAGAGACGTAAACGGATGGACGGATGGTTGGATTAGATTTTGAATAATAGGTAGTGTACAACTATCGGCCCAATCGTCTACCAAGAGGGATAAATTAGTGCGACCAAACATCTTGATCGAAAAGGTTTCTATCCGGGCCGATCAAGATATTAAGACAACTTAAAAAATTGCCTTTGAATAATAAAAGGCTTTAACATTTAACCTCTACGCGTACATAACCGTGTTTTATTTTATTAATATTATATTAACTTCTATCTATTAAGCATATATTTTATACTATCTTAGGAGACGAAAAAAGACCTGGGGTGCTACCGCCTATCTGTATTGCTGTCAAATTTTCATGTCGATTTGTAGCTCCTTTAAAAGCAGTAGTGACAATCTGATCGTGGGTGCGACCGCCTATCGACATTGCTATTGCCGTTATCATTGCTGTCAAATTTTCATGTCGGTTTTTGCTTTAACTAAATAACAATAATCGAAATAATCTACCACTATCGCTTGTTTCTCACCTACGAAAGCAAGAAAAACGATCAGATTCGGTGCAAGTCCGCGGGTCGCGATCGATCGCGCCCGCGCGCAGCTATAGATGCGGTATGAAAATGTATGGAACCGATTCCGCGGCTTGCGACAGACGCGCGCGGCCGACGACTGTCGCGAGCCGCGCGCGGCCGATGACGTCAGAAACGTCATGGATTTCATGGTGTAAACATAACGAACCTCTATGTTGAACCCATTTTATCACTGGCTAGTTACACAGTACATGTAATACTCGTATGTTTGACATTTTGACAAACAACACCGACTAATTACGAAATTTTCAAGACATAGGTTAAGATCCCACTGCAGAATCATTTCGTTCACCCAGATATGCTGCAAACCTAATTTTTACGCAACGTTATAATCTAGAGAATATTTATCTACTAGGTCGCCTATCAAACTTTGGTCTCAAGTCAAGTATTTGGTATTTTTAATTAAATTATTTTATCTTTGACAGCCAGCAACTCTCATTTGCTGCCGATTTAATTTGGTTCACGTATCCCATAATAATGAGAAAAAAAAAATAGCTTTAATTTGATATGTAAATAACACATGTACATCATGGACGTAAAAAGAAATCGGGGCGGAACGAAAATACGTAGGGGTGGCCAAGAAGTGCACAACGGCGGACGTAATTTTTCAGTCTTTATACCTATTGCCGTGAGGTGGACAATATTTTATTGAAAAAACAAAAAAAAAGTTTGTCCCAAAAAAATATAAAAAAAATACTTGCGGCCATTTTTGATAGGTAACCTAGTGGGTAATTCTCTAGATTATAAATATGCGTAAAAATAGGTTTGCAGCATATCTGGATGAACGAAATGATTCTGCAGTGGGATCCTAACCTAACAGGGCCGCGCGGCCGATGACGGCGTCGCGAACCCCGAAAGCGGTTCCATACCTTTTCATACTGCATCTAAAGTCGCGCGCGGCCGCGATCGATCGCGAGCCGCGGACCTTAAGGAGTAAGGAGCTACAAATCGACATGAAACTGGAGCTACAAATTGACAGCAATGACAACGCCAATAGCAATGTCGATAGGCGGTCGCATCCCTGGCGTTCGATCTTAGAAAATTGGACGCAAGTGGTTTTTTGCCCAGCAAAAGTTAATATAGTATACCTACTTCAGAATCGGATAAAAATATTAAAATGGATGGATAGTTATTAAATTACATTTTTTTAACAGATATGAAATAAAGAGGACAATGTATAAGCAGTGACAAAACAAAAAAATAAATACAAGAACATACATACGTACAATGTGCGCAGTTCGGGCAAAGCTGGGAGCGGTGCCACTCTGTGTAGCAGGGGCGCCTGGGTTATATACCTGGGTAATAAACGAAACTGTTTTAAAAATATAAGTACAGTAGAAGCTCTTTATTCGCGCTTCCTTCATTCGCGTTTTCACTATTCGCGGATTGAACAAATGCGACTCAAGTCCTATATTCGCGGCTAAGATTTCTTTATTCGCGGATTAAATCGGTACATTGGTACATACATATATATTTTTATTTCGCCGCCTAGGAACGTATAATCTATACTATATAATAAAACTGTAGAAGTTCAAATTCTGTACATTGAAAATATTGAAAAAATAAATACCAGGGGATGTTACTAGATCGATACCGAACACAAATATGTGATTAGATTTTTTTTTGTCTGTCTGTCTGTCTGTCTGTCTGTTTGTTCAAGCATCACACAAAAGCTACCGGTCCGATTACGATGAAACTTGGTATATTTATACTTTAACCTTTGGCGCACAACACTGGTTTTTATCCCGGAAAAATGTATGTTTGTCTGTGTGTTTGTGCACACTTATTTCAGAAATGGCTTATCCGATTTTTAGTTTTTACTAATATATTGTGGTGAGTTTCACTTAACATTTACTGTTTGTTTCATGTCAATCGGTTCAGCAATAAAAAAGTTACGACAATTTTAAGAATCATATCGAATATTTTTAAACTATTCTGAATTCATCTTTTTTAGGGTTCCGTATCTAAAAGGTAAAAACGGACCCTATGACTCATCCTCCGCTGTCTGCCTGTCTGTCCATCCATCCGTCTGTCTGTCCCCAGGCTGTATCTCATAAACAGTGATGGCTAGAAAGCTAAAATTTTCACAAATTATGTATTTCTGTTACCGCTATAGCGACAAAATTGAATACAAAAATAAGAAAATGAAAATATTAAGGGGTCACAGAATTTTTAGGTGTTATGTTGTATATTACCTTCCAACAAACGAAATTTTTATGGCATTTTTTGTACGGAACCCTTCGTGCACGAGTTCGACTCGCATTTGGCCGGTTTTTCTCTGTTAGTAACATTAAGCATACCGCATAGCAGCGTCCCGGCATAAAACAATCTCCGATATGATCACCATTCAGCATGCCATGCGTGGCAATTATGGCGTATTCTTTCCTTATGACGCACAACACTTTTAGGAGCATCTTCGGGAAAGGCTTTGTCCAGCGCAGACGGATGATGATTATGATGATGGCGATGGTGGTGGTGGTGGCATTGGTAGTGTTTGTAGTGGTGGTGGTGGTGGTGGTGGTGGTGACGTTGGTGTCGTTGGTGGCATAGGTGTTGTTGGTGACTCTGGTGGTGGCGTTGGTGGCGTTAGTGGTGCAGGCGGTGGTTTTACTGGCGGTGGAGGCATTGGTGGCGTGGTGATGTTGGTGGTGTTGTTGGTAGTTTTGGGGGCGTTGGTGGCATTGGTTGTGGTGGTTTTGATGGCGTTTGTATCAGTGGTGGCATTAGTGGCGTAGGTGTTTGGTGATGGTGATGGCGTTGATGGCGTTGGTGGCGATTGTAGTGGTGGCGATGGTGGTGGTGGCATTAGTGGGTAAAAATGCACAACGTTAATATTCAATTTTTCTCTTCTGCCGGCTCTTACGGAGTGCTTATATTATGCATAGATCTATCTTTTATGTTAAAAATTGACTGAAAATTTACAAAAGTTTATAATAATTTTCTATAAAAAAATATTATACATAGAAGTTTAAAATGGCATTTTCTAAAATACGGTTCAGCATAGGATGGATGCGCGTTTAAACACATAATTAGCAATTTTTCGCAATCCTAGCAGGCTGTGTGCTTTTATCCCCGATGGTCATACGTCTAATATCGTGTACAGAGAAGCATTACTGCAAAATAGATTTTTTTAGCTACCCAAAAGTGTTTTTGATCCAAAATTAACCAAAATGTATATCCAAAAGCGTTGCCTAATGCCCCAAAGCCACTATTCCACGCAAACAAAGTAGCGGGCACAGCTAGTTCTATATGAATTACCATTCCTTATTCACGATTTCTATATTCGCGGCATATTTACGGAACGTAGATATACCCCGCGAATAAAGAGCTTCTACTGTATGTGAAATACATTTTGAGCAAAATTATATTCTATTATCATAAAACTTTTCCTGGTGGTAAGGAACTCGAGGGCGTAGGCTCCACCGCATTACCTAATTTATCTGCCGCTAAATGGTTAATGTTCTGCGCTATCGTGTTCCGGTTAGATGGTAGTGTATGGCCCAGTAATAACTATCATAGAGACACAACATCTAAAGTCTCAAGCCAAAGCCGAAGTGTCTCACGTCGAAGCCCAACAGCTTAGGCTGTTAGGCTTCGGTGCCGGAAATAACGCGGCTATACATTACCACCTATCCGGAACACGATAGTGCTCAACACTATTTGGCGGCAGATATACCTACGTATTAGGAAATGCGGTGGTGCCTACTCCCTCGAGTCTCTTCACTGTGAAATTGAAAGTAATTATATGTACCTAATAACGATAATTATTTCATTGTGAAGCAATACGAAGTTTGCCGGGTCAGCTAGTTGACAATAAAATACATGTACAATTTGCTCGTGTATTCATGCTGTAGTAACATCCACCATATTTATGTTCCAGTAATAAAACTGTAATACTCCTAAAGCCGTGTGGTTTAGTGCAGATAAGGTAAAAAAACACGTGTATCAATGACGCGTTATTCACTTGTTCCTAATTAAGTTTATTTACATAGCAACGATTCGGTAAACAAATTTCATTGTTTCATGTTCCCATGCATTATTCAGTGCGTCGAGTTGTTTTGTGACATAACAAAATGTTTAGGAATGTCGCGTGAAAATTGTGGGTCGTTTGTTATTGTATCTTGTAGGAGCTCTTACCCGGATGTACGCTAGTTTGAGATCTTTTTTTAACCGAGTTTAAAAAGGAGGATGGCGACCGAATTTTCTTTTTTTTTGTAATGGATGTGGCAAACAAGCTTGCTGTTAACATGGACGTGATACCTCTATGGTGTCAAATCTCTCCCGCGTCTCGGCATCAGTACTCGTATATTTATGATCGTCAATGCTAGGGTAAAAGCCGGCTAGTTGTGTCGGGGGGGATAGTTGCCCCTTAAAAAGAAACGTAACTTTATGTTCCCTGTAATCCCCGAAGGGGTACGCAGAGGTAAATGCATGCATTCAAGCATATTTGCAAACACCCACGATTGGCCGGTTACTTTTTTGGCCCATGTAACAGGTGGCGAGCCTGTTGCCATCTGCGGGCACATTACCAAACTCCGAGGTACTGGGAGTTACCGAGGTAGTTGGTCCAATATTCACCATGCTAGAGATGTTTATAGCACCAGCTTTTTTTTGCTTTTGGAGAAGAAGAAGCTTCAATACCATATAAGTAAATTGTATGAAAAAATGCACGTGTTTTTTTCTATGTGAGCGGCAATCTGCCGCGCCGACACCTTGACTGGCCTCAAAATTATTTTGGTGCGAATTAAGCATCGAGTATTTTTTGGCTGACTGACTGGATGGAATATAGGGCAATGTATTATAAACTTATCAACAACTAGTAAAAAATGATAACTCACAGAGATTGTAGTTTGGGCATCTTTGTCAGATCATCAACAGCGATGTGCTCCAGCTTTGGCGCATTTAATATTGTTCTGAAATTAAAAATGTAAACTTTACCACATTTTTGGTAAAACATCAGAAGTGCTGCGTTAAAATGTTAGTGGGGCGTACGCCGGCACAGATGCCGGCGTACGCAGTCAGTATTAGTATGATTTTCGTGTCCTGTTTGATTTTGAGGAGTATGTTGACCTCTACGATTCTCTTTTTACAACCACTAGTGTCTTAAGATAAAGATAGATAATACATTAACAAGTGCTCTATGGCGTGCAGATAGTACCTAGTACTTAACTGGGCGCGTGAACGGCGCGTACGGGTAAGTACTAGTTAAGTCAACTTATGTTGACTGATTTTAAGTCCTCCTCCCTAATAAAATTTATGCATGCGCACAGGTATCAAATTAATCTCGAAAGGGGGTGACGTGACGACTCGTAGGACTACCACTGGCCTAAGATAAATAGAATAGGATATATTCACAATTTTACTGGCGGAAGAGTTCAAAGTGTAGGAGCTCAAGGGCGTAGGCACCACCCCATAACCTAACCTATCTGCCGGTCCGGTCCGGCTGTGTTCTGGTTAGATGCTAATGTATGGCCCCGTAATAACTATCACAGAAATATGGCACCTTAGGTCTCAGGGGTGGCAACGCATCTATATTGTGACCTCTGGTTTTTATGTAGATGTCAATAGGTTGCAGTCTCTGCAGTCATCACTTAACATCAAAGTGAGCTGCACGCTTGTTTGCCACCTTCCTTGGATAAAAAAAAATCTATGGCGTGCAAATGGTACCCGTTGGCGTGAATGTCGCGCGCAATTTTTTTAAGTATAATTTTATTTTCAATATTTTGTGTCTGATTTTCTGGTAAGGTCTTCACCTCTATACCTCTCGCTTAGGACCGACTGTGGTCTCGGGTGGATAGGGTGATCACTGGCTTACTTACAAGTGCTCGATGGCGTGCAGATGGTACCCGTGCGCATGGATAGCGCGCGCTGTGAGCCGCGTCATGTTGGTCTGGTGCAGCACCACGGAGAGACCCGAAGCGCCTTCGCTCCATGCCGCACGTCGACCTGCAAACAATTAGATATATATAATATGTTATGTTATCTTTCTTTTACATTTGGTTTCCGAATGTAAATAATGTGTTTTACTGTAATAGATTTCCAGTGTGGTATCTCTTAGGCATAGGTACCACCCGTACCACCACATTACTTAATCTGTCCCCCGCTAAATGTTAGTTTAGATCAGAGGTTCCCAAACTATTTTTCTTGTAGAATCCTTTAATTTTTTTTCTGGTTTCTGTGGACCCCCTTGCTAACATTTATATCACTTTCCCAAATATCCCATTTTTATTTACGCATATACGTAGACCCCATCGAGTCTCCCATAGACCCCAGGGGATCTATATGGACCACTTTGGGAATCACTGGTTTAGACGGTAATGTATAGAATGGAATAGAATGGCTTTATTTGAAATGATGATTGAATGATTGACGAATAATTTTAATTTCATATACGCGAGATAAATACGAAAACTAGTTTCATTTCAATGAGTGTCGCTCGCGATAACCTAAGATTTGTTCTGTGGATAACACAAAATGTTACATCAAAATCAGTCTAGCTGTTCGGCAAATAAAAAAGAAAAGAATTTGAAAATTCTTATATGTCATGTTGCAAATAGGCATAAAGTTCATATTGGTGGCAACTACAAAAAACATCTGCATAAAAACCGGCCAAGTGCGAGTCGGACTCATCGACAATCTGGGGAAATCTTGGTTATGCGTTGACGTCATAAGGACAAACAAAAAAATTTAACCTAAGCAGATACATTTTATAAATATACGTACCTGTTATTTCTCTTTATCAAGTATGATGTTAATTGTTTTACGTTTAAGAGATAAAATCATGACTAATACTTTTTAATTCCATGTTTTATATAACACAAATAAAATAATGGGTCGCCAACGTCATAATTTATTGAGTCACGCGAGCCACACTAATATTTACTTAAAGAAACAAAAATACTAACTAATCTTTTAGATAAATCAGTGTTTACTGAAAATGTAGAGCGGTAGCCTTAGTATTATTTGTAAAAAAAGATAATGTTTAAGTACCTACTAGCAGCCTTGTCTATGAGAGCTCTGGTATCATAGGTTTTTAAATAAATCTAATATCAATGAGCCTACTTATGTGTGTGAATTTTAAGTTTACTTATATGTATTTAGAAAATCAGAAATTCAAATAGAAAAAAAAGTATTTATGAAATAGTAAGCAATTTATTAAAATGTAGGTATTACTGATATATCAGACGGACTAGATAATGGTAATACCTACCGATTTCTAGCGCGTTTGTAAAAGTTAGCTGTTCAATACTGTTAATTTGAATTAAACCAAGAATTATGCATATACCTATCTCGACGCCCCAAACGAATAAAGCCATATTCATAAAACGCCTAATTTTCAGGAGAGCGAAAAAACGTAAAAACCGTTCTACGAACGAATATAACTAATAACGTTAAAGACTAATGATATTTTGATAACATATTAAAAAGTATAGTATATTAATATTCGTCTTTATGTACGTGCTTAATTTTTTTGTACTGTCTTATACGTCCTTATTCGGCCCAATTCATAAACATTAATCAGGTGTATTGCACACATACCGACCATTTTGCGTGTTTTTGCAAGAATTCAGTTATTTTGTATTAGCTTTATACGGCTTTTTTCGTCAAAAAAATAATAGTTTTTGTATTGGTATACTGCCAATAACACCTTTATCACTTTATATGTTTTAAATATTTATAATAGGAAGATCATATGTATCTTGAATTTCATTGAGAATATTTATAACAAAACAATATAATATGAACACAAAAGTTTAATATAATTAACTCAAACATAGAAAATAAAAAGAATTATTACTATTAGAATAACAAAAAACATGCTCAACGTATGGCCTGGCTATTAATTTAGCAAAATGTTTATTATTTGTAAAGTAAACAAAACAATACTTTATAATACACTTTTTATGAAAATAAACTATTATTCTATTATATAAAATCAAATAAAAAATTATCACAGTCATCAGTAATCAAATAAATGAGAT
The DNA here is from genome assembly GCA_036365455.1 of Macrosoma leucophasiata. NCBI lineage: Eukaryota > Metazoa > Arthropoda > Insecta > Lepidoptera > Hedylidae > Macrosoma > Macrosoma leucophasiata. The sequence goes on along the minus strand of JAWQUS010000017.1, from coordinate 19,500,709 downwards.
CGATCGCACGCGTAAATCAACATACCAGTCAAATTCATACGAGTAGCATTAATCAACAAATTATTAAAATGGCAGTCAATTCTCCATTTTTATAAAATAAATATAGTTTACTTACTTGCATTAAGTGACAATAATTAATATAAACGCTTCGATAACACTATTTTAATTCAAATAAAACATTAAAGATCAAAAATCTATCTAGGTTTTTTCATTTTCTCGTTATTAAGCTAAGTAATCAACAAACAAAGTTACTTAGACTTATTACAAACTATTTACAATCAATTGAATCAAAATAGTTACGTCTAAGACAAATTTTTAGGCACTATAAAATATTATCATATTATTTTATACTTCTTCACCTTGATCTTCTGCTTCGTTTTCTAACTCGGTGTTCTCCCTAATTAAGGAATGATTACATGCATTAAGCTTTCTATAAATTTCTTGATATTGAATAAGAATAGCTGCCGAATCACACAGAGCTATAAGGTCAGTATGCAATGGCTTTGGTATGTCCAATAATTCGGTATAAGCAGCCTTCAATATTTGTTCTTCCGGAGTAATGTTCTGTTTTCAACGACGAGAAATAGTTTGACGATTAGTATTAAGGCTTTTATATACATCATCCAAGTTTTTTTTATTTTTTAAAGAAATGAAAGAAAAATTTTTGACTTCAGGCGAGGCTCGAACTCGCGACCTACTGGGAATCTAGTCCAGCCGCTCTTCCAATTGAGCTACTGAAGCCCTGCCCGATTTGTCGAATTTTTCCTTCACATCTATTGCATTGGTTTATGGTACCAGTAGCGCCATCTATTACCAACTATGCTAGTTAGGCAACCGATATAATAGACTTTTCAGTTTATTGAATATCGTAAAGAAGTCGCTTTTACCCTTAATAATTGTTTTATATTATTTCGCATTAACACATGCTTGTGAAATATATTTTTATTTTTTAAAGAAATGAAAGAAAAATTTGACTTCAGGCGAGGCTCGAACTCGCGACCTACTGGGAATCTAGTCCAGCCGCTCTTCCAATTGAGCTACTGAAGCCCTGCCCGATTTGTCGAATTTTTCCTTCACATCTATTGCATTGGTTTATGGTACCAGTAGCGCCATCTATTACCAACTATGCTAGTTAGGCAACCGATATAATAGACTTTTCAGTTTATTGAATATCGTAAAGAAGTCGCTTTTACCCTTAATAATTGTTTTATATTATTTCGCATTAACACATGCTTGTGAAATATATTTTTATTTTTTAAAGAAATGAAAGAAAAATTTTTGACTTCAGGCGAGGCTCGAACTCGCGACCTACTGGGAATCTAGTCCAGCCGCTCTTCCAATTGAGCTACTGAAGCCCTGCCCGATTTGTCGAATTTTTCCTTCACATCTATTGCATTGGTTTATGGTACCAGTAGCGCCATCTATTACCAACTATGCTAGTTAGGCAACCGATATAATAGACTTTTCAGTTTATTGAATATCGTAAAGAAGTCGCTTTTACCCTTAATAATTGTTTTATATTATTTCGCATTAACACATGCTTGTGAAATATATTTTTATTTTTTAAAGAAATGAAAGAAAAATTTGACTTCAGGCGAGGCTCGAACTCGCGACCTACTGGGAATCTAGTCCAGCCGCTCTTCCAATTGAGCTACTGAAGCCCTGCCCGATTTGTCGAATTTTTCCTTCACATCTATTGCATTGGTTTATGGTACCAGTAGCGCCATCTATTACCAACTATGCTAGTTAGGCAACCGATATAATAGACTTTTCAGTTTATTGAATATCGTAAAGAAGTCGCTTTTACCCTTAATAATTGTTTTATATTATTTCGCATTAACACATGCTTGTGAAATATATTTTTATTTTTTAAAGAAATGAAAGAAAAATTTGACTTCAGGCGAGGCTCGAACTCGCGACCTACTGGGAATCTAGTCCAGCCGCTCTTCCAATTGAGCTACTGAAGCCCTGCCCGATTTGTCGAATTTTTCCTTCACATCTATTGCATTGGTTTATGGTACCAGTAGCGCCATCTATTACCAACTATGCTAGTTAGGCAACCGATATAATAGACTTTTCAGTTTATTGAATATCGTAAAGAAGTCGCTTTTACCCTTAATAATTGTTTTATATTATTTCGCATTAACACATGCTTGTGAAATATATTTTTATTTTTTAAAGAAATGAAAGAAAAATTTGACTTCAGGCGAGGCTCGAACTCGCGACCTACTGGGAATCTAGTCCAGCCGCTCTTCCAATTGAGCTACTGAAGCCCTGCCCGATTTGTCGAATTTTTCCTTCACATCTATTGCATTGGTTTATGGTACCAGTAGCGCCATCTATTACCAACTATGCTAGTTAGGCAACCGATATAATAGACTTTTCAGTTTATTGAATATCGTAAAGAAGTCGCTTTTACCCTTAATAATTGTTTTATATTATTTCGCATTAACACATGCTTGTGAAATATATTTTTATTTTTTAAAGAAATGAAAGAAAAATTTGACTTCAGGCGAGGCTCGAACTCGCGACCTACTGGGAATCTAGTCCAGCCGCTCTTCCAATTGAGCTACTGAAGCCCTGCCCGATTTGTCGAATTTTTCCTTCACATCTATTGCATTGGTTTATGGTACCAGTAGCGCCATCTATTACCAACTATGCTAGTTAGGCAACCGATATAATAGACTTTTCAGTTTATTGAATATCGTAAAGAAGTCGCTTTTACCCTTAATAATTGTTTTATATTATTTCGCATTAACACATGCTTGTGAAATATATTTTTATTTTTTAAAGAAATGAAAGAAAAATTTGACTTCAGGCGAGGCTCGAACTCGCGACCTACTGGGAATCTAGTCCAGCCGCATTGGAAGAGCGGCTGGACTAGATTCCCAGTAGGTCGCGAGTTCGAGCCTCGCCTGAAGTCAAATTTTTCTTTCATTTCTTTAAAAAATAAAAATATATTTCACAAGCATGTGTTAATGCGAAATAATATAAAACAATTATTAAGGGTAAAAGCGACTTCTTTACGATATTCAATAAACTGAAAAGTCTATTATATCGGTTGCCTAACTAGCATAGTTGGTAATAGATGGCGCTACTGGTACCATAAACCAATGCAATAGATGTGAAGGAAAAATTCGACAAATCGGGCAGGGCTTCAGTAGCTCAATTGGAAGAGCGGCTGGACTAGATTCCCAGTAGGTCGCGAGTTCGAGCCTCGCCTGAAGTCAAATTTTTCTTTCATTTCTTTAAAAAATAAAAATATATTTCACAAGCATGTGTTAATGCGAAATAATATAAAACAATTATTAAGGGTAAAAGCGACTTCTTTACGATATTCAATAAACTGAAAAGTCTATTATATCGGTTGCCTAACTAGCATAGTTGGTAATAGATGGCGCTACTGGTACCATAAACCAATGCAATAGATGTGAAGGAAAAATTCGACAAATCGGGCAGGGCTTCAGTAGCTCAATTGGAAGAGCGGCTGGACTAGATTCCCAGTAGGTCGCGAGTTCGAGCCTCGCCTGAAGTCAAATTTTTCTTTCATTTCTTTAAAAAATAAAAATATATTTCACAAGCATGTGTTAATGCGAAATAATATAAAACAATTATTAAGGGTAAAAGCGACTTCTTTACGATATTCAATAAACTGAAAAGTCTATTATATCGGTTGCCTAACTAGCATAGTTGGTAATAGATGGCGCTACTGGTACCATAAACCAATGCAATAGATGTGAAGGAAAAATTCGACAAATCGGGCAGGGCTTCAGTAGCTCAATTGGAAGAGCGGCTGGACTAGATTCCCAGTAGGTCGCGAGTTCGAGCCTCGCCTGAAGTCAAATTTTTCTTTCATTTCTTTAAAAAATAAAAATATATTTCACAAGCATGTGTTAATGCGAAATAATATAAAACAATTATTAAGGGTAAAAGCGACTTCTTTACGATATTCAATAAACTGAAAAGTCTATTATATCGGTTGCCTAACTAGCATAGTTGGTAATAGATGGCGCTACTGGTACCATAAACCAATGCAATAGATGTGAAGGAAAAATTCGACAAATCGGGCAGGGCTTCAGTAGCTCAATTGGAAGAGCGGCTGGACTAGATTCCCAGTAGGTCGCGAGTTCGAGCCTCGCCTGAAGTCAAATTTTTCTTTCATTTCTTTAAAAAAATAAAAATATATTTCACAAGCATGTGTTAATGCGAAATAATATAAAACAATTATTAAGGGTAAAAGCGACTTCTTTACGATATTCAATAAACTGAAAAGTCTATTATATCGGTTGCCTAACTAGCATAGTTGGTAATAGATGGCGCTACTGGTACCATAAACCAATGCAATAGATGTGAAGGAAAAATTCGACAAATCGGGCAGGGCTTCAGTAGCTCAATTGGAAGAGCGGCTGGACTAGATTCCCAGTAGGTCGCGAGTTCGAGCCTCGCCTGAAGTCAAATTTTTCTTTCATTTCTTTAAAAAATAAAAATATATTTCACAAGCATGTGTTAATGCGAAATAATATAAAACAATTATTAAGGGTAAAAGCGACTTCTTTACGATATTCAATAAACTGAAAAGTCTATTATATCGGTTGCCTAACTAGCATAGTTGGTAATAGATGGCGCTACTGGTACCATAAACCAATGCAATAGATGTGAAGGAAAAATTCGACAAATCGGGCAGGGCTTCAGTAGCTCAATTGGAAGAGCGGCTGGACTAGATTCCCAGTAGGTCGCGAGTTCGAGCCTCGCCTGAAGTCAAATTTTTCTTTCATTTCTTTAAAAAATAAAAATATATTTCACAAGCATGTGTTAATGCGAAATAATATAAAACAATTATTAAGGGTAAAAGCGACTTCTTTACGATATTCAATAAACTGAAAAGTCTATTATATCGGTTGCCTAACTAGCATAGTTGGTAATAGATGGCGCTACTGGTACCATAAACCAATGCAATAGATGTGAAGGAAAAATTCGACAAATCGGGCAGGGCTTCAGTAGCTCAATTGGAAGAGCGGCTGGACTAGATTCCCAGTAGGTCGCGAGTTCGAGCCTCGCCTGAAGTCAAATTTTTCTTTCATTTCTTTAAAAAATAAAAATATATTTCACAAGCATGTGTTAATGCGAAATAATATAAAACAATTATTAAGGGTAAAAGCGACTTCTTTACGATATTCAATAAACTGAAAAGTCTATTATATCGGTTGCCTAACTAGCATAGTTGGTAATAGATGGCGCTACTGGTACCATAAACCAATGCAATAGATGTGAAGGAAAAATTCGACAAATCGGGCAGGGCTTCAGTAGCTCAATTGGAAGAGCGGCTGGACTAGATTCCCAGTAGGTCGCGAGTTCGAGCCTCGCCTGAAGTCAAATTTTTCTTTCATTTCTTTAAAAAATAAAAATATATTTCACAAGCATGTGTTAATGCGAAATAATATAAAACAATTATCATCCAAGTTATTCCTAAACTAAAGTATATCGGGACTTGTGCAAGAGAGTATGGAACATTCTGTTGATACCTATTTTTATTATTAAGTATTTTTGGACTATTATTAATTTATTTACTTTGACATATTAATCAACGTATCAGTTGTTATTCGCTTTAATTTTATATTTGTAATTTGACCTATCACAAGCAAATTCTATTATTTCCAAGTGATTAAATGAATTTTTGTGTTTGAGTTTGAGTTTGCAATCAATTTTTATTTCTTTTAATTTTGATTAATATATTTTATCACTGTTATCATCTTGAAACTATTTTTTTTGTTCTTATGTCATTAACCGTTTAAAGTCATAAAAATCTGACTGCTGTATCTCTTTCAATTTTAATTTTTCTTTATTGACTTTAGAATTGTTAATGAGACAATACATTTGGTTGGGCGTGTATATAGTGTGTCGTTTTTTGGCCCTCTCGATGCAAGAATGCATCATATCTCCATCAGAGTGGCTGTGGCCTTTATTACAAAATCTATTTATTATATTAATTGGGTACTGTTTGCACGCAAACAAATACATTGCGAACACAATAATTTGATTTCGGTTTTGTCCCATACAAGAGTGAAAAAAAGGAAATTGATAGCTCACTTCTGACTCTTGTTTTATATACCTAATGATAAAGGCAGCTAGAGATATCATTAGCACATCTTTTAGCTATCTCATAATGCCACAAAACAACAATATCCTTTTTTTTGTAAGCATTTTGTTTAGAGTAAAATATTAATTATTTGTATATGGGATATTTTCTTTTATATTAAAAACTGTTTTTACTTACTCAAAAAATATTTAAATAAAGCTGCTAATACCGCTGTAAAACATCGATACAAATACACTTTTATGAGATTTTTATCAGAATAAAGGCGTAATATTATGAAGCTGCGTTGTTCCACTATTTTAAAGTTTCGGATATTAACATAAACTTTTATAGTGACTTTGTTCTGCTTCAAATATAGTACAGAATTTCGAACGTATAAAGACGTCTTCCTCAATTACTTAAAAACAAAGAGTTCAATATTTCTGATAAAAATTAAGGTAATGTAATCGGGTGTATAGAATCCGAATCTGCAATAAAATTAAAAGTCATGTAACAGATTTTACCACTTTATTCGTTTGGGGCGTCGATCTGTTAAAGGCAAGTGCATCAGAACAAAACCTATGTGTAATGTTCTCTGTACTGTTGGTGTAGGTAGATATCCAATATACTTAGGAGTTTGAACCTAACTAAAAATTTAACCTTAAAGTGTTAGTTAGGTAAATAGTAACTAAGTAGTAGTAATATTACTCTTAAAATCTTGATCATTGTTAACCTCCATAATTTTAATCCTTTTTTTTATGTAAAGAAAGTGGCAAACAGGCAAACAGATCTAATAGATGTTAATGATGACTGCTGCCTATAGTCATTTACGCAAAAATCAGATTTCGAGATGCAGACGTGTTGTCACCCCTGAGACTTTAGTCACTTTTATTCTGTGCTTTAGTTGTCATGTCTCTATGATAGTTATTAAGGGGCCATACATTAAGGCTACTAAATGCACGGTTCCGAAGGCTTTAGATCCACCCTTGGATAATATCTGACTTAAGTAACCTAGTGCTAATTAAATAAGTTATTTAAATTGAATATTGTGCAAAAATTTCCATAGACTACCGATTTAAAGAGTGGATCTTCAACTCGGACCGGATTTTATTTGTAGGTCGTTGTGAATGTTGCAATATTATGTTTATTCATTAATAATAGGTTGGGGAAAAAGTCTTTTCGCATTATAGTATGTATGAACTTGTAATAAAATCTCTTTGGCTGTAGTATTTGTATCTGGCTAGTTTTGGTATCATTGAAAGTTAAAATTTTAAAGAACATTATTCCAAATTCAAATTAGGCAAATGTGTGATTTTCATTTGTTTTTCGTACTGTCAAGATGAGTGAATCTAATGAAGAAATTCGATACATTTTAAAATTTTACTACAAAAAAGGTAAAAATGCAACGCAAGCCGCGAAAAAAATTTGCGATGTTTATGGACCTAGTGCAGTGTCTGTGAGAGTAGCACAAATTTGGTTTAAGCGTTTTCAATCCGGAAATTTTGATGTCAAAGATGCACCTCGCTCTGGTCGCCCTATTACGGATAAAATGGATGCCATTTTTGTAAAAGTGTAGCAAGATCGACATATCAGTAGTTACGACCTAGCTGAAGAACTGAGAATTGATCACAAAACGGTTTTGGCGCATTTGAAAAAAGCTGGGTACAAAAAAAAGCTCGATATTTGGGTACCTCACGAGCTCACTGAAAGAAACCTAATGAATCGTGTACTCATTTGTGATTGTTTATTACGACGTAATGAATCCGAATCATTTTTGAAGAAGCTGATAACTGGTGATGAAAAGTGGATCACACAAAAAGGTCGTGGTCAAAGGCCGGTCAGGCTTCACAGACTGTGGCGAAACCCGGGTTAACTCGCAATAAGGTGATGTTGTGTGTGTGGTGGGATTGGAAGGGCATTATTCATTATGAGCTATTACCACCAGGCAGGACTATCGATTCTGAACTCTACTGCGAACAAGTGATGAGATTAAAGCAAGAAGTTGAGAGAAAGCGGCCGGAATTGATCAACAGAAGGGGTGTGGTGTTTCATCATGATAACGCTAGACCTCACACATCTATAGCCACTCAGCAAAAATTAAGAGAGTTTGGCTGGGAGGTGTTAATGCATCCGCCGTATAGTCCTGACCTTGCACCTTCAGATTTCCACCTGTTTCGGTCTCTTCAGAATTCTGTATGCAATGTTAGGTTAACATCACGAGAGGACTGCCAAATCCACTTGTCGCGGTATTTTGATGAGAAGTCCCAAAATTTTTATAGCAATGGGATCATGTCCCTACCTACAAGATGGCAAAAGGTTATCGAAAAAAATGGTACATACATACTTCAGTTAAATTTAAATAAACTATATTAAAAAATGTTTTGAATTATCTTAAAAAATGCGAATAAACTTTTTCCCCAACCTTATATTTCATTTCAATGGTTTATATAATATCTACCAAGTATTTTAGTTAGTTGTTTACACTTAAAAAAAAATACTTGGTAGATAGAGGTTTACACTTTTGTTTAAGGATTAACTTAATTTTTGCATAGTTTGCTCAAGGTAAATAAAATAAATAAATAAAATACGCTTACACTCATAGCCCCACATTAGGTATAAACCTGTGTCGTGGGTGCCGTTGTACACATACAACACATACACAAACACCCAGACCCGAAACAAATATCTGTAAGCCATACAAATGTTTGTCCCGGTGCGGGGATCGAACCCGCGACCCTTCGAATCAAACGGTCATCTCACACCGCTGGACTAACCGGTTCGTCAAAAGGTGGATTATTTAAGCTCGACCTAGAGCAAGACCGTTCTTTTTAATCGTGAGGTGTAAGAAAAGACTCGTAGGTATAGGTCGCGCCAGGTAAAAAGAACGCTGGCGGTCAAGCTGCGCAGTAGACGTTTTATCGATCTATTTCGTAGTATGAGGTGCGGCGTTTTCAATCTGCCTACCAATACACGAAATCGCAAGCGAAAGCTAGATCAAAAATAAACCAATAGGGCTAGTACTTTCGTGCGCGAGTGTACCGATGCGCGAACACATCCCTTCTACTTTCTTCCAGCGCTCTTTTTACGTGGCGCGACCTATACCTACGTGTCGTTTACGCCAAAACGAAAAAAGAGTGAAGAAGAATTTGAATTGTATCACACGAGAGTCGCGATTATTACATACATTTCGGTAATTCATTGACATTTTATTTCTACGTGTGCCTAATACATTAAAAGTGGGACAGTACCTAATACCACTATTAAGAAATGGGGGTTAGTGGTAGAAGGATGAAAATAATTTTTAATGCTTTATCTTTAAAAAAAATATATATCCGTCCCAAAAATAAGAAAATAAAATTTGGTAAAAAAAATATTCTACGACCGATTCTCATACCTAACAAATTTACACAAAAAAAATCATAATTATCAGTCAAGCCGTCTCGGAGGAGTATTGTACTGTGATACCTACGAGAATTTCAGGTTGTGGTCACGAATCTATTGCCTAGACCAGTGATTCCCAAAGTGGTCCATATAGGGACCTGACTGGGGTCCATGGGAGATTCGACGGGGTCTACGTTTATGCGTAAATAAAAATGGGACATATGGGAAGTTATATAAATGTTAGCAAGAGGGTCCTTGACCCAGACCAACTTCGGGGGGCAACCGAAACCAGAAAAAAATTGAAAGAGGTCAACAAGAAAAATAGTTTGGGAACCTCTGGCCGAGACCCACGGCCCATGTTGCAAGACTCATATCTTTACAGAGTACGTCATATTTGAAGTGTTTGTCGCGCAAACAAAAGGTGTCAATTAAAAATAGCACTATCAGTGATACGATAAGCGCAAGACCTCGCCGATACGTCTTCCTTCATGATACACTGAAATTCAATGATCAATTATTTCTTAATGAGACGAGAACGTAAAAGGTCGCAGAGTAACATGTTCTTAGATTACGATTGATTAAGGTTCGGGAACTAGGTCAGTCTGGGGGCCGACCGCCTAACTCTAATGCTTTCGTTTATCTTGTGAGTTTCGTACCGCCTATAAAAATATTTTGCTCTTAAGAGTATACCTGGTACGACAAGATGATGTCTTAATCGAAAGCTAAACGAACGCATTAGAGTTAGTAGGTCAGTTTTAATGGTGGTAGAGCTCCTGTGACTGAGCTCGCAGGCGTAGGCACCACCGCATTACCTTATATACTTGCCGCTAAATAGTAGTGTTCAGCACTATCGTGTTCCGGTCAGGTGGTAATATACGGCCCTGTAATTACCGACAAAAAACACCTTAGGCCTAAGGAGTGGTAAAGCATCTGCATTTTGACCTTTGTCTAAGTGTGGGTGTCTATAGGCTGCAGTCATCACTTAATATCAGTGTGAACTGCAAACTTGTTTGCCACTTCCATTACATAAAAAAAAAAGTTAGGCGGTCGGCCCTCAGAGAGTCGACCGCCTAACTGAAATGCTTTCGTTTAGGACGTTATCTTGTCCGTCCGTACCGCCTATTTAAAACATTTTGTTCTTTAGTATATACCTGCGGACGAAAACACTTCCAGAAAAAAATAGGTGGTACGAAACTGATAAGATGTCGATAATCGAGTGCTAAACGAAAGCATTTGAGTTAGGCGGTCGGCTCCCTGGTTGAGTAAAGTGATAAAAACGCATTTTACGCTGCACTTTGGGAAACCAAAGTATTGTCAGAGGTAAATGCATATATGCAAACACCAACGATCTGCCAGTCGTAGCGATTCTGGTATATCCCCCTTTTATGGAGGCTTTCGTCCAGCAGTATCTTTCGGCTGAAATAATGTTTATAATAATAATGGCAACCCATTATACGTCCTACTGCTGGGCACGAGTCTCTCCCCTTTTTGGGGGGAGGCCTGGAGCTTACTCCGTCACGCTGCTCCAATGCGGATTGGTGGAAATACGGGTTAGTGGCTAACCCGCTGTCAGATGTTTTTCAAACCGCCCATAAGGCTTCCGCAAAGGTTAAACGACTGCTATCTATCGATAGCAACCGGGATCGACGGCTTAACGTGGCCTCCGATGCACGGAAACGCGCATTTTAATTTGCCACTAGCGGTCACCCATCACACCCGACCGCGCCCGTAATGCTTAACCGAGTAATAATGCAAATAATGACTGTCCGCATTTATTACCTACACATTTCTGAAGATTTAACTAGATATTTACATAAAGAAGCGTAGCTCTACTATGGACTGTAGCTATAACTTGTAAACGGTTATCAAATTGGCTTTATCGACGGCTTACGACATAGCCACGTTATATAAATAAGTAATACGGACAAAAACACACCCTACTTATGTGCAGCCGGTAATTGATTGGAAGTGATGACGATCGGAAAATTTCCGATTAGCGGGTCTTTGCACTTTGATTAATTTATTGTGCCGATGTTGATAACAATAACTTGCATCAGGGATATGTTTCAGTACCTACTTAATCGCAATGTTTACCTATATGTACATAAGTGCATCATGTGAGTGCATTAGGTATACAATACAAATTAATTGATGAATGTATTTTTGCGAATCACTTCGTCGTGAATTTCAAGAGATTTGGGTAGATCTAAAATTTTGATGATAATTTTCAACCATAGTCCAAGCTGAGTGGCTGCTTTACTTATTAATCATTGTAGAAAGCCCTTGATGAGTGCCCAATCGAGTTTCTTCGAGAGATTTGGTCTCGGTATGACAGTATCCGGTCTCCAGACTATAGCAGTAGGCCCTCCATACATTCTCCTTAAATAAAACTAGTAGTAAACTCAAATTATTGAAGAGTTTCTTGAGCGTCACTGCCCATTCATTTACGAGGTTCGCACAAGATGCGTCTTCCCTACTCAAAAATAACGGAACAAACCTGTTAAAAATTGTAATTCGCACCCAACGCTACCCACAAGTTGCAAGGTTTCATTCACTTTTGATATTTCTGATCACAAAAGCACAGGGTGTGTACCCCGCTGAGGCCTCGGGACGTGACGACCCCACCGCTCACTTGAGGAGGAGTATTCTTTTGCTAGTGCCACAGTGCAAATATGAACAGTGTGGAAACTACGTACAAAACCTTGAAACTTCACACACAAACATGCGCATCGACGAGGCCTCTAAGCGGTTCTCGCGGTGTTGCAGTACTGAGTCACTCGCTACATCGAGAGTCGATGCGCATGTTTGTGTTAGTGTGCCATTTCGAACGTTTTGTACGTAGTTTCCATACTGTTCATATTTGTACTGTGCTAGTGAAGCTAGTCAACCGAACAATGGTGGCCAAACCATTCCAATAGGCGACAGTAAATATATCCCGCGATAACAATGCCGCTACTGCGTTCGCCCATCCGCATGCCAAGCGTAGCGATAGGGCATGTCCCTGCATTTAAATCTGTAATATTTTCGAAAATATTTATTTAAATTACGGAACCCTCACCACGCGAGTCAAACTCGCACTTGTCCGGTTTTTTTTTTTCAACAAATTATCAGTTAACTCGGACTCGTCGCGAATCAAATCTGTTACTCGTCGCGTCGTCTGCGAACCTCATATATATATATAATTTTATTAATAAATAATAATAATGACAACCCATTATACGTCCCACTGCTGGCCACGAGTCTCTCCCCTCTTCGGGGGGAGGCCTGGAGCTTACTCCACCACGCTGCTCCAATGCGGATTGGTGGCGATACGGGTTAGTGACTAACCCGCTGTCGGATGTTTTTCAAACCGCCCATAAGGCCTCCGACAAGGCAGTCGTTAACTGCTATCTATCGATAGCAACCGGGACCGACGGCTTAACGTGCCCTCCGTAGCACGGAATCGCGCATTTTAATTTGCCACTAGCGGTCACCCATCACACCCGACCGCGCCCGTAATGCTTAACCGAGTAGATCGCTTACGATCTACACCAGCCGTGGGGCCTTGCGCGCTTCACCTCCAGCTCATATGGCACTGTTTAATACGTTGGTTATTTGAGTTTGAACCTAAGTAGTTAGTTTTAAGTAACTCCATGTACAGAAGGTCTTTATTTTAGGGTTACCTAGGGATCACGCAAAGGGCAATTAGATATGATATTGTAGTATGGTCGTACCTTGAACTTTCTTTATGATGCTCATTTGTTCGCAATTCACATTTCAAATTGTAGGTATGTTTTCAATTTTTTAATCATCCTCGATCTTCGTGTTTTTCAATGCTAATATTTCACCGGCTCTTAAAATATAGCTCTAACGAAGTCAGTGCTCTGAGTGATCAATATTGTTGTAGCAGTCGTGACCACATCGGCACGGTGTTGACAATTTCTATTAGAACAAACGTGACACACTTATTACGCCTTCTTAACTGCCAAGTTTACATACGGCTATGCCTGCTTCAGGACACGAGTACAATAGAGATACAGTATAGGAATGAAAGAGTAGAGAAAAAAACGTATTTGTAACTGAACCTAGAACAGAATTTAAAAAAAAAGGAGTAGGTCCTTTTTGAAGTCGGTTTAAAACCGGCCGAGTGCGAGTCGAACAGAGTTTTACTCGTATATAATTGGGAGATTTCCTATATCACTTGGAAACGTCTGACATAAATATCTGTCGAATCAATTTACAAAAGGAACTGCTGTTTGTTCCAGGTGTCTTCTATGGAGGGTTAATTGAAATAAGCGCATAACCTCTTACAGGCAGCCGCTCGACATCAACAGCAATAACATTGCCTCAACGACTTTTTAAAATTCATATTATTAAAATTTTGTTGTTTGTTTTCTCATTCAATTTTTTTGTCTCTAATCTGGCATTTACATTTACCCAGAGAGTACCACGGACCTAGGAGAAGGGGGGGGGGGGGAATATCGCCATGTGCAGCGGACCGCGGCGGGGTTGCTGGTTGACCCAGCGGCGGCAATGCTCTTTTGAACTTTTGTAAAACAAATTGTGTTAATTTTTTTTTTGGATTATATATAAATTCTTGTTGTAGAAAGTCGTAGAACAAATGTTGTTAGGATTGATCTTGAGAGACTGCCTGCAAGAGATGATGCGCTCATTGGAATTAACCCTGTGTATTAACCTCATTGATTTAAAGTTCGACGTAGGCAAGGTAAAGTTTATTGCGGTGTGTGAATATCGCCCTTAGGATTAAGGATAGTCAATGAAGTACTGTGTATGTATGAGTCATAGGCTTAATACATTTGTATGCATAAAATTATACAGTTGTAGTTCAAATATAGCGCCACTTAGTAAGTAATCAACATCTATTAGTACTGTCCTATCTCAATTAAGAAGTACAAATGCAACGATATTGTTTTGTTAAGCCAAACATAATATTTAGGTACTTACTCTAGTAGGTAACTATCTAGAGTTTTACAGTCTAGATGAGTGCCTATTGAATTCACGGCCTTTTCAAGTGTGATTACTGAAGTCTGGAAATGGATTTTTTACTGGTATAGTACCAATGTAGGAGCTGGAGGGCGTAGGCACCACCGCATTACCTAATTTATCTTTTATGGTAGTGTACAGCGCTATCGCGTTCCGGTCAGGTGGTAATGTACAGCCATGTATTTTCCGGCACAGCCAGCTCGGAGTGGCAACGCATATAAATTGAAATCTGTGGTTTCATGAAGATCTTTATGGGCTACAGTGTGTTATGTACAATACTTACTAATCATCATATCAGCCATAGGACGTCCACTGCTGAACATAGGCCTCCCCCAAGGCCCCTCCCACTAATCCTTATGTACAATCAATGTGAACTGTATGTTATGTCAATTCATGACCTAAAAAACATATTTTGTTATTAAGAGCAACAGGGTAACAAAAACATATAACAATAACAATATGGATTGATTCGGAAACATAACTTTAAAAATGTTTACACCAATACAATTTCGTCCGTCATACACGAGAAATACAAGATTATAGATAAAATGTAATGTGAAATGCTTCACTGAGTTTTATGTGGCACGTGTACAATAAACAAACAAACAATACGATTTATTTTACTTGTCTACACTACTTCAATCTAATGAAACAAGTGCCGCCAAAATTAAATGATAGTTTTCATGGCCTTATTACACGACACGGTATTCAGGGTCCGGCAGAAAGGATGGCCGTGGCCTCGCACCGGGTTGCCGCTTATTACACTATCCGGTCGACAGAGCCCTAACTCAGTCACAGTACAAATATGAACAGTATAGTAACTACGTACAAAACGTTGAAACGGCACAATCACACAAACATGCGCATCAACGAGGCCCCTAAGCGGTTCTCGCGGTGCTGCAGCTCCGAGTCACTCGCTACTCGAGCGTCGATGCGCATATTTGTGTAATGTATGTACGTAATGTATGTACGTGATAACTATCACAGAGAATATCAGAGACATAACAACTTCCCAGGGCTATACGCATCTGTATTTTGACTTCTGGTTTTTGTAAAGACGTCTGCAGACGCTGCAGTTATCACTTATACATCAATGTGAACTGCATGCTTGTTTGTCACCGCATCGACCCGCCCCAGTTTCGCACGAGTGAAATGTCACCGACATTACTATTTTTAATACGGTAAAAATCTATGGGGCTACGATACCCGTTAATACCCCTTAAATCGACCCTGCTGTATCTGTTTCATACATAAGTACTATCAACCCCTGCGTCCTGCAGTACCGGGCTTGTAGAATAGGACTGAGGTATCCTCTGCCTTACCTCATAATCGAACCCATTACCTCAGCGTAGTAGTAGTGGCCTGCTACCACTAGGCTACCGAGGTTATATATATATATTGTTATAAATACTATACTAGAGAAAAAATAGCAAATTAAAGTCTCCGCAAAATAGCAATAAGGATGAGGAATTGAGGATCTTGTCCTATCTCAGATTATGAGCTAAATTTGGATACACCGAAAATTACTGATGAACCCGAAATCGTGATTACGCTTGCTACACTTCAAAAGGAACTTATCAAGCTTTTATTTATGTACTGGCTCTTTGAAATTGTTTGCCAACGTATGATTTGGCGATACACTGACGCCTAACTAACGCAGATGAGACGTATTTCGGTAAGAAGACAGATTTAAAATTACAGGAAACATTCGCGAAAATGCAGTGCAATAAAGTTATTTCAAAGAAAAAGATCTTTTTCATTTACCCACTCATTGACAGTCTACCCGTAAATATGTAAATAGCATAGATACCTAGGGAAAAATAAAGTCTCTTTGATCACATCAAGGATTATTTTGTACAATAGATTTGTTTTTTATTTTAACTTTAAAAAAACTATTTATTATTAAAGATTGGAGGATTTATTATGGATCTGGTGTTATTAAGTCCAGTCATTTTAATAATTTACCTCGGAATGAGAGGTAATTAGCTAAATATTTGTATATACTTACCTTTATTTTGGCGTTCTAAAAGCTGTCTCAAAAGTCTCATAAAATCTCGTGTCTGTACCGGCAGTTATACGAGGTCAAAGGTAAAATAAACACTTTTTTGCCATTATCTCAGTTTCTATTGCTCCAATGTTGTTAACATCTATTATAAAAATGTAGAGCATAACATTTAGAATAAATGTTATTTGAACGTTTTTTTCATACGCTCAATCGTTTTTGAGATAGAGGGCGGTAAAAGTGCAGCGCACTGCCGCGCGTACTGTAATCCACGGTCAACTGTGAATATCTGTGAATACCTAATGGTTAGGGCATCATTTGAAACTGCTGGAGTGGGGTTGGGTTCTTCAAAATTTCAGGCCAATGAAACTTAATTTGAATAATTATTAATTATTGCACGAGATCGTGAAGAGATTTTTTTATTTCCCGATATACCTATATAATAGAGAAATATCACTTGTGACTCTACATTATCTATTCAAAGGATTTTGCTGTTAATCTGTGTAAGCGACTTAACTTATATGATATTTGATTTGTAGTTTGCATCATTGAATAATGTAGCTATAGGAAATCGGATTATGTCCTAGATTAAGATCAGTATATTTAAACACTAGTGGCCCGCCTCGGCTTCGCGTAGGTGCAATGTTACCTACCCTCTCCTATTCATCTTAGCGTGTTATTATATACCCTAAAGCCTTCTTCGATAAATGTGTTATCTAATATTGAAAGATTTTTCCAATCGAATCAGTAGTTCCTGAGATTAAAAGCAAACAAACAAACAACCTCTTCAGCTTTATAATACCTAAGTATAGATTCTATTAATACTTTCCAATGTATCCTAAAGAAAAAAGCGTTAAATATGTCGACAATTACAGAGACGGACACATTTTATGTTTTGTTGAAATGTTCATAGTTTTAAAATGTTTTTATAGCTGATATCATAAAATCCTTAATGCCAGGTAAAGCTAATTTATTTCAAAGACGCCCTACTTAATTCAAATTTTTATTATTTTCTTTCAGAACGTAGATAGGTTACGATTGTCCACTTAAATTCTTTTAAAACTTATTCATCCAGCGATTCCAGCAACCCGATAAAGGTCGCTTGCAATCGCTGGATGAGGGTAACTAAGGACCGTTCGTTGACCACCAGGGAAGTCTTTTATCCAGCAGTTGAAGGCAAAAATGATGACGATGGTATGTTTCGAGAATAACGACTCACCCTTTCCACAGTCTTTCGAAGAACTTAGAATGTTGTTCAATAGTCTTAATTATAGATTAGGCGTCGTGTATCGTTCTGTACGCTCGTAATAATACTACCTATAGAATGGACACTTCGACGTCCCGCCCGATTTCCCGCCTCACCCATCACCCCTCCTTTAGAGGCAGTTGAATAAACTTCAACTGTGAGATTGCGAGCGGGCGATATTTATTTATGTACTTATTTATCAAAACTACATCTATTTTAACAGGACATATTGTCCCAAGACAATAGAGTAACACAATTTCGACTTACTCGAATTTCACTATTGTTTAAGGTCATAATCCTACGTGCTACATTTCTATGTGCGCGTGTACTGATTGATGTCCGTGTGTAACCACGGAATTTTAGCCGAGTGTCCGGGGTGTGCTCTAGGGCTGTTTTAATACCGACCAAGACGGACTAAGCAGAATTGTGAAGATTCAATTGCCATTCAACTTCAGAAACATAGTAATGGCACTTAACACGTGAGTTTTCTTTAGACCGTGGTAATGGTATGTGCCGCGGCCAAATAGTAGGCTTTGGTATTATCGTGTTCCAGTTAGATGGTGATTTATGGCCCGCACCATTATCACAGAGGCATAACAGCTTAGATGTCAAAAGTTGTAAGGCATTTTTGACCTCTGGCATTTGAGTAGATGTCTAAAGGCTGCAGTCATCACTTAACACCATGTGTGTTGCATGCCTGTCTGTTTATAAAATGATCTGTTACATCCGCATTGCAGTCGAAAAGAAACTCAATAAAAACACGTTTAATACACACTATAAAACAAAACTTAGAACACATCTTATTTATACACAATTGCGTAGGAGCCATAGATTATACGTCGATGTAAAAGCGGACACACGGATGTATGCCTTGATTTTGGCGATAATTATTTATATAAATATCAGAGGTAGCGACTTCAAGTTAATGGAAAACAAACCGATTAAGCTACATTACGCGCAACACTTAGGTCCGGTTGCACCAAAATATTATTTAAATAAAGTTTTTGTAAAATTTTACATCTTTCTCTAACTGTAACAAAATTGTTAAAGTTAGAGAAGGATGTAAAGTTTTACATTAACATTAAGGCTCCTTTCATTCTGCATAAACGCTACCGGCAAGCACGCGGCACAATGAAAGCCACTATGGAGCTTCATACAAATTGCACCGGTCGCGCGCGTACGCGACCGGCGACACGCTGCAGAATGAAAGTAGCCTAACTTTAACAAATATTTTGGTGCAACCGAACCTTAAGGCGCTTTGCACATGGAGCAACTTAAGTCGGGGCAATTAACAACTTAAAAGTTTGCTGTAAAAAGGTGACAGTTGCTGTAACGTTTACGGTTGCCGCAATTTTATGGCAATCTGCGCAATTTTCAGCGACACTGGCATTTCCGGGCACAGCGAGAGAGGGGAGAGAGTGTGTGAAATCGCTCGACGCGTTGCGATTGACAGTTGCGGAAACTGGCAACTTAAAAACCGGTATAATATTAACTAGTCAACTAGTCATCGATTACAGCAACTGAAAACTTTTGACGATCACCGAAACTCAAAACGCGAGTTGCTATTCGTGCGTAGTCCAATTGAAATACATTCATTATATGTAAACAGCTTGTTGGCAGACAGTTGACAGTGGCCAGTTGCTGCAATAGTGGCTCCATGGGTAAAGCGCATAAATGCCACTGATTGTGAGTGAAGGCGGCTGCGGAAACTTTGCGCCAGTCACCTAGCTCGCGAAGACGCGACATAGTGAGCGAGTTTCAATGTTGGCCTGATAAAGGCTGATGGTGAATTTTACTGCAGGTTTTTACTGGTGGTATAGCTCCATTGACAAAGCTCGCGGGCGTAGGCACCACCGCAGTACCTAATATACTTGCCGCTAAATACTAGTGTTCAGCACTATCGTGTTCCGGTCAGGTGGTAATGTACGGCCCTGTAATTTCCGGCACAGGAGCATAACACCTCAGGCCTTAGGAGTGGTAACGCATCTGCATTTTGACCTTGGTCTTTGTGTGGGTGTCTATAAGCTGCAGTCATCCCTTAACATCGATGTGAGCTGGATGCTTGTTTGCCACTTCCATAACATAAAAAAAAGGCTCTGGAGTTCCAGTGTGTTTCGAGGGCGTAGGCACCACAGTATTACCTAATCTATCTGCCGCCAAGTGGCAGTGTTCGACACTATCGTGTTCCGATTAGATAGTTATGTATGGTAATACCATAGTATTAGATAATTAACACGTTCGTTTTCTTTATACTGTGGTAATACTATCACAGAAACATTTCAACTAAGTTTTATTTTAAAGTAAAATGGAAAGAAAAATTTGACTTCAGGCGAGACTCGAACTCGCGGCCTACTGGGAATCTAGTCCAGCCGCTCTTCCAATTGAGCTACTGAAGCCCTGCCCGATTTGTCAAATCTTTCCTTCACATTTGTTGCATTGCTTTATGGTAGCAGCAGCGCCATCTATTGCCAACTATGCTAGTTAGGCAACCGATATAATAGACTTTGCAGTTTATTGAATATCGTAAAGAAGTCGCTTTTACCCTTAATAATTGTTTTATATTATTTCGCATTAACACATGCTTGTGAAATATTCCATTTTACTTTAAAATAAAATATATTTCACAAGCATGTGTTAATGCGAAATAATATAAAACAATTTCAACTAAGGTCTCGGGGGCGGCAACGCATCTGCATTTTCAGTGGCGGGGTCACGGGAACGCTTACGCACACATCCGCGACAATCCAATGTTACCTACATTGACCATCTTCAAAATGGCAGAAGCTTTTAACAAGAGATCAATAATCACCATGTGGTAAATTGTTTGTAATTGATTCATTCCCTCGATGCAGACAGCGTGGACAATTTTTATCCTTAAAGACTTATTACACGGCACGGTATTCAGGGTCCGACAGAAAGGGTGGGCGTGGCCTCGCGCTGGGTTGCCGCTTATTTCACTATCCGGTCAACAGCGCCCTAACTCAATCACCGTACAAATACACGGCCAGCTCCGGTCGCCCTAATTAGGGCCCTTACTCCCTTAATGTTATTACACTACCCTGACCCTTGCTATCGTACCCTGAATACCGTGCCGTGTAATAAGGCCATTAAAACAAACAGCCAAGTGCGAATCGGACTCGCCCATGAGGAGTTCTGTGTAGCGAGTAATACTTGACTGAATGTTCAAAGTTGTGTGGATGTTTGTTTGTTACTCAATCAAAATACCTAATTATTTTACATATTATTAACATATCCGTATCCGAAATATCCGTAACATCCCTAATACCTATTAACAAACAATGAAAAGGAAATGGTACAAGATTACGCGATAGCTGCGCTAGATTAGTTATCTCCTAGGCTGTTACGATAATAGGTAATTCCTGACAATGTGATATCTTTTTAACCAATTCTGAAATGGAAGTGAGGTAGGCGGAATATTTTATTTTGTGTAGTAAAAGTGGCAAAGAAGGTGACCCATGGCGAGTGAATACCGCCTTTTTTTATTAGCGGAAAATGTGTTATGTAAGTGTACCCATTCTTTGGGAGAAGGGCGGGTTATGTGGGACTCCGGGAAAGGACATCCATCTACCCACTAAAAACCCCTGAGTATTCCGACTTGTCCGCCATAAGTGGCGGGGTCACGGGATCGCTATCGCAAACATCCGCGACCCCACCAGCGGCTGCTCGTTGCCGAGCCCTCCTCGGAGCCTTTCGGCTCCAACCACTACTAGTGTCGTGCGGCACACCTGCACGCCAGCAGGCCCGGGACCTCTCCATTCGGGCGACGGACTTCCCCTAGTCTGTCGCCCGAAGGTCTGCCCCGACCACTCACAACACCAGGCGTTCCAAGATGGCCGGGTGGAGGGGTTCAGGGGCATACAGTTCGGCCCTGGGAGAGCGTTGAAGGAATTCTAGTTCCCTCTTTCGCTCCCCCGCGGCCCCACCACGTCCCTATACGGTGGCGGGACCACCGTTAGGCAGCTGGGGATAGGGCAGGGCCAACAAAATACCTGTACACCTCCTCCCCAGCCGTCTCCTCTCCACAGCAGCGACTGGCGGGCCGCGGGAGCCACACTAAACGCTGCCTCCTCTCTGGGTTCCTCTTGGCTTCGCCGGTGTGGGACAACCACCGGATACTGAGCCCTACCCCCGCCGAGGGGGGGGAGTGAATTGCCAGATAATACCGACTACTGTAGCAGTGAACACTACCATGTAGCAGCAAGGGCGTATTTACCCTAATGAGCTATATCCCAGGGCAGCAGGCTGCAAGCTACCTCCAGCAGTTCAACTTTTCTACCTCGCCCTCCTTAAGGTAGACGTTCATTTTACGAGTCGAGGAGTACAGCGTTCTGCATCAAGCCCTTGACCCAGCCGCCCCACGCGAGTCTCTTAAGGTGTTGGTCGAGATTTTTGGCAATATAGCCATTGACCGGAACGACTATCGGTACAGTGATCGCCGCATTCACATGCCACATGCTGACAATCTTGTGAGCTAGATCCAGATATTTATATTTTTTTATGCAATGGATGTTGGCAAACAAGAGCCTATAGACACCCACAAAGACCAAGGTTAAAATGCGTTGCCGCTTCTGAGGCCTAAGGTGTTATGCCTCTGTGCCGGAAATTACAGGGCCGCACATTACCACTTGACCGGAACACGATAGCGCTTAACACAACCATTTAGCGGCAAGTATATTAGGTAATGCGGTGGTGCCTACGCCCGCGAGCTACGTCACTGGAGCTCTACCACCAGTGAGTTATTATATCAGTACCTTAATTGCACCCGTGCGAAGCCGGGGCGGGCCGCTAGTAATAAATATTTTATAGGCTCGTAAAAGACGTCATAGAAAAAGTGCGTCGGGCACTAAAACATTTAGGTTGTTTGAATATGTTTGTTCCGAGAACTGTAAAAATAGTACAGACGCACATACCACTTGTTTTTTATTTATCTACCGCCGCTTCATTGATGGATGTGAATATCCATTATTCTTGAAATATATTCTTACAGTGCTCAACAATAAATATAGACTGAGAGATACTGAACCCTCCGAGCACTGTTGGTCCTGTAAGGCTGGAAATTTTTGTAGGGATAAATCATAACTCGCCAAGTACAAAAACCATCGCCTGGCAAGGATCAGGCAGTCACGTCACCAACCCCACATTTTTAAAACTGTAAACAAAAAAAACAAAAAAACTTGAACCTGTACGGCTGAAATTTTTATATGATTTAGTTTATAAATAGTGAACTTTAAAAAAAATTGACAGGCGATTTCGATGAGCACAAGTGCCTGCCAGGCGAACCGAAAGGTGTGCTATATGTATGAATTGATTTGGTTTTTGTACTTGGCGTGTTATAATTTATCCTTACAAAAATTTCCAGCCTTACAGGGCCAACGGTGCTCGGAGGGTTCAGTATCTCTTGGACCAATATTACACATCGATCTCAGGAGGCTTCGGTTTATTTCGGGTCTGTTTGTCGACCATTTTGATCAAGTTTTGACCAATACCGGACTGTCAGGGCTTACGTAGGCAGTGTGCAACAGAGATGACGTTCTATGTCGGAGTTTGTTCTTGTGCCCGGAGATGTCAACAGGCTTACCACTTGTTACATGGGACGAAACCTTTAGGTTATCTGTGGCCAAAGCGTAATCGGCTAATCGGTGCATCGAGGGGATTTGCATGTATGCTTGTATGTATCCCAAGTTTGATTTCTATTTCGCTATTCGGTAAGTAGGTATTTGGTTTAAGAGACTAAACAAATTTTCTCAGTATTGTATTTTGATATTCCGCTACCGTAAGATTCGATAACTTGCTTCGGTATAGTATTATCTCTTATCCGTTATTTTCATCTTATCAATTTAGTCAATGAATCAGCACTTCAATGATTTACTGTTAAATTTAATATAAAATAATCATGACTTGCGATGGTCAATACTCTGAAAACTTTTTTTTCAGACTCTCAATAGGTATGAGTAAAACTGCATAGTGGGTGCCGTTGTTTACACACAACACATACACAAACACCCAGATCCGAAACAAATATCTGAAGACGGGGATCGAACCAGTGACCCTCGTTTCCAAGGGTCGTCACACATCGTTGGACCTACTGGCTTGTAAACATAGAGCAACACGGGCCACCGGCCGCGGCGGACCGGAGGGGAGTAGCCATAGCGTTTATTACCGATGCAAAACAGTCTGTCATTTTTGCGGAGGGAAATACGTGTGACACACACTCACACTACAAAAATCGTCTATTACTACGAAACTCACACCTTGACTTTAACAAAATACAGAAACAATTTCACGTACACATTTAAACACCTGGACTAACCACTTGTCCTCCTTAGTCTTGTACTTTGACTGAGGGGAAAACCTGCATATAGGACTTATTACACGGCACGGTATTCAGTGTATGATAGCAAGGGTCAGGGTAGTGTAAAAACATTTAGAGAGTTAGGGTCTTAATAAGGGCGACCGGAGCGGCCCGTGTATTTGTACTGCGACCGGATAGTGTATTAAGCGTAAACCCGGCGCGAGGCCGCCGCGGCCGGTGGGCCGTGTTGCTCTATGCTCGTAAACAACAAATAGATAGGTACTCACTACAACAACAAATACTCACTCCAGGAAATAAAAATTAGACATATCAACAGTAGAAGCCGTTTGAAATAAAAAAAAAACTTAGATGAGTGCCTTTTTTGTTTTTTTATATTAATATTTTTATTTTGTGTCTTTTATTTAATTTTTAAATTACACATAAGTGTTCACTAAAGAAAAATGTTTTTCTTTCTTTCTACCACTATATTAAGCATGTGGATTTGTGGACGTCATTAATGCGGTACTTATTTTGGCCCATATTTTTTTTGCAGTATAATATTATGGTGACAAATATATTTGGAAAATTTTCCAACAAAAATAAATGCTGAATTTATATTATTTATCCACAACGTTGACTTGATTCAGTGCCAATTTCGTCTGTTTGGTGCTTGGCTGCACTGGCATAATTCACGATAATGCCATCAGATGCATCTGCCATATTGTAACAACAAACGGGTTATTTAAAGCACGACATTTTAACCCGATTTGAGGCGTGAGACAGTTTTCAAACAGGGACGGGCACTGACATCTGAAATCCCTACTAAAATTATAAATGCGAAAGGAACTCTGTCTGTCTGCCTGTCTGGCTGCCTGCCTGCCTGTCTGTCTCGCTAGAGAACACAAACCCATTCCACGAATGGTACGCGAGGCTATTGAAATTAAAAAACACCCAAATTTCAATAGAGAAGATGGATGGCGATTATCAACATCATGGGATCCCATACTTAGCAAGATTAAATCCCAGCCGCAGCAGTCTGCAAGACCTCAAGATACCACAAGTAATTATTGTGTTAATCCTGAACGCTACGCAAGGCGTTTACGAAATCGACGGAGGTAGCTACATATAATTTTTTCAAACTTCTGTCAGACAATAATGTCACCTCAGTCTGCCCGGGACCACGGAAGCTGAAAAGCGACCAAAACGTCGGGTTGATTTTAAAAATCATTATAGTTTAATATACGCGAGATAAATCCGTAAAAATAGTTTTATTTCAAGGGCCTTTTAGACAATCATGATATCATATATATGATATACATTGACGACATGAATGTATTATGAGCGATTATTGCAAATTGATTGCGGACTGTTTCATTTTACATTCTCATTGTTACGCAATGACCTTGATTTGACAAGATCGTCATTGTCTATCCTCATTTTACAATGAAAAGTGTCTGTAGATGTATTTAATGCTTACTGCTTACGAATGTTGTTATTTAATTAACGAATTAATAGGCGACAAATAGTTATAAGATATACGGCCCTGTAATTTCCGGCAGAGAGGCATAACACCTTAGGCCTCAGGAGTGGTAACGCATCTGCATTTTGTACTCTGGTCTTTGTGTGGGTGTCTTTAGGCTGCAGTCATCACTTAACATCGATTTGAACTGCATGCTTGTTTGCCACTTTCATTGCTTATAAAATTGTGAATTAGTAGATATACTCGTATAAACTGGAAACTGACTTAATTAAATTTATCAATCTGACTTTAAATAATAAATAATAATGGCAACCCTTGATACGCCCCGCTGCTGGCGACGAGTCTCCTTCTTGGAGAGGCCTGGAGCTTACTCCACCACGCCGATTCAATGCGGGTTGTCGGAGATACGGCTTAGTGGTGTTACCTCCGATGCAATTATTGCATTAAAATATAAACTAAACTGTTTTTACGAATATTTCGCGTAGACTACATTGCACGATTTTTTTTATGTTATGGTGGTGGCAAACAAGCTTGCAGTTCACATGGATGTTAAGTGACGACTGCATACTGTCTATAGGCATACATCTACACAATAACCAGAAATCAAAGTGTAGATGTGTTGCCACCCCTGAAGACTCAGATCTTTTGCCTCCTTGATAGTTATTACGGGGCCATACATTAACATCTAATCAGAACACGATAGTGCTGGTGTTCAGTACCATTTGGCGACAGATAGATTAGGTAATGCGGTGATATCTACGCCGACGAGCCCCTTCACTGGAGCTCTACCGGGGGTATTATGCTATATGTCTTTTCCAAATCCACCATCGAGGTTTCGCTCACGTAAAAAGACGGAAGAATATGTCTACATTAGAGTGACTTCACTGTGCAAATAACGCCAACCTATCTATAGGCACTTTAATGGGTCGTGAGAGTGTTATTAGAGGGTGCCAATATTTGGCGTACGCGGTACAAGAGAGCGTTGTGTTTGTTTGCGGAACATTCGTGTCGTGTTTATGGTTCATTTTGTCAGCCGCCATAGCGTGTTAATGTATAATCTCTAGGTTCCGAGTTTACTTTGACGATGTAATTGCCCCGACGAACTTCGTATCGCCTTTTAGGTAAGTATAAAAAAAATTACGAAAAATTAAAAAAAAATATGTGTGGGCAATCATTAGCAATTAGGAGTAAGAAAAATAGATGTTGGCTGATTCTCAGACCTACCCAATCGGCACAAAGAATTTTATTAAAGAGAAGTGAAGAAGAGATATTAGATAATAATTATCTTTCAGTTTTTTTTGTGTAGGTACAATATTTGTAATTAAAAAACTTTTTAACAAAAATAGTGTGATTGGTGGCCCAACTTTCTAAATATGCGTATATTGTGTAGCGTTTTATTTGGTGTGTCGATATATTTTTGTAAAACAGTTTTTATGGATTTATTTTGAGAGGATTGTATTAAAAACGTTTACCGATTCCATTGACGTGGTTCCGATCGTATAATAGACGAAAGAATTCATATTTTATTTTCATAATTAT
The DNA here is from genome assembly GCA_036365455.1 of Macrosoma leucophasiata. Lineage (NCBI taxonomy): Eukaryota > Metazoa > Arthropoda > Insecta > Lepidoptera > Hedylidae > Macrosoma > Macrosoma leucophasiata. The sequence continues at coordinate 19,473,692 of JAWQUS010000017.1, read as the reverse complement.
GTATGTGGAGAGATTCTTCAATAAAATTCCAAAATAGTCTGCTTTTTAATCGTCTTAGAACAAGTTATGATTTTCGCTACACACACGTCTTCCACCATTACATGTCCTAATTTTGTTTTTTCAGCAACAATTATATTTTAGGAATCCCACATGTATACAGTGCTCAACAATAAATATTTCACATCGAGCCTAGGATGGAGACTTCGGCTTATTTGGGATCAGTAGAGCGTTATCTCTTTCTTACCTTACCTATTTGACATTTGTCGACCATTTTGATCAAGTTTTGACCAATACCGGACTGTCAGTGGTTACGTAGGCAGTGTGCAACAGAGATAACGCTCTACGAAGTCGAAACAAGCCGATCGTCTCTTTCGCAGGCTCGATGTGCAATATTAATTGTTGAGTAGGTACTGTACATAGAACTGACTTAGTTGGGTAAATAACGCCAGAACGCGAACGTATAGACAATATAATGGGTCGTGAAACTGTTATTGCAGAGTGCCAATATTTGGCAAACGCGGACATGAGGGCGTAATGTTTGTTTGCGGAGCAATCGAGAGCTGTTTACCATTCATTTTGTCAGGCTCCATGGTGTGAGTGTTCTCTAGGTTTCGAATTTATTTGCCCAATTCAAAAAGATAGACTATTTCAAATACACATATTCACAGCCAGTATTTCTTTGAAAGGTTATGGAATAAGGAAACCTAACATTTTTTACTGGAGGCGGCTCCACCTCAGCTCGGCAGTGATGATGAGATGGCGAAGTCACCACATGGCAAGACGGCGTACGATCATGACAATTATGACTAACCACGTATGCAGAATTAGGTCTCTAGCTAGTCATCGATCCACCTCGTGAGCAGTTTGCCTATTTATTGCCGTTACGCAGTCGATGCTCAGCTAAAAACATAGAAGCAAAGGCCTGCAACTTTTAAAAAAAGAATGCCTTCTAGACTTATAGGTACATTTTGTCAAAAGTGTATCACATTAGTTTTAATAGCCAGCTAAGTTCATTAGTAGAGAGGAAACATCGTAAATACAAAGAAATCAGAGGCACGATTAACAAGAACAATAAATCAGGCCGACGTGTAATGGACGCGTCGTAAACTGAGCCATAAAATGCATCGTGAATAGGGTTGCCAGAAGCAGGATTGTCGTTGCTGGGAATATTGAATTCTAAGGCAAATTTCACAGACATTCACCATTCACTACGACTTTAAGTTGATTAACGACCGTTTTCAATGATACATGATTTGATACATCAATCTTTTTACCTTCATTTTATTTTCTATCACCGGTCGATGTATGGGACTATTTTATGTCTGGACTAAATTGTTTATCAACCTCTTTATCCCTGGGGTGGTGGTTTTGGGTCTTGAGGAGCTCCTCGTTCTTCGGGCATATCTGATTGCCCACGAGACGTCGGCGACGTGTTTGGGGCTAATCGTAGGAAAGTCACTAGGAAGGGATTTTTTTATACCTGTACTATACCTAACCTTATCCTAATCATTGCATTGGACCGATTTTGACAGGACAATTTTGGTACCTTACATATTGCACTGTGGAAAAAAACCAGTAGATTTTAATTCAAAATATGAGATAGTAAAGAATATTACTGGAAGTTACGGACATTTTTTTTTAATTTCGGGAAAATTCCGGATTTTTCATCCATATGGCAACCCTAACCGTAAGCGAGTTAATGCCAATTACATGTCACATTACTGACACGTACAATTGAGGGGCAATAGATTAGCGACAATATGTTTGACTGAAAAGTTGTTTACCAAAGCTTCCAAATTTTCTATCGTCTGAAACTATTTTTTCTCGTGATTTTTTCCTTTAATTCCCGTTTTCGTGGGAAAAACGGGAATCCACCTTTAGTGGTCCTCTGCACTATAATATAATAATATAATCTTTATTTGCAACAAAAAATGACATGTTTACTTAATATAAATTAATCTAAAACATAGTCACTTATTTTATACTTTTAAGTGATCGTTGGCATCTGCAAAAGTTAAAACTGTGCTAACAGATACCAGCGCTTCCCTTATTATACATATATCACTAAAGGTGACGTTAATACATAGGTTTCTCGTTAATTAAGTAACCATTAATCAAACAGAAACAATAAAAAAAAATGGTAATTCAAAACATAAAAGACACTGTATACATAATGTACATATCCCTACATGGATGAAATCAACAAGCAGTTACAAAGATAAAACAATTACTTTGATGTTATCTGTGGGATTGAAAAGTGTGTGCTAGAAGTATGCATTGTGTTTTTGTGATGTGTGTGTGTATTTGTGTGTGCGTGTGTATGTGCGCGCGTGTGTGTGTGTGTGTGTGTGTGTGTGTGTGTGTGTGTACGTAAGAGTTAATAGGACAACAGAGGAAAAAATAACAGATTTATGTCATAACCGTGAGAAGATCTTCAATTTCTTCATAAGTTTGAGATAGTAACCACTCTTTTAAAGTTCGCTTGACCTGTAATGTAGTTTTTGGGTAAATTGATGTCAATTTATTAATACGGTTATATAGTCTAGTACTAAGGATTCGGTAGTGGTGTTCTGCCAGAGTAGTTTTGAAGGTGGGGCATTTAAAGATTGCGTGCTTTCTGCGCTTCTTCTCATTATTTTTATCGAAAGGAAGGTTTTTGTGCGTGTGTAGTACTAAGTTTAAGACATATAGTTTGCGGACTGAGAGAACTTTAGATTCCTGATACAAATTGGCACTTGAATATTGAAACGGTTTTTTAAAGATAATGCGTAATAGCGCCCTCTGTACGCGCTCCAAGCGCAACATATGGGTTTTATAGGTTCCGCCCCAGGAGGTGATACAATACCCAAGTAATGATTGCGCAAATCCAAAGTAAACCATTTTGAGCGTATCTATATCAACGGCGCCTCGCAGTCTCACAAATATTGGAAATAGTTTGCGTATCCTTGCTACCAGATGATCAATATGTTTATTCCAACGTAGGCACTGGTCAATATAAACTCCTAAATATTTAATGAATTCAACCCTTTCTAGGCTTGCACAACTACAAGTAGTGTTGGCTAAAGGTGAACAAGTGTGGCAGGTAACAGAAAAGGTAGAGGGAGGTTGACCAAAAGCTGTGGGTGAGAAGACCATATATTTCGTTTTTGAAAGATTGAGTGTAAGAAGATTATTATCCAACCATCTAGATACCTTTGCTAAATATTGCTCAGCATATGTGCGCACCAAATCCCAAGATTCGCCATGTATTAGTAGGGCCGTATCGTCAGCGTAGGAGATGAGTTTGCAGTGTTGCATCGGAAGTGTATTGAGTTCATTGAGGTAGATGATAAATAGCGTAGGACCAAGCACGCTTCCCTGCGGGACTCCATAAGTATGATACTCATCAGAGCTACAATGAGTTCCCACTTTGACGGATTGCCTTCTTTGATTGAGGTAATCTGCAAACAAGTCCAGTGGCAAACCTCGGATTCCAATGGCTTCCATCTTCTGTATTAGGGAGGGGACGAAAACGGTATCGAAAGCCTTAGAGAGGTCTAGGAATATACCTAAGGTCTTCAATTTTTTATCCATATTCGATAGAATAGTATTGGTCAACTCAAGAACTGCATCGTCAGTTCCAATACGGATTTGCGGCGATTAGTTTATTTGTTTCAAGATATTTTATTAATCTAATATTCATTATTTTCTCGAAGATCTTGGAAAGTGTGGTAAGAACAGAGATTGGCCTGTAGTTATTGATGCAGGTTTTATCTCCTCCCTTATGTATTGGATGCACAATGGCTTTCTTGAATATAAGGGGAAATTTACCTTTACTGATGCAGAGATTGAAAAGATAAGAGAGAGGTTCAAGTAGTATTTCCGCGGAATCTTGTAAGATTCTGGTAGAAACACCATCGTATCCTATTGCACAATTCTTTCGCAGGCTGTTCAGGATCAGATTCACTTCCCGTTCATCAGTTGGTATAAAAACCATTGAGTTACGAGGGGAACTAATGTTATTGGATCGTATAACAGTAGACTGTGAGTGGTTAAGAATATTGCTTGCTAGATCTCTACCAATATTAACAAAATAACGGTTTATTGCGTTAACAGAAGATACAGGATCACTACACAATGAAAGTAGGTCTATTGAAGGTGGATTACGCTCAGGAATGAAAGAAATTCTTTTTAAGATCTTCCAGGTCTCTTTCGAGTTACCACGAGCATCACTGAGTTCTTTTTGGTGAAATTCACGTTTGACTTTTTTTAGCAAATTGTTACAGAAGTTTCTGTAGCGCAAGTATATTACCCTATTAATATCGTCATTAGGATACTTTTTACATTTTTTAAATAATTTATCTCGATGCCGAATGCATCTTAATAAACCAGATGTAATCCAAGGTTTCCTTGTTATTTGTCTGTAAGGTACTTTAATATTCCGAATGTGACTTTTTATAATATTGGTGATTTTTGAGACAATTAACTCCGCTGCTTTGTCAGGTTGCACTATCCAAGGAACTTAAATACAAAAATTATTAAAGAATGATAAAAAAACAACGAGTTGCACTCGGGGAGTGCCGGTAGAAGTGAAAACTTAACCATTAACCCATTAATAACCCATTCAAGTCATTCAGTTTAAACAATGCGAATGATCACATGTGATTCATGGGACAGGGAACCTGCGTAGTGCATTTTTGATATTTTGGAATGGTATGGGAATAATTTTGCAAGAATTGCTTTAAGTATCAGTATAAAAGAATCCACTATAATTTATTTAGTAAAATACAATACTTATTTATTGAAAGTGTACAACGCCGCATTTCAAATATTATCTTGAGAACGTAAAAATATTTTCGCAAATAATAAAGTTTAGTTTTAACTTGAAGATGTCAGAAAGGAAAGACAATTAGAAAACTGGTGACGATCTCTGCACTATAACAAATGTAAGCCCATTCGACCTCAATGCAATAACCGCAAAAGAAAGCACATGCACATCGTTCAACAACTTCAACCAATTCATCATAAAATCACAAAAAAAAAAATGCTCGACCAGATCAAAAAATACAACAAAGTTGCCCGTATGCATAAGCGAGATCTTTGTTGTTTATATCCAAAAATTTTGCTTGTTCGGGAACGCACAAGGACCCGAAAGGGGTAAAAAAAAAGCAGACTGGTGACGTAAAAATATTTGAAATTCGACGAATGGCGTTTCATAAAAATGCCTCCATTGTAATCAAGAGTGGGTTATTGTGAGACTCAAAATAAAACCAATTATTCAAAGCAGCTATTAATTATCCACCATCAAAAAGAAGGCGACCATCGCTAGGCATGTATACACCTAAATGTTTATATTATCTAATAGATGGCAAGATCAAAACCGCAATATTCAACGAGCAAGGTCGTACTACCTATCCATCTAAAAATACGTTCGCTCTATATCGATATAATTGATTAAAATTTATTCAGTTTATCTACTATACCTACAGTTTTTTTATCATTTTATCGTGATAATGAGGAATTGATTGTAAATGTCTTATTTTTTCTGTTGTTATGCGGAATCATGATTAGAGGCCCGTAATAACTGTCATAGAGAGACATACAACTAGTCTTAAGGGTGGCAACGCATCTGCGTTTGCCCTCTGTTTTTTGTGTAGATGTCTATAGGCTGAGGTCATCACTTAACTTCAATGTGAATTGCATCCTTGTTTGCCACCTTCATTACATAAAAAACACTTTTACCCGTGACTCTATAGGAGTGGATTAACCTTTTTAAATGGACCAATGATATGATTCACCCATGCGTTGCTTTTTCTTCAGACATTGAAATTGTTGCAACTAATAAATAAGATAATCTCACCAATCGAAGGTATTTCAATTTAATCCAGATACTGTAATAAAACCGATGGTTTTTCAATGATATTATCAAGAATAAGAGCGCACGCACAAACGTACAAAGACTATGCCAGATATACCTACCTACGTAAGAGATTTCAATATTAGAGTCAAGTGTCTCTATCCCCTACCCAATCTGCCAGGTTAATGTTTGTATTTGGACGTGTAAAGTAAAGAAAGAAAGTAAATATCGAATAGGTAGGTATATCTTTAAAGACATTTTCAAAACGTAATTATATATGAAAAATACCCTCAGTGAATAACTATTACGTAAGTAAAAACAGATACCTATTAATAATATTAAAGAATTAAAAATTGCAGTTCATTTTATTTTCAATTCTTAACTTCCAAAAACAATATAGGAAAGAAAAGTAAGTTTTTAGTCGTCAATACAAAGTTTTTTCTAGCAGAGTTCCAAATGTGGTCTCTACTCAGAAGAACATCGTGTTAGAAATTCTCCACTTTAAACTGAAAACACAAAATGACTTCACACTTCACTATATTTATTTTTCACAATTTACTTCACTTGGTCACTTCCGAACGGCTTGACAGCTCAATAATCAATGCCGGTAGGAAATTTTTTTTTTTTTTAATTAGAATTTCTATATTTAGGTATGATAGTTATTTACAAATCATTACTTAAGAGTAGCTTAACTAATGACAATATTATGCCGATAGGTAAAAACGTTATTAGCATCGTTTTACCTGAAATAAAACGATTATTATATACTTACCTTAGTAGAAGCTTATATAATGAGATAGGCACATCCGTTTCCTGTTGTATTTTTTACCTCTCTTTCTATCTTTATATGTGTGTCCCTTTCGCACTCCTCCCACCAGGCATGCTTGAGGGGCTGTAGGTCTCGCTAAGTTTTGTCTTCATTGTGTCGAAATTATATACATGCCACCAGGCAGTAATTAAAACTAAGCTTCTACTAAGGTAAGTATATAATAATCGTTTTATTTCAGGTAAAACGATGCTATTATAGACTTGACCGTTAGTAGAAGCTTATATAATGAGACCTGTTTGTTATCGCCTGGTGAATTACGCCAATGTGATAAATAATAATTATAAAAGTAAATATAATAAAAAATGAGTGTGCGAAATAACTTTTAATTTTCAGAAAATAAATTTCTCAACAGTTGTTTTCAAAACAATCAAATATAAAATAATTCCACACCTCTCAAAATTAACGATAATACAGTTGCCAATCAAACCTATTGTAATAATGAAATAGAGCTATCAAGTCAGTCTATTCAATGTACTGAATTAAAACAATGAGTCACATTGTTGACATTACCGTCTCTAGGAACTATTATTTGACGACAATAAAACTTTTGAAAGGTTTTAACAGATCTCCAATTACCTCTATCTAAAATATCCTCAAGAGGAAAATTATCTATCCAATTTCTTGAGGCAACAGCCGAGCGCACACTTCCCGGTGAAGCCGAGATACCGGCTGCTTTCAAGAGAGACTTGAACCAACCGGCAATAACAGTGCGAGAGGCAGGTGATGGAGGACCACGCAAGTTTACAAATAAATTTGTTGAATTTGACTTTTCACGCCTTTCATTTAAAATATTTATTGTTTTATTGATCCAGTAGACAGGGTTTAACTTTAGATTTTCATCATTTACCAAAAGTTTCCAACCTGACTGTCTATATTCTGAGCAATCTGTCTTTGACCCAAACTTAGGCTGGAAAATTATACAATCATTTTGAACATTGCAATGATCACTGTCAACACATAACAAGGTCAAATCATGGATCCTGCGCCCCGAACACAGACATAATAATGCAGCAGTGTGTCTAACAACTTGATAAATATTATTAGAATCTAAAGTGTAGTTACTCATATAATTAGTTAGAATAGTAATATCCCAAATAGGCGGTTTAGCAGATTTAGGGGTTTTTAAAGATATCGCTTTTAAAACATGCTTAACTAGAACGTCTTCGGATAATTTACCAGACAACTCTGCGTTACAGAGCGTAGAAATTACCGATTTATGCAAAAGGATTGTATTATGAGAGAATTTAAATTTCAGATATAAATCGGCCAGAAATTTTGCAAGTTCAGACCCTTCGGGGTGCAATGGATCTATGTTTTGATCTTTTGACCAGGACAACCAACGCTTCCAGGGTTTTTCGTAAGTTTTTAAAGTGGACTGTCGCCATGAAGATTTTAGTAAAGTAATTTGGTCGGGATCCCAAGTTCTTAATTTCTTACCCCACCCCCACATTTCCATATTTCTAAAATCATATCCTGTACTTTGGGAGGCGGTAACCTGGTCGTAGTATCGATTAGAAACCGTTTCAGATTCGTTAGGGTGATTGGGGGCGCTACCGCACGCGCTTTCAGGTCGGCTCTCCAAAATACCTTTTCCCATCGTGGTACTACTATTAAATACAGGCCGGTCGCTTGATTCAGATGCATCAGTACTTGTGGTATGAGAAAAGGTGGTGGAAATACCCAAGCCAATGGGAAGTCCCATGTTATGCTCAACGCGTCGTAGTATATTGCATCGTGGTCGTTGAAATCTAGGGTTGCGTAGTTCATTACCACGTGGGCGGTCTTGGATGCGAACAGGTCGATCACGGGTGTCCCCATTTTCGCGAAAATTGTTTCCGTGCAACTTTGTATTAAATGCCACTCCGGAAGTTTGCGATGCCTTGACAAGCAATCCGCATGGTTGTTGAATTTCCCGGGAATATAATATATTTTGAAATGAATCTGATAGTGGTCTAGAATCTGAAGGATCTTGTGGGAGAGATTCATGAGAGACTGAGACTTGGTCCCGCCCTCCTTGCGAAGATAAGCTACTGCAGAACGGTTGTCCGACTGAATGAGAACCGATGCCCCTGTCATGTTCGCAGCGTGCGATTGTAGCACTTTTAGAATGGCTAACAGCTCTTTTACGTTGCAGTGGAGGTGTTTTTCTGTTGTGCTCCACTGACCCGACATAGTCTGTTTGTTTAGTTGTGCGCCCCAAGCGATGTCGGAGGCATCTGTGGTAAGAAAATGCGTCGTTGGTGGTACATGGAGTACGGAGTGGGATTGACAATTTTGAAGCCACCACTGAATTTCTTTTAATACCGCGCAAGGAAGAGCGTACCTGGCTTGCGTCTGGTATTTCTGTAAAGTTATTAGAAATGCGAGAGTTGCTCTGTGATTTAAGCGTCCCCGCGGGACAACAAAGCTCGCAAAATTTAAGAAGCCTACGAGGCTTTGTAGCTCTTTCAGAGATACCTTCCTCTTTCTTACAATTGAAGCACCCTTGTTTATCACAACAGTTGACTTTTCTGTTGGCAGTTTTTTGAAATTGTTCCACGGGTCCCATACAATGCCTAGAAAGGTTATTTGTTTTTGTGGAGTAAGCACGGACTTCTCGTAATTTATTTGCAAGCCGAGGTAATTCAGCAATTCCACGACTAGGCTTATATGCTGTGTTAGCACAAGTGGATTTTGATGTACAACTAAAAAATCGTCGAGATAAACAATTATTCGAACGCCTTTTTGTCGAACATTTTCTGCAATCCAATTTGCAACGCACGCAAAAGTTTTTGGTGCTGTAGTGAGCCCGAATGGTAGGCAAGTCATTTCGAGGATTTCGTTTCGGTACAACAGCCGTAGAAAGCGTCTGTGTGATTGAATTATTGGCAGATTGAAATAAGCTTGCGATAGGTCGACCTTGCACATCCAATCTTGGGGTTGAAGAAATTCCGGAATGCGGTACATATTTATCAGTCGGAATCGATCTTTTGAGACATAAGAATTCAATGCCTTTAGATTGAATATGGGGCGGTATGAATTGTCTCCCTTCGGTACCAGAAAAAGTGGAGACACAAAGCTTGGACTGACTGTGGCTACGTCTAAAACACCCTGTTCTTTCATTTGATGAACAATTAAGTCCATTTCCACTGAATGTGGTGTGCGATGATGATTGCTTTTTATGTTCGGAATAATCAGGGGTGGTTTTTGTATGAACGGTATGCGGTACCCGGAAATTACTTGAAGTACAAAGTTTGGAGCTCCCAGTTCTCTCCACCGGCTGACGTAATGTGTCAGTCGCCCTGCCTGAAACTGCATCGACTGCGAGTCAATATTTTTGCCTTTTGTTTCCTTTAAAATTGGAGGGTGAGAAGTGGCGCTTCTGACCTCTTTGTGATAGCCCTTGTTGCTTGGATCCACGAGGACGAAAGGAAGAATTTCTATTATTGAAATTGCTATCAGGACCATTTTGTGGTCTTGATCGGATATCGAATGATTGTTGATGGCCCTGCGGGGGCTGAGCATAGTGGTGCCAATTGTTTTGGTGATCATGAAAACAGTTAGCTTGACCATGATCTTGTAATGGCCTATAATTACGCACTGGACCCTGCGAGGGACGATGTGCAACAGCATTTGGTTTTGCTCGAGAAGCTCTGGTACTCTGAGATTGACTAACAGGCCAGAAAGCTTTTCTCACCCCACCAGCTTTTTCTAATATAGACGTTAAAGCTTCAGAATAGAACATGTGAGTACTAGAAGGAGGTATTTTGATTAAAGAAGATCTTATTAATGGATCTTTGACTGATTTAAGCACACCATCTCTCCTCATTTCTATAGTTTCGGCTCTGTGGCCACATACCATCTGTAAAAGGTCTTGAGACACCTTCATATATTCGCCTTTGATAAAAATATCATCAATTTTTTCGTTAAGGTTTACGAGAGCAGCGTTAGACGTTCTAGACCAGGTAATTAAACTACGCAAACCTTGTTGAAAAACTTCTTTTTGCTTTAAAATGCAAAACGTTAGGGCTGCATATGATTTATCAGAATAACTTAAGTGACGTATGTTATCGTACGCCCTTACCTCTTCATTTGCTGAGAGGTCAATAAAACCTGGCGAATGGTTATATATTTTTTGCGTATCAGCATATCGGACGTCGGTCCACGTACTTTCCCCGAAATGTTGAACCTCGTTTAACATTTTTAAATATAGCTCCGGAGTGTTAGGCACAGACGGATCTTTAAGCTTAGTTTCAATATTAAATGATAAGTTGGGGGTATGAGCACTTTCATCATTCATTGGTGCTTGCGAGGCACAACAATCATAAAGATCGCGACTTACATCGGATATTAGGGATTCGTTATCATTATCACAATAGTTCTTGCGTAAATCTCCTAGATATTGAACAGTTTTTTGCAACTGACCTACATCGTTGGACAATTTTTCTATAATACGGCGGTCGCGCCGTTTTTGTTTAGAGTGACGGTGTTTTGTTTTCTTTCTCTTCTTCCTAGAATCTTGCGAAGATTCAGAGGAACTAGAAGAAGAAGTTGACGAACTACTACTACTATTTTTTGATGCCGCTGGCCTCTTCTCAAGCAAATGCGATTTTCTGCGTTGCGAAACCGCATCCAATACAATAGCGGGTTCATTCCGACTATCGTTATCCATTTTTAGATATAACGATGGTCTAAAAAGATAAAGAAAAAATCAAAGTCGGAAACAAGAATGAGAAGAGGGTAGAATATTATTTTAGTCACGAACGGTAACACCGTTAAATCTATCGAAAATATGCTTGTGCAACTTACATGTAAGTCTCCTTGGTACACTTGAACTGATTTTAAATTTAATCAAAATATTTTATAGCGCAAGCAATTTTAATGTTAACACAACAGGAAATTTCACGCCAATGAAGACAAAACTTAGCGAGACCTACAGCCCCTCAAGCATGCCTGGTGGGAGGAGTGCGAAAGGGACACACATATAAAGATAGAAAGAGAGGTAAAAAATACAACAGGAAACGGATGTGCCTATCTCATTATATAAGCTTCTACTAACGGTCAAGTCTATAATATATTCAATACGACGAAAAATAAAAATAGTCAACTGACTGACTAATGACAATTCGTTACGACTGTTCAATTAAATCAAATGAGAATCCAAATTGAGCTATTTATTATTTTAAACACTGAACTCAATAATTGTAAAGGTTATATATCAATAATTAATCAATCAATAAATTTGAGTAGAATTCTTGACTTATTTTCAATACATTGGCTGAACATACTTTTTAAATTTGCTACCTTTATTTCCAATGAAAGCATGATTTAACATACAAGCTAACAATCGCTATATAAATTATGAATTAATTACTAACCTATAGGTAATCATAAAAATTGTAGTAAATTATAATTGCTATAGAACAATTACCCATACTGTAAATTAGTGATGGGCGATTGTTTAAGAAAGTAACAATCGAATTATTCGAATAATTTTGTAACTAGTATTCGAATAGTTAAACGTCATTCGAATGTTTTTTTTCATTCGAATGAAATTTCGGTATTCCAATGTTTTTTTTTTCATTCGGAAATTTAAAAGGGTAGCAGTTGTACCTACCTAAAAATATTAAAAATAAATCGTGTTCCGGTTAGGTGGTATTGTACGGCCCTGTAATTTCCGGCACAGAGGCATTACACCTTAGGCCTCAAAAGTGGTAACGCATCTGCATTTTGACCTTGGTCTTTGTGCTGCAGGCATCACTTAACATCAATGTGAACTGCATGCTTCTTTGCCACTTCCATTACATAAAAAAAGTATCTACAACTTTTCACGTGCGTACATAAGTCCACATACTGTTTTTTTATTTATTAATTAATGTTATTAACAGTAGATGATTATGCATATACGTTATACATGCCCTTGAGATGTCCATAAGAAGTCACTAACCAAACCGTATACAAACCTGTTTTGATGGCATATCGTAAATCCATAATCATTATGCCAACTGTACTGAATATGAATAGATTGCAATGTACAGCCAGGAAACTCTCCGGTTATCCAAAATCAATTAAATATAGCATTGTTTTTATGTAACCAAGATGGCAATAAGCATGCAGTTCACATTGATGTTACGTGATGACTGCAGCCTACAAACATCTACACACAACCAGAGGTCAAAATGCAGGTGCGTTGCTACCCTTGAGACCTAAGTTGTTATATATCTGTGATAGTTATTAAGGGGCATAGAGCAACGCGGGCCACCGGCCATGGCGGACCGGAGGGGAATAGCCATATGCAGGCTTTCCCCTCTAACAAAGTACAAGCCCAAATGGTTCTACGCCTGTCGTCCAGATGTTTAATTTAAAGGTGTGAGTGAAATTATTACATTTATCGTTTTATTAAGTATGTTATTTTAATGGCTTATTATCTGTTTTATATCCGTATGTAGGTATGTACCTTGTATAAGTATTAGTACAATTATCCTTTATTATAAATTTGACATCCGTGGTTCACTCACTAAAGGTCCTGTTGAAAACCAGCGTCAGGTACCTTTTATATGAAGGTACCTGACATTTGCTGAACAGGACACCTTTTTGGCAGCCGTGAGACACATATTACGTGTATAGATATGTATTAATTTTTAGAAAATGTGTTGTCTTTTCTCTGTTACCTGTTACGTTTTATGTCTGTTTTATGTGTCTCGCTGTGTGTCAAATAAATGTTTCTTATTATTTATTTATTTATTTAAATTGTTTTTTTTTTGTTAAGTCAAGGTGTTAGTTTTTTTTTTTTTTAATGTTATGGAAGTGGCAAGCAAGCATGCAGTTCACATTGATGTTAAGTGATGACTGCAGCCTATAGACACCCACACAAAGACCAAGGTCAAAATGCAGATGCGTTGCCACTCCTGAGGCCTAAGGTGTTATGCCTCTGTGCCGGAAATTACAGGGCCGTACATGACCAGAACACGATAGTGCTGAACACTACTATTTAGCGGCAAGTATATTAGGTAATGCGGTGGTGCCTACGCCCGCGAGCTCCGTCACTGGAGCTCTACCACCAGTAAAACACACCACACCACCAGTTTCGTAGTAATAGACGATTTATGTAGTAGTTATGTGTGTGTATCACACGTTCCCCCCGCAAAAATGACAGACTGTTTTGTATCGGTAATAAGCGCTACTCGCCGCAGCGGCTGGTGGCCCGTGTTGCTCTATGTTACGGGGCCGTGTATTACCATCTGACCGGAACACGATAGTGCTGGACACTACCATTTGGCGGCAGATAGATGAGGTAATGAGGTGGTGACTACGCCCTCGAGCTGCTTAGTTCTACTCTTTAGTTTTAAATAGGCTAGAAAATGTTTTGTAAGTAATGTAATTTTTCTCTATGTAATTTTTCTGCTGACACGGCAAACTTTGTAACGCCATCGGAGATTTTTAAAATATTTGCTATTGTTTTTTAATTAATAATGGCAACCCATTATACATCCCACTGCTGGGCACGAGTCTCTCCCCTTTTTCGGGGGAGGCCTGGAGCTTAATCCACCACGCTGCTCCAGTGCGGATTGGTGGAGGTGGATGGGTTAGTGGCCAACCCGCTGTCGGATCTTTTCAAACCGCCCATAAGGCCTCCGACAAGGTCTAACGACTGCTATCTATCGATAGCTACCGGGACCGACGGCTCAACGTGCCCTCCGAAGCACGGAAACGCGCATTTTATTTGCCACTATCGGTCACCCATCACACTACCCGATCGCGCTCGTAGTGCTTAACCGAGTATGCTCAGCCGCGGGGCCATGCGCGCTTCTTTATTATTTCTTTTTATTTACACCGATTTCTGATAATAACGAACACCCAAAAGATTTATCTAATTTGCTGCAGTTGTTAGAAAGTTATGCGCTTATCACATTTCGGTGATTCATTCATGTCCACCCAAACATGTCTCTTAAGCCGGACATGTTTGGGTATGGACATAGAGCAACACGGAGGGGAGTAGTCATAGCGTTTATTACCGATGCAAAACAGTCAGATTTTTTTGCGGGGGGAAATAAATACGTGTGACACACACTCACACTACAAAAATCGTCTTTTACTACGAAACTCACACCTTGACTTTAACAAAGTACATAGACAATTTCACGCACACATTTAAACATCTAGGCGACAGGCGTAGGATCATTTGGTCTTGTACTTTGACAGAGGGCAAACACCTGAATATGGGCCGGAGGGGAGTACCCCTCCGGCCCGCCGTGTTGCTCTATGGGTATGGACAACCCTCATCTCAATTGTTACAAATTTATTTTCAGTTCAGATTTTAGAACACTGCAAAGCTAACTTACTTGTTTAGGAAGATTTGTGTGAAGTATCAGTAAATCGCGCTAAGCCACTGTTCTGCGTTATGTAAAGTTTTATGTACTTAGTGTAGGCGTAGGTTTTTTCCTATATGTTCAAAACGTCTGACTGTATTTGATGTTTGTTTCTTCCATAATGTTGCACAATACACTCGCTGTTAGATTCTTGTATTGATTTCATTTCGAATATTTATTTTATCCAAATTTGAAGTTAGATCAACATTTATTACAATGACTAGCTGTGCCCGCGACTCCGTCCGCGTGAGAATTTATGATTGTTCAGTATCTACCCGGACAAAATCGTGGGCGCAGCTAGTATAAAAGTAGCCTAAGTTACTCCTTGTTACATAAGCTATCTGCCAGTGAAAGTCCAGTCGAAATCGGTCCAGCCGTTCCCGAGATTAGCCGGAACAAACAGACAGACAAAAATTGTAAGAAATGTTGTTTTGACATATGTTCCGTGTATATATGCATTTAGTAAAAAGCGGTTATTTTTATATTCCAAACAGACACTCCAATTTTATTTATTTGTATAGATATTATATAGTTATTTGTATAGGCAAAGTTTTAAATCAGCTCTATGAATGTCATGTAATAATTTAATAATTCTTACTGGTGGTAGAGCTCCAGTGACGGAGCTCGCGGGCGTAGGCACCACCGCATTACCTAATATACTTGCTGCTAAATGGTAGTGTTCAGCACTATCGTGTTCCGGTCAGGTGGTAATGTACGGCCCTGTAATTTCCGGCACAGAGGCATAACACCTTAGGCCTCAGGAGTGGTAACGCATCTGCATTTTGATCTTGGTCTCTGTGTGGATGTCTATAGGCAGTCATCACTTAACATCAATGTGAACTGCATGCATGTTTGCCACTTCCATTACATAAAAAAAAAAATAATAATAATAATAGGTTGGGGAAAAAGTCTTTTCGCATTATAGTATGTATGAACTTGTAATAAAATCTCTTTGGCTGTAGTATTTGTATCTGGCTGGTTTTGGTATCATTGAAAGTTAAAATTTTAAAGAACATAATTCCAAATTCAAATTAGGCAAATGTGTGATTTTTATTTGTATTTCGTTCTGTCAAGATGAGTGAATCTAATGAATAAATTCGATACATTTTAAAATTTTACTACAAAAAAGGTAGAAATGCAACGCAAGCAGCGAAAAAAAATTGCGATGTTTATGGACCTAGTGCAGTGTCTGTGAGAGTAGCACAAATTTGGTTTAAGCGTTTTAAATCCGGAAATTTTGATGTCAAAGATGCACCTCGCTCTGGTCGCCCTATTACGGATAAAATGGATGCCATTTTTGAAAAAGTGGAGCAAGATCGACATGTCAGTAGTTACGACGTAGCTGAAGAACTGAGAATTAATCACAAAACAGTTTTGGCGCATTAGAAAAAAGCTGGGTACAAAAAAAAAACTCGATATTTGGGTACATCACGAGCTCACTGAAAGAAACCTAATGAACCGTGTACTCATTTGTGATTCTTTATTACGACGTAATGAAACCGAATCATTTTTGAAGAAGCTGATAACTGGTGATGAAAAGTGGATCACACAAAAAGGTCGTGGTCAAAGGCCGGTCAGGCTTCACAGACTGTGGCGAAACCCGGGTTAACTCGCAATAAGGTGATGTTGTGTGTGTGGTGGGATTGGAAGGGCATTATTCATTATGAGCTATTACCACCAGGCAGGACTATCGATTCTGAACTCTACTGCGAACAACTGATGAGATTAAAGCAAGAAGTTGAGAGAAAGCGGCCGGAATTGATCAACAGAAGGGGTGAGGTGTTTCATCATGATAACGCTAGACCTCACACATCTATAGCCACTCAGCAAAAATTAAGAGAGTTTGGCTGGGAGGTGTTAATGCATCCGCCGTATAGTCCTGACCTTGCACCTTCAGATTTACACCTGTTTCGGTCTCTGCAGAATTCTTTATGCAATGTTAGGTTAACATCACGAGAGGACTGCCAAATCCACTTGTTGCGGTATTTTGATGAGAAGTCCCAAAATTTTTATAGCAATGGGATCATGTCCCTACCTACAAGATGGCAAAAGGTTATCGAACAAAATGGTACATACATACTTTGGTTAAATTTAAATAAACTATATTAAAAAATGTTTTGAATTATCTTAAAAAATGCGAAGAAACTTTTTCCCCAACCTAATACTTATAATGTGGGGCAACGGAGTTACTCTGACGATCCACCCTCCGTCTCGTTTGCCATACAGCTGCTTTGGGTTGCTTTCATTGTCAGAATTGGGAGATAGAGGTATCGAGCTTGTAAGAATCTAGATAATAGCACAGTCTAATGAAAACTAACGTGTTATGTGATAATAGGCTGATCCAATTTTTTGTAAGCGCTTTACACTCGGGGATACTTTTATCAAATGGCGTAGGTAGATATTAACGGGAAAACCCGTCATGAGCTAACACTTGCGACACAGTATAGATATCTATCTACTGTGCTTGCGATGAAGAGACCGGCGACACCTTTCTCCAAACCTCTTTATATCTGTACTATTTGTTTATCGCAATAACACATCAGGATATCCTGAGGCCGTAGGTTCGATTCCTGCCCGAAGTCAAATTTTTCTTTCCGTTTTTTCTTTAATTTTTCTTTATATCTCTTATACCTACCAGAACTGCACCATTTTGAGTTGGCTGTTTGTGGCACATCTATTGGAGGTGAGTCACCTGGGTAACCTAGAATAGATTTTGAAAATAGGCAGATGCCTGCTTTAACTACATAGCCTAGATGTCTAACCCGCGTATTGTTATCTCCATAGCCTAGATTTTGGCAATGGCAATTAAACATGAGTTTGCAATAGACTCATGTATTCTGCGGGGCCTATCTGTGTGTGTTAATTATTGACGCAGCCAATGAGAGGTTTAGCCGAATGTGGCTTATTCGACAGGACTTCTATTTTTTACAAAATATATATATATATATTAAAATAACAAGACAAGTTGTACCCTGCCCGCGTTGCTACGCCTCCAACTAAAAAATGACAGTGGGGCGATCTGTCGAATTTTCCAACTGAGAAACATTCGTAGGCTCATGCACAACAACTGTGCTAATCATCACATGACCAAATGCGTAGTTTACGATTCTATAAAGGACACATCCTCAGTAGCGTAGTGGTAGCAGGCCACTACTATTACGCTGGAGGTCCTGGGTTCGATTCCCGGGTCGGGGACTATCAGAGATAACGGTTTAAAATCCTTTATCTCTGCTTCTATTGGGATTTTTCCATTTTCTGGAAGTTTCCCAGTACCCCGGAGTTTGGTAATGTGCCCGGAGATGGCAACAGGTTCGCCACCTGTTACATGGGCCAAAACGTAACCGACGAGTCGTGGGTGTTTGCATGTATGATTGAATGCATGCATTTACCTCTGCCTACCCCTTCGGGGATTACAGGCGTGAAGTTACGTAAAGGACACATACAGACAAACATTCATTTTTATATATAAAGACTAGCTGACCCGACAAACTTCGTATTGCCTCAGAAATAATATGTCAAAGGTTTGATAGATACGGACTATTTGTATGGGAAAATAAAATTGAGGTTTTAACTATTTCCCTTCAATTTATTCATATTTTCTTAAACCTTTTAAACCTTCCCTGGACTTCCAAAAATCATTTAAAACCAAAATTAGCCAAATCGGTCCATACGTTCTCGAGTTTTAGCGAGACTAACGTACAGCAATTGATTTTTATACTAGTACATATAGAAGATAAAGAAGAAGAAGATTACTGAAAAGGCTATTGACATTAACTTAATATTAACTAAATCTCTACACTATCCGTTGTCAAAAATTCAACGGTATAAGGAAAATAATGATCATTATAGTTGACTATCACGGAGCAAGCAAATGTTGGCGGCACTTTGAGCGTTATCGTTGAATTATAGATGGGAGTAATCTGTCACTCACGACATGTCAACATTGAATATTGTTAAAACAAGCAAATAAACTGAAAATTTTTGAACTGCGCAAGCGCAAGGCGTCGTTTGGTTATCTGTTTTCAAAGTTTCCTCATTTCACGAGTTTATTTCGTCGATATAAAACTGTATTTTGTGGTATATCTCTAATAAAATTAACCCAACTTCACACACATATTCCTCGCAGGCGTACGCAGATGTAAATGTAAGCCGTAAGCGTAGGTATAAGTGGCCGTAGGTATAAGTGGCCGTAAGGTAAGTGGTAAGGTGAAGCGACCAATTCCCTGACCTACTCACCTGCTTGTCCTTTGCAAGATTAAAGGCGCGATGTTATGTTATGTGTACCGAGTATTCGGCACCACTATATTATTTCAGTAAGATTGTCCATTAGTTTGATGCTGTATGAGTAAAAATTGTATCGAAATATTTTTAAAGAAAAATTGTTTTCGAACTGGGTTTTAACTTGCAACTTTTGGAAAACCAGCCCTGGCTCTCCATCATTAAGCAACCGAAACCCATACCTTTCCCATCTTTTGAAATCCACTCGCGTGTGTTATTGCTAAAAAAATATATATTTAATATAACGTAAACGTAACTTCACGCCTGTAATCCCCGAAGGGGTAGGCAGAGGTAAACGCATGCATTCAAGCATACATGCAAACACCCACGATTCGCCGGTTACGTTTTTGGCCCATGTAACAGGTGGCGAGCCTGTTGACATCTCCGGGCACATTACCAAACGTCAAGGTACTGGGAAATTTCCAGAAAATGGAAAAATCCCAATAGAACCAGAGATAATGGACTTTACACCATCATCTCTGATAACCCCCTACCCGGGAATCGAACCCAGGACCTCAGCGTAGTAGTAGTGGCCTGCTACCACTAGGCTACCGAGGCAGTTAATATACATTTATCAAATTAAATAATTATAATAAAGTAGTTAGGTTACTAGGTTTGGTCATATTATTAATAGAAGGTTACGCACATTTTCGCTAATAATACAAACATAGTAGCCTCATAAACATATTAAATTATGTTGTAGAATGCATGTTTTATTGTGCAAGGTAATTTTAGTTTATAAATTATGAATATAAAGTAGTTAATAGGTACTTAGGTAGGTATATACTACAAGTTTTTTTTTAAATCTATAATATAAAAATAAGTCGGGTTTTCCTTCCTGACGCTATAACTCCAGAACGCAGGAGCCGATTTCCATGGTTTTGCATTCGTTAGAAAGGTCTTGGGCTCCGTGAGGTTTATAGCAAAGAAAATTTAGCGCTATAAAACGACATCCACGCGGGCGAAGCCGCGGGCAACAGCTAGTGAGATATAAAATCAAATTAAAATGTATCGTACATAGTTTCGCATTTTTAGATAAATTATTATAAATATTTAATATTTACTACCCTTTCATTATACCAATCATGTAAATTGTCTGATGTACAATAATATAAATATTTTTTAAATTACTTGTATTGCTTACTTTGTTAGACTTTTGTTTTGATGTACTTAATTATTTGTATTTGTAACAATTATTTTTAAATTTTGTTTGAATGGGCTATATTATACCTTCTATATTTTAAATTGAAAACATTTTTTTTTTATTGAAAACATATTTTTAATGTTTCTAAGACATCTAAATAATTTTAAAATAACATGATATGTTCTTGCGAGGCGTTTACGAAATCGATGGAGGTAGCTACATATAATTTTTTCAAACTTCTGTCAGACAAATGTCATCTCAGACTGCCCGGGACCACGGAAGCTGAAAAGCGACCGAAACGTCGGGTTGATTTTAAAAATCATTTTAGTTTAATATACGCGAGACAAATCCGTAAAAATAGTTTTATTTCAATGAATTTTAAAATAACACTGAGTGTACCTATTTTTTCATGTAAATTCTCCTCCCAAATGTTATATAAAAAACTGGACACGTTTAAAATAAAAAGGCTTGAGGAAATGTTAATAAAAAAACGAATCTACACATGTATTTTTAAAACAGACTAGTTTTAAGCTATTGCATAGCTTCTATCGAGGGCCTTGAGCACGGGGACCGAATTCAGAAATTCCGTAACGAAAAAACCTCACGCTCCCAACTCCGACGGGCACGAAAGTGTGGCTTGAAGGCCGTGCATTGTCTAACGTCGTTTCTTTTCGGCAGTCTTCGACACGGTGTTTGTGTGCGTGCTACTAGACGTATTGTACGACTCTACGAAGCTCGCACGAATCGAGACGAGCTGCTCCGAAATCGGACGAATACATAAGCAGCTGTTTATATGTATTGTAAAATAATAAAAATATTTCAAACAATATTAACTTTTTTATTTAATAAAAGAAAAAAAAATGTGTTCTTATCGGTCACCACGCTCAAAAAGTGTAACTTGAATTAATATCAAAGAAAAAAAGAAATATTTATTTATTTATTTATTTATTTAAACTTTATTGCCACAGTATAATACATGATGACAAATGGCGAACTTAACGCTAAAAGCGCTCTTTTCCAGTTAACCATCGGGAGTCTAGAGAGCTATCTGAGCGGCACAACAGTTATGGGAGAAAATTTAAAAACAAAAGTATTACATAAGCTTAATAAAATACATGATATATATATATATATATATATATACCTATACATACATACTTATAGAGAAATTCATAAAAACTACATATACATAATACAGATACAATAATATAAGTTCTAAACATATATATTATTATATAATAAAATATACCACATCAATAAATAAATATGCAATTTGGATGATGATTTCTGATAAGGATTCCCACTTAGGAATCACACACATACTCGTATAATTATCATAAAAGATGTTTCTTTAAATTGTTTTTAAACGTCAGCCTCGAACACGATCTTTGGATGACATCTGGCAGCGCATTCCACAAGCGAGCCGCTTGAACAGTAAAAGAGTTAGCAACGAAACCGGATCTATGAAGGGGTATAGAAAGAGTGAGAGATTCATTAGAGCGAAGATGTAATGAGTGAGAAGAGCAGAGATACTGGAAATTATTTTTTAAATAAGTAGGAGAGGAAACGTCAAAAAGAATTGAAAAAAGTTGACACAGAATTCTGGATTGTCTTCGTTGGCGGATAGTTAGCCATTTAAGGTCGGTACGGAAAGCGGACACATGGTCAAATTTACGAAGACGAAAGATGAATCGGATCGCATTATTGATTACTCGGTCTAGTTTATCAAGACCAGCCTCATTTAAGTCCAGATAACACGCATCAGCATAATCTAATATAGGGAAAATAAGTGCCTGTACAAGACGAATTTTTAACTGAGTGGGTAGGAAGTTTCTCAGTCTGTTAAGGGAACTTAATGACGCATAGGCAGTACGACAAACTTCACTAACTTGTACATTCCAGCTGAGAGTCGCATCTATATATAGTCCTAGGTCCTTAACTGATGGACAAAAAGTAATTGTCTGACCCTCAAAAGTGACAGGTGCCACGGTACTGAGGTCTAATTTGGCTAGCTGCTTTTGGCTACCAACCACAATGGCCTGACATTTCTTGGGATTTACTTTGATGCCGAACTTATGAGACCACATGCTAATAGTTTGTAAGTTTAAGTTTATTTTGGAAATACAGTTGCTAATATAGTTGATGTTAGATTGAACGTATATTTGCAAGTCGTCAGCATAAAAGTGGTAGGAGCAGTCAAGTAGGTAACATAACGTATTGATAAAAATCGTGAACAGCAAAGGTGATAATATACCACCCTGCGGTACACCAGTGTTCAAATCACTCCAGTCAGACAGTTTTTTATTGAGACGAACTGCTTGTTGTCTGTTTCTGAGGTATGCGGAAAACCAATCTAAAGCTTTAGTCGAGAATCGTAGATGTTCTAATAAGGCAAGGAGGATATCGTGGTCAACCATGTTAAAGGCGTTTGAAAAGTCGATAAGAACAAGGACCGTGACCAGTTTATCCTCCATGCCGTTACGAATATCATCAGTGACCTTCAGAAGTGCAGTAGAGGTGCTATGACCCGTTCGGAATCCGGACTGGTAGGGACTAATAAGCTTGTGCTGTTCCAGAAAAGAAGAGACCTGTTTGTGGACGACAGCCTCCAGACTTTTGGAGAGGAAAGGAAGTATTGAGATTGGCCTATACTCATTTAACTCACGGGGGTTACTGTTTTTAGGAATAGGAATAACAAAAGCCTTTTGCCAAATTAAAGGAAATTCCCCGCATAGCATTGAGAAGTTAATTAAGTGAGTTAGAACAGGAACAATGGAATGGAGTATAGGCAAAATCATAGCACGACTTACATCGTCACAGCCAACTGCATTGGACTTTAGGGAGTTAATCGTCTTACAAGTGTCTTCCTCAGAAATGACTTTAAATGAAAAGGGTTCAATAGAGGGTTGAGATAAAAGAGAAATTTCATGGAGAGTGCTCGCTTTTGTGGAAGGGTTAAGAGGGGATACACAAGAGAAATGAGAATTAAAATCAGAAGGGGAAAACGACGAAATATCGGGTGTATGTACAGATTTACCTATTCCAAAAGATTTTAAAAATTTCCATATTTCAGCTGCTGATGAATTTGCAACATGTTCAAAGAAATGTTTGCGTTTGGCTGCTCTTACCAACTTATTACACAGGTTGCGGGCGGCTTTATATAGACACCAGTTTTCGTCGCACCTGTCACGTTTGAAGGTTCGAAAGGCTCTATCACGCCGAGACATAGCAATACGGATGCCCCTCGTGATCCATGGAGCAGGAGGACGCTTTAGTTTGACGGCCCTAACAGGCGCATAAGTATCATACAACGTTAATAAAATAGAGTTGAAATTAGTAATTTTAGTATTAATCGATGACGCTGCATAAATAAAATAAATAAATAATTATAATTGCATAAGTTGATACAAAATGCTATGCAATAGCTTTACCGCGGCAGTCCCCGAGTGCCACACGTCGATATTTATCTATAAATCGATAGTTTAATTTTAAAACTGAAGACGCGTTCATTCAAGAAAATAATCTAAAAACTAATATGATTATTTTTTAAAGTGTTAAATAAACATGTTTTTACATTTTTTTATATGTTTATAAGAAACATAATACGAGTATTATATCCTGACCGACCAGTCGGTCTTTTCACATCTTTCTGTTTATATAATTGACTAGCTGTCCCCGCGACTTCGTCCGCGTGAGAATTTATGATTGTTCAGTATCTACCCGGACGAAGTCGTGGGCGCAGCTAGTATAAAAGTACTAAGTTCCTAAGTTACTCCTTATTACATAAGCTATCTGCCAATGAAAGTTCCGTCAAAATCGGTCCAGCCATTCCCGAGTGCCAGCCTACTAAAACTTCTAATACAATAAAACAAAATTGGCCAAAATGTAGTTCCGACTATGTTAATTTCTTAAATAAACATATTATAACGATATTGTGAAAACGGCTTCGACTAACTAATAACAAAAGTATAAAATCACTCACCCAATATAAAAATGCAGATCACCAAAAATTGTTCCCAAGACGAGGCCATTTTAAAAAAAGGTCATAGTCCTAATAATATAATTTATTTATTTATCATTGTTTATTCTCAAATACACTTTTTCTAATACAAAACAATTTCACTTGTCACGTTCATTTACCACTACATTTTTATTTACACAAAACAGCATATTCACTATAAATCAAAACAACGTAAAATATAATAAACATCAACTTTAAAATAAACTTTGTTTATATTTTAAAAATAATAAATACTAAATTTGAATGAAGATAAAACTTTATCGTACTATAAACTTATCTAACAGTTTTTGTTTGTGATTAAAAAGTAAAATACCACCGGAGATTATATAAACAGCGCACGCGTCTGTTCACGGTAGCGCTTTACATGTTACTGACGCTACTGAAATTTGTAGAGACGTTTTTTCAGCGACACTTCCATTGCGATAGATTCCGTAATAGGTATCAATTAAATTAGATAAACTAACAAAAGAGTTTTGGCGGGAACCTTGAAAGAGGCGTATGGTGCTCTTATTTTATTTCACTTTCTTGGTGTATTTTTAAGTTATATTGAATAAAATTGGTGGCATTTTGTTTGATATAGGCTTATTACAGTGCCCGTGTATAGTGAAATAGAATAACAGTGCGAAAATAAGACCTTTCAGGTTGCCTCCAAAACTACAGTGTAAATGTTCTGGTAAAGTAGCCATCGCTTTACTCGAATAACTTGATTGTAACTCACTTGACTGACATATTATACTTGATAATTTATGTACTTGATATTTACATATTATACTTGATGACTATATTATACTAACTTTTACGCTGCTTACATAAATATGAAATATCGTTTTACTTGACACTGGCAATATGCATAATAGCGATGCCATAATAACAAAAAAAAAAAACTAACAAAAGAGCACAGGCTTTTTTATAATAGGTTGGGGAAAAAGTCTTTTCGCATTATAGTATGTATGAACTTGTTATAAGATCTCTTTGGCTGTAGTATTTGTATCTGGCTGGTTTTGGTATCATTGAAAGTTAAAATTTTAAAGAACATAATTCCAAATTCAAATTAGGCAAATGTGTAATTTTCATTTGTTTTTCGTACTGTCAAGATGAGTGAATCTAATGAAGAAATTCGATACATTTTAAAATTTTACTACAAAAAAGGTAAAAAGGCAACGCAAGCCGCGAAAAAAATTTGCGATGTTTATGGACCTAGTGCAGTGTCTGTGAGAGTAGCACAAATTCGGTTTAAGCGTTTTCAATCCGGAAATTTTGATGTCAAAGATGCACCTCGCTCTGGTCGCCCTATGACGGATAAAATGGATGCCATTTTTGAATAAGTGGAGCAAGATCGACATATCAGTAGTTACGACGTAGCTGAAGAACTGAGAATTGATCACAAAACAGTTTTGGCGCATTTGAAAAATGCTGGGTACAAAAAAAGCTCGATATTTGGGTACCTCACGAGCTCACTGAAAGAAACCTAATGAACCGTGTACTCATTTGTGATTCTTTATTACGACGTAATGAAACCGAATCATTTTTGAAGAAGCTGATAACTGGTGATGAAAAGTGGATCACGTACGACAAGAACGTGCGAAAAAGGTCGTGGTCAAAGGCCGGTCAGGCTTCACAGACTGTGGCGAAACCCGGGTTAACTCGCAATAAGGTGATGTTGTGTATGTGGTGGGATTGGAAGGGCATTATTCATTATGAGCTATTACCACCAGGCAGGACTATCGATTCTGAACTCTACTGCAAACAACTGATGAGATTAAAGCAAGAAGTTGAGAGAAAGCGGCCGGAATTGATCAACAGAAGGGGTGTGGTGTTTCATCATGATGACGCTAGACCTCACACATCTATAGCCACTCAGCAAAAATTAAGAGAGTTTGGCTGGGAGGTGTTAATGCATCCGCCGTATAGTCCTGACCTTGCACCTTCAGATTTCCACCTGTTTCGGTCTCTTCAGAATTCTTAATGCAATGTTAGGTTAACATCACGAGAGGACTGCCAAATCCACTTGTCGCGGTATTTTGATGAGAAGTCCCAAAATTTTTATAGCAATGGGATCATGTCCCTACCTACAAGATGGCAAAAGGTTATCGAACAAAATGGTACATACATACTTTAGTTACATTTAAATAAACTATATTAAAAAATGTTTTGAATTATCTTAAAAAATGCGAAGAAACTTTTTCCCCAACCTTATATGTTCAAGCAATGTCGTATTCTGTAGTTTTACATCCTCGTAATGTTAACGTGTTCGTTCTTAATGTTTTGTGTTGGCAGTATTGAGATGCTTTGATAGTGGCTCTACATTGCGTTTCACTTGTGTTGGGTACTCCGGGTACTGTTACGTGGTCCCATAATTAATTTAGTTAGACCTTAAGGTCTTTTAACCTTAACTAATTAACTACCTGTAGTCTAGTGGTAGCAGGGTACTACTACTATGCTGGTTCGATGCCCAGGTCGGGGATTATCAGAGATAACGGTGTAAAATCCTTTATTTCATGTTCTATTGGGGTGCCTCGGTAGCCTGGTGGAAGCAGGCCACTACTACTACGCTGAGGTCCTGGGTTCGATTCCCGGTTAGGGGGTTATCAGAGATAATGGTGTAAAGTCCTTTATCTCTGGTAAATTGGGATTTTTCCATTTTCTGGAAATTTCCCAGTACCTCGAAGTTTAGTAATGTGCCCGGAGATGTCAACAGGCTCGCCGCCTGTTACATGGATCAGAACGTAATCGGCGAACCGTGGGTGTTAGCGTGTATGCTTGAATGCATGCATTTACCTCTGTCTACCCCTTCAGGGATTACAGGCGTGAAGTTACGTAACCATGATTTATTATCAATATTGTTCTGATGTCATAAAATCGTAAACTATCATAACGCCATTATAATTTGATGGATATGATACGTGATGAATATGACAACGATTACTGGTGGTGGAGTTCCAATAAAAGAGCTCTAGGGCGTAGACACCACCGCATTACCTAATCAATCTGCCGCTAAATGGTAGTGTTTAGCACAGAGGTTCCCAAACTATTTTTTCTTGTAGAAAAAATAGTTTCATTTCATTTGTTAGTTTCATTCCCCTTTCATTTTTTTTCTGGCTTCCGTGGACCCCCGTCCTTGCTACATTCATATCATATTCCCATATTTCCAATTTTTATTCACGCCTACGTAGACCCCCATCGAGTCTCCGATGGACCACTTTGGGAATCACTGGTATGATGTAAGTAAATTGGTACTATCAGTGTATGTGTTGAGATCCATTATCGTGGACCCCCATTTTCATTTCATGGACCCCCAAATTTTTAACGCCGACCCCTTTCACTTTGTCATAGACCCCAGGGGTCGATATAGACAACTTTGGAAATCACTGGTTTAGCACTATCGTGTTCCGGTTACATGGTAAAGTAGTCTTTTTTTATGTTATGGAAGTGGCAAACAAGCATGCAGTTCACATTGATGTTAAGTGATGACTGCAGCCTATAGACACTTAGACGAAGACCAAGGTCAAAATGCAGATGCGTTACCACTCCTGAGGCCTAAGGTGTAATTTCCGGCACAGAGGCTATGCCTCTGTGCCGGAAATTACACCTTAGGCCGTACATTACCACCTGACCGGAACACGATAGTGCCGAACACTACCATTTAGCGACGAGTATATTAGGTAACGCGGTGGTGCCTACGCCCGCGAGCTCCGTCACTGGAGCTCTACCACCAGTAGCACGTACACGTACACTTATAGTCCTGTAATAACTATACCTAACAGAGACACAACAACTAAGATCTCAGAGGTGACAACGCATCTGTATTTGGACCTTTGGTCTTTAATCTCACACACGTCCAGATTTGGTACGGATTCGGTACGCTCCGTACCAAATCCGGACGTGACTTTAGTTCAATAAGTTGAAAATGGTCGACAAACGTCAATTAAGTAAGGTGCGAAAGAGATAACGCTCTATACAGATCTGAAATAAGCCGACATCTTTTCCTGAGGTCGATGTGCGGTATTTCTAGTTGGATACTGTAATTATATTATATTCAAATAATCCTTCCCAATGTCACTATTCCACGAGAAAGAAGTCACGGGCACAGCTAGTAAAATAATATTCCCCGGCGCGTCTGTGTGTCTGTTGGCGATAAACTGAAAAACTACTGTACGGATTTCCATTCCCTCTTCAGAGAGATACTGTGAACCTATTTTGTTTGTCATAGCACTCTAATTGCTCCATTATCGTGACCCACTTGCCTTTGTTTTCATTTAATTAAGACGTGACACGTGTCATCACATATTCTTCCTAATTAAGAGAGGGATGGTACACGTTTCCATTTAAGCAAATCGAAATGGAATGGAATGGAAACCATGAAACATCAGAGTGAATTTCTGATCAATATTTGTTGCATTAAAAATATATAGTTTATTATTATTTTTTATTGTGCAATGAAGGTGGCAAACATGCATGCAGTTCACATTGTTGTTAAGTGATGACTGCAGCCTATAGACACTTACACGAAGACCAAAATGCAGATATGCGTTTGCACTTGCATTTTGTAGATTTTCCAATAGATTAATTAAAGTGGCTAACAAGCTTGTAGTGCACATACATGGTAAATGGATAAGGTAGCTTATAGACATATGCATTAATAATGGGAACCCATTATACATCCCACTGAAGGGCACGAGTCTCTCCCCTTTTTGAGGGGAGGCCTGGAGCTTGCGGATTGGTGAAGATACGGGTAAGTGGCCAATCCGCTGTCGGATGTTTTCAAACCGCCCATAAGGCCTCCGACAAGGTTTAACAACCGGGACCGACGGCTTAACGAGGCCTCCGAAGCATGGAAACGCGCATTTTAATTTGCCACTAGCGGTCACCCATCACACACCCGACCGCGCTCGTAATGCTTAACCGAGTAGATCGCCTATGATCTACACCAGACGCGGGGCCATGCGCGTTTCAAATAAAATAAACTTGTGCATTATGTTTATTTTATTTATTTATTTATTAAAAGGTTCATAGACAGACAGTAAAAATCCAGTGTTTGTACGAATACATTAAATATTTTTCCAAAAACTGATTAAAGAAAAGTAACAGAAACCAAAAATAAAAACAATTTTTGGAATTTTTGTCTGTCTGTCTGGTACGTTATAACTTCGAAACTACTCAACGTATTTGAACGCGGTTTTCACAGGTGGATTACATTTAATTAAGAGCTTTGTGTTTGTTTCGTCAAAATAGGTTAAGGGATCGGATCCACGGGCAACAGCTTGTTTTAAATATCTGTTATGGTCGAAGAAAAGAGATCGTAGCGCGTAGTCACGTAGTCATTCTATCGTAGCCCGTGCGTAGCACCGAATTAAGTACTGGTAAAGTTGTAGCCATCTAATTCCCCACCAAGCCATCTACGATCGGATGTTCGTAGTTGTAGTTATAGGTCGCGCCACGTAAAAAGAACGCTGGAAGAAAGTAGAAGGGATGTGTTCGCGCATCGGTACACTCGCACACGAAAGTACTAGCCCTATTGGTTTATTTTTGATATAGCTTTCGCTTGCGGTTTCGTGTATTGGTAGGCAGATTGAAAACTATATTACATAGAATAACATAAAATGAAATAAAAACACATGACGCGCAGCTTGACCGCCAGCGTTCTTTTAACCTGGCGCGACCTATAGTATTCCGTCATCAGTATTGTAACCTACTTGTTTACGTGTCATTTTTGTAACAGAAAATGTATTTAAAATGGAAAAAAAAATCGTCTTCAAAAGAAATAAAAACTGAATAAACAAAAACTCAATTGGATAATTTCATTTTAAGGGAAAAAAACAAGTAACCTATTAATTATAATAAGACAATTATTTTAATATGGCCTACGTACACTACCTACTCATAAGGTTGAAGTCGGTGCCAAGACAAAGAAAAAATTGAGAGCCTATTTCACTGCGTTTCCAATAGCCGCATTTGGTAGCTTAACATAGTAGGTACTACAACCACACAATATTAGTCCTAACGCAAACACTCTAAGAAAAAAAAAAAAAAACTAAATAAAAACAAAAAAAAATGTGTGTATATGACCTCCCTTAGCGAGTTTCCCCGCGTGTCACAATCCCCATTTAGGACCACGCCCCCGACGCTTCGGGGGCAGATAGGCCCGGGTTACGAGGATTCGCCTCAATCCCCGAACCATCCCCCCCCCCTCCTTTGCGTTCGCGCGGAGGGAAGGATGATGAAGATTAGTAGCTAGTCCTAACGCACGGGCCGAACTATTGGCTGCTCATTTTTTATCAATATAATGGTAGTGGCAAACAAGCATGCAGTTTACATTGATGTTAAGTTATGACTGCAGCCTATAGACACCCACACAAAGACCAAGGTCAAAATGTAGATGCGTTACCACCCCTGAGGCCTAAGATGTAATCTCTTTGTGTCGGAAATTACAGGGCCGCTAAATTATATTACCACCTAACCGGAACACGATAGTGCTGAACACTACCAATTAGCGGCAAGTGTATTAGGTAATCCGGTGGTGCCTACGCCCGCGAGCTCCGTGACTGGAACTCTCATCATCATCATTTCAGCCAAAAGACGTCCACTGCTGGACAAAGGCCTCCCCCAAAGAATGCCACAACGAACGGTCCTGGGCCGCCCTCAACCAATGATTGCCCGCGACCTTCACCAGGTCGTCGGTCCACCTCGTGGGGGGCCTGCCTACGCTTCGTCTTCCGGTACGCGGTCGCCACTCTAGAACTCTTCTGCCCCAACGGCCGTCAGTTCTTCGAGCT
The DNA here is from genome assembly GCA_036365455.1 of Macrosoma leucophasiata. NCBI lineage: Eukaryota > Metazoa > Arthropoda > Insecta > Lepidoptera > Hedylidae > Macrosoma > Macrosoma leucophasiata. Next base: position 19,442,463 of record JAWQUS010000017.1, on the reverse strand, counting down.
ATGTGCCCTGCCCACTGCCACTTGAGTTTCGCTATTCGATGGGCTATGTCGGTCACTTTGGTCCTCATGCGGATCTCCTCATTTCTGATTCGATCTCGCAGAGTAACTCCGAGCATAGCCCTCTCCATTGCTCTCTGAGTGACCTTGAGCCTTCTTATGAGGCCCATAGTGAGCGACCACGTTTCTGTTCCGTATGTCATCACTGGCAACACACACTGGTCAAAGACCTTCTTCTTCAGACACTGCGGTAAATTGGACGAGAAGATATAACGCAGCTTCCCGAACGCTGCCCATCCGAGTTGGATTCGGCGATTGACCTCTTTCTCGAAGTTGGACCTACCTAACTGGACCGTTTGTCCCAGGTATACGTAATCGTCAACAACTTCGAGTGTAGTACCCTCGACCATAACAGGAGTGGGCGTAACAAGGACATTCGACATAATCTTCGTCTTGTCCATGTTCATTTTAAGGCCCACTCGTTGGGAGGCCCTACTGAGGCCATTGAGCATTGTGCCAAGGTCTTCCAGGGTCTCAGCCATGACTACGATATCATCCGCAAATCGGAGGTGGGAGATGTACTCGCCGTTAATGTTGATGCCGAGTCCGTTCCAGTCCAGAAGCTTGAAGACATCTTCCAATGCAGCGGTGAACAGTTTCGGAGATATGACATCTCCCTGTCTCACACCTCGCTGCAGTTGGATAGGTTTCGAGTTCTGGTCCTGAAGGCGAACCGACATAGTGGCGTTTTCGTACAAGCTCCTTAGCACCTCGATGTATCGGTAGTCGACTTGGCACCTCTGGAGTGACTGTAGCACAGCCCAAATCTCGACCGAATCGAAGGCTTTCTCATAGTCCACAAACGCTAGACAGAGGGGCTGGTTATACTCTTCTGTCTTCTGTATAACCTGCCGCAGCGTGTGTATGTGGTCTATGGTGCTAAAACCTTTACGGAACCCGGCTTGTTCGGGAGGCTGGAAGTCGTCGAGTCTGCGAGATAGACGGTTCGTAACCACTCTCGAAAACAGCTTATAGACGTGACTTAGAAGTGCGATGGGCCTATAATTTTTAAGAAGGGTATTGTCGCCTTTCTTAAAGAACAGTACCACCACACTTCTGTGCCACGCCTGTGGCGTTTTTCCCTCGGATATGACGGAATTGAACATCAACTGAAGAGCTTCTAATACTGGCCTTCCGCCCGCTTTCAGGAGTTCAGCAGTGATTCCGTCATCACCCGGCGCCCTGTTGTTTTTGAGCTGTTTGAGAGCCGTGCTAATCTCGTCTAGACTGACGTCCGGGATATCTTCGGTGTAGTGTCGGGTCAGTCCGGCTCTAGGATCTGCTGCCGGACTGTTAACAGGTGGTCGTGCTGTCGTGTATAACTGTCCGTAAAACCGTTCGATCTCTTCTGCAAGCTCAGGTTTCGACGATACGATTCTGTTGTCCTCTGTCTTCAGCTTTGTGAGACGGCTTTGCCCTAAGGACAGATCTTTGGCGAACACTTTAGAGCCCTTGTGCCGCTCTATGGCTGCTTTAATACTATCAGTATTAAAGTGTCGAAGGTCGCGAGTCAATGACTTCGAGATCTGTCTGTTGAGCCGCCTGTACACTAAAGCATCTTCAGAGGACTTCAGCACCATACCGCGCCTCTCCTCCATGAGCTTGAGAGTTGAGCTGGAGATCTTTTTGGTTTTATTCGTAGGGCGGGTCTTGAAAAACTTAGAGCCCGCCGTACGGACAGTTTCCACTAACCTGTTATTGTAATCGTCCACATCTACGCACTCTCTCAGGCATTCGAAGCGATTTTGTAGCTCGAGTTGAAAGCTCTCGGGGTTTTGGATTTGGGCAGGTGCTGGGCGGAGCGTAGACTTCATTAGTCGGGATCTTTCGATCTTGACCTTTATATTCAGTGTGCCTCTTACCAATCGGTGATCACTCCCGGTTTTTACCGAATTGATCACAGAGACATCACTGAATATATGCCGCCTCGTGGACATAATGAAGTCTATCTCATTTTTAGTCGCACCATCAGGACTGATCCAGGTCCACTTCCGGCACTCCCGCTTCTTGAAGAAAGAGTTCATCATGAAGAGGCTCTCTTTCTCCATGAAGTCAGCCAGAGTCTGGCCCCTGGTGTTTCGTCGCCCATATCCAAATCGTCCCACTTTCAGCTCATGATCACCTCGAACGCCCAATTTTGCGTTGAAATCCCCCATGACAACGTTGTAGTGGGTCTTCGAACTATGTATGGCTCTGGAAATGTCCTCATACATAGTTTCTACCTCATCATCGGAGTGTGCGGAGGTTGGGGCGTAGACCTGTATGACCTTCAGTGAATACCGTTTGGTTATTCTGAGTATAAGGTACGCCACTCTCGACGACACACTCTCGATCTTGACAACGTTGTTCACGAGGGACTTGTGGACGATGAACCCGACACCACCTTGGGACAGTTGGTCGCCCTCCCGGAAATAGAGCAGGTTACCAGACTTGAGGGTTATCGAGTCCTCCCCCTGTCTTCGGACTTCCGATAACCCTACAATGTGCCACCGTAACCCGCTCAATTCTTCCTCCAGTTCCATAACTTTCTCGTCAGTCCGCAGCGTCCGTACGTTGTATGTTGCCAGGGCCAGTTGTCGTCGGGTGTGGTACCCTGGCATCTCCCGGTGATTCTTAGCACCCCCTGCTCCACCGTTACCATGACCGGTACCACCATGGTCAGGAATAGCGAAGCTACCGGGGACTAGGGGCCGCTGTGTTTTGTTGTAAAGCATTTTGGGGTGATTTGCCATAATCGCCACGCTTGGCATGCGGGTTGGCGATCGCAGTGGCGGCAATTTTATCACGGGACGCTGCTGCCCATCCCGGATACTCCTACCACCATGGTTTGACCGCCATTGTTCGGTTGACTGACTGCACTAGAGGAAGAATTCCCTCCACTAGAAGAGAATTCTTCCGCTAGCGGGCGATGGGGTCGTCACATCCCGACGCCTAAAACCTGGAACTCTACTACCAGTAAAATACATTAAAACAAAAAAATCCGACGAATTGATAACCTCCTCCACTACACTTCGTGGTTAATAGATAATATTGCAACAATTGGGTCCTAGTCCTACGTAAAATGGGGCGCGAGACTAGGGATCTACGAATCAACGCTCTAGGAGTTTTTTTCTATGAACTTATAAGATACTAGCGGTCCACTGAGGTTTGAAGGTAGACGAGGCACGAGAGGTTTGTCAGAACCGGGATATCTGGCGCTCTACATACTCTGCCTACCCCGTTAGGGACCTGGCGTGAAGATACATACACTGAGGCTTCGGACGGGCGAAATATTCCGGTTTTTTTCTATGATATGAAGGTGGCAAATAAGCTTTTAGTTAACATTGATGTTTGTTTAATAAACTTTCATATTTATAATATTATATTAGTGTGATTACAGAAATATAACAGCTAATATTTCGCAACGCATCTGTATTTTGATCTCTAGTCTTTGTGTGGGTGCCTATAGGCTGCAGTTGTTTGGATGTTTGTCCGTCAAGCACGCCGAAACTTCTGAACGGATTTTGATGAAATTTGTTACACGGATAGGGTATTAGCTGACTTAGATTATAGGATACTTTTTATCCCGAAAAATGTGCCTGTGGGATGCCATGGGATGATTTGATGAGTTTCCACAGGTTACGCGAAAAACGACCTACACGCGGGCAGAGCCGCGGGCAACAGCTAGTATCTTATATGGGGCCAAACATTACCATCTAACCGGAACACGATAGTACTGAACACTACCATTTGGCGGCAGAAAGATTAAGTATTGCGGTGGTATCGGGCCTATACCCATAACCTCCATCGCTGGAGTCGTAGCAGTAAAAAAATTCAATGAAGATCTCACTGCAAATTTTCTTAGTAAATAAATTCATGCTTATGTCTATTTCAATCATAATATATTATGTGAAAACCATGTTATTAAATAACTCATAAAATCCGCGTATGCTGTATACGTATATCATAATCGAAAACGTTTATTACATTGATTTACAATTAGGGATTTGGATCCCTTCCAACATGTTTTGGTAAATAATTTCCGACTTTTTTTATCGATTCATATTATAAAGCTCCTCTATATATGGATTTTATATACCTATTCTCGATCAATTTTGATTTAATTTTTGTGTGCGTGTTTATTAAGTATCATGTAGGTATTTTACGTATTCTTAGTTATTATTAAATGCAGTATTGTTATGAATAACAACATTTTATACCACAATCACGGGGGACAGAAGGTTTATGTTTTATTTAGAAAACTAAATAAGACATCGTATGAACCACAGAATAAATAAATCTTTATTTATCTATTCTGTGGTATGAACAAACGAAAGCTTTATTTTTAACTCATTTAATAGTATCAAAAATTGTCTAATTATTACATGGAATATCTAATCTTTTTTTACTGGTGGTAGAGCTCCAGTGATGGAGTACGCGGGCGTAGGCACCACCGCATTATCTAATGCATTTGCCGCTAAATCGTAGTGTGCAACACTATCGTGTTCCTGTCAATGATTTCCGGTAGGTATAGAGGCATAATATCTTAAGTCTGAAAAATTTGTTTGGCAAAAACCGACAAAAAAGGTACCTATTACTTTATATAAGGAAAGTTCTATGGCCCTGTAATTTCCGGCACAGAGGCATAACACCTTAGGCCTCAGGAGTGGTAACGCATCTGCATTTTGACCTTGGTCTTTGTGTGGGTGTCTATAGGCTGCAGTCATCACTTAACATCAATGTGAACTGCATGATTGTTTGCCACTTACATTACATAAAAAAAAATCCTTACATTCAAATCTCGAGCAAAGTGACTCACAGTTCGACGCTGAATTTCACAACTTGGCAGCATATGACGGTATTGTGTGAAAGTCGGCTACGAAAACAGTGTCCAGATAAGATGAGTGACGTGACGACTGACCGACAAACATTAATATCTAAAAGCTGTCCTCGAGCTTCCACAAGCAGTTTTATTTGAAGTTGACTTTGTATTGCTGAAAATGTATTTGATAATGCTTCTACATCGAACTAAACAATAATAATAGGTACCTACCAATGTAATAATTATACCTACCGATTTGAAGTAAATCCGAAATTATAAGTGGGCGTGGACATGTCGAACGAAGTGCAATTTGGGAGTCACATAAAATGTAAGACCAAGTTGGCATTCAAAAGGCTAAGGCCTTATCGTAGCTTAGAAATCACTGGATTGAGCCCCACCGACGAAGTTAAGAGGAGCCCAGCGAGGGAGCGGCGTTTGACATGGCTCTGCCCGCCACTCGCAGCTGTGGTGAGGAGACGGCTGGGGAAGAGGTGTATGGGTATGTCGTTGGTCCTTCACCTATCCTCAGCCGCCGTCAGATTGGGATGTGGTAGAGCCGCGGAGGGGTGGTTGAGGGTCAGTTCGACCCTGACACTCCTGCTCCCCCGGGGCCGAACTGTATGCCCCTGGATCCCTCCAGCCGGGCATCTTGGGATGCCTGGTGTTGTGAGTGCAGCTTGCGCAGAGACGCTGGGAGCTTATAAGTCTTATACCGTCTCTATAAAGTGAGTGCTGTTCGATATGGTGCCACTGTCTTATTTATCACTACCACCACCACCACCACCGACTTACCATTTACCTTACCGGCGTAAACTAAATGATGGTTTGCCGTTTCATGACAAAAAAAATATCTCTATCTCTGTATCCTCTTTATCTACTCAGCTTCGACTATCCTGAGATTATAGTAATTATAAATTTTGTTTTATACAACAGCGCGTTTTATGCAATGAAAAAAAACGAGACAAAGCTAAAAGCGATTCAGTTTAGGCGTTGCCATAATTTTGTTTCACATATGAAGAAATGAGACGAAGCTAATAGCGATTCAGTTTAGGATGACATTAAAAGGTCAAGGTACGGCCGCTGGAAACAATAACATGGCACCTCAAAGGAATCTGTGACTTTGTATCTAGTTTTAAACAATAACTGAGATGAAAGGTTTTTGGATTGACGTGAACTAGAATCTCACTGTGGGTATGACAAGGGCATTTTACTGGACTGGACTCCATAAGTAGACTTTCGCTTGGTGCCAGACCATGCTTACCAGATTCAACAAAAGGGTGCTTTTGTTGAATCTAACATGGGTGGAATTGGAACAAATAGGATAGGTGTATTTTTTTAATAAATTAACCACTATACGTGGATCTTGCCATATTTATTTCTTATGCCTATACGTAAAATTGAACATATCATGAAATATTCGATCATTGCATGAAATTCGACCATTTCGTGCACATATATTAGAGGAGTTATCTATGATTTCGTGGATTAAAGCCGATCATGGTGGTGAACCATTTGCCTCTTGTTCCATCTAATTTTTAAAGTTTGAACTCAAAAATATCCTGATTGTCTGTTAATTCCACATTAATCCACAAAGATATACAGATAATCGTGATAATGAATCGGTGTTGGAGGTCGTTGTAATTATAAATCGGGTATATTCCACTGCATATCATAATTGTGTTATTTTTAGCAATATATAATCGAACTTCGAACATTATCGTGTCGATCTTTACGATCTTCAAATTCCTTTGTTACCTAGATAATAAACCAATTTATAACTGAATTATATGCTTAATCTTTGACAGATATCGTATTTTATATTTTATCATATCAAACAGAATTGGCAAGGCTCATTGTTTGTTTCTGCAGTAAGTAACAATACCTTTGTAATGTAGATTATATAGACTTTATTTTCTACCACATTTTTTATGTATTATAAGTGGCAAACAAGCATGCAGTTCACATTGATGATAAGTGATGACTGCAGCCTATAGACACCCACACAATGACCAGAGGTCAAAATGCAGATGCGTTGCCACTCCTGAGGCCTAAGGTGTTATGCCTCTGTGCCGGAAATTACAGGGACGTACATTACCACCTGACCGGAACACGATAGTGCTGAACACTACCATTTAGCGGCAAGTATATTAGGTAATGCGGTGGTGCCTACGCCCGCGAGCTCCGTCACTGGAGCTCTACCACCAGTAAAAACCACCATTACCACCACACCATTTATTCATGACGTTAGCTCCCCATATTTTTTTATGTCATAAAGGGGCAAACATACATACAGTTTTAGCTTGTTGGTGAGTAGGTAATATTGTAGTTTATAAACATTGACCATGAAACCAGAGATTTAAATTTAGATACGTCCTGAGGTCAAAGCCTCTGTGCCGTACATTACCACCTAACCGGAACACGATAGCGCTGAATAAGTACCTAGGTGTACCAATGGTAGTACCATTTAGCGGCAAGTAAATTAGGTAGGTACCTAATGCAGTGGTGCCTACGCCTGCGAGCTCCATCGCTGGGGCTCTTCCACCAGTAAAATATATATTCTACATCGGGTTATTCATACATATTTCACCTCAACCCATATCATACTTTGGATAAGTTTTAAGGGGAATTTGTACAGACGCAGAGACAGTCAGGGAACTCTCCACTTATCCAAAATCAATAAAATATACATTTTATTACCATCGCATAAGCTACCATAAGTTCCCTGATAGTATATGCCCTTGAAAATATGCCTAGACTTAGTTAGACTAGGACCTGCCTTCCCGATAGCCACATATCATTCCCATTGTCTTGTTGTTTAGATTGCTGTGCCCTAGAAGTTCTCAAGATAATAATATTCCTCAGCTGTGTCACCTTGAACCTTTTTTTGTAGCATTTTCTACAAATGTTTTGACATGCATGAATGAACAACCTACGTTGTTTCAAAATATCTACAAACATTTCGCAATCAAAGAAATTATTTTTAATTCTTATTCATACCGATAAAAATTAATAACTAAATGTTAGACGCATAAAAGAGCTGTCAAAATAACTATTGGATTGGAAAACATTGCATTGACGTGAAGTAAATTTCCTAACATTCATCAAAAACACAAATGTGATAATTGAACCAAGTTCCACTTAATATTATTTATGTCATAACAACTAAGTGACATACAAGCATACAGTTCTCATTGATGGTAAGTGAATATATAATTTAGCTTAACCCACATCTACATAAAAACCAGAGATTTTAATTACGTTTTGTAGGTACAATATCAATATCATATATGGCGATAGAAATGAGATCTCATTGGGGGCTCTGATCATATTTCTTTTTCAATTTATCTTCTACTCGATTATTATTGTGCAATATTATTTATTTTATTAACTATTTCATATTATGAAAAATAAATCTTCAATCTTTCTTCGAAACATTAGGTACTTACGCACTTGGACAATAAAGTAGCATTATAAGCCTATTTATTATAAAAAAATCGGACGTAGTTTCATCAAAATAAACGTCACAATGACGCAAAGAATAATAAAGTTCAATAATCTCTTCGCATCAGTCATAGGTAAATGGAATAAATATTATCATTCCATTTACCTATGACTTTATATATTTACATATATACATATACATTCCAACGAAAAGTAGGTAAACTTTGTGTGTTTGTATACCTAATCTACAAACATTTTATTTTAATTTACAAAATCATTCATCAATATTTAGAATGAATCATGCAGGATATACGCTATATCCCGTAATGGATAGGAAAAGTCTGCGCGCTAATTTATTAACGTTGTTTTCCTCGAGCTTGTCTCGTGCACTACCATGCGCCCAAAAAGATGCTTGAAGCACTTTTCGTTTTAGATTAAATCATTGTGAAATGAATGTTCAGAGTAAATAATGCAGACGAAACAACATATCGGTATATTCATGGCATACAAAAGATATAGGATATATAAATAGTACCTAGTATCTCCACCAACCCGCATTGGAGTCTCCACTAACCCACATTGTAGCAGCGTGGTGGAATTAGCTAAAAGGGGAGAGACTCGTGCCCAGCAGTGGGACGTATAATGGGTTGCCCTTATTATAAATAGTACCTACCTACACTGTTTCCAAGGTTCGCAATGTGCTGGAAGGGTCCGGGTGACTCCTCACAACTACAAGCCCGGGCCGTGGTAGATTAGATCTTTCACTATTTTAAGTGGCAAACGACCAGCTGAGGCGCCTTTCTACCGAATTGATATTCCATTTTTTTTTATCTCTATCATAGGACTTTTTAAAAACGTCAGAAGGTATATCTACAGTGCTCAACAATAAATATTGGACATCGAGCCGTCGAAAGATACGATAGGCTCGTTTCGACTTCGTAGAGCGTTGCACACCAAAGCTAAGGCGGCCAACTTTCTGAAAATAGCATGCGGCACTTTTTGTGGATAGATAATGTATGGTGAATGCGAAGTATGAAGTTTTGCCAGTATACGTACCAAAATTACATAAAAACACAAAATTTAAACACAAAACACACGCAAACAGTTTTCAATGCATTCACACAATGCGTGTTATATATCTACGTAGATGCTCCGCTGCGCTGTTATTTGCATGCGTGTGTGGGTTTAGTGTAGTGTATGGTTTATGTATGTGTGTCTGTGTGGTTATGTAGTAGCTTGAAAAAAAATAGGCATGGTACGTCAATGCATCGAATGCGGGACATGCGGGACGCATCCAATGTTTTGCGGTACTATTTTATTGATTCTTGTAAGGCGGCATTACATCTAGCATTACGGGACGGTCCCGCAGAATCCGGTATGGTTGGCCGCCTTAACCAAAGCACGTGAGCGACCACTGGTTTTCTACCTAATTAGAGGTTATCACGAAATCCGACACCGTTGTTTGTGCCGCGGCCATAATGGAGAATCAATGCTGATGACGCGGCGAGGTTCCACGACATAGATTAATTGGCGTGACGCAGTACACAATAAACACACGTTTTTCATGCCCCGAAGCTCATATATTTGTTTAGAATGAAAATCTATATATCTATCATCAATCTATACATCTATACAATACAAAGAAATAAAATTGGAGTGTCTGTTTGTAATATGTATATAAATAACCGCTTTTTACTAAATGCATATGAATGTATCTATGCACACGATACACAGGTATACCAAAACACAATTTTTTACTATTTTTGTCTGTCTGTCTGTTATTGAGGATAATCTCGGGAACGGCTGGACCGATTTCGACGAGACTTTCACTGGCATATGTAATAAGGAGTAACTTAGGCTACTTTTATACTAGCTGCTCCTACGACTTCGTCTGGGGAGGTACTGAACAATCATAAATTCTCACGCGCACGAAATCGCGGGCACAGCTAGTTTATTATACCTAAATTTAACTCTTCCGTTACTGAATGGGCGACTGACAGATAACGTACAAACTACTAGGACGTAGAAAGACGAAATTTGGCAAATTTTTGGGGAGTGTGGAGCATTAAGTATGGATCTCCCGTAATACCGTGCCGTTGAATGCCAAGAATTATACACGTATTTACCTACGAAATCTTGGGCGAAAGCTACTTACACTTTACTTTTTACTGGAATCGATAATCCTAAACTCCTTACGGATACGATTGATGCAAAACCCTAATAAATTTTTTTTTTTTTAGGAAAATAACATTCCGGTACTTTACCACAATTTGGGTTGACTTGACATTGTTTGACAATGGTTTTGGGGTTGGCACTGTAAATCTGCTATTTAAAATATGTAATAATGATAACAAAATAAAATACGCTTACACTCACAACCCCATACTAGGTACACATACACAAACACCCACACCCGAAACAAATATCTGTAGGCCATACAAATATTTTTACAACGGCACCCACGACACAGGTTTATACCTAGTGTGGGGTGAGTATAGGCCATTGATATACAAAAACTTCGAGACTGTGCATCTTGGGTTTTTTGTATATCAATGGTGTAGGCGTATTTTTTTTTTGTGTCGGTACGGGGATCGAACCCGTAAGCCTCGGTCAAAACGTTCGACACACCGCTGGACCAAACGTTGCCGTTGACAAGTAGTTTCAAAATTGACTGAATCCAAATCTTGGAACTTTGCTTAGCAGTAGCGAGTGTGCTGCTCGTAGCAGAAGCAGGCAGCAGAACCACTATTAAGTATCCGAGGGAGTTTAGAAAGGAATGTCGGTTCAAACGTCAGAACAGATGTTTGAATCTATGTCAATATGTCAATTCAATGTAAAATATTTTGTCACTATATAAACAAGAAATGTCTCGTGCCTCGTGCTATTGCAACATAGAGCAACTCGGCCCAACGGTCGCGGCGGACCGGAAGGCGGCCATAGCGTTTATTATCAATGCAAAACAGTCTGTCATTTTTTGCGGTGGGAAATATGTGTGACACACTACGAAACTCACACCTTGACTTTAACAAAACACATAAACAATATCACGCACACATTTAAATACCTATCTGGGCGACAGGCATAGGACCATTTTTTTGATCTTGTACTTTGACAGAGTTTGAGAGCCTGCATATTATGGCTACTCCCCTACGGTCCGCCGCGGCCGGTGGCCCGTGTTGCAAATAAATCAACAACGTAACGTTATATAGCATCATATCCTTAAGTTTCCTAGAATTGTATAAACACGAAGAATAGGGTTGTAGAGTTAAGTACTCTTGTACCTAGATATAAGCTTAACAAGCTTAAGACTAGATTGCTTAAGTAATGATTTTTGTAAATATTACGAACAAAATAGAGAAATTTTAAATTTAAATTTTTTTTTCCGGTGTTGCTCACACCGCCTTCGCACAGGTGCAATCTATCGAAAGCGTGTTAAGAGGTGCATGACCACATTCTTATCAGCTACTTGTTAAAGTGATGTTTTAAAGCAACATGTTTTACACTATTTTTTTTGTTGACTATCACGAATCTAATCATCAATTTTGATAGAACTATATTGTTTATTGCCGGTTATAATATGTTATTATCAGGTAGTGAAATACGATAGGTAGGTACGTAAAGATTACAGGCGATGTTTTTAAGGTGCTGTTTGTTTATGAGATACTATAGCTGTTTCCCGCGATTTCATCTGGGTTGTTGTGGTTCGATGTGAAATTTCATCGCAATCGGCCCAGCAGTTATAATATCAGAAGTGTGCGTGTGGGTTTGTGTAGAAGACTAGGATAGCTTAGTGCTTACCTACTCCTTAATGACCTGAGCCTTAGTGACAGGTACAAGCTCCGCGGAGCTAATATTCTAGAGGTCAAAGACTTGAAACGCACCTGAAACATATATTTTTTTAATTTACGTATATTATTTACAAAAAATAGCGCATTCTGGTATCGAACATCAAGTCAAGACTCATTTTGGGTCACTGCGATAATAAACCATCACCATTTCTTTAGAATCTTCAGATTTACTCGCATGTATGCAAAAAATATAATATGATTGACAAGTGGTCCAAATTTCGAATAATCGTTAGTATTACGTAGCCTCCTCGTATTTTTATTTTGTTGTTTTCAAAGGTTTCATCCACATCTACACAGATTTGCCTTGAGCGTCTGTGTACACCGTATTGGAATCCTTCTAAAAAGTAAGTCACGGAGAAGATGTGCTAATGTATTATTTGCAGACCTCCATCGGTACCGACATCACTGTACATTTACAATACACATTAAATTACACCGTGTCATGTACGTATCTTCACGCCTAGTCTCTTACGGGGTAGGCAGAGAGTGTAAAGCGCCAGATATCCCGGTCTTGACGCACCGTGATTCTTCTACATTCATCATTCTCTTCATTCACGCCGATTCCTAAGACTGTTGACCGCAATCTCAGACAGTTCTCGACCTATTTGGTCGGGATAGGTCAGTTTTGGTCTTCCTGGGCCTCTGCAACCATCTACATTCGCATTTTATTTCTGTTTAGTCATTCGCTCATTCGACATTCTTTCTATATGTTCGAACTATCGTAGCAAGCCTTTTTTCCTTCTTACACCAATACTCTCATTCACACAAAGCCTCTTTCTTACATCTTGCCTACGGTATTATCGGTGAGCGATACATCGCAGATCTTCCGCAAAGATCTCATCTCGACCGCGTTTAAATTACTTGCATGCTCTTTTCTGTATACCTAGCTTTCGCTTCCATATATTATTATGTAATAGCGTTGGATAAAGTACAGCATTATGTATGGCTAGTCGAGCTCGCTGGCTTAGATGTTTGTGTGTTTTTAAGGATGTACAAATAACTTCGTAATTCAGGCCTGTGATCCCCGGGTGAGGCAGAGGAAAATGCATGCGTTCAAGTATATATGCAAACACCCACGATTCGCCGGTTACGTCTTGGACTACGTAACAGGTGGTGAGCCTATTGACATCTCCGGGCACACTACCAAGCACCGAGGTACTGGGTACCAGTAAATGTAAAAAGCCCAATAGAACCAGAGATAGAGGATTTTGCACCTTTTTCTCTGATAGCCGACCCTGGATCTAACACAGGACCTCAGCGTAGTAGTAGTGGCCTGCTACCACTAGAACACAATCAAAATTCCATACAAACGCTTAATTTGGTCTCTATTACACAGACATCAATCAGTGACGTGTATTCACACGTGCACCTGTGTGCGTAGCACATACAAAATACCAACCGCCGCCCATAAGAGGGGAGGAGGTTGGGTGATGTGGGGAAATCGGGCGGGACGTTGAAGTGTCCATTCTATACGAAGTATTATATTCTCTGCCACTAGGCTACTGACGCAGTAAAAATCACTGTTGATGATAAACTTTAACCACAAAGCCACTGCAAATAACCACATAGTATGTACTTAATTATCATTTTAGCATGACGTCTTCTGCTGGATAAAAGCCTTCCCAAATATTCTTACAACAAACAGTTCTTGGCGGCCCTCATCCAGCGATTGTCCGCGACCTATTTACTGGTGGTAGAGTTCCAAGTGTAGGAGCTCGAGGGAGTAAGCACCACCGCATTACCTAATCTATCTGCTACTAAATGGTAGTGTAAAGCACTATCGTGTTCCGGTTAGATGGTAATGTATGGCCCCGTAATAACTATCACAGAGACATGGCACTTTAGGCCTCAGGGGTGGCAACGCATTTGCATTTTGACCTCTGGTTTTTGTGTAGATATCTATAGGCTACAGTAATCACTTACCATCAATGTGAACTGCATGCTTGTTTGCCACCTTCCTAACATTAAAAAAACCTTCGCCTGGTCGTCGGTCTACCTCGTGGGAGGCTCCCATCGCGATAACGACCACGCAGCTAATACTAAGGGAATAGATTTAGAAATTAATACTAAATACTAAGGGACGAGATGCTATCTCAAAACGAGCCGCCTACGTAAGTCCATAAAAAAAATCGAGACGGCACTAGACGGCACTTCAGCGGGCAATCGGCGAACGCAAAGCGATATCACCCCAAAAAAGGTGAGCACTTAAACATAAACCACCTTATTCATAAACATATTTTAGCTAAAGTGTTGCTAATCTCTCCTTTGTCTTTTTCTATCCTGCACATTTGACAATGCAACTGACAAAGACAAAGCATTCTATAGCTAAAACGTATCTAATGTTCGTTTATGAATAAGGGGGATAGTTTCCACGGCTGATTTACTACCAAGACTACCAACGTTAAAAGTTCCATAACCTCTTATCTCATAAAAATATTATAATGCTAATAACATTAATACCTTTCAGGTAGATATTCAGTAATTGCCGGCCAATGTACTTGGCCTTGCCGCCACTAACAGCACTCGGACATAAATCATGACTTTTATGGGCGATTGTAGATTATCTATTTTAATAAAACACGAAAGAACTGTTATGGGTGCGTTCCACTAAACGGCCGCAACTATTGCAATGCCCTCTGTATCATTCCACCTAATTCCTCGTTGCGAGCGACTGTTCGAAGTCATAGATGATGACACTGTTCGCGACCGCATCGCGCCCACTTCGCCGACAAAATATTGGTGGGTCGGAGTGGGCTTTCACCAAAACGTAGCGGGAATTCGAAAGATCGATTTCACCATGCTGCTATATTGCGAGCACACAGCGATCAAGATGGGCGTTCCACTTAAAAGATTCGCCGACGACGTCCGTTTTTTCACGCTAATGGAACGGCAATTTCAGCGTTCGTGGTCGATGGCGTTGCGGTCGTTTAGTGGAACGTACCCTTTGATTCGGCACGTGCCAGTAGGCGGGAGTTGCCCTTTGAAGTATCTACTTTGTTTTGGTTTACTTATCGATTAAAATAAAACTAGTTTTAGGATTTATTTCAATGAGTATAGCTCGCGAAAACCAAAGAACATACATATTAATTATCCATGGTTCTTATGAATTCAAGAGACAAGGGGAGTGTCCTTGGTAAAATGATTCCAGTTTTTAGAAGTCAATTTACCACACTTTCAGCAACATGACAAATGATATGTAAAAGTCTCACATAGGCAAATATCTGTCAAATCAATTTAAAAAAACGAAACCGGCTGTTTGTTCCCGGTGTCGTCTGTATTATAATAACTTCGTTGGTTTTTTTTGTAGGTAATGACGACGACAAACCAGCATGACTTCTGCAGTCTATAGAAATCTAGACAAAAATGTGGATGTTAGAATAAGGGTGTTAGAGGCGTCCGTGACGTTAGTTTATAAGTCGGCAGTAGTTCGCTTTTATCTGGCCCACTTGTACTTGCTCTCTTGCTCGTCTGTGATGTCGTCGAGAGCTAAGAGTTTGCGCAATGTTTACGCCCCCAACTTCGTTCAGTGGCATTACTGGCATTTAAGTTAGGCGCATACTGTAGATTAAATAATATAAATGTAAAGAAATACTATTTCTTTCTTCGCACTCTGTGTGTTTACTTACCATGAAGTTTGGTTATAGTTTTTAACTTTTTAATTGTCTGATTTTAAAGAAGAAATGAATTCAGAATGTCAGATGACAGATTTAAATACGAGTTGATTGACAATTGGATAATCAATGAAAATTTTAATATTATATTATTTTATGTTTTAAAAGTGAAAGAATAAACTTTCATTGTCGTTTCTTCTTTACAGGTTTGAGTTCATATTGTTTTATATTACCTAAATAAAATAGTCTCTGTATAAAAAAAACTAACAATAAATCTTCTTTACAGCAACACAAGGTTTATTTCTTTCATGTAGTAAAACAGACTTATAAAACGACAATTTTGTTTATAAAAGATGCAAATGGAGCAGTTACGTTTTGAATTCACGATTTTACCGGCGAATGATGGAAAATCTAATATTTGTTGTGTAACCTCAATCACAACTAAAGATGAAAAAAAATTTGCTATACCAGAGGAATTACAGTCTGTTGGATTTCACGAAGAATTAATTGAGACAGCTGTGTACAACAAAGTAATGTCAGATGACAGATTTAAATACGAGTTGATTGACAATTGGATAATCAATGAAAATTTTAATATTATATTATTTTATGTTTTAAAAGTGAAAGAATAAACTTTCATTGTCGTTTCTTCTTTACAGGTTTGAGTTCATATTGTTTTATATTACCTAAATAAAATAGTCTCTGTATAAAAAAAACTAACAATAAATCTTCTTTACAGCAACACAAGGTTTATTTCTTTCATGTAGTAAAACAGACTTATATAAATATTGAACATAAGTAGGTACTTGAATTAACATAACTGCAATAATTTAAAAATGTATTTTATAAATCTAGTATTGATATAAATCTAATTTAGCCACTTTACACAATATCAATAATTAAATCATAGATAACAATTTTAAACAACATAATAAAGTACTTGGAGGAGGCTTTTACCCGTAGAGGGGTCCATGCAAAATATCTGTATTTGTAGAATTGACAAAAAATTTAATATGTATGCTATGTGAATGTCGAAAAGTGTACTTATATTTTTCTCAAATATTTGATATAATTTAATTTAATAATTTGTAATGACTAATGTATGGATGTTATTGATAATTAATTTTGTGTGGAATTAAATAAAGCTTTATTATTATTATTATGTTGTTATGCATAATTTGCCACGACTTAATAGTATCGGGTTTACTACCACTCACGGGCCTAGGCCAAGTGAGCGTTAGAAGAAATGTCCTTAAAAGTTGTCATGTATTTAAAAATTTTCTAACTAATCTACACGTATTTAAAATTACAGCTTTCTGTAGCTGGATATATGTGTAAGGTGGTAGATCTATTGAGTTTAGTGACTGGTGTAGTTGTTTGGGTATAACAGCTGTAGTTGATAAAACTATGGGTACTATGTCAACTTTATGCAAACGCCACATTCTAACTATTTCGTCTCTCAGATCTATATATTTAGATAGTTTTTCGGACAGTGTGCTCTGAAGATTGTGTGTATTTGGAACTGCAATATCTATAATTAGAGCTTTTTTATTAGTCTTATCTATAACTGTTATATCTGGTCTATTGAAGTGAACTGTTCTATCTGTTAAAATTGCTCTATCATAGTACATCTTATATTTTGCGTTCTCTAATACTGTTTCGGGGTTATATGTTTGCGGTATGAGATTATTTGTAATACGGTATAGGGGGAATTGTTTGCGGTATGAGATTATATTTAGTAGCTAATTTTTGATGAATAATGTTGGCAACCTGGTCGTGTCTATGTTTGTAGTCAGTTTGTACTATGGTTTTACATGCTCCCGTTATATGCTGTATGGTTTCTGAAGAACTGTTGCAACGTCTACATATATCTATTTGGTTGGGTATTTTCATGATAAATTTTCGATTATTATTATAATACTGTAGATGCGCTGCCACTTTGGAGGAATCAGCAATTATGGCAGAGAATATGCAATAATGCTACGTATAGAATGGACACTTCGACGTCCCGCCCGATTTCCTCGCTTCACCCATCACCCTACCTCGAGAGGCAGTTGAATAAACTACAACAGCGAGGTTGCGAGCAGGCGAGCGAGCAGTCTTTTTTTTTAGTTAATTTCGTCACGTAGTCAGTGCGACGATTTATTTCACGATTGTTTTAGGTCATAACCCTACGCATTTCTGTGTGCACGTGTACTAATTGATGTCTGTGTAATAGGATTTTTTTTGTTTTTTTTTTATGTAATGGAAGTGGCAAACAAGCATGCAGTTCACATTGATGTTAAGTGATGACTGCAGCCTATAGATACTCACATGAAGACCAAGGTCAAAATGCAGATGCGTTACCACTCCTGAGGCCTAAGGCGTTATGCCTCTGTGCCGGAAATTACAGGCCCGTACATTACCACCTGCCCGGAACACGATAGTGTTGAACACTACCATTTAGCTGCAAGTAAATTAGGTAATGCGGTGGGGCCTACGCCCGCGAGCTCGAGTATTAAGCGTTTGTATGGAATTTTAGCCTAGTGTCCGGGGTATGGTTATGGTGCCGCGGACCGGAAAGCGATGTTTACGGTACATTACATAAAGAAGTACATTGTGTAATACGATGGCTTTGAGCTGCGTGCGTCTCTGGAACTCTACCATTAGTAGTAACTCTAATTATTCGTAGTGCCGGTCAATAACATTTCAAACGCATCATTACCGTTTTCGTATAAAAATTATGGTGACTATTTCCGCTCTAATTAACGGCCCTATTAAAAATGTCATAAACTGGCGATACAGCGGTATTTACGACTTG
Organism: Macrosoma leucophasiata; assembly: GCA_036365455.1. NCBI lineage: Eukaryota > Metazoa > Arthropoda > Insecta > Lepidoptera > Hedylidae > Macrosoma > Macrosoma leucophasiata. The sequence continues at coordinate 19,423,905 of JAWQUS010000017.1, read as the reverse complement.
ATTTTCGAGCTGTTCATAAATATGCCGTAAAGAGAAAGAGTTATGTCTATTCACTAGAGAGATGATAAAGACATTGTATAGATTACGTACTTAATCATTTTAAATCACATTTTTACAGGTTTCCATGGACGAAGCTCGAGGTCGTAGTCACTACATTAACGGAGTCTGGTACACATGCCTCGTCTGATCTCTCCGAGCTCGAAGCTCATGAGTCTCATGACACTCGCGAGCTCACAGTCAATAACCAGTATACCAATCAGTGGCATTACTGGCATTTAAGTTAGGTTGTTACAGTATGCTGTAGATGCGCCACTTTGGAGGAATCAGCAGTTATGGCAGAGAATATGCAATAATATAACCAGTATACCAATCGATTGACGGGAAAATAATAAAAAATTGTGATTACAAAAACATTAGATTTTATTTTTGGATTGAAAATGGTATAGGTAATTGTAAACAAATGAATATGAAACCAAAAAGGGACCTATTTAGAACTTTGCAATTATTTTGAAAAATGTATTTTTTATGAGAAAAAAAACAGACTATTTTTTTTTCGTTGTTTTTAACTAGATTTGGGAACCAGGAAACTATTAAATAATATTAAAGAATTATTTGTTTTGCTAGATCCCACTAGTCTCTATCAGGGCGATTTCAGACGTGCGTTTTTTCTGCGCGTACCTATATGCGCGTGTGTATAATCGGCAATCGGCAGTGGTTAGGTGTTTCTCCAGGCGGACTAAGGTCATCAGAGGCCCAGGCGGCATTCGGAGGCCCAGACGCACGAGCAAAAAAAAAGTCTAGCTCAGCGTCCCGCGTGCTCTCGTACATCCACTCATCCACTTAGGGCGGCCACACAAAACAGCGATGCGATGCGATGCGATGCGATGCGATGCGATGCGATGCGATGCGATGCGATGCGACGCCGCATCGCAGGCGATGCGCTCATGCGAGCTCACAGATATTTGCAATGCTATGCGAATTCGCAGTTACGGGTGGGCGCGCTTATTCCAAAAATTAAAAAATACAAGATCGGAAGGACACGCGACCAAAATAAAAGGACAATTGCCTCCATGAAGGAGTTAAAGTTAGCCCCCCCCCCCCCTCGCAGCCCGGAGGCGGAGGTTTGATCATGAATACGGAGATAGTTACACCACCCCTGTCTAAAATACACTTAGAGAAGAACGCACCTAAATCTCGACCTTTGGTGGCCTGTGTGTCTTGTGTCTACGCCCGCGAGCTCCGTCTCTGAAGCTCTACCACTGGTAAAAATTAATTAGAGTTTTAGATCTATGATGGTACCAGGAACTCACTTTGAGAATTAGTGCCATCTAGTGGTACAATGATCTAAATAAATAACTGTATTTCTTGTTTTACCGTAAACCTGCCATCTAGCAGTATTATACAGAAATAAAACGCAAAGTGAGACCGACGGACCATAAACAATGTATTGAAATATTTTAAAATTTAAATATTAACTAAACTATCTTGTAATTTTTAATCCCATGTAACAAAGAATATTGCGATGCATGGGTAACTGATACTTAAAAGCAATTTTGATATAATTATGCCTAATATAGAGGCATTCTAGACAGTAGCTTGATCAAACAAATTGTCATTTTGTTACCATTTTGTCTATGCCATACTCTATTATTTTGCGCCTGCGCACTTGACTGATGGTCTACGCGACGTACCTAAAATCATTTTGTGGAAAATTTGAAGTTTGTTGTTTTAGTGACAACTTATTCATAATTATATATGAAAGCTTCGTGCTAATTACTATTCCAGGCGCGAGGCAGGAATATTCTGTGGTGGTCGCCCTGGATGCGTTCAGTCACTAACAGTTCGAGCGGTGTACGGTAGCCATCTTGGATTCGAACAAAGCTTCAGATGTGTAGTTTGTCTGTTTATCAATAATTTTTGTGCATTTTACTGTAAATAGTTTGTATGTTTAGGATATGTACGGAACGTTCGTCCACATGTGTAAATAGCTATGGCTGCGACAAGGAAATTACAAGGTAATTTACAATGTTATCAGGTTAGAGATTGATTGACCCCAACCTATGTAGATACGTGTTCTAGAGTCCTATTGTCCGTCCATCCAGACCTCTGCCGTGCAGGCGAGGCTAAATACTGGCGGACGTGAGCAAATATCGTTTCTTATGTGTACGAGTTCAACATAATTGCGGTGTATTCGGACAGTTGTGAATTACGTGCTTTCATGTGAAGATTTTCGTTGACTGTGACAATAACGTGATATTTGGATGAATTCCTATGGTTGTTCATGTAGGAACACCACGTTTGTGTGGAATAAATGTTGAGAACGCGTGTGACTGTGGTCCGGACGTGTGAATTGCATTCGTCAAACAGGTTTTCGTTGAGCATTTGCAATGTTTGTTGCAGGTGAAATAGAGAGGTGTTTAAAAAAGGTCACAGAAGGGGTGGAGACATTTGAGGACATCTGGCAGAAGGTGCACAATGCGACAAACAGTAATCAGAAAGAGAAGTATGAGGCGGATCTCAAGAAGGAGATTAAAAAGCTGCAGAGGCTACGGGATCAAATCAAATCATGGATCGCCTCCGGGGAGATTAAGGATAAGAGTACACTTTTAGAATATAGGAAACTTATAGAAACGGTGAGTCAATCAATTTTTTTTATTACTAAATCTAGAATAATATTTGTGCGAGACAAGACAAGAACTAAAAACAATATATAAGTGCTATAAATTATAGTTTATACTGTAATGTATTTTTTATAAATCGATGAAACAATATGATTGGATTACTTTTTCTAAAATGTTATTGGTATTTGCTTCAATAGCTTAACCCCCTTATTCATAAACGTACATTAGATACGTTTTAGCTATAGAATGCTTTGTCTTTGTCAGTTGCATTGTCAAATATGCAGGATAGAAAAGGACAAAGGAGGGATTAGCAACACTTTACCTATAATACGTTTATGAATAAGGGGGATAGGTTTTAAAAAAAAATGGTTATGTGATGAGAGTTGTTCAATGCAGTATTTTGTTTTTTAAAATGATGTTTGAGAGAAGGCCAGCGGCATTGTATTGTGGTTGAATATTTACTATCAATGACCATTAAAACCCTACAGCATGCAATTAAAATATCAAAATTGATTTCATATTATTCATGGCCGATATCGACCAAATGGGGATTAAAGATTAAATTCTGAATATTGAAATAAATATGTATAACCCCTATTCCGTCTTCAAAATAAAGCAAAAATATTAATATAAACAATTTATTTAATTTTTTTTTTATTTTGTTTTTTGTGAAAAATATTTCCAACACAACTTTGTTTACAAAATAAATACTACACACTTGTACTATTATTACAATAACATATGTATTTACCTTATGTAACTATAACATTGATGTACCTACTATTATATCTAATTAGAATTCACCGATGAAGAAAATTTGAACTTGCCTTTCAAAATGTTTTATATTTTAGACACTAATGGTGAGATTCACAGACCGCACTACGACCTTACTTTGAGCAAAGTATGCTAAAAACTGTCAGAAATGTATGGGTTTTGACAGTTCGAAGCATACTTTGCTCGAAAGTAAAGTCGTAGTGCGGTCTGTGAATCTCACCATATGATTGGCCTGAATATAAATATTTATAAGCAAATAATGAGAATGATTATACAACAGACATTAGTTTTGTCTCAAAAAATAAACAATAATTATGAAGATGAACTACCACACAAAAAGTCCCCTTATATCCTAGGAGCCCAAAGATATGTTCGCTTGAGCCACATTTGGCCGATATCGGCCACAAACAATAATCAATTGTCATATTTTTCTCCTTAGCTGACAGTTATTAAAAGAAACAAATTATCACATATTGATTAAGTGTTTCAAAGTCTGTCATCTTGGAGGATTATGTTTCTTTAACTTTCTTCAGATGACATAAAACTTTGAGGTCTGGAATGAAGTTAATTAATTTATAATGAACTTTTTTTTGTTCTTACCATAAGATGGCTTTTTGCTTCTTCCATGATTTGTAGAGCAATTAAAATTGAAAATACGTAGGTATGAAGTAACAGAAAAGTTTAGAGTAAAAAACACTCGACGTGTGTTGTGACGTCACAACACACGTCGTCAAAATGACAGCGTTTGAAGAGCTCAAATTTACTCAATGTTTTAAATTTCACTTTGAAAAATAACTATAATATTTTCGGGCCTATTTATATTTTTTCTACGATATAGGATATAAATAAATGATCAATTTAAGACGAAAAATTTTTTTTATGAATATTCCCTATTGCCATTTAAACAGAACATGATAGCGCTGAACATTACCAGTTGGTGGAACTGTAGTAAGATAATTCCATGGTGTCCTCAAGGTCTGACACTGGAACTTTACCAGTAAATATTTTACTTAGTTTTTTTTATTATTCCATTAGTATTCTAACTCTCTTATTCATAAACGTACATTAGATACGTTTTAGCTATAGAATGCTTTGTCTATGTCAGTTGCATTGTCAAATGTGCAGGATAGAAAAAGGCAAAAGAGAGATTAGCAACACTTTAGCTAAAATACGTTTATGAATAAGGAGTCAGTGTCTAGATATGCCATACCAGATACCTTGATTGTGTATCCAAAGTTTATTTAATTGAGGCGCCACTGCATTACCTAATCTGCCGCTAAATGGCAGTGTTCAGCGCTATTCTAAAGGATTGTGTTCCGGTTTAGATGGTAATGTTTGGATCCGTAATAACTATCTCAGACGCAAAACAACTTCGGTTTCAGGGGTGGCACCCCTGCATATTGAGCCATGGTTTTTGTGTAGACGTCTATAGGATTCAGGCCTCACTTACCTACCTAAACTGTATGCTTGTTTGCCACCATTATTACATTAAAAAAAAGATGTATTTTAAACATCCCTTCTATCCCTACTTCCCTACTATAATATTATAAATGCGAAAGTAACTGTCTGTCTATTACCTTTTCACGTCCAAACGACTGAACCAATTTCAATGAAATTTGGTACAGAGATAGAGCTGACTTTGATAAAGAACATAGGCTCCTTAGTTATTTATAAAACGACATTCACGCGGGCTAAGCCGCGGGCAACAGCTAGTACAAAATAAGGAAATACTCTGCTCTATATTTTCACAACTCATGCACAGGTCAATTCATGCTAGAAGTCCTGAATGCTGAGTTCAAATAATGATTTCATGGTTATAACACTGTATACCAATTCCATAATTTTTTTAACATATCAGTACTAGAATGCTTTGTTGTATATTAAAAAATTGGGTAGGTATTCCACCCTTGTCACTTAGGGGTGCCCATAAAAACAATTTACAATCTTTTCTCCGACCTACAAAAATAAACAAAAATTGTTCAAGCTGTTTTGAAGAAGTTACGTTACAAACACTTTTATTTTATATACAACTAGCTTTTGCTTGCGATTTCGTTTGGGAACATCTGTATGGGATAAAAATTATCTTATCTGCTACAGCTAAATATGTATACCTACAAACTTTTTAAATTTCATCGAATTTCGTCCAACCACTTTAGCATGGTTGAGCAACAAACAAACATCCATACATTCACATTTATAATAGTAGATATACACACAATAATTTTATATATTTGATTCTGATTAAGTCTCTTATTAATTTTATAGCCAACAAGATAATTGCATACAAGTGCGCTGGACTTAATTAACTTTTGAACATACATGAAATGTATTAACATTTATTTCTCATTTAGTATAATTGTAAATGTAGATAATATCATAATTTTTTTGTCATTTTTTTTCTATGGTATAATATTAATGACCTTATCCACTTGAACAATAATAACTTAAAGATTTTACTATAATTATATGAATAATTAGTATTTGAAACTCACTGACGCTTTGTATGATTATATAAATTTTAGTTCTTATAATTTTAATCCATACACTAACAACGATGCTTAGATGAAAGATAATGGTAGCAACGGTAGGGTCTCTCATGTTTATCTTTGTTGATCTATCTTTCACTTGTTGTCTGTTCTAGACAATATTTTAATTTAACATATTAGATTAGGTAATGCGGTGACACTCACGCACTCGAGCTCCGTCACGAAAGCTGTACCACCAGAAATAATCTTATATTGGTATTATAAAGCAAATATGAAATCATTAGACCAAAATCGTTATAAAAGCATAGAGCAACTCGGACCACCGGCCGCGGTGAACCGGAGGAGAGTAGCCATATGCAGGCTTTCCCCTCTGTCAAAGTACAAGCCCAAGGAGGCCTATGCCTGTCGCCTAGATGTTTAAATGCGTGCGTGAAATTATTTATGCATTTTGTTAAAATCAAGGTGTGAGTCTCGTAGTAATAGACGATTTTTGTAGTGTGCTTGTGTCACACGCATTTCCCCTCGCATAAATTGACAGACTGTTTTGCGTCAGTAATAAGAAACAAACGCTATGTGCAAAAGTAATAGATCGACAGAAAAATTTTTATGGTCATTTTTTAATATTAATTAACATTTGACCTTTCGGAAGTATTAAGCAAACGAAGCAAAAACATTAGATGCCAAGCAATTAAAACATTAATTCCCTCATACAAACGTCTCATGGAACAAAAGGCGAACTTAATGCAATTACCAATCACGCAATGAATGAACGCTCTGAATGTTTAATAGCATTTATGAATAAAATGATAAAAAAATCTAAAAACGTGTTAATAGCGACAGAAACATGTAGCGCATGTTTTCGATACATTTTCTTTTGTTTTGCCATGCCAAGTGTATGTATGGTTTTTGTTGGTAAACAAAGGAATGTAGGTAGTTCGGCCTGCAGGTGACGTTAATTGGTATCAACACATTGAACCATCTCCGTTTGAGGAATAGAAAGATACCTAATTTCTAATCTTATTCTTATCTATCTATAATTAGCTATTGCCCGTGGATGTCGTTTTATAAATATTTTTTCCTGAATTTTCTATAAACCTCACGGAGCCCGAGACCTTTCCAACGAATGCAAAACCGTGGAAATCGGTTCATGCGTTCTGGAGTTATAGCGTCAGGAAGGAAAACCCGACTTATTTTTATATTATAGAAAATCAATTGCTGTCCGTTAATCCCGCTAAAACTCGAGAACGGCTTTACTGATTTGGCTAATTTTGGTTTTAAATGAATTTTGGAAGACTAGGGAAGGTTTAAAAGGTAAGAAAATATGAAGAAATTGAAGGGAAATAGTAAAAACCACATTTCATTTCCCATACAAATAGTCCGTATCTATCAATCCTTTGACACATTATTTCATTCTGAGGCAATACGAAGTTTGCCGGGTCAGCTAGTCTAATATAAAATTATTTTCTTGTTTAGATACTACATATAGGTACTTACATTTCTAGAATATTTTTCGTCAGCGCTTAGATAGTCAAAAGTGTTTTAATGAATCATAAAATTCATTATTTGGAAATAAGAAGGCAAGACTAATCATACTGAAGTCACAAATTACTTTAACGACTTTCATAAGAACTCGAGGGTGTTTTGTCAAGGCTTTTGTTCACATTGATGGTCATCGAGTCCTGCAGCCTATATAGGTACATAAAAAAGTAACTTCACGCCTGTAATCCCCGAAGGGGTAGGCAGAGGTAAATGCATGCATTCAAGCTTATATGCAAACACCCACGAATCGCCGGTTACGTTTTGGCCCATGTAACAGGTGGCGAGCCTGTTGCCTTCTCCGGGCACATTACCAAACGCCGAGGTACTGGGAAACTTCCAGAAAATGGAAAAATCCCAATTGGACCAGAGATAAAGTATTTTAAACCGTTATCTCTGGTAGCCCCCGACCCGGGAATCGAACCCGGGAACTCTAGCGTAGTGGTAGAGGCCTGCTACCACTAGGCTACTGAGGCATTGATATAGGTACATCTACACAAAAACCAGAGGTCATAATGCAGATTCGCTGCCATCCCTGAGACCTTTGCCTCTTTGATAGTAATGGGAATGATGACTTTCTTTTTAGTGTCTTTTCAAAAAAGTATAGGAAAAATAAATAAATATTATCTTTGGCCGTCCCCGACGCCCCCCTATAGCTACACCACTGAATTTAGGTACCAACCTAGAACAAACATGCTCTCCCCTAAAACTAACCTCTTAACTATATCGTCGGCTGGCGAACGCCCTTACTCAGAAACATTTAATTTTTGCGCGCACTGTACATTGCAGTAGTCAATGATCATCAATGTGAACTGTACTGCACGTTTGTCACAAAAAAGTCCCTCATAATAACGATCAAGAGTCGCGACGCGATAAATCGTAGCTGTACGTTTTTTTTAAAATGCCGCTGCATTGTAATTCTTACTTGCCGTCAATATAGCGGGAAGACTTGGTGTCTTTTATTTTAAAGAAAAATGGAAAGAAAAATTTGATTTCAGGTGAGACTCGAACTCGCGGCCTACTGGGAATCTAGTCCAGCCGCTCTTCCAATTGAGCTACTGAAGTCCTGCCCGATTTATCAAATCTTTCCTTCACATTTATTGCCTTGCTTTATGGTAGCAGTAGCGCCATCTATTGCCAACCATGCTAGTTAGGCAACCGATATAATAGACTTTTCAGTTTATTGAATATCGTAAAGAAGTCGCTTTTACCCTTAATAATTGCAAAAAGCAAGGCAATAAATGTGAAGGAAAGATTTGACAAATCGGGCAGGACTTCAGTAGCTCAATTGGAAGAGCGGCTGGACTAGATTCCCAGTAGGCCGCGAGTTCGAGTCTCGCCTGAAGTCAAATATTTCTTTCCATTTTTCTTTAAAATAAAATATATTTCACAAGCATGTGTTAATGCGAAATAATATAAAAACAAGACATGGTGTCATTTAAAAAAAATAAGGTGCAAGTTGAACTCGCGATCACAGGGTTTTCTGCAATTGGGATATTTCTTGTACTAATCTGAATAAACTATACTAAATTAGAAAATACATTTGAGATCCTCATTATGAGACTTTTTATTTGATATGTCACACAATATAGTTTGCAAAACAATTTTCTTATGTTTAATTTATCCCCTATAAGTCCGCCATGTTTCAAATTTATTACCCAACCAACATTTTAAGATTTTGTTGGTAGGCCTACGAATTTTTTGGCTTAATTTGCCTTCAAGTGTACGAGATGTGAAGTACAAAATACTATGAACGTTGCACTCGATGTCGCGTGAGATGAGCCAGATGGAAGCACACTTGCAACACGCGACGTCGAGTGATTGGCAATGAACGTGTTACATTACCAATCACTCGATCTTTCGTTATTCATCCATGTGCGCGTCACTAATTTGCATATTTATATCAAATTTCCACTAATACCGTCCAGTACTGTGACAGACAGACAGACAGACAGCCGGACATACCTACGAATGATCTTATAAGGCTTCAATTTGTACGTTTTCATGTGCGGAACCATGTAAACAACAATTGAATGAGCGCGGGATAAGAACTATTCTGCGAAGTTTCAGACACACTTCCCGCACCTAAAATGATAGGCGATCTACTCGCCATATCTATGTCACGGTATCTGAAAAAACATCTAATACGAGAGAATTTCAAATAGCGTTACCGCGTAAATATGTAACAGGAGCGCGGGTCCATTTGTTATTTTATGAACTACCGTTGCACTGGTTTGGGTTGCAAGATACGGTTTAATATTGAATTTTTATGCAGGCTCTGAGACAAATATGATTTGTAAACTTGTTTCTTTTTTATTATTTTTCTGGTTGCAAAGCCGCAGGCTTAAGGAACGGGTATCTCCGGTTTACCTAATGTAATTTATATTAATAAATAATGGCAACCCATTATACTGCTACCCACTGCTGAGCACGAGTCTCTCCCCTTTTTGGGGGATAGCCTCCACCACGCTGCTCCAATGCGGGTTGGTGGAGATACGGGTTAGTGGCCAACCCGTTGTCGGATGTTTTCAAACCGCCCATAAGGCCTCCGACAAGGTTTAACGACTGCTATCTATCGATAGCAACCGGGACCGACGGCTTAACGTGCCCTCCGGCACGGAAACGCGCATTTTTTAATTTGCCACTAGCAGTCACTCATCACTCACCCGACCGCGTCCGTATCGCTTAACCGAGTAGATCGCTTACGATCTACACCAACCGCGAGGCCATGCACGCTAATGTAATTTACCTGGTGCTAAATAAGTAATGGTCCTTTAGAAGCGATTCGTTAAGTAATGTTAGACTTATTTCAATCTTACAGGAAAAAAGATTGCACATCGATCCTGGAGATTTTTTTTTGGTGGTTTGTTAAAATATTGTGACGATTACTACTCAGATTTATCAAACCATAATTTTGACCATATTATCGAACTAGCCCCAGTAGTACGTGGATACTTAAGTGCGTGAGACTGACTGACTTGCATTCGGTCAGTTTTTCTTTTACCTACCATCCAGATGAAATACATGTCAGATTTTGACAAAAAAAAAATATTTGAACAAACCGTTCTCGTAAACAGCGTAAAAATGTTTTTTTTTGTATTCCAGCAAATGGAAAGGTTCAAAGTGGTGGAGCGAGAGACGAAAACAAAAGCATACTCGAAAGAGGGCCTAGGAGCGGCGCAAAAGCTGGATCCGGCGCAGAAGGAGCGCGAGGAGATGTCCGCGTGGCTCATAGCATCTATTGACGCACTTAATTTACAGGTGAGCTACAAATAAAACCGTACGTAACTTGGAAATAACGTTTTCGTAGGTTTTCGCGAGCTTCATACATTGTAGAAATGAAATTTTCTCGCGTATACACCGTCGGTCGCTTTCCAACCGACCGAAACGTCGGGTGTAAGAAGTTTGGGAGTCTTGTATACGCGAGAAAATCCGCAAGTTTAATTTCTACAACGTACGTAACTTCACGCCTGTGATCCCCGAAGGGGTATGCAGAGGTAAATGCGTGCATTCAAGCATACATGCAAACACCCACGATTCGTTGGTTACGTTTTGGCCCATGTAACAGGTGGCGAGCCTACTGACATCGCCGGGACTTTACCAAATTTCGAGGTACTGGGAAATTTCCAGAAAATTGATAAATTCCAATAGAGTCAGAGATATAGGACTTTACACCATTATCTCTGATAGCATGGTGCTATCAGAGATAATGGTGTAAAGTCCTGGAATCGAACCCAGGACCCCAGAGTAGAAGTGGCAGAAGCAGTAGCCTAGTAAAAGGCCGCTACAATCAATTAAAGGCCCTGTAATTTACGGCACAGAGGCATAACACCAAATGCCTCAGGAGTGGCAGCGCATCTGCATTTTGACCTCTGGTCATTGTGTGGGTGTCTATAGACTGCAGTCATCATTTAACATCAATGTGAACTGCATGCTTGTTTGCCACTTATAATAAAAAATAAAAAAAAAAAATATCGAAGTTGTTGCCAAAAGTCTCCTTTCCTAATGTTACAAATGTCCATAAATACCAGCTTGGTCCGCTGGCTACAATGACGCGTCATTCGTTGACGACCCAGGTCATATAGGCAGCTGTTCAAAAATACACCAAAAGCTTACTTCAGTTTCAAATCCTCTGAATTTTAGATGGGAACTTCGATCACGTTCATTTAATACCTCCTCTGAGTATCTGAAACGCTTGAGTCCTTTTTCGTATCCATTTTGACCCATTAGAAAAGGTCACGGCATCGACGCCGTGGGTCAAGGTCGCATCAGATATTATGACATAATGTTAAATGTAAACGTAGCTCCCACCCGAAAGACTGACCGATTCAAAAGTAAAATGCGTAAGTAGCAGCTTTTTGAAATTTTTGAACAGCTGCACTAAGGGCGCGCCCCCTGTGTACACAGGTCATATTTGGTTGAGATATTCAAGAAGGGGGCCACCAGATGACCGGAAGGGAGTAGCCATAGCGTTTATTACCGATGCAAAACAGTCATTTTTGCGGGGTAAATGCGTGCGACACACACGCACACTACAAAAATCGTCTATTACTACGAAACTTACACCTTGACTTTAACAAGATACAGAAACAATTTCACGCACACATTTAAACATCTAGGCGACAGGTATAAGCCCATTTGGCCTTGTACTTTGACAGAGGGGAAAGCCTGCATATGGCTACTCCCCTTCGGTGTTGCTCTATAGTTCAGCACTACCGTGTTCTGATTAGGTGGAAACAATGCTGTAATTTTCAACACTGAATTCAATACATCGTTCATTTAGTGCAGTTTGCTAATGTACCCTAAATGTGACCTAGAAGAACTGTTATCCGCTGTAAAGCGTATGTTTATCGATATGGCCCGATATGTTTTGAGTTGATACGTTTTTATTTTTTTGTATTGATTTTATACACTTCCTTATCAGAGGTTAGATTTGCCAACGGCGTTTTTTTTTTAAATTGTAATGTAATGCATATAGATTATGCAGTTCACGTTGGTGTATTGGCGTCGGGACGTGGCGACCCCACCGCCCACTAGTGCAGTCAGTCAACCGAACATTGACTGCGGTCAAACCATTCCAATGGGACGGTAGTAAGAGCAATAACGCAAGATGGGCAGCACTCGTCCTGCGATTCTACTTCTACGATCTTCATCGTCCCTCCCTCTGCGCGAAGCGCAAACGGGAGATGGTTCGGGGATTGAGGCGAATCCTCGTACCCCGGGCCTATCTGTCCCCGAAGCGTCGGAGGCTTGGTCCTAAATGGGGATTGTGGTTCGCGGGGAAACTCGCTGAGGGAGATCATATGCACACATTTTTTTTTATTTGCTTTGAGCTTTTTAGCTTATTTAGCACATTTCGTATCTTTGTTTTTTTTTTTTTCACAATATTGACTATTTTTTTTTGAGCATATTTTTTCCCCCTCAGCTATTCTCCCGCGATAAAACTATCGCCACTGCGATCAGCAGTGGACGTCGCGCGTCGACGATATTATGATGATGATCATTAGACTTAATTTACGTGTTCCAATTGTTGAAATAAAACTAGTTCAATGAGTGCAGCTCGCGAAAACCTAAGAACATACTATGTTCCAATTGGTAATGTAAAGCATTAACATTCTAAACTTATCGATTGCAGATTGATCTTTTCGAGTCAGAAGTGGAATCACTGTTAGTTGGTAAGAAAAAACGACTGGACAAAGAGAAACAGGACCGCATGGAGGAGCTCAAACTGAAACTGGACAAGCACAGGTTCCACATAAAGAAGCTCGAAACCCTGTTGCGGATGCTAGACAACATGTCCGTTGAAGTTGAACAGGTTTGTTGGATTCTATTATTATGGTTACACAGAAGAGTAATTCTCATACAAAGCACAATAAACAAGTGACAGCGCGGCTCGTTGCTTTGGGCTTGACATTGATAGTTGCGTCGTCATGGCAATATAAAACAACACATCATAGAAACTGCCTCAGTAGCGTAGTGGTAGCAGGCCACTACTATTGCGCTGGAGGTCCTGGGTTCGATTCCCGGGTCGGGGACTGTCAGAGATAACGGTTTAAAATCCTATATCTCTGCTTCTATTGGGATTTTTCCATTTTCTGGAAGTTTCCCAGTACCCCGGAGTTTGGTAATGTGCCCGGAGATGGCAACAGGTTCGCCACCTGTTACATGGGCCAAAACGTAACCGGCGAGTGGTGGGTGTTTGCATGTATGATTGAATGCATGCATTTACCTCTGCCTACCCCTTCGGGGATTACAGGCGTGAAGTTACGTTACGTTACATCATAGAAATTTTGATTGTTTTAAATATTTTAATTGACAGACATTCCCTTTACCAACTGTCAACAAACTAGCCACTTTTTGAAAGTGTAATCACAGTTATATCATCACTAATTCTTAGGAACCAATGCTATACAAGCATCAATATGATCAACAGCTCGACTTTTTGTGAATGAATTGATTTTGTCCTCCTTCGTGCTTTTTATTTTTCGTCATTTTACTATTTGTTGGCTAATTAGTGGACTACAAAAGGGTTGCGTTGGGGTTGGTGGACTAGATTCCCAGTAGGCTGCGAGTTCGAGTCTCGCCTGAAGTCAAATTTTTCTTTCCATTTTTCTTTAAATAAAATACAAAAGTGTAGAAGGTAGACGAGGCACGAGAGGTTTGTCAGAACCGGGATGTCTGGCGCTCTACACTCTCTGCCTACCCCGTTAGGGACCTGGCGTGAAGATACATACATACATACATACAACATACATACATACATACAAAAGAGTATTAACAATTTTTTGATGACTGCACCCTATAGACACCCACACAAAGACCAGAGGTGAAAATGCAGATGCAATACCACTTATACATCAGGCCTGTACATTACCACCTGACGGGAACACGATAATAATAATAACGATAGTGCTGAACACTAATATTTAGCGGCAGATAGGTAATGCGGTGGTGCCTATACCTTCGGGTCCTACTTCCACCTACACTGAAACTCTACCACCATTAAAAGTGTAATAACTATAATATTATTCCTTTATCTGTAACTTTCCAGATAAAAAGAATAAAAGAAGACGTAGAATACTACATAGTGTCGTCACTAGAACCGGGGTACGAGGAGAACGACTACATATACGACGATATCAATGGCCTCGATGAGATTGAGCTCAGCGGGGTCGGCCTACCCTCTTCAGCTACCACCGACAGTAACAACAGCAATTCCGGAGGCTCACCCACCAGTATACTATCAGGTATTTGATGTGTACTGTTGTTACCCTATATTTTATATGTGGTGAAGTGGCAAACAAGCATGCTGTTTATATATTTTTTTTGTTATAAAATACGCATACACTCACTGCCCCACAGTAGGTATATAAACCTGTGTAGTGGGTGCCGTTGTACACTTACATCAAACACCCAGACCCGAAACAAATATCTGTAGGCCATACAAATTTTTGTTCGGGTGCGGGGATCGAACCCGCGACCCTTCGAATCAAACGGTCATCTCACACCGCTGGACCAACCGGGTCGTCACATTGATGGTAAATAATACTGTAGCTTATAAAAATCTACATGAAATCGGAGGTTTTCTTGTTTTTTTTTTTATATAATGGAGGTGGCAAACAAGCATGCAGATGCGTTGCCACCCCCTGAGACCTTACATGTTATGTCTCTGTGATAGTTATTATGGGGCCATGTAGATGCGTTGCCACTCTTGAGGGCTAAAGTGACGGAAATTACAAAGCCGTACCACCTGACCGGAATACGATCACGCCCGGAGTAAAGGGTACAATCTAGGTGTTGACGGCAGCTGTTAAGCGCCGACACAAGGCTAGACGACGGCAGGCATTGCAGCCACTACTTCACGGAGAACAGCTACCCTGGGTCGGGGACTGTCCCCGACCGCTGGTGGTGTAGGTGAGTGGGCGTAGTGGCTCGATCTTACCTATCGGTGGCGTATCCGAATACCTGCGACTCTCAGGTCAGACAGTCGTCACCACACCACTGGAGGAAATGAATTGTCAGTTACGGTAGAGTTCCAGTGTAAGAAATAGAGGGCCTAGGCACCATCGCACTACCTAACCTGTCTGCCGTCAAATGGTAATGTTCAACACTGTTGTGTCCTGGTAAGGTGGTAATGTAATAATCTGATAACCATCACCACACCGCGGACGCTCCGCCAAAATTCCATACAAACGCTTCATATGGTCTTTATTACACAGCATCAATCAGTGACGTGTATTTACACGTGCACCTGTGTGCGTAGCACGTAGAGAATACCAAACGTCGCCCATAAGAGGGGAGGAGGTTGGGTGAGGCGGGGAAATCGGGCGGGACGTCGAAGTATCCATTCTATAAGTAGTATTATTACATATTCTCTGTCATCCACAGAGACATAACAACTGAGGTCTTAGGGGTGGCAACGCATGTGCATTGTGACCTCTTGTTTTATTGTAAATTTCTATAGGCTGCAGTCATCACTTAACATCCATGAGAACCGTATGCTTGTTTGCCACCTTTGTTACATTAAAAACAAAATAAACGCTTGAAAGCACACGAAATCTTCCAAATTAGTCGAAAGAGTCACAGTTTCAGTCCGTGAAAAATGTCTTGCCCATAGAAAATCATTGTTTGTTTGTTTTTTTTTTAATATTATGGCATCGCTATTACGCATATTGCCAGTGTCAAGTAAAATGATATTTCGTATTCACAATCAGCGTTAAAGTATGAGTCCGTCGGTCAATTATAAGTCAGTCAGTCAGAGTCACAGTCCGAAATTCGAGTAAAGCGATGGCTACTTTACCAAAACATTTAAAATGAAGTTTTGGAGGCAAACTGAAAAGCCGTGTTTTCGCACTGTTATTCTATTTCACTATACACGGGCACTGTAATAAGCCTATATCAAACAAAATGCCACCAACTTTATTTAATATAACTCAAAAATACACCAAGAAAATGAAATAAAATGAGCGCACCACACGCCTCTTTCAAGGTTCCCGCCAAGAAAACATTGTTTGTTTTATTTCCAGGCACAAGTCCAGTGACGTCACCGACGCTAGACATATACAACCACTCAACAGACTCCCTAGACGTCGATAAGAAGAAAAAGGACGAGGTTATAGCGAAAGTAAGTACCACAATTAACCCACTCATTCATTATATTATGCATTTATATTCACTATCATTGACTTCAATTTGTACTGTTCATGATAATTTATCGTTGCTATGAATATTATTAATGTCAATAACTTTCTTGTTATATTTTTTAATTATGTTGGTTAGTTTTGGGTTCAGACGGTTTTGCGAGGTGCACTTTTTTTTGTCTATTACTTTTTATATTATTGGTGAATTAATGAGAAATGTTCTAGAACTGTAGTTCTTGTTTGTTCAAAGCTTAAGCCAATGGCAACCATATAGTCAATTTAAAGTGATTTTCCCCGTTTTAAAGTTGAAATAAAACAGTTCTCTCGCTGTATTAAATAACTACAGTAAAGTTATTATTAAGCTGTTGAAGCTCTATGATACAATGCCAAGCAGTATTTATGGACCTGCTTATTACAAGAAGGAGTCCATTACTGCTCGACCTGAAGTCCTGGGTTCAATCCCCATGTCAAGGAAGGCAACAAGTGAGTCAGCCTCTTTTCTAGGATTGAACAAGGTAATGTAAAATGTTAAAAGGTTTGCTCAGATTCCAAAGCACAACTTATCAATTTGATTGTTTTTATGTTACGGAAGTGGCAAACAAGCATGCAGTTCACATTGATGTTAAGTGATGACTGCAGCCTATAGACACCCACACAAAGATCGAGGTCAAAATGCAGATGCGTTACCACTCCTGAGGCCTTAAGTGTTATGCCTCTGTGCCGGAAAATACAGGGCCGTACATTACCACCTGACCGGAACACGAAAGTGCTGAACACTACCATTTAGCGTCAAGTAGATTAGATAATGCGGTGGTGCCTGCGCCCGCGAGCACCGCCACTGGAGCTCTACCACCAGTAAATTGTTGATTCAATAGTTACTCGTGTAACTTCAACAAGAGTGCACCGAACAAGACCCGAGAAGCCAAAACTAACCGGGCCGCTAATGGTAAATGATGTGTGTTATTTGCAGCCGGTCAAACCGCTGCCGCTCCGTGCGGTGACCTGCAGCGTGGTCAGTAATAGCCCGTCTAACGTTAGTTCCTTGCTCAATAACACCGCCGCATCCACCAATAGGTCAGTCCCCTGACAGTATACTCATGTACACCGGCGCCGCCCTCCGAACCTCTCCACACATTTGGCTATTGATATTTTAGTTAGAGATGGTATCAACACTTAGTATCACTTAAAACTGGAGCGAATTGATCTGCTTACGCTTTTTGAGGCCTCACTTGACTTCGATTTGATGTTAGGTGATTATTGAGACATATTCAAAATTTGAGGACAACTTTTACTCTGGGGCCATTTTTGAAACCGCGAAAACAACCAGCTACATTATGCGAACAGTATGATACAGGTATCTAAAAAATATTTTGTTATGCATCATTTTAAAGCGCTAAATGTACAGTCCATCAATCAGATTGTGTTATTATTTTTTGCTATATTCACAAGTAATTTCAGAATTTAAAGTGAGTGTAAAACCAGATGAATATTGTTAATTCTCTCACCATATAAATTGGTAATTTCATATTGAACTACTCTGTACCCAGCAGAGTAGTTAAGACAGTTAACGTGGATGTTAAGTGATAACTGCAGCCAGCATATCACATACACATGTGTATGTGATAAATACATGATAAATGTAACACCCAGCGCCCTGTCTTAATTGCTAGATGCTTTGTTTTTTTTTTATTAATATATTTTAAAACAAATCTTATATTTTTATTCACAACTTAGTAAATGGTTGTTCTTTATTTCAACAATATTATTAATTATATTTTGCTTTTCACTTTATATTTTAAATACAATGGGCTTATTTCATTTGTGACTTAAATCTTGTCTCTCAGTTGAGTGTGGCTATTTAGCAGTTTTATACAAGGTGTAACGGAAAGGTCCAACAATATTTCAACAGTCCATGCCTATACTGATGTTGACTTCATCCCATAAGGTCTTTTTCTCTTGAGAATGTAAAAAATGGCATCCATTTTATCCGTAATAGGGCGACTAGAGCGAGGTGCATCTTTGACATCAAAATTTCCGGATTGAAAACGCTTAAAACAAATTTGTGCTACTCTCACAGACACTGCACTAGGTCCATAAACATCGCAAATTATTTTCGCGGCTTGCGTTGCATTTTTACCTTTTTTGTAGTAAAATTTTAAAATGTATCGAATTTCTTCATTAGATTCACTCATCTTGATAATACGAAAAACAAATGAAAATCACACATTTGCCTAATTTGAATTTGGACTTATGTTCTTTAAAATTTTAACTTTCAATTATACCAAAACCAGCCAAATGCAAATACTACAGCCAAAGAGATTTTAATACAAGTTCATACATACTATAATGCGAAAAGACTTTTTCCCCAACCTATTTTAATAGATGAACACCATTTAATATTCTTGGACCTTTCCGGCTACACCTTGTGTAATCTGTCATATCGCCATATTCTTCTTTCGCGGTGAGATTTACGACCAGTGAAACTAACTTAAATTTTCAGGGAGGTTTTGGAGATTTAACACTGAGAGGGTTCGGGGTCGGCGCCGTCAAATGTCCCAATTTTTTTTTTCCTCATTGACCGGTCGAAAACAATTTCTCTATTGCTGTTTCTGCCGCTAAACAGTATCTTTTACCATTTCTATAACACTTGAGAAAAACTTTTCCACGAAGTTTTTTTCGGCCCCGCACCGTAGTTGGAATTTCTAAATTCACACATCGCCATGGGGATACAACGGAACGCGTTGTGCCCTCATTATATTGCATGCCCATCACATCATTTCATTTGTTTGCCTGTCATATTTTCGTAATAAAATTCTAGTAATGATTCGATCGTCCAATGCGACGGACTTGTCTGACGCGTGTTTAACAACCGATTTGTTTTTTTTTTTGCTTATCTTGTCAGCCATCCAGCCAAAATGCTGATTGTTGCATAACACATGAACTTGTAATAAAGTCAAATTTACTGTAAGAATTTTATTACGAAACCAATTTCTTTGAATTTCTCGATATAGTAGTCACAATATTGGTATGAATTTTGTTTATTTTCAATGTCGTTAAATCGAATAAAGATTGATTACAATCGAGAAATCATGTCGTCATTTGTCGACAACACCGCCTAAGTCTAGCAGATAATCTGTGACGAGTCTAATTTACGGAATTAAGCTTGCCTGTGTAATATTAGTACGATTAATGCGCTAAACGTTAACCTACTGCGACGCGAATTATAATTGCAAATAATTTAATATACCGTTAAATGTTAAGTATAACATTCCTCTCTTACAGAGGTAATAGAGGAAGTGACTTAACAAGGCAAGACTCTGTGCTTTGCTTAGCTAAGTTTTCTGTGTAATATTTAATTCCGACTATCATATTATAAACTTTGCAATGCAAATAACTATACGAACTACAGATTAGGCACCACTATTGTGTTCGACAAGTGCGCCTAAGACCAGACATTGTAATCAGATAGATTGTTTAAATTATTTCGCATTAACACATGCTTGTGAAATATATTTTTATTTTTTTTTAAAGAATCGGGCAGGGCTTCAGTAGCTCAATTGGAAGAGCGGCTGGACTAGATTCCCAGTAGGTCGCGAGTTCGAGCCTCGCCTGAAGTCAAATTTTTCTTTCCATTTTTCTTTAAAAAAAAATAAAAAAAAAATCAGATAGATTGTTGGTTATTGTTATCATCATAAATCGAAGAAGGAGTAACCCTAAAAGGGATGATAAATAAACCCTTATTTATTTAAGTGACGTACTCATGAAGTAGTTGGTGTATATATATATAAAAAGTGGCACCACGACTTTGACAAGAAACGATACCTACCGGTTGTTGTGTTGTTATTTGTCAAAAGTTGTTTATAGTTCGTTTAGGGCGTTGTCTGTCAATTTATATTTTCTGTTTTAATCTTTTTTTTTTTTTGTTGCGTTGTTTTATGTTGCCATGACGACGTAACTGTCAATGTTGATGCTGACAGTTGACCTTTCAACGACTGCAACGAGTCGCGGTGCTACTTTTTTATCGTGCTTGGAATGAGAGTTACTCTTCTATATACTTATTCGTGGGTCAGTTCTAAGACTGTGTTGCTGTAAAAAGTCACCGTGAATGATTTTCCTTACTAGTGAAAGTAGACGTAGACCTATGTAAAATTTTAAAGCAATAAATTATAATAGAAAAATGTTGCAAATTCTGTCACAGACTTAAGCGGTGTTAACGATACACGTTAGTGATGAGTGCGCGATCGTTTAGTGTGGAGTGTGCGTGTGTTTGCAGTATAAACTCAACGGGTCTTGGCCTGAGCCTCGGCTTGGCGGGCCTAGCGTCGGGCCTGACGGCACTGTCGGGCGCGTCGACGCCCAGCAAGCCGCCGCCCAGTCCGCCGCACATACATCACGTCAGGCCGGTTAACACTGGTTAGTTACATTATATGATCATATTAATCTCACATAGCTACGCTGCGCTCTCCATAGTGCAGAGTGCTCTTTCTTTAAGCTACGCCCCTACTTCTTCGACTGGGACTTGGCAGAACTACAGTTATTTCGCAAAAAAAAAAACGATATCGAACAACAGCGGCAGCAATCTGATACAAAGCAGAGTGCTCCTTTTTGTCATGAAATTTACTCAAACAAGCGTGTGGTGTTAACTTTTTTTATGTAATGAAGGTGGCAAACAAACACACAGGCTATAGATATCTACACAAAAAGAGCTCAAAATGCAGATACATTGCCACCCCAGTTGGTCTCTGTGATAGTTCTTACGGTGCCTCTACCGGAACATGATAGTGCTGAACACTACCATTCCGGCGGTGGTGCCTACGCCCCCGAGCTCCTACACTAGAACTCTACCACCAGCAAAACTGTATTTATTTCGCTAGGTAAAGCGGGTTGTTCTTTTTACCTTGTCATGAAAGCGATACACATTCTTGGTAATAGCAGAAAATATGTATTAATACTACATATAGGATGGATACTTCGACGTCCCGCCGACTTCCCCGCCTCACCCAACCTCCTCCCCTCTTATAGGCGACGTTTGGTATTCTCTATGTGCTACGCACACAGCAGCACGTGTAAATACACGTCACTGATTGATGTCTGTGTAATGGAGACCAAATTAAGCGTTTGTATGGAATTTTGGCGGAGTGTCCGCGGTGTGGTAATGGTGAAATTCACAGACCGCACTACGACTTAACTTTTTTATTCTGAAGGAAATTCGTAGTCTTTATGATGGAGTAGTGCTTTATATGGTGCTCTAACAAGCTTCCGTAGTTTAGAAATGCGATTTTTTTTTTGCGGCTCCGACGATGGTCGCTCGTTTACTCCTGGATACGCAAGTCGATGGGCGAGATTCAGGTAGTAAGTATTCGCTTTCCGATGGTCAGCGCGAGTAGTCATAGAGATACCGATTACGTAGATTCTCCCTTTGATGCAATGAAGTTGACAACGAGGTACATCTTGTCTCAGTTTATATAGTTGCTTTAAATGTTGAATTTACTTATTCACGTATTTGGATTGTATTTTTTACATAATTTGGAACAACGTAGGATTGGACGCTTCTGCAATTTGTCAGAATGCCTGCCACATTGTAGACAATTTAGACAAGGGTGGTCGGTCCTATATTTGGGGTAATTATAATATATATCAATTTATAATAAACTATATTAGGTGATACTCAAATGCAACAATAAACTTTCCACCGCTTAAAAATTGGCAACGAGCTACACGAATTTTGAGTGTAGAGATAGGCACCACCTAATACTATAGCTCGCGCCAGGTAAAAAGAACGCTGGCGGTCAAGCTGCGCGTCATGTGTTTTTATTTCATTTTATGTTATTCTATGTAATATAGTTTTCAATCTGCCTACCAATACACGAAACCGCAAGCGAAAGCTAGATAAAAAATAAACCAATAGGGCTAGTACTTTCGTGCGCGAGTGTACCGATGCGCGAACACATCCCTTCTACTTTCTTCCAGCGTTCTTTTTACGTGGCGCGACCTATACCCTTGCCTATGACCTCAAAGTCAAAAACTCTTAATTACTTTTGTTGTGTAGGTTGAACTGTAATTAATGACAGTCATGTCGAGATAAGAATAATTATTGCACAAGATTTTAATACTGTCGTGTGCATTTTATGTTAACCTATTTATGTTTTTGGATTGAACGTTCGTATTCGAAACTGTGACTATTATTTATATAGTTTTACTATCCCAAATATAGACGTAACAGAGTTACATTAAATAAAATATTACCACCACAATCCCAGTGCATACGATGCAAATATTGATTAATGACTCAGCGGTCAGCGCTTAAAAATTAACACGTCACCATAGCAACGCCCAGTCAACAACGATATACGTACGCGTTGTTTACAAAACAAAGCCGCCGCCAGTGAATGGGGCACGACATTCGCGTTCATTACGTCCGACCACTGGCGCCGCGCCAACGTTCGTGAACCCCGCTATATTGGCCCGCGGCCAACAATGACACAGCTACTCAGTCGCTAGGCTGTACCCGCGCGGACCTACGTCCGATTGCTAATTACAAAAAAAAAACAATGCCTTCCCGCGCAAATGACGGATAAATATGGACGATGGTAAAACAAAACGGATTGTCTAAATGTGTGTGATGTGCATGTTCTTTAAAATTTTCGTCCCTCGCCAGTGTTGATGGCAGTGCGCAGTTATGGCTTTTGCGGATTTGTTATGTAATGTGTGTTATTGTTGATGGTGAATCTTTGTTAGTGAATGGGACGGCCAATTACTTACGGTGGCTTGGCTTGCGATCACGTGGTTGTGACGTGACGGCGTAAAGCCAAAAAAATGCTGTTAGTTGACACCGTATGCTCGGTTCTGTTGTTATTTTATTTATTCTGTATTAAAAATCAATGACAACTCTCCCTCGAGAGAGTGTATTTGAATTTTGTTTAAAATCATTCAATTGGCATGTTTGCCAAATATTTGTATTGTCCATTTATAATACATACTACTGAAAAGATTATTCTGGCAAGTCGTTCCTCGCATTTTATGCTCTGTTTATTGTAATAACGATTTGAAATTGACTTCACGCAGAGATATTTTGATAAAACTACGCATATGTGTAAAATTTATTGGCAAGGGCGCGTTTTAAAAGCATGCAAATACAAAAAAAAAACCAAACGTAACAAATAATTTAATTAAGTAATAATAGTAATAATAAATAGTTAAGTTAGTAATAATAGTAAAAAAAATAAGTAAGTAATAATTAAATAAGATTAAAAAATACACTAAAGTTTTAGCGAAAGTAACAAACAGCAATTGATTTTTAAAAATTGCATGGCCTGTCCAGTTTTGGTTATACATCAAAATAAAAAGTGTACTTCATAATGGCGGGCAATTGAAATTTGAATTTATAAAATTATTGATTTTATATCACGAATATAATAAGATACGAATTTTGCGGATACATGTTCTCGACTCAGAATAATATTTTTTTACGATCTTTAATTGTTAATAGGTTTCGATCGAGTCTACCGTAGATCTGTGGCAGAAAAAATGACATGTAATGTCTGTACTTAGCTTCTTATTGGCGGATGTTAAAAATTGAATATTAACATTATGCATTTTTAACCACTAATGTCATCAACACTACCACCACCATCACCACCATCGTCACCACCGCCACGATCACCATCACCACTGTCACCGCTACCACCTCCACCACCGCCACCACCACAAACGTCACCAACGCCATCAACGCCACCACCAACACCAACATCACCAAACACCTATGCCACCAATGTCACCAAAACCTAATGCCTCCATCGCGACTAAAAACCACCACCACCACCACCAACGACACCATTTACACCAAAGCCACTAACGCCACCATCACCACCACCACCACCACCACCACCACCACCACCACCACCACCACCACCACCACCACCACCACTACCAACACCACCAATGCCACCAACACCCTTACTCCACCAAATACCTAAAAAATCTGTAAAAATTTGAGGCGTCTACTTGCTACCATTATTATTAGCGAACAAAAAATATATGAAAAAAAAAACACGTTTATTGTATGCCCCTTTAAAAACCCCTTAATATTTTCATTTTCTTATATTTTGTACTTAATTTTGTAGATATAGCGGTAGCAGAAATACATAATTTGTGAAAATTGTAGCTTTCTAGCTACCTATCACTGTATATGAGATACAGCCTGGTGACAGACAGACAGACGGACGGACAGACAGACAGACAGACAGACAGACAGACAGACAGACAGACAGACAGCGGAGGATTAGTAATAGGGTCCGTTTTTACCTTTTAGTTACGGAAGCCTAAAAAAGATAGAATATAGAGAATAGTTTCAAATGAGCATTTATTGAAATGATGATTAAGTATTCATTACACATTCAATACTTTTCAATCTTTAAAAAAAACAATACACATAATAGTTTATTCATACATTTTATAAAGTTTATGAACGCATGCATAAATGTCAATCATTACTTACAGATTTTGACACAAAAAATTGACAGCTCCGAAACTAAAGAACTTTTAGAGACAATAACGCATTTTTCAAGTATTCGTAAATTTTTCTTATTTTTAGATGTATTCTGCTATTCGTGGCGGAGACAAATCCAGCAAATCAAAAACCGTGATAATTAGTCCAGCAGATCTCGAGTTATAAGTGTTGTAATAAACCCGACTTTGTTTTATATATATAAGATTTTTGTTAGTTTCAAGCCTGTTGCATTTTACAGATTCCAATTAGCTGTAAATTAAGCCTGCATAAAATTGGTGTAGCAACGTTATATATATTGCACGAGTCGGTAAATTACTTGCCATAAAAAATGTTTTTTTATTTATTTACTAGCGGCCCGCCCCGGCTTCGCCCGCGTTGCTCTGCTCCTATTAGTCATAGCGTAATGTAAGCTATCCTATCTCTCAAGTTGGATCGAACTGCACATGGTGTGCGAATTTTATTATAATCGGTTAAGTGGTTTTGGAGTCCATTGAGGACAAACATTGTGACACGAGATTTATATATATTAAGATTAGAATCCAACGTAAAAAGGTCAAACGTACCGACACGACTCCTTTAAGTGAAGTGACGTAACGATGTAACTTCACGCCTGTAATCCCCGAAGGGGTAGGCAGAGGTAAATGCATGCATTCAAGCATACATGCAAACACCCACGATTCGCCGGTTCCGTTTTGGCCCATGTAACAGGTGGAGAGCCTGTTGACATCTCCGGGCACATTACCAAACTTCGAGGTACTGGGAAATTTCCAGAAAATGGAAAAATCACAATAGAACCAGAGATAAAGGACTTTACACCATTATCTCTAATAACCCCCTACCCGTGAATCGAACCTAGGACCTCAGCGTAGTAGTAGTGGCCTGCTACCACTAGGCTACCGAGCCAGTTAAGTGAAGTGAATCGGAATATAAACGTTCAACCATATCCGAATAGATTAGGATGCCTAGAATCTTTGAGGTCATAAAATGGAATGTACTTAATAAAAATATGGCGTCGGGACGTGACGACCCGACTTCTGCTACCGCAGTCAGTCAACCGAACAATGGTGGTCAAACCATTCCTATGGGGTGGTAGTAAACACAATAATGCAAAATGGGCAGCAGCGTCCTGCTATAAAACTATTACCACTGCGATCGCCAATCCGCATGCCAAGCGTGGCGATTATATCATATCCCTCTTAGGGCTCCCAACACATAACTGCGAGTTTGCATCGCATCGCAAATATCTGCGTGCTCGCACGAATACATCGCCAGCGATGCGGCGTCGCATCGCAGTTGTGTGTGGCCGCCCTCATTGGGATGCTTTGGTCCAGCAGTGGACATCTTTCGGCTGATATGATGATGATGTATTTTATTTTATTCGGAAGACAAACAGTGTTTACAACAAGAAAAGATAATAAAAAAAAAATAATAACTTTAAACCATTTACATGTCTTCGCATAAATAAATCTTAGTGCTTGTACAGTCGCATCAAAAAAAAAAAGAAAAAGAACCATATCAAAAAAAATACATATATTTATACAAAACAAAATGTAGATATAGATCAGAGGTTCTCAAACTATTTTTTCTTGTAGACCTCTTTAATTTTTTTTCTGGTTTCCGTGGAATGTAGAAAGGAGGGGGGGGGGGCTCCTTTCTACATTTATATCACATTCCCATATTTCCAAATTTTATTAACGCCTACGTAGACCCCCATCGAGTCCCATGGACCCCAGGGGGTCTATATGGACCACTTTGGGAATCGCTGATAAAGATAATTACACTATGATTAGCTACTTACCTAAGAAGAAATGATGAATAAAAATATCCCCTTAACATCCGGTGTATTCGAAACTCTGCCTGGAGAGCGACCGAACGATAAAAGCGTTTACCCAACAATCGTAAGGCATACGACAATTTTCGGAAGACACCTTCGTAAAGCGACGCTGTACTTAAAACAGCAAAATTTTAATGATATCCGACACCATTCGTTTCACGCGAACAAAGTACGAGGTGGATCCAAAAGTTCGAAGCCCGACCAAGAAAATGAAAGAAAAGTGGGTCTCTTCTTCTCTTCTCCTTCAAACAAATAATCACAGAAAATGTATATTGTGCAGTATCGGAATGAAACTGCGCACAATAAATCAATAGAAGACACACTAACAAATGACGGTAAATTTAAAAAGATGTCATGTCTCCTTGTAGTTTGGGCCACGAACTTTTGGATCCACCCTCGTAGTAATAATAAGCTGGTGGTGGAGTTCCAGTGTAGGGACTCGGGTATCAGTCGCCAAATTGTAGTGTTCAGCACTATTGTGTGCCGGTTAGATGTATGGCTCCGTAATAACTATCATAGAGATGTAACAAAACAACTAATGTATCAGGAGTGGCAACGCATCTGCATTTGACCTCTGGCTTTTGTGCAAGTCTATAGGCTGCACTTATCAATTAACATCCATGTGAATTGCATGATTGTTTGGCACCTTTGTTATTTTAAAAAAAATAATTTTAAGTCGCCACTAGTCTTTGGGAATCCGGATTACCCAAAAATTAAGATATTATAACCCATAAGCTTTTGAGCTTTGACAATTTTGAATATAATAAACCAAAAAAATATCGTACCATTTCGTAGTATCTTACTGCAGCAAAAATGTACTTAGTGTATATCGTGTAATGTATGTATGTAGACGTCTACATATATATCTACATAAAGTATCCATAAAACATGGATTTATATTTTTAAAAAGTGTACTTACTGTAGATAGCGGCAACTCAGGAAATAGGAAGATAGGGAATATAACTCCTACATTATGCATAGGCGCAACTTATCAAATCCCAGCGAAATGATCCAGACACGTCCGTTGGCTGACGTAGGTGATGACTGTGGCTTCAGGGACATAGTCCGAATGTGTAAAATTGTGTTGCACCAAATATTTGTTAAAGTTTTTTTTTATGTAATGCAAGTGGCAAACAAGCATGCAGTTCACATTGATGTTAAGTGATGACTTCAGCCTATAAACACCCACACAAAGACCAGAGGTCAAAATGCAGATGCGTTACCACTTCTGAGGCCTAAGGTATTATGCCTCTGTGCCGGAAATTACAGGGCCGTACAAAAAAGTTAAAGCTATTGTAACATTTCAAATCCTTCTCTAACTTCAAAGAAATCTGACTATTAAGATATTTGTTAAACTTATTGTAACATTTCGCGTCTTTATCTGACTTTAACAGATTTCTTGAAGTTAGAGAAGGATGTGAAATGTTACAATAACTTTAACTTTAACAAATATCTTAGTGCAACCCAGGCTAAATGTTTAGATATAAAACTTATAAAAAGCGGTGCATTATTTGTATTAGATAAAAAAAAATCAAAATTATGAAAATATGTGAAAGCAAATCAAGCTTGATTAAAGAATAGACAGTGCCTCACCATTGCGTAGTGGTCTACTTCATTAAGGGTGAGATTCACAGACCGCACTACGACTTTACTTTGAGCAAAGTATGCTTTGAACTGTCAGTACAGTATGAGTTTGGACAGTTCGAAGCGTACTTCAAAATAAAGTCGTAGTGCGGTCTGTGAATCTCACACTTAGACTATTGAGGCAGTTTAAACTGCAACTCTACCACTCTTATTTTGCTTGTTTAATTCTTTTATATTTTTTTATGTGCATGTACTGTAAATGTCCATATCGTGCCTCTCTTTAAACCAGTGATTCCCAAAGTGGTCCAGATAGACCCCCTGTCCGTAGGAGACTCGATCGGGATCTACGTAGGCGTGAAAAAAGAATGAAAATATGGGAATGTGATATAAAAATAATTTTGTATTAAAGCTGTTATATGTTGCTATGCCGAAGAGGGCTTCATGTTGATCTTTTTATGAATATTACCACCTGTGTACACATGATATGCAATAAAAGACTTGAACTTGAATTATACATGTAGCAAGCACAAGCGGTACTCACTTCGGTGGACCCCCCGTCCATCGAAACGAGAAAAATTGAAAATGGTCTACAAGGAAAAATAGTTTGGGGACCTCTGCTCTAGACCAAATAAAGTGTTTTGTATTTACCACCAGTGACTATGATAACGAGCCTTCTGACTTGCACAATGTTTTGCAGAAGTACTGGAGAATGGTCCGGTGTCAAGCACGCCCGCGCCAACGTTCACATTACTCCCGCCGCCCATACAGCCTGTGCCCGTGAGTACCTATTCTTTTTTTTTATGTAATGTTGGTGGCAAACAAGCCTGCAGTTCACATTGATGTTAAGTTACCACTGCAGTCTATAGACACCCACAAAGCTGTCCAGAGATTAAAATGCAGATATGTTGCCACCACTGAGAACTTAGTTGTTATGTCTCTGTGATAGTCCTCATGGGACCGTACAAATGTAACTTCACGCTTGTAATCATCAATCAATCAATCATCAATCAATAGGCAGAGGTAAATGCATGCATTCAAGCATACATGCAAACACCCACGATTCGCCTGTTACGTTTTGGTCCATGTAACAGGTGGCGAGTCTGTTGACATCACCGGGCACATTACTTAACTTCGAGGTACTGGGAAATTGCCAGAAAATGGAAAAAACTTAATAGAACCAGAGATAAAGGACTTTACACCATTATCTCTGATAGCCCCTTACCCGGGAATCGAACCCAGGACCCGGGCGTAGTAGTAGCGGCCTGCTTACACTAGGCTACTGAGGCCATACAAATATTCTTATTATACAACGAGCTGACCCGGCAAACGTCGTTCTGCCATAGAGCAAAGTTTTAGCCTTGGTCTTGGCTGGCTTGGCGTAATAAATTGATTTTGCCGAGCGCTATTTTATTGCAACAACTTCTAAAATATTATTTTAATTTAAAAAAATGTACGTGTATGAAATGCTTAAAATATTCAAAACCAAAATAAGCCAAATCGGTCCAGCCGTTCTCAAGTATTAGCGAGACTAACGAACCTCAATTGATTTTTATATAATATGTAGATAGATATCTAATGCCTGATTTACACTGGTAGACTTTCAGTTTAGGGACTCGAGGGCGAAGATACCACCGAATGCTAATCTAAATCTAGTCTATCTGCCGGCAAAAGTGTTCACTATCGTGATGTTCAACTGGTGGTAGAGCTCCAGTGTCGTGTTCGGATCAGGTGGTAATGTACGGCCCTGTAATTTCCGGCATAGAGGCATAACACCGTAGGCCTCAGGAGTGGTAACGCATCTGCATTTTGACCTTGGTCTTTGTGTGGGTGTCTATAGGCTGCAGTCATCACTTAACATCAATGTGAACTGCAAGCTTGTTTGCCACTTCCATTACATAAAAATAAAAATGTAGTTATTCGTCATCTCGCTCGACAAAAATTCGCAAGATCGGGCGACATGGCACCTTTTGAATTTACCTAATAATTCTGTAGTCAACTCGCACGCATGTGTAGATGTCTATCGGTTACAGCCATCACTTGTAAACACACCACATCCATGTAAATTACCTGCTTGTGTGCAACCACAATTTAAATCAAAACTGTAATTTCCTTTTATGCACAGATGCCTTGCGTAACATTTAATACATAACAAAATACAGTTATATAACTGGCCATTGTTCGTGACCGAATCCAATAAATCTGTGATGACAGTCGTGAGTCACACTTGTATATATGACATGAAAATAAAGCATTGACGTAGATGCTAAGTTAATTATTCTGCGGCCCATAGACATCAACAGAACCTGAGGTATCAATGCAGGTAAGTTTTTTTTTTCCTCCTTTTTTAGGGTTCCGTAATAAACAAGGACCCCTGATAGTTTCGCCATGTCCGTCTGTCTGTCTGTCCGTCC
This sequence comes from Macrosoma leucophasiata, assembly GCA_036365455.1. Classification (NCBI taxonomy): domain Eukaryota; kingdom Metazoa; phylum Arthropoda; class Insecta; order Lepidoptera; family Hedylidae; genus Macrosoma; species Macrosoma leucophasiata. Next base: position 19,393,010 of record JAWQUS010000017.1, on the reverse strand, counting down.
TCGGTTTAGCGCAAAAACGATTGGTACTAGAGACTTGAAATTTGGCACAAGTATACAACTTAATCACGCCAACAAAGTGGTAGAATAAAAAAAATGAGTTTTTTTTTTAGGGTACCTCCCCAACATGTAACGTGCGGATATTTTTTTTTGTTTTTCATTTTCTATATAGTGTTGGATATCGTTGGATAGGTCTTTCAAAAATGTTAGGGGTTTCCTTATATCGATTTAGTTAACTGTTCGTGATTTATTAAGCTTTAAAGTGCCAATTTTAGTTAGAGTCAAGTGTCCACCCCCTCTACCATCTAAACGGTTGTTGTTAGAAATTAAAACAACGGCAATAGTAGCTACATATAACGAAATTAAAAGGAAAACTATCACACCTCAATTGGCTTTACATGTTTGCGAGTAAAAGTCGACCAAATGTAATACTCGAAATTTTTCAACAACTCCATAGAAAATATTTATATATTTTTTTCAAAACATTAATTAAACCTAAAACCTACGGAACCCTACACTGCGCGTGTCCTGACACGCACTTGACCGGTCTTTTTTATGTAAGGAAGGTGGCAATCAAGCACCCGGCTCACATTGATTATACAGTTCGTCAAATTATTCATCAATGACATACCCTACCTTCAATACCCCTTATAAAAACAATAAAACACGTCCAATCTTAAAAAAAGACCAAATAAAGAAGTCCTACCTTCAATCGACCAAATAAAAACAAGCAAACTAATAAATATCAATGTTAAAATAACCTCAGACGCGGGTACTTCTATTGAACAGTGTTTCAATCGGCCATGTTTTATTGTAGCAACAATGTAACACCATCGCGCATCATGTATTTTATGTTTACCGTTGGTCGTCAATGATGCAATGGTGTGTTCTACTGAACAACTAATTAGTGTGATGTGCCAACCATGTGTATGCGTAAGTGTTTATCGTGTGCCTATATTTCCTCCTGCAATTATTATTTATTATAATGGTGATATGACGAAACTGAACGACGCCGACGTAGCCTTGTTTGAAGTATATTGTGCGTTCGTGGATAAAGTGCATATTCTATTCATTTATTGTTTTTATTGATTATTGGAATGCACGATTGGTTGTGTTTTGCGTTAAAATATGGTGGAGATATTAGATCCTATTTGTTAAGTAATCAACGCTCTCAGATCGCGTAAATGACTAAATAAACATATGAAAATAAAACGTGACTCATTGAAAAATGTTCTAAGTTATTTTTAGGTATAATTATGTTATACGGGTTGTTGAGTTGGTTGGTTGAGAGACGCCAATAATGGAAAGAACGGTCGCCGTAACCGAAAGCGGCTAGGAGGATATATATTCAATTCTAAAGGAGATGTTGCAAAAATGTATGGACCTCCGGCCATATATTGTACACAATATCATTAACAGGCAAAATCAATACAAAAACGTTTTTTACTGCATATTTTCACTTATTAAGCTTTGTTTGCAGTTACAAAATATTATTTGCAGTTAGAATTGCAACTCAAACCAACATGGCGAATATGGCGGGCGATGTCATTTTGACATTTTAATTTTTTAAATTATATAAAACTTGGAGAAAAAAGTAATATTTTCTGAATACTATCGAAATCGATTTCATGTTAATACTAAGAACTTAAACTAATCGATATCTAATTTAAAGAAGCGTCGGCTGTGTCGCCGCCATGTTGAATATCGTTGAAAATGATAAAATCGTTTGAATTAAATGTGGTTGTAACTCTAAAATATATACTTGAATAAATAAATTGCATTTTTTTCGGATTCTTCTTTAATTTAAACATTTTTTGAGGATGTGTACGATCTAGAGCCGAGCTCGCAACATCTCCTTTATACGCTGTTTATACAGTCTTTTCGAGGTATCATTATATATGTGTATCATTATATATTTATCATTATAATACCGTTTATTTCAAGCGAAACTTTATATATATAGATTTTGTATAATAACATTATTTGCTGAAACTGGAACAATGCTCAAATTATATCATATTACGTATTTGTGTATTTACAAAATAATAAATTTCTGGCGTCGATTCATACAAAGAATTTCCAACAAAAAAGTTTTATTTATGAAAATATATTGACGTATTTTTTTATTGGAAAGTATATATTTATATAATTTTATTCAAAGGCACTTTGAATTTAATTCAGCGTCTCCACTACTGCTAAGCTGAGGTTTTGGCTTCAATTCACGGGTCGGGGGCTTTCTGATATAATGGTGTAAAATCCTTTATCTCTGTTTCTATTGATATTTTTCAATTTTCTGGAAGTTGCCTAATACCTCGGTGTTTAATATCCACCAATTTGTTTCGTGGCCTTTTGTTACATGGGCCAAAACGTAACTGGCGAATCGTGTTTGTTTGCATGCTTGAATGGATGCATTAACCCTGTCTAGCCCTTCAGAGTTTAGAGGTGTGCAGTTACGTTACTAAGAATCATTGTAGATTAATATGAGTGAGATAAATCCATAGTTTTTTTTTAATAAGCTCACTGAAGTAAATGTTACTCAAAGGTGTTTATTTCGACAAATCCAAATAGATTCGTCGCAATGACTTGATCATCAAAGTCTACTTGATTGCGTCACCTTAAATCTACATTGTACTCGTTCCACAGACATCAAAGAGCGCATCGACGACGGGCGTGCCGTCGAGCGCGGCGGTGTCGGCGGCGAGCGCGGTGACGACGAACGCTGTGACGGTGAACGCGGTGTCGGCGAACGCGGCCAGCGGCGTCGACTCCGCCGCCACCTCCCCGCTCACCGTCAACGGCCCCAGCCAACCGCCCCCACATCCACACACGCCGCAACACATACTAAACAAGTGAGTTGGAACTAACTTAGGTCTCTTTATATGTGCCCGCCGTTTCTTAAGACGTATGTGTCGGTGAAAGCAGTGACAACAAATGCACTGACGGCGGGTGCAGAAGCAGTGAACGTAGTGTCGGCGAACGCGCCCCCCCCCCCTCCCCCGCCGCTCACCGCCAACGGCCCCTGCCAACCGGCCCCACACCCCGCATCACATACTGAACAAGTGAGTTGGAACTAAACTAGGACTCTTTGCACGGCACATATCCGTGCCGTTCCTGAAGACTATGTGTCAGCGAAAGCAGTGACGACAAACGCACTTATGGCGAGTGCGGTGACGACGAACGCTGTGACGGTGAACGCGGTGTCGGCAAACGCGGCCAGCGGCGTCGACACCGCCGCCACCTCCCCGCTCACCGTCAACGGTACCAGCCACCGCCCCACGCCGCAACACATACTAAACAAGTGAGTTAGAACTGAATTAGGTCTCTTTATATGTATCCGCCGTTTCTGAAGACTATGTGTCGGCGAAAGCAGTGACAACAAACGCACTGACGGCGGGTGGTGAAAGTGGTGACGGCGAACGCGGCCACCTCCCACGCTCACCGTCAACGGCCCCAGCCAACCGCCTCCACACCCACACACGCCGCAACATATTCAACAAGTGAGTTGGAACTAAATTAGGACCCTTTGAACGTCACATATGCTCGCCGTTTCTGAAGATTATGTGTCGGCGAAAGCAGTGACAAACGCACTGACGGCGGGTGCGGTGACGACGAACACTGTGACGGTGAACGCGATGTCGGCGAACGCGGCCAGTGTGTGATACACACACACAACAAAAATCGTCTTTTAGTACGAAACTCACACCTTACTTAAACAAAATACATAAACAATTTCACGCACACATTTAAACATCTCAGCGACAGGCACAGGATTTCTGGTGCTTGTACTTTTTTTTATGTTATGACATCGCTATTACGCATATTGCCAGTGTCAAGTTAAACGATATTTCGTATTCTTAATAAGCAGCGTAAAAGTCAGAGTCAGTCAGTCAATTTATCAGTCCGTCAGTCAGTCACAGTTACAGTCAGTAATTCGAGTAAAGCGATGGCTACTTTACCAGAACATTTACAATGAAGTTTTGGAGGCAACCCGAAAGGACGTGTTTTCGCACTATTATTCTATTTCACTATACACGGACACTGTAACCCTTCAAGGCACATAGCTGTTATCGTAAAAGTGACTTCCGGGCTTCCGGATCTTCCGGATATCCGGACTTCAGGTCGGAACTGATTTTTAAAAATGCGCATAAAAAATGTCTAGACCGCCTATCGTGATGATTTCAACGACAATTACTTGCTAAATAAATTGTCTTTATATGTACATATAAGAATCTCAAATTTCTGAAACAATTAAAATACCAATAAAGACCACTTGAAACATGACACCACTTGACACGCGCCATAAATAAAATATTTAAAAAAAATATTTATTTGTCTCTGGATCTCGGGTGGTTGGTTCAATTGAATGGCAAATTTTATATTCTACACCAGTGGTTCTCAAACTTTTTAAATGACGGAACCCTTTTGGGAATCAAAATACTTGATGGAACCCTACAATAAAACAATTGTTTTTATATGTGTATTTTTTATTAATCAGCATAATAAAAGTACAATGTAACAGTTACTACTCGTAATTATTATTTACTTCACCACTTGGCAAGGACAATAATAGAAAACATTTAAAAAGAAAAAATCTAAGTAGTGGGAGGTATGAAACTGTTTTTTATTTTTCATCAATTGGTTGATATCAGGTTTGATGGAAGAAAGTTGGAGTCTCATATCCAGCTTCGGCGTCCAGTCTATTGCGATATTTTGTTTTCGTGGCTGCGTAGGTAGAGAATCCTGTTTCGCACAAATATGTAGTTGGGAACGGAAGAAGAATATTCAGAGCCATTTGGCCAAGCATCGCATATTCATCTTGGATTCTGCACCAAAAATCATTGAGAAGCCTCGTTTTGAACAGTGACTCCATACTTGTCTGATGACATTTCTAAAAGATTCATATATCTCGTTTGACATGTTTTCAGGCTTTTCCAAGTTGGGTATAAAAGGATTATGAATCCATGAATTCACTTTAATTTTTGTAATGTGTTCTTCGGGAAAATACTTTTCAAAAGATGCGCGTGCATTGAACTGAGATATTGGACCAATTCTTCAAACACATCATCTTCAAACATTTCTGAGTCGTTTTCGCTAACAAACTCACTGAGTAACGTAAAGCTTTCTATTTTTTTCTTACCAATGCAAATGATCCAAAAATCTAATTTTCTTTTAAAAGCAGTTATTTTATTTTAGGCCTGAAACACTGTTGTCTGTTTACCTTGCAACGATAAATTCAATTCGTTAAGTTTTTGAAAGATATCCGCCATAAAAGACAATCGGAACAACCAAGTTTTATCATACAAACGGTCCTTCAAATTAAAAGAAGTATCTGCTGAAAGAAACATTTGTAACTCGGCTCTAAGTTCAAATACAAGTATAAAATTGTTGATACCAAACTTATGAGATATTGTACCAGCTATTGTAACACACGTTTCTACAAAAACAAATAAAAAAAAGACGTGTGGCACTCGGGGACTGCCGCGGTAAAGCTATTGCATTTACATTTTACATAATTATCTAAAATTATGCAAAACAAAATTAAATGCAAATAAAAGAAAAAAAAATAGAAAAATGAAACAATAATAAGATTTACCACTTTTTAAATATTGAATGGAAAAACAAACAATAAAAAATATGATCAAAAACAATCTTGGCAACGGTGGGATTGGAACCCACGCCTCCGAAGAGACTGGTGCCTTAAACCAGCGTCTAGACCGCTCGGCCACGCTACCCACGAGGTCGGACCGCGAAATTAAACATGACTTTCTTTAAATGAGTTTAAAATTTGTAATCCGGAGCGTCCGGTTTTTTCGTTACGGAATTTCTGAATTCGGTCCCCGCGCTCAAGGCCCGCGATAGAAGCTATGCAATAGCTTAATAAATAAATAACGTTCATAGCGTTTTGTGCGGCCGCGGAGCGACTAGAGAGAGGTGTTTTGATTTTTTTTTCTAAATTGTTGCGGAACCCCGACAGAGGTATCACGGAACCCTAGGGTTCCGCGGAGTATAGCTGTTCTACACTATGTGCCATAGTGTTTTATACAAAAGTAAACTCTATTTTGATAAAATTAAGTTTGAAATTGCAGTGGCGGTCTGGACACCGGAGGCCGTTAGGGCCTGAGTACGTGGGCGCGTTCCATTAATCGATGGTCACCCGTGTCCTTCTGTTCGCTGAAAGGGTAATAAGCCTTTATCAAACAAAATGCCACCAACTTTATTTAATATAAATCAAAAATACACCAAGAAAATGAAATAAAATAGGAGCACACACCTCTTTTAAGGTTCTCGCCATAAGCCCTGCTTGTACTTTGACAGAGGGCAAAGCCTGCATATGGCTGCTCCCCTCCGATCCGCCGCGGCCGCCGGCCGGTGGCTCGTGTCGTGTTGCTCTATGATAGATTGTATCGTTTGCAGCGGGAGGATAAGCGAAACGCCGAGTACGCCCGCGTTGAGCGGCGCGAGCGTGACGAGCGGGACCAGCGTCACCAGCGTCACCGGCGTCACCGGCGTCACCGGCGCCGCGCCCGCCGCCGGCACCGCCTCCCTCAAGAGCATCGCGCAGGAGGCCGTGCAGAGGGCGGGGCTCGACCATCACGCGCAGGTAACTCACCACCACCACCACCACCACCACCACCACCACACCGCGGACACTCGGCTAAAATTCCATACAAACGCTTATTCTTGTTACCTACTACACGGACATCAATCAGGACGTGTTTTTACACGCACACGCACAGTTGCCTGCTCGCAACCTCCGTGCACGAGGCTGCCGGTACTTGAGCGAATGTGCGGGCCTCAAGAGGGGAAATTAGGGGGAACTTCGAAGTGTCAAGTGTCAATATAATACAATTTTCTGTTAACAGCACATACATGTTGATAACGTCATTATAACATTGTAGAAATTATGTTTGCGAATTTTCTCGCGTATGCAACACTCCCAACTTCTTCTGCGTTGTATACGCGAGAAAATCTGCGAAAACGTTATGTCATTGTAACACCCTATACATATAGTGGCAAACAAGCATACGGCTCTGTAATTTCCGGCACAGAGGCATAACACCTAATGCCTTAGGAGTGGCAGCGCATCTGCATTTTGACCACTGGTAAAAACAAAGTATACCCCCTTATTCATAAACGTACATTAGATACGTTTTAACTATAGAATGCTTTGTCTTTGTCAGTTGCATTGTCAAATGTGCAGGATAGAAAAAGACAATGGAGAGATTAGCAATACTTTAGCTAAAATACGTTCATGAATAAGGGGGTTAGTTTTTAAAATGATTTATTTTCTTTGTCTTGCAGAGCGGGCGAAGAAACGTAGCACTATCACAAGCACACATACCACCGTTATTAGGCGTCGCGCCGCTTGGACCATTACCGCTAAACAATGTAAGTTAAGACAAACTACCTTAATAGTTTTTTTTTTATTTAAAGAAAAATGGAAAGAAAAATTTGACTTCAGGCGAGACTCGAACTCGCGGCCTACTGGGAATCTAGTCCGGCCTGCTGCCATAAAGCAATGCAATAAATGTGAAGGAAAGATTTGACAAATCGGGCAGGACTTCAGTAGCTCTATTGGAAGAGCGGCTGGACTAGATTCCCAGTAGGCCGCGAGTTCGAGTCTCGCCTGAAGTCAAATTTTTCTTTCCATTTTTCTTTAAATAAAAAAAATCATATTTCACAAGCATGTGTTAATGCGAAATAATATAAAACAATTACCTTAATAGTCTCTGTATGGACATGTAAAAATTTAAGCCACCACATAACTAGAACTAAAGTAGCATCGTTACAAACCTCTGTGGTTATTTAGATGCACTGTTATTATTTGCCAAGTGTGTGTTCTTTCTATTTGATAAATAAAAATAAAAAAAAAAAGAAACTATGAGCACCCCAAACGGCCCCAGTCAGGACGACCGAGAATAGCGCTACATAGTATTTTAAAATGATATGCAAAATAAGATAAACCTTAATCAAATAATTTTATCTTCACGTAGGTGTACGCCGTACCATATATACGCCACACGCAAGAATACAAAACTCGTTATATAGACCCCATAGGATTACATTGTTTATAAATATAATATGCTTACACTTACCGCCACTAGGTATAATAACCCCTAGTTTGTACTAAAAACATTAAACATGATGATGTTTCGCAACTCGTCGCATAAAGTATGTATTTCGATGAATGTCTTGTTGGTGTTAGCTGTCAAACCTATCATTTTAACATGTTTTTCACCTATCATTTTTATGTGAATGTTTCATCGATGCAAACTCACGTACACAATGCACTCACAACCACAGATCACCTCCAATAGATACCGCATAAGTGAATATTTGTTCGGATCCGTGTTCACCGTTTTAGAGATACGCGGGAGTTGCGGGAGACGTAACTAAAGCGCTGTGATTGGCTGTCATGCAACGACGCGATTGCGAACATTGCGTTCTATGCTAGCAAAATGCACTAATATGTTGTGAGCGTTGGTTGCCCAGAATGCGGTATCTATTGGAGGTGACCTGTGCTCACAACACATGCACAAATACCGAAACAACAATTTGTAGATTTTAACATGAATTTGAGCAAATCATAACATACTTTCAGGAGCACCAAGTGCAGTTCCAGATGATGGAGTCGTCGTTCTACCACATGCCGCACCCCTCCGACTCCGAGCGCACGCGCCACTACCTGCCCAGGAACATCTGCCAGACGCCGCAATACTACAACCAGGTCAGTCCAAACTCCACGCACTATTGCTAAAGCCACACAGCGCTTTAAAACGTCGTTTAAGTTCGTACCATTGGACACTCACTATCTGGGGTGTGACCGCCTATCGACATTGCTATTGTCGTTGTCATTGCTGTCAAATTTTCATGTCGATTTTTGCTTTAACTAAATAACAATAATCGAAATAATCTACCATTATCGCTTGTTTCTCACCTACGAAAGCAAAAAAAAAGTTTAGATTATCACTACTGCTTTTAAAGGAGCTACAAATCGACATGAAAATTTGACAGCAATGACAACGACAATAGCAATGTCGTTAGGCGGTCGCACCACTGGACGATGTAATGGTCATATTAGTGACTTTTTTTAAATGTAAACAAACTGCAGTTCATATTGATCCCAAGTGACGACTGCAGCCTATAGACACTCACACAAAGACCAGAGGTACAGCAACGTATCGACCCTCGCTGTCACGTCTCTATGATAAGTTATTATGGGGCCATACATTTTTTTTTATCAAATGGAAGTGGCAAACAAGCATGCAGCTCACATTGATATTAAATGATGACTGCAGCCTAGAGACACCCACACAAAGACCAAGGTCAAAATGCAGATGCATTACCACTCCTGAGGCCTAAGGTGTTATGCCTCTGTGCCGGAAATTACAGGGCCGTACATTACCACCTGTTCGGAACACGATAGTGCTGAACACTACCATTTAGCGGCAAGTATATTAGGTAATGCGGTGGTGCCTACACCCGCGAGCTCTATCACTGGAGCTCTGCCACCAGTAGACATTACCATCTAACCGGAACATGATAGTGCTTAACATTACCATTTGGCTTCAGATAGGTTAGGTAATGTGCCTACGCCTTCGAGCTCCTACACTGGAACTCTACCACCAGTTAGAATTCTACCGCCATTCACCTCGCCACTTGAAATTGCAGGTGCTGTTACCCCACTCCGATTCAGTGGAGTTCTTCCAGCGTCTGTCTACGGAGACTTTGTTCTTCGTGTTCTACTACATGGAGGGCACGAAGGCGCAGTACCTCGCCGCCAAGGCCCTCAAGAAGCAGAGCTGGCGCTTCCACACCAAGTACATGATGTGGTTCCAGAGGCACGAGGAGCCTAAGGTCATCAATGAGGAATACGAACAGGTAATCCATTTGCAAGTCCAGTTTTATGACTTCGGCTGTGTTCCAAAATGAACTGTGGTCACTGTGACAGTGCTGTACTGTGGAAAACTTCGTTACGATATAGCTGACAGTATACTATTGCAGGTGTCATGTAGAAGTGTATGACGTCATAACTGACGTCATTTTTCTACTGTGAGCACTGGAGGTTTCAGTGCTCTCAGAGGTTTGATCACGTGACCAATCTATCACTATTGTTTTATTTACTATTATTGAAAGATTCCATCGATTAAAAATTGTGCATCCATCCAGTATACTGGCCAGGGTTCTGTTTTAAACAGTAAACAGTGGTATCGAATAAAATGGAACGACTTGGCAATACAGTGTACTGACGTCACCTCCTGCAGTGGCCGCAGTGGATTAAGGAACATAGCCTTTAATTTTGTTAGTTATGGATCTGGTTACCCTGAACGTTATACTGTCGGAAATTTTAATCTTGTAGTAAACTTGCCTCTCGTCTTGTATTAATTTGCGGCTGTGATTAGACATGTTTCTATGTCAAAGCCTTGTAAGATTCAGATACTATTAATAATAATAATAATAATGGCAACCCATTATACGTCCCACTGCTGGGCACGAGTCTCTCCCCTTTTTTGGGGGGAGGCCTGGAGCTTACTCCACCACGCTGCTCCAATGCGGATTGGTGGAGGGTGGGTGGGTTAGTGGCCAACCCACTGTCGGATGTTTTTCAAACCGCCCATAAGGCCTCCGACAAGATTTAACGACTGCTATCTATCGATAGCAACCGGGACCGACGGCCTAACGTGCCCTCCGAAGCACGGAAACGCGCGTTTAATTTGCCACTAGCGATCACCCATCACACTACCCGACCGCGCCCGTAGTTTTTAACCGAGTAGATCGCTTACGATCTACACCAGCCGCTGGGCCATGCGCGCTTCCAGATACTATTGCCATTTTATTATTGAAAATCGAAAACCTGATGTATTATTGAACCACTAGTGCTACAAAATATAGGACAGACTTTGGAGAATATGTTTGGTTTATTTTTATCAATAGCATGTCAATTATGTGTCACAGTTGTCAATCTCCACTTAATCACTATAGTCTACAGATTAATTTGTATTTTGCAGGGCACATACATCTACTTCGACTACGAGAAGTGGGGCCAGCGAAAGAAGGAGGGCTTCACATTCGAGTACAAGTACTTAGAGGACCGCGACCTGAACTGAGCGGGCGCGGCCGCCGTCCGCCTGTCACTTTCATTCCGTTTACGAGTATTATATTTATGGCGCGGTCGGACCTCGGACCTTTTGTACTATACTTCACTCTTCCGGCGGCTCGTGCTCTCGCTCGCGGGCCCGACGACGGCCGAGGACGCCCGGACACGCCCGAGGACGCCCCCGCACGCGGCCGGGGACGGCGCCGCCCGTCGTGTGACGTGCCGCGCCCAGGGCGGACAATCTTGTGATATCGATGTAGGGGCCGGCCCGCTCTCCGACCTGCCTCGTTCGCTGGTCTCCCAGGTCTCCCCCACTTCCCCCATCTCCCCCGTCTCCCCCACGCGCCGCGGAATCTCATTGTACATAACCACCATCGCCGAACGCCGATGCTCCCCCTCTGGTCTCTACCGTGCGTTCACGCGGACGGTTCGATACGACGGTCGCGATTCGAGTTATCGAGAGGTCGTCGCCTATGAACATTTGGAACTTGAGCTCCAGTGTACGGTTTCGAAGGGCACTTTTGAAACCGGTCTAGAGAACCTCGTATTGTAGCGCTATGGGAACCTCTTGTGGAAGCTCATTGCATTTGCACGTTCAGTTTTGATGAGGCGTGAATTAAGAATAAGAATATCCTAAATCGGTGAAGTGAATTAAAGTTTTTTTGTAAAATTTTATTTATATCTCTCGTATGTTACGTAAGCCCGCGACCATCGATCGAAACGACGCCTGATGGCACGGTAAAGACGCTCCGACGAATCAGCTGCGACCGCACCCGACCGAGTCCAGCGAACTTCATGCTAGTCATAGTATCTCAGACGCGTCGGTCGACGTCCGGCGAGGGCCGAGAGCGCGCCGGCCGACTTGTTTTAACTTGTTTGTAGTGACTGGAACTAGTTCGAAATTATTGTGAGTGCCGTCTGGCGCGTACCACACCATTCGCTACGAATTGACCGCGGGACCACCGGCACCGGTGTCGCGCGACCAATTCCTTTAACGTTCAGCGCGTAGTTTTTTTTAATTATGTGATTACATGTAAACATCGAGTCGCTAAGCTAGCTGAAAGCTACATAGTGGTGATACTGTGATTCTAAAATAGACGATGTAAATTACGGTCAAGTTGCGAAATCATAGATTTTATAATAGTATATCGTGCGGTGCCTACACATGTGCCTAGGACGATATCCGGCGAACCCGAATCCGTTGAATGTATGCGAGTCCCGACGGACGGACCGATAGGGCGTGGTACGCGCGAGCCATTGTCGAGGATCTCCGGTGTTGGATAATACACTTTTTCACCGTCCGGCAACCCTGACGTCACCGGAAAGGGACGTTCGCCGCCGGCGAATCGTTGTTATCCAACCTGCGCGAATGTCGCCTTTCTCGGGAACTGCGCGGGCGCACACGTCTGCGATTCGAGATCGACACGTTTTGTACATTATGATTTTCGATAGTGCATTTAAATTGAATAAAAAGTCTAAAAGTAAGGGATTGGAGCTCGTATCCGAATCACTGCCGCGTCGTATACGATTTACACGGTACGACGCAAGATGGCCGCTCGAATTGTACTTATTGTTTGTGATATTTATTTTAAAACGAATCGAGGGGTGAAAGAGTGTATTATGTGATCGTTCGAGGCTAACCCGACGAGGATGCTGTCAGACGGTAGCCGATGGAAGTTTTCCCGTGTTAGTGGAGGCGTGTATGGCGCGGAAGCATTGTCATGTCGCGTGGGCCAGGAGCCGGGTGAGGGATGGGGCGAGGGGCGAGGGGAGGCCGCGGGTAGTGAGGGGCGAGGGGGGCGCGGGTAGGGAGGGGCGAGCGGGGACGGCGCGCGATCTCGTTTATTCCGTGCGTGATGTTGATAGTTTTCATTTTTGTAAAAAGTCGTATCGTGAGAGCGGATGAAATGTGGTAAATAATAATTTAAAAAATTATCTGTACAGTTCTATTTGTATAGAAATAATAAATAACGATTAAAAAAATTAAAACCATGTTGTGATTTCCTCTCGACGCTTAGCTGTAAGTGCGACCGTTTGGAGTGCGCGCCTCGTATTGGGGCGTGGCGTTTACGCATTTTTTTCTCTTATTTATTTTTTTATTTGGAAGAGATGACTGTTTACTTTGTAGAATAAACTGTAAGAAAGCAATGAACCTATTTGTTTGTTTGCGACACGCTCTGGGTGTGAGCATCACGTTATATTCCTTTTTTATGATAAAAGTAGATCATAATGTATGAACTGATTAATGTCTACCATGTCTTCTTGTAAAACGGGTCCGAGATCAAGAGTTCAAGCGCTATATTTTATTTTTGTATAGTATGAAGGTGGCAAACAAGTATGCAGTTTACATTGATGTTAAGTGATGACTGCAGCCTAATGACACACAAAGACCAGAGAACAAAATGCAGATGTGTTGCCACCCCTGAGATCTTAGTTGATATGTCTCTATGATAGTAATTACGGAGCCATACATATTGTTCAGATCTCGTAATAGAGAAAACATCTTTGACCCTGGAATACCCGACTAGCATCTAGATTTCATATCTATAGGCAGTAGGAACACTAGTAACAGTAGTCTCTTATTATCGCAAGACTTGTGTGATGTTCTTCTCGTGTCAGCGGGTCGACTTACTTATGTGATTGCTTCTTTTGACTCCAAAAAAGGACACTAAGCATAAAAAGGTTTGTTGTGTATGTACAGGTATGACATCTGATTTTTTTTGGCATCGCTATTACGCATATTGCCAGTGTCAAGTAAAACGATATTTCGTATTCGTATTTATTTAAGCAGCGTAAAAGTTAGTAAAATATAGTCAGACAATTATTTTTTAAGTGTGTCAGTCAAGTGAGTTACTGTCAATTATTCGAGTAAAGCGATGGCTACTTTACCAGAACATTTACAATGGAGTTTTGGAGACAACCTGAAAGGTCGTGTTTTCGCACTGTTATTCTATTTCACTATACACGGGCACTGTAATAAACCTATATGAAACAAAATGCCACCAACTTTATTCAATATAACTAAAATGTACCAAGAAAATTAAATAAATTTCAAATTCAGTCCCGCTAACTGAACATATAAAAAGGTTTGAAAAAGGAAAAGTACCTACATAGGTGTTTAAACACGATGCCGAAGCTACGCGACTGAAGTACGATACTATTACGCCTGCAATACTATTTGAATTACTGACTACACACTATATCGAAATTACGCTACGATATAGCGTACAGCGTAACTTCGGTCTGGCGTACAACTGAAGTTCGGTTCGATTGCTGAATTCACACACTGCCGACCAACACACCACACTGAACTGATGATATATGATAAGTGATGACTGCAGCCTATAGACACTTACACAAAGACCAAAGTCAAGGTGCAGTGCAGACTCCTGAGGCCTAAGGTGTTATGCCTCTGTGATGGAAATTACAAGGCCGTATATTACCACCTGACCGGAACACGATAGTGCTGAACACTACCATTTAGCGGCAGGTATATTAGGTAATGTGGTGCCTACGCCCCCGAGCTCCGTCACTGGAGCTCTACTACCAGTAGAAAATAAATAAATTAAAGTAATTAAATATAATATTATTAAGATTTATCTTATGCTACCACAGCGCCACTCAAATTTGCCGTGTTTTGATGGAAATTTTTGAATACAAAGACCATGCCCCTTCATCTTAACACTCCATAGTTTCGAGATTCCACCCTTCTAGGGCCGAATTGAGAGGTGAAATAAAAGTCAGTAATACAAGTGAGCGTATATTCATCGTTTCCTCTTGGCGTGTTTGGGCTTGCCCTTGATGCGGCGCCGCACGCCGGCCGCCTCCTCCGTGTCGTCGTCCGACTCCGCGCCGCGCTTCTTGCCCTTCTTCCCGCCTCGCTTGTCCTCCAACTCTTTCATTTCCTGCCGAGTTACCAAACACTTGTGCTTGAGATATCGAAAATGGTTATTTATTTATTTAATCTTTATTGCCACAAAAAAAAAAATTGCAACAAATGGCTGACTAACGCTAAGAGCGTTCTCTATCAGTCGACCATTGGTAGTGAAGAGAAAAATTGTAGGCGGTGCTAGATTAACACAACAAAAATAAACAACTTAATACACTAAAAAGGATCCATACATTACTTAATATCATCTAATATCATCATCCATACATTAGTAAAATAAAATATATTTATTTTACTAATGTATGGTAATGATTATTTTTTTTCCACTGGTGGTAGAGCTCCAGTGACGGAGCTCGCGGGCGTAGGCACCACCGCATTACCTAATATACTTGCCGTTAAATGGTAGTGTTCAGCACTATCGTGTTCCGGTCAGGTGGTAATGTACGGCTCTGTAATTTCCGGCACAGAGGCATAACACCTAATGCCTCAGGAGTGGCAGCGCATTTACATTTTGACCTCTGGTCATTGTGTGGGTGTCTATAGGCTGCAGTCATCACTTAACATCAATGTGAACTGCACGCTTGTTTGCCACTTTTATAACATAAAAAAATATATATATATACAACGTGTTACGTTCTAAGTGAAAGAAGGGACATTATCAACACATTGCCGATTTCAAGTGGAAGGGATATACGCTAAGAACTATTATTCGATAAAAAATCTAAATTAACTCACAATCTTGGTAAGTCGCTGCGCCTCGGCGACGCGTTCTTGAAGCACCATCACCTCGCTGTCCTCGGCGGGGTACAGCGGCAGCTGCTTGCCGATCAGCTGCTCGATACGCTGGTACAGCTCCACGTCATACTGCACAAATACTGAGAGCTTTTTAAATCGAACACCTTAACAAACGCGCTGTCACAAAGTCACAACACAACAGCGCGTGACTTGGACGACCCGGTTATTCCGTCATCTAAGGGCCGCGGGTTCGATCTCCGCACCGGGACAAATATTTGTATGGCCTACAGATATTTGTTTCGGGTCTGGGTGTTGGTGTATATGTTGATGTGTTGTATGTGTACAACTGCACCCACGACACAGGTTTATACTTACTGTGGGGCGGTGAGTATAAACGTATTTTATTTTTTATCAAGTCGTCATGTTATGAATTAGATCAGCAAAACCGATGTCTACTCGAAAGTTGTTAAAAAATTAAAGTGTGCGACTGTCCCAAACTCCCAAATAAGGCTAGCACTGAGGGTACAGTGAAAGACAAGGAGCCTGCCTGCCATTCCCGTGTATGGGTGACAGAAAGAGACGTCAGACAGTCTGGCACCGTAACGCGTCACGTAACGAAGCTGTGTTCCCCGTTAAAAGTTAATAACTTCAAACAACTGACGAATAAGTTTTTCTTTTTCTTCATTTATCATCATTGAAGGATTTGTCGACCCGGTTAGTCCAGCGAAACCACCGTTTGATTCGAAGGGTTGCGGGTTCGATCCCCGCACCAGAACAAATATTTGTATGGCCTACAGATATTTGTTTCGGGTCTGGGTGTTTGTGTATGTGTTGTATGTGTACAACGGCACCCACGACACAGGTTTATACCTACTGTGGGGCTGTGAGTGTAAGCGTATTTTATTTATTATTTAATTGAAAAAAAATGTGATCATTATGTTTTAATTAAATAGTTCAAATTCTAATTTTTAATTAACTTTTAATATATGTTTTTGCTTCAACGATATGTAACGGTTATTCACTCTAGGTATTTTATGATTTATTGACGTTTTGAAAGTATCTGTATAGATCTATTCGTAATAAAAATATTTTCTGTTCTATTCTAACCTGAGATACAAAAGTGATGGCCTTGCCAGCCCGGCCGGCGCGCGCCGTGCGGCCCACGCGGTGGATGTAGTCCTTACTGTGCAGCGGGATGTCCAGGTTGACCACCACGTCCACGTGCGGGATGTCCAGGCCTCTGGTGACAGTATGAGCCGTGCAAATAAGCTTAAGCTGGTAAAAAAATGAGTTCCACCATTCGAAAATTGTTAAACAACAACAAAACCGTGACTGGCCGAGCTGCGCCGGTTAATGTTAAAGTTAACCTCATAATCATAATCATTTATTTACCAGAATGTAGTGGGTACATGGAGGTACAGATGGTGAGGTAATAACATTATAGCACTATCACATTCTACCATTACAATGGTGTGTAAAATATCCATAAACTTAACTAAATAGTATGTCAAAATATTATTATTGTAATTCGAATATTTATAATTAATTAATGTCAAAGTTATTATTGCAAATTGTGGTCAATTAGATTTTATTAAAGCGATAAAGTTTATTGAAGATTTTAATAATTTAATATACTTAGCATTATTTTAGGATAATAATAATAATATATATTTAGTTAGTCAAATTATTGAGTCATTAATCAATCATATATTGTTTTATGTGTCATATAATCCTTTAGGTCATAAAAACAATGTTGATGTAGCCATTGAGTCAGTTTTTTTTAAAATAATGGTAATTGTGTTTCTTTAAGCGTCGTCGGTAATTTATTGTAGACTCTTATGGCGTTAAGCATTTCTTTTATGCAATTCAATCCTATATTGTGGTATAAACAGTTTAAATTGATTTCTGGCCCTAGCATTTCTACTTGTATATTCGGAATTAAGTTTAAAATAACATGGATGCTGCTTTACAAAGACACATAGCTCTCTAATATACATGCAAGCTAACGGTAAGATACGAAATTTATCAAATAAGGGCTTACAACTGTCTAAGCACCAAGCTCCACAAATGGCTCTTACACATTTTTTTGGACAACAAAAGCTTTATTAATTGCAACTGAATTTCCCCACAATAAGAGACCATAGGCTAGCACTGGGGAAACATATCCATGGTACGCAGTTAGAGCTGCTTCTGTTGAGATAGTTTGACGTAATTTTTTTTATTGCATATGCCTCGAAATTATCTGTCAGATAGTAAAGATCTGTGAACCCTGGTAACTTTAACAATGGCAAAAATACGCTGAAACAACGCATCTGCAGTAACTGGTAATTCAGTTTATTTTATATAATTAGGCTCCGGAGAGCACTTTTACAACGTAGTACGTAGTACGTTTATCTCTGGT
Organism: Macrosoma leucophasiata; assembly: GCA_036365455.1. Classification (NCBI taxonomy): domain Eukaryota; kingdom Metazoa; phylum Arthropoda; class Insecta; order Lepidoptera; family Hedylidae; genus Macrosoma; species Macrosoma leucophasiata. The sequence continues at coordinate 19,374,890 of JAWQUS010000017.1, read as the reverse complement.
CCTATTGGGATTTATTAATTTTCTGGAAGTTTCCCAGTACATCGAAGTTTGGTAATGTACCCGGAGATGTCGACAGGCTCGCCACCTGTTACATGAGCCAAAACGTTACCGGTGAATCGTGGGTGTTTGCATGTACGATTGAATGCACGCATTTACCTCTACCTACCCCTTCGGGGATTACGTAAATCGATGACTCAAAGAAACACGTGTAACCTCAATAAATGAAATTGAAAGGAATTTGTAAATAATTGATGCTTTCCATATTGTACAAAATTGTTCAGTGTCTATTTAATTTATTATGAATTTTGATTATTATTAGTGGTTATTCACTCTAGGTTAGTTTAAAAAAAAATGACGATGTAAAAGTGCTCTCCAGGAGCCTAATTATATGAAATAAATGAATAAACTGAATAAACTGAAAGATTTAATACGTAACGCACCTGGAAGCGACGTCGGTACAGATGAGCACGGATCGCGCCTTGCTCTTGAACTTGTTGAGGGCAGCGAGCCGCTTGTGCTGCGACATCTGCCCGTGGAGCGGCACGGCGCGCACGCCGAGCGCGCGCAGCAGGAGCGCCGCCCGGAGCGCGCCCGCGCACGTCGACACGAACACTATGAACGAGTTGCCCGACAGCTCGTTCAGAATGTGGACCAAGTACACGTCCTGTTGACAGATAGTTATATTTATTATCTATTAATATTATAAAAATAAGTCGGGTTTTCCTTCCTGACGCTATAACTTCAGAACGCACGTACCGATTTCCACGGTTTTGCATTCGTTGGAAAGATCGCGGTCTCTGTGAGGTTTATAGCAAAGAAAATTCAGGAAAAAATATTTATAAAACGAAATCCACGCGGGCGAAGCCGCGGGCAACAGCTAGTTAGATATATTTATTAAGCGATTCGAGTTTACAAATTTTTCCTCTTACAATAACTTTTAACAATACATACAAAAACAAACTTAAACTTTTAGAGGTTTGCGTCGACAGTTCCTGGTGATCATCGCCGGATAAAGGTTTTTTTTTATGTAAGGAAGGTGGCAAACAAGCGTGCAGTTCACATTCATGTTATGTGATATCTGCAGCTTTTAGACCAGACCATAGAGACCAGAGGTTAAAATAAAGATGCGTTGCCACCCCTGAGACCCAACCGGAACACCATAGTGCGGAACACTACCATTTGGCGGGAGATGTATTTGGTAATGCGGTGGTGGCGTTCCGCACTATGGTGTTCCGGTTAGATAACGATCACAAAGACATAAGAACTAACGGGGGGGGGGGGAGAGGCCGAAGCCAAGTAGGCCCGGACCTAGGGCGGCAAATTGATCGTTTTTTTTAAAGTAGTTGCCTACGCGCATACGTGTAAAATCTCAAAAATGTGTTTAAAAAGCATCTCGCGAAAAAAATTACATGTAGGTATGGCAATTGCGATTATTAGAAGAATTAATGAAATCACTTACTGCCTGTCGTTATTTTTTGCATTTTAATTTAATTTCTTTAGTTTATCTCATTTTTTATGCTTTACAGAACAGGAGGGGGGGTGGGAGGGGCACTCTTTCATAGGCCTAGAGCAGCCAAAGTATCAAATCCGCCGCTGCACATCAGCATTTTGATCTCTAGTTTTTATGGAGTCTATAGGCTGCAGTCATCACATTCATGAGAATTGCATACTTGTCTGCCACCTTCATTACTTAAAAAAAAAGTAAATAAAGTATTATTGAACATTACCTTGTATTTTACAGGTATAAACAGATAATATTGCTGCAGTTTCTCAACAGTCTGGTACTTTGTGGACACTTCAACTTTAACGGGATCTTGCAAGGAGGCACGCTGGAGCTTCTGCACTTTCTTCGTCATGGTGGCGGAGAAGAGATATGTCCGTCGCTCACGGGGTATCACGCGCAGGATCTTGTCTACTTCCACCTCGAAATCCATGTTTAGGATGCGATCCGCTTCATCCATTACCTGGTTTGTAGAACAAAACATTAATAATATCAATTGATATCACATAAGGCAGGGTTGAATGCTTGCGTCTTGTTTAAAATATTTTTAAATCCCCAGAGTAAAAATAGTCTTTATATTTGCTTGACAGAGGGGAAAGCCTGCATATGGCTACTCCCCTCCGGTCCGCCGCGGCGGCCGGTTTCCCGTGTTGTTCTATGGTTTTAATACATATTTATCTCTGGAAAGTGGTGCACAACTACACCAATTTTTGTGTTGTTTCTACTTTCTATATACTCTGTTTAATCTTAAATGGTGACTAAAAACTACAACTTATTTAGAGATTTTTAACAAACATGTGATATTTTTTAAGCATATGTTATTGTATAAAAAAAAATACAATGATGTCCTTTTATTTAGAATACTCACAAGATATTTGAGAGCCTTTAGGTTGAATCCCTTTGTGTTCTCAAGGTGGTCCACTAACCGACCAGGAGTGGCTATGATGATGTGAGGTTTCTTGGACAGTGTGAGAGCCTGTGCCACCATGTCCATGCCACCCACTATTACTGCGCATTTCACACCTATACTTGCACCTGTATAAAAAAATAGAGAAATAAAATAGAGCTGAATATTTTACACAAGTTATATGCAAGGCATCAGATATTACAATCTATACAAGATATAGTAACAACAGAAACAATCGTGGACAGGTTTGTACGGAAAAAATGAAAACAAAGTACAAGGTAAGTAGTTATAAGTCCCAAGGTCTATATTGAAATGCATAAATTGAAGTGGCATATTTTAATTTTGGTTTCGTTCTTAAAAAAAAAAATAGAATGTAAAAGTGCTCTCCAGGAGTCTAATTATATGAAATATATGAATAAACGTAATAATTATTATGTATTATAAAAGGGTTGTACAGTCAGTAAAAAAAACCTAACACTGAAAGGAAACATTGTTGATTAAGATGATTATTTACAAATAAGTCTTATCATTTCTTAAATAATCTAATTTTTGGAACAAAGTTCCTTATAACGCGGTATCCTAGATAAGGGGCTAGGTGAGCGTCACGAAAAATCCTCACGACACTTGCTATAGTGCTAAGTGCTCGGAGACGGGGCAGGCCGAGTATAGCATTCGACTTATTCGTTCTCTCTCTCTCTCTCTCTCTCTCTCGACAGTGACAAGCCACGCGACGCGCGCGTCTACTGTGTATGCGTACATTGTTTTGTCGTATAGTTTTAGTTATTTTTAAAAATAAACAATGTATTGTGAAAGTCTTTCATTAGAAGTAGAAGAGGAAATTCATTCCAATCAGGTGTCCCACATGGGACACCTCAGACAGTTTGTTTTATGTAAGTAAGGTGGCAAACAAGCATGCAGTTCACATTGATGTTAAATGATGACTGCAGCCTATAGACATCTATACAAAAACCAGAAGTCAAATTGCAGATGTGTTGCAACCCCTGAGACCTAGATTGTTGTCTCTTATTATACTTAATGGTTATTATGGGGCCGTACATTACAATTACCATCTAATTATGTTTTTTACATTTATGCTGACTAATATTATGATGAAAAAGATTATAGTTACCTAAAATTAAGCCAAAGAAACCATTTAGCGTTTATAACACTGCTTATCATAATTTATGTAATAAAACTATACACTAAAACTGTTATGCCGTACTAGATTATGAAGCAAAAGATTAAGCGTTCGACGTAATATAAATATTGTACAACCAAAGTGGTCATGTTTGTCAGAGAGCAGGCACACCTGACCAGCTGCCGAATGTGTATACTGGGAATTATGTCTCACTGTTGGACAAATAATGTGGGATGACTTGGGTAGATTATAAAGTATAGATTTAAGACACTTATTGTTAGTTCAGTTTAATCTTCATTAAAATAAAAAGATACAAAATCGACTTACGAGTCAATTGTTTTAGTTTAAAAAAAAACCTTTAAATCTGACTCGAGATTTGCCTAAAATACGAATTATTGATAGTAGAATGAGTTTACGAACTTACCGAGTGCTTCAAACTGTTCAGATATCTGGAATGCAAGTTCCCTGGTCGGTGTCAGAACTAGAGCAAAATATCTCTGCGGATTCTCAAGCAATGACTGCAGGATTGGCAGAGCAAATGCACCGGTCTTACCCGAGCCTGTCTCTGCCAATCCTATTATGTCTTTTCCTAGCAAAGCCACTGGGATTGCTTCTTTCTGAATTTTTGATGGTTTCTTCCATTTTAACTCTTCACACGCCTCGCATAACACATCAACAACTCCCTAGAAATGTAATATATTTGATTATTTTATTATATTAACACTTGTAACCAAATAAATATTTCAAATTAAATTCAGTTTCAGTTTCAAACTGTAGTATACAACATAACCTAAACTACTTTTTTTGCTACATGATTTAATTGTTTAGATGTCACTATAAAATCAAGAAGCGCTCAGACATTTTTTAAATTCATAATATGATTATTCTTTTAATATACTTACCAAATCCTTAAAAGTAACGTTATCTTCATCAACCTCTTCCTTATTTTCAATTTGCTGTTCCTCCTCCGATTGTTCACTTCCGCTGTTGTTATCACTGCCGCTTGCTGACATGTTTAATGCTTAGAATGTGGGACAACCCATATATTTTTTAAAGTGAAAAACTATTTTAGTAAAAATATAAACAATACACCACACGTGCAATCTCGGTCTGTGGAAGAGAAAAGAGAATGACATTTAAACTTTAAACTTCTAAACAATGTACGACAAGACGACAATGTACTCTGTGAGAATAACCATAACCTACAGAGTTAATACTCAATGGAATGACCAATGACAACTTGACAGAAGTTTTCACAGAGTTAATACACATGGAGAAGGCACATTCTACTACAGAAACAGTAGTTATACAATAATGGGTAAAATCAACACATGTCTGACAAAAGCAGTTTTGACTCTTTCTAACTAACCAGTAGCTCCCTATGTAAAAAGAGACACAAGATGTATGCAGAGTATCAATTTTGGAAATGATTTGATGTGACGTCATACTTATACCTTCGCGTGCCCGTCGGCGCCATTGTATGCGCCCGATTTGTGGTACATCTGTTGTCAAACAAAAATATTTTTGCTGTTTTCTTGAAAACTAAATCTTTTAACTAGATAATGTGGTATTCTAGGTTATGGTTAATGTTGACTGATTATGCTCTCGTACTGTTTAAAACAGAGTGGTGCAAGGAAAAACGAAAAAATTATTGGATTGAACTTTGTGAGGTTATGTACAAATTTTCACGGATTGTGTCGTATTCGGTGGGATCTGGAAATGCAGTGATATATAGTGATATGTTTTATTAAGAGTTTTGAAGACCTGTGTAAGTTTCGTATGACTTATACGACTTTTAATGCTATTCATTCTTTTATAAAAATATCATTTTTATATAGTGATGTACGAATACTAACCTGATATATCAAAGTATCGATATAAAATTATTTTCATATCAATTTAAATTGTGTAATACTATATTGTACTAGCATTATACTCGATAGAATTTCTTGTTTCTTAATAAAGTATCGAAGAAGAAATTGATTTAAATTAAATCATTTTTGTTTTCTCCTTTTTTGCACCCGATATAGCATGGATTTTTTTCAGAGATTGTTAGAGTGTAATATAAGTATAAGCATAACATAACACAGTTTTTTTTTTCATTTCATGAAGTGGCAAACATGTATCAGTTTACATTGGTAAGTAATAGCCTATCAGTCTACACTAAACCAGAGCTTTCAAGCTAAATGCGTTACCACTCCTAAGGCCTAAGATATTACGCACCTGTGCTGGAAATCACAGGGCCGTACAGATCTGTGTCACTAACTTCTACATGCGTATCATTGAAGCAGGTTCCATTTATTTTCAATTACTCATATCATTAACATACCTAGAGCCGTTCCTGCTACTTTCATAATATTGTTTAAGGTATAGTAATAATGAAAAAATAAAAAAAGATCCTGTTGCACTCACATCCAACATGTAAGTAGAAGATCTTTCGAGAATGCACAAAAATCAAATGTGTTTATTGGCCTTTAACTTGGCCGAAGAGTCATCGTGCTACTCAAATTAACTAAACATAATGATTAAAATTTGGAATACATAGCAACAATATTTACAGAGATGCATTCCAAGGAGCTGGTCAGCATAAGACTCACATTTGAAGGCTGCTATAGAAAATCCTACTGAAATTCAACATTACCACAATGTGCAATTTTTAGCTCGAGTTCTGGTTGAGAACCTTTCGCAAGCTGCTGGTAATCAATGAGATCATTTGAATGAATGAATTTATTTATTTGCTAAAAGTATAGTAGGTACATAAGATCTTCAGTTTATAATATAGCTTTCTTTTATATTTCACCATTTAATTTGCATGCAAATTCCAGGATACATTTCATTACTACATCATAATTATTACAATTATACTCAACTCTAATTTAGTGAGTGTATTTTACTAAGACTAAGCATACATACTAGCATAGCTACAAGCATACATAAGAATAAGAATTCGTGTCGATAAAATATCGATATTAACCGCTCATGTATTAGAAGATGATATCGATATTTATCGAAAACAACCCTATGAAAGGCGACGATTGTAATCGCCCAAATTTTTGTAGGCAATCACGCCAATTCTGTAGGTATTTCTCCTCCATGTACTATAGCTCAATGCCTACAACAAAAACAAAGACAATCACTGTAGTTAGATGATAGTATAGACAAAGAACAGTGATATAACTATAGAAAAAAGAAGATGAAATTCTAATATTATTTACACGTATACATTTAGCTAATCTATATACAAAAGGTGAAGTTACTAAATTAAGCAATGATTTCAAATTAGTAGGACGGGGGATGTTACGGGAGAGAAGGTAGTACAAAGAGATTTTATTTAAAGAACTTACAAAATATATGATCTACGGAACCTTCATCTAAACCGCATTCACATAGAGAACTGTCCCTAATCCTAATTTTCCACAAAAAAACCGGAGTACACACATGACCCAAACGTAAACGGCATAGCACCGAGCATGATCTCTTACCTAGTGAGCGGAATTTAAAAAACCACGGTCTGCTAATAATAAGAGGCTGGATATCAGCATAATGCTTTCCTTTCACTAGTTTCGACCGATCCCACTCCTTCTGCCAATCTTTATCCAATTGGGTTTTCGCGTATGACATCAGGTCATGACTAAATAAAAAGTTATAGGAATTACAACCACTTTCAATTGCCAATTTTGCACATTGGTCCACAATCTCATTCCCCACAATACCGCAGTGGCCCGGAATCCACGCCAAAACAATAATTATAGATGATTTCATACATCCAGTAACAATCCTTAAACATATGGATTGCAATTTATCCAAACTATCTAATGTACTTTTAATACACGGTTCCATTAAGAAAGAGACATATTCTAACACACTGCGTACCAAAGCATTGTACAACAGTTTTTGTGAATAGGGGTGAGAACCCCACCAAACTCCAGATAGTGAACGAATTATATTAATGTTTTTTTCGGCCTTTCGGATAACGTTAACAAAATGGTCACAACCTTTCAGACCGGAATCGAGGGTAGCTCCTAGAAATTTTACTTTATGCAAAATAGGAATTAAATTTCCGTCAACAAAGATCTCTATTTGGGACTACAACTCTTTTTCTAGTAAAAATGACAACGTTACTCTTGGAGACGGATAACGAGAGACCACGGGTAACAAGCCATTCGTTAAGATATCGCATAGCTAAGTTTAAGCGACTAGAGGCATCCTCCAAACATTCAGTAGCAAGGTAAATAACACAATCATCAGCATATTGAAGTGTACTACAAAAGGAATTGACAATGACTTTCAAATAATTTATAAATAAACTAAACAATATAGGGCTAAGTACCGAACCTTGAGGAAGGCCCCTCCAGATTGATCTAGGAGTAGAAGTTGTACTATTATGACGAACCTGGACGGACCTTCCACAGAGAAGGTTCATAATACAATGTACCATCTTCTGTGGGATACACAGCTGGTGCAATTGCTGCCTGAGAAGATCAAGGGGAACGTTATCGTATGCAGCTTCTATATCGAGGAAAATTCCCACTAACAAATTTATTGTATGTTAGTGCTAATCTAATATCGGAAATAAATATGCTGAGGCTATCCATTGTACTAAGTCCCTTACGGAAACCAAATTGAGTCGGAGACAAGATACCTTTAGTCTCTACAAACCATTCTAAGCGATTCTTAATAAGGTGTTCTAAGATCTTTCCTAGTACAGATGAAAGGGCGATTGGTCTGTAGGAGGGATCCCTGCTAGGTTTTAAAATGGGAATAACCGTTTGTTTTTTCCATGTATCTGGAACATAGCCGGTTTCATAAATGTTGTTTATAATGTTTAAAAATACTTTCTTGGTTTTATGACCCGAATGTTTAATGAAGGAATATGGGATGCCATCTAACCCTGGTGAAGAATCCTGAACATGATCAAGAATTAACAACAGTTCTTCAATAGAAAATGGAGAATCAAGTCGATCTACAGAATGAGATGGGGAAGAAGTAACAGACATTTGGTTTGGAACAAATGGTGGAGCCAAGTTATCTACAAATGCCTCAAACCAAGAAGATGAAATGTTAGTTGATATATTATCAGATACAGAAAGTGAGTTCCGGAATCTTCTAATATTCTTCCATACTAATGTGAGGTGTGTATTAGGGGACAGTTTTTCACAAAAATGAAACCAAGAAGCCTTTTTTTTTGATTTCATTAAACGTTTGGCTTTAGCTGATAGACGCTGGAATGTAATAAAATTTGAATTTGTCATACAACAACAGTAATCTAATTCTGCCAGATCTCTCTGATAAACAGCATCAGTGCATTCCAAATCCCACCACGACTTAAGCCGATCGGGAGCAGATTTTTTTAAAGGAATATCCTTTTCAGCTGCTGTTATCAAAGACTTTTCTAATTTCTCAAGAATGGAGGAGATGTTCTCATCAATAGGAGGTATACTCTCTGTATGTTCATCTGTGAGTTGCCTAAAGAGAGACCAATCAGCTTTGTGTGTACTAAACTTAAGAAGTGGTTCATGTTCAGTTATTGGTACATAAGAATTAGGAGTAGATATTAAAATAGGCCAGTGGTCACTCCCATATGAATGAAGAAGGACCTTCCAGGATACTGAAGAGGAGAGGATTGGAGAACAGAAAGACAAATCAACAACACTTGGATTTTGGTAAGGGAATGATCTCCTAGATTTTACCCATTATTGTATAACTACTGTTTCTGTAGTAGAATGTGCCCTCTCCATGTGTATTAACTCTGTGCTTGACAGTCAATCAATTTGACAGTTATCAAACTTGAAAAACGCCAATAGTGGACTGGATACATTTTGAGGTTATCTGATTGTGTTTTGTGTTATTTCTCAAAAATATTGACGACAATATCCATACAAATAATTTAATAACAGATTCAATATGGCAAAGCATCATCCCGATCTTATATTCTGCAGGAAACAACCGGGCGTCGGTAAGTTTTAACCCTGTGCCTTCGTTTTTTCTTTTCATGTTTTGCTAAAATGTTGTTTTAATTTCAGCCATAGGTAGATTATGTGAGAAATGCGATGGTAAATGCGTGATCTGCGACTCGTACGTGCGCCCTTGTACGCTGGTGCGGATATGCGACGAATGTAATTACGGCTCTTACCAAGGACGATGCGTTATTTGCGGCGGGCCCGGCGTCTCGGACGCGTATTATTGCAAGGAGTGCACTATACAGGAGAAAGATGTGAGTTGAGAACAAATATTTCATTAGATTCACTGATGATTTTTTTTCATGAAGTGGCTAACAAGCGCACAGTTCATATTGATGGTAAGTAATACTGCCTATATGTAAACGTAGATGTGTTGTCACTCCTGAGGCCTAAGATATTATGTTTCTGTGATTTGGCGGCAGACAGGTGCGAATGTGCCTACGCCACGAGCTCCGTCACTAGAGCTCTACCACCAGTAAAACCATTAAAAAGGTGTGAAGTTTATGTGGAGTTATCCATTTAGGTGCAGATAAGTTGCCAATTCTTACCTGTTACCTTAATTCTTACCCCTTATAAATTGCAAATTTTTATGTATCATTATGCAAAAGTGGCAAATATTAATGACCTCTTCCTAAAAATACTAGGTAATACTTTCATGATCCATATGCCACTCATATTTAAAGTCATTAGGTTCAGCCAATCATTTTATTATTATTTATTTGATTTCAGAGAGATGGGTGTCCAAAGATTGTTAACTTAGGTAGCTCAAAAACAGATTTGTTCTACGAGAGAAAGAAATATGGTTTCCGGAAACATTAATATTCTGCTGTGGTTCACAGTAAATCATTTATATTAATAAGAAGACTGCAAAAGTGAAAATTTTGTGACAATGCACCTTATGAATAAAACCATGTGTGTAATCCACCAGGATTCGGCAGAATTACCTAATGGTGGTAGTTGCCACAATTTAAAGAAGATGTGTGTAATCATTATATTCTTAGGTTTTCGCGAGCTACACTCATTGAAATAAAACTATTTTTACGGATTTATCTCGCGTATATTAAACTAAAATGATTTTTAAAATCAACCCGACGTTTCGGTTGCTTTTCAGCTTCCGTGGTCCCGGGCAGACTGAGGTGACATTTGTCTGACAGAAGTTTGAAAAAATTATATGTAGCTACCTCCATCGATTTCGTAAACGCCTTGCGTAGCGTTCAGGATTAACACAATAATTACTTATGGTATCTTGAAGTCTTGCAGAGCAGTCTGCAAGACTTCAAGATAGGATTTAATCTTGCTAAGTATGGGATCCCATGATGTTGTTAATCGCCATCCATCTTCTCTATTGAAATTTGGCTGTTTTTTAAATTCAATAGAAACGTCGGGTTGATTTCAAAAATCATTTTAGTTTAATATACGCGAGATAAATCCGTAAAAATAGTTTTATTTCAATAATTATATTATTATAATAAGCATGACTGATGTAGAAGCATTTGGAAATTAAATAATTAATTTTATGTAAAGAGTTTAAGATTTCTCTGGAAGTACTTTTTGCACAAATCTGGATTACTATTACTGTAACATAAAGTTTGTAAGGTGGAAATTGTATGATACAACATAGGGCCATCCCTAATATATGGCATGCTAAAATAGCCTTTTCTCACTTATCACGCTGTGTCACTCTATCTATGGCCCCCCTAAAAATATTACGTACAAAAACTAAGACCGCCTCCATGAATATGATATTTTTGTTAAATCAGGAATAGTCTAACAAAGTATTAAATTCGAAATGAATTCATTTCCAGTTCATTAAAATATTTTAATTTAACTTTTTTATGTTCCTAATGAAAATGGGAAACAAGTATGCAGTTCACATTGATGTTAAGTGATGACTGCAGCCTATAGACACCTACACAAAGACCAGAGGTCAAAATGCAGATGCGTTACTTTACCACTTCTAAGGTCTAAGGTGTTATGCCTCTGTACTGGAAATTACAGAGCCGTACATTACCACCTGACCGGAACACGATAGTGCTGAACACTACCATTTAGCGGCAAGTATATTAGGTAATGCGGTGGTGCCTATGGTCTTTGGCTCCATCTAATACCTTTAAACTAGCAATTCTTGTATATATATATAGAATCAAGATCTCGGAAACGGCTCCAACGATTTTCTTGAAACTTACAGATTAGGGGTTTTTCGGGTCAAGAAATCGATTTATTTAGGTTCCAGGTCCAAGAAAAGCTCGGTTCCAAATTAATAATAAATTTTCTTCATAACCGACGACTAACGCCATCTATTGATGAATAGAAGAACCATTAGTCTACTAACGTTAGTCGTATTTTTAGCAAAGAAGTATTTGATTTGAGGTTAGACCAAAAAAATCAATTGATACTAAATATAATTTTCAAAAATCGCTACGGAGCGAAGCTCGGTCAACCAGGTACTAATAAATTATACTTGAATCCACCTCATCTCGTATGAAATAAATTTTCACATTAATGTTCATATTAATTCAACTTAGTGATTATATATGTATTATAAGTTAGATATAAGAACTTTGGTTAATAAATTGTGTTAAGGTAATACAAACAATTCGGTTTTTATTAAACATATATTTAATTACACTATTTAACTACAACATTAATATAAATAATGAACAAAACAAATTGTGATAGCTAGGTATAGCTACAGTAAACACGAAATTTATGCATAAATCTTCACAGTTGAACCCAGACCATTGTCTAAACTCTATCTATACACAAAAAAAACATGAATACAATTTTAAAATAACACACACGAACCTAGAAAGGACACATATTTAATATAAGACAATTAATATCTTGTTGATCAGTGATATATACCTATATCAAGTAATCGGAAAGTTTTTTTTTAAATAGGTATTCACATAGTCAATGCTTCTCCATTCACAATATTTACCTAACAACTTTAACTAAATAAGGGACAACTCGATCGACTCGATCGAATTCGACACGAAAGAATCATGGCAAGTTTCATACATTGATTTGTACAAAAAAAAAATAGAAAAAGGTACAAGTTAAATCGGATTAGAAATATTACCTAGGGAACCTAAAGAACATTATCTGGTATTTAAAATATTTTTAATAAAAACCGTCTTTCCTAACAACAGTAGAAGCACTCCATACTAAAGTTCAAATTCAAACTTTTTATTCCGGAGAGTAAAAAATATTTTTAGTATCAGGAAATGTTGTTTAGGTTGACTGGATAATATTTCCATGCTGTTTTACCGTGTACCTTTTTTTCATTTTCTCTGTTCAAATCTTGCCCTGATCCTTTATTTAAAAATAAACAAAAGAAAGCCTCAAGAGTTAGGTTGCATGCATGATTTAAAATGTGTTGCCTCGGCCTCAATTCATTATAATTATTTTTAGCTTCTACAAAACTTTACTGAATATACACAATGCCCAAATATATTCTATATTTACAATATAGTTCTTAAAATTACAGAGAAGTTATTGTCAAAGTCCTACTTAATTTACTAAGTACTCTATTCTATTTCTTATGAATATTTAAATAAATCTAGATACCTTCATACCTATCTTTCTTGTGGTTAGGTAGGTAGTATCTTTATTCCTAAAGCTAGATTATTACATTTTTATCACATGTAAATAGCTAATTATGTATACCGTCTTTACCGACCGAAATTAGGGAGTTATGAATTTTCTCCAGTTTGAATAAATAGCTATCTGATCTTCAGGTAGGTACTTTATTATGTAATTAGATAACTTGAATGGGTAAGTTGAAGTAAAATATTTCCCCAAAAAATAGGCACCGATAAATTCTAATTGATATTCGATGTATATGAAAGACTAATTTATGTCTATATTCAAACCATGGAAATCCTTCAGGATTCAAATGCATGCATGATGCATGTGTATATCTACATGCAGAAACCCACGTGATGTTATGTTGACTTGCTACAATCCATAAAGTTGTAGAAAACGAAGCAAATGTATGGAGATATCTTTTCATCGATGGGTTACGCGACAACGATGACGCCCCATACATTCACAAGATAACCATACTTTTGCATTTTCTACAGCATTCATGGTTGTAGAGAATTGACAGACAAGAAAGAGAAGACTACAGCGGGACCCTTAATATTCGATGTCAATCTATTTGTGATAACCTTCGATCATAGAGCAACACGGGCCACCAGCCGGCCGGAGGGGAGTAGCCTTAACGTTTATTACCGATTCAAAACAGTCTTGTGATATTTTGCGAGGGGAAATTCGTATCACACACACACAACAAAAATACTCTATTACTACGAAACTCACACCATGACTTTAAACAAAATAAATAAACAATTTCACACACATTTAAATATCTCGACGTCAGGCATAGGACCACTTGCGCTTGTACTTTGACAGATGGGAAAGCCTGCATATGGCTACTCCCCTCCGGTCGGTCGGTGGCCCGTTTTATTCTATGCCTTCGATAGATATCTATTAAGATTAATTTGTCAAAAATGTACCAATATCAAATCTATAGATGAATTTGCTATCCTTTATTATTGAGATACTGACAGCGGATCGATCGAAATAACGTTTTACAGATAAGATACGATCGAAGGTGCTATATTGGGACCGAACAATGGTTAACGTTTGTAGGTAAACTATGGTGGTACAAACACTGTTTAACTGTTACTGTCCTCACTAGCAACACTGTTCGCTGAGTTCATAGGGTTGGTCCAAATGTTGGCTTCGTTGGAACCATTGTCCGAATACGTCGATCTTGCGGGTATTATTGGTGATCTGATGCATACACTGTAAGTTAGATTAAGTATGTTAAAACTACGTTAGTCGGCGCAAAGTTGCCGACCAGTCACGTTAAAGAGAGAAAGAATATAGTAATTTGTGGCTGCGTTATTGGGGACTGATCGGCGACCTCTTTTAAATCTTGTAACGAACATAAAGGCTTGCCATTTACCATCAGTACTATTCAGTACCTACCATAGAGCAACGCGGCCCACCGGTCGCGGCGGATCGGAGGCGAGTAGCCATAGCGTGTATTACCGATGCAAAATAATCTGTCATTTTTTGCGGGGGGAAATGCGTGCGACACACACGCACACTAAAAATCGTCTATTACTACGAAACTCACACCTTGACTTTAACAAAATACAGAAACAATTTCACGCACACATTTAAACATCTAGGCGACAGGTATAGGCCCCTTTTGGGCTTGTACTTTGACAGAGGGGAAAGTGAGCATATGGCTACTCCCCTCCGGTGTTGCTCTATGGTACCTACCTACGTTGTAGCAAGTTGTAGTGACAGTTGCAGTGAATCTATTGCTTGTAGAACGTTAAAGTTTTCCTTTTTCAACGAACAGTCGCTAGGTTTAACTAAATTATAAAATTAAATAACAAAATACTTATGTAATAATAAATAATGGAAACGTTTATTTAACTCAGGTGATCGTCCATTCACAAACTCAAGGCTTTGTAATTTATAACCACGTCTTCCTTTTGTTTATTTTTAATGTTCATACATGTTCAGACATTCATTAATTGCCATGGCAAAGCGTCAAGAGATATCTCGTTACCTAATTGTACCAGGTACATACAGGGGCGGCTTTCCCTATAGGCCGAGTAGGCCCGGGCCTAGGGCGGCAAAATTTTGGGGGCGGCAAAATTAGGTCGTTTTTTTTTAAGTAGTTGCCTACGCGATTACGCGTAAAATCTCAAAAATGTATCCTTAAAGCATCTCGCGAAAAAAATTTACATGTATGGCAAATACGATTATCAGAAGAATTAATTAAATCACTTACTGACTATTGTTTTTTTTAAATTTTAATTTAATTTCTATAGTGTATCTATTTTTTTATGGGGGGAGGGAGCGGCAATCTTTCATAAGCCAAGGGCAGCCAACGTATCAAATCCGCCCCTGGGTACATACATACCTATTTTTTTTCAGTCATTTAGCTGACATTAGAAATATTGGAATATTTTTTTTTTAGTATTGTGTATGTAATAAATTATTATATTTCTATAAGGATTTTAATATCTGAATTGAATAAATTATTATATTTTATTTTTAAAGAAAAATGGAAAGAAAAAATTGACTTCAGGCGAGACTCGAACTCGCGACCTACTGGGAATCTAGTCCAGCCGCTCTTCCAATTGAGCCTGATACTGAAGCCCTGCCCGATTTGTCAAATCTTTCCTTCACATCTATTGCATTGCTTTATGGTAGCAGCAGCGCCATCTATTACCAACTATGCTAGTTAGGTAACCGATATAATAGACTTTTCAGTTTAATTTTTTCTTTCCATTTGTCTTTAAAAATAAAATATATTTCACAAGCATGTGTTAATGCGAAATAATATAAAACAATTAAATTATTATGTTATTGTTATTATCTTATCACATCTCCCTCGTCGATCATGCTACACGGAGTTGTAGATTTGTAAATGGACGAAAACCTTTCGATTCTTCTTAGTGGTCAAGTTTTAAGATTGTGAAACTGTTCCTCGGTATTCTTTCTTTTCAATGATGAATAAGTGATAGCAAAGATCTGGGTATTTCGACGAAACGTTGATTCAAATACTTTGTAATTTCCGCAAAAATATTCTTTAATTGCAGCTTTCGAATAATCCATCTCGAATTATTGTTTAATATCTATCTACTGAAACTGACAAAAACTCGGTCATATGTTTGTCGGCGAGATAATCGGTTATAAAGATTCCGGTGAACGGTTCCACGCACAGTTAATGCTTTAATTAGTTCTTCTCAATATTTCAATAACAATAATTATAAGCATTGAAAATATAGTTTTACGATCGTTCCATATGTCGAATCCTTAAATCCTTCAACAGTCATTAGTCGATTTGAATCAACACAAAGTGCAAAAACTACATAGATATCACTTCAACTGGTGTTATTTCCAATTTTGTTTAGGTTCACAAGTTCACACGCATTATATATATTTTATAATTTATTTAGCATTCAATGTTTATTTTTAATTGTATTATTTATTTTTTTATTTATAAAAACACGTGCAAAATATTCATGCGGTGTGACGTAAAAACCGTTAACCACTGACCTGTTGTCAATATATCAGCTCTGTCCAAATAGTGTCCTATGAACACCGTCAAAGTTAATTCATTTGTTTCTTGCTTTTCATACAATACAAAAAGAATTAAAAGACTGGAAATTTATTGGCTTTAAGATAATTTTATAAACATTGGATATATCAACTTCAGGCATATCTCTTATTTTACCAAAAGCCTATGCTTTACTCAGATTTGAATCATCCACCATATTTTTATTTAGTTTAATAATATCAGATTATTATTATTTTAACTTATAAAGGAAATTTTAATATTTTTTATTAATCTCTTCTATCTCTCTTGATCTCTTTTATAAGCTATTTACAAATTGTGAATTACCATGTCTGTTAGGAACTGCGGTCGAGATGCCCGCGACCACGGTAGCTGAAAAGCGACCTTAGCGTCGATATCACTTAATACTTAGTGAATTATATGAATTTATATATTAATACATGAAACCTTTATCTAATAAAAAATAGCATTCATTTAACTACTTAAATCTGAAAAGAGAAGAACATCTACAAAACCAATTTGTTTTTGGCATAGAAAATGTATCTAAAAACATGGTGCTTGCGGACCTTATATATTTTAATAAATTTTAAAATGAAATAATAGAGTTAAACAAACTCACACATATTTATCGGCCATTTTCTCGAACAATCTCACGATTTACCTTTATTAAAAGACGTTGAACTCTAAGAGCTGCTGCTCTTGATTCTCGTTAATTCTGATTATAAACATACCCTGATACTGTAGCCTGTTGTCCAATATGCTCAACTACTCGTTTCCTTGCCTGATGTTTGATTCGAAATTCATACTTACAAGGTTATTTTCGTCTTTGTCTTTGACATTCTTTAATTCTCTAAACAATTCTTCTTTCAGAAATAAGTTCTTAATTGCTAAGAAGTAATCTTTCTTGTTATTTACTTGCAAACTAATTTGCACAAAAACATCTTGTACAGTCTCTTATTCTTTTGGATCATCAATTAGTTTCTCTTATTACTAAAAAGTTACGAATAACATAATTCGTATAAACTTGGTTTCAAACTACACACTTACGAGTTAAAAGCCTCCAATTTCTTCAGCAGTCTCTCATTCTTTCGACTCAGCAGTTCCCGGTCGTTCAAGTGCTTATCTCAAATAATGAATAATTTGGCATTTACGTATAAACTTTGTTACAAACTACATTGCACTTACGAGTTAACATCCTCCAATTTCTTCAGCAGTCTCTCGTTCTCTCGACTCAGCAACTCCTGATCTCTCAGCAGCTGATCTCTGATGCCGAAAAGTTCGGCGTTCTCATGCCTTAACGCTTGATTTTCTTCCATGTGCAATTGGATTAAGTCCACTAGCTCTGATTGGGGCAGTTGATATAATTTGTTGGGTTCTATAGGCGGCGTGTTGCGATGTCTGTAACCTGTGGGGACGTTGAAAGAATAGTTGAAGCAGACAATTTAATTATTTGCCATCCACTTTATCAATCAAGTTAAAGATTGAATCAAAACTTGTTATCGAGGGCATAAAATGAACTAGTGATTCCCCATAGACGAACAAATTTATACATTTGAAAGATATGGCCATTCATTTAAGGTTTTTTCCAAATAGTCTTTTGACTCTCAAGAACTGCTCACTGTCTTAATTTTAGGATCGCTAGGGCAATTATCCCATTAAACTAAATTCAATTCAACGATTCTTATAATTATTTACGATACGTCAAGTGACAGTATCCTTTTTGGAATGTCTTTTTTTGTCTAAGACTTTTACCCAAGTCAATGAAGGGTAAATGAATTACGTAAGTAATGATACTCACTGTAATTGTCCATATTGTAGTCGGAGTGTACGTGTAGAGCGGTCCGAAGGTGTTGGTTCTCTGCTTGTAGCACCTCCACTTCTCGCTTTAGACTGAGGATTAAGGCGTCTCTTGCGTCCTAGTGGGCAGTCAGTAGTTTTAAGGCTACGTAAGTTTTTTTGTAGCAATCCAGTTGATGACCGATTAAGGCTTATTATATAGAAATAAAAGAAAAAATGGAAAAGGAATATTTGACTTCAGGCATGAAAGGAACCTGCGACCTCAGTATAACCAGTCCAGCTTATTACATAAATTTAGATTGAGACTTTTCCAACTTATTTTGAAAGAATTTACTGGGAGCTTGTTCAAGCTTCCAAGACTTTTCTTAAATTGTAGACTCACCATTTTTACGATGGGTTTAGATTTGATCTTCTTAGCTCTCGCGGCATACCGCAGCGTATTGATAGTCTCGCTCAGGTTCGACCTCGTTGGAGCTATGCATGCGATCTGTGAACATTATAGTTTGTCATGTTATATTTCCTTATTTCAACTACAATATGCTCGCGGTCTCAAAACTTCGCTGGTAAATTATTAAGACGCTATACTGGATGGGAATCTCAATATATCACCATGAGCATGACGTCATTCCCCGCGAGAGTATCAGTCAGTAGCTTGGTGAACTTGATGTTACGATCTTCAGACTGCGCTAGTATATTATTATAATAAAGGCACAACATTCGATGTGTATCTCACCATGAGCGTGACGCCGTTTCCCGCGAGGCTGCCGGCCAGTAGCTTGGTTAACTTGATGTTGCTGTTTTCAGACTTCGCTGGTTTATTATAAAGGCACTACATTGGATGTGTATCTTACCATGAGCGTTACGCCGTTCCCCGCGAGGCTGTCGGCCAAGAGCTTGGTGAGTTTGCTGTCGCGGTAGGGGATGTGGCCGCGCTTCTTGCCGTCGCTCAGTTGCGCGATGCAGTAGCCTGCAATATATAATATGTACACGATATGATTTATCTCATAATCTATAGACTATCTCAGTGACGAAGCCCACATGTGCACTAGCACAGTGGTCATGAGGGTAGACCGAGCGGGACAATTCGAGTAGAAAATTTGTGGAACAAGAAGCGTCATGCTAGTCATATTAAACGCAAAGCAAAAGCGATGAGATTGTTGTTAGTGCAGTCATTCAACTGAACAATGGCGGTTAAACCAAAGGCGGTAAAAAATAACGCAGCAGTATCCCGATACCGATACAACCAATCCGACTGCCAAGCGTGGCGATTATGGCATTTTCTACCCTATTGACGCACAAAACTATTGTGAGTGTGTCTTTGGGGAAGGCTTATTCAGCAGTGTCTTTCGACTGGAATGATGATGATGTGAAAAGACCGCGCACGGACGGGAGATTGTATAGTTTCTTTCCGATCGTTCCTGAGCGAATATCACGCGTGTGGATGGAGCCTAAATAGATTACGTATTTTCTTAAGTTTTGAAGATTCTTAACACTAAACACGGGAGTCGTCTCCACGCGACGAGGGAAGAAAATGATGCTTTATGCTTTGAAACTGCCTCGTTGGCCCAGTGGTGGTAATCGCGATGCTGAAGTCTGAGATTCGATCCCTTTTTAATTTTCTAGCTGCTATAACTGCATGTGTACTCATCAAATAACTTACCTAAAACCATGAGACTCCGATTGATATTATTAGCCTCTTCCAACGTTTTTCCGGTGCTATGAGTTCGTTTGGTCATCTCACTTCCAGCTAGGTCCACGAAGTTGATCTTGCCGTGTGTGGAACAAGTTACGTCACCCTCAGTCCGAAGGTCCCTGCGCACGCGCACACACAGAAGTGTGTGTGAACGAGAGGAATGAGCGTTCATCGCATGAGCACCTACTGCGCGGTTGCGCATACCTAAAAAGTGAGGGTTGGTGTGGATGAATAAAATCAGACTCTAATTAATATCTTTTTTAAATTATAATGTCGCTCGCGCGTCTAAATAACTAAAGCATGGCAGAAAATTTGAGTTTACAAGCTTTTTCTTTAAATCTAACTATGCCTTACGCGTGCTTATTTTGGAAATTATTTATCCTGTTAAAAACAAAATTACTTATGCCAATGGCCAGTGGAACGAAGCATGTTAAACATACAAAATCAACACAAGAGTCTGTCATTCCAAGATTAGGAGAACATCCAAAGAAATTGATGTTCTTATACAAGCACGAAAACTTAAATGGAAGTGGGCAGGTCACGTTGCAAGGCTTCAGAGTAACAAAAAATGACCTCTTGGTCGAGACCGCTCGGAAAACGTAATCGAGGAAGACTATACGCAGGGATGATGAGATTGTGCATGTTGCTGAACAAAGTTCGATGGATGTAGCGCGAATTAGAGACTACTGGAATTCCATGGAGGAGGCCTTCGACTCAGGGTTTCTCGAAACAAACTTATATTATTTTTAATACCGTTCAGTATAAGGCTTTTTTTATTATGTCAGAGCCGACAACCCAGGAAAGAATATCCCACCCCAAAATAATGGGGAAAGGAGAAGTCAAAGAAGAAGAATACCATAATATAATTTACCTTCTTCCAAAACTGCAAAGAGGTCGTCCAATTCTTCACAGTCTACGGTGAACTGGTTCTCGACATAGAACCCTCGGCTCTCTTTGGACCATCGCACTTGGAGTGGCTTCCTCGAACTGCCAGGATTTAATAAATCTATCACCTGAAAGGAGAGATGACACTTATTACTTAACACTTATAGTACTTTGTACACCGTCGCTCACCACAGCCTAGAAAGGTTCACATTAGTACAGAACAGATTTTATGATTTGATGACACAACTCATATGAGGCGCTCCACAGAAGTCTAAGATTAATCTGTTGAGCCAAATGCGGCCGATTTCGGCCACGAACAATATGAAATCAATTGTCATATTTTTCTCGTAAGTTGACGGATTAACAGTTATTAACATTTCCGTGGGCGTGACTTTCGTATATCATTTTGGATAACTTCAGTTGATTATTTGAAAACCACTATCTACCTTAATAGCCTTGCGGACATGCACTTTACAAAAATCCAACACCGCACCAGAAGAGAAAACCCTTACGCGACAGAGAGAGATGCATAATTTAGGTAAATATAAAGGGCAGAGCATAGTTATGTGTGATCGAAATAGCACTAGACACTCAGGATCGGGTTGACCCTGTGTGTCTAGTGCAATTCAGATCTTGAAAACAGAAATGACGAGTAGAATTTCATACAAAAAAGTAGCAAAATCACACTTGTGCAAGTCGTCCCCAACTCCTGTTTCCGACCTCCTAAACCTTAGTCTAGAACCGCGACTGGATCAGGAACATACCTTTTCGTTGTATATCTCCAGGAAGGATGCCTTCAAGATGAAGTGGCTCTCAGGGCGCTCGTGTATCAGCCGGAACAGGTACACGAAGGAGCGCACCACCAGTCCGTGGTCCGGTGCGTACGGACTTGCCCCACTCTCCACCTGCGAACATGTTTGTATGTATGTATGTATCTTCACGCCAAGTCCCTTACGGGGTAGGCAGAGACTGTGGAGCGCTTGATACTCCGTTCTTCTTCCCCATTCATAATTTTCTTCATACACGCGCGCCGATTCCTAAGACTCACTCCACCCTCAGACAGTACTCGACCTATTAAGTCATGGTAGGTCTGTCTTGGTCTTCCTGGGCCTCTGCAACCATCCACATTCGCATTGTATATCTGTAATTCGCTCATTGGACATTCTTTCTATATGCCCCAACCATACATCGATACTCTCATTCACACCAAGCCTTCTTTTATTTAACAAGGTGGCAAACAAGCATGCAGATCACATGGATGTTAAGTGATGATAGCGGCCTATAGACATCTACACAAAAACCAAAGGTCAAATGTAGATGCGTTTCCACCCCTGAGACCTAAGTTGTTATGCCTCTGTGATAGTTATTACGGGGCATAGATCAACACCGGAGGGGAGTAGCCATATGCAGGCTTTCCTCTCTGTCAAAGTATAAGCCCAAATGGGCATATAAGTACCTGTTGTTAGATGTTTAAATGTGTACGTGAAATTGTTTCTGTATTTTGTTAAAGTCAAGGTGCGAGTTTCGTAGTAATAGACGATTTTTGTAGTGTGCGAGTGTGTCGCACGGATTTTCCCCCACAAAAAATGACAGACTGCTTTGCATCGGTAATAAACGCTATGGCTACTCCCCTCCAGTCCGCCGCGACCGATGGCCCTTATTGCTCTATGTTACGGGGCCATAGCAAATACAATATAGCTAGATTTTCATTTTATGTTAAACCTAGATCTATGTTTTGTCCATTTAAATAAATTAGAATCCAGGACACAGTTTTATGTTATAACTGATAACGCGAAACACGGAAACATGTAACCGTAATAATGTTTGTCGACACGTTATATTATAATAATCGCATTAAATCATCACGATATACCTTTTTACTGGTATAGGTCGCGCCACGTAAAAAGAACGCTGGAAGAAAGTAGAAGGGATGTGTTCGCGCATCGGTACACTCGCGCACGAAAGTACTAGCCCTATTGGTTTATTTTTGATCTAGCTTTCGCTTGCGGTTTCGTGTATTGGTAGGCAGATTGAAAACTCCGCACCTCATACCACCAAATAGATCGATAAATCGTCTACTGCGCAGCTTGACCGCCAGCGTTCTTTTTACCTGGCGCGACCTATAGTAGAGTTCCAGTGTCGGGGCTTGAAGACGTAGTAGCACACAGTTACTACCGCATTGCTTTATTCTACCGCCAAATACCTAGTAGTGTTCGCCAAACCAACATAATTACTGTCACTTATGCAAGAATAATTATGGCTTCAAAATCTCATAAATCACACTAATATTATATTTTTTTTTTTTTTTTTTAATCTTTATTTTAAGAAAGGGGTTTTGTCACGCAGTGACTATGTCACCCCCATAGGAAACACTACAAATTAACATTTTGACTTAAAGGTACTTACAACCATTTCTTGTATAATTTTAGTAGTATTTTGGCTTTACCGGATAAAGGAAAAGCCAAAACACTATTACAAATTCCAACATTTTGATTGTTCAGAAACATTATTTCTTGTCTGAATGCATCGTTCCGGACACATTCCATCAACACATGGAGAACATCCTCCTGTTTATTGCACTCAGGATAGTTTGGGGACTCCGTTATGCCCATTAAGTGTTTAAATTTGTTTGATAGGATGTGTCCAGAGCGAAGCCTCAATAGGGATACTACATCTTTTCTGCTGATATGTTGTTGATCAAACCAAGCATATCTGGGTGGTTGACATTGAATTGTGTTATACCATATGCCTTTCGTAAGAGATCTCTCGTTAAAATATTCATGCCATGAAAGTCTACATCTAGTCTTAGCCTCACCCAATACTTCACTATGAATCGGTAATATGTTACAAGGAATGCCATTAGTAACAGCTTCCCTCGCTGCTCGGTCAGCCTCTTCATTTCCTAGTATTCCAACATGTGAAGGTATCCACTGGATAGCCACGTCTTTATTTGAGGCACCGAGACTACGAATAGAATCTAAAATATCATAGGCTATCGGGTATCTTCGAGAACTCGAGGGAAGCCGAGCCAAATGTAACAGAGCACTTTTAGAGTCGGACAATATAACAAATTTGTCTTTTTCCAAAGAAGCTGCATACGTTAGTGCTTTAGATATGGCAATTAGTTCGCAGTGCATGATAGATATGTTGGCACTTATGTTAAATTTTTGACTGTTGTTCTGCTGCGGGTCGAAAAAAGCAGCTCCACATCCTATTTCATCCTTAGATCCATCCGTATAAAGCGTGTAGAACGCACTATAGTTAGTATTTATGTAATTAGATGATACATATTATAATAATATTATAAATGTGAAAGTTATTTGTTTGGATGTTTATCCGTCAATCACGCCGAAACTACTGAACGGATTTTGAAGAAAGGAGATGTTGCAAAAATGTATGGACCTCCGGCCATGTATTGTACACGATATCATTAAACAGGCAAAATCAATATAAAAACGTTTTTTACTGCATATTTACACTTGTTTAGCTTTGTTTGCAGTTACAAAACATTATTTGCAGTTAGAATTGCAACTCGAAACCAACATGGCGAATATGGCGGGCGATGTCATTTTGACATTTTCATTTTTTAAATTGTATTTTGATTATGTAGTACTTGGAGAAAAAAAGTAATATTTTCTAAATACTATCGAAATCGATTGATCCCAAGCGTCGGCTGTATCGCCGCCATGTTAAACATAGTTGAAAATGACAAAATCGTTTGAATTAAATGTGGTTGTAACTCTAAAATATGTTCTTGAATAAATTAATTGTATTTTTTTCGGATTCCTCTTTAATTTACCCATTTTTTGAGGACGTGTACGAACCAGAGCCGAGCTCGCAACATCTCCTTTGTTATACACATAGGATATTAGCTGACTTAGATTATAGGATACATTTTATCCTGAAAAAATGTTCCTGTGGGATGCCATGGGATGATTTGATGAGTTTACACAGGTTACGCGAAAAGCGACCTACACACGGGCGAAGCCGCGGGCAAAAGCTAGTATAATATAAAATAGCTATAATATTGTACATAAGATACACAATATTCAAGTAACTTTGAATATAACTCTAATAATTCAGAATATACCATAAATGACCCTGATTTGGCATTATTATAGAAAATTTTTGTACGTACAACTTATATTATACGATGAAACTTTACACTTTATTTCTTAAATATAATGTCGTAGGCTTCTAAAGACTGTTAATTAGTATTAATTAACACAAAATATATAAAGGGGTATTAATTTAGCTGTCTACACACCCGCGTAGTACAATCGTAGCATCATAGCTCATAGCTACGTAGCGTCAATAGTTGTGTTATCTTGGTGTTTTAAAAGTGGCAAACAAGCGTGCAGTTCACATTGATGTTAAGTGATGACTGCAGCCTATAGACACCCACACAATGATCAGAGGTCAAAATGCAAATGCGCTGCCACTACTGAGGCATTAGGTGTTATGCCTCTGTGCCGGAAATTACAGAGCCGTACATTACCACCTGACCGGAACACGATAGTGCTGAACACTACCATTTAACGGCAAGTATATTAGGTAATGCGGTGGTGCCTACGCCCGCGAGCTCCGTCACTGGAGCTCTACCACCAGTAAAATCTATCTTTACATAACATAAAACAAAGTCCCCCGCCGCGTCTTTCTATTAGGTTGGGGAAAAAGTTTCTTCGCATTTTTTAAGATAATTCAAAACATTTTTTAATATAGTTTATTTAGATTTAACCATTTTGTTCGATAACCTTTTGCCATCTTGTAGGTAGGGACATGATCCCATTGCTATAAAAATTGACCGGCCTTTGACCACGACCTTTTTCGCACGTTCTTGTCGTACGTGATCCACTTTTCATCACCAGTTATCAGCTTCTTCAAAAATGATTCGGTTTCATGACGTCGTAATAAAGAATCACAAATGAGTACACAGGTTGAGTACAGGGGTACTCATCATGAGTACATGAGTACAGGGTTCATTTGGTTTCTTTCAGTGAGCTCGTGAGGTACCCAAATATCGAGCTTTTTTTTGTACCCTGCTTTTTTCAAATGCGCCAAAACTGTTTTGTGATCAATTCTCAGTTCTTCAGCTACGTCGTAACTACTGATATGTCGATCTTGCTCCACTTTTTCAAAAATGGCATCCATTTTATCCGTAATAGGGCGACCAGATCGAGGTGCATCTTTGACATCAAAATTTCCGGATTGAAAACGCTTATCCCAAATTTGTGCTACTCTCACAGACACAGCACTAGGTCCATGAACATCGCAAATTTTTTTCGCGGCTTTCGTTGCATTTTTACCTTTTTTGTAGTAAAAATTTAAAATGTATCGAATTTCTTCATTAGATTCACTCATCTTGACAGTACAAAAAACAAATGAAAATCACACATTTGCCAAATTTGAATTTGGAATTATGTTCTTTAAAATTTTAACTTTCAATGATACCAAAACCAGCCAGATACAAATACTACAGCCAAAGAGATTTTATTACAAGTTCATACATACTATAATGCGAAATTTTCCCCAACCTATTATTTGTCTATCTGTCTATTCGCGATAAACTCAAAGACTACTGTAGGTATTCCACCGATAGATAGAGTGATTCGTGAGAGAGGTTTTTTAAATAACATAAAAGGGAATTTAAATAACATAAAAACCACAGACAGTTGCAAACCTTACTTCCAAAAACACAAAATCCTTTCACTACCTTATATCTATATTCTAGAGCCTTGTAAAGGAGATGTTGCGAGCTCGGCTCTGGTACGTACAGTACCTGAAAAAATGGGTAAATTAAAGAAGAATCAGAAAAAAATACAATTAATTTATTCAAGAAAATATTTTATAGTTACAACCACATTTACTTCAAACGATTTTATCATTTTCAATATGAATATTAGTGGAATTTGTCAAAATGACATCGCCCGCCATATTCGCCATGTTGGTTTTGAGTTGCAATTCTAACTGCAAATAATGTTTTGTAACTGCAAACAAAGCTAAATAAGTGAATATATGCAGTAAAAAACGTTTTTATATTGATATTGCTTGTTAATAATATTGTGTACAATACATGGCCGGAGGTCCATACATTTTTGCAACATCTCCTTTGTACGCATGAATTCTGACCTTTATACAAAGCGCAAAAACCTACCGATGAGATATGAATCCAGACATAAAGACAAACTTATTTTACCAACTTCGCGATTAAAAATACATTCATCTAGTTCATATAGTATGTCCATCAAAATATATAATCATTTGCCTACAGGTCTTACTGCTGGAACTAACGAAAACAAATTCATTCGAAAACTAAAACAGCTATTACACCTAAAATGCTATTATTCCACAAATGAATACTTACAAGACAAATTAAATTGTAATAGATAATGACATAATGAATAGATATGACATGTGCAATATCTAAACCTTTCTTAGAATTGTTAGTAAATAGAGATATATATATTATAACTAGCGGCCCGCCCCGGCTTCGCCCGCGCTGCTCTGCTCCTATTAGTCATAGCGTAATGTAAGCTATCCTATCTCTCAAGTTGGATCGAACTGCACATGGTGTGCGAATTTTATTATAATCGGTTAAGTGGTTTAGGAGTCCATTGAGGACAAACATTGTGACACGAGATTTATATATATTAAGATATGTTGAGTATAATAATATGTCTAAATAGTTACTATGTAGAATTTCCCTATTATATTTTATATTTTGTATAAAAACCCCCTATCTCTTGCTGTGCCCAACAGGGTCTATAATTGATACACATATTAGACTAAATACCACCTAAGTCCGTATTGTACATTTATGGAATGCAATAAATGATTTAGTATAGAGTATTGAGTATTGAGGTTTGTGTAAATAATTTGTTTAAGTTTTGTGTAAAGGAGATGTTGCGAGCTCGGCTCTGGTTCGTACATATCCTCAAAAAATAGGTAAATTAAAGAAGAATCCGAAAAAAATATAATTAATTTATTCAAGAATATATTTTAGAGTTACAACCACATTTAATTCAAACGATTTTACCATATTCAACCATGTTCAACATGGCGGCGACACAGTTGACGCTTGGGATAGTACCTATGTAGATAAAACAAAACTAATGCTATCTATATCTTTATGGTGCGTCACATATTAATAAAACGATGTATCGAATCGATCAATTTAAAGAAGTTCCGATGATTTTTTTTAAATTGGAAATCGATCGGAATTAGTATAGTATCAACACATAAAGTCGAATTTGATAGTATTTAGAAAATGTTTTTTTTTTTCTCCTAGTACAATATAATCAAAAGAACAATTTAAAAAATGAAAATGTCAAAATGACATCGCCCGCCATATTCGCCATGTTTGTTTTGAGTTGCAATTTTAAGTGCAGATAATGTTTTGTAACTGCAAACAAAGCTAAACAAGTGAAATATGCAGTAATATATCGTTTTTATATTGATTTTGCCTGTTAGTGATATTGTGTACAATACATGGCCGGAGGTCCATACATTTTTGCAACATCTCCTTTAGCTGGAATATAACGATAAATGATGCAAGTGTCGGAAAAACTCAAGCCGCCTGGGATTTTACACAAGCCACTATTCTTCCCTCTACGATCTCTTCTGCAGCTATATAAAGCCATCAAAAGGTAGCATAAGGATACAGAATTTTTACTGGTGGTAGAGCTCCAGTGGCGGAGCTCGTGGGCGTAGGCACCACCGCATTACCTAATACACTTGCCGCTCAATGGTAGTGTTTAGCACTATCGTGTTCCGTTCGTGTACGGCCCTGTAATTTCCGGCACAGAGGCATAATACCTTAGGCCTCAGGAGTGGTAACGCATCTGCATTTTGAACTTGGTCTTTGTGTGGGTGTCTATAGGCTGCAGTCATCACTTAACATCAATGTGAACTGCATGCTTGTTTGCCACTTCCATTACATAAAAAAAAAATAGAAAAATATATGAATTACACAGTACGTACTACTACGTACAGCATAAGTATGAGTATAGAAAAATATATGAATTACACAGTGCGGTAAGCTTAGGCTGCAAGCCCTTTACGCTTGCTGATTGCCCGGTGTAGTAGGTACACTAGTTCTCTTCTCGACACAAGTCGCCTATATACATACAATTAAAAAAAAAATGGGCTTTGTAGCACATCAATATTGTCCGAAAGCATAGAGCAACACCGAAGGGGAGTAGCCATATACAGGCTTTCCCCTGTGTCAAAGTACAAGCCCAAATGGGCCTTTACCTGTCGCCTAGATGTTTAAATGTATGCGTGAAATTATTTCTGTATTTTTTAAAAGTTAAGGTGTGTGTTTCTTACTAAAATACCATTTTTTTAGTGTGCGTGTGTGTCGCACGACGCATTTCTCCCCGCAAAAAATGACAGACTGTTTTGCATCGGTAATACACGCTATGGCTACTCCCCTCCGGTCCGCCGCGACCAGTGGGCTGCGTTGCTCTATGTCCGAAAGACTACGTTAAAAGTAAACAGGCACAAGGAGACCAAAAGTCTAATATTTCAAAACCAAGTAAGAGTACCTAGCCTGTGAAATAGGTATGCTTAATAATCACATAACAAACAGACAGGAAATAATAACACCGAACGTGTGTGACGATCGACGAAGAGCCCACGTGACGTTAAAGACACGCGATGTGCTTTTACAAATAACTCAATATTAACACGTTGAGTTATTTGCACTCATGTATTCTACCTATAGGCTCATGCGTACACTCGTGTTCGCAATCTTCCTGTACGCCGCAGAGTCGTGGACAGTGCGTGAGTTGGAAAGAGGGAAGATAGATGCTTTAGAGATATGGTGCTGGAGGAAGATGCTTGGCATATCTTGGACGGAGTTCCGCACTAATGTGTCCATACTCAAGGAACTTGGCATCACAAAGCGTCTATCGACCATAGTACAAACACGTATACTGCAGTACTTTGGCCATGTATCGAGACGTGGAAATGATTCGATAGAACGACTGGTCGTACAAGGAAAAGTGGAGGGACAGGAAAGTGGTGGTCTGTCCAGCGCATAGTTGATCTGCCGCGTGATCGGGTTCACGCGGCAGATCACCTATGCGCTGGACTGACCAAGTGAAATCCGCAGTAGGAAACCGTGTGTCAGACTGCGCTAGACAGTCCACAAACCGAGGAAGATGGCGGGAGATCGTGAAGAGAGCTGTGTCTGCCTCCAACACCAACGCGAACGCCTCAACGTGACCACGACCACTCTGACAAGAGTGACACGAAAGAGAAGAATTCTACCTATACGGTCAATTCTTTTTTATATTTTTGGTCTGGTTGCGCGTATCCCTTTTTTTTCAGCTTTATGTCTGGTTAAACTGTTTTAGTGTACTTATGATGAATTTAGTGAAGTTGTTGAACGATGTGCATGTGCTTTCTTTTGCGGCTATTTCATTAAAGTCGAATGGGCTTATGTTTCCCATGATGCAGAAAATAAAAATTGTACCTCTTCGGAAACGTACTAGGATCCGAAAGGATAGAAAAAAAAAATTTTTTTGTCATGAAATAGCAAACAAGCATATAGATGGTAAGTGAATACTGTAACCTATAAACAACCTTCATAGAAACCAAAGATTTCAATGTTTTTTTTTTAATTCAATCGCAGCCCTACACATAAACCTGTGTCGTGGATGCCGTTGTATACATACAACGTATACACAACAACACAAACCCGGCCGTACAAATATTTGTGCCGGTGCGGGGATCGAACCCGCGACCCTTTGAATCAAACAGTCGTCTCACACTTTACAAACAGACACTCCAATTTTATTTATTTGTATAGATGTATAGATGTGTAGTATGTGTGTATGTTTATAGATAATGACGATAATGGTTTATGACTCCTGGAAAAGCGTGTTAATTGTCGATTGGAAAAACAGACAATTAGTAAGCTAGTTTGTATTTCGAACTGGAAATAAACCATGGTATTAACTAGAGTCGTTTTTAGGATTGAATAAACAGTACTAAAGTTTTTTTTTAATTGGACGTATATGTACCTAAGTCACTCGCTACGCGACGGTCGTATATAGGTGTTGCCAATATTTCTTCAACAAAATTTTATTTTAAAACGAGTAAAATTACATTGTTGAAAAAATAAAGGAGATGTTGCAAAAATGTGTTGTACACAATATCATTGACAAGCAAAATCAATATAAAAACGTTTTTTACTGCATATATTCACTTATTTAGCTTTGTTTGCAGTTACAAAACATTATTTGCAGTTAGAATTGCAACTCAAAACCAAGATGGCGAATATGGCGGGCGATGTCATTTTGACAAATTCCACTAATATTCATATTGAAAATGATAAAATCGTTTGAAGTAAATGTGGTTGTAACTATAAAATATATTCTTGAATAAATTAATTGTATTTTTTTCGGATTCTTCTTTAATTTACCCATTTTTTCAGGTACTGTACGTGCCAGAGCCGAGCTCGCAACATCTCCTTTCCGGATTTTCTCGCGTATACAACACTCCCAAACTTCTTCTTATACCCGAAGTTTCGAACATTGTCGAATTAGTTTGCCCGTGACCACGGTAACTGCAAAGCGACCGAAACGTCGGGTATAAAAAGTTTGGGAGTGTTGTATACGCGAGAAAAACCTCAAATTTAATTTTTACAATGTATGAAGCTCGCGAAAACGTTATTTCCAAGAGTAAAATTACGTCATAAGAGTCATAAAATTCATAAATTAGTTAGCTACAAATACGATACGAAAAAATACGAGTAAGTTCGGTACCTTACTAAAAGTCAAAAGGCCATATACTCAAACGTCACTTAAATCTAAGTGACTTAAAAGTCTTCTATCTTTATAAAAACTTTCAAACGATAGAGATAGCTTTTATTTGAGAGTTGCTTAAAATTGAGTGACGCATGAGTATTCGGGCAAACCTTACTCACAGACGATGTTGGTAGAGCTCCAGTGACCACCAGGCACCACCGCATTACTTAATCTACTTGCCGCTAAATGGTAGTATTCAGCACTATCGTGTTCCGGTCAGGTAGTAATGTACGGCCCTGTAATTTCCGGCACAGAGGTATAACACCTTAGGCCTCAGGAGTGATAACGCATCTGCATTTTGATCTTTGTGTGGATAAAAGAAAAAAAAAGAAAAGAAAAGAAAAGAAAACATTTATTTGGACAGCACAGAGACATGACGATACAAATTGCCAGACGATTGGTACACAGGTACAATTAAACAAAAAGCAAAAACAATAACAATTAAAAAAGAAAAAAAAAAAGTGAAAATTAGAATGTGAAGTGCATATCTTGGCCAATTCCATTACATTAAAAAAATGTTTATATAAGTTTGTTTTTTAAGAAAATGGCAAACAAGCGTGCACTTCGGATTGATGTTAAGTTATGACTGCAGCCTACATACTCGTAAGTATACTGAAAGTGACAAAAATGCGAATGAAAACTGTCTAACCAATATGAACTGCAATTTTCATTATTGATCATAGACCTACGGCTTCTATTTTTGTACCAACGCAAGTTTTTTAAAAATGTATAGACAAAAATACTAATACGATGATGCCCATACCAACTGTAACTCGTATACTTTAACAAATCTAAAAAAACAGTGACGTAGCTAACATGGGTGGCACCCGGAAATACTTCCCATTCAAAAAGGAAATACTGCCCATTCTTTTGTATCTTATTTCTTCATTCTCCACCGTCACACCGCGGACACTCCGCCAAAATTCTATACAAACGCTTAATTTGGTCTCTATTACACAGACATCAATCAGAAACGTGTATTTACACGTGCACCTGTGTGCATAGCACGTAGAAAATACCAACCGTCGCCCATAAGAGGGGAGGAGGTTGGGTGATGCGGGGAAATCGGGCGGTACGTCGAAGTGTCCATTCTATACGTAGTATTATTACATATTCTCTGCCATCGTTGTGCCTCAGTATTTGAGCAACTTCTGCCCCTTAGTATACAGGGTGTCCCAGAAATCAACGATAGACCGAAAACGGGTGATAGGCCAAGGCATGACAGTTATTAGAAAAATGTGAAAGGGTGTGCCACCCCCAAATGAGTGGCACCCGGTGTGGGCCACCCCCTTCGTCCCCCTCCCAGCTACGCCACTGCTATAAAATATTGCACTTAAATGAAACAACAGCGTAATTAATGATAGGAACGAACGCAAATGTCCATTTGACAAAGCTATACGACCCTCCCTCATTCCTGCCTACAACACATGAATGTCCACAGATGTAGGTATTATAGGTTAGGATCCCGCTGTAGAATTATTTCGTTCATCGGAATATGCTGCAAACCTAATTTTTACGCATATTTATCATCTAGATTTATAATATATATCCACTAGGTTGCCTATCAAAATATTGCCGCTAGTATTTTTAATTAAATTATTTTATCTTTAACTGCCAGTAACCCTTATTTGCGGAGGGATTTAATTTGGCACCCGTATATCATAATAATGAGGAAAAAAATAGCTTTACGCTTTAATTTAGAACCAGAAAATGTATCGAGTCGGAACGTGAATATGTAGGGGCTGCCAAGTGCGCAATGGCAGCCGTGATTTTTCACAATATTTTATTGAAAAACAAGGCATTGGCCTATCAAATTATATATATTCTTTAGATAATAAATTTACGTAAATATTAGGTTTCATATCTCGATGAACGCACTAATTGTGCAGCGGGATCCTAATCTAACTGATAGTTGATAGGTCGGTAAAGCCGATCGATCATGGCCGTTGTCAATGTTAGACTTATTTAGACTTGTCCGCGTGATTTGATTTTGAATAAAAGAAATTTAATTGGATTTCTTTAATTTACATTTTTTATCGTAGTTAAACATTGTAATAGGAAACTTGCTCAAAATGATATTGAGACATTAATGTATGTTGGTAATTCGATAATGATGGTCCATAAAAGTGTACTGGAGAATTAATTATTCAAATGTGTAGCAGTTGTGCGAAAAAAAAAACATGATAAATTACGTACTTAGCTACATCAGGTGAAATAAAATTTGAAACTCTAAGTCTCAAAAAATATTTTTTTTCAATTTGTAAGTGAATTTGTTTTCCAAAAAAAAATCTCATTTCTCCTATAAAGTCTCACCAGTCCCGGAGGTCCAGTGAGAGTGTGGGTCTTGCCGCTGCCGGTCTGGCCGTAGCAGAAGGCGGTGCACGAGAAACCCTCCACCGCCATCTCCAGCAGTCGTTTCACACCAGAGTACTCCAGCACGTCTTCCTGCAACAGACAGAAAAGATTTAGCAGTCGTAAAACCTTGTCGGAGGTCTTATGGGCGGCTTGAAAACATCCACTAACCTGTATCATCACCAACCCGCATTGGAGCAGCGTGGTGGAGTAAGCTCCAGGCCTCCTCCTAAAAAGGGGAAAGACTCGTGCCCAGCAGTGGGATGTATCAAAGGTTGCCATTGTTAAGGATTAGTAAATAGGGTGGTGCCTCCAGTATCGATACATTCAAACTCTACCACAGGTAAATGCTAATAAGTATTTCAGCCGTAGATTGAAAGCATCAAAGAGACCTCCAGCTCGTCTTCCTTCTTTAATCAGTGTTACATGCTAAGACTGGATTGCACCAAGATTTTTATGTCATGAAAGTGGTAAACAAGCATGCAGTTCACATTGATGTTAAGTGATGACTGCAGCCTATAGACACTTACACAAAGACCAGAGGTCAAAATGTAGATGCGTTACCACTTCTGAGGCCTAAGGTGTTATGCCTCTGTGCCGGAAATTACAGGGCCGTACATTACCAGCTGACCGGAACACGATAGTGCTGAACACTACCATTTAGCGGCAAGTATATTAGGTAATGCGGTGGTGCCTACGCCCGCGAGCTCCTTCACTGGCGCTCTACCACCAGTAAATTTCATAACAATAACTTAAACTGTAAAGAATGATGCACAGGTGATAGTTGAAGAAAAGAATAAGTAGTTTTAGGAATAATAAATCTTATAATTGCTTCTCATGTACATTGTAAAAGTAAAGTCTAAAAAGTGAAGACATAAAATAATAGAACAATAGGTGACAGACGCCATCTTCAAATTAGGAACATGGATAGTGGCCAGTGTGTGGCCTTAAGACCTTTTTTGCCCGAACATGCCCCCGGGCGTTGGAAGCACTGCTTTCAACTGGATCCATCAATCAGAGGGCAAATCTTACTCAAGGATCTTCTCATTACACCGTTTGAAGTTTTTATATCATCAACACGGCTTATTCCACCGACTCCTGGGTGAACAGCGACGATCCGAATCAATCTCCACTTGAGGGGTGGCAAGTTGTCGTCTTTGACTACAACGAGTGTATCAACCTTCAACGTGTCTTGGTTTACTCGCCACTTGCCACGCTGTTGCAACTTACCAATATATTATTTGCTCCATGTGATCCAAAAATGTTGTCGAAGCTGTTCGATTCTCTGGAACCTTGATAGGCGACTGACATGGAGTCTTGAAAGTTAGGTGCAGGTAAGGCTGTCATAGGTCTTCCAATTAAAAAATGGCTGGGCGTGAGCGGCAGTAAGTCGTTTGGATCCGTAGACAATGACGAGAGAGAACGCGAATTAAGAATGGCCTCAATTTGTGTTAACACAGTATTCAGCTCTTCGTAGGTTAAATTACAATTGCCCAGAACTCTTAACAAATGAAATTTAATTGCCTTAACGCCGGTCTCCCACAGACCACCAAAATGAGGAGAGTGGGGAGGAATAAAATGAAAATTTATGCCTTCGTTGGCAGCACTATCAGACAAAGAGCTGCAGCTGCTCTTTAAAAAATTACCAAGCTCATTATAAGCACCGACGAACGACGTGCCATTGTCTGAATACTGGTCTCGGGGTTTACCCCTTCGAGATATGAATCTGCGTAAAGCTGACATAAAATTATTGCTTGTTAAGTCACCCACTAGTTCAGTATGGATCGCCCAAGTTGTAAAACAGAATTAGATTGAAGATTCTTATGATTACTACCTGCGTGGCTGCAGACTCGAAGACGACGTTATATGAGAACACCTTGGGCTTCTGTCCCGGTCCGTTTCCGTGGCATATCACCTGGCCTTTCCCCGGGAACTCCAGAATGTCGCGCTCCCTGCACGCGCGCTCCTGCTCGTTGACTGGTCGAACCCTGGGGAACAGGTAAACTGAGAATAGTCATTGCAGTCATGAGTGTCAAATATTATTTTAATGAAAATTAATTGCAACTTTTTATTTTTATGTAATCGAAGTGGCAGACAAGCATGCAGCTCACATTGATGTTAAGTGATGACTGCAGCCTATAGACACCCACACAAAGACCAAGGTCAAAATGCAGATGCGTTATCACTCTTGAGGCCTAAGGTGTTATGCCTCTATGCCTATGAAGTGTATTTACGCTGACACTTTGATTTTTTAGTATATAAATATAAAACATAGTAAGTAATCAAAGTTGGGACTTGTCCATTTTATGGAAGTTTCCCAGTACCTCGGAGTATGGTAATGTGCCCGGAAATGGCAACAGGTTCGCCACCTGTTACATGGGCCAAAACGTAACCAGCGAGTCGTGGGTGTTTGCATGTATGCTTGAATGCATGCATTTACCTCTCTAGGGAGAGGTAAATCGGTCATCACTTCGGGGATTACAGGCGTAAATTTACGTTTTTTTAACGTTTTAGTAAAGTAATCAAAATTGTGTTGTGGTGGAATTACGTGTAGGCAAACGTCACAGTCGCCGCCCTGTTATTTAAGTTCGACAACCTTATTGATTAAGCCTGTATGTAGTATAAAAAATCGAAAGAAGTAACTGAAAATTATCATGTTTTTATCTAACAATGGTGGCAAGCAAGCATGCAGTTAACAAGGATATTAAGTGATGACTGCAGCCTATATACATCCACACAAAAACCAGAGAAAAAAGGCAGATTTTTTTCTTCCACCGTAGAGATCTTAGCTTTTATGTCTATGCGATAGTACTTAATAAAAGCTAAGATCTCGAAGAGTAATTACGAGCCCTCCTACACTCCGATCCTAACACGACCCGCAAAGTCCTTTTTCGGTTATCACCAACCGATGACAAGGGTGAAAGTTGCACCGCACCGCCCCTGATCTCATATGTCTTTTTTATACCAGCAGAAAATGCTTTACGCATACCCACCTCTGGGGAGAGGGGTGGGTTATGTGGAACTCCGGGACAAGAAAAACCCATTAAAAACCCTTTGGTGTTCCAACTCGTCCGCCCAGTGGTGGGGAACGCACACATCCGCGACCTCGCCGGCGGCCTCCGGCAACTGGGCCCAGCTCAAGAAAAGGGGAGCCCTTTGGCGCCCGTCCACGCTAGTGGCGTGCGGAACACACGCACGCCACAAAGCTCGAGACCCAATTCAACCCGTGCGATAGACGTCCCCTAGTCCATCGCCCGGAGGTTCCCCAGGGGAGGCTAGGGAGAAGATGGTGGATGAATGCCAACCGCGGCCGCCCAGGCCGTCTGCGCCTAATTGGGGCTGAGTGGGCGTCATCTTCTCGC
The DNA here is from genome assembly GCA_036365455.1 of Macrosoma leucophasiata. NCBI lineage: Eukaryota > Metazoa > Arthropoda > Insecta > Lepidoptera > Hedylidae > Macrosoma > Macrosoma leucophasiata. The sequence continues at coordinate 19,337,370 of JAWQUS010000017.1, read as the reverse complement.
TCCCGTTCCGCCGCCTCCTTCCGCGTCATGACGTCCTCGCAGAAGGCTAGCACTGCTTTGATCTCATATGTCTTATGTCATCCCTCCACAACGTCCAAAGCTAAAGGTTCGGACCTACACGGGTCTTCTTTAGACAGTTGCGCTAACTTTTATTTAGGCTGGAGCGCCTTCTATGGTGTCATATGTCAATAATGGTCTAACCTGACAACCACATTGATATTGTCTTCATCAGAATTGAGGGTGGTGCTGGAGCCCCGGGTGCTCCGGTCCACGCTGCCTGCTCTACTACTGCCGCTGTAAGAGAATAATTATCATTAGATTCAACAGTTTTTTATGTCTTGAAGTGGCAAAAATGCATACAATTCACATTGATGGTAAGTGAATAGTGTAGCCTATAAAAACTAGAGATTTCAATGTGGCTAGATGCGTTGCCACTCCTGAGGAATAATTTGTTATGCGTCTTTGCCGGAAATTACACGGTTGTACATTACCACGGCCAACTAACAGGAACACAATAAAAATGAACACTAGACTACCATTTAGAAACTGGTGCGTTTTTATGGTTTTAAATAAGTGTAGAAAAAACACAAAAGGCCGGAAAGGACATTGATGTAAGATACGAATACGTTAATCAGTTTGGCCCGTAGTAGCTGAAACAGAGAAATAACAACTAAGGTCTCAGGCGAGGCAACGCTTCAGCATTTTGACTTTCTAGTCTGGTCACTCTAGCAACTCGACTCCACCGGTCGCGGTGGACCGGAGGGGAGAAGCCATAGCGTTTATTACCGATGCAAAACAGTCTGTCATTTTTTGCGGGGGAAATATGTGTGACACCCACTCACACTACAAAAATCGTCTATTACTACGAAACTCACATCTTGACTTTAACAAAATACATAAACAATTTCACGCACACATATAAACATCTGCGCGACAGGCATAGGACCATATTTTGGTCTTGTTCTTTGACAGAGGGGCAAGCCTGCATATGGCTAGTCGCCTCCGGTCCGCCGCGGCCGGTGGCCCGTGTTGCTCTATGCATAAAAATAATCTGTCAGGGTACTGGCTGCTTTACATGGGTACCTTATGCAGCGGTAATAAATACCACATTTGCATTTTGAATAAGCGGACAGTTCCCTGACTGTATATTTAGCTAAAAATTTAAACTTTATTGTAAATTCACTAAAGACCACTTGATCAAACATTATATCATGAAATAATCAGAATGAAATGAAGGCTAAAAGGATGACCTAAGTATAAGGTAAACAGTATTAACGTGTCGCATATTGTGATAGTGCATAATTTATGTTTTATACAGACAATGCCATTGGCGGTCAAGTTGCTGATGTCTGTAAACTGATATAAGAATTTTGCAGTCCAATTTTAGCATTTTTATACTTATGTATTATTTTTACTTTTTTATACAAAACTAGTGGCCCGCACCGACTTCGCGCGAGTGCAATGTTACCTACCCTCTCCTATTCGACTTAGCGTGATGATTATAGATATAGTCTTAAGCCTTCCTCGATTTCTTTTATAGTTTAAAAGGCAGCGTACGCAAAATAAGTAACTTTTCTGGTTGATTTTTTACACCTTGCGTCCGAAAAACCCAAATATCTTACGGAACTATATTTTTTCCAAAATAAAATATAGCCTATGTTACCCGTGGATAATGTAGCTTTCGAATAGTGAAAGAATTTTTAAAATCGGTTCAGTAGTTTTTGATCCTATTCAATACAACCAAACAAACAAAGTTTTCCTCTTTATAATATTAGTGTAGATGAAGGTGGCGAACAGGCATGCAGTTTATGTAGATGTTCTGGGTTGCGCCACGGCTTTTGTTATAGTAATATTTAACTTCCTTTTCTAACTTAAAGAAATCTGTTAAAGTTAGAGCAGGATGTGAAATGTTACAATAACTTTAACAGATATCGTGGTGCAACCCAGGCTTAGTGACAAAGACCAGAGGTCAAAATGCAGATGCATTGCCATCAGAATCAGAATCAGAAACTCATTTATTCATTTAGGGTGACAGGCACCTCTTATGACACGTCAAAAACAAACAAAATAAATTAAAGCGAATAACAATTGATATACATGTCAAACAAGATAAAAAATATATGTAAAGTCAAGAATATCACTAAGATACAACTAAATGTAATAAACTAATGTAAAAGTATATCAGTAGAATGTCTCTTTTACTCTGTCTCTGCGGTAGTTATTACGGGCCAGACATTACGGTTGTTAGAGCTCCAGCGACGGAGCTTGCTGGCGTAGACACCACCGCATTCCCTTATTTACTACTAAAAATAATGTAAAAAAAATTTAACTAAGCCATAAAAATTCTCGCAATGGGGTGGACCGTGAGCGGGGCTTAGATATGGTCCACCGCAACGCGTCAGGCTATTGGATATTTCCTTGTCGCTCGGCGAAATGACCTTGTCGCGGATTGCCTGCATTGTCTATGTTAAAAGTGTGAGTATTTGTTATGCAGTTAGTTTGATTACATAAATGTAACCAAAATCGAAGTGATTTTTGTATGAGAGTTATTTTTTTATGTAATGAAGGTGGCAAACAAGCATGCAGCTTACATTGATGTTATGTGATGACTGCAGCCTATAGACATCTACATAAAAACCAGAGGATAAATGCAGATGCGTTGGCACCCCTGAGACCTAAGTTGTTATATCTCTGTGATCGTTATTAGTGGGCCATACATTACCATCTAACCGGAACACGATAGTGCTGAACACTACCATTTGGCGGCAGATAGAGGTAATGCAGTGGTGCCTACCCCCGCGAGCTCTGTCACTAGAGCTCTACCATAAGTAACACTTCTATGAGTACATTGTTATTCAGAGGTTTATACAAAAATGTCTATAAAATTACAAAAATAAGACGTCCCTCAATATGGCACGTACCTATTTGATATTGAAAATTCAAAATGGCGGTCCGTTTGTTTTGATAGTTATTCTCGATAAACTACCTACCACGAATGTTGTCAAAACAATCTACTATCGGTAATTTGGGCAATCATTACTGTAATTGGATGCATGGCAAATGTAAACCTATTAACAAACGAAATCGATTTTATTGCTGAAGTGTACTTTTCAATCTAAAGGAATATCTAATGAAATATAATTCAGTATAATTCAGTACCTAGTATCCTTAATACAAGTTTTTTTGTTTAATGGCGACTACTTCTTTACCTACTAGAACATTTACAATGAAGTTTTGGAGGCAACCTGAAAGCCCATTTTTTCTCCATTAGGTATATTTACCTCAATGGTTTTCTCACTGTTATTCTGTTTCTCTATACTATGCATTGTAATTTTGTTGTGCCACTAAATTTGTTTAATTCTAGCTGACCCGGAAAACTTCGTATTGCCTCACAATGGAATAATGTGTCAAAGGTTTGATAAATACGGACTAAAATTAAATTGTGGTTTTTACTATTTTCCTTCAACTTCTTCATATTTTCTCACCTTTTAAACCTTTTGGACTTCCAAAAATCAAATAGCCGTTCTCGAGTTTTAGCGAGACTAACGAACAGCAATTGAATTTTATGATTTATAGATGACTCAAAAATGTACCACGAAAATGAAATAAACTAAGAGCAGCACACGCCTCTTTCAAGATTCCCGCCAAAAATCATATAGGTACGACATAAAACTTGATTTAATTTCAATGTATCAAATTGGTAATTCCACTTAATTTGTAGCGATGAATATTCAAAGAGTTTCCCGCGTTTTTGACTGACAGCTGGACTTAACCGGCAGTTCTCGTCCAATATGGCGGCTATACGTAATGTCAAGGTTTTTGGTTCTATTGACCGCTGCTAATATTTTAGTGCTGTTTTTATTTTAGTAACTATCCTGATTGAACGATTACTGTTTTTGTTTGAAGTAGCAAAAAAGCTTACACCTCACATTGATCGTAAAAGAGTATTTATTGTACTTAGTAGACTATAACCATCTCCATAAAAACCAGAAATTAAAATGTCTTCTAAAACTGTATAAAAATGTTTCGGAGCCAAAAAAATTTAGGGCCTTACATTTTTCTTCAATGTTTTCACGATGTTATCATGTAAAATTCTTGGGCACTTTACAGACAACCATTATAATACCATAATATGCGCATCAAAGAGAAAAACACAAAAAAGTGGTATTAAAGTTTATGGATATTGCACATAGGCATAGATTGCTAAGGCATCAAGAAGTCTTTAACCGACACTGATATCAAATAATTTTGATATCCTTACTTCTAATTTCTAAGTAACGGACTCTACGTATCATTTACACCTTTTCATCACTCCAACCGAAAGACGTCCACAGCTGGAGAAATCCTTCCCAAAGACGCCCACAATAGGGATAAGCCCACGATTGGCGATCGCAGTGGGGGTAGTTTTACCGCGGGACGTTGCTGACCATCCCGCGATACGTATTATATTTATTACCACTCTATTGGAATGGTTTGACTGCCATTGTTCGGTTGAGTGACTGAACTAGCGGAAGAGTTCTCTTCCACTAGTGGGCGATGAGTCGTCAAGTCCCGACGCGTTCACACACTTAACACCTATTCATCATCATCATCATTTCAGCCAAAAGACATTTACTGCTGAACAAAGGCCTCCCCCAAAGAATGCCACAATGGACGGTCCTGGGCTGCCCTCATCCAGCGATTGCTCGCGACCTTCACCATTGCCAGCGGAGACAGTAATAGGTCATCGGTCCATCTTGTGGGAGGCCTGCTTACGCTTTGCTTATCGGTACGCGGTCGCCACAAGAGAACTGCTCTGCCCCAACAGCCGTCAGTTCTTCGAGCTATGTGCCCTGCCCAGTGCCACTTGAGTCTCGCTACTCGGTGAGCTATGACGGTAACTTTGGTTCTCATGAGGATCGCCTCATTTCTGATTCGCAGAGAAACTCCAAGCATAGCTCTCTCCATTGCTCTCTGAGTGACCTTGAGCCTTCTTATGAGGCCCATAGTGAGCGACCACGATTCCGTCCCTTAAGCCATAAGTCATCACTGGCAACAGACACTGGTGAATGACTTTTTTTTTGAGATTCTGCGTTAAGTCAGTCGAGAAGATGTGTTGTAGCTTAACACATATTAAGTTTATAAAATACTGAAAAGATTTGATAATCAAAATACAATGAACGCTATTTCAAAATAAATTAGGACAGGGTTGTCGAGAAACATAATAATAATATATGCAATCATCCTTACAACCTTGATTTTGTTCCCAATAACAATAAAGAATAGCTCAGTCATTGTCTCATCCACCTCTACAATCCTTTTATTTCTAATAGCTCTAAGTTATTGAAAAGAAATAATGTTTTGTGAAGATATCTAGATCAAGGACGATGCTAATGAATAGAAGAATTTACTGTACAATAGATTTTTTCTAACCTGAAACTCGGACCATTTTTGCGATGGTGTATTTATTCTCTTTTCAATTCAATTTTGACATTAGTATCTACTTATATCAGTGGATATTTACGTTTTCTTAAGAGTGGTTAATGTATGTATCTTCACGCCATGTCCCTAACGGGGTAGGCAGAGAGTGTAGAGCGCCAGATATCCCGGTCCTGACAAACCTCTCGTACCCCGTCTACCTTCATCATTCTCTTCATACATGCACGCCGATTCCTAAGACTTTTGACAACTCGACCTATTTGGTGATGGTAGGTCAGTCTTGGTCAGTGTTTAATGAAAAACGATAAACGGTAAAATGGATAGATCGTCAGCGAGAATAAAATATCCGCGACTCAAAAGAGATCTTAGCGAAAAGCTCCCTAAGTTTGTATCAACGATTAAAATAAAATTGGGAGAAAAATAAAGGGAAGACATCACCAGTATTATATCATTGGAATATAACGATTACTACGGATTTATCTCTCGTATATCAAACCAAAATTATTTTTGAAATCAAAAAGTATTTTGCGTCGTCTTGGTCGTCGCTCTTCAGCAACGTTCCATTTTTCACTAAATACGCATAAATGTACTAAAGTTCTACAGGACACTCCCCATGGAAGCACGGTTCCAGTTTTTTGCATTCAATTTACCACACTTTTCCATAGTAACATGACAGCTGACGTGAAAACGTGTTACATAAATATCTGTCAAATCAATTTAAAAAAGGAACCAACTGTTTGTTTCCGGTTTTTTCTCTTGTTAATAAGTTTTACTTCAATGAGTGTTGCTCGCGACACCCTAAAAACGCATCAATATTATATCAGCTGATGTACCAAATATGGTAGAGTAACATAGGTACCTAATTATGTTCGAAGTTAACGAAGATTAACCCTAACGAAGGCCGTTACTAAAAGTGAGTAGGTGTATTTTAGCAACCCTAGTTTTTTTTATACAGGTATTGAATATTTGAATCTTACGTCATTTTTTATTACGTACTCACTACGCAAAGCCTGTACAATTCACTTGAATGTGTGAATCATAGCATGTAGGCGTTACCTTCTCGTGTTCACGCGATGTGGTGGCGATCCTTACGAAAGCTTTTAAAGTAATTTACGAGAGTCAATAAACTTGGCCAGCATTTTACTTAACAAGTTCCTCGTTCATAGTTTTCGAGGAAATTACTTCACTTGTTTCGGATTTTGTTTTGTTATATTTTTTGTTGAAATTGTCTTTTGATTTCCTTGATAGCTAAGATGGAAATTTAGCGATTAGCGACAAAAAAAAACATCACTAGTCCGATTGATAGCATATTTTTTAAAAATACATCACTAGTCCGATTGATAGCATATTTTTTAAAAAAACATCACTAGTCCGATTGATAGCATATTTTTACAACGTGTTGCAACTTTTGAAATTAATTTCTCTCCCTCCCACATATTTTGTCATCTATAAAATATGAGATTTTTCAAAAATGGCGTCCTATGAAATACTACAAGGATGGCTATGCGAATATTCAAAGGTGACGGCAACCACGGAATAGATAAATAAGGATGGAAAGGCCTTTGCTTCAATTTAGTATTAGAATTAGTGTCGCCTCTTTTCTCCCACCGTACAATTTCTTACACAAATGTAACACCATCTCGACAATCACCCACACATTAATCTCAGGGCAGCTATTCGTTTGCGTAAGTTTGCATACTAAGATGTAACGCCTGTAGACAATAAACACTCGCACGCACACAACAATATACTCACCAATAAACTAGTCGAAGTGTAGCGAACGCATTACATACTGTACATTGCCAGCGGAGACAGTAATAGCTAATAGCGTTAATTGAGCGAGTGCTTAACGAGCAATGTATTCACTAGCAGTAACGTTTAAATAATGCAGTTTAAGTTCGAATATTCATATTCCTTTGTATATTTATATGCTTTTTACAAGTATTATAACAATAAATGTTATTTGTGACTTACCGATCAAAATATTAGGTTGGGGAAAAAGTTTCTTCGCATTTTTTAAGATAATTCAAAACATTTTTTAACATAGTTTATTTAAATTTAACTAATGTATGTATGTACCATTTTGTTCGATAACCTTTTGCCATCTTGTAGGTAGGGACATGATCCCATTGCTATAAAAATTTTGGGACTTCTCATCAAAATACCGCGACAAGTGGATTTGGCAGTCCTCTCGTGATGTTAACCTAACATTGCATAAAGAATTCTGAAGAGACCGAAACAGGTGGAAATCTGAAGTTGCAAGGTCAGGACTATACGGCGGATGCATTAACACCTCCCAGACAAACTCTCTTAATTTTTGCTGAGTGAACCCACACCCCTTCTGTTGATCAATTCCGGCCGCTTTCTTTCAACTTCTTGCTTTAATCTCATCAGTTGTTCGCAGTAGAGTTCAGAATCGATAGTCCTGCCTGGTGGTAATAAATAGCTCATAATGAATAATGCCCTTCCAATCCCACCACACACACAACATCACCTTATTGCGAGTTAACCCGGGTTTCGCCACAGTCTGTGATGCCTGACCGGCCTTTGACCATGACCTTTTTCGCACGTTCTTGTCGTACGTGATCCACTTATCAGCTTCTTCAAAAATGATTCGGTTTCATTACGTCGTAATAGAGAATCACAAATGAGTACACGGTTCATTAGGTTTCTTTCAGTGAGCTCGTGAGGTACCCAAATATCGAGCTATTTCTTGTACCCAGCTTTTTTCAAATGCGCCAAAACTGTTTTGTGATCAATTCTTAGTTCTTCAGCTACGTCGTAACTACTGATATGTCGATCTTGCTCCACTTTTTCAAAACTGGCATCCATTTTATCCGTAATAGGGCGACCAGAGCGAGGTGCATCTTTGACATCAAAATTTCCGGATTGAAAACGCTTAAACCAAATTTGTGCTACTCTCACAGACACTGCACTAGGTCCATAAACATCGCAAATTTTTTTGCATTTTTACCTTTTTTGTAGTAAAATTTTAAAATGTATCGAATTTCTTCATTAGATTCACTCATCTTGACAGTACGAAAAACAAATGAAAATCACACATTTGCCTAATTTGAATTTGGAATTATGTTCTTTAAAATTTTAAGTTTCAATGATACCAAAACCAGCCAGATACAAATACTACAGCCAAAGAGATTTTATTACAAGTTCATACATACTATAATGCGAAAAGACTTTTTCCCCAACCTATTATATACCTCCTCGCTTTATACTTGAGGTGTGACATTTCATATTACATGTTAAAATTGGCACTACATGATATTTATGAGTTTATCTTTCAATCTTTGCCAGTAATTTTCTTTACCATTGGCTGTTTTATTATAGGGAAGACCGGGGATTTTTAACTTTTCCTAATATCCTAATGAAATTATTGAATACACTAATCAGAATACGTAGGTAATAGATTGTTTTTTCATCTAACTTACCTAATTGCAATTGATCTTGATAAGATTTTGTTGCAATTGACACACTAGTTTGCACGATCCTTCTAGAAAAGATTGTGTTAATTGTGAAATAAGATTATCTTTTCCTTTTTTTCAGCTGTAAAATCACTCGTTCAGTTGCCTCTTCTCTAATCCCATAATAATATTTTTAACACTCTTCAAAACACTCTAAGCCGAGGTTCGGCACTTCAGGACCTAAATATTTAAACCTAAAATATTTTAACCTAAATATTTACTTATTTCATTTAATTTATTTCATGGATCAAATGGTCTGAAATAAATGAATTGAATTAAATTGAGCGCCATTTCCGTTCACCACTTGTCCGGTGAAATAGATCAAAGGGCTGGCTCGAGAAGTCCAATAAAAAAAATCTATACATGCCATCCAAACTACCCAAAGTATCCACATTCCAACAGATAGCCTCTGTCAAGTTATTTATCATTTGTTAGTACCGTGCATGGATCAATCTCTTTGTTTTTTTTTCTTAATTATTGTAATAAACAGCAATATTATTTACTTCTCTGACCCGGAGATATTTAGGCGTTATCTTGCCCTAGAAACCACAAATACACCGTTGCATGTTAATTTTTCAATAAAAATAATATAGTCCCTATTTAAAGCCTACAATAAATTAACCGAGCGTTGGTAGACCAGATTGCGTGTTGGTAGTGGGCTAAGTGACGGCGGGAAACGCTAACTGATTGAGCTCATTAAATATTTACTCGACTGTGGCACCTACTGGAATCACTCCAATTTAAACACTTAGCTACGCCTTCTACGTCTTGAGGTGGTGTAAACATTGTTTTTGATAGGATTTTCATTGCTGATCAAATGCCTTTGCGCGGTAAACATACTCGTTTACGTCTTTGATTCTGATAGTCAGTCTTCTGTTTCTAACATAGGTAATAGTATGTATTTATCTTCACACCAGGTCCCTAACGGGGTAGGCTGAGAGTGTAGAGCGCCAGATATTACGGTCCTGACATACATCTAGAGCCTCATCTACCTTCATCATTCTCTTCATACATGCACGCCGATTCCTAAGACTTTTGACTGCACCATCAGACAGAACTTGACCTATTTGATCATGGTAGGTCAGCCTTGATCTTCCTGGGCCTCTGTAACCATCCACATTCGCATTGTATATCTGTTTAGTAATTCGCTCATTCGACTTAAATAATAGTAAAGGACGAAAATAGCATAGACGTGTACCTACTAGGAAATAAGCGATTTGTAGGTATGATTCTAATTCTCATAGTCAGTCTTATTCTATTGCTCTCAGAAGCACAGACAGGTTAAGGACACAAGGAGTTTTCTCCTGGTTTGAAGACGATAACCACAATTGATCCGTTGCCACCGTGCATATCTTAGGTTGCCTAAGACAATTATAATTTTCGTTTTAAAATTATTTTTGATATTTACTTACTACCATCAACCATTATCAAATATATTAAAGTTTGTTTTAAGGTTTTCGCGAGTTTCATTGAAATAAAACTAGTTTTCGGATTCATCTCGCGTATATTAAACTAATAAACCTCCTCTATTTATATAAAATTCTGGCTATCACAATGTTAGCAAACTTCTCAGAAACGGCTGGACAGATTCTCATGAAATTTTGTGTGCCTATTGGATAGGTCTGAGAATTGGCCAACATCTATTTTTCATACCCCTAAGTGTTTTTTTTTATACGCTTACACTCACAGCCCAACAGTAGGTATAAACCTCTGTCGTGGGTGCCGTTGTACACATACAACACATACACATATTCGTATACCCAGACCCAAAACAAATATCTGTAGGCTATACAAATATTTGTCCCGGTGCGGGGATCGAACCTTCGAATCAAACGGTCATCTCACACCGCTGGGCCGACTGGGTCGTCAATTATTTCTAGATTCTCGGACTTTTTTTCTATTTTGGGACATTTATTTTTTTATAAACCACATAAACAGGCACCCACCTGCCATTCCTGCTCTTCACGCTGTCGTTGTCTCTATTATCCCTGCCCCAGTTGACTCCTGGACCAGTGAGGGTTGGAAGACCTAGGGTGCTGACGCCTTTGGACACCGCGCCTGGTTGCTCAGTGCTCCTGGCCTTGCGACTCTTCAAGTCCTTGCCTGCAAAGAATAAAGAAAATAAATGTTTTGAGTCGCATCCCACTGATATCCGCTGGATTTTGCGAACCTTAAATTGTCCCAACCATTATACACCTAAGTAACAGCGCTTTCACATAGCCGTATACCTTTGCGATCCAAAGACTGATTATGGCGACTGTGTGTTGTTGTTTGCGGGTATTATCTTCTGGCACGATGTCAAGTTATTGATGAGTACAGTTATAATAATAATAATGGCAACCCATTATACGTCCCACAGCTGGGCACGAGTCTCTCCCCTTTTGGGGGGAGGCCTGGAGCTTACTCCACCACGCTGCTCCAATGCGGATTGGTGGAGATACGGGTTAGTGGCCAACCCGTTGTCGGATGTTTTCAAACCGCCCATAAGGCCTCCGGCAAGGTTTAACGACTGCTATCTATCGATAGCAACCGGGACCGACGGCTTAACGTGACCTCCGAAGCACGGAAACGCGCATTTTAATTTGCCACTAGCGGTCACCCATCACACTACCCGACGTGCCCGTAGTGCTTAACCGAGTAGATCGCTTATGATTTACACCAGCCGCTGGGCCATGCGCGCTTCGATGAGTACAGTGCTCATCAAGAAATATTGCACATCGAGCCTATGAAAGTGACAATCGGCTAGTTTCAACTTCGTAGAGCGTTATCTCTGCTGCACACTGTCTACGTAAGCACTGATAGTCCGGTATTGGTCAAAATCTGATCAAAATGGTGGACAAACGTCTTAGAGGTATGGTGCGAAAAAGATTACGCTCTACAGACTCGAAATAAGCCAAATCTCCTTCCTGGGGTCGATGTGCAATATTTAATGTTGGATACTGTATATGCATGTGTGTATTTATTTATGCATATATGTATATGCCATGTATACACACATTATCTATATTTTATTTTCTAATTTGTTTTAGATATAAAGATTTGGCAGTAAGACCAACACACTGTAAAATATTTGGGGAGAATCAGCCTTACCATTTAGGGATTGAAAAATAGACTATAACCAATTCTCAGTCTCATAGTCACAAAATTTGATGATGATCGGCCCAGCCGTTTCAATATTGTCACAAACTGTGACACGACAATTTTTTTATTCTAGAAGATTTCATCAAACTTATACATGGTAGTCGGTTAAGAAAGGTTTTTAAAATTACAGATATATTTTTTCTCAATGTCTAATGTAGTAAAAACGGTGTCCTACTTCTACATTCATCATTCTCTTTCATACATGCACGCCGATTCCTAACACTCTTGACCCCACCTTCAGACAGTACTCGACCTATTTGGTCAAGGTAGGCCAATTCTGATCTTCCTGGGCCATTCATTTGTAAAGAACTGTAACGCGAACTACGGAAAGGACTACGAAACTACAAGCACTTCACTGCTGAGCTACGAGCTACGCGAATGCTACGAATATCTATAATAGTAATAATAATAAACATCTATACAAATAAATAAAATTGGAGGTCTGTTTGTAATATTATAATAATCGCATTTTATTAAATGCATAAGTATGTATACGCGGTACATATACGGAAACAACATTTTTTTCATTTTTTTAAAAGAAAAATGGAAAGAAAAATTTGACCTCAGGCGAGACTCGAACTTGCGGCCACTGGGAATCTGACTAGTAGTATTATTATATCGGTTCCATTTTTCTTTAAAAAAAATATTTTTCACAAGCACGTGTTAAGGGTAAAAGCGACTTCTTTACGATATTCAATAAACTGCAAAGTTTATTATATCGGTTGCCAAACTAGCATAGTGAGGCAATAGATGGCGCTGCTGCCACCATAACTAAATGATAAATGATATAGGATCATGCTTTTATTTTACCGAATTTCTGCTGTATGCTGATGACATGAAAGTGTACAAAAGCATCAGTACAATTGGTGACTGTCAATTAATACAGGAGGATCTAGAGAGACTTGAAGCATATTGTCACGTAAATAAGCTCAACCTGAATGTGGCAAAATGTTTTACTATGACTTTTACTCATAAACTGAAACCAGTTGTATTCAACTATCACATTAAAGGCGTTCAGTTAAAGAGAGTCGACAATATTCGAGATCTGGGTTGTAATACATGATAAGAAGTTGACAACATTGTAAAAAAAGCCTAACAGACTCTAGGTTTTATTAAGCGAATATGCACTCAGCTAAGTAGTGTTAAGGTATTGAAAGTACTATATTGTGCATATGTGCGCAGTACTTTAGAATACTGTTCTCAAGTGTGGAATCCATACTGCAAGATCCACAATAAAAGGCTGGAGACCATACAGATGAAATTCATGCGGTATCTGCAGTTCAAGTGCCAGAAGTACGATGATACCTACGAAGCTAGATGTAGGAGACACCACACACTGCCTTTGGAAGTTAGGAGAAGGATTAATGACATAGTACTTTATATTAAAATTGCTCAAAGTCATATTAATTCACCCTATCTTTTATCATTAATAAATATTAAAGTACCCCCTAGAACCTGTATGCGAGAAACCCGTAAGCACTCTCGACTTGGCATTCCTGTTTATGTATGTAACTACAGACAAAACTCTTTCTTTGTGAGAACTGCAAACAAATTGAACAATCTCGCGGACTTTCCAGACCTGGATATATTTAACACCTCATCCAACATTGTTAGAAGTACTTGGACTCGTCAGTGGTTGAATGTGGATGCTTAACCACAATAAGTAAGTAGCGAATCATAGTGTAATTATTTGGATTTGGATGTATAACTACATTTTGTTTTTTTTTTGTTTTGTATAAAATCTTTTTTTTTTCTTTTGCTATGGTTCTCTTTCTTTTCTCGTTTTTTTTTGATGCGACAGTACAAGCACTTATTTATGCAAAGACATGTAAATGGTTTTAAGTTTTTTTTTTTTACTATCTTTCTTGTTGTTAACACTGTTTGTCTTCCAAATAAAATAAAATAAAAAAAATAAGGCAATACAATAAATGTGAAGGAAAGATTTGACAAATCGGGCAGGACTTCGGTAGCTCAGTTGGAAGAGCGGCTGGACTAGAATCCCAGTGGCCGCGAGTTCGAGTCTCGCCTGAAGTCAAATTTTTCTTTCCATTTTTGTTTAAAAAAAATATTTTTCACAAGCATGTGTTAATGCGAAATAATATAAAACAAACATTTTTTATAATTTTTATCTGTCTGTCTGTCTATTTAGCGGGGCTAATATTGGGAACGGCTTTACCGATTTTGACGGGACTTTCACTGGCAGATAGCTGATGTAATAAGGAGTAACTTTTATACTAGCTTCGCCCACGACTTCGTCCAGGTAGATACTGAACAATCATAAATTCTCACGCGGACGAAGTCGCGGGCACAGCTAGTACATAATATAAAACTATCTATACCTACTTTATTCATAAAATAAAGAGATCTATGTATTTGTGTTATTAAGGCAAGGTTTTGAGATCTTCTGAAATTTAATGTAACATGACATTTTGAAAAATATTTTTAAGTTCCCTATACGTAAAGTATGTATTTTTTATCTCGCTTATCCAATAATTCAGCGTTAGGCGTTATTGGATAGATCTTTAAAAACATTATAGGTTTTAGACAACCTTAGATGCCTAATTTTGCTTTTGAAGTGCCAATTTTTGTTAGAGCCACCAACAACTTGTGGGGGACACTTCGGCTCTCACCGAATACAACACAAGCCTGCACTCTTTGATATTAACGGACTGTATAATTCTGGTTTCTGCGTCGAATTCTTCTTTCGCTAACTTAATCTAACTAAGTATCACTTAAACTTTACTTGCGAAATACCAGGGCATCTGGTTTCCTAAACTACAACTTTCACTTTTGGCAATATCTTCACGGGCTGGAAGCGCTTTTCGGCTGAGAATCAAACGAGGATAGTGAGGGGGATAAGTCCCTCACTTCCACTTAAACCAGTGATTCCCAAAGTGGTCCATATTGACCCTCTGGGGTCCATGGGACTCGATGGGGGTCTACGTAGGCGTTGGAAATATGGGAATGTGATAAATATAAATGTAGCAAGGAGAGGGTCCACGGAAACCAGAAAAAAATTGAAAAGGGTCTACAAGAAAAAATAGTTTGGGAACCTCTGATCTAAACTGTAGTATTTGAAAAATTTCACGCTACGTAGAAATATATATTATTATATTCATAATACAACGGAATTTAAAATTGCGCGTGGTCCACCAAAATTAAATTAAGAAAACTGTTTTAAATACTATTGAACACAAAAACAATACATACCCGAACGAGAAACACCGTCCAGGGTCTCAGCAGATCTTGAGATACTTCTGGATAGAGCAGATGGTGGTGCTTTCATAGGGGATGAGTGTTTGTGATGGTATACCATGTCGCGGCTCAATGGTTGCAATAACTGTAGACTTTTCAGCGCCATGCTTCACGATAAAAGCCATTTTCTTCTACAAGGCAGTCTATCTTTTTTCCATTTTCTCATAGTTCTAATGTGGGATTGATAAGGCTGAATAGCTTTTATTCGTTACACATTTTATTTTTTTTTAATGGGAAGATAACAAATAATGGAAAACAAAACGGTTAATCGACGTTTGACTAACCTTGCAGTTATTTTGTTGATAATGCACTCCTATTTAACGATAAATAATATGCGGGTTAAAGTGTTTATAACCACTTTAGGTATTATTTTTATCGCGTTTAACAATGGTGTTTAAACATAGACCGAACGTTACTTTTTTATGTAAAACGTTCCAACGCATTTACGGTCATTTCCATCTATGTTTAAAAGATTGTGTTTTTTTTTTGTATTTTACACACTCATCGTAATTACATAACGGAAAAATGCTGTCACTTTATCGATGTTCATATTAATAAATTTCAGTGTCATGAGAACTTCAGCATATGACAATATAAACAAACGACTATGTGTATTGTTTAATTCACCAATATATTCCACCGTATACTAAACAAAATTGTTAAGAATGTACATTGTCATAAAAAGTAAAATATTTGACTAGCGCGAACGAAAACGCGGGAAATATTTTTCACAAGATGGCCGCGCGATTGTCGTTAACGCGTGCCAAGCGCGGACTGAATTATATTCAAAGCGATTGTGCTTTTCACTAGGGCGGTTGTTGAAGCATGTGGTTTTATTAGAATGGCTAGACTTTTGCTTCAAATTATATTATACTATTCAGGGGCGTAAATTTTCATTCGTTGCGTTGTCTTTTTGAAGAAAAGTAAGTAAGTACTGGTGCAATATATATTTGGAGCTTTTGACAGAGAATATGTAATAATACTACGTATAGAATTGACACTTCGACGTCCCGGCCGATTTCCCCGTCTCACCCAACCTTCTCCCCTCTTATGGGAGACGTTTGGTGTTCTCTACGTGCTACGCACATAGGTGCACGTGTAAATACACGTCACTGATTGATGTCTGTGTAATAGAGACCAAATTAATCGTTTGTATGAAATTTTGACGGCGTGTACGCGGTGTGCTTTTGATACGTTTGAAGTTTTAAGTGTGTTTATAACATTATGTGCTTTAAGTGTATTTTTTACGAAATTAACGAAATATTTTACTACTATAGAATGATCTAGGTACTAAATATACTTACTTCTAACTTGACGACTCGATTAGTCCAGTGGTATGTGTCGACTACTCAATTCGCACTGGGACAAATATTTGTATGGCCTACAAATATTTGTTTCGGGTCTAGTTGTTTGTGTACGTGTTGTGCGCGGTACCTACGACACAGGTTTATACCTAGTGTGGGGCTGTGATTGTAAGCGTATTTTATTTATTATTTTTAACAGAACTCTTTTTTTTGACGCCCTAAACCAGTTTTCAGTCAAAAGCATCATCGGCACTAGGTACGCCGTCGGAGAAGTCTCACCATTATATACATAATATACATAATATACAGCCTATAGACCACACTAAGACCAAGGTCAAAATGCAGATGCGTTACCACTCCTGAGGCCTATGGTGTTATACCTCTGATAGAATGATTTTTGGAAGTCCAGGAATGGTTTAAAAGGTAGGAAAATACAAAGAAATTGATGGGAAATAGTAAAAGCCACAATTTTATTTTCCCATACAAATAGTCCGAATCTATCAAACCTTTGACACGTTATTTCATTCTGAGGCAATACGAAGTTTGCCGGGTCAGCTAGTAAACAATAAATTACTTGCATGGCAAGATGATTTCATTTTCAAAAACAATTACGCAAGCAACGCACTGCTTTGCACTGGTGGTAGAGCTCCAGTGACGAAGCTCGCGGGCGTAGGCACCACCGCATTACCTAATATACTTGCCGCTAAATGGTAGTGTTCAGCACTATCGTGTTCTGGTCAGGTGGTAATGTACGGCCCTGTAATTTCCGGCACAGAGGCATAACACCTTAGGCCTCAGGAGTGGTAACGCATCTGTATTTTGATCTTGGTCTCTGTGTGGATGTCTATAGGCTACAGTCATCACTTAACATCAATGTGAACTGCATGCTTGTTTGCCACTTCCATTACATAAAAAAAAAAATTAAAAAAAAACGCCTTATGTACGCAGACGGAACTTAGATGCTACCTATCTCCACGAAATTTCAGAATTTACATAATTATTCTTCTATAAAGAAATATTATGCTATTTATTTCCGCATTACCTAATATACTTGCCGCAAAATGGTAGTGTTCAGCACTATCGTGTTCCGGTCAGGTGGTAATGTACGGCCCTGTAATTCCCGGCACAGAGGCATAACACCTGAGGCACAGTATAGATTGTGCCTGAGGCCTCAGGAGTGGTAACGCATCTGCATTCTGACCTTGGTCTTTGTGTGGGTGTCTATAGGCTACAGTCATCCATTAACATCAATGTGAACTGCAAGCTTGTTTGCCACTTTCAATACATAACAAAAAAATATGACTAATGATCGGTATATTGAGTCATAATCGTTTGTAGATGTATTACTATTTTTTTTTTTTAATTAATTCACTAAATCCACAGATCTTAAAGGTACTTACATTTAACTTATATATATATCTTACATTTAATTACGGATTTACTTTATATATGTAAAAATAATAAAATAACAGTCATTAAAGAGCAGCACGGTGTTGATTGTATACATTACTATAGGTAGGGTACATTAAATTGTGAAAAGATAGTGGCAGGTACACATTCTTAAAGCAAACAAATAATGTATTGTACATAATGATAAGTCACATAGGTATTATATATGTACGATAAACAAAATTAACTATTCGGCTAATTCCAATAATGAATTTGAAAAATGATCAATTGTGTTATATCATATCATGCAGATAAATGCCCGAAAGCGGAAAATGTGTTGGTTACCAATCAAGGTCCCGTCCAAATTCGTGGCCGCCTATTATTTTTTTTTACTACCCTTCAAACCACTGCTTTGTATTGAATTGAACAAATATTTATTTGTTTCGGGTTAAGGTCCGTGAAGCCGTCGACGTCCTTGGCAATATAAACCCATTTATATACTTATGGTTAGTATGATTACCCCTTACGAATGTAGTTTCCCCAAAGGGTTTATGCAGTTATGTCTAACTCAAACTCAAAAATTTACTTAATCACTTGGTAGGTAATAATAGGATTTGCTTGTGTCAAATTACAAAATTAAAAATTAAAGCGAATAACAACTGATACGTTGATTAATGTGTCAAAGTAAACAAAATAAAATAAATATAATAATAATAATAATGGCAACCCATTATACGTCCCACTGCTGGGCACGAGTCTCTCCCCTTTTTGGGGGGAGGCCTGGAGCTTACTCCACCACGCTGCTCCAATGCGGATTGGTGGAGGTGGGTGGGTTAGTGGCCAACCCACTGTCGGATGTTTTCAAACGGCCCATAAGGCCTCCGACAAGGTTTAACGACTGCTATCTATCGATAGCAACCGGGACCGACGGCTTAACGTGCCCTCCGAAGCACGGAAACGCGCATTTAATTTGCCACTAGCGGTCACCCATCACACTACCCGACCGCGCCCGTAGTGCTTAACCGAGCAGATCGCTTACGATCTACACCAGCCGCTGGGCTATGCGCGCTTCGCATATAAAATAAATAATGGTCCAAAAATACATAATAATAAAAAAAGGTATCAACAGAATGTTCCATACTATCTTTTACAAACGGCAAGACAAGTCTAAACAAAAAAATGTAGGTACCACGATTGTTGAGTTAATAATACTTAACCATATCATTATCTTTTTAGGTACTTAGAAGAGGCACGGGAGGTATGTCAGGACCGGGATATCTGGCGCGTCACACCCTCTGCCTACCCCGTAAGGGACCTGGCGTGAAGATACAGTATTATATTTTTTTTATGTAAGGAAGGTGGCAAACAGGTATGCAGCTCACATTGATGTTAAGTGATAACTGCAGCCACTAGAGGTCAAAATGCAGATGCGTTGCCACCCCTGAAACCTAAGTTGTTACGTCTTTGTGATAGTTATTACGGGGCCATACTTTACTCTCTGAGCGGAACACGATCACATCACAAAACATCTGTAGGCCATACAAATATGTGTCAGACCCTCCAAATTAAATACCAGGATTTTCACTGCTGTAAACTGGTCTGTACTACATTTTTTTTTGTAATGGAAGTGGCAAACAAGCATGCAGTTCACATTGATGTTAAGTGATGACTGCAGCCTATAGACACCCACACAAAGACCAAAGTCAAGATGCAGATGCGTTACCACTCCTGAGGTCTAAGGTGTTATGCCTCTGTGCCGAAAATTACAGGGCCGTACATTACCACCTGACCGGAACGCGATAGTGCTGAATACTACCATTTAGCGGCAACAAGTATATTAGGTAATGCGGTGGTGCCTACGCCCGCGAGCTCTGTCACTGGAGCTCTACCACCAGTAAAAAGTACATACCGGAACACGGAAGTACGGAAAACACTCAAGAAGATTGCTTTTCAAATGGTTTCACAGGTGTTGAACCACACACATTCTACGATCATTAACGATCGTATCAAAATGTCAAGCTTCAAATAAATAATCAATTTCTCAATCATTCAATAACAACATTTGCAACAATTTACTGGTGGTAGAGTTCCGTTGTTAGTTCAGGAGCTAGAGGCCGTAGACACCACCGCATAACCGAATCTATCTGCCGCCGTAATAGTGCTAAAACATTATCATGTCACAATACAATTAAGAACAGTATGGAACTACGTACAAACGTTCGAAACGGCATACTCACACAAACATGCGCATCGACGAGGTCTATGCAGTTTTCGGTGCTGTAGTAGCGAGTTACTCGCTACTCGAGCCGGAGAATATGTAATAATGGTTTGAATGAATGTAGTTTGGTTTATTACATTTAGTTTTATCTTAGTGATATTCTTGACTTTACATATATTTTTTATCTTGTTTGACATGTATATCAATTGTTGTTCACTTTAATTTATTTTGTTTGTTTTTGACGTGTCATAAGAGGTGCCTGTCACCCTAAATGAATAAATGAGTTTCTGATTCTGATTCTGATAATACTACGTATAGAATGGACACTTCGACGTCCTGCCCGATTGCCCGCCTCACCCAACCTCCTCCCCTCTTATGGGCGACGTTCGGAATTCTCTATGTGCTACGCACACAGGTGCACGTGTAAAGACACGTCACTGATTGATGTCTGTGTTATAGAGACCAAATTAAGCGTTTGTATGGAATTTTGGCGGAATGTCGATGCGCATGTTTGTGTGGGTGTACCGCCGTTTCGAACGTTTTGTACGCAGTTTCTATACTGTTCATAATATTTGTATTGTGACCATGTTAAGAGATGACTGCAGCCTAAGAAATCTACACAAATCCACAGGTCAAAAGACAAATTCGATGCCAACCCTGAGACATTCGTTGGTATGTCTTCGTGTTAGTTGTTACGAGTCCTTATATTACTGTCTAACTGGCACACGATAGTGCCGAACACTACCATTTGGCGCCAGGTAGTATACCAACACATAATACACCTATGTGGTTATGCATGCATCCTATACATACTCCTTAGTGGAAATACAGACATAAAATCATGTTTTACAATCATACTAGCAGATGTAAATAAAAGGTAGATTTCGATTGAAAATGAATATTGAACAGTGTTTGGCCTACTGTATTATTGATAGCGGAAGGGTCAACAATGGAGGGTGCACTAATGACCGCCCTCAGTCAATCTAACATGCGTACTATCATAACAACTTGACCATACGTTCCACTTTCGACGGGACAGCCCCTTTTTTTTACATGTCCTAGCTCCAAGACGCGGGTAGCATCATTAACGCTATATAGGCTGCCAATGTTTCTATCACCGGTCGTGTTCAGCACTATCGTGTTCCTCTATGGTGATTTTTTATTAATGTGATGTCTGCAGCCTATAGACCACCCACACTAAGACCAAGGTCACCACTCCTGAGGCCTAAGGTGTTATGCCTCTGTGTAATGAAGAGATCCATAGCTCTGTAATATTTGTTACAGAGGCAAAACAACTTAGGCTTTAGGAAACGAATCTGCATTTCGACGTCCGGTTTTTATGGATATACTAAATGAGCCGGCAAACTTCGTATTGCCTCACAATAAATTAATGTGTCAAAGGTTTGAATAGATACGGACAAAGGAGATGTTGCGAGCTCGGCTCTGGATCGTACACGTCCTCAAAAAATAGGTAAATTAAGGAAGAATCCGAAAAAAATACAATTAATTTATTCAAGAATATATTTTAGAGTTACAACCACATTTCATTCAAACGATTTTATAATTTTCAACTATGTTAAACATGGCGGCGATACAGCCGACACTTGGGATCAATCGATTTTGATTGTATTTATAAAATATTCCTTTTTTCTCCAAGTACTTTAACATCAAAATACAATTTAAAAAATTAAAATGTCAAAATGACATCGCCCGCCATATTCGCCATGTTGATTTTGAGTTGCAATTCTAACTGCAAATAATGTTTTGTAACTGCAAACAAAGCGAAATAAGTGAAAATATGCAGTATAAAACGTGTTTATGTTGATTTTGCCTGTTTAATGATATTGTGTACAATACATGGCCGGAGGTCCATACATTTTTGCAACATCTCCTTTATATGGGAAAATGAAATTGTGGTGTTTACTATTTCCCTTCAATTTATTCATATTTTCTTACCATTTAAACCTTTTGCACTTCCATAAATCATTCAAAAACAAAATTAGCCAAATCGGTCCAGCCATTCTCGAGTTTTAGCGAGACTAACGAACAATAATTGATTTTTATATAGAGCTTCTATAGTTTATAATTAAAACGGAGTTACTTTCATATCCTATCCTTTTCATCCAAGGAAAGGAATACTGAAAAGACAGCCATCCCGGAACTCGCGGGCGTAGGCACCACCGCATTACCCTTTATCTGCCGCCAAATGGTAGTGTTCAGCGCTATCTTGTACCGGTTAGATGGTAATGTGTGGCCCCGTATCAACTATCACAGAGACATAACAACTTAGGTCACAGGGGTGGCAACTTTCTTACATAAAAAAAAACCCTTAGGTAACTTCGGAAATGTCCCGTTTCGTATGGCGGTGAAAATGGTCACATCAAAATAACAGACTGACCGTGACTGATAAAATAAGTTTTAATGTAAAACTTTAGTAATTGGTTATATCATAATAAATGGACATGCAATGCTTTTATACCTTCGATCCGCAAACATCACATAAGCTATGTGATTTTTTAATTAATAAATGATTTAGTTTCCAAGTTTAAAACAAAATTATGGAGAGTAGTGAATAATTGATGCATTCTCGCACACACAAGTTACCATTTTATTATAGTAGTGTCTAGTACTAGCACAAACCTCGTAAGTTAGGTTTATTAGTACTATTTAGTTAATGCCGCATTGTGTAAAATAAATAGTTAATTTCTCACTAACGTTTTCCGCGACTTTGTCCGCGTGGTTTTTGGTTTTGTCACGAAAATAGTCCTTTCTAGTAGGTTAGTACCTATATTGTAAGTAGCTTTACATGCAACCTTCATTATTGAAAGTGAAGAAGTTATAAATAAAAAAATTTAGTGCAAATGCGTTGCCACTGCTTGTTTATACCCTGCAAATGCATCTACTCCATAGAGCACATACTTCGTAGGTATACCTAAGAATCTTATGGTATACCTAAGAATCTTAATGTAGGTAGAGTGCCGTTCTTTTTCGGCTGGAATCAACGGCGGATATCTGTAAGCCTATAGATTAGTATAGATAGATAATGTGCAGAATAAAATAGTAAAATTTAAGAATCTCTTAAAATACTCGGCACTTAACGGTTTTCGCGTCCTTTTCTGTCCAGAACATGTCCTGTCCATGTCATGAGGTGTTCCCATCGTTCATTTTTTTAAATAGCGTCTGTAGTAATAAAATAATACTTAGGTATACCGGTATTACCGTACATTATTAAATAAAACAATAAATTGTTCATTTCAAAGCCGAGGGTTTCGGATTAGCTTCTTTGAGGCACATATGATAAATGATTGTCCATTGTACCAATATATTGCTTCCGTACATATTATACTTTAATTACAAAACACGTTAATTGAATACTAAAAGACTAGTATCGGCTAGATTATTAGGAAAGTAAAAAAAGGCTTAATATAACGATAAAAGATTAATGACTGTCTATATTTTCTTGGGTTCTATCATAGAGCAACACAGGCCACCGGCCGCGGCGGACCGGAGGGGAGTAGCCATATGTAGGCTGTCCCCTCTGTCAAATGACAAGACCAAATGGTGCTATTGCTTATGCCTGTCGCCCAGATATTTAAATATGTGCGTGAAATTGTTTATGTGTTTTGTTAAAGTCAAGGTGTGAGTTTCATTGTAGGTAATAGACGATTTTTGTAGTGTGAGTGTGTGTCACACGTATTTCCCTCCGCAAAAAATGACAGACTCTTTTGCATCGGTAATAAACGCTATGGCTATTCTCCTCCGGTCCGCCGCAACCGGTGGGCCGAGTTGCTCTATGGGTTCTATGCAGTGGAGTATCCTTGTATCAAATTTTGTCTGGGGCCCCTTTAAGGGTCATGATATGCTTGCACGGACAAAAATAAACAACTTTGGCCCTGCGTGGAATCTTTTCCATTCATTCATCCACTTGATCCAAATACAAGTTCAGAAGGATGCGCGAGCAAATAAAAAGGATATTTTCCTCCATAGCCTCTATATGGACTTGGTAGGTACTCAAATGGGTCAAATTGGAGGCTCCGCCCACGCACGTTGGGGGTCCCACAACCCGGGCGCCCCGTGTAATTGCCCCTGGTTCTATGAACTTTGATGTCAAAACCTACCATTTTCTGTATGTTGTCAATTAGGTGCGATATTCTTTCACAAAAACGCCAACCAAATCACAGATGCCCATGGAGAAACATGCGCTACACATGCATTGACAGCGTGCCAGTTCCCATGGCAGTGTCCATAAGGGTCACGGTCAATAGACATCCATGTTGATAATTATTCATAAGCTTATAACTTCATATTATTATGCAATCAGAAAATAAAAGACAAAAATCTATATAAAGATAGCATTAACTACACGCAATTTATTTTACAGATTTTTATTGTGAGTCTTAAGTCGTAAGTATAATTATTGTTAATCATAGTTTATAGAAAAGCATATCTTTAAGATAACATTAATCGGTTCAGCGGTTTTAATGTTAAAGTGGAAAATACAGACAAACAGACGCATAGTAAGTAGTTAGTACGGAAATAGATATATTTATTTATTTATTCTTTATTGCATCAATAAAATATCGGTACAAATGGCGGTATACAATACGCTTAAAGCGCTCCCTGCAAGTCAACCATTGGTTGTTAAAAAAATTTGTTGGCGGTGCTTACAAAAAAAATAAACTAATAAATCGAGATATTCAGTTGGAATGGTACAATTAAATACAAAAATAAATATATTATAGAAAGCAAAATAAATATTTAAATTATTTCTATACATACGTTCAAATAAATAACTATCATATAAATATATAATATGTATATATATATACATATGTATACATAATAATATACATAAATAGCATTATACCTTAAACAGAAATTAAATTAACACAGTGATATAATACATGATTAAAGTAATGATGATGATATTGCGGATTTAAGGTTTAAGAAAGTGTTCTTTGATTCTTTTCTTAAAAGCCTGTTTAGTAGTAAGTCTACGGATATCTTCTGGAAGAGCATTCCACAAACGGATCACTTGGATGACGAAAGAGCTGGATATGAAGCCGGAACGGTGAAGAGGTATGGAAAGAATATTAGAATCAATGGAGCGTAATTGAAACGAATGCGAAGAAGAAAGATAATTAAATTTACTTTTTAAATATTAATTTTGAAGGAGTAGTGGGGTCAGAAAGAATAGAAAGAAGTTGGCTAAGAAGCCGTGCTTGTCTTCGCTGTCGAACAGGAAGCCAATTTAGCTTTGTTCGAAAAGAAGAAACATGGTCAAACTTGCGAATACAAAATATGAAACGGAGAGAGTTATTAATGAGTCT
Source organism: Macrosoma leucophasiata (assembly GCA_036365455.1). Taxonomy (NCBI): domain Eukaryota; kingdom Metazoa; phylum Arthropoda; class Insecta; order Lepidoptera; family Hedylidae; genus Macrosoma; species Macrosoma leucophasiata. The sequence continues at coordinate 19,311,836 of JAWQUS010000017.1, read as the reverse complement.
ATCAAGTTTATCAAGAAGAGTCTCATTCAGGTCCAGATAACACATATCTGCATAATCAATAAGGGGAAAAATGAGTGCCTGAACGAGTCGCGTCTTATTTACAGTTGGAAGAAAGTTTTTTAGTCGGTTAAGGGAATGAAGTGTTGCGCAGACAGCTCGACTCACTTCATTGACATGGACCCTCCAGCTAAGAGTCGTATCGATGTGTAGTCCGACCTTCAAACATGACAGGTTCAACAGAACTACCACTTAATTTATCTAACTGTCTTGAGCTACCAACTATAATGGCCTGACACTTATCCGGATTGACTTGGATGCCATATTTGTGAGACCAAGAACTAATTTTATTGAGATTGGAGTTAATCTTACGAACAGCAATATTATATTTTATATTTATATTTTCGACTTCCGATTGACAATATAATTGTAAGTCATCTGCATAGAGATGGTAAGAGCAGTCCAAAACAGCCGAAATAATGTTTATAAAGATAGAGAAAAGAAGAGGGGAAAGAATGCCACCTTGTGGTACACCTGCACTGAGGTGACACCAGTTCGAAAGAACTCCCTTAACTCGAACTGCCTGTTGTATGTTCTCGAGATATGACGAAAACCACTCAACTGCTGAAGAGGAAAAATTTAGATGTCTCATAATAACAAGGAGGATATCATGGTCAACCATGTTGAATGCGTTTGAGAAGTCAATTAAAACCAAGACAGTGACCATTCTATCTTCCATACCACTCCTAATATCATCGGTTACTTTGAGAAGTACAGAAGTTGTGCTGTGGCCAGGACGAAAGCCGGATTGGTAGGGAGATACAAGATTATTGCCGAATATGAAAGCTGAAACCTGTTTATGCACAACTGCTTCGAGAGTTTTAGAGAGAAACGGCAATATAGAGATAGGCCTATACTCCTTTAATTCACAGGGATTATTAACTTTGGGAAGTGGAATTACAAAAGCCTTTTGCCAGATCAAAGGAAAAATCCCTGTGGTTAAAGAAAAATTTATAATATGTGTTAAAGAAGGTATGAGGAACTGAAGTATAAGCATTACCGTCATCCGGCTAACATCGTCACTGTCCACTGCACTAGACTTAATGGAATCAATTATTTTGACAATATCTTGCATATTTACTTCACAAAATGAAAAAGTATTAATAGTAGGGTGCCATGTGAGATATATCTGATAAGGTAGTCGTTTTTATAAAAGAGTTAAGGTTTTACTCCCGTAACGCGAGAAAAATAAGAATTCAAAATATTAGGCGAAAAAGGTGCAGTATTAGATGGTTTAGCAACTTTACCGTAACCCAGTGAATTGAGAAATTTCCAAATATCAGACGCTGAGGACTCCGCGACTTTATCGAAAAAATACCGACGTTTGGCTGCTCTTACCATCCGGTTGCAAAGGTTCCTAGCTGCCTTGTATATACACCAGTTCTCGTCGCACCTGTCACGCTTAAAAACACGGAATGCCCTGATAATGGAAGATATAGGATTTATAAGTCACGCCGACAAAATAGTAGGCAAAATAAAATCTCGGGTAGAAAATGCGGTTTTTCCTTTTCAATATTGTCTTGTTATTCAGTGATATTGGATTTTGATCCCCATTGTCCCTCAGACCGAAAAAAGGGGGGTCTTTCTCTTTCGTAGCCCTATTTGTTATGTGTCTTAACTTCAACAGCTAGCAGGTGTACACAATGACATGTCAATGTCACCATTCCTCAATTTCATCTAAAACTAAAAGTAAGTCAACAGTTTACTATAAATTTATCACATCAATATAATAAATTACCAAATGTAAACAATGGATGATACAATCGAACATGTGTAAGCTTTTATTCAGCGAAATCGATGTCACTCTCCGATTAAAATTATCGATTTGCTGTCAATCGTGTATAAAGAATGGCCTCCCGCTCGGATTCGTCAAAATATAAAGTAGGTCGATAGTGGACTAATATGGGTTAATTTGGTTACTATGATAAAGGAAAAAAAATCTAATACTATTATCTTAATCTTCTTTATGCATTAGAAAACCAGGTCATTGGGAATCTTTGTGTAGTTTTCAGCAAAAACCCGTAATGATTTGACATATTTTTTTCAGTTCAGCAAATTCATTGTTACGTAATGATCCTTGCGCCAAACATACCTAATGACTTACGGCAATGATTTCACGCCTTTTTATGTAATAAAGAAGATTTAATGGCGTGAAGCAAAACAAACATAAAATAATTTCACGGCTTTATTTTGACAACGAGGCAGAAGCGGATCCAAGAATTGGTAGGTGATTTCAATGTGATGAGCTTCTTATCGCATTATTGTTGAAATTATTGATGGATGAAGTTAAGACCTTCCTTTAGGCTAAGGTTAAGACATTCAGAATTTTCTTTTAAAATTTAACCCCCTTATTCATAATCGTACATTAGTTCGATACGTTTTAGCTATAGATTGCTTTGTCTTTGTCAGTTGTATTGTCAAATGTGCAGGATAGAAAAAGACAAAGGAGAGATTAGCAACACTTTAGCTAAAATACGTTTATGAATGAAGGGGTTAGTCTATAGGTCGATCGACTCGAAACTTGGTACACTATGTTTTCAACCTAAATGTGTGTTAATAGAAAGCTGTTATTACAACTAAACACGAATAATACGAATATACATATAAGCCACGCAAAGAAAGTCGTGCATTATAGTCTTGAAAACTATATATTTTTTTAGGATACCATCCCTGCACGTAAAGTGGGGATGCTATTTTTTTCATGAGCATTCCATCACGATAGGCTTAGGCTTATAAACAATTTCAGGGGTTTCAGAAAACCAGTTTTCGATTAAACGATCTGTTTGTGACATAGAGCAACACCGGAAGTTTTTCTCAGATCATATTGGCCTTTGGAACTTTGCCGGTGAATGACAAAGAATGACTCTTTTTCTTTTCTTTTTACTCTTTGTTATAAGTTTGTAAGGGGGAAAAGAGACATTCTACTGATATACTTTTTACATTAGTTTATGACATTTAGTTTTATCTTAGTGATATTCTTGACTTTACATATATTTTTTATCTTGTTTGACATGTATATCAATTGTTATTCGCTTTAATTTATTTTGTTTGTTTTTGACGTGTCATAAGAGGTGCCTGTCACCCTAAATGAATAAATGAGTTTCTGATTCTGATTCTGATTCTGAAGGGAGTAGCGATATGCAGGCTTTCCCTTCTGTCAAAATACAAGTCCAAATGGGCCTATACCTGTCGCCTAGATGTTTAAATGTGTGCGTGAAATTGTTTCTGTATTTTGTTAAAGTGAAGGTGTGAGTTTCGTAGTAATAGACGATTTTTGTAGTGTGCGTGTGTGTCGCACGCATTTCCCCCCGCAAAAATGACAGACTGTTTTGCATCGGTAATAAACGCTATGTCTACTCCCCTCCGGTCCGCCGCGGCCGGTGGCCCGTGTTGCTCTATGGTTTGTGAAACATTTACCCCCTTATTCATAAACGTACATTAGATACGTTTTAGCTATAGAATGCTTTGTCTTTGTCAGTTGCATTGTCAAATGTGCAGGATAGAAAAGGACAAAGGAGACATTAGCAACACTTTAGCTAAAATACGTTTATGAATAAGGGGGTAAGGTTTTAGCCCCGTAATAACTATGACAGGAACATAACAACTAAGGTGCCAGGGGTGGCAACCCTTCTGCATTTTGATTTCCTGTTTCTTTTTTTTTTATGTAATGTAAGTGGCAAGCAAGCATGCAGTTCACATTGATGTAAAGTGATGACTGCAGCCTATTGACACCCACATGAAGACCAAGGCCAAAATGCAGATGCGTTACCACTCCTGAGGCCTAAGGTGTTATGCCTCTGTGCCGGAAATTACAGGGCCGTACATTACCACCTGACCGGAACACGATACTGCTGAACACTACCATTTAGCGGCAAGTAAATTAGGTAATGCGGTGGTGCCTACGCCCGCGAGCTCCGTCACTGGAGCTCTACCACCAGTAAAAATCTTCTGTGTAGATATCTATTATAGACTGACCTCGTCTCAAATCAAAAATCAAATGAAATAGTTTATTGCATGTCACAAAAGATAGTATTTGTACATGGACACCCTGTGACGCCCTAACGCACTACCGTTAGCTGCGGGAGCGGGAAGCCGCGTCTAGCCGCTTTTACAGTTTAATGTGGAACCGCATGTTATTGTACGCACTATACATAACAGGTGGTGGCATATTAAGCTGAAAAAGCGGCTAGTCGCGCGGCTACCCTCTCCCGTGGCAAATCGCTAGTGCGTTACGGCGTTTAGGATACAGGAATTCAATAGCAGTTAATTTATCTAGCTTATCTCTTAACATCAATGTGAACTGCAAGCTTGTTTTCCACCTTCGTCACATAAAAAACCTAAGTAGGTACATACACTTCCCACAGTCCCCACGAAATAGGCGGGAACAGCCATCTGTCATCCGTTGCAACTGCAAATTATAATCATGGAATACTGACAATAATGTTCTGCTGTATATTTTGCGATGTAATCATCATAATGACCTCCTTCCATGTGTACATTTTTTTTTTCAATTTATTATGTTTTTTTTATGTAATGGAAGTGGCAAACAAGCATGCAGTTCACATTGATGTTAAGTGAGGACTACAGCCTATAGAAACTTACACAAAAACCAAGGTCAAAATACAAATGCGTTACCACTCTTGAGGCCGAAGGTGTGCCGGAAATTGCAGAGCCGTACATTACTACCTGATCGAAACACGATAGTGCTGAACACTACCATTTAGCGGTAAGTATATTAGGTAATGCAGTGGTGCCTACGCCCGCGAGCTCCGTTACTGAAGCTCTACCACCACTTGAAAATGTATAGGCATATCTGAATGCGTATCTTGTGAAATAATTTAATAACAAGGGGGCATGCAGCAGTAAGGTTCGTTGGTTTTCAAAGCACACAATGACGTGTCAGTCGCGGTTCGGTGCTCCGCTTTTTTAAGCCGTTCAGTTCATTGTGTTTGTTCACACTGTGTTATTATGAGTTATGTTATTATGTTTGGGTTCATGTGCTTGAAAATGTTACTAATTTTGTCTTAATTTATCATCGGTGTTAGGTACTTATCCTAACCTGGATCCCACTGCAGAATCATTTCGTTCATCCAGATATGCTGCAAACCTTTTTACGCATATTTATAATCTAGAGAATATATTATATCCACTAGGTTTTCAAAAAATGAGCGCTAGTATTTTTTAATATTTTTTTTGGGAATTAAATTTTTTTACTTGTTTTTTGGATAAAAATACGTCCTCGTCACGGCAATATGTATGAAGACTGAAAATTCACGGCTGCCGTTGTGCACTTGGCCGCCCTTACACATTTTCGTTCCGCCATGAAAACTTTTTACGTCTATAACGTACATATATTATTTATATCTCAAACTAAAGCATTTTTTTTTCTCATTGTTATGATATACGGGAGTCATATTTAATCGGCCGAATATGAGAGTTACTGGCTGTTAAAAATAAAATAATTAATTTAAAAATACTTGCGGCCAAATTCTGATTGGCAACCTGGTGGATATACATATCTAGGGTTTTCGCATACCCGACATTTTTTAATACCCGGGTATCGGGTAATATTTTTGCGCATACCTGGATATACCCGGGTACCCGGGTATTTACAATTAATACAGAAAAAGATACAATTTTCTTATAATTATGTTGTATATTACGAAAGAGTGCGTGTAGTATGTCAATAAGTCACCTTAACTGATAGTACAATCAATATATATTATATATATAATCACACAGTTAAACAGTTCTCGAGTGGAAATACCGTCTTGTGCAACCAAGCGTGCAACAAATTCGGAAATTTTAGTAGAAGGTAGACAAAAATTGTTATCCGCAGTCTTTTTGGAAATAGACTTAAACTTTGTTCTGATTCGGGTTGAGAAAACGATGTCAATGGCACTTCTTTTTCGAACGTAAAATTCTGTTTTTTCGATCTTTGTTTTATGTGGGTACTTTATCTCAATGTTTTAATGAAACGTTTGTTGAAGAACGTTTGTTAAGAGATAATATTTTGGGCATATTGCACACTGTACTGATTCCTTATTCTGTATTTTATAAATATATTTTTACACTCCAGATACAGATCTATCCATTTTGCCAACGAAAAGTAAACCATCGTTTAGTATAATTTTATAAGTCCACTAGATTCATTTTTTTCTTTTGTTTTAATAACATTTAATTCAATTACTAAGCGTTCACTGAACAATATTAAAATTGTCAACAATAACAACCAACATTCTGTACACTTCTATGAAAATAATAGAGTATCTAGAGGATCATCAGCTGATCAGTGACCGCCAATATGGATTTCGTCATGGCAGATCTGCTGGTGATCTTCTAGTATATCTCACGCACCATTGGTCCTACGCCTTGGACAAGAGTGGGGAGGCATTGGCTGTAAGCCTGGACATTGCTAAGGCCTTTGATCGGGTCTGACACAGGGCACTCCTCGCGAAACTTCCATCCTACGGTCTTCCCGAGAGGCTATGCAACTGGACTGCCAGCTTTCTGTCTGAGCGTTATATACAAGTCTTAGTTGACGGTCAGCGCTCAGACAGACTACCTATCAACGCTGGTGTGCCGCAAGGCTCTGTGCTATCTCTCACGCTTTTTCTTCTGCATATTAATGAAATATTGGAGCAAAACTCCAATTTTCATTGCTATGCCGATGATAGTACGGGAGATGCACACTGTACACTAGCCGTGCAAATGCCTCTCGGACACTTATCGAGGAAAGCAGGACTAGACTTGTGTCTGAAATCGAGCACTCTCTGGAGCGGGTCTCGGATTGGGGTCGACTTAATTTAGTACAGTTTAACCCCTCGACGACACAAGTCTACGCGTTCACCGCTAAAAAACCCCATTCATTGTAGCACCACAGTTCCAGGGCATTCCGCTCGCCGTTGATAAGAGTACCTATCGGTATCCTGGGCGTTGACATATCGAACGAAGTGCAATTCGGGAGTCACATTGAGTGTAAGACCAAGTTAGCATCCAAAAAGTTGGGTGTGCTTAACAAAGCGAGGCAGTATTTCACATCGGGGCAGCTACTACAGCTTTATAATACCCAAGTGCGGCCCCATCTGGAATACTGCTCTCATTTGTGAGCGGGCGCCCCCAAATACCAGCTTGGTCCACTTGACTCCCTACAAAAACGCGCCGTTCGTATTGTTAACTATCCAAGACTTACTGACAGGTTCGAATATCTGAGCCTGCACTGAGACATTGAGAGTCTGTGCGTGTTGTACCGTCTCTACAATGCTGAGTGCTCTGCTGAATTGTTTGACATGGTGCCACCGTCTCTTTTCCTACATCGTACTACCCGCCGAAGAGAGAAGTTCCACCCACACCGACTGGACACCTGGCAGTGCTCAACGGTGCGGTTTTCACGTTCGTTCCTGCCCAGAATGTGTAAATTGTGGAACGAACTTCCCTCTGAGGTGTTCTCTAGGTGCTACAATATGAGGTTCTTCAAAAATGGCGTCAAAAGAGTCCTTCAGGGTTGGCAGCACGTTGGCAACTCCCCTGGTGTTGCAAATGTTCATAGGCGACGGTGACCACTTTCCATCAGGTGGCCCGTTTGCTTGTCTGTCAACCTTCAGACATAAAAAAAAAGAATTTAGCGTATTCAATACCTATGAAAATAAAACTTTCTAATCAAACTCCAACGAAACAAAAACGAAACACAGCAACGTAAACAAGAACATAACCAAATCTAACCTCATAGTTACTAGATTTTCTTGTGTGTCACATTTGCTAATAAGTATTATTTTTCAGACCTTACTATGTAACTTTGTAATTTGCCGAGGATTTTGATGTTTTCCCGCACCAAAGTGGGTGGGTGCCCGGGTACCCGGGTCTGGCAGTAAAAATACCCGAGTACAATAAAGTTCAAATAACCGGGTATACCCGGGTCCGGGTACCCGGGTAGAAAACCCTAATATCTATATTCCCTAAATTATAAATATGCATAAAAATTAGGTTTGCAGCGTATCTGGATGAACGGAACGATTCTGCAGTGGGATCCTAACCTATTAGCTTACCTCAACATCATCATCATCACTCCAGCGGTAAGACTCCCACTGCTGGACAAAGCCTTCCCCAAAAACGCTTACAACAGTGTTGTACGTCATTACGTGAGAATATGTCATAGCCCCGCGGCTGGTGTAGACCTGAAGCTCTACTCGGATAAGCGATACGGGCGCAGTCGGGTGTGTGGTGACCGCTAGTGGCAAATTAAAATGCGCGTTTCGTTGCTTAGGCGGGCACGTTAAGCCGTCGCTCCCGATTGCTATTGATAGATTGTGAGAGCTGTCGTTAAATCTTGTCGGAGGGCTTAAGGGTGATTTGAAACCACCCAACAGTGGGTTGGCCACTAAGCCCTATCTCCACCAACCCGCATTGGAGCAGCGTGGTGGAGTAAGCTCCAGGCCTCCTCCCAAAACGGGGAGAGACTCGTGCCCAGCAGTGGGACGTATCAAGGGTTGCCATTATTATCATTATTATGTCATAATCGCCACGGTTGGCTGGCGGGTTGGCGTTCGCAGTGGCAGTAGTTTAATCGCGCGACGCTGCTTGATATTTTTACTACCATTCAATTGGAATGGTTTAACCGCCATTGTTCGATTGATTGATTGCCTTAGCGGAAAAATTCTTCTCCAATAGAGGGCGAAGGAGTCGTCACGTCACGACACCTACACTACCTACTACTTACTTATCTACATCTGTATGACTGCACGAGAAGCAGTTTAAAAACACAGGTAAAGCCGCCAGACATAGCTACTAATGAAAAAATCGACGTCAAATATTGTACAATGGAAACAAGCTACCATGAAAAACAATAGCACTTCCTCTTCCTATTTGATTAAGTACTGCACATCGTAACTTCTTTTAAAGGTTTTTTAAATTTATCTTATTTAGCGAACACCCGTTATATAATAATAATGGCAACCCATTATATGTCCAACTGCTGGGCGAGAGCTGGGAAAGACTCGTCTCGCCCCTTTTTGGGGGGAGGCCCTCTACTATGTGTGTGTATGTGTGTATCTTCACGCCAGGTCCCCGTCCAGTCCCAGGACCCCGTTAGGTAGGCAGAGAGTGTAGAGCGCCAGATATCCCGGTCCTGACATACCTCTCGTGCCTCGTCTACCTTCATCATTCTCCTCATACATGCACGCCGATTCCTAAGACTTTTGACCCCACCATCAGACAGAACACGACCTATTTGGTCATGGTAGGTCAGTCTTGGTCTTCCTGGGCCTCTGCAACCATCCACATTCGCATTGTATATCTGTTTAGTCATTCGCTCATTCGACATTCTTTCTATATGCCCTCTACTATGTCTGCGTAAACTTGCTTATCAAGAAATATTGCACATCCATCTTAGGAAAGAGACAATTGGCTAGTTTCGAGTTCGTAGAGCGTTATCTCTGCTGCACACTGCCTACGTACGCACGAATAGTCAGGTATTGGTCAAAACTTGATCAAAATGGTCGACAAACGTCAGAAAAGTTTGTGCGATAGAGACAACGAAATTATCCTTTTTCCTAAAATCGATGTGCAAATTGCAATATAAAATGTATCTATATCTTACTGCGTAGGTACTATACTGTGTATGTTCAAATCATATTTGCGGCTCATTTAATCCTTCTTTAAGCGGTCTCCGCACTCAGGAAGTAATTTCTTGGTTGAATCCGCTTTTTGTTAGGCACATACAAGATTGGGTAATCCCAGAGTAGCTTCAGATTGAACAAACAGTGATTGACGAAATTTTTCTTCATACTGCGTGGCCGTGTCAGCTTAATAATTGTTTAGTAGAGGGTAAATCAAAAACATACAATACTGTCAATACTAAGTACCGACTTATGTACTAGCAGTAATGCTTTCGTGACTTATTTCTCCTCCAATAGTGAGCGGTAGAGTAGTAACGTCGCGATGTTATAAACAAAAAAAAAATTTTTTGTTTAAAAAACATTTTTATCTGCAGCTAAATATTGGGCTTAGGTGTTATTTGTTTGTTGAACTATGGGTGTTGTTTGTTTGTTGAACTATGGGTGTTGTTTGTTTGTTGAACTATGGGGCTAAACTCAAGACTGTTTTATGGTTCACCGGGCAAATGAAGAGCACGAATCTCTTTCAGCTTAAATATTTAAGTACCTAACTATCTCAGGGGTAACACCCTTCAGGTCAAAACCTCAGCTTAGGCCGTTCATGAAGAGGATAAAACATGCGATTAGGGTGCAACTGTCACTCTAATCATCGTTGGTGAGATATAAATATAAGAACGAGTGTTGATTTTTTTAATAAGATATCATCTGATATCTCGGAACTTGCCTAGAGTAAGTTCAATCAAAGCATATATCAAACGCATACTATGTAAAAACACCTACTATAATCTCGATGAGAATCTTCAACGTTGCTCGTCGTAATTCGCACTTCCGGACTGCCGGACTTCCGATCGGAACTGACTTCCTAAAACTGCGTATAAAAAATATGTAGACCGCCTATCGTGGACAATACCGTTTAGCACTTCTACGTGTTTGTTTGTGCTGGTGACAAACCTCAAACAGGTGGTGCGATGTAGCAAAGTAGGCGGTGGCACCATAAAAATAGAGCATTGCTGAACTGTATGAATGTGTAGAAATTAAAGTAGAGACTTACTTACTTAATGTGTAGAGATTAAAGTATACTCACTTATCGCCTTATCCACGCACCTGAGTCTGAAGGTAAATTCATTAATTCTGTAAACTAAAAAACCTCGCTCTAAGTTCGTGATCGAAAATCGCTTTTTGGGACAGATTTAATAATGCAGCTGAAAGGACCTGGTACCTAATAGATACCTAATTAAATTTTAATCGTTTTATTATTTTAGTTTTATTATTTGTTTTTTCAATAATTTTATTAATTATTTAATTACATCAATGGAATGTAACTTTCCAAGGGTCTTTTGTACAATTGCTTTGCTTATTATTTAAGGTTGGGGAAAAAGTTTCTTCGCATTTTTTAAGATAATTCAAAACATTTTTTAATATAGTTTATTTAAATTTAACTAAAGTATGTATGTACCATTTTGTTCGATAACCTTTTGCCATTTTGTAGGTAGGGACATGATCCCATTGCTATAAAAATTTTGGGACTTCTCATCAAAATACCGCGACAAGTGGATTTGGCAGTCCTCTCGTGATGTTAACCTAACATTGCATAAAGAATTCTGAAGAGACCGAAACAGGTGGAAATCTGAAGGTGCAAGGTCAGGACTATACGGCGGATGCATTAACACCTCCCAGCCAAACTCTCTTAATTTTTGCTGAGTGGCTATAGATGTGTGAGGTCTAGCGTTATCATGATGAAACACCACACCCCTTCAGTTGATTAATTCCGGCCGCTTTCTCTCAACTTCTTGCTTTAATCTCATCAGTTGTTCGCAGTAGAGTTCAGAATCGATAGTCCTGCCTGGTGGTAATAGCTCATAATGAATAATGCCCTTCCAATCCCACCACACACACAACATCACCTTATTGCGAGTTAACCCGGGTTTTTTTTAACCACAGTCTGTGAAGCCTGACCGGCCTTTGACCACGACCTTTTTCGCACTTTTCATCACCAGTTATCAGCTTCTTCAAAAATGATTCGGTTTCATTACGTCGTAATAAAGAATCACAAATGAGTACACGGTTCATTAGGTTTCTTTCAGTGAGCTCCTGAGGTACCCAAATATCGAGCTTTTTTTGTACCCAGCTTTTTCAAATGCGCCAAAACTGTTTTGTGATCAATTCTCAGTTCTTCAGCTACGTCGTAACTACTGATATGTCGATCTTGCTCCACTTTTTCAAAAATGGCATCCATTTTATCCGTAATAGGGCGACCAGAGCGAGGTGATATTTGACATCAAAATTTCCGGATTGAAAACGCCTAAACCAAATTTGTGCTACTCTCACAGACACTGCACTAGGTCCCCGTAAACATCGCAAATTTTTTTCGCGGCTTGCGTTGCATTTTTATACCTTTTTTTACCTTTTTTGTAGTAAAATTTTAAAATGTATCGAATTTCTTCATTAGATTCACTCATCTTGACACTACGAAAAACAAATTTGCTTAATTTGAATTTGGAATTATATTCTTTAAAAATTTAACTTTCAAACATACTATAATGCGAAAAGACTTTTTCCCCAACCATTATGTGCCATTTTTAAAAAATCCATATAGGTCATCAATGCTCTATCATGATTGTGCTCATTCACCGTGAATCTTTTGGTAGGCTTTGGAGGTCGCTAACCACCATCATTGTGAGGCTGCGAGGTATATTTTCGATTGCAACGATGACAGCATCCGCGTGTGATCCGCGTAATCGTTTCAAGATCTCACAATATAAGCACTCCCATTAAAATCCCTTCAGCCTTCAAAATGTTTAACTGTGGCCCTCGTCAGAAACGGATGGGCAAACAAAAAAATAACAATTGCTATAATTATTATAAGCAGCGGACGCATGCGCGGCCGGTCAGTTCACTATACGCACCCGTGCGCTGCGCAGCGTAGCAATTCGAAATTTGTTTTTTTTTTTAATTCGGTCAATTCTTTGTCAAAGACTATGAGAATGTAATGGTCGTTATACACTACTGTAAAAAGTTTTTTTTACGTTGATTATTTAAGAGCGAAACTGGTTCCTGATGCGGTTAGTGCCGTACAATAAAAGTAAATAGCAGGGATGCACTTTAAAGGCTTCTGAGGAATTACTTTTATAATGGAGCGAGTCTGTATCTTGGTAAGTCATTACTTATAATTTTTAATGCTGAGCACATAATGATTGATTTTTTTTTAAAAGAACAATAATAAAATCTAAAAATAACATGTAATGAGCCTTACGCATATCTATACTAATATAATAAAGCTGAAGTTTATTTGTTTGTTTGTTTGCTTGAACGCGCTAATCTCAGGAACTACTGGTCCGATTTAAAAAAATCTTTCGGTGTTAGATAGCCCATTTATTGAAGAAGAGGTTAGGCTAGAGGTTATATATTATAACATCACGCTAAGATAAAAGGGAGAGGTAACATTGAAACCGCGCGAAGCCGGGGCGGGCCGCTAGTTTATTAGAATATAAGTAAACAAAGCCTATTCTTCAGAAATCTAAATAATAATCATGAGTTCATAAACCATTTTCCGGTTATTTTTAAATATGCCTTCTGGCGTTTACATTCCAATTGTCCAATTAACTGACAATGGAAATCGCTATGATTGTTATTATTATAATAACATACCTATAATCATAATTATAGGACTAAGACTCCACTGCTATTTAAGCACAGAATATTATAAAATAGCAGATGAGTCTCGTATTGATCAATTACAACCCAAAGACCAGGCGTGGACCTAGTTATAGGACATCGATTTTGGAGGAGATTATCGGTTAGTATTAGCGATATTTTACGTGACGAGGCAAACAAGTGCAGTTCACGTTGATGTTAAGTGCTGGCTGTAGCCTTAAGACACCCACACAAAGACCTGAGGTCAAAATTCAGATGCGTTGCCACCCCTGAGACCTTAGTTACCTTGAGTTAGGTAATGCGGTGGTGCCTGCGAGTCCCACTGGTACTCTTCCATCAGCTTACTGGTGGTAGAGCTCCAGTGACGGAGCTCGCGGGCGTAGGCACCACCGCATTACCTAATATACTTGCCGCTAAATGGTAGTGTTCAGCACTATCGTGTTCCGGTCAGGTGGTAATGTACGGCCCTGTAATTTCCGGCACAGAGGCATAACACCTTAGGCCTTAGGAGTGGTAAGGCATCTGCATTTTTACCTCTGGTCATTGTGTGGGTGTCTATAGGCTGCAGTCATCACTTAACATCAATGTGAACTGTATGCTTGTTTGCCACTTTTAAAACATAAAAAAAAAAAAATCAGTAAAATGTTTGTCTTGACAAAACCTGCCCTCAACAGAGTCGTAACTCCTGTCAAGTCCAGAATTTTTAATTGACTGCGGGACAAGGCCTTCCCCAAAGATGCTTACAATAATGATGTAGGTACGTCATTAGGGGAGAATATCCCCCAATCTCGTTTTTTTATATGTAATGGAAGTGGTAAATAAGCATGCAGTTCACATTGACGTTAAGTGATGACTGCAGCAAACACTTACACAAATACCAAGGTCAAAATGCAGATGCGTTACCACTCCTGAGGCCTATGGTGTTATGCCTCTGTGCCGGAAACTACAGGGCCGTACATTACCACCTGACCGGAACACGATAGTGCTGAACACTAGCATTTAGCGGCAAGTATATTAGGTAATGCGGTGGTGCCTACGCCCGCGAGCTCTGTCACTGGAGCTCTACCACCAGTAGTGTTACCCGTGTTACTTTTATATTTTTAACAATTTAACCGCGTTCACTGTTCCATAGCAGACAATGATTTGAACAATGAAAAATCTGACTTGTGATACATGGGACTGGGGTTGTTAAGCGTGAACAACTATTTTACACTTTACTAATAAACACAACACAGTGCATTGACAATGACTAAATAACTCTTCAATTGTATGAATTTTCACACTTTTTGCCTTATAGAGTTGGTATGGTAGAATAATAACAACAAGCGTAACTAAACATTCCGATCCTTGCGAATTCTTGTGCTTCTTCAATATTTAGATAGGTAAGTATATCATTACGAATTAGAGTAGGTACCTACTAGTATATAGGGTCATAAGGTAATAAATAAAGGGAGACTAAAAGAGGAGCCTTGGCCGTATGCGCGTATGGCCCGATCGCCTCGGCGAGAGGCGGCCTCGGAGGCGATCTACTCGGTTAAGCACTACGGGCGCGGTCGGGTAGTGAGATGGGTGATCGCTAGTGGCAAAAAAATGCGCGTTTCCGTGCTTCGGAGGGCACGTTAAGCCGTCGGTCCCGGTTGCTATCGATAGATAGCAGTCGTTAAACCTTGTCGGAGGCCTTATGGGCAGTTTGAAAACATCCGACAGCGGGTTGGCCACTAACCCCTAACACCTCCACCAATCCGCATTCGAGCAGCGTGGTGGAGTAAGCTCCAGGCCTCCCCCCAAAAAGGGGAGAGACTCGTGCCCAGCAGTGGGACGTATAATGGGTTGCCATTATTATTATTATTATTAAAAGAGGAGCCTTAGGTTTCGTTAGTGTAATCAGTCAATAGAACAATGACGGTCAAACCATTCTAATAGGGTGGTAGTAAATGTAATAACGTCTACTAATCTTCATCATCCCCCCCGCCGCGCGAACGCATCAGAGGGGGGGATGGTTCGGGGATTGAGGCGAATCCTCGTACCCCGGGCCTATCTGGCCCCGGAGCGTCGGCGGCGTGGTTCTAAATGGGGATTGAGGTACGCGGGGAAACTCGCTGAGGGAGGTCATATACACACATTTTTTTTGTTATTTTTATGTTTTTTTTTTTAGTTTTTTTTGTAATAACGCGTGATGGGTCAACAGCGTTTTGCCAACTCCTGCGTCCTGCCATAAAACTGTCACCACTGCGACTGCCAATCTGCACGCTAAGCTTGGCGTTTATAGCATATTCTTCTCCTATTGACACACAACCCTGTTTTGGCCACGTTGGACTTCCCAACTCCCACTGCTGGTCAAAAGCGTCCAGCAGTGGGAGTCCTTCGGCTGAAGTAATGAAACGTAGGCTTTAATGATTTGTTTATAGTGCCCCAGAACTTGACACCTGGTAAATTACTCGTCATTCAGTGTTAATGGCTTCGAACGTGTAAATCCTATAACTTGTCATCTATTGTCCATTTCATAGTAGTTACGGTGATTGCCGATACTTACATAAACAAACAAAATACATCCATTAGATGAATCCGTATTGTGTAATGGAATAGATCAGTTTTAGTCGTAAATAAGTATGTACTATTGCCAATGGAGCGGTGGTAAGCTCTCGGCACTACGATCCCCCATTTTTTTTTAAATTTAGATATGTGATAAATGTGGCAAACAAGCATGCAGTTTACATTGATGTTATGTGATAACTGCAGCCTGTAGACACTTACACAAAGATCAAGGTCAAAATGCAGATGCGTTGACATTCCTGAGGCTTAAGGTGTTATGCCTTCGTTCCGTTCCAACACCCAGGAGTTTTTAGTGGGTAGACGGATGTCTTTTCCCGGAGTCCCGCATAACCCACCCCCAAGGGTGGATATGCGTAACGCATTTTCCACTCGTTAAAAGAAGGCTCTGAAATAGCCCTTTGCGCTCGCCGATTGGACTAGTGACGTATCGCGCGACGTGCAGCCTACATCACTAAATTAAAATAAAACGTAACTTCACGCCTGTAATCCCCGAAGAGGTAGGCAGAGGTAAATGCATGCATTCAAGCATACATGCAAACACCCACGATTCGCCGGTTACGTTTTTGGCCCATGTAACAGGTGGCGAGCCTGTTGACATCTCCGGGCACATTACCAAACTTCGAGATACTGGGAAATTTCCAGAAAATGGAAAATCCCAATAGAACCAAATATAAAGGACTTTACAGATTTATCTCTGACTCCCTACCCGGGAATCGAACCCCAGGACCTCAGCGTAGTAGTAGTAGGCTACCGAGGCAGTTAAAATAAAAGATTTCGAAAAGAATGGGGTTCAGTTAGGATTGTTTTTTAATAACAATGATAGGTAAATATGTGAGCGCTGATATAAAGATAATGTTCACGAGATGAGACGGTATGAGAATTACCGTCTATTTGCCATTAGAATATATCCAACCATGTTATCTGACAATCATAATTTATTTATAATAAAATATAATTATGCAGTTTCTAATTCAAAAAACCATTCATTAAAGTTATAGCGTATTGTCCAAAAGCACT
The DNA here is from genome assembly GCA_036365455.1 of Macrosoma leucophasiata. Lineage (NCBI taxonomy): Eukaryota > Metazoa > Arthropoda > Insecta > Lepidoptera > Hedylidae > Macrosoma > Macrosoma leucophasiata. The sequence continues at coordinate 19,294,944 of JAWQUS010000017.1, read as the reverse complement.
TATTTCGTTCTACCGTTAGCAATTCATTCAGACATTTCCTGAATACACACAGAAATAATTCATAAGTTCATTGATATGTAAAAAAATGGCCAAACACAAAGTCAGCCTCGCGCATCGAGGGTTCCGCACTAAATGAACGTAGGTGCCGAATATTGATCTAACGAAAATCTTATCCATATCAATATCCTATAAATTATATTAACATTTTAAGCTAAGGAGTTTCGTATGATAGGTAAAGCTTAATTTTCTTTTGACTAATAAACTATAAAATTAATCTTAAAATTACAAAAACCAAATGTTCATACTAAGCGTTGTCTTTTGATATTATTATGTCACACATCATCACACGATGATTTTTTACAAAAAATGTCGTTTTCATTAAAAAAATATATATATTTATGTATATATAAACTTACTTAACTGATACTAAATTTGAATACAATCGATTTATACTTTCACAGCAAATCACCTAAGATAATAATATATAAACGGATAGACAAATATACATGCGTGATATCAAAGGTGACTGGTGTAATAATGATGAAAAGGATCAATAATTCCATAGATATTTCCGACAGGCGGAACCCTAAAAATAATACATATTATATGCAAACAATAGTTTTGGCCTAAAACAATTACGTTCATTTGTCTATGACATATTGTCCAAAGACAATAGAATGATGACGATGATGTCACACTTAGGGTTAAAGCAACTGAATCTGACCTTGTAATTACTATTGTGATTTTGCTTCTACAAGGGTTTATTAATTATGCATCAGTGATATGACGTACCACGATCATACAATGAGCTTTAGATTACGTAGATCAGTTTTTCGTGTGTGCTACATTTTTTGTTTAATTAAACATTAGTGTCGCTCGCTAATTTACTTCAACTAAGTATGTACAGTTGGTACACAGCAAGATAATGATAGGTAATCAACACGTTCGTTTTCTTTAGTCTGTGTTAATATATTGCACATCGACCTAAGGAGAGAGACTTCGGATAATTTCGGCTCTGTAGAACGTTATCTCTTTCACACAAAATCTATGGTGAGATGAAGTTCGCATTGATATACAAAAAACTCATATCAATGGAGGTTCGTCGACCATTTTGATCAAGTTTTGACCAATACCGGACTATGAGTGCTCACGTAGGCAGTGTGTAGTAGAGATAACGCTCTACGAATCCGAAACTAGCCGATTGTCTCTTTCCTAAACTCGATGACCAATATTCCTTGTTACAGTTAACAGAGGAACCTTGGGATATTAATGTTGGTTACATAGAATCTAGATGATAGTCATCCATAGGTCTGAAATAATGAATTCGATAGCATTTAGTCGAGTACTAACAATTTTAAATTTTCTACGCATTTGCAATTTGGTGTCGAATAATAAATTAACTTGTAGGTATAACGAGTCCATTTCGTTGATCGTTTTTATGGGGTAGGTTATTTTATTCGCTAGTTCATTGTATGAAATTCATTTTTATTTATACATTAACTAGCGGCCCGCCCCGGCTTCGCCCGCGCTGCTCTGCTCCTATTAGTCATAGCGTAATGTAAGCTATCCTATCTCTCAAGTTGGATCGAACTGCACATGGTGTGCGAATTTTATTATAATCGGTTAAGTGGTTTAGGAGTCCATTGAGGACAAACATTGTGACACGAGATTTATATATATTAAGATTAATAATAAATACATAAAATTGATATTAATAATGTAATCAAAATACAAATTTTTGTAATAAATTTTAATTGACAGCGGGAAAAAAATATTTTTTCTTTTCAATTTATTTTATTGACATAATATAAAACTGTTTTCCTTTTCAGATCTAGGATTTCAGATAGTTAGGTCTAATTAAACAAGTCACATTAAATTAGAACAGTGAATTACCTACCTGCAGTAGAAGTCCCTCCTCTACGATACTATGGTCACCATGTAACTAGGTATATCCTTTCTCTGACCATCATCATGGTGAACTTTAACACTTTCACTGGTGGTAGAGCTCTAGTGACGGAGCTCGCGGGCGTAGGCACCACCGCATTACTGCTAAATGTTATTTTATTTATTTATTTATTTATCACCACAATAACCTTAATAACTACACAGTTTAACATATAAAAAGTAGTGTTAGTGTTCAGCACTTTCGTATTCCGGTCAGGTGGTAATGTACGGCCCTGTAATTTCCGGCACAAGGGCATAACACCTAAAAAAAAAAGAACTATATTGTTATTATCATGACAAAATTTTATGAGATTTTTAATCCCTACTTATATATATATATATATATAATATTATAAATACGAAAGTAACTCTGTCTGTCTGTCTGTTACCTTTTCACGTCCAAACGACTGAATCGATTTTATTGAAATTTGGTACAGAGATAGGGTTGACTTTGAGAAAGAACATAGGCTACTTTACGGCATCCACGCGGGCGAAGCCACGGGTAACAACTAGTTAGGAATTAAACTGAAGATTTTAAAATACTTTTCTTTTATTCCAGATATTATCAACAATCACATTAGCATGTGTCGTACAATCACAAGCAGTGGACTCCGGTCAGACCATCCTGTCCGCTATTTTAACTCCATCCGAAGAAACAGATGAAAAGTCTCTTCTACGGCCTCAACGAAGTTATTATGACAGATATGAAGGTGGTAGGCCCTTACGCGACAGGGTTGATGACGACAGACCCTCAAGATGCGGAAGATGTGACGACCGGTACGATGACAAGGATGACTACGACAGGCCTAGAGGCAGGGATAGATATGACGATGACCGCCGAAGCAACCGACCAACTTACGGCAACAGATACGACAGGAACAAGAATTACGATGGAGACGACAACTCTAGGACCTACGATGACAGAAAAACCGGTCAGAAAAACGGCACAGATGATGAAAATAACGGTGATGACAAGAAGCGGCCATACGATGACAAAGACAGGCATTCAGGAGGCAGGCGGGGCCATAGGGATAGAGACAGGGATAGATACGACGATGACAGGGATAGATACCGATATGATTATTATGATAGATTCCTGAGAGATCCATATAGGGACAGATTTGAAAGGCCGTACTATGACGATTTGTATAGAGAAAGGCGGCCGCTGTATGATAGGTATCCGTATGACAGATATGATGACGGATATGGTGCCAGATACGAGGGATACGGATATCCTGGCTACAGGCGGCAGTATTATGATGATAGGTACGATAGAGGGAATGGATACGAAGACGTCTATGGCGGATATGGACCAAGCGTTGGTAGAGGACAACATGACAGGTAAAAACACTTATCTTGTTCCTTTAGCATATATTAACACATCTATTGTTAAGTATGTATGTCTATTATAAGGTCGTGAAAAGCATATTTTAAAATCCTCAAGAGAATTTCCAAAAAACTACAAAATGTTACTCACTGCTAAATTATCCATAGAAATAAAATAAAGGATCTCTATATAAGGAAGTAGGTCTATTTGTCGGTTATTTGTTTTTTTTTTTTTTTTATGTAATTGAAGTGGCAAACAAGCATGCAGTTCACATTGATGTTAAGTGATGACTGCAGCCTATAGACACCCACACAATGACCAAGGTCAAAATGCAAATGCGTTACCACTCCTGAGGCCTAAGGTGTTATGCCTCTGTGCCGGAAATTACAGGGCCGTACATTACCACCTGACCGGAACACGATAGTGCTGAACACTACCATTTAGCGGCAAGTAAATCAGGTAATGCGGTGGTGCCTACGCCCGCGAGCTCCGTCACTGGAGCTCTACCACCAGTAAAACTTTTAGGACTAAATCACGGGATGAAGTAGGGGATGAAAGTTAATAAGACTCGTGCCAATTTTTATTATAATTGACACAAAGATAGTCGAAAGTTCTGGGTTAATTATTTTTCAAAGTTAACAGCCATTTTTTTTTCACAAATCAACCCTCTTATAGGCTGAAATAGGGGATAGAAGTTTATATACCTAATCACAAATTCTACGTGGACGAAGTAATAAAAATATTACATTAAATAAGTGACATGTGACGTGCTCTGTTAAAAAGACATAACGTTGCCCATACTTGAATAAATAAATCACTCAAACAGTAGGTAAGAGTATTATTAGTAAATTGCAATAAAAACCACAGTCATTGCCCTTCATGAGTATGCCGCAAAAAATCACCCATACCGTTACAATATTTGGGTCATGAACAATAAACTAACTATTAGGTTTAGCCATGTCGAACATACGAATGTAGTTAACGCTTTCACGTAAATTCTGTATCGCACACATTCAATAGGCATAATAATAGTGAATCAGATCAATTGATTCTGTCAATGTTTTATTGTCTGTGGTGTGAACCGGCGCGAACTTTTCCCGCGTTAACGGGCGTGATCTCACTATGGACAGTAACTAGTAATTTTCGACAACAGCATTTTTTATTATAAACAAAAAACTTAAACGTACGTAACTTCACGCCTGTAATCCCCGAAGGGGTAGGCAGAGGTAAATGCATGCATTCAATCATACATGCAAACACCCACGATTCGCCGGTTACGTTTTTGGCCCATGTAACAGGTGGCGAGTCTGTTGACATCTCGGGGCACATTACCAAACTTCGAGGTACCAACTGAGAAATTTCCAGAAAATGGAAAAATCCCAACCCAATAGAACCAGAGATAAAGACTTTACACTATTATCTCTGATAACCCCTACCCGGGAATCGAACCCAACCACCCCTCAGCGTAGTAGTAGTGGCCTGCTACCACTAGGCTACCGAGGCAGTACAAAAAATACCATTTTTATTTATTCATTAACGTTATTTAATTAAGTTTTAAGCTAATCAAATCGTTGAAATAAAACTAGTTTTCGGATTTATCTCGCGTATATTATACTAAAATGTTTATTTAAAATCGAACCCGACGTTTCGGTCGCTTTTCGGCTTCCGTGGTCACGGGCAGAATCGAATCGTCACGTCAACTCACGTCCAGACGGTTGAAGATAACTAAATGCAAATAGTCAGAACGTGGTCAGAACTTACTAACACTAGTCAGAAAGACAGCTTGATGGAAGACTATTTAGCGACCGATTGTGTAATGATGTTTAGGTCAGATTATTGCTATTGCTTTCAACGACGGTACGAAATAACAACACAAAATCATATAAATCTAGCCATGACAAAAGCGTATAAGTTAGGCAGTCAAACCTACCTACATTATATTTTATTTTTCAAGAAAAATGGAAAGAAAAATTTGACTTCAGGCGAGACTCGAACTCGCGACCTACTGGGAATCTAGTCAATGCAATAGATGTGAAGGAAAGATTTGACAAATCGGGCAGGGCTTCAGTAGCTCAATTGGAAGAGCGGCTGGACTAGATTCCCAGTAGGTCGCGAGTCAGAGTCTCGCCTGAAGTCAAATTTTTCTTTCCATTTTTCTTTAAAAATAAAATATATTTTTACAAGCATGTGTTAATGCGAAATAATATAAAACAACTAATATAAAACAACCTACATTAGTGATTATTATGCGGTAATGTTCCTGGCTTCGCAATAAGTACTTCGTATAATAACAAAAGCACCTAATCGCCGCAAAAAAAAAACAAACACGCAATTCATCACCCCGCAAGATGACAGTAATTCGACTCAATTATCCAATTTGCTACGGGGTTTCTAACATATCCGCACATATCCAATTAACAGTACAATAGTACCGCTAACCGCTAACTGATTAAATTGTAGTTTAAATTAATTCGCAAAACTGTATTTGTTTTTTGGTTCTTGTCAGATTAAGGTGGTCCGGTTACTGACCCCTCATTTCAATAAAAGGTTGAAGAACCATAGACTAAAACGGTTTTGTTTTTTCGTTGTTCTCTAGCGAACTTTTTTTTTCTTTTTTAATTACGCATTGTCATAGTGGCCATTCTGATAAAGTAAAATGATTAAATGTCTTTTTGAATATTAATTTTCATTTTACCGTTTTAACACGACGATGTTAACACATAATTTCATGAATTTTAGAAACAGTACTCAGTTTTTAGAATTGAATTGAAATCTAGGGAAGTTATAGTCGAGTAAATAGGCTAACCTGCTAACTCCAATTTAAGACAGTAGGTATACTTGTATAGCTGCGTTGTGACTCCGATGACTCGTAGATTCGACAAAACTTATCTTACCTTATCGCAGCGCCACCTATCGGGTCCAATTCTGAATCTGGTAAGTCCATGGACCCAAAAAACGCACGTAAAAAAAATAAAAGAAAAATCATCGAAATCCGTCCATTCCTTTTTGAGTTTTACCAGACTCACGCGAGAGCTACTGAAGATACTGTTTTTTTATGAAATGACGGTGGCAAACAAGCATGTAGTTTCACATGGAAGTTAAGTGATGACTGCAGCCTATAGACATCTTACATAAAGACTAGAGGTAAAAATGCCGATGCGTTGCCACCCCTGAGACCTTAGTTGTAATATCTCTGTGATAGCTTTCACGGGGCCATAGATTCCCTACCATCTAACCGGAACAAGTTAGTGTTGAACACTATCATTTGGTGGTATACACTACGCCTACCCTACTTCCCAAGCTCCGACACTGGAGCACTACCACCAGTAAAACGTCGATACCTAGTGCTTCAACCGGTGCTTGAATGCATGCAATTATCTATATCAGAGGTCCTTTCGAAATGGGTAAAGGTAGCACCTTAGTCACGTTAAGTATAGCGCCGCCACTGTTAGTTTAAATTATATTTTGGCCCAAGTAGGCCTTGCAATAACAAAGTGTTGGGTAGTTTCAGGCCGTGGGACGAGACGTATCGAGGCCAGTCCGGCTGGGACGCGGGCGGCAGGGGATACTATTTCGCATCAGGCCGGCCTGACGCCGCCTCTTCGTGGGCACAACCTCTGTATTCTAGGTAGTATTCAAGTACCTTCTAAGTCTGTATTGAAGTGTGAAGTCTGGACACTTTCTGTTACATATTTTTCTAAGATTTAGAGAATCCTGTTCCTTTTATTTTTTCACTGGTTGTAGAGTTCTAGAGTAGGGACTCGAGATGAGGTACCACCGCATAGCTAATGCGGTGTGCATTTATTTGCCGTCAAATGGTGTTCAGTACTATCGTGTTCTGGTTAGATGATAATTTATGGCTCCGTAATAACGATTGCAGAGACATAATAACTAAGTTCTGCATCTCTCCATTTGATCTCTAGTTTTTGTGCAGATGTCTTGTCTATAGGCTGCAGTCATCACTTAACATTCATGTGAATTGCATGCATGTTTACCACCTTTGCTACATTTTTTTAAAGTAAACGTAACTTCACACCTGTAATCCCCGAAGGGGTAGGCAGAGGTAAATGCATGCATTCAAGCATACATGCAAACACCCACGACTCGCCGGTTACGGTTTTGGTCCATGAACAGGTGGCGAACCTGTTGCCATCTCCGGGCCCATTACCAAACTCCGAGGTCCTGGGAAACTTCCAGAAAATGGAAAAAGGCCAATAGAACCAGAGTTATTTTTAAGTGTATCTAATAAATAAGTTGATATTTACGAAAACGCATCAAATTGAAAATAAGTGTTCCTTGTAGGCTATGGAACTACGAAAAAATCGTTTATTTAAAGTTGTTGCAAATTGTACAAAGAGCCTAAAAGAGAAGTTATTTTTTATCTAAAATTTTCTGTTCTTCACTACCCATTATTCGTTATTTTTGAAATATTGTTTTTTGTGTTAGTAATAATATTCCAATTTTTATAGTTTTTTTACCATTACGTTTGCATTTAACTTTCATATGAAATTATTAAAAGTGGTGATTTAGCAGAGATTAAGTAATAATACTACGTATAGAATGGACACTTCGACGTCGCGCCCGATTTCCCCGTCTCACCCAATCTCCTCCCCTCTTTTGGGCGGCGGTTGGTATTTTCTACGTACTACGCACACAGGTGCACGTGTAATTACACGTTACTGATTTACGTCTGTGTAATAGAGACTAAATAAAGCGTCTTTATGGAATTTTTGCAGAGTGTCCGCGGTGTGCCTATACTCAACATGTAGGCAGATGTAGGTTGCAAAATTAAATAGAGTAAATACCTAATTGATTAATGACAATTTCATTCAGGCCCGAGTCAAGCGGTTGGCAGAACGTCGGGTACTCCACCGGTTACAGGGATCCGGCAGGGTACCGCGGTTCGGTAGGGACGGGGTACTCCGACAGAGGGTACCAGCAAAATTACGCGGGATACGGCCAGTCCAGCGGCTGGCAGAACGTCGGCGAACGAAGACCGTATAGGGATCAGAGGTAAACACTAGAAATAGAAATAGAAAATATTTTTATTTCTAATAGATCTTTACAGATACTTTCAAAACGTCAATAAATCATAAACTACCTAGAGTGAACTGAACGTGGAGTGCTGTTCTGGGTACCCAGTGGGGTACTGGGATCCAGTAAAATAAAGGGTGGTGGATATCATCAAAACTACTCGTCGTGCCAATTGAACAACAGTTTAGCGGTTGAAGGTTAGTCGGGGATCAAAGACCATGGAGGAATCTAAAAATCTCTTTAAGAGTCCTTCAGGGCTGGTAGCGCGTTGGCAACTCCCCTGGTGTTGCAAATGTCCATAGGCGACGGTGACCACTTACCATCAGGTGGCCCGTCTGCTTGTCTGTCAACTGAATGACATAAAAAAAAAAAAAAATATTAGTCAAGTTATGCGGTTGGCAGAACGTTAGGCCTCTCACTCCTCCAGGTATAGAGACCCGTTTGGGAACTGTGGCAAAGAATATGTAATAATACTACGTATAGAATGGATACTTCGACGTCCCGCCCGATATGCCAGCATCACTCAACCCATCGATATCTCAAGTGGTTCTGTTGTCGCTGACTCAACCCCTTCCCCTCTTATGGGCGACGGTTGGTATTTTGTACGTGCCACGCACACAGGTGCGCGTGTAAATACACGTCACTGATTGATGTCTGTTAAAACCAAATTAAGCGTCTGTATGGAATTTTGGCGGAGTGTCCGCGGTGTGACTGTGGTCCAGAAGGATGGTAGAGTTCCAGTGTAAGGACTCGAGAAGGGCGTAGGCACCACCGCATTACCTAATATACTTGCCGCTAAATGGTAGTGTTCAACACTATCGTGTTCCGGTTAGATTATGTATGGCCCCGTAATGACTGTTACAGAGACATAACAACTAAGGTCTTGGGGATGGCAACGCATCTGCTTAAATTGGGTATGTAAAGTATGTATGATAGGAACAGCGTGAACCTTATGGCCTAATAGCCGTATGGCTTCAGTAAGGAGTATATAGACTATATGTAATTATATAAGCAGGTTAGTACGATGTATTCAATTTTCAGCCGTCATCGTCACTCCAGCCGAAAGACGTTCACTGTTGGACAAAGCCATCCCTAAAGACGGTCTTAATCAACAGTGCGGCATTAGGGGAGAATATCTCATAATCTCTATCCTTGACAGATGGATTGGAGATTCCAATGGCCGCAGTTTTATTCGCTGGACGCTGTTCCTGCTTATATACTATTACTACCACCCTAATGGAATGCTTTGATCCGCGAACGCGAATGGAACGATTTGATGCGATTGATGCTTTTGACCGCCTGTTCGGTTGTTTACTGCACTAGGGGAAACATATGCCCCTACTGATAGGGGACGTGCTTTTCCGCGTTACGTGATTGGGTCGTGTCGTAACGTCCAGAGGCCTTTAATTTTTTTTATGTAATGGAAGTGGTAAGCAAGCATGCAGTTCACATTGATGTTAAGTGATGACTGCAGCCCTATAGACACCCACACAAAGACCAAGGTCAAAATGCAGATGCGTTACCACTCCTGAGATCTATGGTTATGCCTCTGTGCCGGAAATTACAAGGTCATACATTACCACCTGACCGGAACACGATAGTGCTGAACACTAGCATTTAGCGGCAAGTATATTAGGTAATGCGGTGGTGCATACACCCGCGAGCTCCATCACTGGAGCTCTACCACCAGTGAACCTTTTTCATTAAAGGCTAATAAATATTCAATTTCACAATTCCAGTGGCGTAAACCAACTTGACAACCGTGGTTACCGGCTCGACCGCTACGGGCAAAGTCGTGAACCCATCGGTTACGCGCAACCCAACACCTACCAGCCGGTAGTCACTACCTTCCCGCAGTCCACCACACCCGGCACTAGCTACCTGCATGAACGAGAAGACCAGCAAGTCACCAAAATTGAGGAGACCACAAAAACCTCATAATTTTCAGGATTTGATGGAGGAAACCCGGAGGACAGCTTCACTGCATGTCTTAAGAAACGTAAACGGGTGATTAAAAAATGCGATGTAATCTTGGAAACTGAAGATAATAAAAGCATTGACTCATATAATGAAGAACCTTTGTTACAAATTAATATGTGAAATAATAGTAAAGCGATTATTTTTTTAAAATATATTTATAAAGGCTATGATTAATTCATACATTCATACATAGGTAGGTGCTCTTCTTTGAAAGCATAGAGCAACACCGGAGGGGAGTAGCCATAATAATATGCAGGCTTTCCCCTCTGTCAAAGTAAAAGCCCAAATGGGCCTGTACCTGTCGCCTAGATGTTTAAAAGTGTGCGTGAAATTGTTTCTGTATTTTGTTAAAGTCAAGGTGTGAATTTCATAGTAATAGACGATTTTTGTAGTGTGCGTGTGTGTCGCACGCGTTTCCTCCCGCAAAAAATGACAGACTGTTTTGCATCGGTAATAAACGCTATGGCTACTCCCCTCCGGACCGCCGCGGCCGCTGGCCCGTGTTGCTCTATGTTTGAAAGCATTTAGGTTCTCTTTTATTTTAAGTAGCGTATCGCTGTATAGGAATTGTTTTATGGATTTTTTTATTATATACCTACCTATTATAAAAAAAAATATTCAACGTCATACAACAAGAAATAATTAGGTAAGTACTAAGTAGTTAACATTAAATGCACTATTGTTGTAATTTTCACTCGGAAAAGAATAATTAGAAGTGATAAAATTCAATGTCGTCCTTAAATTAAGATTTTAATTTGTAATTTTTAAATGAAGACCCATTGTGTACGCTCAAATCTTAAAATGGGTGTAGAATTTACTCAGTATTTAAGTAGGTATAGGGTAAGGTAGGTATATACCTTTAAAATGTTTATAATAATGTAGGTTTACTATAAGTATATGAATTTGTTTATATTTAAATGTGTATTTATTTCCTAGTAGAAAATAAATATACCTACCAACGTAATAACTAGTAGATAATTAAGTAACTTTAAGAATAATAATATTGTAGTTTTATTGAATAAAGGAATTTAAGTTAAGTTATCTAATTTTATTTTAAGAATGGAAAATATAGAAATCTTAGATATTGGAACTTTGATACACTTCAAGCATGTTAATATGAGATATAGTACATATTATTGAAATAAAACTATTTTTACGGATTTATCTCGCGTATATTAAACTAAAATGATTTTTAAAATCAACCCGACGTTTCGGTCGCTTTTCAGCTTCCGTGGCCCCGGGCAGACTGAGGTGACATTTGTCATTTGCAAGACCTCAAGATACCGTAATTATTGTGTTTATCCTGAACGCTACGCAAGGCGTTTACGAAATCGATGGAGGTAGCTACATATAATTTTTCAAACTTCTGTCAGACAAATGTCACCTCAGTCTGCCCGGGACCACGGAAGCTGAAAAGCGACCGAAACGTCGGGTTGATTTTAAAAATCATTTTAGTTTAATATACGCGAGATAAATCCGTAAAAATAGTTTTATTTCGATGAGTGTAGCTCGCGAAAACCTAAGAACATATCATAGTACATATTACCAGATTTACCACAGAACAGAAAAAACTGTTCTGTGAGATTTACCATCAAAATTATCTGCCAGTGTTCAGCACTGTCGTGTTACGGTTAGATGGTAGTGTATGGCCCTGTAATAACTATTGCAGAGACATAACAACTAATGAGTAGCAACTCATCTCTCACGATTTTGTGTGCATATCTATAGGCTGCAGTCATCACTTTAACATCAATGTGTACTGCATGCTTGTTTACCACCTTCGTTACATAAAAAAAAAAACTGTTTGCCTGTAAAGTCGGTTTTACGGGCGAAGATTTTACGTGACAACGTCTTTTTCTCGGTAGAAAGGCATTCGCCGGTCCGGCAGGCCTCTCTCTCGTTCGGTGACTCATCGTTACGTTACCGGGCGTTACACATTTTCATGAGTGACTCCGAGCCGCAACCTAATTTAAGACGTTGTCACGTCAAAAACTTAATTCATTCAGCCGAAAGACGTCTGGACAAAATTCTTCTCCAATGTTGCCCACAGCAGAATTGTGCGCCATTTTGGAAAAAAACATGCTATAATCATTGGGTAATTAGTCTGCACGGATTAAGTTATTTTAAGACCGGTCCGTTGGACGTAGATGATTTTTGATTACGGCCGAATGGACAGTCCATTCTTTTTGGTCCGTTCAGACTAAGTACCCAATCATTATGCTTTCGCAGTGGCGGTAGGTTTATCGCTGTACGCTGCTGACCATTCCGCGTTAATGCATTTACTACCAGCCTACTCCCTTTATTCCCATCGGCCCCCTCTGAGCCCGGCACCGGGGTGGCCGTTGGCACTAAAAGGTGGCGTTTACCACCCCGGCGGTATAGGTATAGGTACTACAATGGTTTATTAAGTACCAATGAAAATTGAATTAAAACAACACTTGAGGAATAAGAAAGATAATTTTAGTTTAATAGTGGTAAATAATTTTGGAATGTTTTCATAATTTTGTAATGTAGAAATTAAACTTGCGGATTTTCTCGCGTATACAACACTCCCAAACTTCTTCATACACCCGACGTTTAGTGGTCACAGGCTGACTGAAGTTTGGGAGTGTTGTATACGCGAGAAAATCCGCAAGTTTAATTTCTACAATGTATGAAGCTCGCGAAAACCTACGAAAACGTTAATTTTGTAATGATTATAAAAACAATTTACGTAGATTAATTATTTAAAAAATATTTTAAATTTTTCTCTAGGGTATAACAGCTGATATGATATGATGTCACTGTAATGAATAGCCACTGCAAAACAAAACAAAGAATAAATATATTATTATGGTAATCATATAATTGAAATTAGCAATTTGCATTAAAGTAAACAAAATTACAATAATGAAGGTTACATTTAAATTGTACAGAAAGGTAACTTGATAACATTTGTTACCAACGGAAAATTAAAGTTATCTTCTCTGTGATACCTAATAGTATCCATTTTATAAACTCATGGCGTAAAAAAATTATACTTGGTCTATTCTCAGGAAATCAAAAATGTTATGACACCACATTTGATAAAACACTACTAGCCATTAAAAATATTAGTAGGTGTTAGACCAAGAAGAGAAAGATTCCAGGTGGCTGGGTTCCTAGTTTACACGGCCTGGGGGGGGATGGGCTAAGATTGGATAGAACTCTGGTCCTATCACATAAGATCATTTACCATTTGCTAGCCCCGCAAGCTAGACTCATGAAGGGCTCAAGTATGCTGGGGAATGGCAAATTTGCCACCTTAACTATCCAGCCAATCTGACGCTGCCCAACATTGATATCGTTGAAAATGTGTTTGCCGAATCGTGGGTGTGTGTGTAGTTATGGCAATTCATGCATAAGACGGCCAACTTTCTGAAAATAGCATGCGGGACTCTTTGTGGATAGATAGGGTATGGTGAATGCGAAGTATGAAGTTTTGTCAGTATACGTACCAAAATTACATAAAAACACAAAACTTACAAACTTAGTACAAATGGAACAAAGCGATCACATACACACACACACGCAAACCGCTGTTGTTTGCATGTGTTTGTGGGTGTAGTGTAGAGTGTATGTTTTATGTGTGTGTGTGTGACTGTGTGGTTGTGAAATAGCTTGAAAAAAATTGCCATGGACGTCAATGCATCGAATGCGGGACATGCGGGACGCATCCAACGTTTTGCGGGACTATTTTATTTATTCTTGCAAAGCGGGATTACATCCAGCATTGCGGAACGGTTCCGCAGAATCCGGGACGGTTGGCCGCCATATTCATGCACTTACCTCTGCTATTGGCTATTGCTACTGGATACTACGGGGAATTATAGGAGTAAAGAAGAAGAAGAAAGAACATTTATTTGTACCAATGATCGAAGTGAAGAGTATTCTTTAAGACAACGAGTAAAATTAAAATTAAAGTGGTAGTTTTTACGAAATACTAACGCCATCTAGTACATTTGATGTGAACTACTTACTAAATTGAGTTCAATGCCATTGTAAGCTCTACGCGTAGTATATAATATCATATTACTCCGTTAGATGGCGTTGTAATGGAAATGAAAAATGAAACACCTCTGACACACCTCTGAGGCTTAGGTATGTTTTGACCAAAAGCCGTAATACGGAACACGATAGTGCTGAATATTTTTATATGTTAGGTAATGCGGTGATGCCTTGCCGCGCACTCAAGCTCCGCTCCGTAACTAAAACTCTATCATGTAGGATGTAGGTATCTATGTAGATTTATATGCACAAGCAAAATGCTTCAGCAATTACCTATTGAATAAATTTTGTAACTACATTTTAAAGTATGCTGCAGATAATCAATATACTTAGTCACTATCTTGAGACATGAACGTGAATTATAACATAGAATAGAACAATTAACGATAATAAAACGATTATTGGTATTATCAGATAAATCCAATACAATCATCCACTTGGCATCGGGTCCTTACGACTAAGGCCACATTTTGTGTTAGTATATTTTTGAATATTTTCAGTTGAGTGAATTACTATTGAACTACTTATGAAAAAAAATTTAAAAGACATTTTTTTTTGGGAAATATTTTCGAACGATCTGCTTTTTTGTATGTTTATAATTTATCTTTATATTTTTTTTCTGCGAGTCTAGCCAGTGTTTCGGGAAGGTAATAAAAAATGACGGAACAAGACTCAGTGCAAGTGGCAGAAAATTCTGACCAAGTTGCGGTCAATGTGGCGAATGGAGATGGAGAAGCGTCGCTTCAAGTTCATAATAAAGAGTAAGTTTTTTTTTTAATTTTAAAAAATATATTGCTAATGTTTTTGGAAATCCGTATTTTATTTTTTTAATTTATTAGATAAGAAATCCGTATTTGTTTTTTTTTTATTTATTAGATAAGAAGGTATTTTGCTCTGTGGCCTAAGGTCTAGGATGGAGCGCCTTCTGCGCTCGCCGATTGCCCGGTGAAGTAGACTAGTGCCGTCTCGAGACAGGCCGCATACGCAAAGCCCGAACATGAAAAAAAAAATCTGTGGCCTAATACCATAACGGAGGTTTTGGCGGGAACCTTGAAAGAGGCGTATGGTGCTCTTATTTTATTTCATTTTCTTGGTGTATTTTTAAGTTATATTGAACTTTAAAATACCTATAAAATAACCTACATCAAACAAAATGCATTTTGTTTGATATAGGTTTATTACAGTGCCCGTGTATAGTGAAATAGAATAACAGTGCGAAAACACGACCTTTCAGGTTGCCTCCAAAACTTCATTGTAAATGTTCTGGTAAAGTAGCCATCGCTTTACTCGACTTAACTTGACTGTAACTCACTTGACTGACTGACTTGACACTATACTTGATAACTTATATACTTGATACTTACTTAATATACTTGATATTATACTAACTTTGACGCTGCTTAAATAAATACGAAATATCGTTTTACTTGACACTGGCAATATGCGTAATAGCGATGCCATAATAACAAAAAAAAAAACTCATAACATAATAATTTTGTTAAATCTATGCAACTTTTAGAAGTTTTAGAAAAGTTATTAATTAAAAAAAATGTATAGGTAGGTACGTAGCGTACCTTCTTTTTTATGAAATAATGAATGTGGCAAACTAGCATGCAGTTCACATTGATGTTAAGTGATGACTGCAGGCTATAGACACCCACACAATTTAAAGACCAGAGGTCAAAATGCAGATGCGTTACCACTTCTGAGGCCTAAGGTGTAATGCCTCTGTGCTGGAAATTACAGGGCCGTAATCGCTCCGATTAGGTTTCGGCTCATAGTCGTATCGTTATTCTCAAGAATAATATTTTTTTTAGTCAAACTGTGGTAGCATCTTGTAAATGACAGAGAAAAGATGTAACGAATGATTAATGATAAGCTCTACCAAAATGTTTATTTCTACCAGTTTGCATCAGTTAAAAAAAATTAACTTTGAGTTTTATATTTTCTTCTGTGATAACTATCGATATGTCTAAAATTATTTATTTGCTATTCGTTTAGGCTTATTCCCATAAGTTCGATTCATTAGTTCGATCGTCGAACGAGTGAGAATTTTTTTCTCATCTGTTCCACCGTCGTACTAGTGGGATATTTTTTCCTCGTTTGTTCGACCGTCGAACTAAGAAAGGGGCGTGATGAGGACCATGGGCGCTCCCGACTTAGACATATTAGGACGAAGGGTGCGGCTAACACCGTTCGGTGTTAGTTTTTTTTTTTTCCTGACATTAAAGTAAAAACTTTACAATTCTCACTAGTTAACGGTCGAACAAATGAGAAAAAATAATCTTACTAGTTCGACGATCGAACTAATGAATCGAACTGCTGAGAATAAACCTCGTATCGTATAAATTGAAACGAAAACGCAACAACTCGCTTGTTATATTTCCCAATTTCACACATCAACAGTCCTTGAAAATATTCCAATTTATTATAACGTTCTAACAGCCTATTATCAGGATATTTTATCGCAAATCAAGTAATAAAGAAGTATTATCGATATATTATCAATTTACTTACGTAAACCTTAATCTTTCGAGTGTACTATTTACTCAGAAAATGTGTAATATTGAATACCTATTGATTATTATAAAATGTATTTTCTATCCGTTGATGACTCTCCCTCAGGGTATGTGGTGTATGTGTGTCGTGTAGCCCTTTTGAAGAATTGCTCATATCATGATTCGATCATTTCCGATTGGCCATATCGCTGAAATAGGATGTTCATTTTTTTCTTTTCATGACTTAGAGATTTGGTCTGTATATTGGTCTAGCTCTTGGCTAGAGCTATCGCGTTTTGTTCATATGTTATAGGCACTATAATTAGCTAAGCTGACTTGCTGATAGGTAGGTATATGTGTCAGTAATTCAGCTTAGCTAATTATACTTAGTAAAACATCATACTTTTTAAATTATGGAAATAGCAAACAAGCAAATTGTTCTACATAAAATCCGGAGATTTCTATAAAGATGCATTGCTACTCCGGCCTAACCTGGTATATCGCAAATTAAGGGCCATAGGTACATAAGCCTTGTACGGATGCCTCGGTAGCCTAGTGGTAGCAGGCCACTACTACTACGCTGAGGTCCTGGGTTCGATTCCCGGGTAGGGGGTTATCAGAGATGATGGTGTAAAGTCCATTATCTCTGGTTCTATTGGGATTTTTCCATTTTCTGGAAATTTCCCAGTACCTTGAAGTTTGGTAATGTGCCCGGAGATGTCAACAGGCTCGCCACCTGTTACATGGGCCAAAAACGTAACCGGCGAATCGTGGGTGTTTGCATGTATGCTTGAATGCACGCATTTACCTCTGCCTACCCCTTCGGGGATAGTTACGTAGTCTGTGTCTGCGCAGAAATGTTAGGATTCTGTGCGTTTTTTGCCGTCTCTACAACGACGAGTGCTCTGCTGATCTGCTGATATCAAACAGTGATATGGTGCCACCACCGTCTCTTTTCCTACTGGACGCTTGGCAATCCTCAACGGTTCTGTTTTCACGTTCGTTTCTGGAACGAACTTCCCTCTGAAGTGTTCTCTCGGTGCAACAATATGGGGTTCTTCAAAAATTACATCAAGAGTCGATCAAGTCTAGCAGTGCGTTGGCAACTCCCCTGGTGTTGTAAATGTTCATAGGCTACGTTGACCACATTCCATCAGACGGCCTTTCAGCTTATCTGTCAAGCCATTTTTTTTACAAGGGGAAAATGCGTTACGCATACCCTTGGGGAGAGCGGTCGGTTATGTGGGACTCCGGGAAAGGACATCCGTCTACCCACTAAAAACCCCTGGGTGTTCCGACTCGTACGCCATCAGTGGCGGGGTCACGGGAACGCTATCGCACACATCCGCGACCCCACCGACGGCCGCTCGATGTCGAGCCCTCCTCGGAGCCTTTCGGCTCCAACCATTACCAGTGGCGTGCGGAAGACCTGCACGCCAGCCAGCCCGGGACCTCTCCATTCGGGCGACGAACCTCCCCTAGTCCGTCGCCCGAAGGTCCCAGCCCCGACCACTCACAACACCAGGTGTCTCAAGACGCCCGGGTGAACGGGTCTAGGGGCACACAGTTCGGCCCTGGGGGAGCGTCGAAGAAATTTTGGTTCCTTCGTCCGCCCCCCCACGGCCCCACCACGTCCCTATCGAGCGGCGGGACCACCGCTAGGCGGCTGGGGATAGAGTGCAGGGCCAACGAAATACCCACCTCCTCCGCAGCCGTCTCCTCTCCATAGCAGCGAGTGGCGGGCTGAGCCACGCCAAACGCCGCCCCCTCTCTGGGTTCCTCTTGGCTTCGCCGGTGTAAGGACAACCATCGGGTACTGAGCCCCCCCGCCACGACAAGGCGAAACCCCTCGGGGGGGAGGGTATCTGTCAACCCATTGTCAACCCTATAAAAATAAAAAAAGCTTCATTCGTATACATATACCTATTAGGTTTTGATATTAGTTAGTGCACGTTCTTAAGGTATTTTAATTGGTCACCCATTGAGTGGTATCGTTTTATTGATGCGCATCCTATCGCAATTGAACTGTGAGATATCTTTATTAATTTATTGGTAAGTATAACGAACCAATTCCATACAACATGACTATACAGCCCACAGAACAACATAAACAATCTTTTTACTGTTCTGTGATTGACCCATGTATGAGATTCATGAAGACTAAAAGGTCTTGTGTATCACCAAAATACAGTGGGTTTTTTTATGTTACGTTGGTGGAAACACGTTTACCTGTTGGTTGTAACGTATCTTCACGCCTGTAATCCCCGAAGGGGAAGGTAGAGGTAAATGCTTGCATTCAAGCATACATGCAAACACCCACGATTTGACGGTTACGTATTGGCCCATGTAACAGGTGGCGAGTCTGTTGCCATCGCCGGGCACATTACCTAACTTTGTGGTACTGGGAAACTTCCAGAAAATGGAAAAATCCCGATAGATAAAGGATTTTAAACCGTTATCTCTGACAGCCCCCGACACGGGAATCAAACCCAGGAGCTCCAGCGTAGTAGTAGTGGCCTGCTATCACTAGGTTACTGAGGTAGTTTGCAGTTGTTTGTTACGTAGTTTTAAGCCGGGGTTGCACCAAGACATTTCTTAAAGTCAAAGCTATTCATCGCTATCGCTGAACACTACCATTATTATACGCCCGCGAGCTCCGTCACTGGAGCTCTATCAGAAGTCTAAAAAGATACAGCTGGTCTGTGACCGGTGGTACGAAATTCTTTAAATTCAATCAGTTAGTCACCTTCTATTTTATGTTATGAAGTGACAAACAAGCGCTGATGTAAGACATTGACGGTAAGCTACATCGACGACTACGACTAAATAGACACACCGTGGGCGGGGCATAAAAAAGACGCACATTAGGGTATTGCACTATTACCGGTGGTGAAGCTCCAATGATGGAGCTCGCGGTCGTATGCACCACCGCATTACTTAATCTACTTGCCGCTAAATTATAATGATCAGCGCTTTCATAAAGCTCTATATAAAGTTTTACTATTACTATCATGTTCCGGTCAGGTGTTGCTGTAACTTCCAGCACAGAGGCATATCAGCTTAGGCCTCAGGAGTGCGTCGCATGTACATTGAAATTTCTAGTTTTTTGTAGGCTGTACCTGCGAATAAGTAATAGGGCTGCACTCTACTGTAGATATTTACTTACCATCAATACTTATATACTTGTTTGCCAGTCAATAACAAAGTGGTAGAAATCGCGAAGGAAAAGGTCCATTCCCTTCGTGATTCCTACACACTTCGTTAAATTGATGTTCACCAACTGGCCATTCTTTATTCAAATCACACTGCAAAACCGTATAAGGTACCTTGAACATTGTCAATGGAAACAACGTATTTTTTAAATTAGAATCTTCTTTGTTTACAATAAGGTGTAGTTTTGCTTAACATTCAGTATTATTCGATTCGGAAACAAGTTACCCTGTTTTGGCATTGATTGAAACTTCTTCCTATCATAAATTGCTTCTTTTAGTTGTTGTGACACATCACACATCGTCTATAAAACACTGTATAGTCGATGTTATGACGTCAGCTGCAGTTTTAATAATAATAAGTTAGAATCCCGCTGCAGAATTATTTCGTTCATCGAAATATGCTGCTAACCCAATTTTTACGCATATTTAGGTATGTTTTAGAGAACATTTATCCACTAGGTCGCCTATCATAAAATGGCCGCTAGCATTTTTAATTCAATTATCCTAACTTAAAAGTATTCTAATGATAATGAAATTTACAAAAAAAAATACTATTGGAACAGCTCCAGTGACGGAGCTCGCGGGCGTAGGCACCACCGCATTACCTATTATACTTGCCGCTAAATGGTAGTGTTCAGCACTATCGTGTTCCGGTCAGGTGGTAATGTACGGTCCTGTAGTTTCCAGCACAGAGCCATAACACCTTAGGCCTCAGGAGTGGTGAAGCATCTGCATTTTAATCTTGGTCTTTGTGTAAGTGTCTATAGGCTGCAGTCATCACTTAACACCAATGTGAAATACAGGCTTGTTGGCCACTTCCATTACATTAAAAAATAAACACGTATAACGCGCCGCGCCTTTCCCCTACGATCCCCGTGGTCGCTTTCCGGTTATAACCAACCGATGACTGTGGTTTCCCTTCGCAACGCCCTAAGCAGAGGATTACATATTCTCTGGTCGAGGTTCGGACCCACAGGGGTCTCCCTTAGGCTGTTGAGCTAACTTTTATTTAGGCTGGAACGCCTTCTGCGCTCGTCCTTTGCCCTTTTGAAGTAAACTAGTGCCGCCCTAATAAAAAGATAAATAAAATAAAATATAAAACACTGTTAAGCAAGTAAAGTTAGTAAGTTTATTTTCTAAATTGGTTTTTAACAAACTCTGTTTACCTCGTATAGTCTCGTGAAGAGTCTGGATGGGGCATGGATACGAAGTCCGCGGATCAATATATGAATATTTTTCTTGAAACTGATTTAATAATGGCAACCCTTGATACGTCCCACTGCTGGGTACAAGTCTCTCCCCTTCTTGGGAGGAGGCCTGGAGCTTACTCCACCACGCTGCGCCAATGCGTATTAGTGGAGATAAGGATTAGTGGCCAACCCGCTGTCGCTACATCGCTTTCTAATTTATTAGGAAACTGATTTACAATGCCTCAGTAGCCTAGTGATAGCAGGCCACTATTACTACGCTGGAGGTCCTGGGTTCAATGCCCGGGTCGGGGGCTATCAGATATAACGGTTTAAAATCCTTTATCTCTGGTTCTATTGGGATTTTTCCATTTTCTGGAAGTTTCCCAGTACCTCGCAGTTTGGTAATGAGCCCGGAGACGGTAACAGGCTCACCACCTGTTACATGGGCCAAAAACGTGACCGGGGAATCGTGGGTCTTTGTATATATGCTTGAATGCATGCATTTACCTCTGCCTACCCCTTCGGGGATTACATGCATGAATTTACGTTTCTGATTTAATAGATTTCAAAGATCTACAGTTCTGTGAATTTCTGTGATTCAAACAAAAGACATACTGCTGTCTGCTTAGTAATGCTGATTTGATCACGATTTCTTGTGAGACTGCACACAAGAAACTTAGTAAGGTAAGTAAGTAAACTCTATAACGTTATAGAAGCTTATTGTGGGTTCTTTTAACGTTAGGAATTGAGATTTTGTTTCTTATCTGCATATAGGTCAATACCTACGCACTGAAGTACAGTAAGACACTCCCCTTGGTAGCACGGTTCCAGTTTCCAGAAGTCAGCTTACCCAACTTTCACAGAGTAACATGACAGATTAAGTAGAAACATAAATGTCTCGTCTCATATAAATATCTGTCAAATCAACATAAAAATATATATGCAAACAATAAATATTATCTATAATATAAAAACACGTCGGGTTTTCCTTCCTGACGCTGTAACTCCAGAATGCAAGAACCGATTTCCATTCGTTGCTTTCGTTTGGAAAGGTCTCGGGCTCCGTGAAGCTTATAGCAAAGAAAATACTGGAAAAATTTGTAAAACGACATCCACGCGGGCGGAGCCGCGGGCAACAGCTAGTTGAATATAATTAAATTACAATTTATAAATATAAAAATTAACTTTAAATAAATCAAAATTAAATTAATTTAAAATTAAATTAAAATGCATTGTTATGCAAATGTAACATGGGCGCAGGGCCTAGTAAGACCACAACTTACTTTATACTGAACTTAAGTGGCGTGCATAACGTGCATTGTTCGTTCATAGGCCGGACAGAGTCTACCTCAGTATCTTCCTGTAGAATTGGATTGGTATTATAGTTGCTTTCTTTAAACATACGTTTACTAAGAATAAACACTAATAAATCAAACTCTAAATTATTCACATAGTGATGCGCGATTAATGGAAGTGATTAACGCGTGAATTTAGAAGGTAATATTGAAGATTAGAAAGTATTACTTAGATCTTACAAAAAGCTAAAAGATGATGATATATTTCAATATAGTATAATTGATTAACAATCTTTATTTTGTTGAAACGTGTTGCTTTCTTCTCGTGTTTAAAATTATTCAGTGTCGAAAGCAATGAGGTTAATAAAATATATCGAGAAGACACCAGATACAAACAGCCGGTTCCGTTTTTAAATTGACTTGACAGATATGTGAGTCGTTTCCACTTCATCTGTCATGTTACTGTGTAAGTGTGGTAAATTGACTTATGGAACCGTGTCCAGGGGAGTGTCCTGTCTAGTACTTAATAACATATAGGTCAACGGTATCTCCTGAGCTACGTAGGTATCTCATATTTATCATTTCTATCAGATATGAAACAAAATCTCAATTCCTAACGTTAAAAGAACCACAACAAGCTTCTATTACGTTATAGAGTTTACTTTACTAAGTTTATTTTGTGCAGTCTCACAAGAAATCGTGATCAAATCATCATTACTAAGCAATTACAATGCACGACATAGACTTTTTTACATAACAATTAAAGTCATCAAACTACGAGTATGACCTTTCGATCAAAGCAACATCCAACACCACGTGTGAGATCGTCTTTACGCATGCACGATGTTCAAAACCGTACTGATAACTACTTACGACTTTTTAACTTGTACGGAAGGCATGAAATGACATATTCATGTAACGTAAACTTATTGCTCATTATTTTGTTTTCCAAAGCAAAGATACTAATGACAGTTCGTTATGACAGTAATCTATTTTCTAAATTCAAAATTTACATATTTGTTGTAAGTTACTTGTATTCCATGCACACTGTGTCTCTAGTTGGAAAACTCAGCGATGACACAGCGTGCTCTCGCTTGACTTGACCGGTCTGCTGTGCTGGCTAAACCAAACCGACGCCAGTTTACCGCCAACGCTTGATTCGGTTTCATGTCGCACTACGAATGCTGGCCGTTACGCAAACGAAACGTCAAAAGTTTTTTTTTAAATTGTGACAGTGAACTAAAAAAATAGGTCCGGGGAAGAGTTTGAATGCCAACGCAGAATCTTTAGATAAGAATTGATAACCGAAATCGATACATTTTATTCGTTTTGGTAAAAGTTCAGTGCAGGTTATTTTTCGTGTAGTGATGCATCGGACGGTATGTGCATTGCCGAATGTGGAGTTATTATAATCGAGTTTTGGATTGACCGTGGTGAGTGCTTTTTTTTGCGAATTCGCCGGATGGGTCGATGACACTAAAGTTCGAATATTATTTGATCGATTTATCTATTCATAAGGCAATTCAACTGTTTCTTTTTGTCTTGTTTTTTATTATAATGATGTACATACGTTTTTGGGCTATAATTGAAGAATTACTTAGTTCTAAGTGAGTAAAATTTTGTTTAAGATTAAGGTACCTAAATAAAAATATTTATGAAGAAATGTACTAGGTAATTGATTTTATTGATTAAGTTTTCTTTCTACCTATCTACCCACAGCAAACTATGGAATATTTGAACCAATAATGTTAGCTTTATTTATTTGTAATTTTTTGTCATAGGCAAATTGAAAATAGGTACTTTAATGAAAAAAACAACAAAAGTTTACATTTCCTAAGGAATTTAAGTGAAGTTAATAATAAATGATATGTACCAAGCAAATAGGTATATACCTAACTTCAAAAGTATTTGCCTCTGCTTTGGCGCAATTGGAAAAAAAATGTGATCGAATTTTTACGATACGCGCTCTCACAGACCGATAAAAGCGATAGTCTAAAGTTAGTTGCGAATATTTTGCTAAACAGATAAAAGCAACAGTCTGAAGTTAGTCGCTAAACTTTTTTATCGTTCTGTTTTATTTCTGGTAGATACCTATATTGGATTGTTACGCTAAAGAAGTAGGTAGGTACCTATAACTTTTTAAGTGCGTAAGTACATAAGTATTGTTTTTTTTTTATTTAAACAAATTTAAAATAAATATCGAAATATTTAAGTAGGTATACTAAAAGTATTTAAATAGGGATGTGATATTTATATTTCTATACTCTCACAATAATTCGGTAACTTTGTAGGTAGGTACTCGTACTTTAGTTGTCCTGCGGGTGAAACGATGGTTGTACCTGCTTTACATAATATAGGTATAAAGGAGATGTTGCGAGCTTGGCTCTGGTTCGTACACGTCCTCAAAAATGGGTAAATTAAAGAAGAATCCGATAAAAAATCAATTAATTTATTCAAGAATATATTTTAGAGTTATAACCACATTTATTTCAAACGATTTTATCATTTTCAACCATGTTCAACATGGCGGCGATACAGCCGACGCTTGGGATAGTACCTACCTATAAAAAAAACTAATGCTATCTGTATCTTACTAGTGCATCACATATTATCAAAAAAACGATGTATCGAATCGATCAATTTGAAGAAGTTCCGATGAATTTCTTTAAATTGGAAATCGATTAGTATTAATTAAGTTCTAGTATTAACACATGATATCGATTTCGATAGATTTAGAAAATATTACTTTTTTCTCCAAGTACTATATACCTATTCGAAAAACAATAAAAAAATGAACATGTCAAAATGACATCGCCCGCCATATTCGCCATGTGGTTTTGAGTTGCAATTCTAACTGCAAATAATGTTTTGTAACTGCAAACAAAGCTAAATAAGTGAAAATATGCAGAAAAAAACGTTTATAAATTGATTTTGCCTGTTAATTAATGATATTGTGTAGGTACAATACATGGCCGGAGGTCCATACATTTTTGCAACATCTCCTTTAAATTTAATTTTATTATGTAGGTAGGTAGGTACATCAGATCTAAATTTGAACGTCCTCATTAAATTTGATGAAGAATCGAAAATCAGGTCACGTCCAATTCCTTTGGGTAGATTGGTAACCTTGTAAGCGTTTTGATATACAGACGTTATTTTTATCCTTAAATTGAGCAAAAGACCGTGTTTTCACAAATTATTAAATTTATCACAGAGACATAACAAGGTAACTGAGGTCTCAATGGATAGGGAGGAACGCGACCGCATTTTGACTTCTGGTTTTTGTGTAGATGCCTATAGGCTTACTGGTGGTAGAGCTCCAGTGACGGAGCTCCCGGTCGTAGGCCCCACCTTACCTAATATACTTGCCGCTAAATGGTAGTGTTCAACACTATCGTGTTCCAGGCAGGTGGTACTGTACGGCCCTGTAATTTTCGGCACAGAGGCATAACACGTTACGCCTCAGGAGTGGTAACGCATCTGCATTTTGACATTGATCTTAGTGTGGGTTTCTATAGACTGCAGTCATCACTTAACATCAATGTGAACTGTATGCTTATTTGCCACTACCATTACAAAAAAAAAGTCTGCAGTCATCTGTGAACGGCGTGCTTGTTTGCCACCTTCGTCACAAAAAAGTGCTAAATTCAAGTTGGTTTCAAGTGGTCAAGCTTAAGACTTACTTCGAGTCGAACTTAATGTCGACAAATACAAGTAGTTAGATTACTAAGGTACACTCCTTAGTAATCTAACTACAATTTAGGTCGGAATGCTATCGAAATTAGACTTAAAGGTCTAATTTTACTGTACCAGTTATAAAAAATATTCTAATGAATCAGATGACTACCATCCTATTTGAAGGATTAAACCACTTGCTAAACAGGAATGAGCGGTGATATGATGTGAACATAAATATTTTAAAAAAACGGGGCTATTACATCATTGGATAGATTAATATCCGTCCGAGATAGATAAAGAATAAGCTCGTTCAGTCGATTCTGACTAAAACGGAAATCTATGCTTCATATTTTATTATGCTTTTTCAAACTTAGGTTCAATTGTACACAGTTGTTTTTTTTTTTTATTTTAGGCTTAGTTAATGTTATGATGATGCAAGTCATCGTCCTTAAAGATGCAAGTGAAATAACATTTGACAGATTTTTTTTTTGCGATGTAAGCAATAACTTTAACGATGACAAATTTTGAAATTGCTAAAGTAGGTAGGTATGTTGACGCAACCCGGCCTAAACTGACAGTAGTTCGATAAATATATCTGCTACTAATTTATCTTTAGTGTTCAAGCTTTCGTTGGTTAATTAAATAGCAGATATTTAAACTCAGTCTTTTTTCTGACAGTGAATATTCACATTTAACTGTTGGTAGAGTTCCAGTGACGGAGCTCGCCGGCGTAGCGGGCGTAGTCACTACTACATTATTTAATTAAAATTGCGCTTAACACCACCATTTGGCGGTAGTTACACCAAATACTATTTGGCGGTAGTTACACCAAATGGTGGTGTTAAGCGCATTCGTGTTCCGGTCAAGTGGTCAATGTTGGTACGGCCCTGTAATTTCCAGCACAGAGGCGTATCTGTGTAGGCCTGAGGAATGACATGACAACGCATCTACATTGCAACGCATCTTTGGTTTTTGTGTATATGTCTATAGGCTACAGTATTCCCTTAGCATCAATGTGATCTGCTGCATGTTTGTTTAACTCCATTATAACATTTAAGAAATGAATAGAGAAGGACTGATAAAAAATCTAAGGACAACACATCTACACCGCTAGTATGTAGATGTCTACAAGCTGCGGTAGTTCTGACTTACGTTCCATGGCCATTTGCATGAACTTATGAACTTTACTTGCATTGTTTTTCTTTTGAAACATAAAAAAGGAGGAACGTGGGAGAAAGCACACCGCCTTGCGCTACACCTGAATTAATACACAGTCTGTGTAAGGTTTTCCTGTCAACTAAGGTCTAAATAAATCGCCCAGACAGAAATCTGTTTTCCAGTAGTAGATATAGATAATATAATTGATCAGAGCTCAACATTGATTTAAGCTAAAAATCTAATAGTCAGTTGCTAAAATCCGTTTATAAGTTTGCTTAATTAGATATTTACTCCCTTATGTACATTAGATACGTTTTATCTATAGAATGCTTAGTCTTTGTCAGTTACATTGTCAAATGTGCAGGATAGAAAAAGACAAAGGAGAGATTAGCAACACTTTAGCTAAAATACGTTTATGAATAAGGGGGTTACTGTTTAGAAATGATTTATTGTATACTAACTTCTGCCCGTGACTTTATGTGGACGTCAGTTACTAAGATAACATAATGTACGTGTGTTACAAATAACATTCAATCCCGATCAGTGGTTTTTTTTATCAGCAAAGACTGATCCCACCAGCATACAAGGAAATAAATATTCTACATTACATTAAATTTACATATTATTATTGTCCCATAAAATGACGTTATGTAAAACGGAAATAACATACATAGGTATAATATTATTGAAAACATAGGGTATAGTTACTTATAGGCAACCTCTTAATTTTCCTTATTCTATTTATTACCGTACTATTACTTATTTAATTAAGTAATTAAAATCTTCTTCTAAATCTTAGCTGATGGTAAATATATCCGCACTGAGCTACTACTACCTCTACTTCGACTACGACTGCCGCTAAATGGTATACCTATGTTGATGTAGGCTATTGATTTCGATAAGGGTGGTAAGTAAATCTGGTTATGTACGCTTCGTTATTATCGGCACAGGCGGTAGAGCTGGAGCCTCGGGAGTGGCAACGCATCTAAAATCTCGGATTTTATAAGCTACAGTATTACTTATCATCAATGTGAACTGCTTGTTCCCCACTGCATCACATAAAAAAGTCTATTAGTTTGACTGGCCTTCATCTCCTGAATCACATAAATAAGCATTTTCTTTTATTTAACTACTACAGTTAACTTCCTGCATTCTACATCGTCCCTGCTTATGGGCAATCGTGTTGCAAAGGACATGCGTCAGATAGTAAGGTAAATATTTTAATTAGTGATGTCATACTATGTTGTGCGGTATTGGCTCTTGATAACTATTGTTTGTACGAGCCAAATGGACAGTTATATGTTTTGGAATTATAATAAATTCAACTGAATAAACAAATCAGAGACAGGGCCGGAATTTCCTTGAATGGTCTATTATAGAGTTTTCCTTATGTAGGTACTAGCGGCCCGCCCCGGCTTCGCCCGCGCTGCTCTGCTCCTATTAGTCATAGCGTAATGTAAGCTATCCTATCTCTCAAGTTGGATCGAACTGCACATGGTGTGCGAATTTTATTATAATCGGTTAAGTGGTTTAGGAGTCCATTGAGGACAAACATTGTGACACGAGATTTATATATATTTTAGATAATGTTAGAATTCTAAGAAGCGTAGGCAATACGGCCCTGTAATTTCCGGCACCGAGGCAGAATACTATAGGCCTCAGGAGTGGCAACGCATTTACTTTGTAATCTTTGGATTCCTGTAAATGTTTATATGCTACAGTATTGCATACCATCAATGCAAACTGTATAGGTACTTATTTTTTGTCACTTCATGTGTTAAAAAAGTGTACCTTTACTGTGATCACCAATAAAAATCTATAGGTTATAGGCACGTATATGCAGGGAACTGTACGCTTGTCCAATATAAATAAAATAATAGCATTTATTACCACCGCATAAGGTCCCCGTGTAGTCAAGCGGCCAAGACCCTGTTCGTACATGACATACCTGTTTCCCGCCCACATTCCGCCCACAAAGGAGACAGTTATATTTACATTCTGTCATTTAAAACTTGATTCATAAACAGTTATCATACTTGATTTTTTTTTATTTTCATGTTAATTAGGTATGTTTATTTGTATTTGTTATGTTGATCTTTCTTCTAAAAACGTTACGAGTAGGTATCAGTGACATTAGCTGGACACATATAAATAATAATCTATACTTCTATAGGTACTAATATTAGGTATAAACAGGTAAAGTTTGTAACTTTGTTTGTTTGGATGTAGGGGCTAATCTCAGGAACTCTTGGGGTGCGACCACCTATTGACATTGCTATTGTCGTTGTCATGTTTACCTAATATTATTATATTATAATTGTGAGCTATCGTCACTTGCCACGATAGCCTGCGGCTACCTCTGTCACCGTCCTCACGGAGCCGCGAGGGCTGAGCGACCAGAGCCTCCACTCTTGCCGTCCGCGGCTCATAACCCCTTTTAGTCGCCTCTTACGACAGGCAGAGGATACCTCAGTCCTATTTTATAGGCCCGAAACTGCAGGGCCCACGGCCGGGGCTACTGACTATTGCCATCACCCCGGCGCCTTCTTCCCCTCCAAGCGGGATCATTCCTCTCCCATCATGGTCAGGCCTAGGGGGCGCGAGGATTTCATTGCACACGGGCGCTACACGAGCTAGAGCCGCCCCTGAATATGCTATTTATATCATCACGGTAAGACCAATAGGAAGGGAGCACCAATGAAGAACGTTTCTAAAATCAGAGGATTTTTTTCTATTGAGATCTTCATTATTATTTTCATACATGCACGCTGATTCCTAAGACTTTTCAAAAATTTACAGTATTGTAAAGCCAATGACATGAATTATAGCTCCATTGTGTGGTGGAAATATCTAATATATAAAATTCTCGTGTCACGGTGTTCGAACTTGAACTCCTCCGAAACGGCTGGACCGATTTTAACCAAATTTTGCATGGACATTTTTTTTTTTTAATTTTCTAGGGCGATACGAAGTTTGCCGGGACAGCTAGTCTCTATATATATTGTATAATTAAATCAATTGCTCTACGTTAGTCTCGCTAAAACTCGAGAACGGCTGGACCGATTTGGCTAATTTGAATGATCTTTGGAAGTCCAGGGAAGGTTTAAAAGGTAAATAAATATGAAGAAATTGAAGGAGAATAGTAAAAAACACAATTTCATTTTCCTATACAAATAGTCCGTATACCTATATCAAACCTTTGACACATTATTACATTCTGAGGCAATACGAAGTTTGCCGGGTCAGCTAGTGTTATACAAATATGTTAAAATTCAGCTGCACTATTAGACCCACACTAACGACGCAAGTAAAATAAAAGAAATAAATAAACAGTGAAGAAACAGTGTTCCACATCAACTTAATCATATTCAATGAGTACGCGTGTATCAATGAGGTTGTTATGACTCATACATCTTCACAATGATACAACGACCTGCCTTTGATCACGTCTCCGCCGATATCAATTGGGTACAGCTGGTGTGACGTGATAAGAAAAGATATGGACAAACGATTGAGGGAATGTATGTTTTCAAATTATGTTCGTTGATAAGTTACAGGGGCCATATCACCATCTCTTATTGCAATCTTACAGTATCCAATACTTACTAATTTTTTACTGGTGATAGAGCTCCACTGACGGAGCTCGCGGGCGTAGGCACCACCGCATTACCTAATATACTTGCCGCTAAATGGTAGTGTTCAGCACTATCGTGTTCCGGTCAGGTGGTAATGTACGGCCCTGTAATTTCCGGCACAGAGGCATAACACCTAATGCCTCAGGAGTGGCAGCGCATCTGCATTTTGACCTCTGGTCATTGTGTGGGTGTCTATAGGCTGCAGTCATCACTTAACATCAATGTGAACTGCATGCTTGTTTGCTACTTTTATTACATAGAAAAAAAAATCCAATAAGTAATATTACACATCGACCTTATATGTTAGGATCCCACTGCAGAATCATTTCGTTCATCCAGATATGCTGCAAACCTACGCATATTGATTTTTACGCATATTGATAATCTTGAGAATTATATCCACTAGGTTGCCTCTCAAAATTTGGCCGCAAGTATTTTTAATTAAATTATTTTATCTTTAACTGCCAGCAACTCTTTATTTGCGGCCGATTTAATTTGGCTCCCGTATATCATAATAATGAGAAAAAAAAATCTTTAATTTGATATATAAATAATACATGGGGTACTATATTATTATGAACCTTCTTTTCGCTTTTTCTCTGACGTAACAGATAAACTGCCTGCTTGTGATTGGTTGGTCAGAAAGGGTCATTGTTGAGTAAGGTACTTGAAGTGGTGCCAACTAGAAACGAAGATGTTAAAGATTTTGTGTACTTAGATAACAACTATTAGATTAAATACTACTTTAAATACGTAAATATTTTATAGTGAAAATTTATAAACCATACGACTGTTACGCTTGTATGCGACTGTACTTTTAAATTATTTTATGGCCGGGCCGTTGGGAAGTAGACGTTTTTTGATTACGGCCGAATGGACTACGGTCCATTCTTTTTGGTCCATTCAGACTAAGTACCCATACATGTACGCACAGACCAATCAGCCTTCCTTCTTCTACATATTCGTCATGGACGTATAAAGTTATCGGGGCGGAAAGAAAATACCACGGAATAGATAAATGAAAATACGTAGGGGCGGCCAAGTGCGCAACGGCAGCCGTGATTTTTCAGTCTTTATACCTATTGCCGTAAGGTAGACGATATTCTATTGAAAAACAAATAAAAAAAAAACTATCCCAAAAATAACTGATTAGTATCTATAGATTTGGAGAGCGGAGATTTATTTTGTAGAGTTACTATTTAGTTTGAACATATTAATATTAATTACTTAGTTTATGTCCTAAACTTAACGTTCTAAGTCCGATCGACGTGTCTTAAGGCCTTAATTACTATTCGCATATTTGTGACTCACCTGCCGCTCAGCAGGTGGGTTTGGAACGCAGACCAATCAGCCTTCCTTTTTGGAAATGATGTAAACAGCTAATATATCAGTCTACGTCGCAAACGCCTCGTGTCGTATAAAAATAAACGCAAAAACTAACTAGTGTCATGTATCCCATAATCGGACGATAGAAAAACATTCTCCTCTGTCTGATCTACTACTCTCACCTTTTTTTTACCAGGGGAATGCATTACGCATACCCACCCTTGGGGACAGGGATGGGTTATGTGGGACTCCGGGAAGGACATCCCGGAGCCTACCCACTAAAAACCCCTAGGTGTTCCGACTCGTCCGCCATTAGTGGCAGGGTCACGGGAACGTTATCGCACACATCCGTGACCCCACCGGTGGCTGCACGTTGCCGAGCCCTCCTCGCAGGCTTTCGGCTACAACCAACACTAGTGGCGTGCGGAACACATGCACGCCAGCCAGCCCTGGACCTCTCCATTCGGGCAACGGTCATCCCCTAGTCCGACGCCCGAAGGTCCCTGCTCCGACCACTCACAACACCAGGCGTCCCGAGACGCCCGGCTGAAGGGATCCAGGAGCACAAAGTCCGGCCCCGGGGAAGCGGGAGTGTCAGGATCGAACTGACCCTCAACCGCGCCTCCGCAAGACAAAAATATGTAAGTAAGTAAAGTACCAACTGATATCATACATTTCGCTTAAATCGGAGGAGTCAAGTCTTCTGAGTTTATAAACAATGTTTCCCTATGTTTCCCGGGGAACGGCGCATCATTACACCCGGCAGCCTCTTTAGACATTTTGAAATTTCCAGTTAAATTTTGCGTGATAGAAAAAATTGGACTCGTTAGAATTACGTACGCAAAGATATGAGAGTCACCAGGGTTGAGTCACCAGTACTGTCAGCTAAGCAAACACATTATAAGTATTTGTAATGCTTTTAATATCAACTACACACAGATGATGCATGTTCAAATATTGATATTCGATTATACTTGCTCTATGTATTGAACATTTATTTTCTTTTGTACGTATCCACTGCGTACCTACCTACCTGTGTCGCAGTTTTGGGGACAAAAACTGGGTTATTGAATTTAACATTTTGCTATTGTTTTGGGTAAACGATTGAATTACAGTTTTCCGAACTTCTTGTGGATTAAATCACGATTAAAAAAGTAATCACGATCCCAGATTTTGTGGGCTTTTAAAAATAAAATCGACACTGCGCTTTCATCGCCCGATCTTGATCGTACTTAGGTAGGTATAAGCCCAAATTCATCACCGAGAACATTAAAATGCCTACCTACTACTTAATTATAAACTACATAATATTAATTTAGAAATATAAAGGCTACAGTGTATCATTGTGAACTGTATGGTTTATTACCATTTTTATGATAAAATAAATGAATTTTGTCACACCACACATACGTAATACATAGTATCTTCCCAGTTCTTCTGAACCTGATTGCATTGCCTACATCACTAGGGGCCTTGCCGCATGAAGGCCGGCCTCCAACCTGACCTTCAACTCCAAGGTCCACCAGGCATTACTGGCCTTGGAGCGTACCTCTGGCCTTTAATGACAGTATAATCTTACCATACTATAAAAGTGGTAAACATGCATCTTACATTGATGGTAGGCGAATGCTGAAGACTATCTCTTCACATAACTACAGGTCCGAACACATTGGACCTTCTGAGGTCTAGATTAGTCACTGCGATAAAAATTACGGGACTGTGCGTTAATAGAACCAGAGAATACGTAATAATACTACGTATAGAACGGACACTTCGACGTCCCGCCCGATTTCCTCGCCTCACCCAACCTCCTCCCCTCTTATGGGAGACGTT
The DNA here is from genome assembly GCA_036365455.1 of Macrosoma leucophasiata. Taxonomy (NCBI): domain Eukaryota; kingdom Metazoa; phylum Arthropoda; class Insecta; order Lepidoptera; family Hedylidae; genus Macrosoma; species Macrosoma leucophasiata. Next base: position 19,260,808 of record JAWQUS010000017.1, on the reverse strand, counting down.
TGGTATTCTCTACGTGCTACGCACACAGGTGCACGTGTAAATACACGTCACTGATTGATGTCTGTGTAATAGAGACTAAATTAAGCGTTTGTATGGAATTTTTGCCGAGTGTCCGCGGTGTTACTGGAACCCAGTGCCTATCATTTCGTGACAGGTAGATTAGATACGGACGTGAGGAGCGCTTAATGCTACTCATAAAATTATTTTGACAGCTGTATCATCATATGAACCGAAATATGTTCACTGCTGGATCAAAGCCTCCCCATAAGGGGGATATGCCATAATAGCCACGCTTGGCATGCTGATTGATGATCACTGGACTCTGTTACACTTACTACCGCCCCATTGGAATGGTTTGACCTACATTGTTCGCTTAACTGACTGCACTAGTAGAAGAAATATTTTCCAGTAGAAGAAAACATTTCCGTTTGTGGGCGTCACATCCTCACGACATTTTATATCCGTCATAGCTGTAAATTGCGATATTTTTTTTTGTATGTATTGAAAGTGGTAAACAAGCATGCAGCTCACATTGATGTTAAGTGATGACTGCAGCATAGAAACCCACACAAAGACCAGAGGTCAAAATGCGTTGCACTCCTGATGCCTAAGGTGTTATGCCTCTGTGCCGTAAATTACAGGGCCGTACATTATCACTCGACCGGAACACGATAGTGCTGAACACTATCATTTAGCTGCAAGTGTATAAGATAATACGGTGGTGCCTACGCCCGCGAGCTCCGTCACGAGCTCCGCCACCAGTAAATTATATAGATAGTACGTATTGTAAAGAGATTTGATCGGCATAATGAGTAAAATTTTCAATTAAATCTGGACCTGCCATTAAGTTACAGAGGCTACTTATTTTGATTTCCATTCACGCCTTTTCTAAACCAACCATAAAAAGCCATGACAAAATTTTAATAAATGTGCCATACGCAATAAATTAACACACATACCTACTGAAACGACTAGAACACTATGGAGACTATGTTTATGTTGTAAAAAGGGTGACTCAGGGTCACAGGGCACGTGTCTTATTCCCCTTTCGATTGTACAAAAGATAATTTTAACGATTCTCATTTTTGCTCAAAAGAAATGAATTTAACATTAATTGATACCATTGGTACCTATTTGTATTTTAATCGTGGGTCTATGTCAGTGCCGGATTAGCCATATAGCAGGAGTAGCAAATGCTACGGGCCCCGCGCCATTGGGGGCCCCGCGCCTGTGCCCAAAAAAAACACAAATATGTAATACACCTTAGCTATTCTCAAAGGGAGCGTTGACCACTAATTATAAAGGTACCTATATTATTATGTTGCAAGTTGGCAATACCACAATACTTACAAGGGGGAATCCCCTAAATTTGTTTTGGATTCCTTTTCGTAAATGTTGTTTTATTTACATCCTAAATTTCAGTAGGCAATGTAACTCTAGGGCCCCATGATCACATTTGCTACGGGCCCCGCACCGGCTTTATCCGGCACTGGTCTATGTAGTGTGTAATAGTTAGCAGTTAGCACTAGTTAAATTAACTTTAAGTAGTCTATAATTATTTGGAATTCTTATGTTTAACTAATTATAACTAACTCGGTTTAATGATACGAGTGGTAATAAAATAGTAGGCACAAGACCATTGGGTTTTTCTAATTGGGTGTTTTATATTCGTGGCAGCCGAGTTTGGAAGTGAGCTTCAGGAATTTCAATGGGTTCACTTTTTTTTTTGGGGCTCCGTAGACAAGGAATCCTTGTAGTTTCGTCCTGTTCGTCCGTCCGTCTGGCCGCAGTTATGTTAGCAGACTCTTAGCCTGAGTTGTACCACGATATTTGTTGAAGTTAAAGTTATTGTAACATTTCACATCCTTTTCTAACTTTAACAGATTTCTTTAAATTAGAGAAGGATGTTAAATGTTACAATAACTGAACAAATATCATAGTGCTGTAATTTATTATGTTTATAAAAATTCGTTACGCCAAAAAAGTGGTCCAATAAAATCTAGAAATATAGAAGGTTTAAATATATCTCTGCTTAACCTCTTTGCCACACGACCTTAAATTATACTTAAATCATAAGATATCAGCTAAACTATTTATTTAGTAAGCATGTATAATAATTAATATCCTTTGCCAAGTTTGTTGCCCCGTAAAAGTGGATTTAAGGAACCATGACGTAATTTAACATGGCGGCTCACTTTTGAGTATTTGCTCACATATCACGGAACACTGAGTCACTGTTTTATGAGTGTCCAATTTTGTAAGACAATAATATATCTTCAAAACGTTGGTCACGATCTTACCTATTCCCGTACACCTTCGAATAATGGCGAGAATATTTGAGATACCTAGTACAAGTTGGAAAATTTTAAAAAGGATTACAATCTCTCAATTTTGTTTTAATCGTAAACGTGAAAATTATGGAACTTCCTTATGAGCTTTTCCCTCGAAGGCGCTACGGGGCGGAGGTTCTTCAAAATTGACGATAAAAGATACCTCCTAGGCTGCGGTCGCATCAGAATTCCGCTGGACCTGCAAATGTAAAAGCGACCGTAGCTAATGTAGCTATATTCCATCAGGTGGCCTGTCTTATCTGTTAAAAAAGCATGAGGCCTACTTAATCCATTTTGATTTCCGGATATATCCGATTTGTAATGTAAACAGTTTTTTAATGTGATGAAATGGCAAAAACCATACAGTTTACAGTAATGGTAATTGTCTTGAATTGCCTTCAAACATCTACATAAAAATGTAGATGCCTTGCCACTGCCGATGCTTAACGTGGCATGGCACAGGGCCGTCAATAACAGGGGCGTAAATACTACCATTAAGATACCAGTAATTCGGCTGGTGATAGAGTTCAGTTACTGGAGCTCAACCACCAGTTAAAAGGTATTGGTATTGGTTTGGTAGTTTTACTTCTATACCATTTAAATAAGATAGATAGTGCGCGTAATGATTAGGTAGGTACACAATCTTATTTACCTACCTGCCAAAGAGTATAACTGGATACAAAGTACACTTATGGATTGAGGTTAATGGCTAATTAATGATATGCAATTATATTTATGTTTATCGTGTTGAAACAAATCACATAGAACTATTATATTTGTATCGAAAGTAAGGATGTAGGTATATATTTTTTGACACGATAACATGGACTTATACAACGTGTAGCCGAAAAGTTCCAACAATATTCCTCAACAATAGTCCCACTGATTTACTGATGTTAGATAGCCTGTACTGATGTTCATCCCCTGTCGTTTTCTCCTGAGAATGTAAATTCATCAGTTAGAACGAGTCAAACTTTGATTCAAATTGTATGCGTTTCAGTCCAGACAGCAAACTTTCTTTCTTTTCTTTCTACGTACGTATATACGTTCATAAACGTACATTAGACACGTTTTAGCAATGATATTATAAAGTACCTCATTGCGTTTTAGCTATAGAATGCTTTGTCTGTGTCAGTTGCATTGTCAAATGTGCAGGATAGAAAAAGACAAAGCAGAGATTAGCAACACTTTAGCTAAAATACGTTTATGAATAAGGGGGTTACTGTTTTATACATATTTAGTCGTGTCAACGTCGTGACCTTAAAAATCCTGTTTTTCTAAGTTGGAATCCTGTTTTTTAGAGATGGCCACCATAATTTATATCGTATTCATTGATATTTTTTAATTTCTTATATCTATTATAACAAATCAAAAAAATGAAAATGAATGGACACTGGCTGTAGAGGACTTTCTTTTTTTCTTCTATGACCGTAAAATTAATTAAAAAAAGAAAAGTAGGTATAGTTTAAGCTTATAAATCGAATCGAAAAAGATCCGATTAACTTAATGAACGAGTTTAATTTGAAAGATCGAAGTAACATAATATTTCCTTATCAATTAGTAATTAATTATTTCCGCGCACTCATGGGAAAAGTTTAACAACGTATTGAAAAAAAACGCGTCACTTTCCCAGGCTTGTGTCGATAACATCGCTAGGAAGAGAATTCTTGTCTGTTTTACTTTTTATCTTTGATATATTAATTTTGTTTTCAACCATTCTCTTTGCTTAGTTTCTATTTTTAAGTTACTTCAAAAAAAAAAGGAAATGAAGTTCTCAGACGAGTTGCTTTTAGGGTTGTGTAGCTGACAAGTGACCCTTATGCCTAATTTCGCCATGTACGTACGTCTTTTCCGCAGACTTTTAGTACTAGAAAGCTGTAAGCTGTAATTTAGCATTAGGTAGAATAGGTATATATCAGCTATGCTGACATAAACCATCCTCATGAATCACTATATCTATCGGTGAAAACCGCATGAAAATCCGTGCTGAGTCTTTGAGTTCATCACGAACACACAGACAAACACCGCGGGGGAGTTTTATAATAAGTTTAAGATAGATTTAACATAATAATTAATAATTCGAATTTAGAATGAACTTTAAAAAGAAACGTTTCTGTTTTTTATTATATTCACGATTACAAAAATTATCTTGCGAATTGATTCCGTGATGAGCATGTTAAGCTAGCGTAAAATGAAACTGTTAAGCTATGAACTATTTCGCTAAATGACTTCTATCTGCTGTACAAAAAATTGAGTAGGAATTATATTAGAGTGTAGCCGTCTTGGTGACTTGGTACTTGATTGCCCGGTGAAGTAGACTAGTGCCGTCTCGAGATAGGCCGCCAACATAAGTGCGTTCTAAAAAAAAAAATAAGAGAGCTCATACGAGTCCGAGCCTAGGCTTAGGGCATTGTAGGGACACATAAGGTATATGCACAATCCAATATGAAGTGTGGAAACTACGTACAAAACCTTGAAACGTCACACTCACACAAACATGCGCATCGACGATGCCTTTAATTAAGCGGTTCTCGCGGTGCTGCAGTACTGAGTCACGAGTCACTCGCTACATCGAGCGTCGATGCGCATGTTTGTGTTAGTGTGCCATTTCGAACGTTTTGTACGTAGTTTCCATACCGTTCATATTTGTACTGCGATATAGGTGATAAGGGGCGGTTAAGTAAATTATACTAAAGTAAAATTTAAATAATAATAATAAATTTAACAATTTGTACAAGAAAACATTGCGAGGAAATAAATCTTCACTATTATAACTTTAAATTTCATAAAACAAATTAGTTCAAACAATTTTATACACAGTACAAAGTAAATAAGTAGCCAATGCTACTTATTTACTTTACATCTATACATCCTACTGATTGACGTGGGACATCCAAAAAAGGACACATTTCGTTCCCGTAGCGGGACCAAACCTTATTTTTTAATCGGTACTGGTCATTGTACACGTTGATACCTATTTATCAAATTGCTTACAGCAAGTTACATTTAACAGTGTTGTCATAAGCGATGTGGGTCGACCGCGCCTCGGCCCGGCTGCACCTCGCCCATCAGGTATCATTGTGTGCTCCTGCCTTTACAGTCTAGGAAAGTTACCGCAGGACACGCGCCCTATTCACCTACCTAATCGATTGGAACAGTTTTATTTTTCAAGCAATAAAATAGTCATTTGAATCGTGTGTGATTTGAATTTTGAATTTGAACTTCCAAATTCGTTGAATTATAAATTACACATTTGATCTTTTTAATACTTACTTACTAGTCCGCCAAAACTCCCACCAATTCATAGTGTTCATTTTATTATCATATCATCATTTTATTTTGTAGGAAAGTACGATTCGAGAATACAACTATGTAGGTACTTAATCTATACATCAATACAAATAAATAAAATTGGAGTGTCTGTTTGTATTATAAAAATAACCGCTTTTTACTAAATGCATATGTTTACACGGTATGTTTACACGGTACATACACCAAAACAATTTTTTTTACAATTTTTGTCTGTCTGTCTGTCTGCTTGGCGGGGCTAATCTTGGGAACGGCTGGAGCGATTTTGACGGATCTTTCACTGGCAGATAGCTGATGTAATAAGGAGTAACTTAGGTTTTTCTTATACTAGCTGCGCCCACGGCTTCGTCCGGGTAGATACTGAACAATCATAAATTCTCACGTGGGCGAAGTCGCAAGCACAGCTAGTTTTAAATAAGAATGAGGTAAAGTTAATGAACACATTACTTTTTTATTAGATAAGTAGCTACTCATTGTGAGCCATGAACATTAACGGAATAAATACCATTTGGCATTTAGGTATATCCCTTTTTAATTATCTCACTAAATAAAGTATCCTAATTGTCAGTTTGTTTTTAATTAAGTTTACTTTAATTTTTCCATAAAATACCTATTTGCGAAAAGACAGCTTGCTATTAAACTTAATTTTCCCTTGGTATTCTGGAGCACTGACACATTTAGTTCTCTTCTATGTAAGTATATCGTTAACAAACAAACATGTTTTTTTTTTTTATGTTATGAAAGTGGCAAACAAGCATGCAGTTCACATTCATGTTAAGTGAAGACTGCAGCCTATAGACACCCACACAATGACCAGAGGTCAAAATGCAGATGAGCTGCCACTCCTGAGGCATTAGGTGTTATGCCTCTGTGCCGGAAATTACAGGGCCGTACATTACCACCTGACCGGAACACGATAGTGCTGAACACTACCACTTAGCGGCAAGTATATTAGGTAATGCGGTGGTGCCTACGCCCGCGAGCTCCGTCACTGGAGCTCTACCACCAGTAAAAAAAGTGATGATTCAACTGTTTAAACTACCAATAAACATGTAAATATTCCATTATAATGTAATTGTTTATTTAAATTATTTGCGTACCAGAATACCGTTTGATATTACTGCTGTTACAACATACCTACATTTAAAGTCACCCGAAATAAAGCTTTAAATTAGTACCTCTAAACAATAAGTTGTTGACATTTTGGGCTGAATGGCTCAACGCAATCGTTGCCCGTGTCCCAATAGTGACGGTGAAGCCGGTGAACGAATAAAAAAGTAACTATGATAAAATGGCGCCCACGTCCATAATTTTATCTAAGTTAAACGAACCTACATATAATTAAATGTAGATATTATGTATATTTTTTATCAGATTATTTCATTAATATTAATTAAGAAGTAAGATAACTGCTGTATTTAGCTACTCGTTACATGTAGGTAATGTAAAGTCACAAAAATTCATGCACTTAGCATGCAAGCATTGTTACCTCAAAAATTCACAGATCGCACCACGAATTGACTATAATAACTTGGAGTCGACCTTTCAATATTAAAATTTATTTTGTTTTACATAGAAGGTAATCAAAGTATAGTCGTAGGTACGGTCTGTGAATCGCTCTCAGAACCACCTACGATAGCCATACCCCGAAAAAGAGGGACAGAGATAGCATACCTAACTCTCAGCATAGATACCTAACAAATCTTATTCTGATGCAATATTTTATACACCAGTAAAATACGAGAATATTTAACAATTTTCAAACCTTGCATGTCCAAGTTTAAAAATTTCCATGATCCTTAATGATTCATTTTCCATTTAGTTCTCTTTAACACTCTCATCTTAGCTCATCCAGGCTTACGTAATGCTGCCATCATTTTGTTTTCTTTTGAGCTCGGTCATTAGCATTTCGACGATGTTAGCTCATATTCAAGAAAAACGATATTAAGGCGTATATTTAAAATGAAACGTCCACCTTATTCTTATGGAAATCAGATTTATTGTTGGACATACGTAGGTGGGACTCGGGACAGATGAATTATGTTTTGCCCAGTTTTTGCTCATCAATATAGTTTGTCAGAGTAATATAGGTTCCTACTATAATAAAGCAAATTTTGGACATGTAGAAAGAAGAGGGTGCTGAAGTACCTACGCCAGGTCACACCGCGGACACTCCGCCAAAATTCCATACAAACGCTTAATTTGGTTTCAGACATCAATCAGTGACGTGTATTTACATGCGCACCTGTGTGCGTAGCACGTACAAAATACCAACCGTCGCCCATAAGAGGGGAAGGGGTTGAGTGATGCGGGCAAATCGGGAGGGACGTCGAAGTGTCCATTCTATACGTAGTATTATTACATATTCTCGGTGCTACATAACAACAAGCTCCTTGTACCACCTGTCCGTCACAGAGGCCGCGTGAAACCACCTACAGTAGAACGACAACCAGCTATACTATGTCACAGATAAAATCAACAACATTTTAAAAATTAATTCCAATAAAACAATTTTCAAACCATATAAAAAGATTCATCAGTATTTAAGACCCATAAAAAAAAAATCCATTACAAAATTTTGGCATTTATAAATTAGATTGTGATTTATAAACTCTCATATACCTATTGGTCAAACGAAGAGAGCTCTATCCACCGGCGTTAAAGAGCACATTGCTGATGACTTATTACGTTCTCTTCCTATCTAATCTGAAAGGGAATTAGCGTCAAGCATCAATGATGTGAAGATCATCGACACTCATGCAATAACTTTACTAAGTGTATCTGAGAACAGTCAGTCATATTGGCAACTCGAACCAAAAATAAAAGTACAAAGAATATAAGGATTATTTCTGTTGTGAATAGATACTAAGTATTTTTTTTAATTTTGTAAACCTTAAGTATTTTATTAGGTTACTCTATTTTTATAATACTGCTGAAAATGAAGTTATACTTTATGATTCAGCGAAAAATCGCTACGCCACGTGTACGCTCAAATTCTAACTACGCTTCAAATATCAAACGACCTTTTCACCAGCGGCTCCTTAATCGCATTACTATTGTATTCGCTCTTAAACGTAATCATCACTTACAACACGAGGTAACCCAACACCTGAGAAATGTCAGCGTGAAATGTAACGTGGAAGGTAACTGGAGTTGGCACGCAACGACACACGATCCTGCTGTGTCGTGACGCAATGTGAACAAAGCCTCGTGACGTGGGGACTATTCTCATACTGACTTTCCCTGGATGGGACAATGGATATTTGATACTGGAAAAACTACATTTTATATTGCGTTCTTGCTCTAGCAAGAAAGGAGATACTGTTGTTTAGAACGGACTAGCTGCATAAACAAAATACCATAATGCTAAGTCGCTCGATGTGATACAAGCACTTACTCGTATAATGTATAATACAGTGGATTTTCTTAGAGATTAGCGAATTAGCGTTAGATCAACGTAAATTAAGGCACACAACTCAACGACGGTCATCGATGTAGTAACTAAAGGATTAGTGCACGCTATTAGTGCTATCTAGAGTGGGTGAGCTATAATCAATGGTGATTTAAATTATTATCTATGGTCTATTTAGCTTTGTCTAAGAAAAAAATTCATCTCCAGCTCCTGGGTAAGGCACAATAAAACAAGTCAGCTAAACAATGTCTACATTTTGTGTACCAGTGTATCACACCTTGAGAACACATGCGGTATGACACGGTAAGATAGCAGTAATGTGAACGTAAAATGTAACGTAGAGGGTAAATGAAGAAGGCGCGAAACCACAGTATAGAAACAAAACTGTGACGAAACGATACACGAATCTCCTGTGTCATGACGCAGTGTGAACAAAGCCTCGTGACATGGAGACAATTCTCATACCGACATGACATTCTCTGGGCGGGAACATACATTTTATATCGCATACTTGTTTTAACAAAAAAGGGATACTTGCTGTTGCTTAAAACGACTGAGCACTGAGTGATACAACCAGTAGGTACAGCCTCGCTGCGGTCTAATACGAGATAAAAAATTATTTTAAAATGCCACCTAAGAAAACTTTCATGTCAAGCTCAATTTAAGGCACAATGAAATAAGTCAGGCAACCATTTGTCCACATGTGCATGGCGGCGCGAGATATAACATGCCTCTAATAAAAAAGCGACCAACTATCTGAAAACTGAAAGAAGGATTTGTGAGCGAGGGGGACTGGTTACCACTCCTGAGACCTAAGATGTTATGCCTCTGTGCCGGAAATTACAGGGCCGTACATTACCACCTGACCGAAACACGGTAGTGCTGAACACTACCATTTAGCGGCAAGTATATTAGGTAATGTGGTGGTGCCCACGCCCGCGAGCTCCGTCACTGGAGCTCTAACACCAGTAAATAATACTTGTTCCTGTCCAAGACGCGAGACTCTTTTGCACCACGTGGCCATGGGCTGTGGCCCACACCAAGCACATGCAGTATGAGACAGCAACAAAACAGGAGTGATGTCAGCGTGAAATGTAACGTGAGTAATTAACTTCTGCGCCTTTGAAAGTCTGCGCTCAAGATCCGGACGATAATGTAATGATTTCAAATTTAGTATGCATTTCGAATGATTTCTAAATATCGAATGTTGCCATAATAAGGGACCAAGAGAGTCGCGGTCGAAGTGAGGTCAACGCGTGCCGTATCAGGCCGGCGTAGGATGCCTGAGCCATATCTGAGCTAATACACGATTACTTGGCGCATTGCGCTCAAATATCTAGGTTAATAATATAAGCACGGTTGACTGGACAAATCAATGGAACTAATGGATTAGTAAAATATTAACATGTATCCATTTTCAGAAGCTAACATTTTGAATCAGTTACTTAGTGGGAGAAGTCCACTACTACTACAACTATTTCGTACACAGTAGGACAAGTAGGTAGTACACAGTAGGTATAAGAATAAATATAACTACGTTAAGAAAAACCGACTTCAAAACTGAAAAGTAAGAAATAATAAAGATTTAATTGTAATTATATACTACCTATTATTTATATGTTCTATTTACTAATAGGGTTGAAGTCGGTGCCAAGCCTTAAAAACACATAATTATATTTTAATCACTTAAATATGAATAAGAGCAAATTAATACTCTGAACAAAACGTAACCGGCGAATCGTGGGTGTTTGCATGTATGCTTGAATTCATGCATTTACCTCTGCCTACCCCTTCGGGGATTACAGGCGTGAAGTTACGTTTTAATACAATGAAATGCCTACTTTAGTGATTTTGGCTTGGCACCGTTGGCACATACTTGCCGCTAAATGGTAGTGTGCGGCACTTTCGTGTTCCGGTCAGGTGGTAATGTAAGGCCCTGTAATTTCCGGCACAGAGGCATAACACCTTAGGCCTCAGGAGTGGTAACGCATCTGCATTTTGACATCGGTCTTTGTGTCTTCTATAGCCTGTAGTCATCACTTAACATCAATGTGAACTGCATGCTTGTTTGCCACTTCCAAAACAAAAAAAAAAATAAGTTAATTTCTGGCTAATAACAATTAGGTAACTCTCGTTAATATACCATTAATGCAAATACAATCAAAGAATTAACATAATGAGCGAAAGCTCCTCGGTGCTAATGAAAGAAAGTTGTTTACAAAACGTATATTACAAGGATACGCCTGTTTAGTGAGGCGTTGTGACTCACACAAGACGGACATTATACCTATCTGTCCAAAATGGTTAATAAAAAGTTATTCATGCAAGTTACATTTCTACTGGTGGTAGAGCTCCAGTGACGGAGCTCGCGGGCGTAGGCATTAATTTACTTGCCGCATTAATTTACTTGCCGCATTAATTTACTTGCCGCTAAATGGTAGTGTTCAGCACTATCGTGTTCCAGTCAGGTGGTCATGTACGGCCCTATGATTTCCGGCACAGAGGCATAACATCTTAGGCCTCAGAAGTAGTAACGAATCTGCATGTTGACCTCTGGTTTTTGTGTGTCTATGAGCTGCAGTCATCACTAAACATCAATGTGAGCTGCGATTGTTTATCACCTTCATTACCTACATAAAAAAAAGTTAAGGCAAGTTACTTACTTTCATATATACGAAAGTGAACGACGAAAACATACGATCGTTTTACTAACGATAGTGTGTAAGTAATATATCTAAGTATGAATAAATATATATCACGGAAACGTTGCCACGCTAGTTTATCATCATTTTGCCGGCTTTAGATGATCTACGATAAAGATTAGATAGAGCCGAATGTGTTGTTCGCAGCGGCACGAAATGTGTTAGTGGATCAATATGCTTTCTTTTTATCGTTGATTTTGAATTTGAATTGCTACTATTGTGGAAATGTAATGGTATCCACCACGTAAACCTCATTCGATATTTATAATTAACTAACCCGCGTTCGCTTCGCACCAATGCAATGTTACCAACTTTACTACTTATTACTAGTACGGTACTAATCTATATAAAAATGGCATCCCACTGCTGGGCACGAGTCTCTCCCCTTGGGTGGGAGGCCTGGCTTACTCCACCACGCTGCTCCAATGCGGGTTGGTGGAGATACGGATTAGTGGCCAACCCGCTGTCGAATGTTTTCAAACCAAACCATAAGGCCTCTGACAAGGTTTAACGACTGCTATCTATCGATAGCAACCGAGACCGACGACTTGACGTGCCCTCCGAAGCGCGGAAACGCGCATTTTAATTTGCCACTAGCAGTCACCCATCACACAACCGGCCGAGCCCGTATCTCTTAACCGAGTAGATCGCTTGCGATGTACACCAACTACTACTAATCTATAGGGTTGCGAAAACGGTTATTATCCCTTAAATCAACCGCTGCACCTATCTGTTTCATACATACTATCAACCCTAAAACGCTTAGGGATCGAATTTTGCAAAAGCTTTCTTAGATAGATATCACCAACGTCCCACATGCAAAATTTAAAAACTCGTAGCATTAGATGATAATAATATGATAATTTGGTACTGTCTCTAAGTCAGTTCACGTTGGTCTATCAATATAATAATCCACAACATAAATTTCCTTGTATTTATAGAAGAAATTCCTTAAATAGTATAAACTAAACAAAATAAAAGTAATCTAATAAACTATGAGTTTGTAAAATGTAGCAAGTCATCTATCAAATAAAATATGTTCAGACAAATACATTATTTATTTTATTACTGCTTAATCAGCATATCATAAATGATTATACGTAATCATTAATGATAAATGATATATTGAACATGTAGTCCAAGTTCACATGATGATTATTGATGTTAGGTAATCAAATCGCATAAATGTGCCAAAATATTATCTGAGTCATGCTTATCTGAACGACTGCATTTCCTAGAAAGGGGTATTCAGTGGTGAATATACGTGTATAATACAATGTATAAGCCCATGCTTCACTTGTTATATTTTAAAGATTAAAAAAATATATAGAAATGTAAAAATTGATTTCGAAAGGGACTATGGATAACACCGTAGCAATAATAGCAACTCATTTTTAGGGTTCCGTATTAAACATGGAACCCTTATAGTTTCGCCATGTCCGTCTGTCTGTCTGTCTGTCCGTCCTCGGTTTAGCGCAAAAACCATTGGTACTAGAGCCTTAAGTTACAAGTATACAACTTAATCACGCCAACAAAGTGGTACAATAAAAACGTGAGAATTTTTTTATTCAGGGTACCTCCCCAACTTGTATGTATGTATCTTCACGCCAGGTCCCTAACGGGGTAGGCAGAGAGTGTAGAGCGCCAGATATCCCGGTTCTGACAAACCTCTCGTGCCTCGTCTACTTTCATCATTCTCTTCATACATGCACGCCGATTCCTAAGACTTTTGATCCCACCATCAGACAGAACTCGACCTATTTGGTCATGGTAGGTCAGTCTTGGTCTTCCATCCACATTCGCATTGTATATCTGTTTAGTCATTCGCTCATTCGACATTCTTTCTACATGCCCGAACCATCGGAGCATGCCTTTTTTCATTTTTACACCGATACTATCATTCACACAAAGCCTCTTTCTTACATCTTCATTACGAACGCGATCGGTGAGTGATACACCGCAGATCTTGCGCAAAGATCTCATTTCGACCGCGTTCAACTTACTTTCATGCTCTTTCTTGCATACCCAGCTCACGCTTCCATATAAAAGCGTTGGAGTAAGCACAGCATTATGTACGGCTAGTCGCGCCCGCTGGCTGAGATGTTTAGATTCTAGCAGCTTACCCAACGCTCCAATCACGCAATTCCCAGCAAGCACTCTTCTTTCTATGTCAGTGGTGTACCTACCATCCTTGCTAAAAGCACATCCACGATATACAATTTCATCCACCTGTTCTAACACTGCATCATCTACTACTACCCTTGCATTTGTTCTCTGCTCATCTCTTTCAAATACTAATACTTTAGTTTTATCCACATTCAATTGTAAGCCTTTCTCCATACAATCCTCTTTCATGACTGTGACTAGTGCTTGTAGCCCAGGTGGTGTAGAGCTAATAATTACCGCATCATTTGCGTAAAGCAGACAGTTCACCACTAAGTCACCCATACGCACTCCCACATCCATCAACTTCACCCTCTGGAGGCATTTCTCCAGATATATGATAAACAGCCTAGACGAAAGCACGCAACCCTGTCTGACACCGATGTTAACATCAAACCAGGGTGACATGTTACCATCTACCCGCACACATGCTTGACAGCCCACATACGTGGACTGTATTGCACGGAGCAGACTGCCATTAATACCATACTCTGGCAAAATGTCCCACAGCTCCTTTCGTAATACCCTATCAAACGCTTTCTCCAAATCCACAAAACCGCAGAAAATCTTCTGGCTCACAGCCAGATGCTTCTCTACGATGTTGCGGAGGGAGAAAAATTGATCCATACATCCTCTTCCAGTTCTGAAACCACCCTGTGCATCCCACAACAACCCGTCGGACTTCTCTTTCATTCTTCTTTCTAAGACTTTCCCATACACTTTAGCTGCCAAACTGATCAAACTGATCGCTCGATAGCTGGTGCAGTCCATACGTGAACCCTTGCCTTTATACAAAGGCACGATGACCGCACACCGCCAATCCTTTGGGATTCTCCAACATGGAACGTGTAAATAATTTTCTTATTTTTCGTTTTTTATATAGTGTAGGATATCGTCGGATAGGTCTTTCAAAAATGTTAGGGGTTTGCTAATATCATTTTTCGATTAAGTTAACTGTTCGTGACTTATTAAGCTTTAAAGTGCCATATTTCGTTAGAGTCAAGTGTCCCTCCCCTCTACCAACTAAACGGTTGTTGTTAGAAATTCGAACGTTACGGCAGAAGTAGTAGTACTAATAACGAAATTAAAAGAAAAACTATCACACCTAAGTTGGCTTTACAAGTTTTCGAGTATTATTCGACTAAATGTAATATTCGAAATTTTTGAACAACTCCATCGAAAATATTTATATATTTTTTTCATTACATTAAGCAAACCTAAAAACTACGGAACCCTATACTGCGCGTGGTCCGACACGCACTTGACCGGTTTTTTTTATGTAAAGAAGGTGGCAAACAAGCATAGGTGGCAAACAAGCATGCAGCTCACATTGATGTTAAGTGATGACTGCAGCCTATATAGACGTCTACACAAAAACCAGAGGTCAAAATGCAGATGCGTGGTCACCCCTGAAACCTAAGTTGTTACGTCTCTGTGATAGTTATGACGGGGCCATACATTACCATCTTACCGGAACACGATAGTGCTGAACACTACAATTTGGGGGCAGATAGAGGTAATGCGGTGGTGCCTGCCTACGCCCACGAGCTCCGTCACTAGACCACTACCAGAAAATATGTAATGTACTACCACCAGTAAAATCTTCATCTTGACATTCAAGACGTGTTTTTTTTTTTTACTTTTAATTATCTTTTTTACTTTAAATCATAGTTATTAGATGAGTAATATTACAATCATACAAGTTCTTATATTTAAATAATATGAATAATAATATGCTCTAATAAAAATCAAAATAGACACTTATAATTAAAACATTACCATAAAACCTGATAACAAGCATACAATTCACATTGATTATTATTTTTTATTTTTATTAAAGCACAACAAAGAAACTAAACCAAATGTGCCACGTCCAGTCCGTCTCCGCCGTTCAACGTCCCCAACATACTGGCCACGTTACCCCTCTGGATGGCGATGCTAATCCTTTGGGACAGAAAACTACCGGCCCTGCGATCGCCCAGTGCCTCACAGAGACGTGACGATATCGCCTTTAAAAAAGATTTGGCACTGGGACCCCACGAACCCATTGTTTCGAAGCCTATAGGCATGAACATGTAGCAGTCGGGTATATCCGTGTATTTACGCTTTTTAAGTAGCTCCGCTTCGGTAGCTGCTGTGGAAGCCCCCGCACAGGAAGCACGGAGATGTGACGGGGCCAGCGTGTCTACACACGTGACGTCCCACACCAAACACCTGCCTCGTTCCCACGGAATGAGCGTCGCGCCGTCGGGTCTCTTGCCATCAGAGCGAACAATGCCGTTTGGTTCTAACACTGCCGGCATGTTCGCTGAGACAAGTGCCCGACGAATCACGTCATTCAGAGCGGAGTGGCGTGGTATTCGACCAGCACTCCTCTGGCACGAAAGGCCATGATGACCAAGCCCGTCTACCTGACAACCGCAGCGGCACATGTGAGGCTGGATCGATCTGAGACCAAGCCGAAGACTCACCGCTAAGGTCAGAGTGTGACGGTCTAAAAATGTGCCCACGTTGACCGAAGGGATCGCATTGAGCCACAAACCCGATTCTCTTTCAAAAGAAGCAAGCAGCCGAGCTCGGTCAACAGTATTGGCACTTTCCGCCAGTAACCTTTCCTGTGCCAGCCTGCACATGGGCTCGTCCCACTGTCTCTGCGAAAACAAGGTTTCGGGGAACTCACTGCCACTGCGAGAACTCCACAAAGATAACGCCTCTGGAAGGTGAGCCACTTCAGTACTAAACGGTGAATAGCACAAAATGCGATCGACGAGTCTCTTACAACTATGCGCAGAAGCTAAAAACGCGGGCAAAGAGACAGCGGACACACTTCTTACACCAAGCCCCCCAAAACGAACAGGAAGCGCTGCCTGAGCCCAAGCTCCTATCGAAAGATGACAGTTTAAAACTTTAGACAAAAGTTGAACAATAATACCATCCATGTCCAGTAACAGGTCCTCAAACTTCCACAGATGTGAGCATCTAAGAACATACATACATTGGGGAACAAAAAGACAAAACTTAATTATACACAAAGCCACATGCGGGGATATTTTTAAAAGTCGTTCTGTAGCGCTGGCCAATTTTTGTTTTTGTTCTGTCACAAAAGTCGGCACTGACTCATCCAGGAGGGGAGCACCTAACAAGTGGAGAGAGGCATCCGAAACAACCTGAATATTTGGAGCAACCTCGTTAAATTTTAAAAAAATCTCGCGGCTCCTTTCCGAAGGTATGGAAGGGTGAATATATAATTCGCATTTTTTAAAATTCAACATGAGACCGATTCCTGAGAATTTAGTAATAATATTATTTAAATCCTCCAGTACCATATCTGGATCACCTCCAATTGTGCCATCATCCAAATACCAGACATTTAAATTTGATTTAAGTGAGGAAACAACGGGGTGTATCCCGAGACTGAACACCGCTGGTCCAATAGGATCACCCTGTTGACAGCCGACAGATGAATTAATAAGATTTCCCCCATAAACAAGCTTAGACTGCCTTAGATAGCATTGCCGCAGGTAGGGATACAAAGAAGGTATATGTTCTCTAGCCTGAGATAAAAGGCAACCACGACTTAAAGAATTAAAAGCATTTTTAATATCGACTTTTAGTAAAATCTGCCCATCCGCATGTTTCAAAAAGGTTCGGGTAGCATGTACCGCAGCTTCACAGCCGTTTCTGCTTCCGAAACCCACCTGGGTAGGTTGAAATATGTTTCCCAAAGTAGGGGCTATCTGTTTACATGCAATTTTTGAAACCAACCTCCTGAAAGTAGTCCCCACGGCAATGGGACGAATACCTCCGTCCTTTTTTTTGAATGCACATAAGTTTGCCCCATATAAAATGTCCGTTACCTCCTCATTCACCTTCCCCATTATCATAAGATTTGCCAAGGAGGCTAGACTGGAAGCCAATTCCCTGCCAGAGTCACCAATAGAAAAACAAACAAGATCTTTGAGATGTTGAGGGGAGAGGCCATCCAGGCCGCCACTAGAACCATTTTTGAATGACAAAATAGCACAGATTATATCATCTGTTGATATTGCAGGTGGTGTATCGTCTGCCCGAGATGGGTCCCCCGTCTCCCCGATGTCATGTAAAGTAGTATTATCTGCCGCTGGGTGCTTTTCTCGCAGCTGTTCAAGAGTCTCTTCACAGACGGGAGCCAGGACATCATTCGAAAACAATAGACGACTGGCACCACTGATATCTCCATCACCAACCTTCTCCTCCACTTTCTTAAAAATATAGCGAGTCTGACGCGTAGGCGACAGCGGTGGCTTACTATTAAAATTTTGCGGCGAGGGAAGAGTGGGGTTGACACAATTATTCTTCAGTTTTTGAGTTAAACTCAATTTTTTGACTTGTGACCTGTCAATATTGAGGTGCCTGTACGCAAAAGTAAAAAGGTCTTCCCACACACCATTGTTATTCAATGATACCACTCTATCTAAATGTGATTTCAAGGCTATAGCTACTGCAATCCGAGCGCCCCGCGGTATACGTTTGACAAGGGGGATATTAACCTTGAGATTGCTAAGTTTCTGCCATAAAGGTAAAACAGCTCCTGAAGATGGAGGGCCATGAAACTGTGGAGATGGTGGAGTGTTGTCAGATATAGGGCGAGATTTGGACGGACTAGATTTATGCACTTTAGCTTTATGAATATTTAAAGCTTTTTGGGATCGAAAATACCGTGGCAAATCTATGCAAAGGTCACATTTAAAATGCAATCCTTGAGATAGACTTATCGCTTGACTGTCAATTGAAGGATGAGGCAATACTGGTTGAGACATTATGCTTAACTATCGACACACGAAACATTTACAAGAAGATACAGGTTATATTAATAATACATTTAAAAGCAGCAGAACTTTATAAAAGTAATAAGTAGGTACCAAAGTTACAATCATAATAGGTAGGTAATTGAATACGACACATACCCAATAATTATTCCTACCACCTAATGTATTTAATTATAATGATAATGTATTATAACTAACATGAAATAATTTTATACAAGGAAAAAAAAACCAATCAATGTACCTGTTAAAAATAAAAAGATTGTGTCTAAATAAAAAAAAACACCAAAACATTCAAATTAATAATAAAACATGTCTTATCCTTTTGTATTTTAGGTCAAAGTGTAAAATAAAAAGTACATAAGTATATTATACTGTCAACAGTTATAATAATAAATGTCATAAATTAAAAAGAAAAACAGATCAAAATTAAATTAGACAAAAAAATAAAATAAAAAAAATACAAAAATGTTAATGTCCATTATAACATTCCATTACACTGCAATGTTAAATGGAAAGTACATATAACGACAGCAATTCTAACAATGTCATAAATTAAAAATAAAATTTAAAAACAAAACTAAAACCGATCAAAATTAAATTAGACAAAAAAAAAAAATAATAATGATTATAAAAATGTTAATGTCCATTGTAAAATCCATTACACTGCGATGTTAAAAAAAAAGTACATATAACGTCAACAGATCTATCAATGTCATAAATTAAAAATAAAATTAAAAAAAAAAATAAAAAAAAACTAAAACCTATCAAAATTAAATTAGACAAGAAAAAATAATTATAATAATGATTAAAAAAAAAAAAAAATAAAAAAAATATATGTTAGTGTCCATTATAAAGTTCCATTACGCTGAGATTCGAACCAAGTCTTCAAGTTGCGTATAACCAAGCGTTGACCCATTGAGCTACCGGAACGTATGTTGCAGGTTCGAAATTTGTCATTAATATGTGCCTTTAAAACAGACGATAAATGCAATGGTGTCCAAAGACCAATGTTTGAATACCGACTTATTAATTTCGATGCATGGTTGATGTTTCGATATAACACTAATGCGAAATTATGATATTATTAAATCGTAGTTTATTCACTCATTTAATGTTCGAATACTTCAAGTTGTGACGTAGTTACTTGCTTTAAGAATCGAAGCAAACCGCACAACACTTTTTATGAACTCTTGGTACCGGGTTGCACTCACAAGTTTCAGCATTCATTTAACACTTATTTAGAAGGACTTAATTTTAGATAACACTTGACCGAAAAGTATTGATAGTTGACCACTGGATATAACGTTTATATATATTGTATTCACAGTTTTCAAATTGTACTGCAAAGTTGTATTGCCGAGACGTGTTTATTTATGTATGAATTTTGATTATGCGCGATGTGGTCGCTAAGCGACAAAACCCTTTGTGTTACGTGGTGTAAAATATAAAAAACAAAACTTCTGTAGACAGATAAATAAAGATCGATCTAGATTAGGATCCCTTACTAATATAAACATGTTCGTTTTCTTTAGACTGCAGAAATGATATTTTATGTTAAGCTCATTGGACTGTGGTATCACTCTTTGACATTCATAGACCATTCGATAAAATCGAAGAAGGAGTTTTGGCGGAAACTTTAAAAGAGGCGTGTGGTGCTCTTATTTTATTTCATTTTCTTGGTGTATTTTTAAGATAAATTTAATAAAGTTGGTGGCATTTTATTTGATATAGGCATAGTACAGTGCCCGTGTATAGTTAAATAGAATAATAGTGCGAAAACACGTCCTTTCGCGTTGCCTCCAAAACTTCATTGTAAATGGTTCTGGTAAAGTAGCCATCGCTTTACTCGAATTACTGACTGTGACTGACTGACTCTGACTTTTATGCTGCTTACTACGAATACGAAATACCGTTTTACTTGACACTGGCAGTATGGGTAATAGCGATGCCACAATTAAAAAAAAATCAAAGAAGTAGTGATGAATTGAGTATCGTTTTATCTCGGGATCAGTTCTATTGGTCTGTGATCAGTTCGCGTTTCGAATTTCAAAGTATGAACGTTTTGCCAGCATGTAGAACCGATGCTTTATTTAGCATGCAAGTGTAAGGTGATTGACTCCAGCCAGCCGTTTTCGGTAACGCCACTGGCTTACCAAAATAGGCGGCGGTGTGATCGCACTCTTTGCGTTCGGAACGCTTGCAAAATTGTGGAACAAGTTTTATGCTGGTCGGTGATTTGAGCATTTATGCGTTACTGAATAGTTTATTTTGTACAAAAGTAAAAAATGTTTGTAAATACCCAATATTGTTTAATATTTCAAATGTACAAAAAAAGTCTTATTTTAAAGATTTGAAACCTTCTCTATATTTTTGTTTGTTTTAATGTGTAAAGGTGTAATGAATCTCACACCTTGACTTTAACAAAATACATAAAAAAATTTACGCACACGTTTAAATATCTGGGCGACAGGAATGGGACCATTTTGTCTTGTACTTTGACAGAGGGGAAGGACGGCCGGTGGCCCGTGATGCTCTATGGCGAGGAGCAATAAGAAGGGTTATGATTTTTTTTAATTGCATAAATACGTACCTACTTATCCTCTACTTTATATTTTCCTACAGTTTACTACCTCATTTGGATTTTCCATGGATTCTTTCCACCAAAACCAAATCTGAAATGATCCGAAGGAATATTTTTACCATAAATAATAGTCGCAAAATTTCGCAAACAGCACATTCAATGTTAGACAAACAAATAAAAAATATGGGTCGAGTAGCGTCCAAGAAATATTATTACTATACGCCGTATAGTGTCCTTTGTCACGATACGGCGTTCAACCTCCATTCAACAAAACTTTGGCGCTCTATCACCCGACGTGGACTAATAGATGCCACACGCGACGCTCTGACGTCACTGTGTTACTTTTGAAAGGTCGTAAAAGTATAATTAATTATTCATGACTAGCTGACCCGGCAAACTTCGTATTGCCTCAGAATGAAATAATGTGTCAAAAGGTTTGATAGATTCGGACTATTTGTATGGGAAAATAAAATTGTGGTTTATACTATTTTCCTTCAAATTCTTCATATTTTCTTACCTTGTAAACCATCGCTGGAGTTCCAAGAATCATTCAAAACCAACCAAAAAAATTCAAGGAAAATAGTAGTAATCGCAATTTAATTTTCCCATATGTATCAAACCTTTGACACATTATTTCATTCTGAGGCAATACGAAGATTGCCGGGTCGGCTAGTTTAAAATAATTTTTACGTTGATAATAGGCACTAGTATTATCTACCTACTTCTAGGTTCTAGGGTCCAGGTATCGTTAAACGTCAAAATGTTAGAGGACCCTTTTTTATTACTGATCACATTTCTCCCAATTACATAGGTATAGACGCAAAGAACTATATTATTGTAGGCTTGAAATACAACAAACAAACTATGCTAAAAATAGATTTTTGGTCAGAGCTTGCAACATACATAATAAACGGTATAATCACATTGACATGTTCAACTGCTAACTGTGTAATTTTACTCTATCTGTGAAAAAAGTTAATACCTAATGTTTACTTTTTGTCTATTTCCTACAAATAACTTTTTCATGTATTGTATATACACGAAATACTTATTTGTATTAAAATTTTTTGAATGTACTTAAACTTATTCAAAATTCTGTAGTCTTCGCTATGTAATTTTTAGCATTGGAACTATTTTGGCTAATGAATTATTCATGTCCTACCATAACCATATGTATTACAAAAAGCTGTAAGTTTCCTTAAATAAATAAATAAATACCCAAATTAACTACCAACTTAAACCAGTTCAAGAAGATTTACTGTGGTTTCCCTAAAACATTGATGAGTATTTCTTAATAGATTTCTACTAAGTACTTGAAACATCATCCAATTTTAAGTAAGCAGCACTTATAAGTTTTCCTGTCGATATAAGATACAAACGACAAGACAGAGATAAGTATTATAGGTACCTATTTTGTGGCGTATGGATTTATGGTTACACCTAGTGCCAAATACTAGAACGTCATTTAATTTTGTGCAACCCTCAAATATCTCTCTCGTTTGCACGTGTTTTAGAGAGACAAATGTCTTTTAAGTCCCGCCAGAGAATATGTAATAATACTACGTATAGAATGGACACTTCGACGTCCCGCCCGATTTCCCCGCATCATCCAACCTCTTATGGGCGACGGTTGGTATTTTCTACGTGCTACGCACACAGGTGCAAGTGTAAATACACGTCACTGATTGATGTCTGTGTAATAGAGACCAAATTAAGCGTTTGCATGGAATTCTGGCGGAGTGTACGCGGTGTGGTCCCGCTTAGATTTATGTAAAAAATACATCGATTTCGGAGGAATAGCTACTCTAGAACCGTCATCTTATTTTAATGTTTCCAACAGTTTCCTACAATATTTTTTTTATTACGACGTGTCTGTCTACGTTTTTATTGCGATACCTATTTTTTTCCTTCGCAACATTACAGATAGTTATAATTTCAAAATCACAATGGACCGTATCATCTGTGTAACAAATTGAGTACAGATTACAGATATTTTTTTATCTCTTAACCTTTACAAAAAAAACAAATGCATATGAAATCGAATCATCTGTAAAACTACTATCATTTCGATTAAATGATAGATTATAACTATAACTAAGCGTTTTCATTTCTTTCACTCTGAACAAAAACTGCAGCGTTAACCATTTTCTAAGAATGTCAATAGTTTGTATAACCGTTACACAAACTATTGACATTTTACTATAACGCAATCCATTTACCAGTTTTTATTCCTATGTTAAAACAGTTTTAAATGCACTTTATATTTTTTGGTTGCACAAATAGTTTTAAAAAATCCGTTAAAATATGTCGAATGTGGCACTAAAAGATCGGGGTAGTACGTCTGAACGGACCAAAAAGAATGGACCGTAGTCCATTCGGCCGTAATCAAAAATCGTCTACGTCTCAACGGACCGGGCATAAAATATTGTTAACAAATGTATACATGGAGTACATTCGAGTGCAAAAGTTATAAATTGAAATACATACTTAAGTCTTTATTTTTTTCTTAAATTTGTATTATTTTCTTTCTAAAAACAATGCTCTACACTCTCTGCCTACCCCATTAGGGACCTGGCGTGAAGATACATATATACAGACATATATTAAAATAATCAACCACTTAAATATATTGACAAAAAATACCCGGTCAAGTGCGTGTTAGGCCACGCGCAGTGTTGTGTTCCGTTATTTTTAGGTTTGATTAATGTAAAAATTAAAGCAAAATTGGCTTCGGGTAGGAATCGAACCTGCGACCTCAGGATAACCAGTCCAGCCGCTTTACCACTAAGCTACCGAACGGGTAGCTTAGTGGTAAAGCGGTGGGACTTCGGTAGCTTAGTGGTAAAGCGGTTAGACTGAAAAAATTGAAGTCAAATTTTTCTTTCCGTTTTTTACTTTAATTTCTAAAGTTCACTCGGATGTGTTATTGCGAAAAATAAGTAGTACAATTGATTAATGTAATGAAAAAATATAATAGGTAGGAGAAAAAGTCTTTTCGCATTATAGTATGTATGAACTTGTAATAAAATCTCTTTGGCTGTAGTATTTGTATCTGGCTGGTTTTGGTATCATTGAAAGTTAAAATTTTAAAGAACATAATTCCAAATTCAAATTAGGCCAATGTGTGATTTTCATTTGTTTTTCGTACTGTCAAGATGAGTGAATCTAATGAAGAAATTCGATACATTTTAAAATTTTACTACAAAAAAGGTAAAAATGCAACGCAAGTAGCGAAAAAATATTGCGATGTTTATGGACCTAGTGCAGTGTCTGTGAGAGTAGCACAAATTTGGTTTAAGCGTTTTCAATCCGGAAATTTTGATGTCAAAGATGCACCTCGCTCTGGTCGCCCTATTACGGATAAAATGGATGCCATTTTTGAAAAAAGTGGAGCAAGATCGATATCAGTAGTTACGACGTAGCTGAAGAACTGAGAATTGATCACAAAACAGTTTTGGCGCATTTGAAAAAAGCTGGGTACAAAAAAGCTCGATATTTGGGTACCTCACGAGCTCACTGAAAGAAACCTAATGAACCGTGTACTCGTTTGTGATTCTTTATTACGACGTAATGAAACCGAATCATTTTTGAAGAAGCTGATAACTGGTGATGAATATTGGATCACGTACGACAAGAACGTGCGATAAAGGTCGTGGTCAAAGGCCGGTCAGGCTTCACAGACTGTGGCGAAACCCGGGTTAACTCGCAATAAGGTGATGTTGTGTGTGTGGTGGGATTGGAAGGGCATTATTCATTATGAGCTATTACCACCAGGCAGGACTATCGATTCTGAACTCTACTGCGAACAACTGATGAGATTAAAGCAAGAAGTTGAGAGAAAGCGGCCGGAATTGATCAACAGAAGGGGTGTGGTGTTTCATCATGATATCGCTAGACCTCACACATCTATAGCCACTCAGCAAAATTAAGAGAGTTTGGCTGGGAGGTGTTAATGCATCCGCCGTATAGTCCTGACCTTGCACCTTCAGATTTCCATCTGTTTTTGTCTCTTCAGAATTCTTTATGCAATGTTAGGTTAACATCACGAGAGGACTGCCAAATCCACTTGTCGCAGTATTTTGATGAGAAGTCCCAAAATTTTTATAGCAATGGGATCATGTCCCTACCTACAAGATGGCAAAAGGTTATCGAACAAAATGGTACATACATACTTTAGTTAAATTTAAATAAACTATATTAAAAAATGTTTTTTAATTATCTTAAAAAATGCGAAGAAACTTTTTCCCCAACCTTATATAAATATTTCCTATGGAGTTGTTCAAAACTTTCGAGTATTATACTATGGTGGACTATTACTATATATATTACTCGCAAACTTGTAAAGCCAACTTAGGTGTGATAATTTTCCTTTTAATTTCGATATATGTAGCTACTACTGCCGCAACGTTTGAATTTCTACCAACAACCGTTTAGTTGGTAGAAGGGGGGGGGACACTTGACTCTAACGAAAATTGCCAATTTAAAGCTTAATAAGTCACGAACAGTTAACTAAATCCAAAAATGATGTAAGCACACCCCTAACATTTTTGAAAGACCTATTCAACGATATCCTACACACCTACACTTTATAAAAAAATAAAAAAATACCCTATTTAATTTTATTTTTCATGTTTTTATTATACTACTTTGTCGGCGTGATTAAGGTGTACACTTGTGCCAAATTTCAAGTCTCTAGTACCAATATTTTTTGCGCTAAACCGCAGACGGACGGACAGACAGACAGACGGACATGGCGAAATAATAAGGGTTCCTTGTTTACTCCGGAACCTTAAAAAACACTGATTGCATATTATTATGAACCTTCTTTTCGCCACTCCTCTGACGTAACAGATAAACTGCCTGCTTGTGATTGGTTGATAAGAAAGAGTCATTGTTGAGTTAGGTACCTGAAGTCGTGCCAACTAGAAACGAAGATGTTAACGATTTTGTGTACTTTGATTACAACTATTAGATTAAATACTACTTTAAGTATATAAATATTTTGTAGTGTAAATTTATAAACCATACGACTGTTACGCTTGTATGCGACTGTACTTTTAAATTATTTTATGACCGGGCCGATGGGACGTAGAGGTTTTTTGATTACGGCCGAAAGGACTACGGTCCATTCTTTTTGGTCCGTTCAGACGTAGTACCCAAGATTGACCCGAAATTAAAGACTTAGGTACTATACTAAGTAGTTTTTAGAAGCTATAGTCGTTAAATTAATACTGTCTATATCAAATACGTAAGTATCTATTCTGTGGTTTTTATAATAATAGTAACTAGCTGACCCGACAATAAAATCTTTTATCTCTGAAGAGAGTTATAACGGGGCAATACATTTTCCATATTCAAACCACATGATGGTTTCTTTCTTCATTTTCGTATTTTCACACTTATTTTTTCTGTAACTCAAAGAATGCATAAATTCTTTTATCTCTGAAGAGAGTTATAACGGGGTAATACATTTTCCATATACAAACCACATGATGGTATAATTCTTCCTTTTCGTATTTTCACACTTATTTTTGCTGTAACTCAAAGAATGCGTAAAGACCACGGAGCTCAACGCGAATTCCATCTTAATAAACTAATGATTATTATTACCTATTCGTTCTATCCTCCTCCGTTTCCCATAAAGTCATGACCTCACATCGAACGTAAACAAGAAAGTGCGGTATAAATATGGCCCCGATGGACAATCCAGGGCACTGTGTCATTGTCGACAGGACGCGGTCAGGATATGGCGCTTAGTATGCACCGGATGATGTCACCCATCCTGCATTTATGATTCCTACAATAGTGCACGTACCTACTATAACTCAAAGTACCTATATAATTTTTTTAATGTTAGGAAGGTGGCAAATAAGCTTGCAGCTCACATTGATGTTAAGTGATGACTGCAGGCTAAGGACATTTAAAAATGCCTAAAAACTAAAAAACTCTAATAAAAAAAAATCGGTTGTTGGTAAGATATCAATAGATGTCGTTCACCGATTCTGAATCGATTAAATCAAAACGGGAAAGATAAATTCGACGCTCGTAAGTGGGCTTTGGTAGCTTAGGTAGGTAGGTAGTCGATAAGCTTCTAGTCTGGTTATCCTGTGGTCGCAGGTTCGATGTTTCCGCTTCATGGACTATTTCATGCAAAGTTTAAATTTATATAAATAAGAAAAGGGGGCTTTGGTAGCTTAGTCGTTAAACGGCTAGACTGGTTATCCTGTGGTCGCAGGTTCGATCCCTGCCCGAAGTAAATTAATCGTTCCATTTTTTCTTCCATTTAAATTCACTCGTATGTGTAATGTGTAATTGGGACTAAAAATATGGGTACCTACGTATAGTTTGCTAAGCCTGATATGATTCTTTTTTTTTGTCGGGCTTTGTGTAGGCATCCTGTCTTGAGACGGAACTAGTCCACTTCACCGGGCAATCGGCGAGCGCAGAAGGCGTTCCAGCCTAAATCATTGATATACAAAAAACTTTTTTGGGTTTTTTGTATATCACTGGCCTAAATACAAGTTAGCGCAACTGCCTAAGGGTGACCCGTGCGGCCGTGCCTCGGCTTAGGACATTGCGGAGATGAAAAGATTCCGTATGTTTTATAATATGACTCAAATTACTGATTCTGATTTTGAATCATCATCAATAACGGAAGCAGAAGGAACAAGTGCAAGTGCGTATATTTAGTATAGCCCGTGCCAAACACTTAGGTGTGAACATACTCGTAGATTATAAATTACAGGTGTGAACGTTGTGAATAAGTACAGTCAACAGCTTGTCGATACCTTGTCATCAAAAAAACCTGCTAACAAATAATTTTATCACTTGCATTTAACCAAGTGTAAATGAGACAAAGCAGTAAGTACTTTTCATTGGCAAAGATTATACAGCATCATAGAGCAACACCGGAGGGGAGTAGCCATATGCAGGCTTTCCCCTCTGTCAAAGTACAAGCCCAAATGGGCCTATACCTGTCGCCTAGATGTTTAAATGTGTGTGTTAAATTGTTTCTGTATTTTGTTAAAGTCAAGGTGTGAGTTTCGTAGTAATAGACGATTTTTGTAGTGTGCGTGTGTGTCGCACGCATTTCCCCCCGCAAAAAATAACAGATTGAACGATGATTGAACAAAAAATGAACGATGTTTTGCATCGGTAATACACGCTATGGCTACTCCCCTCCGGTCCGCCGCGACCGGTGGGCCGCGTTGCTCTATGACTTAAAAGTACGAAACGGACGAGATAACGTCCTAAACGAAGGCATTTTAGTTAGGCGGTCGGCCCCCTGGTCTACCATCTATCTATCCGGAACACGATTGTGCTGATTATTGTGCTACCAATTGGCGACAGATAGATTAAAATTGTCCGTGCACCCACTAGCTTAACCCACTAGTGGGTGGAGGGGTAATTCCTATTTACCCGTGCACCCATTGGCTTAACCCACTGGTGGGTGGAGGGGTAATTTCTTTTTCCCCTTGCACCAACTGGCTTAACCCACTGGTGGGTGGGGCGGTAATTCCTATTTACCCGTGCACTTACTGGCTTAATCCACTGGTGGGTGGAGGAGTAATTCCTGTTTACCCGTGCACCCACTGGCTTAACCCACTGGTGGGTGTAGGTGTAATTCCTATTTACCCAGGCACCCACTGGCTTTACCCACTGGTGGGTGGAGGAGTAATTCCTATTTACCCGTGCACCCACTGGCTTAACCCACTGGTGGGTGGAGGAGTAATTCCTATTTACCCGTGCACCCACTGGCTTAACCCACTGGTGGGTGTAGGTGTAATTCCTATTTACTTGTGCACCCACTGCATCAAGGTTGGAATTAAATATCGATAAACGTTGTCGATAATAATAATATGAAAAAAAAACATGTTATGTCATTGTGAAAAATATATTTTATGTCAATTACTAATTAACCCAAACCACGATGATTATGGAAATAATGGAAAACCACAGATCACGGAAAACACTACACTGAAACTAAGTATATCACCACTGGCCACTGGATATACCTACTATGAATGTATAAAAAAAGAATACAAATTCATTTTATTGCCTGCAGCTCTAATCAATATATCTGCAAACAAAACAGCAGTAGCAAATAAAACCAACGAACTAGCAGCTAATGAAGTCAAAAGTCAAGCTCGAAATCTCTTTGGTAATAGACCAGGTACCAAGCGAAAAAACATGTTTGCTGATTTTATAGTATCTGAGAGTGAAGATGAGATTCCAGAAATTCAGCCTAAAGTATTTGGATTTCAAAAGAAAGCAGATACCAAACGTCGAGACAGCACGGCCTCCCGAGGTTTACGTGAACAGTCTCCAGCGTCCAATACGACTGATTATAGGACGAACACCGTTAACTCTTTGTTTATATCATTTCGCATTAACACATGCTTGTGAAATATATTTTATTTTTTTTGCCTAACTAGCATAGTTGGTAATAGATGGCGCTGCTGCTACCATAAAGCAATGCAATAGATGTGAAGGAAAGATTTGACAAATCGGGCAGGGCTTCAGTAGCTCAATTGGAAGAGCGGCTGGACTAGATTCCCAGTAGGTCGCGAGTTCGAGCCTCGCCTGAAGTCAAATTTTTCTTTCCATTTTTCTTTAAAAAAATAAAATATATTTCACAAGCATGTGTTAATGCGAAATGATATAAACAATTATTAAGGGTAAAAGCGACTTCTTTACGATATTCAATAAATTGAAAAGTCTATTATATCGGTTGCCTAACTAGCATAGTTGGTAATAGATGGCGCTGCTGCTACCATAAAGCAATGCAATAGATGTAAAGGAAAGATTTGACAAATCGGGCAGGGCTTCAGTAGCTCAATTGGAAGAGCGGCTGGACTAGATTCCCAGTAGGTCGCGAGTTCGAGCCTCGCCTGAAGTCAAATTTTCTTCCCATTTTTCTTTAAAAAAATAAAATACCGTTAACTCTTATTCTCTTAAATTCTTTCAAAGTTCTTTCTGAATTCGAAATTCGCTGTCGTGATATTTACGTAAACTTAGGCACATTAAGGACAGGAAAGTTGACATTCTTGTAAATACCACCACGATTTGTGGCTTTATTCCATGGAGAATAGTGATGTCACCATTGGCTCACAACTGGCTGAACTATGGAAAATAAAGCTATTAGTATCTAGCTAACTTATTTTTTTTCCTTGTTCCTCCTAACCTAATATAAGTAGATATATATAGTAATATAAAAAAATAAAAATCAATATTTGTTCGCTTTGTTGCTAAAACTTGAGAACGGCTGGACCGCATTAGCTAATTTTGGTTTTGAATTAATTTTGGAAGTCCAGGGAAGGTTTAAAAGGTGAGTAAATATGATAAAAATTAGGAATACTTATACCTATGGCCTCGTTTTAACTTACGGAGGCAGTGGAACTCTACTAAATAGCACATGCTGAGTTAGGACCAATTTGTATTAGTGTAGTTTTACTTGTTTGTCACATATATTTCTCTTCTTACTTGTTTTGTTACATTGATACAAATAAATGTTCTTTCTTCTTCTTCTTTAAGTATATTTCAGACTACGACATTGAATAATTTGTCAAAGATTTGACAGTATAAGCTTTTTATATGGAAAGAAATGTTGCTTTTACCAGAGAATATGTAATAATACGTACCTAGTATCATTCTCATTCTCGATACAATGTTAGCCGTAGTAGTCGTAGTCTGAAATAAATTTAGTAGAGTTCCACTACCTCTGTGGTAATTATAACGAGGCCATATAGGTTAGGTAGGTATCCATATGCTTGCTGCACATCAATATTATCGCCTTAGGGCTACAGCACATATTAGACAAGACTGTCTAAAGACAGTTGTGTCTCGCACAGACACGTCTGTCTTTAGACAGTTGTGTCTGTGCCATGCCGCACACGTTAGACAAGACTGTCTAAAGACTGACTTGTAGGGATGGGCATCGTTATTATGCTAAGCGGGAAAATGCCCGGTGTTTTGGGTATTCATTTTTTAAGTTCGATTATAAAGCGAAAATAAAAATGGGACTGTATTATTTATATTACTGCATTCAAATATATTTTACTATGGAATACTAAGTCTTTATTGGAGGTGAAATAAGAGAACATGTTACAGATATTGTCTATACTTATTAACCGACCTCAAAAAAGGAAACGGATTCGACAGTATTAAATACGCAATAAATGGATCTATGGTATTTAGTACTTTCTAAATCTTATTATTATCTTAAAAATTCGTAACAGTTAGCTACTGGGTAGGTATATGTATTATGTTTATTCCGTCTAACTCAGAACATTTAATTCTGAGTTTTTTTATGTAATGAAGGTGACAAACAAGCATGCAGTTCACATTGATGTTAAGTGATGACTGCTGCCTATAGACATCTTCACAAAATGAGAGGTCAAAATACAGATCTATTGGCACTCCCGAGACCTATAGTTGTTATGTCTCTTTGATAGTTATATATTAGTTACACCTTAACATTTAACCATCATTTTCATTTTTATATTGTAAACGGGATGCCGTAATGCGACGGCCGAAACGTCGAGTGTCAAGGTAAATACTTCGATTAAAAATAGTACGCGATTAAGTCCCGTTTACAATATAAAAATATGAATACAAATCTTGAAAGTTTAAAACAATTAATCATCATTTTGTCCAAAATAATACTTACCTTTACCTGCATGTGTTTTGTCATGGTTTTCGATCATGTGACGTAATAATTATATTAGCAATCCGCCCTGTCTGGGTGCAATGTAGGCACTAAAATGGTGTATTTATGGAACCATTATCTATCATTTATTATTCAACCTTAAATAGGTTTTTTTTTTCCTCTTAGTAATATGTTTATACCAGCTAGCTCAGAAATTCTATTATATTCTAAGTAATATATTCAGAATTTTGGAATATATTCGGTTCATTTTTCTATCCAACACTTACAAAAAATCTTTATTTTCTTTTTATATCATTAATGTGATAATTTTACTGGAAAATACCATAACAGAATTATTAAAAATAATTCTTATTAACAGTTCAAATATACTGTTGTTTCAAAAGACTAATTTAAAAAAAATACTTATATTCCCGCCCAAGGGCGGGAAGTAATCGATGCGTTTATTGCCCATCTCTACGCTAGGCAGTATTTTAGTTGGTGTGCGTACCCGCACACACTCAAAGGGATGTGTTGAAAAGCCTGCCCGCCCAAAACTAAAATGCAGTAACAGCAAAATCTGCATTTCGAGAAAAAGCTTCTAAAGTTTAAAATTATTAATATACACTCAGCGGCACGGAATCTTGGCCAAACTAATAACATGCGATAACAAATTTTTAAGTGTGTCTAACTTTGTTGTTATTGTACAAGTGGGTAGAAATAATGTTTACGTTAATCCTAAGAGGGTAATTAACTAAGCTGAAGTGCAGTTTCGTTTGGGTTCTGAAGTTTAGTTGAACCGTGTCATTTATCCGACGAACTCTACGTTTTGAATTGTATTCTGGAATTGGATAGTGTTAAGTTGCCGAAGATCTTTGGTTTTACTTTTTTTAAAGAAAAATGGAAAGAAAAATTTGACTTCAGGCGAGGCTCGAACTCGCGACCTACTGGGAATCTAGTCCAGCCGCTCTTCCAATTGAGCTACTGAAGCCCTGCCCGATTTGTCGAATTTTTCCTTCACATCTATTGCATTGCTTTATGGTAGCAGTAGCGCCATCTATTACCAACTATGCTAGTTAGGCAACCGATATAATAGACTTTTCAGTTTATTGAATATCGTAAAGAAGTCGCTTTTACCCTTAATAATTGTTTGATATTATTTCGCATTAACACATGCTTGTGAAATATATTTTACTTTTTTTAAAGAAAAATGGAAAGAAAAATTTGACTTCAGGCGAGGCTCGAACTCGCGACCTACTGGGAATCTAGTCCAGCCGCTCTTCCAATTGAGCTACTGAAGCCCTGCCCGATTTGTCGAATTTTTCCTTCACATCTATTGCATTGCTTTATGGTAGCAGTAGCGCCATCTATTACCAACTATGCTAGTTAGGCAACCGATATAATAGACTTTTCAGTTTATTGAATATCGTAAAGAAGTCGCTTTTACCCTTAATAATTGTTTGATATTATTTCGCATTAACACATGCTTGTGAAATATATTTTACTTTTTTTAAAGAAAAATGGAAAGAAAAATTTGACTTCAGGCGAGGCTCGAACTCGCGACCTACTGGGAATCTAGTCCAGCCGCTCTTCCAATTGAGCTACTGAAGCCCTGCCCGATTTGTCGAATTTTTCCTTCACATCTTTTTCTTTAAAAAAAGTAAAATATATTTCACAAGCATGTGTTAATGCGAAATAATATCAAACAATTATTAAGGGTAAAAGCGACTTCTTTACGATATTCAATAAACTGAAAAGTCTATTATATCGGTTGCCTAACTAGCATAGTTGGTAATAGATGGCGCTACTGCTACCATAAAGCAATGCAATAGATGTGAAGGAAAAATTCGACAAATCGGGCAGGGCTTCAGTAGCTCAATTGGAAGAGCGGCTGGACTAGATTCCCAGTAGGTCGCGAGTTCGAGCCTCGCCTGAAGTCAAATTTTTCTTTCCATTTTTCTTTAAAAAAAGTAAAATATATTTCACAAGCATGTGTTAATGCGAAATAATATCAAACAATTATTAAGGGTAAAAGCGACTTCTTTACGATATTCAATAAACTGAAAAGTCTATTATATCGGTTGCCTAACTAGCATAGTTGGTAATAGATGGCGCTACTGCTACCATAAAGCAATGCAATAGATGTGAAGGAAAAATTCGACAAATCGGGCAGGGCTTCAGTAGCTCAATTGGAAGAGCGGCTGGACTAGATTCCCAGTAGGTCGCGAGTTCGAGCCTCGCCTGAAGTCAAATTTTTCTTTCCATTTTTCTTTAAAAAAAGTAAAATATATTTCACAAGCATGTGTTAATGCGAAATAATATCAAACAATTATTAAGGGTAAAAGCGACTTCTTTACGATATTCAATAAACTGAAAAGTCTATTATATCGGTTGCCTAACTAGCATAGTTGGTAATAGATGGCGCTACTGCTACCATAAAGCAATGCAATAGATGTGAAGGAAAAATTCGACAAATCGGGCAGGGCTTCAGTAGCTCAATTGGAAGAGCGGCTGGACTAGATTCCCAGTAGGTCGCGAGTTCGAGCCTCGCCTGAAGTCAAATTTTTCTTTCCATTTTTCTTTAAAAAAAGTAAAATATATTTCACAAGCATGTGTTAATGCGAAATAATATCAAACAATTATTAAGGGTAAAAGCGACTTCTTTACGATATTCAATAAACTGAAAAGTCTATTATATCGGTTGCCTAACTAGCATAGTTGGTAATAGATGGCGCTACTGCTACCATAAAGCAATGCAATAGATGTGAAGGAAAAATTCGACAAATCGGGCAGGGCTTCAGTAGCTCAATTGGAAGAGCGGCTGGACTAGATTCCCAGTAGGTCGCGAGTTCGAGCCTCGCCTGAAGTCAAATTTTTCTTTCCATTTTTCTTTAAAAAAAAGTAAAATATATTTCACAAGCATGTGTTAATGCGAAATAATATCAAACAATTATTAAGGGTAAAAGCGACTTCTTTACGATATTCAATAAACTGAAAAGTCTATTATATCGGTTGCCTAACTAGCATAGTTGGTAATAGATGGCGCTACTGCTACCATAAAGCAATGCAATAGATGTGAAGGAAAAATTCGACAAATCGGGCAGGGCTTCAGTAGCTCAATTGGAAGAGCGGCTGGACTAGATTCCCAGTAGGTCGCGAGTTCGAGCCTCGCCTGAAGTCAAATTTTTCTTTCCATTTTTCTTTAAAAAAAGTAAAATATATTTCACAAGCATGTGTTAATGCGAAATAATATCAAACAATTATTAAGGGTAAAAGCGACTTCTTTACGATATTCAATAAACTGAAAAGTCTATTATATCGGTTGCCTAACTAGCATAGTTGGTAATAGATGGCGCTACTGCTACCATAAAGCAATGCAATAGATGTGAAGGAAAAATTCGACAAATCGGGCAGGGCTTCAGTAGCTCAATTGGAAGAGCGGCTGGACTAGATTCCCAGTAGGTCGCGAGTTCGAGCCTCGCCTGAAGTCAAATTTTTCTTTCCATTTTTCTTTAAAAAAAGTAAAATATATTTCACAAGCATGTGTTAATGCGAAATAATATCAAACAATTATTAAGGGTAAAAGCGACTTCTTTACGATATTCAATAAACTGAAAAGTCTATTATATCGGTTGCCTAACTAGCATAGTTGGTAATAGATGGCGCTACTGCTACCATAAAGCAATGCAATAGATGTGAAGGAAAAATTCGACAAATCGGGCAGGGCTTCAGTAGCTCAATTGGAAGAGCGGCTGGACTAGATTCCCAGTAGGTCGCGAGTTCGAGCCTCGCCTGAAGTCAAATTTTTCTTTCCATTTTTCTTTAAAAAAAGTAAAATATATTTCACAAGCATGTGTTAATGCGAAATAATATCAAACAATCTTTGGTTTTATTGTGATAAATTAACATCTAAAGTTGCCTAAGGATACATAAAAATGCCTTTGTCACCAAGTCAGGTAGCACAAGCAGTGACATTAGTCGAACAAGGGATGACCCATCGTGAAGTGGCTACTATCCTTAACGTACCACGTTCTTCGATGCAATATGCACTTAAACGGTACCAAGAGACTGGCCGCTACACACGCAGACCAAGTAGTGGTGGAGTACGTTGCACGTCAGCTCGTGACGACCGCTTTATTGCATTAGAAATTTTAAGAAATCGCTTCCTTACCGCTGTTGAGATCCGACAGCGGCTTCAAATGTCAAGGAACGTAAATGTTAGTGAGCGTACGGTGAAAAGACGTATGGAGGAACGTGATTTAAGAGCAAGAAGACCAGCCCGTGGCCCACAGCTTCTCCCACAACATAGAGCAGCTCGACTTCTATTCGCCCGCGAACATGCTAACTGGTGTCATGAACAATGGGCAAGGGTTTTGTTTACGGACGAGTGCAGGATCGCTTTAAATGCACCTGATGGTCGACAACGTGTGTGGAGAAGGAAAGGTGAACGATATCTGGCAATAACTACCACTCCGATCTATCGAGCGATCAGTTTGATCAGTTTGGCAGCTAAAGTGTATGGGAAAGTCTTAGAAAGAAGAATGAAAGAGAAGTCCGACGGGTTGTTGTGGGATGCACAGGGTGGTTTCAGAACTGGAAGAGGATGTATGGATCAAGTTTTCTCCCTCCGCAACATCGTAGAGAAGCATCTTGCTGTGAGCCAGAAGGTTTTCTGCGGTTTTGTGGATTTGGAGAAGGCGTTTGATAGGGTATTACGAAAGGAGCTGTGGGACATTTTGCCAGAGTATGGTATTGATGGCAGTCTGCTCCGTGCAATACAGTCCACGTATGTGGGCTGTCAAGCATGTGTGCGGGTAGATGGTAACATGTCACCCTGGTTTGATGTTAACATCGGTGACAAACAGTTGCGTGCTTTCGTCTAGGCTGTTTATTATATATCTGGACAAATGCCTCCAGAGGGTGAAGTTGATGGATGTGGGAGTGCGTATGGGTGACTTAGTGGTGAACTGTCTGCTTTACGCAGATGAGGCGGTAATTGTTAGCTCTACACCATCTGGGCTACAAGCACTAGTCACAGTCATGAAAGAGGATTGTATGGAGAAAGGCTTACAATTGAATGTGGATAAAACTAAAGTATTAGTATTTGAAAGAGATGAACAGAGAACAAATGCAAGGGTAGTAGTAGATGATGCAGTGTTAGAACAGGTTGATGAAATTGTATATCTTGGATGTGCTTTTAGCAAGGATGGTAGGTACACCACTGACATAGAAAGAAGAGTGCTTGCTGGGAATTGCGTGAATGGAGCGTTGGGTAAGCTGCTAGAATCGAAACATCTCAGCCAGCGGGCTCGACTAGCCGTATATAATGCTGTACTTACTCCAACGCTTTTATATGGAAGCGAGAGCTGGGTATGCAGGAAAGAGCATGAAAGTAAGTTGAACGCGGTCGAGATGAGATCTTTGCGCAAGATCTGCGGTGTATCACTCACCGATCGCGTTCGTAATGAAGATGTAAGAAAGAGACTTTGTGTGAATGATAGTATCGGTGTAAAAATGAAAAAAGGCATGCTCCGATGGTTCGGGCATATAGAAAGAATGTCGAATGAGCGAATGACTAAACAGATATACAATGCGAATGTGGATGGTTGCAGAGGCCCAGGAAGACCAAGGCTGACCTACCATGACCAAATAGGTCGAGTTCTGTCTGATGGTGGGGTCAAAAGTCTTAGGAATCGGCGTGCATGTATGAAGAGAATGATGAAGGTAGACGAGGCACGAGAGGTTTGTCAGAACCGGGATGTCTGGCGCTCTACACTCTCTGCCTACCCCGTTAGGGACCTGGCGTGAAGATACATACAACTACCACTCCAACAGTGAGTTTTGGCGGAGGCTCTATAATGGTATGGGGTGGCGTTAGTTCTGATGCACGTACAGAATTGGTGATCATCAATAACGCTCTAACTGCAACACGATACGTCGAGGATATCCTTCAAGAACACGTTCTACCCTTTGCAGGGTTTATTGGGTATAACCAATTCATTTTAATGCATGATAATGCACGTCCACACGTCGCTCATATCGTAAATGAGTACCTTCAAGAGGTTGGTATTCAAAAATTACAGTGGCCAGCTCGCAGCCCCGACTTAAATCCAATAGAGCACATTTGGGATAAGCTAAAAAGAACAATTAAAACAGCATCGAACCCACCACAATCTCTTAGTCAGCTTCAAGATGCTGCACTGACTGCTTGGCGCGACTTATCGCAAGTAGACATCAGAAATGTCATCCAAAGCATGCCAGACCGAATGCAGGCGGTCATAAGGGCTAGAGGAGGAAACACGAGATATTAAAAAGTACAAGATGATATCACAGATCAAACAGTTTTTAATTACTAGTGCTCAAAACTGCAGTGTTTAAATTTATGTAAATGTGATTTTGCGATTAAAACGTCATTACAAATTAAAAAAAACATTATTGATGAGTAAAAATGATTTAAAACGTTAATTGGATGAACAAAGATCAAAATAAGCCTAAATTTGGAGTGTAAACTAAAAAAAACTGAAATTCTCAGTAATTTCATACTTGGCCAAGTTTCCGTGCCGCTCAGTGTATAAACATTAAATTATTACATATGTATGTATATATGTATAAAGTAGGTCGAAAATATGAAAAATGAACAAATTATGCAATTTAAATTAATACGAAAAATATCTTTGACCAGTGTTAGATAATATGTATATACTACTTTAGAGAATGGAATGGACACTTCGACGTGATAGAGTTCCAATGAACGAGCTCGAAGGCGTGAATAGTGTGAACACCTACGTGTTCGTGTTACCTGTTTTACCTGCCAGTAAATGGTTATTGGTTTTAACTTTATCTTATGTAAACTGTTATCATGTTCCGGGTAGATGGTAATATACAGTGGTAGAGCTTCAGTGATGGAACTTCAGGGCGTACGAGCACCACGGCATTTCCCAATTTACATTTCCTTAAATGGTACTGTAAGCGAAAATAGTATGTAAGCAATGTGGGTGTCAATGTCAGGGTTCCTTGAGGTGATAATTACGAAAATGGTATCTCCTTTCAAATCGAAGAAGGCGGACATAATTTCATAATTATATTACCATCTACCCGGAATCATATTGGCATCAATATGATATGGATTTCAATGTCACAGTTTCTTGAGGTGCAGATTTTTCAAATCCAAGATGGCGGACAGATTTTTTTTATTTTTCTAAGCGTCTTAACTTCAAGGTTTTTTGCGGTGCTGATTACGAAAATGCCATCCGTTTTCAGATCCAAGAAGGCGGACAGATTTTTTTTACAATATGTTATATGGTTACGAAAATGGCATCATCTGAAAAATGAAGACATTTCCGGAATCAGCACCCCAAGAAACCTCGAGATCGACACCTATATCACAATTTGGAAACATAATAATGTCCACCATCTTGGATCTAAAAAAAGATGTCATTTTCGTAATCAGCACCCGAAGAAACCTCGAAATTGACACCCATATCACAATTTGGAAAAATAATTATGTCCGCCATCTTGGATACCAAAAAAGATATCATTTTCATAATCAGCACCCCAAGAAATCTCAAATTAGACACCCATATCACAATTTGAAAAAAAAACTGTCCGTTTTTTAGGTCTGAAAACGGATGCCATTTTCTTAATCAGCACCCCAAGAAACCACAAAATTTACACCCATCATTAAAGGCTATCCATTACCTTTACGTACCTATTCATATTACTAGCATAATATTTGCGTGCCTTCAAGCTCTATCATTGAAGCTCTACCACCGTACATTACGACTATCACTGAACGGCAGGTATATTGTACAAAGCGTTGGTGCTGAGCGAGCTCTACCATTAATTTCCAATTAATTCGAAATTTCGCATAATTTAGTCATTAAACATAGGTATTATGGTAAAAACTAATTCGCAGTAAAAATATTATTGATATATTATTGGCAGCTACTGAAAGAACCTTCTATCCAAATTAATAATTCATAAAATCCGGCGAAATACCACATGAAACACATGTGGTATTTCGCCGGATGTGGCTTCAATTTAGCTTTGAATCTTTACCAGTTTTTAGCAAAGTCGTATTCTTTGCGGTAGTTTCGCCGAAAAAAACAAATTAAAAGTACAAAAAGTGATCGTAGCAACAAATTAATTAATTTAGTAGATTGGTCTTGAAATGGGCGTATATAATACATAGTAATCTTAAAATCGTAAATTTGGTTGTTACTGCACTTTGGGCTCGGGAGCGCAGAATCGAGTCAGTCTTGTCGCTATCGTGTCTAACGGTCGTTTAGACCAGTGATTCCCAAAGTGGTCTATATCGACCCCTGGGGGTCTATGACAAACTGAAAGGGGTCGGCGTCAGCGAAAAAAAAATTTGGGGTCCATGAAACGAAAATGGGGGTCCACGATAATGGATCTCAACACATACACTGATAGTAACAATTTACTTGCATCATACCAGTGATTCCCAAAGTGGTCTATGGTAGACTCGATGGGGGTCTACGTAGGCGTGAATAAAAATTGGAAATATCGGAATGTGATATAAATGTAGCAAGGACGGGGGTCCACAGAAACCAGAAAAAATTGTAAAGGGTCTATAAGAAAAAACTGTTTGGGAACCTCTGGTTTAGACGTTTTTGTCTGTTAGACGTCTTGTTCGAAGTGTGCGCACCGCCATAAGCTCTGTGATGCGTTAGTCTGTCTTTAGACTGTCTTGTCTAATATGTGCGGTAGCCCTTAATCATCTTCTTGGTCTTACTTGTCTTCATAAATAGCAGCTGATATTAAAATGGAAGGCGAATTTCGTACACAAAACTCTCAATTACTTTTTACCGCTGAAAACGTTCATCACGATACGATGACTCATACACACACGTGTTTCCATACATTGAACAATATTGTCTTATGTTTGTTTCCAAATCTTTGTTTGCCAAGGTTGAAGCTTGCTCCCATTAGGCCTTGGAAATCGATAAGTTGCCGTATTATGATGTCTATAGATTAATCGGACGGCGCTCTTTAACGGGTGGAATCAATTTCGTGGATTTGCTCGAACTTTTTAAGGTTAGATTATATTGTGAAGCTTTGCTATCAGTAAAGCAGTAGACAAACAGTAGGATCGGTAATTTTTTTAACAAAATTTTACAATAACGAACAGATTACAAATTTATTTAAATTTACAAATTTTACAAAAAGTTAAAGTAAGAAATGGATGTACCTTAAATTTTACATTAAGAACTAGCTGACCCGGAAAACTTCGTATTCCTTCAGAATGAAATAATGTGTCGAAGGTTTGATAGATACGGACTATTTGTATGGGAAAATAAAATTGTGGTTTTTACCATTTCCCTTCAATTTCTTCCTACTTTCTTACCTTTTAAACCTTCCCTAGACTTCCAAAAATCATTCGAAACCATAATTAGCCAAATCGGTCCAGCTGTTCTCGAGTTTTAGCGAGATTAACGAACAGCAATAGATTTTTATGTATATAAGATAAGATAACTTTAACAAATATTTTAATGCAACCGAACCTTAAAATTTTCGCATCTATACTTTTTTTTATGTAATGGAAGTGGCAAACAAGCATGCAGTTCACATTGATGTTAAGTGATGTCTGCAGCCTATAGACGCCCACACAAAGACCAAGGTCAAAATGCAGATGCGTTACCACTCCTTAGGCCAAAGGTGTTACGCCTCTGTGCCGGAAATCACAGGGCCATACATTACCACCTGACCGGAACAGGATAGGGCTGAGCACTACCATTTAGCGGCACGTATATTAGGTAATGCGATGGTGCCTACGCCCACGAGCTCCGTCACTGGAGCTCTACCCCCAGTTTGGGGCTATACCAACTACCAGTGGTTCTACATTGAGTATAACAAACAGCCGAGTTATTAACAAATGAATATTATTAATTATATTTGTAGCAGCCACTCATAAACTTAATTACATTACAGTAATCACTCATGAGTTAATTATATTACAGTCACGTGATATCGTTGTATCTAATTCCGTTGTAATCCTTCAAATTACCGTAGAGGCTTATGTTTTCGTCACTTAATTAATGTTGTTGTACTTTGAATAATAATATAATTATGTTAAAAAATGAACAGTAAGTACCTACATAAAAATCATAACGTACTATTTTATAAACAAATTGAATAAAAACAAATGTAAAGCCACACACTTTCAAACAAAAAAAAAATATCCAAATCGGTACAGGCGTTTTCAAATTATCGCTGAACATACATAAAAAAAAGATCCGGACGAATTGGAAACTTCCTTTTTTTTGAAGTCGGTTAATAAAAAAACGCTTACACTCACAGCCCCACACTAGGTATAAACCTGTGTCGTGGGTGCCGTTGTACACACACAACACATAACAAACACCCAGACCCGAAACAAATATCTGTAGGTCATACAAATATTTGTCCCGGTGCGGGGATCGAACCCTTTGAATCAAACGGTCGTCTCACACCGCTGGACTAACCGGATCGTCAAAGATCATTATAGATCATTATATAAATTAACTAATATAGGTACCTATCAACCTAAATTAGAACTGTTCTCGTGACTTGTTATTTAGCATTGCAAAATCTCTTAATAAAACGTGCATTTATAAAAGTTGAGACGTGTTTTTTTTTACTTTTTTAAAATAAAGTGAATGTAATTTAAATCGTGCAGCCCAAGTGTGACGAAAATTTAACATTTAATTTACAAAGCAAGGTTGTTGCGTAGTTCGTAATCAATATAGGTACTTACTTAATTAATTGGTGCATTTAACTTAAACAAGGTAATTTATTAGTCCATTAATTTAAACATATAAACAAATGCACATAAAAATTGGCAAGTGGAATTCAATCTTAGAGGCTGACGAATATAAATCAAAACGGAAAATAGAATAAAAAATCAGAATCAGAATCAGAAACTCATTTATTCATTTAGGGTGACAGGCACCTCTTATGACACGTCATAAACAAACAAAATAAATTAAAGCGAATAACAATTGATATACATATCAAACAAGATAAAAAATATATGTAAAAAGTCAAGCATATCACTAAGATAAAACTAAATGTAATAAACTAATGTAAAAGTATATCAGTAGAATGTCTCTTTTCCCCTTTACAAACTGATAACAAAGAGCAAAAAGGAAAGAAAAAGAGTCATTCTTTGTCATTCTTTGTCACTAGACTGCTGGGAACTAGATTAAGGATATTGAAAAGTTTTTTTTATTGTTATTTCAAAGTACAGAAAAATTACGTTTTAAGTGTGGTCTTTGAAACATGTACTCAATAACAAATAGTTTCATAAAGATATGTAAAAAAAACGACTTTGTGGCCCTGCGTGGAATCTTGTAGTACAGTAGCACAGTAAAGTAGTCTATTTACTGTGACAGAAGGACGCGGGAGCAAAAGCGAACATTTTCCCCCTTAGCCTCTATACGCCCCCATAAATATCGTACGGTTCGCAACGCTGCCGTGGCTTGTTACACTGCTTATTGTAACGGTACGAGTACTCAAATGGGTAAAATTGGGAGCCCCCGCACACGCACTTTAGGGGCTCCTGTAGCCCGAGAGCTCCATTTAATTGGTACGGCGGTAGCTACGCCCCTGTACTGTAGGTACCATTTTTTTAACGAGGTGGAAATGTCTAAGCATTCAGCCGGCTCTCTAGGGAGAGATCGCCGGGATATGAGGGACTGGAACCTTCTATTACCACCTCGGTGCCGACTTCAGTGCACGAAGGAGGGAGGGGATCCGGTTCCCCTCACGCACTTTGCATTAATTAGGCTCGTCCCCGGGGACTCTGACAGCCCCATTCTGCTCATACCCTCTGACAGCCCCATTGACGACCCGGTTGGTCCAGCGGTGTGAGTTGACCGTTTGATTCGAAGGATCGCGGGTTCGATCCCCGCACCGGGACAAATATTTGTATGGCCTACAGATATTTGTTTCGGGTCTTGGTGTTTGTGTATGTGTTGTTTGTATATAACGGCACCCACGACACAGGTTTATACCTATTGTGAGGCTGTGAGTGTAAGCGTATTTTATTTTTTTATAACACAATGACCTGCAGCTACCACGGTCGCCGTTCTCATGGAACCGCGAGTGCTGGACAGCTAGAGCCCCCACTCTGGCCGCCCGCGGTTCATTCCCCATGTAGTCGCCTCTTACGACAAGCAGAGGATACCTCAGTCCTATTCTACACGCCTGGTACTGCTGGTACTGGCACTGTTGGTACCTAACATTAGTTTAACCTTGGCAGCAAACGAAATTTCGCCAAAACACCCGCCTATCGGTGTTTGTGACATCCGTCCATAATCAGTGTTTACAGTTCCCAGGGATGCTCATTATCGCAAATGATATTATTATGGTTATTTTTAAATATTGTTTAATTCAGTCTCTTCAAAGTCGCGATGAAGTTAAGTGTTTATTTTGTGTAGTAATAAATTAATAACTATGGGATTCAGTGAAAGTGGTTTAGGTGTCCTGTATAGGATTGAAAAATTACGGTTAGAAGCTTGAATAATTATTACGTAAAAAACGTAACTTCACGCTTGTAATCTCCGAAA
Organism: Macrosoma leucophasiata; assembly: GCA_036365455.1. NCBI lineage: Eukaryota > Metazoa > Arthropoda > Insecta > Lepidoptera > Hedylidae > Macrosoma > Macrosoma leucophasiata. Next base: position 19,216,289 of record JAWQUS010000017.1, on the reverse strand, counting down.
ATGCATGCATTCAAGCATACATGCAAACACCCACGATTCACCGGTTACGTTTTTGGCCCATGTAACAGGTGGCGAGCCTGTTGCCACCTCCGGGCACATTACCAAACTCCGAGGTACTGGCAAACTTCCAGAAAATTAATTAAACCGTTATCTCTGATAGCCCCGACCCGGGAATCGAACCCAGGACCCCAGCGTAGTAGTAGTGGCTTGCTACCACTAGGCTACTAGGCAGTTCAGAATAATTATATTTTTGATGGTTAACTATCTCAGTAGTGTAATGGTATCGCAAGAGGAACACGGTCCACCGGCCGACCAGAGAGGAGTAGCCGTAGCGTTTGCCGATGCAAAACAGTCAGTCATTCTTTGGGGGAGGAAATTTATGTGATACACACAACAAAAACGATCAAAAATCGTCTATCACTACGAAACTCACACCTACGAAGCTACATCCTCAATCGTGAAAATGGAATATTTTGATATAAAAATCTTGTATTTGTCCCCAGTCTGCTCCGGCCGACATCCATCCACGGCATAATGGAGCATGCGCTGCAGCACCGCGACCGTGTTGGCGTGCAGGATTTCGTGCTGCTCGAGGACTTCCGCTCTGAAGCCGCCTTCATCGATAACCTCAGGAAGAGGTTCCATGAGAACATTATTTATGTAAGTTCTCATACTGTAGTATGTTCTTAGGTTTTCGAGAGCTACACTCATTGAAATAAAACTAGTTTTCGGATTTATCTCTGAAAGGCATAGAGCAACACGGCCCACCGGCCGCGGCGGACTGGAGAGGAGCAGTCATAGCGTTTATTACCAATGCAAAACAGTCTGTAATTTTTTGCGGGGGGAAATGTGACGATTACATCCCCCATATGTGGAGCAGAATTCTTCCTCTAGTGCAGTCAGCCAACCAAACAATACGTAGATTCGTAGAGCTCCAGTGGCGGAGCTCGCGGGCGAAGGCACCACCGCATTACCTAATATACTTGCCGCTAAATGGTAGTGTTCAGCACTATCGTGTTCCGGTCAGGTGGTAATGTACGGCCCTGTAATACAGGCACAGAGGCATAAAACCTCAGGTCTCAGGAGTGGTGACGCATCTGCATTTTGACCTCGGTCTTTGTGTGGGTGTCTATAGGCTGCAGTCATCACTTAACATCAATGTGAACTGCATGCTTGTTTGCCACTTCCTTAACATAAAAAAAACGTAGTGGTCAAACAATTCCAATAGAGCGATAGTAAATAAAATAATGCTGGATAGGCAGCAGCGTCCCGCGACAAAACTACCGCCACTGATGATGATCGCCACACATGCCAAGCGTGGCGATTATGGCATATTCCCTAATGACACACAAAACTATTAGAGCATCTTTGGAGAGGCTTTTTTTATGTAATGAAACGCAATATTAGGTAATGCGGTAGTGCCTACGTCCGCGAGCTCCGCCACTGGAGTTCTACCACCAGTCAAAAGTAAATGTTACCATTATTCGTAAGTTCGGCTAAAATTAATGATGATGATGATTTATTAACATCATTACAGACATACATCGGCAACGTGCTGGTTTCCGTCAACCCATACAAGCAGCTGCCCATCTATACTGAAGAGAAGACGAAGCTCTACTACAAGAAGAACTTCTTCGAGGCACCGCCCCACGTGTAAGTGAGCCGTAGATCAGCATTTACAGGTGGTAGAGCTCCAGTGACAGAGTCGAGAGCGCCGCATAATGTCATCAAAGTAGCAAACAAGCAAGCATACAGTTCCGAAGTGAAACCTGTAAACACATCAACGATTTTAATACATACGTAGGCACCACTGCATTACCTACTGGTGGTAGAGTTCCAAGTGTAGGGGCTCGAGGGCGTAGGCACCACCGCATCACCTAATCTATCTGCCGCGACTGCCGCTAAATGGTAGTGTTCGACACTATCGTATTCCGGTTAGATGGTAATGTATGGCCCCGTGATAACTATCACAGAGACATGACACCTTAGGTCTGCCTATAGGCTGCAGTTATCACCTAACATCAATGTGAGCTGCATGCTTGTTTGCCATCTTTCTAACATAAAAAAAACACTTCTTAGGATTAAGCTGTTATGATTCTGTGCAGGACATTAAGTGGCCGTAGGCACACCGCGGACAATCCGCCAAAACCCCATACAAACGCTTCATTTCGTCTCTATTACACAGTCAGTCACATCAATCAGTGACGTGTATTTACACGTGCACCTGTGTGCGTAGCACGTAGAGAATACCCAAGAATACCAAACGTCGCCCATAAGAGGGGACCAGGTTGGGTGAAGCGGGGCAATCGGGCGGGACGTCGAAGTGTCCATTCTATATGTAATATTATTACATATTCTCAGCCGTAGGTGTACATACACTCGTACTATGAATTTATAATCATCTATCCAAATTTTGTCAGATAACATTCTTATTCATATTTCTTATGAATAAACAATAAAGATTATGTATAGCAGAGAAATGATAAGTATTCGATACGTGATAAATATCATGTTTTTTACTGATTGTAGAGTTACAGTGCATGAGCTCGAGGGCGTAGGCACCACCGCATTATTTATTTATTTATTTATTTAAACTTTCTGCACAAACAAAGTACATGAGGCGGACTTAATGCTAGAAAGCATTCTCTACCAGTCAACCTAAGGGTTGTGTGGAAAACAAAGAATGGTAGTGCATTTGGAAAATCGTAAAGAATAGACGAAAAGCCATAATAGTCATTTTGAAAGTAATTTACAGAGCAATGGGAGTAATATTATGGAGTTACAGGATAACACATACTTATTAATGATATAATTAAATATATAACTACATAAAAAAATATATATATATTACTTATATTTACAATACAAATATATATATATATATATATATGTCTGATTATGAAACCAACGTAAGAATGAAATATCAAATTCAAACCTTTATAGAAAATAACTCAAAGCATTTTGAGATAATAATCACGGAGCTTTCTTTTAAATGAGAATCTACTGGATGATTTTTTTATGTCCACGGGTAGCGAATTCCAGAGCTTTATTGCCGAAACTGTGAAAGAGTTGGCCATGAAACCAGTTCTGTGAGAAGGAATTTGAAGAGATAGAGATTCCGACGAACGGAGATTAAGACTATGAGAAGCGCCCAGAAAATTAAAATTGAGTTTAAGATAATCAGGAGAACTAGGATCGTTTAATATGGAGAATAATAAGCAGAGTAACCTGACGGACCGTCGCTGCCGGATAGGAAGCCACTTAAGCTTAGAACGAAAAGACGAAATGTGGTCGTATTTACGAAGTCCGTAAATAAAGCGAATGCAGTTATATAAAATTCGATCCAATTTATTAAGAAGATCCTGGGAAAGATCCGGAAAGCAAACATCAGCATAATCGATGATGGGCAACACAAGAGACTGAATCAGTAGTATTTTAGTGCTAGTTGGTAAAAAGTTTTTAAATCTATAGAGAGACCGCAGCGAAGCTGTGACGTTTTGACTAATTGCTGTTATATGTTTATTCCAGCTGAAGCTGGAGTCTATGTACAGTCCTAAGTTTTTAACAAAAGGTGAGAAAGGAATCACAATATTATTGAAAAGAAGAGGTGGAAGTTGATTCTCATCAAATCTATTAATAAATGAAGAACTACCTAATATGATGGCCTGGCACTTACTAACATTTACTGAGATACCGAATTTTTTAGACCATTGAGAAATTAAATCAAGATTATTATTTAAATTGGATATGGCAATATTCAAATTGTCCGGATCAGCCTGTGTATACAATTGCAAATCATCAGCATACAAATGGTAGGAGCAGTTCAGAAAATTAGATAGAGAATTAATTAATAATGAAAATAAGAGAGGTGAGAGAATGCCGCCCTGCGGAACACCAGAGGTTAAGTCGCACCAGTCAGATAAGTCCCGATCAATGCGAACCGCCTGCTGGCGACCGTGAAGATAAGCCGAAAACCAATCCTGAACAAGCGATGAGGCGCCAACATGCATGAGGATAGTAATAAGAATGTCGTAGTCTACAGCATTGAATGCATTGGAGAAGTCAATTAAAACCAATATTGTCAATTTTGAATTTTCCATTGCTGCCCTAACATCTTCCGTAACTTTAAGCAAGGCAGTCGACGTACTATGGCTCGGCCGAAAACCAGATTGGTACGGGGAAATAAGGTTATTTGCAAATACATGATTAGAGAGTTGCTTGTGTACTACAGCCTCAAGTACCTTAGATAAAAAAGGTAAAATGGAAATCGGCCGGAAATGATTTTCCAAACAGGGATTATTGACTTTTGGAAGTGGAATCACATGCGCTTTGCGCCATTCAAGGGGGAAAGTCCCTGTTTGTAAAGAAAAATTGATAATGTGTGTAACGAAAGGGAGAATACAATTTAAAATAAGAGTTATCATAACTCTGCTAATTTCATCACAGCCGACTGCTTTAGACTTAATGGAATACAAAATCTTGTACACCTCATCACAAGTAACAGGAGAAAAGGAGAAAGAGTGAAAAACTGGCATGGAAGTGAGGTTCTGAATTGTTTCAAGCTTAGTCTGTTGATCAAGGACATAATTTTTCACAAAATGAAGGTTGAGCTGATTAATGGAGATATTGGGACCAAGTAAATTTTGCTGAGACTTAGATAAGCCAAGAGATTTCAGAAACTTCCATATATCTGCCGGAGAACAGTTGGAGATGTTATCAAAGACATAGCGGCGTTTGGCTGCTCTCACCATTTGATTGCAACGATTACGGGCTACTTTATAAGCACACCAATTAGCTTCGCTGCGGTCTCGTCTGTATACACAAAATTTTCTATTACGCCTTGACATGGCCATGCGCACCCCCCTGGTCATCCAAGGAGCAGGTGGCTACTTAATCATCTGCCGCCAAATGGTAGTATTCAGCACTACCGCGTTCCAGTTAGATGGTAATAGCCCTTTAAAAACAATCACCGAGACATAACAACTTTTGTCTCAGGGGTGGCAACGCATCTGCATTTTGACTTCTGGTATTTGTGTAGTTGTCTATAGGCTGCAGACACCATTTAACATCAATGTCAGCTGCATGTTTGTTGGTCACCTTCTATACATAAAAATACGGATCAAATGCGTAGTTTATGTAAAGGACATACAGAAAAACATTCATTTTTATATATAAGAAGATTCATTTTTAAACATCGTAGATCAAAATTTAAATGTTTTTGGGATTGATGCAGAGACGGCTGCCTGCAAGAGGTGATGCGCTAATTTAAATTAACCCTGTATATTGGCACTGCTTAGAAAGGCACGTTAAGTCGTCGGTCCCGGTTGCTATCGATAGATAGCAGTCGTTAAACCTTGTCGGCCTTATGGGCGGTTTGAAAACATTCGACAGCGGGTTGGCCACTAACCCGTATCTCCACCAATCCGCAGAGCAGCGTGGTGGAGTAAGCTCCAGGCCTCCCACCAAAAAGGGGAGAGACTCATCACTCAGCCTAGCAGTGAGACGTATAATGGGTTGCCATTATTATATTATATGGGCATTGACAAAATAATTTGCAATGCGGTCATCATAAGTTCTGCACAGGCACGTCCGCGGTTTCTCTGAAATATCGAATGTTAGTTATTAAACGATAAGCGTAGTTTATTGAGTGGCCACAGATAACAACCGCTGAACACGCTTCGAGGTGATTTGTTATTGAATTTCCATTGACATCTTCAAAGTCCGTAGGTATTCTGAATTTCTGATGTTGTTTAATAATATGTATAAATTTTACTGGTGGTAGAGCTCCAGTGACGGAGCTCGCGGGCGTAGGCACCACCGCATTACCTAATATACTTGCCGCTAAATGGTAGTGTTTAGCACTGTCGTGTTCCGGTCAGGTGGTAATGTACGGCCCTGTAATTTCCGGCACAGAGGCGTAATACCTTAGGCCTCAGGAGTGGTAACGCATCTGCATTTTGACCTTGGTCTTTGTGTGGGTGTCTATAGGCTGCAGTTATCACTTAACATCAATGCGATCTGCAGGCTTGTTCGCCAGATCGGTTACATAAAAAAAAAAAAATGTTATTATGAAACTGCTTCGGTAGCCTAGTGGTAGCAGGCCGCTACTACTACGCTGAGGTCCTGGGTTCGATTCCCGGGTCGTGGGTTATCAGAGATAATAGTTTAAAGTCCTTTATCTCTGGTTCTATTGGGATTTTTCCATTTTCTCGTAATTTCCCAGTACCTCGAAGTTGGTAATGTGCCCGGAGATGTCAACAGACTCGCCACCTGTTACATGGGCCAAAACGTAACCAGCGAATCGTGGGTGTTTGCATGTATGCTTGAATGCATGCATTTACCTCTGCCTACCTCTTCGGGGATTACAGGTGTGAAGTTACGTTATTATGGTTCGTTTGCATCAAAATATTTGTTAAAGTTAGGTATTTGTCAAATTTAACAATAATGATTAAATTTGCTTTAGCTGTGAGTGCGAAATGTGTTGAACCTTTTTGTGGGTTGCTAGTTTACGAAATACAGCGCGAAAACCATTTTCAATTTTGCATCCCTTTTTTCAAAGATGGCGGCCTTGGGACAAGTGTGGCGATCCCACAAACTTGAACTTAAGCTTCCACTGGCTCCCTGTACTAATTAAGAAATAAAACTGTGTTTTCTGAAAAACGCAAACTAAGTGAGATTCGTAGTAGAGAATAGACGATTTTTGTAGTGTGCGTGTGTGTCGCACGCATTTCCCCCCGCAAAAAATGAAAGACTGTTTTGCATCGGTAATACGCGCTATGGCTACTCCCCTCCGGTCCGCCGCGACCGGTGGGCCGCGTTGCTCTATGCCTCAACCTAACCTCGTAGAAATATAAGCGTTAACTGATTAATGTAATCTTTCCATTACAGATTTGCTATTGCAGACAATGCTTATCGGTCCCTGGTGTACGAACACAGAGAACAATGTATACTGATCTCAGGTAAATTATAACGCTTTTCGCTTCTTAATCACATGTTAACGCGCTTTCCGCCGACCAAATCCGGGGTCGCTACACACGACCGGATTTGGACCGGCGGACCGACTCCGCCGACCGAACCCGTGCGAGTAGCCCGGAGTCTGGTACCAGTGCCTCGGAGAGCAAGTAAAAGCCGTCGGTCCTGCGACCGATCTCTCTCCGGTCGTGTCGGATTGCCGTCCCATCGGGCTATGAGAGTGAGGAATAGATGAATAGGTGCACCATTCTTTTTTTTTTTAATGTAATGAAAGTGGCAAACATCCATGCAGTTCACATTGATGTTAAGTGATGACTGCAGCCTATGACACCCACACGAAGACCAAAGTCAAGATGCAGATGCGTTACCACTCCTGAGGCCTAAGGTGTTACGCCTCTGTGCTGGAAATTACAGGGCCATACATTACCACCTGACCGGAACACGATAGTGCTGAACACTACCATTTAGCGGCAAGTATGTTATGTAATACGGTAGTACCTACGCCCTCGAGCTCCGTCACTGGAGCTCTACCACCAGTATAAGCTGCAAGCAAGCTGCTCAGCACCTGTGTTTGCGCATACACTTGTCCACTATAATATCTCCCGAGCAGTTGGCTGGTCTCTGTTGAGATTGGCCGCCGTGGCCGAAATTCGTTCTGGAGAACATTATTTAATATGTGCCACTTTACCATCTGATGATTAAAGTCCACTGCTTGCGTGTGTGTGCGTACGAAAGTAGACAGCTGTGCGCAAACATTTTTGTAGTGTTCGCGCACAATTTGTTACTGTTTACTTGAGTGAGTCAACCAGTATAAACATTTGTGTCGCAAACTGCGCATAGTGCCGTTCAGTTCAGCACACATGGTGTTATTGCACCATAATCGAAATACTACCACTACGCATAAGTACGGCATTTAGACATAACGTAATTTAAAACAAAATTACTGAAAGTTTCCCATTTCACAGGCGAATCCGGCTCAGGCAAAACAGAAGCGTCCAAGAAGGTCCTAGAATATATAGCCGCTAGAACAAACCACTTACGTAATGTGGAGACTGTCAAAGATAAACTGCTTCAAAGCAATCCTTTGCTGGAAGCTTTCGGCAATGCGAAGACACATAGGAACGATAATTCCAGCCGTTTCGGCAAATATATGGACATCCAGTTCAATTATGAAGGAGCGCCGGAAGGAGGGCATATCTTGAACTATCTTCTAGAGAAGTCTAGAGTGGTGAGCCAGATGTCGGGCGAGAGGAACTTCCACATCTTCTACCAGCTGCTGGCGGGTGGTGACCAGGACTTGATGAGGCACCTCAGGCTGCAGAGCAGGCCCGAGGTCTACAAGTATACTACAGATGTGGTAAGTTTACTCGTTATTGTTTAGATTCGGTGATGTGGTTTTACGATCCAATTTGTTTCGTAAAGAAGTTATTAAATCTCAAAATTGCTTGTATTAATTTGTAACAACATTGATATTTGGCTTACTTTTTTTAGGAATTAAATTGTCTTGTTAGAAACACCCAGAGTAGGCCAGTTTATTTTTTTTATTAATTCTGAGGGCCTCTACTTTGATGGGACTGAAAACTTAGCTTATGAAAAAAAATCATTACAATTTTTGCCAACCCCGGAACTGTATTTAACCATATAACCAGAGAATCATATACCCCGGAACTGTATTAGCCACTAAGGTCACTTAGCTACTGAGTCTGTAAATCAGTCCTAATTATAAAGATTCAGTAGCAATCGCGAAATTTGGCATGTCCCATTCAAAAGACTTATATACGGTTCAAATAAAATACGGATATACGTGGGTGAATTGAAGAAAATTCTTGCTCTTGAAGAATATTTCTAAGAATCTTTCCTGTATCTGTTTCTCTAAATACCAACATTCTTCCAGGCACCATCAGTGGGCCAGAAAATGAACGACGCAGACCAGTTCCGCGTGATCCGGGAGGCCATGAAAGTGATCGAAATCGGTGAAGCCGAACAACACGACATGTTTGCAATCGTTGCGAGCGTCCTGCATCTGGGAAACATCAAATTCGTGCTCAACGACAAGGGATACGCCGAAATTCTGACGCACGACGCAAACAGTGTCAACGTTGCGGAGGTGAGATTCTAGAACTTCTTGTAGATAGGCTTATTGTAATTGGGGGTTATCTGTAAACAAAAATTTCACGAGGTTATTCACAAACCGGTAGGTTGCCCAATCCGCACGTTCCGTTAAACGCACGATAGGAAACGCTGAAATATATCAACAATACAAATATGCGTCTGTCGATGAATTAACTAGTTTTGTACGACTACTTGTAATTGTAATCTAGGTCAACTGAAAAGCCTGATTTGAACTCATTATATGATACTGTTGTAATCAGTGACCTTAAAAATGTAGAGACGTTATCTATTCGAATGCAGAACCGACTTTAAATATTATCTAATTAAGTTACGCTCATATTGTAAGCACACATGGACGGTTTGTACTAAGAGGTGTTATTTTTCGTATATGTATTTTTTTTTTTATGTAATAAACGTGGCAAACAAGCATGCAGTTCACATTGATGTTAAGTGATGACTGCAGCCTATAGACACCCACACAATGACCAGAGGTCAAAATGCAGATGCGCTGCCACTTCTGAGGCATAAGGTGATATGCCTCTGTGCCTGAAATTACAGGGCCGTACATTACCACCTGACCGGAACACGATAGTGCTGAACACTACCATTTACCGGCAAGTATATTAGGTAATGCGGTGGTGCCTACGCCCGCGAGCTCCGTCACTGGAACTCTACCACCAGTAAAATATAATACATTAACCTTCCTTTGAGTATGGCATATGATCAGGTTACAATGTGTAATATTCAGAAAACATGATGATTAGCCACTTTCATGACATAAACAAAAAACATAATGTCTTATCTCATTAGCGCTGACGTAAGTCGTCACGAATTATGAGATTACAATCAATTCAGACTACAGCTGAGCGTTACTTCTTTTGGAACGATATAATTATTGTAACTAGGCACAAGGTCATTGAATGCACGGCCGCGAAGAATCGATTGTAGAAATGTTGAAATTAAATGGTATGATTTTTTTACTTTCAGTATCTTATACTATCCGTACCTGTCTACTACTTCAGTAGTCTAGTGTTAGGGAGTCATCAGTGTAACCTGATGTCATTGTGGTTTAGATTCTTGGATCGGGGGGTATACTGGCGAGAAATTAGGTTTACATTTATGTAGATTAATAAAAATGCAAAAGTAATTTTGTCTATCTGATACACTTTTACGACTAGTTTGAATTTCAATTGTTTGAATCCTATGACTTTTTAAGACGAAAGATAACATTTGAAAAAGTCATTTTTACGAAAAGTTCATCGCTGAGCGCCTGTCGCTTTCTACGATTAGCGCTGCTGTTTTTTCGCGATTTCGTTGCTGGGCTGTAGTAAATATTTATCATAATGTAGAGTGCAGTAACTCCCTAAAATATTTTCTTCATATTAAGTTTACCTTTGATGCCTGTCCACGCAATAGAGCCGTTTCCAAATCACGTTATTAGTGCACTAACGTAAGCATAATCATTATTCAATTTGATAAAAGTAAATAAAATAGTAGACTACACAAATCACATTTGTTATTCATAAACTATGAGCTCAGTCGTTTGAAATAATAGCCCATTGAACGTGGTATGCCACAAGGCTCCACACTAGAACCATTGTCTTATAATGTTTATGTAAATAACATCCTTAGCTAATACAATTACTGCTTACTAGCTACAAATCCGAATAATCGTAGGTACAATTACGTTCACTGAGATAATTTACTTTTAGATAACAAACGCTGACTGGATGTAGGTCGATTGATTAAGATTATACTCGTATTAACAGCGAAAATGATTCCAGTATCATACGTCTTATAAAATCGAAGTAATTTTCTAAGTCTGAGTATAGAACTGGTTTAGCGAATAAATAAGTAGGTAGGTACTAGAATTAAAACTGCCATTAGAGGAGGCACGAGGGGTGTGTAAGAACATACGGGATATTTAGCTCTCCACGCTCTCTGCCAAGTTAGCCCGTGAGGGACTTAGTGTGAAGACACATACTTTAACGTTGTTTATAATAAGTTTGATGAACTTCACTCTTGACTCATTTGATGGCTCTGAATTTTAATAATCTTGAAGATAAAAACATAACTAGGCTTCATATCCCAATCCATGACTATTGTGACCGGATCTTTGTCGTATTCGTATGGATGTGTCACTAAAATAAAAGGAAATCTCTTTATTCCTCAGTTACTAAAAGTGAACCCCACAAAACTACGCGAAGCCCTGACCAGCCGAACAATTGACGCCCGAGGGGACGTTGTCAACACGCCTCTGGATCTGGAACAAGCTCAATATGCGAGAGATGCCCTCGCCAAGGCCATATACGAGAAGCACTTTAGCTGGCTGGTGGCTAGACTGAATGCGTCTCTCGCTCCTAAAGACAAGGACCCCAAGGCTTCCGTCATGGGCATCTTGGATATCTACGGATTTGAGATCTTCCCTAAGAACAGGTAAGTTTGATGTTAAAGTATATAGGTAAATTTAAGAAAATAGACCCAAACAGATCCTAGGGCATCGGTTATTGGCATCCTGGATATCTGTAGTTTCGAGATTTTCGCTAATACGAGTAATAGACCGTTTGTGAGATATTTGAAATCGAAGAAAGTATGCAAATTGATCCACCACCCGCTTACGCCGAGGAGACTATTGGATATGCCAGAAGGACTTCTCGCCCCTAAATCGGCTGTCGCTCGGTCGGCAGGAGTCATCACTGAGCAAGAAAATTTGCACCCCTGCAAATGCCCCTGCATTTCTCTTAGATGTGTTGGGCATATACATGCATATAAATATGGAATGAATATTTGATCAAAATTATGAAAAGTATTTCTGTGACGGGTATTGATAATAGTAGTGTTCAAGCTAATTATTTGTATATCCTTGCAGTTTCGAGCAGTTCTGCATTAACTTCTGCAATGAGAAGCTGCAGCAGCTGTTCATCCAACTGACGCTGAAGCAGGAGCAGGAGGAGTACCTCCGCGAGGGCATCGAGTGGGAGCCCGTCGAGTACTTCAACAACATCGTCATCTGTGACCTCATCGAGGCTAGGCACAAAGGTGACGTATGAAACTCTTTACCAGTCTTCAGTCCCGTGTGCCGCCAAGATTTCTTGAATAAAGTTGCCAAACAAAGTTGTAGTTCACAGGGATGGCAAATAAGATAAATTAATGATGTGTGTTGTTATCGAAGATAAAATATATATTACTACCTATCTATCGTAGCATAATCGTATACTCCAATGTTACCCCATTTTGAGTCTAAACTCAATAGACTCGCCACAGTCACAACGGATCAAGTAGGTGCAATTGAAAAAAGTAACTGGTGATCGTAGGTGTTTTGCATTCACAATAAAACAAAACACGTACGATACAGAGGAAGCTTTGAAGTTACGGGGACAAGACCACATCTTAAAGATCCAGTTATGGTGAAATTTCCCTTCACAGAAAGGTACCATTTTAGGTTTATTATAGGATCTAGTCCAGATAAGTCATGATCCCCATCACTTACCAGGTCTTCTTAAATAGACAGTTTAGTTTATTCAGTTTATTCATTTATTTCATATAATAAGGCTCCTGGAGAGACCTTTTACATCGTAATTTTTTTTAAACTAACCTAGAGTGAATAACCACTAATAATTATCAAAAACACATGATAATTTTGTACAATATGGAAAGAATCAATTATTTACAAATTCCTCCATTTCCCCATTTCAAAAGAGACAGAGAAAAAATACATTTGGTTATTAACTTGGCAGAATTCCAAGTGCAGTCAATACTGAGAACACACAGATCTCTGAATTCAGATACACAGATCTCTGAATTCGACTACAAATTTACCTCTGTCTGCTTTGAAGAATACAAACGTGAATTTATGATTTGTTTTGCAGGCATAATCTCGATCCTGGACGACGAGTGCCTGCGGCCCGGCGACGCGACGGACGCGAGCTTCCTGGACAAGCTGACGCAGCAGCTGGATGGCCACCAGCACTACAAGTCGCATCGCAAGCTGGATGCTAAGACGCAGAAGCTCATGGGCAGAGATGTGAGTTGTTCCTTAATCTTTCAAGGATCGTAAGGCCACCGGCGCCCAGACACAATTGAATTTCAATTGTCATATTTTTGGAGGGATTAAGAGACTAGGACTATTCAATGACCTTCTTCATAGTGTCTTTCAAATTGGTGTACATAATAGGCTTTCTGAGCTTTAATATCCTTTCTGCATTCTTTTATCTGCAGCTAACAAATGTTTAGCATCGCCAGATCGAATGTATGTTATTACCAAAGAGAAAAGTTTGAGGTTCTAATACTGCACCTTGAGACATACCCTTAGTAACTATTGTAGCATAGTCACATAATTTTAAATCATGAAACTTACTGTGAATGTAATATTATGGAGAAAGTTTTTACACTGACGAGGTAGTGAACGGTTTGTACAATCTTAAAGTATTTCATTAGTTCGAAATATTGTTTATATGTTTTTCTGGATAGTTCAATGTATCAAACGTTCAAATGAAATCTACAATCTACATGTTTATTTCTCGTCCGCAGGAGTTCTGCCTGGTGCACTACGCGGGCGAGGTGACGTACAACGTGAACACGTTCCTGGAGAAGAACAATGACCTGCTGTTTCGTGACATACAGAGCCTCATGGCTTCCAGCGGGAACACTATTGTGGGACAGTGCTTCAAGGTGAGTTACACTGTGGTACAAGGTGAGTATCTGAGAATTATCTATAGAGGAACAATGACATTGTGAAAAGGAAGAATTTTTGGTTGCCTAATCAAAGTCAAAATAACTAAGGCTTTAAAATGGGTAATGTATCTCTAATTTAACCTGTAATATTAGCTTACCATCCGAGTATGCTGCATGCTTATTTGCAACAACATTATTAGTAACATTTTAAAAATGAGATAAGTCAAGATCATAGCGGCCCACAGCTAACGACTGAACATGGTTTAATGGAGAGTGGATTTTTTCTGTGTTACGTCGAAAAATACAATTCATTTGAAATGACGATTCATTCAACAACTTTTCAAACAACTTTTAAATCGTTTTCTTCGGAAATGTTTTATAGGATCATGGCAAAATAAATAAAAAATACGCTTACACGCACAGCTCCACATCTGTGTCGTAGATGCCGTTGTACATATACAACACATACACAAACACCCAGACCCGAAACAAATATCTGAAGGCCTTACAAATATTTGTTCCGGTGCGGGGATCGAACCCGCGACCCTTCGAATGAAACGGTGGTTTCGCACCGCTGGACTAATCAAGTCGTCAAAAAAGAGTCGAAGAAAATAAGTACAGAGAAATGAAAAAAAGGTACAAGGTAAAACAGCTTTGACATATTATTCAGCCAGTTTATCTTTAATGCTACCGAAAGGTTAATCGATGTCTACCATAGATTTATTATACCACTTATAAATCTATGATGTCTAACATTATTAATAATATTTTATTTTAAAGAATAATATTATTATATAATATTTTATTTCACAAGCATGTGTTAATGCGAAATAATATAAGACAATTATTAATAATTTCACCTTTCAATCCCCAGGACCTGAACCTGCTCAGCAAGAAGCGTCCAGAAACAGCAATCACGCAGTTCAAGAACTCGCTCAATGAGCTCATCAAGATCCTCAGCAGCAAGGAACCCTCCTACATACGCTGCATCAAGCCCAACGACTTTAAGATGCCCAGTGAGTACTTTAGTACCTAGTTAATAAATGAAATAATAATTAAATTTGGATAGTAATTTTGCATAGAGCAACACGGGGAGGGGAGTAGCCATAGATAGCGTTTATTACCGATGCAAAACAGTCTGTAATTTTTTGCGGGGGTAAATGCGTGCGACACACACGCACACTACAAAAATCGTCTATTACTACGAAACTCACACCTTGACTTAACAAAAAACAAAAACAAATTCACGCACACATTTAAACATCTAGGCGACATGTATAGGACCATTTGGGCTTGTACTTTGAGAGGGGAAAGCCTGCATATGGCTACTCCCTTCCGGTGTTGTTCTATGTAATTTTGTAATTGTGGGTAGTAAAATAAAATGTTTCTTATCTTTCATGTTACTATGGACGCGTGTGTTTATTTTAAAACGCCGTCGTAAAATCCATAACAATCACCCGATTGTCTGGAAATTCCATCAGACGGTAAATAGGCGCCTAGTAGTAATATAGGCGGAATATTAATACTAAATCTACTCTCTATCTAGTTTTTTGGTGTAATGCATTAATTTAAGTACTCTTTAACCGACTTTACTTGTCTATTTCACCTGGCGACCGCAAAGGGCTCGCAGGCACTCACATGCTATATAAATTTACACCATTGCCACACCGTGGACACTCTGCCACAAACGCTTAATTTGGTCTCTATTACACAGACATCAATCAGTGACGTGTATTTACACGTGCACCTGTGTGCGTAGCACGTAGAGAATACCAAACGTCGCCCATAAGAGGGGCGGAGGTAGGGTGAGGCGGGGAAATCGGGCGGGACGTCGAAGTGTCCATTCTATACGTAGTATTATTACATATTCTCTGCCAAGCTTAAGGCTCATCGGCTGAACTGGAAAAAAAATTGTAAAAATAGAAAATAATAATAATAATGATAAATAATAAAATACACTTACACTCACAGCCCCTTAGTAGGTATAAATCTCTGTCGTGAGTGCCGTTGTACACATATAACACATACACAAACACCCAGACCCGAAACAAATATCTGTAGGCCATACAAATATTTGTCCCGTCGCGGGGATCGACCCTGCGACCCTTCGAATCAAACGGTCATCTCACACCGCTGGACTAACCAGGTCGTAATTTACTTCGAGTACTTTATGCGCATACCAACAAATACTCGAATATTCATAGTCAAATATGAATGATGAACGTATTCCAGTGCAATTCGACGACAAGCTGGTGTCGCACCAGGTGAAGTACCTCGGCCTCATGGAGAACTTGCGCGTGCGCCGCGCGGGCTTCGCCTACAGGAGGACGTACGACGCCTTCCTCGAGAGGTACGTCGACCATAACATTTTGCATATTGTTTTGAAAAAAGAACTTAAGTACATACAACTTTAAAACACATCACGCGGTGGCTATAGAAAACACATGATTGGTCATGTGTTTTCTATAGCCACGTTATTACAACTGACGACAGGCACGAGAGGTATGTCAGAACCGGGATATCTGGCACTCTACACTCTCTGCCTACCCCGTTAGCACCCCTGGCGTGAAGATACACGCACACACACATACGACAGTGTCAAGTGCTACGTTTGACCGAGACTGTGCATCTTGGGTTTTTTGTATATCAATGTGTTTTACAGATACAAATGTCTGAGCGCGGAGACATGGCCGCACTACCGCGGAGCGCCGCGCGACGGGGTACAGAAGCTGGTCGAAGTGCTGCTGTACGAGCGGGAGGAGTTCCGGATGGGCAAGTTAGTATAACGTCTTTTATGGGAGTCTGCTTATTTAGGCATTGGTATGAAATATAATTCTCTATTATATACTCTCTCTTTGTTAAATGTTAAGTAGGTATTAAGCGATTAATAAGGTTCCTTTACAGTATTTTTTTTATTTTTTTCTGGATAAACGGCTCGTCTCAGGGCAAAGGGTTCTCAGCCTATATAAATATACGCAACTACCTGAAGTCTCTGATTTCACGTAGATGTTTTAGGCTTTAAAGAATTAGTTTTGGGTAGGGAGGATCATGATTTTCAATCAATCAATCAGATTTGCTCAGGATTTTTGATACTTTTTGTATGAATTTTTACTTTTCGTGCCTGATTTTGGGTGGAGGCTTAATCTCGAAAGAACACTCCCTTAAGATCACCACTGCTTTTCGCTTATAACTTTTGTATCATTCCAGCACAAAAATCTTCATTCGCTTCCCAAAAACGCTATTCGACACGGAAGACGCGTACCAAGTGAAGAAGAACGACATCGCGACCATCATCCAGAGCCGGTGGCGCGGCTACTGGCAGCGGCAGCAGTACCTGCGCATGCGCAGCGCCGCCGTCGTCATGCAGAAGTGGGCGCGCAGGTTCCTGGCGCAGCGGGAGAAGGACAGGAGGAGGAGGGCGGCCGACGTCATCCGGGCATTCATCAAAGGTAACTCCTCCGAGTGAAGACGAGTAAAATCAAGATATAGTGTCCGTAAGCTAGCAAAGCACACCGCGGACACTCCGCCAAAATTCCATACAAACGCTTAATTTGGTTTCTATTACACAGACATCAATCAGTGACGTGTATTTACACGCGCATCTGTGTGCGTCGCCCGTAAGAGGGGAGGAGGTCGGGTGATACGGGGAAATCGGGCGGGACGTCGAAGTGTCCATTCTATACGTAGTATTATTACATATTCTTTGCCAGCGTGGCGACGCGATCAGTACCATAAACATAGATTCCTAATACATTTTTATCTTAATTTAGCCTGGGTTGCACCATGATAAGATTCCTCTCAGTTAGAGAAGGATGTGAAATGTTATAATAACTTTAACACATATCTTGGTGCATCCCAGGTTAAGAGTCAACATGAGACTCTCATGTTGACTCTTATTCACGCCGGAACGGCAGAGGCCTCAGTGGGACATTAATTTTAAATTTATTAATTATATGATACCGGCCGCCTCGCGTTCTAGCTTTTCAAGCGATATTGGTCTTTTAATTGTGCTAATACTAAGCTAATAACTTTGTGTCGATTATGAAAACGAAAGGAAATTCCTAAACATATCACACTCACAGGTTTCATCACCCGCAACGGCCCCGAGACGACCGAGAACCGTCGTTTCATCGCCATCGCCAAGGTCCACTGGCTCAAGCGGCTCTCCGCGCAACTGCCCAAGAAGGTCCTGGACCTCAGCTGGCCCCCTTGCCCCGCCACCTGCGAAGAGGCCTCCAGATACCTCCACCGACTGCATAGGGCCCATCTGTCCAGGAAATACCGCCTGGCTTTGAGTCCAGCGGACAAGAAACAGTTCGAGCTGAAGATTTTGGCTGAAAAGATGTTCAAGGGTGAGTCTTTTTCTACAATCTCTATCACTTACAGTATCCAACAAGAAATATTGCACATACTTAGGAAGGAGACTTATGGTGAGATTCACAGACCGCACTACGACTTTACTTTGAGCAAAGTATACTTAGAACTGTCAGTACAGTATAGGATTTGACAGTTCGAAGCGTACTTTACTTCGAGAAATGCTTAGGATGAGATTCACAGACTGCACTACGACTTTACTTTGAGCAAAGTATGCTTAGGATGAGATTCACAGACCGCACTACGACTTGACTTTCAAGCAAAGTACGCTTCGAACTGTCAAAACCCATACATTTCTGACAGTTCTAAGCATACTTTGCTCAAAGTAAAGTCGTAGTGCGGTCTGTGAATCTCACCTTTAGAACTGTCAGTACAGTATGGGATTTGACAGTTTGAAGCGTACTTTGCTTGAAAGTAATGTCGTAGTGCGGTCTGTGAATCTCACCATTAGACTTATTTCGGGCTTCTTTCGCACCTTACCTATTTGACGTTTGTCGACCATTTTGATTAAGTGACCAAGTGACCAATACCAGTTCATGCTAACGTAAGCAGTGTGCAGCAGAGATAACGCTTTACGAAGTCGAAACTCCTCCATTGCCTACATAGGATCCATACCTTAATACGTCTTCGAGGCCTAAGCAAGCTTTAAGTCTTGCATTCCTGGAAGAAGAGTTTAATTCAGTGGTAGACTAAGGAGGGAGGGACTGGGGCGGTCCGCCATGGGCCTCCGGTTCTGGGGGCCTCCAAAGATCGACTGTTCGCTGGGAATCATGAACGATTTATATAGTTTAAGGAGGGAAATGTCGTTTTTTTTTTTGCTCGCGCGTTCTTCTTGATGTGTATTTTAGAATCTATCTACCGTATCAATCATACGGAGAGGCCCAATATGTGGGTGGGTCCCCTTATTTGACCTCATGACCTTTTGTTTGCTCGTGCATGTGGCTTCTGGCCACTACTGATGACCTTAGTCGGCCACTGGTTTAGTTTGCCCCGGATCATTCATTTGATCAATGATCGGCACCAGGCAAGAAGAACAGCTACCCAGCCAGCGTCCCGCAGCGCTTCGTGAGCGACCGCCTGACGTCGGAGCACCAGGTCCTGAGGAACACCTTCATGGCTTCACCGTCCTGGCCCACCGGCGAGAACCTCATTGTGAGTCCTCATACTTCCCTGCAATAACTAAACCTATTAAATATTTATAGTTAGTACCTACGTTTATTTGATTTACGATAGAATAGCACTTTTCGAGTCTAAAACAAGGATAAGGTTTTGGAAAGGAAAATGTGCAATTAAAATTTTAATTGAGTTTAATTGATACCATTACGCATAAATGTACTAAAAATAGTGTAAAATCGTGAGCGAATGCAAAAAACAACTGTGTTCAACATGGCGGTGACACACCCTACGCTTGGTATAGTATGTAGATAAAACAAAACGAATGCTATCTGTATCTTACTAGTGCATCACATATTCCTACTCTTGGCCGACCTTTACTAACTAGACTAATAAGACATTTTAAACTAAGTTCCATGAAAAATGACCAAACAAGTCGTAGTTCTCTGATTGTAAATTACCTATCTTATATTCAATTCAACGTGGGCACCTAACATAATCTCATTGCAAATTGCAAGGAATTTATCAAAATGACATCGCCATATTCGCCATATTGGTTTTGAGTTGCAATTCTAACTGCAAATAATGTTTTGAAACTGCAAATAAAGCTGAAAATGAGTGAAGATATGCAGTAAAAAACGTTTTTATATTGATTTTGCCTGTTAATGATATTGTGTACAATATATGGCCGGAGGTCCATACATTTTTGCAACATCTCGTTTTCACCTAAGTAAAAATTTCACAAAGTCATAACTCGTTGTAGTATTCCTGCGAAACGGTGAAATACGACCGTCGCGGCTACAAGCCCCGTGAACGCGCCCTGCTCGCCTCGGACAAGGCGCTGTACGTAGTGGACGCGGCGGGACGTAAGACCTACAAGCTCAAACATCGCCTGCCGCTCGAACGTCTGCGCGTCGTCGTCACCAACGAGACCGACAGTCTCGTGCTCATCAAGATACCGCAAGACCTCAAGAAGGATAAGGTCAGTCTTTGACTAGCCCTTAGTACCAAAACCGAAGTAGTTCGACTGCCTCGTTGGCTCAGGGGTCGCGATGGCGATGGTAAAGCCTAAGGTCCTGGGTTCGATCCCCACGTCGGGAAAATCTGATATTGGGCTTTTTCTGTGAGGCGATTCCCAGTAGTAGCCCGGAGTCTGGTCGTGCCGTTGAGGTTGGCTGCCGTGACCGAAATTCGGTCTGGAGGACATTATAGTATCTACCAAAACCGAAATTTACTTTTATTTGAGATGATTGAAGCGCGCATAGCCCCTGGTGTAGATCGCAAGCGGGCGCGGTCGCGTGTGTGACGGGTGACCGATAGTGGCAAATAAAAATGCGCGTTTCCGTGCTTCAGAGGGCACTTTAAGCTGTCGGTCCCGGTTGCTATCGATAGATAACATTCGGTTTGAAAACATCTGACAGCGAGTTGACCACTAACTCATATCTCCACCAACCCGCATTGGAGCAACGTGGTGGAGTAAGATCCAGGTCTCTCCCCAAAAAGGGGAGAGCTCGTGCCCAGCAGTGAGACGTATCAAGAGTTGTTATTATTATAAGATGATAAGGTGTTCAGCAGTTCAAGTTCATCAAGATACCGCAGGACTCTTGATGAACATGAACTTTTGCTTGATATATGGCCCCGAAATAACTGTCACAGGGACATAACAACTAAGGTCTCAGGAGTGGCAACGCGTCTGCATTTTGACCTCTGGCCTTTTATGGGTTAGTGTGGGCCAATGTGAACTGCATGCTTGTTTGCCATATTCATTATATAAAATTCGACGTAAGACTGCTTCCAAAACGTCTGTCGATCGAGCATCTTCATTATCGACGACTAATAGTCTCGTGCTATATTATTGTTATGTGCCGTAGGATTCTAAGGGTAGAACTGTCAGTACAGTATGAGTTTTGACAGTTCGAAGCGTAGGTACTTTGCTAAAGGTAAAGTCGTAGAGCGGGCTGTGAATCTCACCCTAAGAAGGATCAGTTTAGCATCTGACCAACAGACCAAAGGTAAGATGCCCAGCATCGTCTACCACTCACCACAACGGTCCTAAGGGTGAGTGTCATAAAGAACACCTTTTCCTCGCCTAAGAAGGATAAGTACCTACCTATGTAAAAAAAATACGGAAGCTGCAGTT
Source organism: Macrosoma leucophasiata (assembly GCA_036365455.1). Classification (NCBI taxonomy): domain Eukaryota; kingdom Metazoa; phylum Arthropoda; class Insecta; order Lepidoptera; family Hedylidae; genus Macrosoma; species Macrosoma leucophasiata. The sequence goes on along the minus strand of JAWQUS010000017.1, from coordinate 19,194,904 downwards.
TACCCACCTACGAAATGGCTACATCGAAAATCTACTGCTCGTCGTCACCAACGAGATCGATAGCCTCACGTTCGGCAAGATTAGATAAGGTATGCATCTGTCTAACCCACTGAAGATAATAAGATGCGGATAGAACATAGGACCCTAGGGCAAAAGTAGTTGCCCACTATACTTTATACTGGCACACTATTTTACTGGTGGTAGAGCTCCAGTGACGGAGCTCGCGGGCGGCGGTAAATTATTAATTACATTTATTAATACCATTGTGATATATTTGCAGGGTGACCTGATCATGTCGGTGGACCACCTGATCGAGGCGCTCACCATCGTCACGGACTACACTAACAAACCCGACATGATAGAGATCGTCGACACCAGGACGTGAGTAGTATTGGCTATTGCTATCATGAAGAAAGTAGAATAAATTGCTTTAATACTCATGTATCGCACCCTCAGCTATATTAAGGCGCAATTAAAAAAACTGATTCTTGGGCAATCTTTTTTATGGAATCTGCTAGGATTCTACCTTTCCAAACTTATTTTATAAACATATTTTTGGTCATGGAACCAAAATATGATTTGCAGAACGTTAAGGTAAGCGCTTTCGAACGGTATGAGACGAGGACGACATTAAAAATTCCGCCCTTGTAGAGCAGCCAAAGCCAGTCTTTTAAGCTGAAGTTACGGCTACTTATATTAGTTACGGCTACTTATATTAGTTACGGCTACTTATATTACTAACTAGCTGTGCCCGCGACTTCGTCCGCGTGAGAATTAATGATTGTTCAGTATTTACCCGGAAGCTTGTTTAAATTATGGAAAATTGTAAAAATATGCCTAAGAGATATTTTTAAAAGAGCCGACTGAGTTTTTTCCGGCACCTTTTTCTCAGATCATATTGGCCTTTGGAACTTTGCCGGTGAATGACAAAGAATGACTCTTTTTCTTTTCTTTTTACTCTTTGTTATCAGTTTGTAAAGGGGAAATGAGACATTCTACTGATATACTTTTTACATTAGTTTATGACATTTAGTTTTATCTTAGTGATATTCTTGACTTTACATATATTTTTTATCTTGTTTGACATGTATATCAATTGTTATTCGCTTTAATTTATTTTGTTTGTTTTTGACGTGTCATAAGAGGTGCCTGTCACCCTAAATGAATAAATGAGTTTCTGATTCTGATTCTGATTCTGATTCTGAAGAAGTCATGGGCGCCGCTAGTATTAAAAAAGCTTCGGTTACTCCTTATTACATCAGCTATCTGCCAGTGAAAGTCCCGTCAAAATCGGTCCAGCCGTTCCCAAGATTATCCCCGCCAAACAGACAGACAGACAAAAATAGTAAAAAATGTTGTTTTGGTATATGTACATGCATATGCATTTAGTAAAAGGCGGATATTTTAATATTACAAACAGACACTCCAATTTTATTTATTTGTATAGATATCTCGATAGCGTGCTTATAGTTTATCTTCCTAATTAGACTAATTACTCAATTTGAATATGTACCACGTTTGGTAGTGAGTTTAATAGCAGTAAAACGTATAATATGTTTGTTGTGTAGGATCGCGCACAACCTGGTGAACGGCAAGCAGGGCGGCACCATCGAGGTGACGAGCGGCGCTCAGTCCAACATACAGCGCGCCAAGAGCGGCAACCTCCTCGTTGTGAGTCTATGTTCCACACTTGTGTGTCGCACCTACACTACACAACGCTACTTACTATATACACCCTTCCCCACAAAGGCACACACCACATGCGCATACGCACGCACGCCGCACGCACGCCGCACGCAGTTTTTGCGTGAAGGAGTAACAAACAAACAAACATACAAACTTTCGCATTTATAATATTAGTAGGATAATATTATTTATGTTATCCGTTTCAGGTGGCGGGCCCTTGAAGTACTTGAATGTCTTAAGTTAATACCAGTCAACGCAACAGAACGAAGCGAACGTAGGCCAATAATAAATGGATTCCCTTTTGTAATTTATTTCTAATTATAAGTGATAACATAGAATGTCCGGATTCTAAGAGAAATGAATTTTATGTACAAATAACAAATAATATTTTTATTTTAAAAATTATACATACCTAGTTGAAATGTTAAAGTAATATTCAGTATTGTTTATATCATTTTCTAAATTATTTTTATATAATTTGCATGATTTTTATAACAAGATGTTTTTATTTGATAATAATTTTACGTTTATATTTATGTAATAATAATATATACCTATAAATATTAAGGTAGTTGGAATGTTTTCGTACAAAGTACTTAGTATTTTAAAGCCATAAATGAGTTAGGATTTGTTTGCATACATAAATGAAATGTGGCAATTTTATTATGTTTTTTTTTTATTTGGATTTAGTTACTTCGTTGAATATATAGTTAAGCATAATCACCACCAGTCCAAAGTTTTTCCAATTGACACATTTCATTGTGTTATAGCAGTAGGTATGTAAGCTGAATCGAGGGTGCCTAATACATATGAAATTGTAGTTTATACATTATTTACGCATGCAGTTTGATCATGGACATTGATATCGAGAGAAGAGTATTTGTCATATTGTCTGCGTTAAAAAACCTAACACGATACCTACATTAAGCCTGGGTTGCATCAAGATGTTAAGGTTATTGTAACATTTTACATCCTTCTCGAACTTTAACTCAAAGTTAGAGAAGGATGTGAAATGTTAGTGTAACTTTAACAAATATCGTGGTGCAACTCAGGCTTAATGTCAATCAAAATAACAATTTCTAGATATATTTACGCTATTTACAGTAACATTGTTAAAAACAAGTCACTAGGTTAGATTTTTTAAATAAAATTATATTCATAACACCTTTTATAAATAACTACAGCGGAATTAGTGTATGATTAAAGAACGCATAACCACACCGCGGACACTCCGCCAAAATTCCATACAAACGCTTAATTTGGTCTCTATTACACATACATCAATCAGTGACGTGTATTTACACGTGCACCTGTGTGCGTAGCATGTAGAGAATACCAAACGTCGCCCATAAGAGGGGAGGAAGTTGGGTGAGGCGGGGAAATCGGGCTGGGACGTCGAAGTGTCCATTCTATACGTAGTATTATTACCTATTCTCTGGCATAACTGATAACGCGCAGCACAGTACCTACATTTATTGTCCTAGTTAGATGAACCAATATAAAAAACATGACTTAACTTCTACTTTTTGAATTTTACAATTTTTAATACTTTGTGCTGTGTTACGTGTTCAAGTGTTAAAAATAGAATATTTTTTCTTAATGCTGTCATCAAATGTATTACTTAAAATTTTCTATGTAATATTTTCGCTTCTATTTATTTTTATTTAAATCTTGACAAAAACATTTTTATATCTTGTCATTTGGTTCACCCGCCTTGCAACATTGTATCTAATCGGCCATAATAATAGATACAGGCGTACGTGCCTTAATAAATGTAAGCCAGTTCCTGTAGTCATTTTATTAATAAACGTATTTTGATATGTACAAAAATGTTTCATTAGAATGAAAAGCATATTCCCTATCGCCTCCCATTCCCCTTCCTACCTTTAGGTAGGTATACGGGGCTTACAAGTAGTATAATAAATCTATGGGCTTACACATTGGATATCAAGAAACACGCAAAAGCTACTACTTCCATACATTTCAGCATCCCCTACAAGTACTGGTGGTAGAGCTCCAGTGACGGAGCTCGCGGGCGTAGGCACCACCGCATTACCTATTAAACTTGCCACTAAATGGTAGTGTTCAGCACTATCGTGTTCCGGTCAGGTGGTAATGTACGGCCCTGTAATTTCCTGCACAGAGGCATAACACCTAAGGCCTCAGGAGTGGTAACGCATCTGCATTTTGACCTTGGTCTTTGTGTGGGTGTCTATAGGCTGCAGTCATCACTTAACATCAATGTGAACTGCATGCTTGTTTGCCACTTCAATGTCAAAAAAGTACAGTATCCAAGAAGAAATATTGCACATGTACCTTACGAACGAGACTTCGGCTTATTTCTGGTTTGTAGAGCGTTATCTCTTTCGCGCCTTCCATATGTGACGTTGTGTCGACGATTTTGACCAATACCTGACAATCAGTGCTTACGTAGGCAGTGTACAGTGTGCAGCAGAGATGACGCTCTACGAAGTCGATACTAGCTGATCGTCTTTTTCGTAGGCTAAATGTGCAATATTAATTTCTTGCTAGGTAGGTACTGTACCTAACTTTAATTTGTCCTTATTTCCTCCTTCCGCCATCTGGGATCTCAAGAAACCCCAAGAAACCTATAAATTGATACCTCTTTATGTAGGAAGTAAAGTTTGAGTTTCGTTATTTACTAGCAGCAGTCAACCGTCTTGGATCTGCAAATAGATGCCATTTTCGTCATCAGAACTCCAAGAAACTATAAATATAAGACCCATAGAAAATATAAATATTCTGTCCGAAATCTTGAATTTGAAAAAATGTACCTCAAAAACCGTAAAATTGAAATCCATATTATTATCATATTTTCGAAAAATAATTATCTCCGCCGTCTTCGATTTAAAAGGAGATACCATTTTCGTAATTATCACCTCAAGGAACCCTGACATTGATACCCACATTGCTTACATACTATATCGCTTACAGTAGGTACCATTTAGTGAAATGTAAATAAATTGGGAAATGCGTTGGTGCTCGCACGCCCTGGAGCTTGGCAACTGAAGCTCTACCACTGTATACTACCACCTTACCAGAACATGATAATGGTGGACATGGAGATTATCATTTACTGGTAGGTAAAATAAGTGATACGGAGGTGTTCACGCTTTCTAGCTCGTTCATTAAAGTTCTATCACCATAAAGCCATACATAGCACAACAGCCCACCTATTTTTATGTACACAAAATATTAAGTTTTTAAATTATCCAAGATTAGACCGCTCGCAACGCAGACATAACTAACGAACAAAAATCAAGCAAGTTTCGCTCGCTACCCGTACCAATAGCGAAACTTGTATTCAAACCGTTCTTGTAGTATAATCACTGTGATGCAACATTAATAAGCACAACAATGCTTGTCTCCACTACAATTACTTAATCTTTGATCGTTTCGACCCTTTATTCCCATCGGCCCCCTCTGAGACCGCCACCGGGGTGGCCGTTAGTTTCATTTGCCCCCTTCGTAGCTATACTGCAATGGTTTATTCGCATTTCGCATCGGACGTTAGGTACCAATAGTAAAAAATTGACTTAGGTGACAATTTTTCAATTTGACAATTTGTCAACTTTTTCGTCATGGGTGTCGTTTTCATGGTTCATGAGGGTGTTGAATCCGATAGTGGTGTCAATATGTAAATCCAAGATGGCGGCTGCAAGGAGTTGACAACTTTTTCGTCATGGGTGTCGTTTTCTTGGTTTATGAGGGTGTTGAATTCGATAGTGGTGTCAAAATGTAAATCCAAGATGGCGGCTGCATGAAGTTGTAATTTTTTTCGTCATGGGTGTCGTTTTCATGGTTCATGAGGGTGTTGAATTCGATGTTTGTTGTTGGTGTTCAACATAACCAATATCTAAACGAATGGAAAAATAAATGAGCAATACAAAATAATAACAAATAAATTTAAAAAATGACAATTTATTGAAATTAAGTATAAAAATTATTCTAAAATAAAAAAATAAAAACGTATATTAAATTGTTAAGTTATACCTTACATGTAGAAATTGATCTGTTAGCTTATAATACTCTGACTAGAAATGTATACTCGAATTCAACTTTTAATCAATTCACTAATGCATTTGAACACAAAACAGTATTATCGGATAGTCACATTCAAATCACAACCAAAGTGCCTAAAAAGGGCACTATACCATTTTATTTTCGAATAAAACAGCCAAAACAGGTACCAAAACATCTTTGTTAGGCACCGTGTTGTGTAAGGTGGATTCATCTTCTGGGGTCGTACCACCTCTACAACAAGGATGTAAAAAAAAACAAGTTTTTTCGCTCCTAAGGCAGAATTGATCATATTTCACCAAAATATAGCGGAACCCATAAATAAATCTGAAGAGTTGTTCGCAGCATTATCGACATTTAAAGAAAATGGGAAAATAATTGATATTGTTTGTCTAACGGAATCTTTTATAAAAAAAGGTACAGACCACTTATTGAAAATACCAGGATATCAATTAATAACCTCGTTTTGTCGTGACTCGAAACGAGGAGGGTCATGTATTCTGGTAAGTAAAAGTCTTACATTTAATGAAAGATTTAGTTTGCAATTTCAGTTTTGAGGGTTGTGGTGTAGAGTTGATTTCGCAAAATATACAAATCATTTGTATTTAAAGAACACCCAATAGTAAATTACAAATTTTTCTTAATAAATTAGAGCAACTTTTGTTGAAAATTGTGAACTGTTCCAAAATAATTATATTATGCGGCGATTGGAACATTGACACTTTAAAGCCAAATAAACAATGCCAAGATTTAATAGATTTACTAAAAAAAATTGTATGAAAGTCCATATCGAAGTCTTGTAGGTGACAAGACAACTAGCGTGTCTTGACCAGTTTTCGACTAATATAAAATCTAACAATATTTCGACCAATGTCCACTATTTAGGTCTCTCAGATCATGAAACAGCGCAAACTCTTACTCTAAAAGATAATAATAAATATGAAATAATTAGTTGGTATGAGAAGGTCAGAGACTTTAGCAAAGAAAATAAAAAAAAAAATTATGACTGTATATCCTCCCTCTCTTCTTCGGAAATTTATAACAAAAATACAAACGATTCATATGAAGAATTCCTTAATATATTCTCACTATTTTTTAATCAATGTTACCGAATAGTAACTGTAAAAAAAGACAATAAACAAAGTACTAGAACTTGGCTTACAAATGGTCTAAAAAAATGCTGCATTAAAAAAAAGGCACCTATACTAACAATATAAACAAATTCGGCATAATAAACTATCTAATAAGCAAAATTACAAAAAATACAATAAAATACATAAAAAATGTTTGCATAGAGCTCAGCAACTACAACATAAAAAAACATTGAAATGAAGAAAAATAAATGTAAAGCAGTGTGAGAAACCATAAATAAGAAAATTGGTGGAAGCAATGTGCCTTCAGAAATTGATAAGATATTATATAATGATCAACTTTATTCGAACCCATCTGACATATCTAATATATTTAATGACTTTTATATTAATCTGACAAATTCAAATAACTTCAATTATAATTCAAATGACATCAATAAATATATTAATGTATCTAACACGAATTCAATATTCATAAAACCAACTGACTGTGCGGAAGTTTTTGGTATAATGAATAATTTGAAAAACTCGAACTCTGTAGGAAATGATGGTATTACCACAAAATCACTAAAATTGTGTGCTGAATACATAAGTGAACCTCTGAGTTTCGTTATCAATAGGTCACTTGAGGAAGGTATCTTTCCAGATCTACTGAAGAAGTCGATAATAAGGCCACTTTATAAAAAAGGTGATGCGACGGATTTCGGAAAAATTGTTCCACTTCTCTTCTTTAGCTTGTTTTGATTTAATCAAAACTATAACTGAAGCAATTAATGAAAAATCAGCGATTGCTGCAGTCTTTTTAGACATGAGCAAAGCGTGTGATTTTGTGGATCATAAACTACTATTGTATAAATTAGATAAATATGGCATTAGAGGTTTAGCTAATAAATGGGTTCAAAGTTATTTATCTGATCGCACCCAGTGTGCAGAAGTGACTAAAATGGTAAAAGGAGATAAAATTTACAGCCAATCTGACTTTAAACCGAATAACTATGGTGTACCGCAAGGCAGCGTCCTTGGTCCGCTTCTATTTTTAATGTACATAAACGACCTTCCCAATGTTACGCACCATAAAACGCTACTGTTTGCTGATGACACTACTCTCATAGTCAAACGTGATGACGTAAAGACATACCAAAGTAACATCAATGATGCACTTGGTAATATAATTGCCTGGTTGAATAATAATAATTTAAAAATTAACATTGATAAAACGAATTTAATACAATTTGAGACATATTATAAAAAATACATTGACCTCAATATAATTTATGACAATATTAAAATTAATGAAGTTGACAAAATAAAATTCTTAGGACTAATGATAGATAAAAACTGCGACTGGAAAACACACATTGACTATATTTGCGACAAATTAGATAGGTTCGTCTTTGCTTTAAAAAGACTACGTCAAACTGTGTCAACAGAAGCGGCCCTTAGTGCATACCATGGATACGTATCCTCTGTGCTTACTTATGGACTAGTATTATGGGGAAATTCGGTTGCAATTGGCAAGGCTTTCCGTGTGCAGAAAAAATGCATTAGAACTATCTGCGGAGCTTGGTGCGTTGATAGTTGTAGGCCTTTATTCGAGAAACTTCGTATACTACCTTTAGCCTGTATGTACATCCGAGAACTTTGTGTCTTTGTAATGCAGCATCCACACAATTTTATACTACAATCGGATGCTACTAGCAGAAATTGTAGCGTTAGAAATCGTTTCAAACTACACGTTCCGAGATGCAGAATTGAATTGTTTAAAAGAAACGCATCTGTTAACGCCATTCTAGTATTTAATAAGTTACCGGACAGTTTTAAACAATTGCGATTACCAGTGTTCAAAAAAAGGCTGACACAATGGTTGCAACAGCACTGTTTTTATGACATTAATGAATATATGACAAATAAAATAAAACTGTAATTAATTACCTAATTGTTTCCTAGTAAATCGAATATTAATTTGAGACATAATAATCTGAATTTCTGACTCTTTCTTTTTTTTGACATATTTAATCACACAACTTGACATAATTACTTTAATATAATTTGACTTTAATAATTGAAATCCAAACTTAAATGCAAAATCATGACATTTTACAGGTATTTACAATTTTATATTAAAACCAATAAATTTAATTGTTATGTTTAAAATAATAGTAATAATATTGTAAATTTTATGACTTTCTCTGTTGTTTCCTAAATACCAACCAACTGAACTAAAATTTATATACGAGGTGGATCCAAAAGCTCGAAGCCCGACCAAGAAAATGAAAGAAAAGTGGGTCTAAATTTATTTTTATTTTTCGACATAGTCTCCATCTAGCTCAACACTTCTTCCACCTGAACTGCAACTGTTTATCCCCTCGAAAAAAAAATATTCCGGAAGGTCGGCGAAATACTTGTTTACTGCGACTATCACCTCAACTTTGGTCGAAAATTTCGAGCCACCCAAATGTTTTTTTAAATTTGGAAATAAATAATAATCTGAGGGGGCTAAATCCGGCGAATAAGGTGGGTGGGGCAGCAATTCGTAGCCACAATCATGGATTACAGACATTGTTTCAACCGAAGTGTGAACACGTGTATTGTCTTGATGGAACAAAACTTTCTTACGCAACATTCCCGGCTTTTTTTCTTTTATTTCTTCTCGGAGTCTTCGTAAAAGGTTACAATAATAACTAGAATTAATAGTTTGACCTTTCGGTAAATAATCTACAAAACTAATGCCCTTCGCATCCCAAAAAAACAGAAGCCATGACTTTGTTAGTCGACAAAACGACTTTAGCCTTTTTCGGTGTAGGTGAGTCAGATCTTTTCCACTGTTTGGATTGTTGCTTTGATTCAGGAATATGGTGGTGAACCCAGCTTTCATCCATGGTAACAAATCTAGACAAAAAGTCCTCGGGATCAGTCTCAAAAAGTTCCAAACAGTCTCGCGAAATTGTGAATCGAACTCGTTTTTGTTTAGCTGAAAGCAACCTCGGGACAGAGCGAGCAGAAACCTTATGGAATCCCAATTCTTTCGTTATTATGTGTTGCACCCGGCCATAACTAATGTCTGTTGTCTCAGCTATCTTACCGATGGTCAAACGTCGATCACTCAGTACGAGATCACAAATTTTATCGATGTTTTCTTTCGTGGTAGAGGTTGTAGGCCGTCCACTCCTAGGATCATCTTCAATGCTCTCACGACCGCGCTTAAACTCAGCTACCCACTTCTTGACACTAAGATAGATAAGATAAGATAAGAATTTATTTATTTTCTCCACAATGTTTTCTTATATGGTAAATACATCATATGAAACTTATTTTATTTTTAAAAATTTATACTGAATTATATTTTTAAACATTTTTCTCAGGGTATTGTGGAGACAGGAGCGCTCAAACTAGGTAAACCCTGTGCTATGAGTCTCCTGGTCTCCGCCTCAGGATTTTGTCCACTTATTTACTAGTACAATTTAAGTAATAGCTCATGAGAGCAATAAAGAGAACTAAGTACTATAAGGGACTATACTATAAGTACACTGGAATACGATGGAGCAGACTCCCTCAAAGTGCCCACCATATCTTGATGGATGTCTTTTGGTGACAGGCCTTTTTTATTGAGGTACTTAATGACTGCACGATGTTCAATTTTCTCCATTATTGAAAATCGCGTCAGAATGCTTCAAACAAATAATCACAGAAAATTTATATTGTGCAGTATCGGAATGAAACTGCGCACAATAAATCAATAGAAGACATACTAACAAATGACGGTAAATTTAAAAAGATGTCATGTCTCCTTTAGTTTGGGCCACGAACTTTTGGATCCACCTCGTACATACGTTCGGCTGCATGGAGTTGACAACTTTTTCGTCATGGGTGTCGTCTTGGTTTATGAGGGTGTTGAATACGATAGTGGCGTCAAAATGTAAATCCAAGATGGCGGCTACATGTAGTTGACTACTTTTCGTCATGGGTGTCGTTTTCAAGGTTCTTGAGGGTGAAAGCCATGAGACCATGAAAACGACACCCATGATAAAAAAAGTTGTCAACTCCATGCAGCCGCCATCTTGGATTTACATTATGACACTACTATCGGATTCGACACCCCCATGAACCATGAAAACGACACTCATGACAAAAAATTGACAAATTGTCAAATTGAAAAATTGTCACCTAAGTCAATTTTTTACTATTGGTACCCAACGTCCGATGCGAAATGCGAATAAACCATTGCAATATAGCTACGAAAGGGGGCAAATGAAACTAACGGCCACTCCGGTGGCGGTCTCAGAGGGGGCCGATGGGAATAAAGGGTTTCGACAAAGTACAGCGAGTATCCGCTAGATCACTCTAATTTTGACAAATATTTGATGAGCTCCGTTTTGCCAAGGTCATTCAGGCTACTTAACCCCTTAACTGTCCTTCCCGAATCCCCATTCGTTTTACAACAAAACACAAAGGACTTCAGTACGGAATGTTCGCGCTAGGCCTAAAAAAGACTTGACTCACCTCGAATTTCATTCAGCGTAATAAATAAAAAGCAGTCATAATTCATTGTAGTTTAATTATTTTTTATAAAGGTACATTTTTTTACAATTGTATTTTATACTAATAACAATCCAGAGTTACGGCGTCTCACTGCAACCCCTCAGTCTTAATATTATAAAACATATTCCACAAGAATAAATACATCATACCCGATCCGTCTACAGATAAATTAATATGTACATTCAGTTCATAACATGCTAAAACCAAATAGAAAATATAAACGCAACCTATACAAATTTCACTTTTAAATGACAAGCAACAATTTATAAAAATATGGCGTACACTTTTTATAAATACAATTATATCGCCAAAATGTTATTAATACCACATCGATTGTGTTCAAGTGGTAATTCACACACGATGTTGGAGAAATACAATTTATGTCTAAACATTTGGCCTTTGATGAACATATAGTCATTTATGCAACACAGTTCCATTCATATCCATAATAAACATGCCTCAACTCCGGATTATTCGAATATCCCATAACCTATATATACAATTCTGTCCAGCCGAGCCTGTCTGTAAGCAATTCCTTTCGATTTTAAAATCATCAATATCTTTTTCATCAACCGAATAAAATATATGTTAGAATTATACGTTAATCTATCACCGCAAAATAAAAATTATAAGATTGGCAGTCAGTACCTTAATTTACTTTGTTTTAAATTATCAGTTTTTGTGACTTCACCGTCGAAATCTTTCGTATTTAACCCATTATTTACAGTAAGTCAGCTCCGGGGAATAATATAGGTTCAAGCCATAGTAAATTGGTCCTGTATACCAGGGTTCCCGGGTCTAATTGCAATATACTATCAGGGAACTGGCCACTGGACCACCTTTTGCATTGGCAATAAAAGCTATATTTGATTGATTTTGGATAAGCGGAGTTCCCTGACTGAAACACTGATATTTTATAGAAATAAATAATCTTAATCAAATATATTATTATATGTACCTTATTAAGATTATTTATCACAGTCTTCCAAATCAAAGTGCAAATTCATGACTTATAACTTATGTTTTTTGATTTGGTTTAAAAATTGATGTGATATTTTTTACAATGATAATAATATATTTGGAATGAAAATAAGACACAAAACCACCGCCTCCTTATATTCACAAGATACTGCTTTATCACATTACGAACAAACATAGCCAGATGATATACAGTGATTGTTTTTTTCTGAGTGAATAATTTCAAATAAGTTAGACAATAAACAATATCATCTAAATTTAATGAAATACATTGCATTTTACTGTAATTACTCCCCTTGCCATTATACGCGCCTTTCAAAAATTATGTAATGATTTAGTTCTAGTGATAACATTTTGAACAGAGAAAAAGTATGATTACCTGTTATACAAAACTAGATACTATTTAAATTTGTATATCATAATACAATTCGTATAGTTGATACTTAAAAAGCTATTGTATACACGGCCAATTCAATGACCCATTGATGGCCCAGAAATATCACTCGTGTTTATAAAATTTCACAAAAAAATATTACTGGAGTATTAGTTAGTTATTGCGTGTAGATATCATTATGTCATGCAGCGAATTGCAGCATTGTGTTATGCAGCGAATTATTTTCAAAAATAATAGCAAATTATTGAAAAATATTCTTGGCAGTGATAACACATGAACAAGGCAATCATATCATGAGCAGGTATCATATTGTCAACACTCTCAAAAGCTCTAAGGCATGTACAGTATTCAACAAAAAATATTGCAAATCGACCTTAGGGGGCGAGACTTCGGTATAGGAGACACTAGGTTTAAACCTGTGTCGTGGGTGCCGTTGTACACACACTACACCTACACAAACACCCAGACTCGAAACAAATATCTGTAGGCCATACAAATATTTGTTCCGGTGCGGGGATCGAACCCGCGACCCTTCGAATCAAACGGTTGTCTCACACCGCTGGACTAATCGGGTAGTCAATGTAATGGGTATTTCGGCCCTGTAGAGCGGTATCTCTTTCGCACTTTCGGAGGGGAGTAGCCATATGCAGGCTTTCCACTCTGTCACAGTACAAGCCCAAATCGGCCTATACCCGTCGCCTAGATGTTTAAATGTGTGCGTGAAATTGTTTCTGTATTTTGTTAAAGTCAAGGTGTGAGTGTCGTAGTAATAGACGATTTTTGTAGTGCGCGTGTATGTCGCACGCATTACGCCCCGCAAAAAATGACAGACTATTTTGTATCGGTAATAAGCGCTATTTATTACCGATGCAAAACAGTCCCCTCCAGTCCGCCGCGGCCGGTGGCCCGTGTTGCTCTATGGCATGTCTTAAAGTTCCCAAATTCACCTACACTGCAACATTTCAATAGGTTTGTAATGTATAAGGCAAAAATGCAAAGGCTTGATTTAGATACTGACCTATTCCTTACTATATCTATTTCGTTGAGAATTATCTAAAAATAAATTCTGCTATCTTTATTACATTATTCGAACCACCTATAATTGCTTATATCTTTGTGAACATAATATAACATATTAATATATTCCATTGGCTATACATTATTGTGATGTCGCTAAATATATGTACACTTATAAAGTACTAAATGCCAACTAGTCGCAGGACCTTTTTATATTATCCAGGCCTTTGACAACTAAACTATCTATACATCATGGTAGGTATTGTTTTAGAGTTTCATGCTATACATTTACCCCCTTATTCATAAACGTACATTAGAAACGTTTTAGCTATAGAATGCTTTGTCTTTGTCAGTTGCATTGTCAAATGTGCAGGATAGAAAAAGACAAAGGAGAGATTAGCAACACTTTAGCTAAAATACGTTTATGAATAAGGGGGTTGTTTAATTAATTCTAATGTGTATTATAAATTGTAGCTGTAGTTTATGACCATTGGATGAGTTATTTTTTATTTGCTACAATTCACTGTAGTAGCCTCATTGAACCTGGTTAAAAAAATTAAGATCTTACAAAAACAAATAAACCAGCTTACTGTATTTTCAGTCGATACACAAATGAAGTGCTAAGTGAATAAGGAAAAGACGCCATTTTGCTAAAGTTCACATATTTTTCTGAATGCCAGATGTGTTTGTGCCTATGGCAGACGAAAGTAGCGATACGTTAGTCTGTTTCCAATGTTATGCTGATTGGATTTCATATTTTTGTAAGATCTTAACTCTGCCAAACGCAGCCATTGTGTACCATGCGAGTATATTCTATATAATGAAAATATGCAAGCATTCGTATTATCGAGTTGTTCCTGTATATTCTTAACATCTTTTGATTGTAGTAATATGGTTTACAGTTGAGGTACTGGGAAACTTCCAGAAAATGGAAAAAACTAACTAACATGGGTGGCACCCGGGCAAGATGAGCAAAAAAAAGGCATTTTTTTCAGGCAAGGCATCTTATTTCTCCATTCTCCCCCTATTTGAGCAAATTCTGCCTCTGGCGCCCCCTGGTATTATAAATACGAAAGTGAGTTTTGTGTTGCGCTATCACATCTAAACAGCTCAAATTTGGGTTATTTAAAGAGGGTGTCACCCCCAAATGGGTGGCACCCGGTGGGGGCCGCACCCCCTCCACCCTAACACGCCACTAAAAGGGATTTTACACCTTTGTAGCCCTCGTCGCGGGAATCGAACCCAGGAGCCCAGCGTATCAGTAGTCGCCTGCAACCCACTAGACTATTGAGGCAGTTGTAAATTACTTTTTGATATTATGTTCTCTATTATATTATGAAAGAAAGCATGCACTTATAACGATGACCAATATCTTCTGTAATAACTCCTTTATTTTTTCATGATACAAAAATATATGATACTGGATTGCATTAATTTAAATTCGGGCCCAGCGAATTTCGTAAACGCATGTTTTATGACATTTCATAATTATTTTATTAATACCATGTCTTTTCGAATTGAATACAAATAAAATATATGTTTCAACCAATAATGGCATAGGACGTCCTTAGTGAGGTGTTTTAAATTAACTACACAATATGCACTATGTAAATTATTTTTCAATCAAAACAATTTTACGGAGGAAAAAAACAATAAAAGATATGTGTAACATGAATAACTTTATTTTTTTAGATAATAGGTTGGGGAAAAAGTCTTTTTTAGCATTATAGTATGTATGAACTTGTAATAAAATCTCTTTGGCTGTAGTATTTGTATCTGGCTGGTTTTGGTATCATTGAAAGTGAACATTTTAAAGAACATAATTCCAAATTCAAATTAGGCAAATGAGTGATTTTCATTTGTTTTTCGTACTGTCAAGATGAGTGAATCTAATGAAGAAATTCGATACATTTTAAAAATTTTACTACAAAAAAGGTAAAAATCCAACGCCAGCAGCGAAAAAAAATTGCGATGTTTATGGACCTAGCGCAGTGTCTGTGAGAGTAGCACAAATTTGGTTTAAGCGTTTTCAATCCGGAAATTTTGATGTCAAAGATGCACCTCGCTCTGGTCGCCCTATTACGGATAAAATGGATGCCATTTTTGAAAAAAGTGGAGCAAGATCGACATATCAGTAGTTACGACGTAGCTGAAGAACTGAGAATTGATCACAAAAGTTTTGGCGCATTTGAAAAAAGCTGGGTACAAAAAAAAGCTGATAACTGGTGATGAAAAGTGGATCACGTACGACAAGAACGTGCGAAAAAGGTCGTGGTCAAAGGCCGGTCAGGCTTCACAGACTGTGGCGAAATCCGGGTTAACTCGCAATAAGGTGATGTTGTGTGTGTGGCGGGATTGGAAGGGCATTATGAGCTATTACCACCAGGCAGGACTATCGATTCTGAACTCTACTGCGAACAACTGATGAGATTAAAACAAGAAGTTGAGAGAAAGCGGCCGGAATTGATCAACAGAAGGGGTGTGGTGTTTCATCATGATAACGCTAGACCTCACACATCTATGAATTATCTTAAAAAATGCGAAGAAACTTTCCCCAAACTAATACAATGTTGTTTTTCCAAGTGCACATTTTGCAGTTAACGTCTATCTCACTAATAAAAAAATTCTAACGATTTTACAATGCAAGAGATTTCATCAGTAGGGGGGCGTTCAAGTATTACGTCAGCACTATGGGGGGGTGGAGGAGTCTTTGCTCTGCTTATTTTGGATGACGTGGGGGGTAGGGGAGTCTAGATGATGATTACGTCATCGGTAGTAATTTACTTATTACATCAGTAAAATCTAATCTCTATGCTAAATCTATTTTCTTATTTTTTTAATTATAATTATAATATTAAAAAAAAACAATACATTAATTGAAAAATGTTTACGTGTGCATGGGGGGAGGCGGTAAGAGCTTTGCTTACTTTTGCTGCCAAGGGGGATGGGGGGGGGGGTAAAGAATTGTAATAAATCTGCTTACGTAATACTTGAACGGCCCCTAGGCATATTAGGAACTTAACATTGAAATGGGAAACAGTTTAACTAAAAATAAACAAATTGTTCTTAATTAATAATATTAGGTGCTAAATTATTATTTACAATTTTATACAATACACATATTATACAAATAGGTTCGGTACTGAATCCGTAGGTAACTAGCGCCATGTTGAATGCTTTGGTTATATCAAAAATTTTGGTTTGCGCTGTTGAAGATTTATTTTAATGGAATACTTTAAATGACCCAGTGTGATCACAGCCACCATATTAAACTGGTCAATGTGAACAATACAATAGCAAAGCGGATTATATGTGCACATATCAGTCATATGATAGTATTTGCATTGATCTAAATAAAAAAATGCCAATCAATGGGGTTAATATGTTAAAAACAATACTTTAACATAATTTCACACCTGTATATTCTTGAAGAAGTAGGCGGAGAGCTTCTTACACAAATGTATATCTAAGTTTCCACTAGTTTAGTAGAGTCCATACAGTCATGTAATAGAGATATTTTAGGTATTTAAAATCAATATATTCCCAAACTGAATGAAAAATCCAATGATCTGAAAATAAAACCCTTAACCACAAAGCTTTAGTACTTGTAGCACTAAGCCCAAAGTGGCAGAAAAAATTATTACTTTGCTTAAATTGTTTTCATAATAAACAATGCCTACTTGGTAGCATTAACATAATATGAGCAATGATCCTGTTACATGGTAAGAACATTAAAATTTACATGGATATTTGTACTTATTTTTTTTATATACCAATCCTTTTAGATCAACAACAAAGTTTTTGCTAAAATAAGTATTTACAGTAATTTTAGGAGTATTTGGATTTAGTAAATTTGAAAAGCATTATCATAAACAGGTGTGTTATTGTATTCACAATTTAAGGACATAATCTAATACACAACTGATATGAACATTGCTGTTATAAAGTTTGATAAGATTCGCCCATACTTATCATGCATACTTATAATTTATACTGCATTTGTAATACATATTGAGGTGACAGGGCAAATAAAGTATATTTAGTTTCATTCGATATGTTCAATAATCACACAATTCATTTCAAGAATGATCACTGTGTTTGCCAATTTTATTTTATTAGTTTTTTGTGTTATACACACATGTGGGGGTTCATATTAGTAATACCAATTTTTGTTATCACCCAAAATATACATGCTGTTGTTTTTTTCGTTTTTTTTTCATGGATTTCTTTAAATACACAAATATGAGACATACATTTTTTTCAGAAACAAATTTCATCAGTCCAGAATAGATTTTAATACCTGTCTGTTTAATATTTAATGTGGATCTGACAAAACCTAACTCATAATTTTTTTTCTATTGCTACTTATAGCATCAAACTTTTGTTCAAAAAAAAATATTTCTATTATAAAACATACACGTTTTAGTTTTTTTTATGTGATGAAGGTGGCAAACAAGCGTGCTGTTCACATTGATGTTAAGTGATAACTACAGCCTATATACACCTACACAAAGACCAGAGGTCAAAATGCAGATGCGTTGCCACCCCTGAGACCTTAATTGTTTTGTCTCTGTGATAGTTATTACAGGGCCATACATTACCATCTAACCGAAACACGATAGTGCTGAACACTACCATTACGCGGCAGATAGAATAGGTAATGCAGTGGTACCTACGCCCCCAAGTTCCTACACACTGGAACACTGGAACTCTACCACCAGTAAGCATGTTATTCCAATTCTGTGCATCGCATCTCTTTTCTAAGCAGAGCCTCACCCCACCAACTTCACAGGTCAGTTACAGCAAACTAGATAAGGCACCCTATGAAATTATATGAATGATTCTGAACCAGTGGCGTAGCTATAGAGGGCAGACCCAATGCAATGCAGGCAATGCTACTGCTGATCCATCCACCTAAAGTGATTACTTTCAGAAGGCTCGATGGTGAAAATTACTTGTCAAGCAATTTTACTCAACACAATTAAAAAAATGTATCCAATAGTAAAGTATCAGTAAAGTACCCTGTATATTTCATTAGGTTTTACAGTAAAGAAAACCTGCCATTCTTAGGGTAATTCTGTCGAAACCGGGATATTAAATAGACACAATAATAACATTAAGATTTATTGGTAGTTTGTGTTGCATTGTGGACATTTCCAAATTCATAAAGTACTCATCCCACATTTCATCGCTTGACAAGCATTACTCACCATCCATAGAGCCAACGGTGCCACAAAAAAATCAAACTGACTCACCAGAAACACAGGCCAAAGCTTCAATTAATTCACTAAGTGGACCACAGTTTTTATTTCGTCTAACTATACACTAAATCACTGTTCGGTCGTAGCACCTTTACGGATAGTTTCCGTAATAGAAAGTCAAATACTATTTCACTTGGCCCGTCTCCGGGTTGGAGTCCGATTTGAAGCCGGCGTCCAGTTTGTACGGGTCGCTCTTGTAGCTGGAGTCGGACTGGTTGGAGCAGTCGTTCTGCTTGAGATCCTTGTCGGAGTTATCGGAGTAGAACTTGTTGGGCTTGGTCTGCTGTTGTTGTTGTTGCTGTTGCTCCTGTTCCCGCTGCTGGCGCCGCCGCTGCTTGGACCACAGCTCGTGGCAATCCTGCCACGTCGGCAGCTCAGGCGCTGGCATTCTGAATGATGATTGCAATTATTACAAATGTTACTTAGACTAGAAGTAGCAGGCTACCTACTGTTACGCTGGGGTTGGGAGCTAATATTTGGAACTTTCTATTTTCCGAAAGTTTCCCAGTAGTTTGGCAATGTGCGGAGATGTGAACAACCTCGAAACCCGTTACATTGATAGCAAACGAATGTTGCAATCTATAGATATCTATTCGAAAACCAAAGGTATAATGCAAGGTGTTGCCATTTTTTCAAGGGGCCTAAGAGAGCTTGGGGCTCGGCGTGTGAATAGTGACTGTAGCTTGAACACAGCTTTGGTTTAACACGGAACGATTATATACAAAATGACGGCGCTTCCCTTTCTGCCGTATGCGAGCGACATCTTTAAGTAACTTATAACTTGACTACTTCCCGTTTGGACATGACGATTTTTAAAAATAGCGCGGTATATATAGTAAATATCAAAAGCAACTCACTGTTCGGGCACGACGTTCTTGAGCCAGGAGCTCTTGAGCGCGGCGTCGGCGGTGATGCGCTTGTCGGGGTCGAGCTCGAGCATGGAGTCGAGCAGGTTGAGGGCGGGCGGCGGCATGAAGGAGAACTGCTCGCGCACGCAGCGCTTGTAGAAGCGCTTGGGGCGCAGCGTGTGCCACAGCGGCAGGTTGACGACGTTGGGCCACACGCCCGGCAGCGGCGTGCCGCACACCCGCGATATCATGTCCAGCTGCATCATCTCCACGTTCGCCTGGGCATACCGTTCAAATTGTCCTATTTTATTTATCAAGTTACAATCCAGATTAGAGATTTAATAAACAGAGAGAAAGTTTTTCTTCGGGCAGGAATCGAACCACTTCGGAGAAAGTTATAATCAAAAGGGAAAGAAAATTCGACGCAGTTTTGGTAGCGATGGTGATATTAGAAAAACGACTGACATAGCCTGCGACCTCTGGGCGACGGTCGAAGACACCCAAACATCAATGCTGGATAAAAACCAAGGAAGATCGAGGTGACAGAGGGGATCGCAAAAACCATTACGATCCACAAAACGTTGCAACCAAAAATTTATCATAATCCCACTTGTGCAATTTTCAATTGTGATTGATCATTAACGTCTCCCAATCCCCTTCCTACTTTCGGTATACAAAATACAAAGTCAAAACTTGGGCAACAAAAAACACTCAACTAGAGCTGCTTTTTTCCATACATTTTTAAATCTCTCTTCTCACAGCATCACTGCATATTATTATGATCAAGCGCTTCTCTCTGAATGGGGCAAGTCACAATAAAACACAGTAATCCAGGGGAGGGTCACCATGGTACAGTGGGTAGGGGAGAAGGACACCGACCTGGAAGAGGGGGTGCTTGAGGAAGAGCTCGCCGAGGATGCAGCCCATGGACCAGACGTCGACGGCGGGCCCGTAGCGCTCCTCGCCCAGCAGCAGCTCGGGCGGCCGGTACCACAGCGTGATCACCTTGTTGGTGTAGGGCCGCGCGCGGTCCTCGGCCGACCACAGCCGCGCCAGACCGAAGTCGCCCAGTTTCACTTCGCCTCTGCAACGGTCGATCATCATTTTTTATTTTTTTTATGTCATGAAAGTGGCAACCAATCATGCGGTTCACATAGATGATGTTATGTGATGACTGTAGCCTATAGACACGCACACAAAGACCAGAGGTCAAAATGCAGATGCGTTACCACTTCTGAGACCTAAGGTGTTATGCCTCTGTGTTTGAGCATACCTTCAATTTTTCCTTTTAAACAATCAGGTCTTTTCTAAAGTTTTATGGAATGTTCACTGTAAACGACAAAACTTATGACCTTTTTTCAAGAATTTCAATAAATAATTCAATTTTGAAGCCACACTGAGTGGCTGTTGCCGAGTTTTGTTTAGTTTTCCAGTATACAACATAACGTAGACCGATACGGGGGCGGTATGACGCAGGTCAATGGTTAAAAAACTTTAGAAGTTAAGGAATGAGCCGCTAACCTAGCAAAACCCTAGAATAGATTAGAAAATATTTTTATTTCGAATAGATCTTTATAGATACTTTCAAAACGTCAATAAATCATAAACTACCTAGAGCGAATAACCATTACATATAGTAAAAGCAAAATCATATATTAATAGTAAATTAAAAATTATATATTTAATATAGCTCAGCAGCATTTTTAGACATTTCGCAGGCATTTGACCGTGTGTGGCATGAAGGCCTTTTATATAAGATCTTGAAAACCCTACCTATTAACTTTTACCTCATCATAAAATCATATCTTCAACAACGCCGCTTCTATGTTAAACATGGAGAAGAAGTAACTAACTTGTTTGAAATTAAAGCTGGTGTTCCTCAGGGCAGTGTAATGGGCCCTGTCTTATATCTCATATACACTTATGATTTACCAACCACAGAGGATGTCCTTATAGGAACATTTGCTGATGATACTGCTCTAATGGCAACCCACAAAAATCCAGTGACCGCATCATATATGTTACAGAAAAGCCTAGATGAAGTTTCAGATTGGCTAAAAGACTGGAGAATAAAAGCTAATGAGGATAAGTCTATACAAGTAACTTTCACTCTTAGACATGACACGTGCCCCACTGTCGCCCTTAACGGTATCACGATCCCTCAGTCCGAAGATGTGCGTTACTTAGGCATTTACTTGGACAGACGTCTTACGTGGAAGAAGCATCTATTCACAAAAAGGAAAGCCCTAAGTGTTCAACTTCGCAAACTCTACTGGCTCTTAGCACGAAAATCAAACCTCTCACTGAATAACAAACTTCTCTTATACAAAACTATCCTCAAACCGATATGGTCTTATGGAGCAGAATTATGGGGAACTGCAGCAAATTCTAACCTGGAAATCATAAAACGGTTCCAATCAAAAGTTCTCCGCATGATAACTGACGCTCCATGGTTTGTTTCCAACTCTCAATTACACCGAGATCTGAAGATACCAACAGTGAAAGAGGAAATTCTTAATAAATTAAAGTCGTACTCTCGTCGCTTGGAGAAACATCCCAACGAACATTCTTACAGATTAATGAAGCCCATTCGCGCCTTTAAACGCTTAAAAAGGAGAGGTCCCCAGGACTTTCTCCCATCCTAAATAAGATCTTCCTGAAGATTCTACTTTGTATATGGATGCGCCACTGGGCGTGTGCCATGCATGTCTGTACTGAAATGTCTAACCATCAGCTAAATGCCCAAATAAGGCAGATTGCAGAAATATAGGAGATAAAAAAAAAAAAAAAAAAAATTAAAAATTAGAATTTAAACTACTTGGTTAAAACATAATAATCATAAAATTTTTCAATTCCTTCAATGATAATAAATTAAGAAAAAGAAAAACTTATTCGTCAAGATCAATGTTATTCACTTAGCAGAGTTCCAAGTGCAGTCACTACTGAGAAGAACTCCGCTACCCAACAAACTCAGTAAGAGCTCTTACTAGTACAGATTATCGTGAAAAATCAAATAATTTCAACGTCCATAGCATAGATGCAAATAAACTGCTATCTACTAAATGTGATGTAGCCCCTGCAAACCAGAACAGACCAGTCCTCACCAACAGCACCCGTTCACGAGTATGACGCATGTGACAGCCATTGCCCTCCTCGACCATTTTAGAGGGAAGTGAGCAACCCGCCACACGACGCCGCCAAAGGCAAGCCATTTAAAGCACGTTGGCAACTCCCCTGGTGTTGCAAATGTTCATAGGCGACGGTGACCACTTTCCATCAGGTGGCCTTGTCTGCTTGTTTGTCAATCTTCAGACATAAAAAAAAACTCACTTGTTATTCATGAGTATATTACTGCACTTGATATCCCGGTGAAGAAAGTTCTTGCGGTGGCAGTAGGCGAGCCCGTCCAGCAGCTGCCGCATGATGGACGCGTTGTGGGACTCCGTGAAGTCCACCATCTTCGACTCGATCAGGCCCATCAGATCGTGATCCATGTATTCGAACACCAGGTAGAATGAACCTTTGTCCTGTAACGTAAATATATGACCGGTAAACATTCTGCCTAGATTTATTTATTTATTTATAGTTAACTAGAACGGACAACAAGTCCAATTACACTAACTAACTCGGATACATGTCATATCAAAACAAAAAAGTACACAAAATTAAATTAAAAACATAAGATTTAGTAATGTTCAGAGGATTTCACTGAACTGGAAACACACAATCACAACAGCCTTCCATCCATCCACAAGCAAGTCGAAGTCGGGAAAGGCCTCTAATAGAGCACAGAGGACAGAGAGTGCGCGCGGAACAAAGGAGTTAGCGTGTGCAATTGTCCGAGTAGATGGTAGGTACAGCGAGTAGTTTATGCTTCCTAGCACGCAAGTATTTGTCCTGGACGGGCGGGACGTATAAACGAGCCAACTCATTGTGCAGGCACGGAGCATCAATCAAACCACGGAGGAGTTTGAACATAATGACCAATTACCCACTGGCTCTCCTGGTCTTCAGGGAGTTGTAAATAGATAATTTATGGAGTCAAAACAAAAGTTCAGAAGATAAGCTTCATACAACGACCATTTGTGTTAGGAACACAAACTTGCTCGTGAGCAGACGCGAAATGTTGGATCACACTGAAACCGAAAAGTTACAGCACAGCGTCTTCAGATTTATAAGAGAAACGCGGGGTTCGCGTCCAAGTGGACTCCACACCACGCACGACACACGGCCGCGGCACTGCAATCACTACATTGATCATTTATAGCTGCCAACGGCTGCATTTTCGATCGTACTTATTATTTTTAATTATTGGAAATGTTATTTATAATTAATGTCATATTTTATTATTACATATATATTTTTTTTTATTAATAAATTTATGGTAATTACTTAATTTTTAAAATTATTTAAAGAGTTTCAAGTTTCATACTTTGATTTTTACAAAAAAAGTTAGAAAAAGGTACAAGGTAAAACGGATTAGAAATATTATCTAGGGAACCTAAAGAACATTTTCTGGTATTTAAAATATTTTTAATTCACCGGAATCAAAAGCGTCTTTCCTAACAACAGTAGAAGCACTATGGAGTGCTTCCGGAATAAAAAGTTTGAAATTGAACTTTAGTATGGACTAAAGTTCAATTTCAAACTTTTTATTCCGGAGAGTTAAAAATAATTTAAGTATCAGGAAATGTTGTTTTGGTTCACTGGATAATATTTCCATGCTGTTTTACCGTGTACCTTTTTTTTATTTTTTCTGTACAAATCTTGCCATGATTCTTTAGTGTCTTGTTTTTTTTTTCTTTTTATCTTTATTTAATATTTACAGCAATTGGGCATCCGTAGTGTCACACTATAAGGCTCCAACATAATACCAGCGCCGGATTATTAAACCTGCACGATGCTGAGTTATTTTTTTTGTTTTCTTTCTTTTTTTCTGTTGTTTGTTTTTTATTATTGTGCAAATAAATATATTTTTATTTCTTTCTAAATAATGTTTTGTTTTATTTCTGGTACCTATATTGGATTGTTACACTAAAGAAGTATACATTTTTACGTGCGTACATAAATCAGTACACACACTCTTTTTATATAAAGCGGTAGTTAGTCAAGCGGTAGAAAGGCCGCCAGCGGTAGTATACAGGCACACAAAACATTTTCTTGTACGTGTATAATAATCTATTGTTTAAATTATCAATGAAACTCACCTTTCTAAAGTCCATAGCGTCCTGTTTATCCGTGACTATCTCCCGAAGATTGACAATGTTCTTATGGTTGAGTTGTCGCAGGATCTTGATCTCGCGCACCGCGGTGATGGGGAAGCCCTCCTTCTCGTTCTCCAGCCGAACCTTCTTCAGCGCCACGAGCTGGCCCGTGTTCTTGTCTCGCGCTTTGTACACTTGCCCGTACGTGCCTTCGCCGATTTGGGTTATCACCTGTTGTTTTTTTGTTGAATTTTATTCGGGAAATAGAGACTAAAAGGGAAATATATTTTGTAAAAGACCATAATATACTTATACATCGCTTCTCGGCAAAAAAAATGTCATAATACAAAAATAGCTGTTTCGACAAAATGTCATTTTAATAGTCAATAATTTAAAAACTATAGTTAGATTAAAATATAAACTACTAAAATGACATTTTCTCGAAACAGCTATTTTTGTATGATGACACTTTTGGCCGGGAAGCGATATGACATAATGTGTTTTTGAAATAAAATCTAGGTATGGTTTTAGCTTTCCTTGTCGACTTCGGAATACTTAAAACGATCGCCGAAAGCTTGAAGTTTGAAGCATTATATTATCATGATGTAGTCATTGGAGCGTGTGCCTGTTGGAGGTGTGGAGATGTGGAGGTGTGGAGTACCTGGAAGCCGTCGACGCACTTCTCGCCCCAGTCCTTGGCGTGGTGCGTGGGCGTGGCCACCGCCACCACCTTCGAGCCGCGCCGTTTCAGTATGCGCGGCCTTTTCAGCTTCGACGCCTGTAAGTCATATTATTGCTTTATATTCTTTAATTCTTGGAAAAAACTTAGGTTGTTTTATACAGACAAAAGGAAAATTCTACAATATTATTATGGTGTTCTGCCATGTTCTTACCGATCCATTAGCTTGTAATGTGTCAAGTGTGCCAAGATAAGATTATAATACAATGATTGTATGTGCCATTGCCAAACATTTTTTGGGTACGCGGAAATATCGCGGCATATTAGTTGTATAAAAATAGTGGGATTTTATCATAAAACATTCAACAGCGCGCATGGATGTAAGAAAGTGATATTATGCAGTGAAAAGTGTTTTTTTGAGTTGCTTCCAAAACTTCATTAAAAACTCCAGTTCTCGTCACTTTACCGGACTTATTTTATTACCATCCTCATCATCTCCATCTCCCATATGAATTTTCATTTTAAATTTAAAGAATTAAGAAATAATTAAGGAATTGAAACATGAAAATGTGAACGTGATCTAGAGTCGTAAAACACATTTAAAAAACATGGAACTGACATTTACTACAATTTTTTCACATGGAGTTGGGGATCCCGGAGGAAAACACATTCCCTATGGGATCGGGGATCCGGGATGGAGATATAAGAATGTATTTTTCCCCATGATATCGGGGATCCCGGATGGAGAGTATATTTTTCCCATGGAATCAGGAATCCCGGATGGAGATACGAGTGTATTTTTCCCATGGAATCAGGAATCCCGGATGGAGATACGAGTGTATTTTTCCACATGAAAGCGGGGCTCCCGGATGGAGATGTATGAGCGAGGGCAAGGAACGTACGGCGGCGCCGGGGACGGTGGTGCGCGCGCTGAAGACGTGGCAGTAGTCGCGGCGCGAGGCGGGCGGCGGCGTCGACCCGTCCAGCTCGTCGCCGCTCAGCTCCTCCGACCCCGGGATCACTGCAACACGCATATTCTAACGTTTCACATCCTTCTCCAACTTTAACATATTTCTTTCATGTTGTAGAAGGATAGGAAATGTTACAATAACTTTAACTTTAACAAATATCGTGGTGCAACCCAGGCTAAAAAACCACCGCTAGGGAATATATCATGATATATTGTCAAACCCCTTAATCGACAAACGTAAATTAATATACACAAAAATATAATTTAGAGTTTCGGTTATTCACTTCAAACAAAAACTGTTCCAATTTTATTACACAATTACTGTCCAGGGTACGAATAACGATCAGTAATAATCCACTACATACCAGGCGGCATGGGCAGGTTCATGATGCCGGTACGTTTCGGCTTTTCTGGCTTCTTGACCGGCGACGGCGATGGTGAACTAAGCGGAGACTCGTTGGCTAACGTCTTCAAGTCTTCCACCTAAATTATAAAAAATATGCGTACAAAAATTGAGCAACAGAAACTTAGCATACATTTTTATATTTTAGCATTTAGTATATCTCAAAATCGCCGTATTCCACGATGTGCAACAAGTACCTTTTACTGAATAATTTCTTCCAAAGAATACTCCTCGGATAGCAAACTTTTTTTTCACGCTTACACTCACAGGCCCACACTAGGTATAAACCTGTGTCGTGGATGCCGTTGTACACATACAACCATAGAGCAACACCGGAGGGGAGTAGCCATAAGCAGGCTTTCCCCACTGTCAAAGTACCAGCCTAAATGGGCCTATACTTGTCGCCTAGATGTTTAAACGTGTGCGTGAAATTGTTTCTGTATTTGTTAAAGTCAAGGTGTAAGTTTCGTAGTAATAGACACACACATACGCACAACATCCAGACCCGAAATAAATATAAATCTGTAGGCCATACAAATATTTGTGCCGGTTCAGGAATTGAAAGAAATCCGCGACCCTTCGAATCAAACGGTGAGACCGTTGGACTTATCGGGTCGTCAAATCTGTGGGATCAACGTTTTGTTACATTATAATAACACTTATCGAAAACCTAGCATGTATATGCACCTGCGTGTTAGGCAATATAAGCTGCGCAGTAGTGAGTGAGCGCAGTATAACCGGTGCTATAGCCAACTGCTGGCTGCTGGCATACTCGTTCTACACCTCGCTGGTGCTTTTGTCCCCCATCGTACCCGATACAGTAGTAGTAACAACCCTTGTTACGTCCTACTGCTGGCTACGAGTCTCTCACCCCTTTTTTTTAATTGGGTGGGCCTCACAGTATAAACATTTTATTATAATCTCAGCATACGCACCTGCGTGTTGGGCGGCATAGGTAGCATCGTACGCGGTTTAGCCTGCGTCATAGCTGACTGCTGACTTCTATGGCTCTCCATCACAGTCGTTCTCACGGTTCTTATTCTTGGAAACCAAACTTCCGATCGCCACGATCGATCATAATATCATACGCATTATATTACAAGCCCAGCGCACACACCTGCGTGTTAGGCGGCTTAGGTAGCGTGGTGAGCGAGCACGGTTCAACGGGCGTCGTAGCAGACTGTTGGTTGCTGACGTACACGCCTGTAACTACGCTCGCGCTATCGTCCCACATCGGTCACGACCGCACAGTTTACACATTACTACACTAAGCTCAGCTTACACACCTGCATGTTAGGCGGCATGGGCAGCGTGGTGAGCGAGCGCGGTTTGACCGGCGCCGTGGCCGACTGCTGGCTGCTGGCGTATACGCTCTCCACCACGCTGGTGCTCTTGGCGAGGGGCGCCGAGCCCGGGGTCCCCCCGCCCCCCACGTCCCCCGCGTCCCCCGCGCCCCCGGCGGGTGCGAACGGTGGGGCGGGCGACAGCGCGGCGGGGGAACCGGGGTCGGCGGGGACCGTGGCCGCACTCGGGGACGGCGGTAGAGGTGGATTCGTCTGTTGATGACAAGTTTTCTTTGTTTATAGATAGGACACTCTCATGCACTGGATTTACTCGGAAACCTATTTCAGGCACCAGTCCCTCATAAAACATGGATTTAAGTAAGCAATGTATAATAGTAAGCAATGTAATGTATTAACAATAAGGAAGATTTTGATTATGCACGGGAAGGGATACTCGATTGAGCCATGTTGAAATCCCTTATCGACATAATGTCAATTTACAACATCCTGTAACAGAATATGGCGTTTTTAAAATGAACATTTCTAAAAACTTATTCATAAAATTCAAGTTTTAAGAATTTTATGAATAAGTTTTTAGAAATTTCCATTGAAATGAGGTTCTTTTATATCCCCAAAGTTCACAACAATTAAACACATACCTCTTGAACGTGTTCAGGTTCTCCGTTCTCCGTCGGCTTGGGGTCCTCGAGCGGCGGTTCCGAGGGCGGCAGAGGTTCTGAATCCTCCGCCGACGGCATCGGAATATCGGTCACGTCCGGATCCACACTATACTCCTTGTTGTCGCCATTCTCCTTTGATGCCTTTATCAAAACGAAACATTTTGTACTTTTTGTAATAAAATTATAAGAAATCCATAAAAGAAATGTTAATACATGTACAACAAATACTCAGTTCAAATATTGGTAGGCAATTTAGGGATCCTGTCTCTAGCGTACCCTCAGTGAATAGTTGAAAGTATATAATAAAATCATGGTCGTCTTTCAAATAAAAATCATTTTTCATGTCATTTTTGTACAGAGCATCATTTTAAAGATTACAATGATATGAACTATGTATGAACCATGTTTACACGTCCAGAAAAATAATTCTTTTTGGAGCTTTTGGAACGAGGTGTAAGATATCTCACGATATTTTCGTCGTAGACTTGTACCTGACCCTAACTCTTAATTAAATGCACAATAGATATCAAAAAAACTTCCTCCGAAAAAAACAAAGGAAAGAAAACTTGACTTCGGGCAGGAATCGAACCTGCGTCCTCCTCAGGATAACCCGTCCAGCCGCTTTACCGCTAAGCTACCGAAGTCCCACTGTAGTTGTGTAATTAGTACCTGCGTGCTGCTATCGACGGTGTTGTTGGAAGCCTCGTCGATGGTGAGTATATCGGGGTTGTTTATGCTGGCATTGCTGGAGATGGTGCCGCCCACTGACTCCTCCTCCTTTTGGTTCAGGATCTCCCGCAGTTTCTGTGCACATCAGTGTACGATTGAAAAAACGAAAATTCGAAGAAATAATTGGTTTATATTATTTCGCATTAACACATGCTTGTGAAATATATTTTATTTTTAAAGAAAAATGGAAAGAAAAATTTGACTTCAGGCGAGGCTCGAACTCGCGACCTACCTGGGAATCTAGTCCAGCCGCTCTTCCAATTGAGCTACTGGTAGCATAGTTGGTAATAGATGGCGCTACTGCTACCATAAAGCAATGCAATAGATGTGAAGGAAAGATTTGACAAATCAGGCAGGGCTTCAGTAGCTCAATTGGAAGAGCGGCTGGACTAGATTCCCAGTAGGTCGCGAGTTCGAGCCTCGCCTGAAGTCAAATTTTTCTTTCCATTTTTCTTTAAAAATAAAATATATTTCACAAGCATGTGTTAATGCGAAATAATATAAACCAATTATTAAGGGTAAAAGCGACTTCTTTACGATATTCAATAAACTGAAAAGTCTATTATATCGGTTGCCTAACTAGCATAGTTGGTAATAGATGGCGCTACTGCTACCATAAAGCAATGCAATAGATGTGAAGGAAAGATTTGACAAATCAGGCAGGGCTTCAGTAGCTCAATTGGAAGAGCGGCTGGACTAGATTCCCAGTAGGTCGCGAGTTCGAGCCTCGCCTGAAGTCAAATTTTTCTTTCCATTTTTCTTTAAAAATAAAATATATTCGAAGAAATGTATGTATAGACCCGTAATAAAAAACTGTCTCTGAGACAACCACTTGGGTCTCAAAGGTGGCAACACATCTGCATTTTGACCTCTGTTTTTGTGTAGATCTACGCTGCATCATCACTTAAAATACATGTAAGCTGCATGTTTGTTTGCCACCTGCATTACATTAAAAAAACTATTATATCAGTTCACTAAGATGTAAATGTTCTACATGCTCCGATGGTTCGGGCATATAGAAAGAATGTCGAAGGAGCGAATGACTAAACAGATATACAATGCGAATGTGGATGGTTGCAGAGGCCCAGGAAGACCAAAACTGACCTACCATGACCAAATAGGTCGTGTTCTGTCTGATGGTGGGGTCAAAAGTCTTAGGAATCGGCGTGCATGTATGAAGAGAATGATGAAAGTAGACGAGGCACGAGAGGTTTGTCAGAACCGGGATATCTGGCGCTCTACACTCTCTGCCTACCCCATTAGGGACCTGGCGTGAAGATACATACATACATACTAAAATTTATTGCAATAGGAATGTTATACATATCTTATTGATACAATATTGCTGTGTATAATGTGGCAATCGTGGCGTGATACTGAACGTACCTTTTCCCTTTTATGTTTATCCTTGACTAGTTCAGCAAAGAGACTCGTATCGCTGATCTTCTCCTTGAAATCTATCTTGCGCTGCAGCATCGTCGGCGGACTCGGCGAATCGTGTTTATTTCTAAACATAACACGTTAAATTATAATAATAACCGGCCAAGTGCGAGTCGGATTCATTTTCAGATACGTAATCCGTCGCACAAAGGATTGCGTACAATTTTTTTTATTAAAAATTACTTTTGTTGTATAGGAGCCCCCCTTTTATATTTACTTTATTTTTATTTTTATTTAATTATTTAATATATTTAATACTAGCTGACCCGGCACATTTCGTATTGCCTCAGAATGAAATTTTAATAACGTGTCAAAGGTTTGATATATACGGACTATTAAATTTGTATGGGAAAATAAAATTGTGGTTTTTACGATTTCCCATCAATTTCTTCATATTTTCTTCCCATTTAAACCTTCACTGGACTTTCAAAAATTATTCAAAACCAAAATTAGCCCAATCGGTTCACCCGTTCTCGAGTTTTAGCGAGACAACAAACGAACAGCAATTGATTTATATATATAAAAAAAAAACAAAAATACTCAAAAAAAATACTCAAGTGGAGATGGATAGGCCATATACTAAGAGCGAAAAACAATAAATTGACAAAAAATATAACTAACTGAAAGGACTCCCAGACTCAGAACCAAAAGAAAAAGAGGTAGACCGAGAAAACGTTGGTCCGACGATATAAAAAAGACAGCGGGTCCATTATGGCACAGAACGGCTATGTTACGAGATGAGTGGAAAAAGCTGGCAGAGGCTTTTGTGTCGCATAGACACGCCGATATTAGATAACTAAGGTTTATTGTGTTGAACAAATTGTAAAAATATTGTTAAATTGTGTTGGCAATAAAGGCTATAATAATAATAATATCTATATATATATATATAGAGAGAGAGAGAGAGAGAGAGAGAGAGAGAGAGAGAGAGAGATCTATATATATATATATATATATATATATATAAGATACAGATAGATAGATATAGATAGTTGTCGGATACTATACCTGTATTTATCCCTGCTGGAGTCTGTGTGCCGGGGACGGTGGCGCGGCGGGGACGACGAGCGGCGGCGGCTGCGGGATATCGAGCGGCGGCGACCGCGGGATATCGAGCGACGTCGCTTCAACGAGCTGCGGCTGTGGGATCTGTTGACGACACATTTTCGATGACATACCAGAGACAACAAAAATGTCATAGTAGCAATATGGTGACATATTGTTGTCATACAAAAATTACAAAAAACATATATATCCGACAAAAAAAAACGTAACTTCACGGCTGTAATCCATGCATTCAAGGATACATGCAAACACCCACGACTCACCGGTTACGTTTTGGCCCATGTAACAGGTGGCGAACCTGTTGCCAAACTACTGGGAAACTTCCAGAAAATGGAAAAATCCCAATGGAACCAGAGATAAAGGATTTTAAACAGTTATCTCTGATAGTCCGCGACCCGGAAATCGCAGTAGTAGTAGCCTGCTACCACTACGCTACTTAGGCAGTTTCAACAAAATTTTTTTTGAGTATTTTTCCATGATTCTACGTAGGTATTTTTCTCGATCTCTTGATATAGTGTACATACAAGCTGCGGGCCCAACGTGGACCTTGTCCTTTGAACAGTTTTGACATTTGCTTTTGTTACTTTTGTATTTTTTTTTATTTTATGGCATCGCTTGTTATGCATATTGCCAGTGTCAAGTAAAACGATATTTCGTATTCGTAATAAGCAACGTAAAAGTCAGAGTCAGTCAGTCAATTTATCAGTCCGTCAGTATGAGTCACAGTAATTCGAGTAAAGCGATGGCTACTTTACCAGAACATTTACAATGAAGTTTTGGAGGCAACCCGAAAGAACGTGTTTTCGCACTTTTATTCTATTTCACTAGCACTGTAATAAGCCTATATCAAACAAAATGCCACCAACCTTATTTAATATAACTCAAAAATACACCAAGAAAATGAAATAAAATACAAGAGCACCAAATGCATCTTTCAAGGTTCCCGCCAAATCTCCCTTTAGTTACTTTAGCAGTGATTGCGAAATGCGTTGCACCATTGTATTTTTTACAAGGCTAAAGTTACCAGGGTTGACAGATTACCTTATGAACTGCAATAAATTTTGAGGTTAACTTTAACATTAACCAGTGCAGCTCGGCTACGGTAAAAGTTAAACTAATGACGTCATTTAACAAATCATTTATTTCAAATTGGTCTACAAGGACACTTTTGCATTGTCGGGTTATAAGCTACCTAGAGAGAATGACTTATAATAATAATCCAATAGGTATTAATAAATACCAATTTAATAATAATATTTAACCGTAACGTGAATCATCGAATTTTTCAATTCCTTCATAGAATAAAATGAAAAATCTGTTCGTCATAATCATAATCATTCACTTAGCACTCACCAAACCATAGATTTAATACAAATATTATTAAATAGAATAAAGATAATGTGAACGCCCATGGCATATAAATATTTGCATATAAACACATATGCAAACACCAATCAACAGCTTAATATCGTGATAGAATATAACACCCGCAAATCACAACAGACCAATCCCCACAATCAGCACCCGTTCACGAGTTTGACGCATGTGGCAGCCATTGCTCTCCTCGACCATTTTGAAGGGAAGTGAGCAACCCGTCACACGACGCCGCCGAAGGCAGACATTAAAGTGAGAAAACAATTTCCACAACAAAGGAGATGTTGCAAAAATGTATGGACCTCCGGCCATGTATTGTACATAATATCATTAAACAGGCAATATCGATATAAAAACGTTTTTTACTGCATATTTTCACTTATTTAGCTTTGTTTGCAGTTACAACTATTATTTGCAGTCAGAATTGCAACTCAAAACCAACATGGCGAATATGGCGGGCGATGTCATTTTGACATTTTCATTTTTTAAATTGTATTTTGACTATATAGTACTTGGATAAAAAAGTAATATTATCTATATACTATCGAAATCGATAGATCCCAAGTGTCGGCTGTATCTCGGCCATGTTTAACATAGTTGAAAATGATAAAATGGTTTGAATTAAATGTGGTTGTAACTCTAAAATATATTCTTGAATAAATAAATTGTATTTTTTTCGGATTCTTCTTTAATTTACTTATTTTTTGAGGACGTGTACGAACCAGAGCCGAGCTCGCAACATCTCCTTTGTTAGTAAAAGTAAGATGATGCAACCCAGCGTAATTGTTGCATTTGACAATAACCGTAAATTTAACATATATCTTGGTGATCCATAGATCGCTGGTTCAATATCCGGCTCGAAGGACCAATATGTACGGACCCTCGGTTGGATTAAGTGAAATGCTAGTGAAATTGTAATAGGTTTAATTTAAAAATTATAAAATCTGAATTAAAATGCTAAATTAAGTGTATAATTAAATTGAAGTACCCGACGCGGCGGTGAAATGTGAACTATCGATTTGGTAGTATGAATTATTGGCGATCGGCGATAATTGATGACCGATGCTAAATTATAATAAAATGAGGTGCAAAGGTAGCTCGTACACTAAGCCTGGGTTGCACCACGATATTTGTTAAAGTTATTGTAACATTTTACATCCTTCTCTAACTTTAACAGATTTATTTTAAGTTGGTGAAGGATGTGAAATGTTACAATAACTAGAATAGAATAGAATACATTTATTCGCATAAAACAGAGACACAAAATAGGAATAACATGTAACAAATAACAAACAATAAACAACAGATAAAAGCAATTTGGAACAAACAGACGGTAGGTGTGACGTCGAATATGTCTCAGTGTTGATCCGAATGGGTACCCAGATCAGCTTATGCCAAGCAGATGATATCTACTTGACGCTGGTTTTCATCTGGGTCCCTCTGAGTGATCCACGGATGTCAGCCAGTTTATTAAATTATTATTATTAAAAGTTACCAACCAGTACAAATATTAAAGAGATTCTATAACATGACAAAAAAAAATAGGTAACAACAATAATGTATAGGTTTATATCAAAATAAAAAATAAAAATAAACACTAGATTAACTTACGAAGCCTGAGCAAAACTGGTCAGAAATGCTTAAACTCCATAGCACACTCAAAATAATAAAAATCTAAAATCTATGACAAGTAATACTATTATAATAAATATATATACCTATATACATATTCATACATGTTGTCACATTATTCTTGTAAAGAGGCGACATATATAATAACAAAGTCGTAAAATTGACACAAATGTATAGGTATAATTCATAGACTACATACAATATGAATAATGTAGGAAAATAATAGCGATGGAGAGGTATAACATAGAAGCAACAACTTATTATAGACTCACCAACCTTAAAGTTTTCGTTAACTTTAACTTTAACAAATATCTTGGTACAGACCAGGGGTGCGACCGCCTATCGACATTGCTGTTGTCACTGTCATTGCTGTCAAATTTTGATGTCGATTTTTACTTTAACCAAATAACAATAATACAAATAATGTACAATCAGCGCTTGTTTATCACCTACGAAAGCAAGAACATCAATCAGATTATCACTAAGGCTTTTAAAGGAGCTATAAATGGACATGAAAATTTGACAGCAATGCCAATGACGACAGCAATGCCAATGACGACAGCAATGTCGATAGGCGGTCGCACCCCAGACTAAGCAATAAGTAAATCTCACCTATGATGATCCCTGGAGTCACGGTGGCGCTCGCGGTCGCGGCTTCGCTTGCGGCGCGGGCTGCGGCGGCGGTGCGCGCGTCTCGGACTGTAGTCCCGCGTCCGGTCCGCCACCGGCGAGTCTGCAACCGCCACATTATAGTCGTAACACGCGTCCGGAATTGGTACGGAGCGGACAGCGGATTCTGTAAGCGCCGAACCAAATCTGGCCGTGTGTAGAGGAGTCCGACGGACATAATAATTATTAATCCAGTTCGATGCAGTCCGCTCGCGCGGGTTTGGTTGGTGGATTGGATCCGCCGTACCGAATCCGATCGTGTGTTCCTACTATTAAGTTACCCTTGTAATATTTTTATTTAAGGCATTGTTTTTGAAGTGAAAACTTCTTTAGAATCAGTGGAGGACTGGAGTAAGGGGGGAAGGAGAGCAGGAGAGGGGGCGTCAGCCATAGGCCTCCGGTTCTGGTGGCCTCCATACAGGTCGACTGTGTTTTGAGTTATGACACTGGACAGAGGCTAGATGCCTCCTAATGCCGCCCCAGGAATCTTAGTTGAAAGTTACTCTGTCTGTCTGTCTGTTACCTTTTCACGTCCAAACGAGTGAACTGATTTTAATGAAATTTGGTACAGAGATAGAATTGACTTTGAGAAAGAACATAGGCTACTTTTTGTCTCCTTATATTCCCTCACCCCCCCTAAAATAGGGAGGTGGAAATTTGTATGGAGCATTCCAAAATTTTCAAGATATAAAGTTAAATCTCGGTATGTGAACTCTTTGACCTTAACAAACAATACGTACATTTATTTTTTAAAGAAAACTGTCCCCATCCCCTTAAAATAGAGGGTGAAATTTGAAGGTATTGGGCTTACCGCAGTGTTCAAGCTGTTTATAAAACGACATACATGCGGGCGAAGCCGCGGTAAACAGCTAGTAATTATATTAATCATAAATGCGGTTATTTCTTAATATACACGGTAACGACATAAAAACAAGACAGTTGATAAATTAATGTGTACAATGGGTAACAGTAATGATACACATTAAGCGCATTCCACGTACATGCGCCAGGCGAGCCTTTCAATTATTATGCAAGAGCATCTTGCAAACATTTGTATCTAATTTTGTATTTTAATCGTCTAAGGGTGAATTTAAATTTTGTTATGAATTTACATAGCTCAAAGGAGAATGACCAATTTTGTATGGGAGTTCGCCCTTCTTGCGTCTCGACGGGATTACTCGCAAAATATAGGCAATATCTAAAATGCTTGCGCAAAAATGAAAAAAGGTATCACTAGGAGTTTTTACAAAACTGCATTACGAACTTTTGGTTATTTTGAGGTTAAGTTTTGTGTGCTGCACCTGCCAGAGGTTACTAAAATAAGCGAAGACTATTTTAAAGTATTGTGTAGCATCTTAGCTGTTTTACTTACATTAAGTAGGTATTATAGTTTAACCGCATGGCGTAGTCATGATTCTTCTCCAGGTAGTAATACCAGACAAATATTAAATACTTAACAATTAATAAATAAATATCTGGTTTTCATGTGGGTGTTTTTATGCTATATATTCACTTACCATCAATGTAAATTGTTTTTCTATTTGCCGCTTCATGATAATAAAAAGTGAGACATTTATATGATGAATTTGAGCTAAGTCAAAACAAAGGTACTGTTCAAATTATATCCATTCGATCGATACCTAGTGATTATACAAGGCGAATAGTAGACATGGATAATCTATTCCGTTGAATATCGATAATAAAGTAATCAATCGTTAAAATCGATTTTATTTCGACGAAATTATAAAGGTCCTAAAATGACCAGTGTCCAACGCAAAAAAGTAAATAATGCAATGGTGTTGACATAGGCAGCTTGGTTATTGGTCTGTGATTGGCAGTTCACTACAAAATATTTTATTAACTTTTAAAAAATATCTTGTAAATCCCCATTCGTTTTAACGTGAAAAAAATGTGAGTGAAATCTAAATTCAAAAAACAATTTTCTACATACAAGTTGATAAGACGCCAATCAGGGCGACTTTGGTCATTCTCCTTTGCTTTATTTCAATAGATTGAAACCTATATACTGATTAAGAAGTCGCCTTTAAAAAAAGGTCAAAGATACGGATTTTTCTATAAAAAAGGGACCAATAAGCGGCTCAAATACAATCGTCTCCTTCCATATTTTTTTACAAGATAAGAACGTATCTAAGTATGTTTATTTTTTTAGGTAATGTAAGGCAAGGCAACTGTTCTGATTCTGATCTGTCAAATACCTAATTAACACTTCACATACCTGGTATAACCATGACAGCGTCGGCCGGTATCCTATGCTGGTCATGCCAATAGTCCCGTCTCGTGCGCTCATACTCCGGTTCATCGGAATCGATCGTCACAGTCTCGTGGTACGGGACCGAGGGTGTGTGGGGTGTCGTAGACTTTTGCCTCCGCCGGCTAGACAAATAAAATATATTAAAAAACAATACTAATCCCTACTAATATTATAAATGGGAAAGTAACTCTGACTGTCCGTCTGTTACCTTTTCACGTCCAAACGACTGAACCGATTTTAATGAAATTTGGTACAGAGATAGAGCTGACTTTGAGAAAGAACATAGGCTACTTAGTTATTTATAAAACGACATGCACGCGGGCGAAGCCGCAAGCAACAGCTAGTTGAATATAAATAGTCCAGTCAATTTATTTCATAAAAAAGGGAATACAAATATTTATCTTATTACCTCTCATTCCGAGGTTAATCGCTAAAATGACTGGACTATAAAGTGAATCTGTCACAGTTCTACTCTCTCCTCCAACTCATATGGTCTGTTCTCTTATCAAAACCATATGTATTGTCTGGTTTAATGAATTGGTTAAATTATACAACTCACTATTAGTAGATTAGTAAAGGATATTTGTATAGTATTTGAAGAATAAATTGTTGTCTTTAATTTTATTGGATTTATTGTAAACATAACATTTTTTTAAGAACTTCGGAATGGGTCGCACAACGGTAATTTACTTCAGCTGGAATACTGCTAAAAGTACAGCAAGATACCTATGTTATTAAATAATTTCTGTATTTACTCAGATTAAGATATGGAAGATACCTGGCACCCTGTTGAGTACCTCATCTAAAAGTTTATGTAAAGAGAAGCGCCCGTAGGACAGCCTATTATAAATTTTCAAATGTCTTCCACAATTTTCACATTCGAATCGTCTGAATTTTGGATAGCAGCTTTGTTTATAATTAAACACCTTTTACACCCTCTCAGAATATCTGGCGCGTCCTTGACCCACGATGTTGATGCTGTGCTCTTTTCGAAAAGATTCAATTCTTACAAAAACCGGACAAGTGCGAGTTCGACTCGCGTGGTGAGGGTTCCGTAATTTAAATAAATATTTTCGAAAATATTACAGATTTAAAATGCAGGGACATAGCGGTTACGGTGGTACCGGCAGGGGGGGTTATATTATTAAGAATTTTCGATTTAATTTGAATACTCAAACTTCTTATAGGTTTTCCAGTAATCTATAGGCAAAGAACTATTTTTCACATTTTTTTTCAAAATTTCAAGTTCAGTAGTTTTTTTTTAATTTTCTGATTTACCCCCCGAAAGTGGCCCCCCTGTTTAAAATTTATTATTTTACTTGACGTGTTCATCTTTGGGTCACCAATTTACATATATTCATCAAATTTCAACTCAATCGGTCGAGTAGTTTCGGAGCAAATTGGCTGTGACAGACGGACAGACAGACGCACGAGTGATCCTATAAGGGTTCCTTTTTTCCTTTTAAGGTACGGAACCCTAAAAATGGAGTGAAAATTTACTCGAGAATTTCAAATATCCAGAAAGGACGTTAAGTGAACCTAATCAAAGCTCCCATCCAAAATTCTGAATGTGAAGCAAGCTCGTGATGGTAGCCCTAAGATATATAGAAGGTCGACCTATATAGAAACCTTAGATTTGGTAGAGGTACTCAATCTGGTGCAAGGTATCTCCCATATCTTAATCTGACACGCTTGAGCAACTCCAAAAATAACATATCATGGGCTCCCCTACTATTTAAAAAAAAAATCCTTACATACAGGCTACCCCAGAAATCAACGATAAACCGGAAACGGTTGATAGGTCAAGTCATGACAGATATCAGAAAAATGTGAACAATAAATTGTCATGTATTTTTAAATATTATTAAGATTTTAATTATATAGACTGTAGTTTACAGAAGGTAAGTCATGACTACAATACAGAGGGAGAAATTATAAGAAAGTAATATTTGTGGTCTTCGGACTTGAGAGATCATCGCAGGATGGTCGGATCGGTTTTTCCGATATTGTAATCCTAAAAATCCTAATAATGTTAAAAATACATGACAATTTTTTTTCACATTTTTCTGATATCTGTCATGACTTGGCCTATCACTCGTTTCCGGTTAATCGTCGATTTCTGGGAGACCCTGTATACAGAATCCAATACAGAAATAAATTATTCTTAAATCTTGAAAAAAAAATTGTCTAGAATACAACTACTTCATTTACAAACTACAAAATTATGACCTTATTTTCATCCATTATCTTTCCATAAGGAAGAATAATTGTTTATACATCAGGATTTTAAACAGAAATTATAGCACAAAGACACTAAACACATATAAATTAGTAAAGTAATGAACATATTAAAAATAAGAAAGCTTTAGTTTACCTTACATCAATGCTGCGAGCATGTAAAATAAAACAACACATTAATAATGCATGGGACAGTTGATAAAGATAGAACTACATTAGGCATTTGGTATTGAAGAGTGTATAAAATAAATAAGTATAAAACTTATTTACTGTATTGTAGTTCTCCCTTTATAGATGTGAATATTGCTAACAACACATGACGTATATGTAACACACGATAATTTGATATGATGATGATGATATGTGAAACACAAATTCCAAAGGGTTTTGGGATGATATTCAAATATAAAATTAATGATGCTCCAAATATTTGTTTAGATATTTTATGTATAGCATAATTTTGCTGACAGACAGAACATACGATATAACTTATTATAATGGGTCTTTCATAACAAATCACAAAGAACTTTTGATCTATTTTTATAAGTAATCTGTTCAAATGTGTAGTTAATCAGAGTTTTTAACATTTACATTATTACATATTTGCATAAAACTGGAATTAAAAGCGTGCGATTTATAAAAAAAATATTTCAACTGATGATGACCATCTAAGATATTTAAAAGGTGTATGTAAAAAATCTGCCTCAGTAGTGCAGTGGTAGCTGGCCACTACTACTACGCTGGGGGTCTTGGGTTCGATTCCCGGGACGCGGACTATCAGAGATAACGGTTTAAATTCCTTTATCTCTGGTTCTATTGGGATTTTTCCATTTTCTGGAAGTTTCCCAGTGGCCCGGAGTTTGGTAATGTGCCCGGAGATGGCAACAGGTTCGCCACCTGTTACATGGGCCAAAACGTAACCGGCGAGTCGTGGGTGTTTGCATGTATGCTTGAATGCATGCATTTACCTCTGCCTACCCCTTCGGGGATTACAGACGTGAAGTTACGTTACGTTTATGTAAAAAATCAATTTGAAGTATTTTTATCTATTAATCGTAAAATGTTCACATGTACTTGACAAACAACTTTATAAAAGTTGGTATTATCTTATTAGGTCGTACTTTTTGATGATAAAAAATAAAAATATTATGTCACTTTAAATACATATATGAAACCAAAATTTCATTTGATGACTCATAAAAATCACACCAATAACCACAATGATACAAAAAAATAAGGTGTTATTTTTTATGTTAAAATAGTGGCAAACAAGCATGCAGTTCACATGGATGTTAAGTGATGACTGCAGCCTATAGACATCTATGCAAAAACCAGAGGTAAAAATGTAGATACATTGCCACCCCTGAGACCTTAGTTGTTATGTCTCTGTGATAGTTATTACAGGGCCATACATAACCATCTTACCGGAACATAATAGTGCTGAACACTCTCATTTGGCGGCAGATAGACTAGGTAATGTGATAGTGCCTGGGTAGGCACTATTACAGGGGAGGGGGGGTCCTCGTTTCCATAAACATTTGAAAAATGAATTATTTATGTAAAAAATAAATAAAAATATGCTAACAATCACAGCCCCACAGTAGGTATAAACCTGTTTCGTGGGTGCCGTTGTATACATCACGTACACAAACACGCAGACCCGAAACAAATGTGTGTAGACGTTACAAATATTTGTCCCAGTGAGGGGATCGAACCTGCAACCCTTCGAATAAAACGGTCATCTCACACCGCTGGACTACCCGGGTCGTCAGTCATGTATGTTAATAATAGAAGAAATTATATAAATTTTGGTCAGTCAAATAAATCCTCATAGATTTATCTAAGGTCCTTGAACTCTGGACTAAACAACAGAATAAATATATGAAAAAATTATTCAATTATGCTAATTTGGCTCCATGACCATAAAAA
The DNA here is from genome assembly GCA_036365455.1 of Macrosoma leucophasiata. NCBI lineage: Eukaryota > Metazoa > Arthropoda > Insecta > Lepidoptera > Hedylidae > Macrosoma > Macrosoma leucophasiata. Next base: position 19,152,482 of record JAWQUS010000017.1, on the reverse strand, counting down.
AATAATCATTTTGGTGTAAATCATGAGATGCGATCTAAAATGGCACATAAGAACAAATTTCTAAAAATATAAAGGAGATCCTCCACTTTGTATGGGGCATTGGTACATAATTGTACATCAATAAAACTTTTCGTCCTCAGACATTAATACATATACTACTATTTAAAACATATTTCACTTCGTTGTCGCGTGGGGTTCATGAGATATACCAATTTAAAAATTGTAAGAATGAAGTCGTTTTTCTCATATGGTTGTTGGCAAATTAAAATTAAATCTAACGTGTACTTTCACTAATTTTTCTATTTATTATGTAACCGATTTTTTTTAATATGATTAATCGATACTTTCTGATACAATAATTATATCCTATGCCATTACATTTCGTTACGTTCCTTTCTACGCCATCATAAATATCAAAAGTACAGATTTTTTCAAAAACTGTTTTAAACACTTTGCCGGTGGTTTTCAGTATAATATTATACTGAAAAATGTACAGCTCTATGCGCACAAATTTTATGTAAAGTATTTGTTCATGTACAATCTATGTACCATTTTGGCTGATCTCCTTTCTATGATCTGATGTTTTTGTTCTGTACAAAGTAGTTAAGTAGTAGTTTACTGGTGGTAGAGCTCCAGTGACGGAGCTCGCGGGCGTAGGCACCACCGCATTACCTAATATACTTGCCGCTAAATGGTAGTGTTCAGCACTATCGTGTTCCGGTCAGGTGGTAATGTACGGCCCTGTAATTTCCGGCACAGAGGCATAAGACCTTAGGCCTTAGGAGTGGTAACGCATCTGCATTTTTACCTCTGGTCATTGTGTGGGTGTCTATAGGCTGCAGTCATCACTTAACATCAATGTGAACTGTATGCTTGTTTGCCACTTTTAAAACATAAAAAAAAAAAAAAAAAAAAGTCCAAACAATAAATATTTTGTTTATTATGTGGTAGGATAGAGCAAGATAATCAAGTATTGTTGTGCTTTATAGGGTTTTATGATTATTAATTTTATCAACATTATTCATGTTTAGGCCTCTTTAAGATAGTAAAGTTGATAGCTGTAATTTTAACATCCCATACAATACAGTCAAGATCCAATCCAATACCATTTTCATTAAGAGACCCAGCTCATGAGGAAGTCATGACCACTATGACCCTATTTGGGTCTGACCTTGACAAGAGAATAGACTCTATGACCCTCTTGAGATTCTTGTCAATTAAGTGACCTTTGGATCAATAGAGAAAAATCATAGTGTGACCAAGTGTTGTAAGATGTACAATAGGCTTGCAGCATATTACTTGTGACAAAACATGCATGATAATATTGAAGGTTAATTTATATCAGAGGTTCCCAAACTATTTTTTCTTGTAGACCCCTTTAATTTTTTTTTCTTGTTTTAGTGGATTCCCTATATCGTTGCTATATTTATATCATATTCCCATGTTTCAATTTTTATTCCTAGATAGACCCCATTCGAGTCTCCCATGGACCACATGGGGTCCACTTGGACCACTTTGGGAATCACTGATTTATATGTACACCTTTGCTTAGGCTGTTGGAAATATATGCACAAGTTAACAATAAATGTTAGTTTTTTGCAACAAATGTAAAGGGCTAGCAAAAAATTAAACAAATTCTCACCTGACTAACATAGGGGATCTCTCCCGGTGTGGTGAGAATGGTATGATGTTGTGCATAGAAGGCTCTCTATGTGCCAGCGGCCTGTGCCTCGGGGACGCCTCGTGCCTCTCCCGCATAGGAGGTGTGGTCGGGAACCCAGGCGTGCAGGACCCGTTGCGGAATGGAGAGGAACCCTTCTCCCACTCGCTGACTGGCACTTGCTGGTATCTCTGTGGAGTCACGGGCCTGCCGGGCGACTCCAGAGGCACATTGTCGTCGGGCGACAAGCTATCCAGGCTGGCGGACCTCGACCGCTTAGACTTCTTCTTACGTTTCTTCTTCTCTTTCTTTCTCTTATCTTTCTTCTTCTTGTACCGCGAGAGCTCGTCGTACTCCGGCTCCGGCTCCACATAGTCGATCGTGCGTCTCTTGCGCGCTGCTGAAGAAGAATCACGGGTGAGAGCGTACTCGTCGATAGGGCGACGGCCGGCGGTGGTCACCGATATCGTCTTGTTGTCATGGAATGTTCGGATCGAATGGGACTTTCTGGTGCGATCGAGGTCGTCGGCGATATGCCGGCCGATCGAGCTGGCCTCGCTCTCGATCTCGCCGGCCTCCGGGGCCGACAGGTCCTCGGAGCTCACATCGGAGTACTCCACGAGGGGTTTGATAGAGTTAACGGTGGCATATGATTGATCTTGTGTACCACCCGACTGGCTCCTGTACTTCTTGTGCGAGCGCTTCTTGTGCTTCTCCTTGTGGTGCTTGCTGTGCCGCTTCTCATGACTCCGCTCCATGGTCCAGGGGCGGCGCCCGCCCGGTGCCCACTTCACATTACATCAACTGCAAATACACGAGGGCGGTTAGGATAACAACTCGTAACAATGGATGCCATGACTCCTGGCTCCATATTTTTTTTATTGGGACATTAAACTTTCAATCAAACTGAGCATCTAATTCAAAATAAGTCACTTTTTAATGAGGATGTCAAAAACACAATAATTGGCAATCTAAAAATAAGCTATCCCAACATTTGCAATTTTTGCATTTCACTGAAATAAGCAGAAAATCGGGAGATGGCATGCAATGATAAGCGCCCATACTACTAATAAAGAAACAAAGAGTACTCACCTAAAGATTAAACGGACGTAGGTCCGTCGCTGGCACTATAATTTTTATTTTTGCAAAATACTAAATCGGGTTAGATAAGGATTGAGTATTTGACAGTTTTGACCGGCTTTGTGCCGCCAATATTAGGTAATTCTAGTTATTCAAAGCTTTAGCAGCTTTATTTCGATATTCATGATCATAAAATGCGCATAATTCATGTAATTACATCGGATTCTTTTTATTACGAATTCAAGAACGTCGATTTCTAGTCAGCCATTTGCTTTTTCATTTCATTTTCATTCATTTCATCATACTCGGCTAGTGTTGTATTGCACTCGAAAGAACGCAAGACGATTATACAAGCGAGTGACACTTGAGAAGAAATTGTACCAAACTATCATTCGTTTAATAAAATGAAGTGAGTAAAAAACAGTGTTCCACTCCTTGTACAAATCGGACAGATTTCATGGAATAACTGTTTTACTATAGTTTCTTTAGTTTATGTAGTTATGTTATTTATTTATGTTTATGTATGTTTATGAGTCATCATACACTTAAACGTTTTACTTAATCCCTTTTTCTTGATACCACAGTTTGACTCATCTCCTTTTTCCTTGACACCACATAGTAGTTCTATGAATTGATTTATACATAAGAAAATTAAAAATGACATCAAAATTAAACAGCTTTGAAATATTTTCTAGACAATCTGAAGTATTTCAGGTATTTAAACATTTAATTTCTCTTATAAAATTTAAGTTCCTATCAACCCACACCTTTTTTTTTACCAGGGAAAAATGCGCTACGTATACCCACCCTTGAAGAGAGGGATGGGTTATGTGGGCCCATAGCAAATGCAAAACAGTCTGTCATTTTTTGGGGGGAGAACACTACAAAAGTCGTTTATTACTACGAAACTCACACCTTGCTTTTAATAAAACACATAAACAATTTTTCGCACACATTTAAACTTTTAGGAGACAGGCATAGGCCCAATTGGGCTTGTATTTTGACGGAGGGGAAAGCCTGCATATAGCCAACGACCTTCCAGTACACTTCTTCCCCAGCCACAGCCACGCTAAACCCCGTTCCCTCTCTGGGTTCCTCTTGGCTTCACCGGTGTGAGACCAACCACCGGGTACTGAGGCCCCCCGGGAGGAGGGGTACCAACCCTTACCTTACCTACCCTTAAACCAACACTAATAGCATGCGGAACTTATGCAAGGCAGCCAGCCCGGGTCCTCTCCGTTCGGGCGACGGATATTACATAGTCCTATGTCCAAAGATTCTTGCCCCGACCACTCACAACACCAAGCGTCCCAAAACGCTCGGGTGGAGGGGTCCAGAGGCCATTTCAGACAAACAGAAATTAATTTATGATTTAGGGTGACAACCACCGCTTATGACAAAAACAAACAAAATTAACTAAAGTGAACATCAATTGATACATATGTCAAATTATAAAAATTAAAATGGAAAATATCACTAAGATAAAATTAAATTTTTCAATTTTTATTAGATTATACAAATGTAAGTAAATATATCAGTAGAATGTATCATGCCCCCTTTTATATGTACAAAAAAGTACGGGATGGGCAGAGAGCGTAAAAAAAGAAATATCCCAGTGCGGAGTGCGTAGACAGGCCTCGCATAGGTCAGTATTTTGTATTAATCTTTAATTACATAAATGTTGTATTATTACAAAAAAATATATATACGTGTAATAGATAAGTTTTAGCTATAAACTGCTTTAACTTTGTTGCATTGTTTATTTCGTAACATAAAAAAGACAAAGAGTCATAAGCTGAACTCAAAATGAATAAGGGGGCAAAACAACAAAATGTTTATCGATTTCATTTCTAACTACGTTAAATAATCAAACTCGACATATTTTCATTCGTATTATTCGCAAGCATGCACTGCACTAATGTCACAAGTTAGTAAGAACAAGAACCAATGTCATGACCTTGAACATACGGCGCCTAATTCAAAAGATTCACGTAATAGTTTCATTATTTTGTAAAATTTCATATTTTAATAGTTTTAGTACTATTTCCTTTTTGACACTACTAAACTATTACATAATTTTATTAAATTCAAACGATTTATAAACATTAAAGACACCAAGTTCTAATAAAATAAATTGCGTACATGTATAATCAAAACATAAAAATATTTGGGGCATAATTCACCAAAAATTTCGTTTCGAACATAAGCATCTAAATAATTATTTTTTATAATTTGCTTCGAAAACATTGATAACATATTTTATAATCTGTAAAGGTTTGATAAAAAAAATAGACAGATCACTCAAACAGATCGTCTTTTTTAATCTGTGACTATGATCTGCGTGCTAATTGCTTGGTTTGCGTCTTTGCCTGCCAAGGCATTATTTTGCTAATTTATACTAAAAGAATCCATTGCTAATACTACTTTAAAAGGCCCCCGCAAATGTTGTGTACAGTGTACAATGTTTTAGTGAGATAGCAAACGATTTTCCGTTGTAACAAATCGGTCCAAGTGACCCTTGAGTTCTCGGACTTCTCGGCTTCAATTGCTCGCGCACTGTGAAGTCGCCCAATATGGAAAAGAAATTCCAAACATTCTAGTTATTCGCATTGTTTATTGTACCGAGATCTGTTTTACATGCGTGCCACGAGGAGTTGTGTTCGGGTGTTATGTTGGACGTGGAATATGATTTGTGATTTCCAAATGTGATGTGCTTGCGGCGTGCTGATACTGTGATCTTGTGTGTTGGAAGTATGTAAATAAACATGAACGATATAGCCATAAAAATAGTGGAATCCCCGAAAGACACGTCCCCGAGTGTGGAGTCGCCGGCGCCGGAGGCAGCCAACGAAAATGAAGTTGACCCATTGTCGCTGGAAGACACAGAAGTGGGGTCTGTAAAGGACCCATTGGTGGAGGTCACAAATAGTAAAGGTGCGGAAGAAAACGTGGGAAGCTGTGATGAAAATGCCAAAGAAGAGAATGTGAGTGAAAATGAGTATAAGGATAGTGATAACACGCTGCCGCAGTCAGACAAACAAACAGGTAAGTTATGTGATTTCAATTTACAACTTTACTTAAGTATATATTTTTGGTTCCCGCGCCATGTATATGGATTAGTGGTAACCAGTTGCTGATTAACCCATGAGCAAATGAAGCTTAGAGAATTGCTTAGAGCATTACATGATGGGGGACTATTCGCTCATGGCCCCCTACATGCACAGAGGCATAAATTTAATATACTAAAGATAATACAATATTTCCAAGGCATGAAGGCTTAATCTGTTACTGGTAGTAACTACCTGCTGGATATTTTTTGTACCACCAAATGATAGTGTTAGTTTTTTTTTTTTTTTTTTTTTTTCTTTTCTTTTGTTAACACTACTGTCCAGTCCTGACACCTCCCAAGCTTCTACTACATTATGCACTAAATTATTAGTTCAAGGAATTTACTTTAAAAAAAAATATGCATGTAGCCTTTCTACATCTATCCTAACAACTTTTTAAATGTCAATTTTCCCATACAAAATTATGTTTTTGCCTCTGAACTGGCATTTACTCAGAAGGCACACCGCGGACATTTTGCTAAAACACCATACAAACAATTTGGTCTCTATTACACAGACATCAATCAGTAACGTGCACCTGTGTGTGTAGCACTTATAAAATATTCTGTCTCTTAAACCAGTATTTTTTTTTTAATTCACCTAAAAATTTAATAAAAACTTGTTTCGATAGTGGCACACTCATTTAATATGATAAGCATTTACATTTTTTCTACATAATTTACATTTTATTTCAGATGAACTCGTAAAAGAAGATAATGAAATATGCAATGTTCAAGAGGAGAAAGTTGAAGAGACCGTTAACCAGAATGACAATGACCAAATAGTGCAGCAGCCTTCCCCTGAAGTGAATGAGGAAGTGTCAGAGAGGAAAGAAGAAACCGTTCAAGAGGCACCGGAAATCGTGCCGGAGAAGAGTCAGGAAGCGGTTAATGTGGAGATGACTGAAGTTCAACCGGAGCAGAATATTGAAAAACCTGATTTGAAAACGTCACAGCCATTGAATGGAGATATTGCTAAGGTAATTAATAGATTCACACAAGATGTATATTAAATCCCTCAGGCCACCAGAAAATTATGACAATTGATTTCTTATTGTTCTCGGTTCCAATCGGGGCCATTGCTGCTTCAGGGATTAAATTGAGATATTTGCTACTCCTCTGACACAAGATATTGATACTATCCCATATAAATTTGAATGTTAATGTAATAACATATTAATAGTCGTCTGCTTCATCCACAAAGTCTAGCTAACAAAAATTACACACAGTATTTGTGTATTAGATATCATCAGAATCGTTTAAATGAAAAACTGTTTTTTTATTTAAATAATACATTGCTTTAATTAAATTAATAATAAACAAGCAAAATAATATGTTGATGACACTGACGCGCGGTAAAACTCGAACGAGTTTATGTTGCGTCTTACTGTTATTGTATTCACCTAATTACTGTATGTTTTTAAACAAATTAAAAAAAAAATGTGCACATAATGTAATTTTATACATACTTGCTTATCCAAGATCAGTCTTAAATTCTGAGAAAAATTGACATAATAATATCTGTTTCAAGTCATTACCTAACTACTAGAATATAAACTATACAATATAAACTTACAAAAGCTTTTGTAATGATTTGTTCACAGGAAGATCAAGCATTGAAAAGGCGGCCTAGTGAAGAAATAGATACGGAGTCACCTCTCAAGAAACTGTGTCTAGAAGTTGAGAAGACCTTCCCGCAGCATGACGTCATGATCAACGACTATATACAGACGGCTACGAAAAACAACGTCGACGAAATACAAAGGCACACAGAACAACTTCTCTCAGAAATACAGACCTTAAGGGAACTCGCTCAGAAGAAGGAACACGAATGGAATAATATTCTGCATCTGAAAAAGGTCAAAGAGGAAATACTATTGCGGCTACTTCGCAGGAAACAGGTTTTGTCATTTGAGAAGGCTGCCGAAGTTAACGGCTCGGAGCGCACCGATCCGTTTGACTATCTGAACCAAGCTAAGAACCTGGCGATAGATAAAAGCGATGAGATATCGGGGCTGGCGATTAAACAGCCGGGTTCAGTAATCAATTCCATGATTCAGCCACCAGTCATGCCTCCTACTCACTTTAATCCCATGACTGGTCTGCCTCCACCGTACGACAAAGCTGCGCATATGCAATCAATGTCGAAACCTGTGTTTCCTCAACCCATAATGATGCCCGGTCCTATGCCAAGTTTCCCTAGAGACATGAATGGACAGTTGCCCGGTAGTTATGGTATGCCGATGGGGCGCCAAGGGCCTACGAAAGATGTGAAATCTATAATAGCGGATTACAGACAACGAAACCCTGATATAACCCCGCGAAGGGGAAGGCGGATGAAGTCCATCTTGAATCCTAACATGATGAACACACCGAGACCTTTGGCGCCGAAAGTGGATGGTATGAACAATTTGGGCAACTTCAACATGCTGTTCAACAATTTGGATATGGTGAGTTTTTATTTCAGTTAATATTGGTGAGAGAATTTATGAAATCAGTCCAGTAGTTTTTATGTGAAATGTTATAAACATACATACAAAAACACAGATTCTCTTTATAATATTAGTATGTAGATATAACACTTATACTTAAAAATAATATCTTAGGAGTTGTCGCAAAATAGGTAATTAGCGCATGTGAAAGAAAATTTAATTCAAACCATTTAATTAAACGCTTTGCTCACATCTATGATGGGACTTGCTTGATGATTTGTATTTTAATTTGTGATAAATAAGGCTTTGACATTTATTGTGTGTGATAGTTGCCACATGGGAAAACAAAAAATAGACATTTATTGTATGACAGAATGACACATTTGGCGAGTGAGCTAGTAGCTAGAAAGAAAGAAAAGAAAGAAAAATATATTTATTTGGACAGTAAAAAACAAAACAAAAAAAAAAGATATAAAACAAAAATTAAGAATTAATACAAAACAAAACTAAATTAATAAATTGTCCAAAAGGGTCCCCAACTCAGCATTGTGCCAGATTAATAACCCGGTTCTGGTATTATGTTGGGGCCTTATACTGTGACACTACGGATGCCCAACTGCTGCCAAATTTAAATATCAATATAGATTAAGTACATATTAGGTTGGGGAAAAAGTTTCTTCGCATTTTTTAAGATAATTCAAAACATTTTTTAATATAGTTTATTTAAATTTAACTAAAGTATGTATGTACAATTTTGTTCGATAACCTTTTGCCATCTAAACAGTTTTGGCGCATTTGAAAAAAGCTGGGTACAAAAAAAGCTCGATATTTGGGTACCTCACGAGCTCACTGAAAGAAACCTAATGAACCGTGTACTCATTTGTGATTCTTTATTACGACGTAATGAAACCGAATCATTTTTGAAGAAGCTGATAACTGGTGATGAAAAGTGGATCCGTACGACAAGAACGTGCGAAAAAGGTCGTGGTCAAAGGCCGGTCAGGCTTCACAGACTGTGACGAAACCCGGGTTAACTCGCAATAAGGTGATGTTGTGTGTGTGGTGGGATTGGAAGGGCATTATTCATTATGAGCTATTACCACCAGGCAGGACTATCGATTCTGAACTCTACTGCGAACAACTGATGAGATTAAAGCAAGAAGTTGAGAGAAAGCGGCCGGAATTGATCAACAGAAGGGGTGTGGTGTTTCACCATGATAACGCTAGACCTCACACATCTATAGCCACTCAGAAAAAATTAAGAGAGTTTGTCTGGGAGGTGTTAATGCATCCGCCGTATAGTCCTGACCTTGCACCTTCAGATTTCCACCTGTTTCGGTCTCTTCAGAATTCTTTATGCAATGTTAGGTTAACATCACGAGAGGACTGCCAAATCCAATTGTCGCGGTATTTTGATAAGAAGTCCCAAAATTTTTATAGCAATGGGATCATGTCCCTACCTACAAGATGGCAAAAGGTTATCGAACAAAATGGTACATACATACTTTAGTTAAATTTAAATAAACTATTTTGAATCATCTTTAAAAATGCGAAGAAACTTTTTCCCCAACCTTATATTAAGAATCTCCGAGCATAGCTGCAGACCTACCACTAGTATAATATAACCACTATTATACTCTCATTAACATGTTAATGGACCCACAATATCTGGTCAGATTCATATATCCCACCAATTGAAAATGCATACAAGTTGTTTGTCTGAGAATGAAACAATTGGCTATTGGGGTCAAGGATTGTACAATTACAAATTCCCCCGGTGCCGCCTCTGAGGTCTCGATTCGAACGTTAAATATGCCATTGACGTTTTCATACATTGCATCCTGCATGTCATGGAACCTTATCAATGTATAACAATCTGTTACTGACTGACTGACAGCGCAGTTGAAACAACTGGAGGTAGACAATTGTCATGGGGTATTTGTCAAGGTTTTAAGGACAAGTTCCATTTTGGACCTTGTACACTATATCAAAAGATAGAGAAAATCGGCGAGAGAAGCGGCGGCGGCGGCGCGCCACCTCTTCATGGCGGCCGCTGGCCGCACGGCTCGCATGTCTATCTGAAAGTAACATGGAAATGAAAGAACGAAACTATAAGGGTTCCATGCTACGGAACCCTATAAAAGCTAGTCAACATCCTAATTCCATGTTGCACAAATACGTGTCACAACTAGACGATAATTATTTATAACAAGTTCTATTCATGTGTGAACGTACCATAGTAATGCAGGGTATCGTAGACCTTGGCGCGCACGCGGTCGCCCATCCTTGACCCCGATACCCGATACTAGATGACGTTGACTCCAGTTGATAGTTCATGATGGTTTCGTATAGCATTCTGTTTTTTTTTATAATTCAGTAGCCGACACGGCAAACGTCGTTCTGCCATGCAATAAATGTTTAAGATCTACACATACTATTCCAAAACATTCAAAGTATGTATAATAAGCAAGACCAAATAGAAACATTCCTTAGCAATAACTCTAAATACCAAGCTATATGTATGTGCGAAACTTGGCTGTCACAAGGCAAATTAGATTTAATAAATTTTACTGGATATAAAATTGCAGCATCATACTGTAGAAAACAGACAATTGGAGGAGGTGTGAGTATATTTTTGCAAGAAGACATAGAACACGTTGAGAGAGAAGAAATTACCAAGATGTCAATTGATTACGTATTAGAAATCTGTGCCATAGAACTGACAATGATAAATATATTAATAATAAACATGTATTGGAATAGAAGAGAGGAAGATATATTTTACAATCGTATGAGACAAATGTTAGATTATATTACCATAAAATACTCAAAATATAAAATAATTATAGGCGGAGACTTTAATATAAATATCCTAAATACTAATCTAAAATCGAATTCATTTTTAGAACTTATGCTCGAACATAATTTTACAAATTTAATTAAAAAACCCACACGAGTCACACTAAATACTTCTACATGTCTAGATTTAATATTCATAAATTTTCCTTTGAGTAATACTTCAACTACTATAGAAGATTTAGGTTTTTCCGACCATATGGCTGTTATAATACAGACAAAAATTCCATATCAACCTAAAAAACCAATAGTTTGGAAAGTCAGGAAACGGTTATTCAGTAGCCAAAATATAGATAACTTTAAGTCTAAATTACGTTCAATAGAATGGTCAAAAGTATTGCAAACTTATTATAATATGAATAAAAATTATAAATTATTTCATGATATTATCGTAAATACTCTGAATGAATGTATTCCTAAAACTACAAAAAAAATAAGAAATGATTATAAAAAACATTGGTTAACCATTGGAATTAAAGTATCCTGCCGCAACAAAAGATTATTAAAAATATTATCATCTAAATCAAATAGTAAAATACTTAAAGAATACTATAAAAACTATGAAAAAGTACTTAAAAAAACAGTAACGGCTTCAAAAAAAATTAACTATATAAATAGAATTAAAAATTCAAATAATAAAATCAAAACTGCATGGAGTATAGTAAATGAACGGACAAACAAAAAACGTAAAAAAAATAAAAAGAACATTAAATTATTAATAAATAATACCTTAGTGTCAGACCCTAAACAAATAGCTAATAATTTTAACGATTCGTTCGCATCGGCCGGTGAAAATGCTTCCCCAGGATCCACTGGACGAACGGTCATAAACCCAACACAGAATACCATGTTTTTGACACCAGTGAATAATCATGAAGTTAATAAAATTATTAAGAGTTTAAAAAATAAATTTAGCTGTGGAATCGACGAGATCCCTCCTACATTGTTCAAGCAAAGCGCAGATGAACTAACAGCACCTCTATGTTTTCTAATAAATCAATCATTCCAGGAAGGCTACTTCCCAGACTTACTAAAAAAAGCAGTCATAAAACCAATCCATAAGAAACACTCAGAAATTGACCCTACCAACTACCGCCCAATTGCCCTTTTGCCGTCAGCTTCTAAGATTTTTGAAAAAGCTATGTGCAACCGTATTTGCGCATTTTGTGAAAAATATAAAATTTTCGCAGAAGCGCAATACGGCTTTCGTAAGAAACGCTCAACGGTATTAGCAGTATACAATTATATACAAGAAGTTTTAAATATAATAAATGATAAAAGTTATGCGATAGGTTTGTTGCTTGATATGTCTAAGGCCTATGATAGGGTGCAATATAATATTCTATTAAATAAATTATACGGAATTGGAATCCGCGGCCCCGCTCATAAATGGTTAGTTTCATACCTACAAAATAGAGAACAAATAGTAGAACTTGAATTTTTTAACTATACAACAAATGAAATAGATATGATTCGTTCTGATAGTAAAAATATTAATGCCTCTATCCCACAAGGGAGTGTAATCGGATGTCTTTTATTTTTAATATATATTAACGATCTTCCAAAAATAATGCAAGAGCCTTGTACCCTGTTCGCTGACGATATCTCTCTGTTAACCTCATCTAAAAATCCTACCACCATAAATACAAAACTAACCACAATATTAGATAATACGAATAATTGGTTAAAAGATCATAATTTAAGTATCAACTTTTCTAAAACCAGAATAATGTGCTTTCACCCCTACCAGAAAGCACCATTGAATATAAACTACATATATAATAATAATATAATTAACGTCGTTAATAACTTCACATTACTCGGGCTAGATATAGATACGCACATCAATTGGAAATCTCATTTATACAAAAATAAAAACAAAATTTCTAGATTTACTTACGCTCTTCGAGAAGTTAAAAAAACCACAGACGTCCAAACTGCTTTAACTACATACTATGCCTACGCACACTCGTGGCTAAGTTATGGTATAATCTTATGGGGCAATAGTACAGATGTACCCACACTATTCACTATACAGAAAAAACTTATTAGAATAATAGTCAATATCAAACAAACTGACAGTTGTCGACCTCACTTTCAACGATTAAAAATCCTCACTCTACCCTGCATCTACATTCTTGAAATTTGTAAATTTGTCCGAAATCATCCAAATTTATACGAAAAACGAGGAGACATATTCATCAAGGATTTAAGACACAAAAATAAACTAACGCTACCCCCATCTCGACTAAACCTCCACTCTTCCAGCACTTATCCAACGTCCATTAAAATATACAACCATCTACCTGAAAAATTAAAAAACTTAGATAATGATAAAACATTTTTGACCAAATTAAAGAAAATTTTATTAAATAAATCCTATTACAGCATTAATGAATTCTTTCAAGAAAAAGATATAAGTACAAAGTAAAATTAAATTAAAATATTAATAAAGTATAGTAATAATATAAATAATAGTAGGTCTGTATATGTTAAAATACTAGGTATTTAATTGAGTATAAATCATCCTCTCTCCTACATTGCGGTGCCCAACAGGGTCCATAATCCTAATGTTGTAGGTACATTATGGTGCAATAAAGTATTGAGTATTGAGTATTGAGTATTAAGATACTCAAAAAAAAAAAATAAGCACTTTCCATATCAAATCTCGGATCGGTGTGTTAGCGACGCGTTTGAATTAAATTTACTTTCATGCCAATTTTTTTTTTGTAATGAAAGTGGCAAACAAGCGTGCAGTTCACATTGATGTTCAGTAATAACTGCCTATAGACACTTTGTGACAACTGCTGAAACACTTATTTTAATTATAAGGACTTTGTTTTATAATAAGTGTAGACAGATGTTTTATGGTTTCTGTTATAAATAGTTATAATAATCTCATCAAAATATTAATAAATTTCAAAATATACCCTATCTACTAGAAAGCGTCATTATTATTGGTTCACTCTAAGTATAAAATAAGCAATACGAGGTCAAAAGTAGTAAATCAATAAAAAATTTGGTATTTTAGCCGAAATACGCCTATTCCATTATATTTTTCCATTATACGCCCATTCCTAGAAGGGTGATACGCCACAATTAGCATACGGATTGGCGATCACAGTGGCGGTAGTTTAGGTAGTTAGTAGATACGCTGCTGCCCATGCACCACTATTGTCCGATTGACTGACTGCACTAACGGAAGAATTCTCCTCCACTTGTGGGTCGTTACGTCTCTACGCTTGAACAGTTATCTTCATTCACTCATATTCCAGAGCCAAAAAGCGATACTGGAGCGTCTTCAGCAGATACAAGCCGGCGCGATGCCCAACGGGCCCTCGTTCAAGGACGTCCTGGTGCAATTCGCGAACATGCAGCAAAACACCGGCCTCCTCCCCGCGAGGCCAGTGGAGACCATGACCACCAGACCCGACCATCACATACGGCCCGAAGTCAGGAGACCGCGCATCCACGAAGACGTGCATATGACCGTCAAACAAGCGGAGAGACTAGCCTCCCCTAGTCCAAGGCTGCCCCCACCACCGCCGTACCCAGAAATATCGCTACTGCCTGTCACAACCAGCCAAGAAACCTCCACAACACAAAACTCCCTTCTACACGGGATATTGACTAAGGTAAGCAAGAAATCAGTAATTTACCACTTTAATTGCATTTACCATTCCAGCTTCATTGCGCAATATTTTTATATCACTTGTTCTTAATACATCTGTTGCAACAAAATTTTTATAATGCCTTAATTTCGTTTGTGTTTTGTTGTAATGGGGATGGGCATCTTGATAAGATTTTTTTTTTATATTCTGAGAATGGCTTTTACGTCTATGGTCGTAATCATTGAGTATTTTTATTGTCTGGTCAAGTCATTAGTGTCAAAAGTTTTTATATAGTCTGAAGAAACTGTATTGATTTGCTGTTATTAATGTTCAACGCATTGCCTATTGTGTCATCATTGCTGTTCGTTAGTCTCGCTAAAACTCGAGTACGGCTCTGTCGATTTGGCGAATTTTGGTTTTGAATTATTTTTGGATATGCGGGGTAGGTTCGAAAGGTAAGAAAATATGCAGAAACTAGCTGTTGCCCGCGGCTTTGCCCGCGTGGATGACGTTTAAAAAGTGTGTTCTTTCTCAAAGTCAACTCTATCTCTGTACCAAATTTCATTAAAATCGGTTCAGTCGTTTGGACGTGAAAAGGTAACAGACAGACAGACAGAGTTACTTTCGCATTTATAATATTAGTAGGGATTCTAGTAGGGGGAAATAGTAATAACAACAAAAAAGTATTTTCCTATACTAATCGTCCGTACCTATCTAACCTTTGACACATTATTTAATTCTTAGCCAATACGAAGTTTCCTGGGTCAGCTAGTATTATTATATCTTTATTTAAGTATCGAATTCCCATGCCTACACCTTTCTCCACATCATATGCGCTGAAAGGTTATATTTATTTATGACAACTCCAAAAATCCAATATAAAACATTGTACAGTTATTTAAGACATGTGTGTACACACACACACACACACACACACATTTGTCTGAACTATAAATGAATTGCACAGTTAGTGTCCTATAATCCAAAAAAAAATACACTACTATTCTGAGCCCAAAAAAAATTTTTTGCCTAAAAACTTTTACTGACCCTAAGGTGACTGTATTAGCATTAAAAAAATCATAAAGTGAAATGTCTAATTATTAAGTTTTATAGTAATTTTGAATGCCCATCGCCATTCAACCGTATCATAAAGCATTACCAGATTTGATTACCCTGAATGGGTGTTGCCAACCTTACAGCAGGCGTCTCCTGCGTCTCAGAGTTTCTCCCCGACGTTGGCTAAACTGCTTACGTCGCCCGAAAGGAAACAGAACGCGTCAACGTTGCCATCTTTCGGTCAGGCCAAGGTACCAACTCAATGTACGAGATCAAACAACGAATTGGTGTGCTTATTGGCCTCGATCGCTCCAAATTCAAAATTTAGTTTTTTAAGTTTCCAACAGTCCACGGTCCACGCGTGTTCGGTTTATAGTTCGGATACTTGTACCGGCGATGGACTTAAGTTATACAATGGCAATGCTCATTATTAAAAAACTTATGCCACCTCATAATCATTACATTGATCTGGGATAGTTTTAGTATACAATATGTAAAAGAATCATCCGGTACCTTTTTATGCTTTATTCTCTCCTAAGCATCATTGAAATCAATTAATTTGGGCTTTACAAAATAACTTGAATATATTTTTCAATTCAAACGTTAAAAAAACTATGCAACAAATATAAAAAAAATACAATTGTTCACATTTTTTTAACTATTTTAGCAACAACTATCTCTATTCAAGGTTTTAGATTTAGTAATTTAATTTTGTTATTGACACAGGATTTGAAATCCATTGTTTGAATTGTATTTAAGGGAAAATACAATTTTAAAAATCTATTATTATTTTCATTTATTTATTTTCAGGCAGCAATGCTTACTTAACATAAACAGTAGGCCCATATAAATTTTATTTATTATTTTCTGATTATTTTCTCCAAATAAAGGCATTTGACTTTTTAAATCATTTTAAAGTATTATTGTAATCATTTAATTGAATAAAATGATACGCCATAAACATTATCTTTTTGTCCCTTTTTTTCTACTTCTTTAATTTTATAGTTAACTAATTTAGTAGAAGTAACTTAAGTCTGTTACTCAATCACAAACATTTGAGAAGGCCGGTTGTTTCTCTTACAGGTTGTATTATAAATACATTGGTTGACACAAAAATAAAACAAAATTTGTTATTTATACGATTGGGACAGTTGAAATAAGTTGCAATCGCTTGCTTTATCTATTTTATTTATTACACATAGCACTGTTAGAGAAAAACTCTTAAAATGTATTTTTCTTTATACAGTAAATATGATTATACTTAGACATGCAATGCAGAACCAAAATTATCTCGTACAGTGTATCTGTCAACTGTGTATTTTTATACACATATTAATTTAAGAGAACCCTAAATTTCTTAACTGGGGGTAAAAAGTAAGGTTACCGAGGGTGGGGGGGAAGGGGAGGAATAATTTATTTATCCCAGAATATTCCGTGGTAATATATGGCTCTGTAATAACACAGCGCTGTAAAAGCACAGTGGCAAAACCACTTCAATTTCAGGGATGGCAATGACGGAGCAGACGTGTTTCAATCGGCCGCACAATAGCCATCTCATTACATACACCGAGTAAACTCCCGTTGCGTCGTCGTGCGTCGGAGCTGACACACACACTTTTTTACATTAACAATTTTTTTATTTTCATTAGCTTTTCACTGATTGTCTCGCGTCCTTCACTGATATGAATTTTAGGATTTTCGAATCAATGAGATAAAGGAGAATGATACTGTTCCATACATTTGTGGGTATTTTTTACTGGTGGTAGAGCTCCAGTGACGGAGCTCGCGGGCGTATGCACCACCGCATTACCTAATATACTTGCCGCTAAATGATAGTGTTCAGCACTATTCTGTTCCGGTCTATAGGCTGCAGTCATCACTTAACATCAATGTAAACTGCACGCTTGTTTACCACATCCATTACATAAAAAAAAATTGTGAAAGTCGGTATTTTTTTAAATTATATCGAAGTATATATGTTCAATCAACTAAAAGTTGGATTAGATTGCTAATTGTTAACTATATTACAAAATTTACTGTGTAATGGGTTAACCCAGTAACGATTTTGCTGTCGCAAAATTACCCGTCTCCTTTCAACAATACAAGTTCATTCTGATAAAACAATCAGCAATAATGAATACTGTATATAAAAGAATATTTTTGTTCTGCATAGCCAGTGTGATATCTGATGTTGACAGACTAGGTGCATGTAAATAATGTGGTGTGGTCGGCAGAACTGCGGTGAGATCACGATAACGCCGGTGCAGCCGACGCCGCCGCCCGAGCCGCAGCCGGAGAAGGCCGAGGTTGTGCAGTTGGTGAGTGCATTTTTCTTACGGTAATGTTGGGATGCTGAACTTCTTGGACACTCTTATCCTCGATCAGGAATACAAGAGCGGTTTCTAAAAGATAATGAAGATGATCTCTTTTTAAATCAATTTGAGAACAAGATTGTCACAATGAACAGACCTGGGCCGCCCTCATTCAGCGATTGCCCGCGTCCTTCGCCAGGTCGTCAGTCCATCTTGTCGGGGGCCTGGCTATGTGGACAGGGCACATAGCTCTAAGTCTAGTAGTAATAGTCTCACTATTCGGTGAGCTATGTCTATAACTTTGGTTTGCATGCAGATCTCCTCATTTCTATTTCGATCTGACAGAGAAACTCCAAGCATAGCTCTCTCCATTTCTCTCTGCATAACCTTGACCCTACTTGTGAGGCCCATAGTGAGCGACCACCTTTCTGTTCCATGTGTTCCACTGGCAACACACACTGGCCAAAGACCTTTTTCTTGAGACAGGTAAGTTTAGGTAAGTCGTACGAGAAGATGTATCGCAGCTTCCCGAACGCTGCGTAACCGAATTGGATTCGGCGATAGACCTCTTTTACAAAGTTGTACCGACATTTGACATGATCTTCGTCTTGTCCATGTTCATTTTAAGGTCCACTCGTTGGGAGGCCCTACTGAGGCCAATTCCAAGAATGGTTCGCGAGGCTATTTAGATTAAAAACATCCAAATTTCAATAGAGAAGATGGTTGGCGGTTGTCACCAACATGGGATCCAATACTCAGTAGAATAAAAGCCCAACTGCAACAGTCTGTAAGACCTCAAGATACGATTAGTAACTTTTGTGTTAATCCTGAACGCTACGCAAGACGTTTGCGAAATAGATGGAGGTAGCTGCACATACCTAATAATTTTTGAAACTGCTGTCAGACGATTACCACCTCAGTCTGCCCGAGACTACGGAAGCAGGAAGCTGAAAAGCGACCGAAACGTCGGGTTCGATTTAAAATAATCATTTTAGTTTAATATACGCGGTAATAGCCTGTTGATTGATTGACTGATAAGAAATGTAAATGTGAAAGTACTTAATGATATCCGCCAAATGTAGGTATTCATTCGTTAATTATCCTTAATCTGCCTCGGTAGCCTAGTGGTAGCAGGCCACTACTACTACGCTGAGGTCCGATGAGGGGTTCGATTGCCGGGTAGAGGGTTATCATAGATAATGGTGTAAAGTCCTTTATCTCTGGTTCTATAGAGATTTTTCCATTTTCTGGCAAGTTCCCAGTACCTCGAAGTTTGGTAACGTGCCCGGAGATGTCAACAGGCTCGCCACCTGTCACATGGGCCAAGAACGTAACCGGCGAATCGTGGGTGTTTGCATGTATGCTTGCATTTACCTCTGCCTACCCCTTCGGGGACTACAGGCGTGAAGTTACTTTTTTTTTAGTTACGTTAATACAGCTATACTCTAAGTGTGTTCCGCGGAACCCTAGGGTTCCGTGATACCTCTGTCGGGGTTCCGCAAGAATTTAGAAAAATAAATCAAAACACCTCTCCCTGGTCGCTCCGCGGCCGCACAAAACGCTATGAACGTTATTTATTTATTTGTATTTGTAGAAACATGTGTTACAATAGCTGGTACAATATCTCATAAGTTTGGTATCAACAATTTTATACTTGTACAATCCGTTCGCTCTAAGTTTGCCGGTCTGTGGAATGCGCGTACCCTCCCCCACGTGACTACAAAACTTACAATGTGTCATAGTTTCACCCAAATATGTACGTACACAATTTTTATTGTTACAATTAAATAAAAAACATTTTTATATTGTGTTTTGTTTACGCTACTTTTCGAATGTCATACCTATCGCCAGGGGCAAACTTAAAACGAGCGGGTAGTATACTTGTGAGCGCGCAGTCTCTTTGATAAAAGAATTAGACGCTATAGTTGTCAACAAGCGACTTTCGACTCTAACTTCAAGGATAAAGTCGATAGTCTTTACAACGCAATTTTTGAATTTCTGTTTTTATTTATTATTCCACTTATTTATTGATAAAACTTATTTTATATTTTTTTACATATATATACTGGTATTTACTGGTGGTAGAGCTCCAGTGACGGAGCTTGCGGGCGTAGGCACCACCGCATTACCTAATATACTTGCCGCTAAATGGTAGTGTTCAGCACTATCGTGTTCCGGTCAGGTGGTAATGTACGGCCCTGTAATTTCCGGCACAGAGGCGTAACACCTTAGGCCTCAGGAGTGGTAACGCATATGCATTTTGACCTTAGTCTTTGTGTGGGTGCCTATAGGCTGCAGTCATCACTTAACATCAACGTGAACTGCAAGCTTGTTTACCACTTCCATTACATAAAAAAAAAAAAAAAAAATATATGTATATAAAAAAACAACAAATATATATAAAAAATTAAAAAAATAGTGTGCCGCCGGCATCGGGAGCAGGGTCCAAGCTGCCAGTGGTTATGGACACAGAGACAGGAACCTCCTCACTATGCGTGCCGTGCCGAGGAGTACTGCTTTCTGTATCAGACCCTTGATCCATGCACCTAGCCAGAGCCTCTTGAGATGTTAGTCGAGGCTCTTCGCTATCAGTCCGTTCACCGATACGACTATCGGCACAATGATGGCCGAATCCACATCCCACATGGCGACAACCTCGTGAGCCAGATCAAGATATTTAATTTCCTTGTCTTTTTCGGCTTTCACGAGATTCTCATCATGCGGGACGGTGATGTCGATCATCATTACGCGTCGCTCCGAGCGATCTATCACCACTATATCAGGCTTATTGGCAACAATAGTCCTGTCCTAATATTTATTATTATTATTATGTGAGATATCCATATAAAAATTATTTTTAAGAAGACATGCTTATGTGTTCATCGCTGCTTACAAACACTACCGGGGAAGAATTTTTTAATAAAATAAATATATTTTTTGAAGAAAATAATCTCAGTTGGAACAATTGCATTGACATTTGTACAGATAGGGCCAAGGTGACAGGTAAAACAGCAGGAGCAGTGTCACGAATAAAAAGTAAAGCGCCTAATTGTAGTTCCAGTCATTGTATTCTGCATAGACAAGCACTTGCGATGAAGCAAATGCCGTCAAATCTAAAATTAGTTATGGATGAAGCGGTAAAAATAATTAATTTTATCAAATCACGACCACTACAATCCCGATTGTTCTCATTATTGTGTGAGGATTATGGCACCACACATAAACCACTGCTGCTCCATACAGAAGTGCGATGTCTCGGGGTAAAACTTTAACAAGGCTATTTGAACTTAGAGCTGAGTTACAAATGTTTCTTTCAGCAGATACGCGCATCTTTTGAAAAGTATTTTCCCGAAGAACACAATACAAAAATTAAAGTGAATTCATGGATTCATAATCCTATTTTACCCAACTTGGAAAAGCCTGAAAACATGTCAAACGAGATATATGAATCTCTTTTAGAAATGTCATCAGACACAAGTATGGAGTCACTGTTCAAAACGACGCCTGTCAATGATTTTTGGAGCAGAATCCAAGATGAATACGCAATGCTTGGCCAAATGGCTCTGGATATTCTTCTCCCGTTCCCCAATTACATATTTGTGCGAAACAGGATTCTCTACCTCCGCAGCCACGAAAACAAAATATCGCAATAGACTGGACGCCGAAGCTGATATGAGAATCCAACTTTCTTCCATCAAACCTGACGAAAAATAAAAAACAGTTTCATACCTCCCACTAGTTAGATTTTTTCTTTTTTAATGTTTTCTATTATTGTCCTTGCCAAGTGGTGAAGTAAATAATAATAAGTAACTGTTACATTGTACTTTTATTATGCTGATTAATAAAAAATACACTTATAAAAACAATTGTTTTATTGTAGGGTCCCATCAAGTATTTTGATTCCCAAAAGGGTTCCGTCATTTAAAAAGTTTGAGAACCACTGTTAATATATTGTATTTGTATTCAACCTATTTGAAATACCTAAACTTAAACAATTTAATTGAAAAAAAATGCGCGATCCTAATTTTTGTGGAAATTTACCAAAAATAATATTTTCATGCCCATGAAAATATTATCTCGGCTCGGGGAGGCTCGGCAAAATAAAGGTTGGGAAATCCTGTCCTAGATTGTAAGAGTTAATGAATAAACATTAATTATTATTATTATCCGTAAAACATGACAATTGATTTCTTATTATTCTTGAACCCTATAAAGTCCATCTGCTGCTTCAGCGAAGCATTAAGAGATGTTTCTTTTTCTTCGGTAACTTGCCTTATTATAATAATAATGGAAACCCTTGATACGTTCCCCTTTTTAGGAGGAGGCCTTAAGCTTACTCCACCATGCTGATTGAATGTGGATTGGTGGAAACACGGGTTAGTGGCCAACCCGCTGTCGGATGTTTTCAAACCGCCCCAAGGCCTCCAAGGTTTAACGACTGCTATCTATCTATCTATCGATAGCATCGGGGACCGACGGCTTAACGTGTCCTCCGAAGCACGAAAACGCGCATTAAATTTTTCCACTAGCGGTCACCCATAATACACCCGAGCGCGCCCGTATCACACAACAGCATAAATGCAAATACTCACTATTTGCCGGCTACGTTTTGGTCCATTTAACAGGTGTTGACGTTGACATATTGGGAAACTTCCATAAAATGGAAAAATCCCAATAGAACCAGAGATAAAGGGGTTTAACCCTTATCTATAAAATAAATAAAACAGGAGTGTCTGTTTGTAATATAAAAATAACCGCATTTTAGTAAATGCATATGTATATATGTATGTACACACGGTACATAATATGATATATACCAAAACCACATTTTTTACAATTTTTGTCTGTCTGTCTGTTTGGCGGGGCTAATCTTGGGAACGGCTGGACCGAGTTTGACGGGACTTTCACTGGCTGATGTAATAAGGAGTAACTAAGGCTACTTGTATACTAGTTGCGCCCACGACTTTGTCCGAGTAGATACTGAATCATAAATTCTCACGCGCGCGAAGTCGCGGGCACAGCTAGTATTATTATATAAATTGGCGTCTAATAAAGATTTGTATTCTCAGGACGACGAAGAGAGTCCGGCGTCGGAGGGTTCAGCCTCAGGTTGCCTCGGGGCGGGGTCCCCGAGCGGATCGGGGCGGCTGGTGATCGACGAGGCGGCGGGTGACGACGCGCCCCTGTGCCAGGGCTGTCGCCGTCGCGACGCTCAGTTCGTGTGTGCCGGCTGCGCCAACCAGTGGTACTGCAGTCGGGATTGTCAGGTCATTTTTTATTTATGTAAAGGAAGTGGCAAACAAGCATGCAGTTTATGATGTTAAGTGATGACTGCAGCCTATAGATTGTTGATTCTTAGTTCATTAGAATCAACAACCAAATCGATTTCAGGCATTTTTCATCATTTTTGGTGTGGGAAATATTTTATCCCCAAATTAATTACAACACGAAATGCATAAGTTCATTAGAACTCGTTGAGACATGCATTTTATTATTATGAGGAAAATTGAATCTTATTACTAGTGAGTGTAAAATAGGGGTTCGCAGGCTACGCTACATCAAATTGCGTCAGTGTGTGTGTGTGTGTCTGTGTGTGTGTGTGTGTGTGTGTGTGTGTGTGTGTGTGTGTGTGTGTGTGTGTGTGTGTGTGTGTGTGTGTGTGTGTGTGTGTGTGTGTGTGTGTGTGAGAGTGAGAGTAGGTTTGTGTTTTATGTGCGGACGTAGGTAGAGGTAGGGCAAGTGTGCGTAGGGTGTGCATAATGTTCTTACAGATTGAGGACAACTTATTCCTTAAATAATAAATATTAAATACATAAACATATTATTATGTAATTTCAGTTCATGTATTATTATTATGACTCGATTTTATAATCGGTATTTGAGAGTGTGCGTTATTCCCGTTGCACGTAGTATAACCTTATATTTTATAGAAACAAAATTGCGTGAATGGAGCGTTGGGTAAGCTGCTAGAATCGAAACATCTCAGCCAGCGGGCTCGGCTAGCCGTATATAATGCTGTACTCACTCCAACGCTTTTATATGGAAGCGAGAGCTGGGTATGCAGGAAAGAGCATGAAAGTAAGTTAAACGCGGTCGAGATGAGATCTTTGCGCAAGTACTGCGGTGTATCACTCACCGATCGCGTTCGTAATGAAGATGTAAGAAAGAGGCTTTGTGTGAATGATAGTATCGGTGTAAAAATGATAAAAGGCATCATCCGATGGTTCGGGCATATAGAAAGAATGTCGAATGAGCGAATGACTAAACAGATATACAATGCGAATGTGGATGGTTGCAGAGGCCCAGGAAGACCAAGACTGACCTACCATGACCAAATAGGTCTGGAGTTCTGTCTGACGGTGGGGTCAAAAGTCTTAGGAATCGGCGTGCATGTATGAAGAGAATGATGAAGGTAGACGAGGCACGAGAGGTATGTCAGGACCGGGATATCTGGCGCTCTACACTCTCTGCCTACCCCGTTAGGGACCTGGCGTGAAGATACATAATAAAATAACAGTATAAAACAACTGTTAACAAAAAAAACCCTTTTCCCATTGCAGGTGGCAGCGTGGGACGAACATTCAGAAATGTGTTCGGGATGAGGCAACATTAGTTTAAAACTGGATACAACTTAACCAACTAGTGTACACGGTTCACAAAACGGGAATGCGTCGCAACCTTACTGTAGTGTCATTTTGCCTTATATTATGTATAATAAAAAATATATTATTAATGGATAGGTGAATCTCTATTTTGGTTAGCAGTTATAATTTGCGTTGGGTGTAGTTTTCTAGAAAGATATTCGACGCGGGCCCAGATTGGAGTCGTATGTCGCTGAATACAGGATCTAAATTGCATTGACTATGAATGTAACATTGCGCTACTATATGACTACTTGCGGGTTCCATGTCCATGGCTTTCAGTGCACGTATTTTTTTTTCTCAGCTGTAGCTTTACCGCCTAATTGAGTCGCTTTGTTTTGCCCTCGTTCACGTCTTATATGCCGTAAATGAGTGCAATGGGGATAATTTGATGATAGCTACCGCTTTCATAGCGCCTAACCCTTCATGGAACGCAAAACCGCCGGCGGTTACACATATTTGACAATCAACTGTCATATATTTCTCGTGACTTGACAGGTTAAAGCTATAACGATAGCCGTATCATCGCCATGGCTCTCAAATACTAGTAAAGGAATAACGATAGCCATATCGCTATGGTTCTCATAGGTTACTAAAGCAATTACGCAGTTGTATGAGTGACGATTTAAAAAGAAATGTTTACAACTGTTATAGAAAACTGCACCCAACGATCAATAAATTATATTTAATTTAGATGCTAAACTTAGATGCTAATGTCCTGCGAGTGATTCCTAGAGCAAGCTTCTTCCTTAAAGTGTCATCTTGTCAAACAGAACAATGTAATTTAATAATTGGGAAGAAATAAATAGTATCCAATAAGAATATCACATCGACCACTGGCTTTTTTCTTGTTTATAGAGCGTTATCTCTTTCGTACTCCCCCGTTTGTCGACCATTCTGATCAAATTTTGACCAATACCGCACTATCAGTGCTTACGTTAAAGCAGGTTAAAAAATAAAATACGCTTACACTCACAGCCCCAGAGTAGGTATAAACCTGTGTCGTAGGTGCCGTTGTACACATATACACCCAGACCCGAAACAAATATCTGTAGGCCATACAAATATTTGTCCCGGTGCGGGGATCGAACCCGCGATCCTACGAATCAAACGGTGATCTCACAAAGCTGGACTAACCGGGGGTCGTCAGCAGTGTGCAGCAGTGATAACGCTCTACGAAGTAGAAATTAGCCGATTGTCTCTATCGAATTTGCAATATTGTTTGCTGGGTACTGTAACTCTCCTACAAAGCAGTTAAAAAGTGGCACGGATCGGAGCTGTCAGTTGATATAGACAGACATACTGAGCAATTGAAATAAGCAAATAACGTCAACATTTTTTACACTTCTTCCCAATAACTTCTTACCCTACTCACTGTAGATCCAGAACGACTTCAATGTGTATGTGTGCAAATGTCCAACGGAACGCGTTCACTTCTGTACAACATTGAGATTTTTGTCCTATTTCTGTCAGTTTTTGACAGACAATTGTTTCTTTTTATATTTTGTGAAACGTTGAATGTTGACGGGTTTGATTGAATGGCTTTGCTTTTTATTAATTTTACGTCCTCTCATAGGTTGAATTTAAAATTAAATTACGTTAGAAGCAACCATTTTTGAAGAATCTGACTACTTTATTTATCTGCGCAGTTCAATCCGGGTGTATTTAAAAAAGGGAATTGTACCACGTTATTTATGAACATAAATGCATTACGTGCGTACTTATTAGTCAGTAGCATACGTCGCATATACGTAGGTAGAACGTTCGGAGTCTACCGCAATATCCCGCGTAAGGATGGGGTTGGGGTACTTGTTAAAGAAGGTAAAGTCGATGAAACGAAAAAGCAACAGTAAAAAGAGACAGATACATAAATTCATAAGATTTAACGTGGGAGAAAATGAGATAGGGTGCATAATACAGTGCCTCTTTTAAACATTTTTGAAGGTTTCACTTCTACCACGTATGAATTGCACATATGTTTTTTTCTTTAAAAAAAAAGTTCCGGGCGAATTGAGAACCTCCTCCTTTTTTCGAAGTCACTTAAAAATAATTAAAAATACATTTACGAAGGATTGATTAAACCTATTATTTTTTGTATTTTACATTTTAAAAAGAAGGAAGTATTTCTTTTTTTTTTTTTGAGGGGGTGAGGTGAGCTCTACCAATTTGCCTTTATGCAATGTACGCCACAGGTATTAGTATTCCTTATTTAAAATAAATAAGCAAAGCTTTTGAATATCACCCATATAAATGTAATTAATATCTTATGTCACAATTAGGAACTATAATGAACAAGTATATCAACGTAAATAATATTATGTTGATAAAATTTAAGTACTGTGATTGTTTTAAATATGGCAACTAGACAGTATCGTGTATACATTTGAACGAGTGGTTAAATTGTTTTGAAAGTATAATTGATTATTTCATTTGAAAATTCAGTTAAAAATAATTGTGATAAAATGTCAAATGGAAAGAAAAACTGATCTCGAAAATATTATATTCCATGAGAGTCCTTCAAACCCATTTCCGTTTTGTGGTCATAATCCACAGGTATTATCAAAAGATGTAGCTCCTATAAAAGCACAGTCGCCAACATTAATAAGGCACCCTATAAAGACGTCCACTTAAAGCGATAATCAAAGATATTACATGAAGTTAGATTGCCAATACGCACCGGCCGCTGAGCGTTCGTTTAGACTCGCGGACGGTCAGGTGTCCGTTCCTGCTCACGCGACAAGAATCATCCATTCATTGTGCGTTCGCCCGCCGAGCGCAAACTTAGTGAGGAAAAACCGTTACAAATGCCAGCAAGCCATGAACAGTAAAGCAAACTAAATCACTCAGTAGCATTACTTATCACTGGTAAGTCATAATTTTGTTATTTTTTTAAGTTAAACACGATATCACATCGTCCGTTATCAAATATATTGTGTCAAGACTGGGAGTATTTCCAGCTAACTCATTCACACGGAAAACGACGGACATTTCGATTTTGTAGTATAATCACGTCTTTATACTCATATACAAACTAATAATACGCCATTTTTGTGACGTTTTGTGGCGCGATTAAACACAAATCAGGTGAAGTTAGGTGTATTTGCCTCGCGCCTAATTGGTGTATATTTTCGCGCCAAGATAATCTCCACCCACTTACAATGGTTGAAGCAGTTTTCATAGAAAAGCGTGTTTATTGTCAGTCTAACTTCATCTAATATCTTAGGCGATAATAATAAAATCAAATCACATCAAACATTATTTAAGAGAAAGCTTACTCAAAAAAAAAAAATAAACAAAAACGTTTGTGTGAGTGTGACGTCTCAACGTTTTGTGCGTAGTTTCCACACTGTTCATATTTGTACTGTGCTATCAGTGCTTTCGTAGGCAGTGTATAGCAGAACTACGAATGAACTAATCTTCATAATCCCACCCTCCGCGTGAAGCGCAAAAGAGAGGGGGGGGGGATAGTTCGGGGGTTGAGGCGAATCCTCGTACCCCGGGCCTATCTGCCCCCGAAGCGTCGGGGGCGTGAATGGGGATTGTGGTTCGCGGGGAAACTCGCTGAGAGAAGTCATATACACACTTTTTTTTTCTTTTTTTTATTTTAATTTAGTTTTTTTGGTAGCTTTTTAGCCCATTTAGAACATTTTGTATCTTTTTTTTATTATATATTTTTGTCGGGCGTATTCTTTTCTCTCCCCCAGCTATTCCCCCGCGTGCAGCTTACGTGCTCTATTAAATTAAATAGGTATAGCAGAGATAACGCTCCACAAAGTCGATTGTAGCCGCTTGTCTCTTTCCTAAGCTCGATGTGCAAATTTCTTGGCGGATACTGGATACATATTATAATAATGTGTGCAGGTGACAGTACTACTGCGGACTAATTCTAGTAACACAAAATCGTTAAATCGAAATAGAATCGATTCGGTGTTTTGCTTTAATTAATGCGCGCGGCCTATGTTAGATCAGGACAGCGCACCGATTCAAGTTCGCTTCAACGAATTTGCGTTACGAGAATCAGGCCTCTGTTCTTCAGTATTATGACAAATCAAAATGTGTATTTAATTAAATATGAGATAAATCATTGGAGAATTGTTGAATATAAGCAAAATTAAAATTTGCTGTAATGTTTTTTTTTTAATAAATCTTTGAAATTGCGTACTACGACTGAGATAAATAAAATTATATCAATCAATTGTTTATGACGAAATCAACAGAAAATATCGTTTTTAGTTACTAATTCTTAATATTGTTGATCGAACCAGGTCCTTTACTGTACAAAAATCAACCTTATCTACTTAGTTTTTTAATAAAACATGAGCGCGACCCATAGATTGAAGCTTAAAAAAAATCTAAGCGTTTTATTTTTACATTCGTTAAAGTGCTATTTTATTAAAGCCTTGGCATATGAGTCCTGGCTTATAAGTACACATTTTAAGCATAATATTAAGTTACGCTTAACGTCAGGGTTGTGTTAAATGTAATGCCTCATCCACACTAGAACACGTGGCGTAAAAACATAATCTAAGACTGTTATAAAATAATACAAAATTAATACACACTTGACTTTTTGAGTTTTAAATGAGTTAATTTAAATTTCAATATTATTTCAATATCTATATAGTCTTGGGCTAATAACCTGTGTTGCGATTTTTCAGCATGCGCTAGCCCTAAGTTTGCTTTGCTGTATCTGTACACAAGATTTTGCTATTTTTTTATGTATAAAAGTGGACTGGAATGGACGGGGCCCGCTATATGCTCGCTTACACAGCATTGAGCATATGCGAATTATTTAATAACTAAGAAAACCTGCGAACCATTTTTAGACGGAGTTATTTTAGAAAACATTATTTTTTTACCCGAGATTATAATAATTCATTATTAGTTTTTTTTAAGTGGAACAGTATTGCAGAATCATATTCCGTAGTCATCGACGATCAACCAACAACCGGTCTTTTCGCCGGTTAGGTTAGATACATAAAAAAATATCCGGTTTACTAGGTAGTTTTTTTTTATTTCGTTTTTGCCAAAATATTTTTTATGAAAATATTCCTAATAATTGCAGACACAACAAATACTAAATACGTAAGCTCGAAATATATTTGTCCCAATATGTACCTATACTTGTGATCGTATTTTGCTACACGTATAATTGTCTCAAATGAAAAACATCCATAGAGTATATGAACCTTATCACCTAACCGTGAGTTTGCATTGATGAAACATTCACATTAGAACATGTTAAAATGATAGGTTTGACAGCAGTGCGAACGCTAGCACCAACAAGACATTTATCGCAATACATACTTTATGCGACGAGTTCAATGTTTTAGTGCAAACTAGGGGTAAGATTTACTATTTACATTTGACTGCTGCAAATGCCCATAACAGAATCCAAAACTGTGCGAAAGATCGCGATTTTTTGTTTAAGAGGGTTTGACCCAACTGAGATCTCAAATTAACTGCAACTGATCCTGGATCAAATGTTAATCAGATTTAACTTGTGTGTATGTAACAAATACAAAGTGATTTGTGAGAGACTTTCAAAAATTGATGCGGTCATTTTACATTATTATGAACAACTTATATTATGGGGCTAACTTTAAAAAAGAATCCAATGCTCCATGCAAAATGTTAATTGCCGCGCGGCAAATTATATTGCGCCGGTTTATTTTTCGCAACTTCACAGTTGGGCGCCATAGTAAACGTAGTTCACGATGCTGAGTAAAATGACCTTGTAGCGTCCACTGCGGAAGGCTCCACCTATTAGTAGACTGAGGAAACGCAAGTACTTTTCTAGTACGGAAGATGACGTATGATCGAGCTGAATCGCACATACGAAGTTTTCATACGAGTTGCCCTAATATTTTGAAAGTTAAAGTGTCTTACGGATCACCTAGTAACCTGAAACTCCGTTACTGATTGAGTCATTAAGTGATTGACAGACAACCCTCAGCCGATTCTATTGAAAGCAAGTTAGCGGAATAAATTTAAAAAAATCCACCAAATGTTTATTCTTAAATTAAACTGCGGATTATGTAACGAAAATTTTATTTCCTTTGAAAGATTTGAAAGAACTGACTTAACAAACAGATTTATATGTATTGCGACCATTATATAACTGTGTATAGCTTTTATGTTTTTTTGTGAAGTATTCCTAAAGGTCAAGACATTTTGTAGTAACTAATATGCTACAAAAGGTGGGATTTGTGCTTGTGGAATTCCTAACCTTATGTATGTTTCATTTCATTTTCCTACTGTTAAAAGATTAATAACCATTATTAAAATTTGTTGTTCTTAATTAGCATTATTAAATTTGGTAATTGGTTATTTCAAAAACGTTCAATTTGTACAAAAAAATCTTGCTTCCATTATAATGATTTCCAAATTAGTCTGGGATTGTCAATCATATAGAGTTCCTAAAAAAAAGTACTTGTTTCAAGGCTTTACTTTGCCATCTCGGTAAATGATTCCTATGTTGATGGCTTTCAATAATTTGACGAAGCAACATGTCCGGAAGCAACATTAGTTGCTTTTATACTGGATTCACCCGGGCAATCAGCGACCGCAAAGGGCTCTCAGCCTAAATTAAATTAACACAACTGCTTAATGGAGGCCATTGCAGGTCCGATCCTCGGTCTTATTCTTTTATTTTCAATGTATTCGACGTGTTGACCAAACGTTTAGTTTGATAATTTGTGCAAATTAGTAACTTTGACTCCCGAGCTTATTAATTACGAATAAGATAGTTAAAAAAGAAATGAACCGTGGTTAAAACTCGAGTTAAAACGTGTACTATTAGGAAACTGGCCGCTTAACCATATGGGCACCTTTTACGGTGGTAATGAAAGGTATATTTGATTTGATAGCTTGCATGAGCGAATTCCACTAGTATATCCAGCAAATGTCTCGATCTAAAACTAATTAGGTCATTCCTTTAGAAACAGATGTATGTTAGGATAGTGTTGTATTATAATATTTATGTATGAAAGTTCTGAATTATGCCTTATTGAAATTCAGCAATATTACCATAAACACTTGTTTCTTTGACATTTTCTCTATAAGTTTTAACAAAACGGTTGTGCCTTTGTGTATATTGTTTAAAAGGCATAGTTCAGAGCATAGTGTGCCTGATTGTATAAACCCATGTAGTTTACTGTAATGCATCACGCATATGCTGTGTAATTATGTGAAAAAATAAATAAACTTATTATGTACATTACGCATCCATGCGTTGAGCAACTAAAATTATTTTGTATACATATAATCTTATCAGACAACGGTATATTTTCTTCTTGAGACTTGATTTCCGATAAATGCAACAGTTGAATACAGCTCAAATAATCGATACGATAACTTAGTTTCGTGATTGTTTACAAAGAAATATGTAGAAGTAAAGGTCTGGTTAGATAGCAGGCGTGTCGTGGGACGGGACGGCGAAGTGACGTTGAACAGTTGTAATGTAGTAGATTTTTATGGAAGACTAGCTATGCCCGCCACGTCGTCCGCGTGAGAATTTATAATTGTTCAGTATCTACCCGGACAAAGTCGTGGGCGCAGCTAGTATAAAAGTAGCCTAAGTTACTTCTTATTACATCAGCTATCTGCCAGTGAAGTGAAAGTGAAGTCCCGTCAAAATCGGTCCAGCCGTTCCCAAGATTAGCCCCGCCAAACAGACAGACTGACAGACAAAAATTGTGAAAATGTTGTTTTGGTATAAGTATCGTGTATAAATGCATTTAGTAATTTTTTTATATTACAAACTGACACGCTAATTTTATTTATTTGTATAGATGTCACACCGACCCGTTCCGCCCGGTCGCCGATGCCACGCTCTGTGTAAAGTCTTTCATAATATCTAGTACATTACAACTGCTCAACGTCGCGATGCCGTCCCGACACGACACACCGACTGCTTGCCCAGACCAACAATCTCTGCAGTTTAGTGAGCTATCTTATTGACAATATTTTGGGTCTTTTTAACATGAAATCAAGAGATTGAAATGGAATCAAAGCTATAAAATTATCTTTATTTCTGCCTGTTTATGTCAACTAGTTTTAAGTGACAAGATTATGTCGCTTCAAAAAACGTCAAAATATCAAAGATTCCTTGTATCGGCTTTACAGTATTCAGTAGTACAGAGCAATAGAAAAAGAAATACATCTTTTAATTTGTTTTTTAGATTCTTAGGTTTTGATTCTGATTTAATCTCTCTGCTTCATGTTTTAACATTCAATTCTGATGTTTTTTTTTACTTTAATAAAAGGAAAGTAATGCTATGAAATCGGTGCGCATATGCGACGACATGTCCCACCGCAAAAATGGCCATAAATACATGTAATGCATGATAATAGAACTATATTTCGCGTATGATTATCGGCACGAATTTTGAGCGATATCCTTTAATTGCAGTGAAAACCTGGATGTGTTTGGTGGTATAGTCTGCTCTGCACTCGCGGTGCGTATAGCCGCGAAAGCGCGCAACACGAGTGTAGATGTTCACGCCTCGCGCCGGTCCCCAATCACTGTCCGGAAACGGCGCGAAGCGGGAACGAGAACGGCAAAAAATAGATTTGCGAGTGTGGCAGGATACAGTTCACGCGTGGATCACGGCGCTTATTCACGGCGCGGAGCCACGCGCGAGTGTAGAGTCGGCTTATGAAGTAGGACGCGAGGACCGACGAATCTCGAATACGCCTACGCGGCATAACTACCAGTCGTGATTCGTTCTTTGCACTCGCGGTATGTATTTCTCGACCAGTTAGCGAACATTGTTCTGTGTCTTAAAATGATGAGCAACGTGATCTCCACTTTGACGTGCAGGGTTCACGATCCGTGTCGATGTCTATACTATTATTTTACATTGCTATTCTCAATGTATGGAAAGCAATCCGAAGATATCTTCTCAATTAAACAATGAGACGCAGGTCGCAGTGTCGGCAAAGTTCTTGAAAAAAGTTCTTGATTGCGTACTTAGTCAAGCCGATCTCTGATGCATAGATGTGGGTGGCTGGTATTTCTATGGGATGTGTGTTTGGTTTGTTGATCAATAAATCCTGACATGTTTAAACTGGGGCCGACCGCCTAACTAATGTTTTTGATTATGACGTCATGCAGTCAGTTTTGTACCGCCTAACTTTTTCCTGGAAGTGTTTTCGTCCGCAGGGATATACTTAAGAGCAAAATGTTTAAATAGACGGTACGAAACTGACAAGATAACGTCCTAAACGAAAGCATTAGAGTTAGGCGGTTAGCCGTCTGTTCCATAATATGCTGCATTTGGCTCAAGAAATTGCCGACAACTGTTTCCACTGGTGGTAGAGCTCCAGTGACGGAGCTCGCGGGCGTAGGCACCACCGCATTACCTAATTTACTTGCCGCTAAATGGTAGTGTTCAGCACTATCGTGTTCCGGTCAGGTGGTAATGTACGGCCCTGTAATTTCCGGCACAGAGGCATAACACCTTAGGCCTCAGGAGTGGTAACGCATCTGCATTTTGACCTTGGTCTTCTTGAAAGTATCTATAGGCTGCAGGCATCACTTAACATGAATGTGAACTGCATGCTTGTTTGCCACTTCCATAACATAAAAAAACTGTACCAGCTCTTTTATCGCAATACTTTTTATGCCATAATCTGTCGTCGACATATCGTCTCCGCTTGCCGAAAATAACCTTAAAAACACATTAAACTCCTTCTGTTTTTAATTGTTTACAAAACATATTGACATTAAAATATTTTTCTACAACTATTTGTTGCGTGTTCATAAATGATATGAGAAAGTATAACATTATATGATAGGTACATACAGTATCTAACTAGAAATATTGTACATCGATCTTAGGACTTCGGCTCATTTCGGGTCTGTAGAACGTTATCTCTTTCGCACCTTACCTTATTGTGACATTTGTCGGCCATTATGATCAAGTTTCAAATACCGGTCTACCAGTGCTTACGTAGACAGTGTGCAGTAGAGATAACGCTCTACAAAATCGAAACTAAACGATTGTCGCTTTCTTTTCTTTAGGTTCGATTTGCAATATTTCTTGTACACATATTTATTTTTTACATACCTAACGATAACAATAAGTATTACGGAGTTCTATTTTCTAAATGTGCCGTGCCAAACTGTATGTTTGTTTCCGTATCGCACCTTTAGAATTAAAGTGGCATATCTCAAAAAGAAATTATTTGATAGATTAAGATCATGTTTTACAAACGACTTTAAAACATGTAATCTGATAGATTACATGTTTTTAAGTCGTTTGATGTATAAAAGTCATTTTCTTATTTTTTTGAAATATGCCACTTCAATTCTAAAGGTGCGGTATCATTGAACTTATCTGATTGTATAAGTTTCCTTATAAGTTTTAAGTTGTGGCTGCTATCATTTTGTTTCTGATGGTTTCTATTTTAGTAATGCCGTGTACGCCTTGATGCTTTCTAGTATCTATATTTCGGTCCAAATTTTTCTCAAACAGATTGTTTATGTTTATAGTAATATACTCATTAAGGCCTGCGCAGACGAACGACTTTTGTCCCTAGGGAAAAAAAATTCTCAAAGATTTTTCGGGGTACATTTAGTCCTTTGTGTGCGTTATTCTATACAATTTATGTGAGATCTGTATTAATGGATAATAAAGTACCCCGGGCAGAGTACCTCGTCTGCGCAGGCCTTTATGGTTTTCAAAGATTGGTCACTGAGAATTTTGTTGACAAAGTTTTGTGAAATTTGAACAAATCGGATCTCAATTAAGTTCATGCCATGTTGTGAGTGATTTTTATAATGGTGATCTCGGCTTTTTAATTTTGTACCTGTTCATGTTTTGGTAGTATTATGAAAATGTATTATTGTTGCGGGTCGTCCATTAATCATGTGAAGTTTGAGCGTCAATGACGTCCCCCCTTCCTCCCCCTTGGTGATACATGGTGAGGTTTTAGATTAACTCCCTCCCCCAAAATAAGATCACGTATTTTTTTAGAATAAAATAGGTAATTGTACGGCCCTGTATTTTCCGGCACATAACACCTTAGGCCTCAGGAGTGGTAACGCATAGGCTGCAGTCATCACTTAACAGCGAAGTGAGCTGCATGCTTGATTGCCACTTCCATTACATAAAAAAAAGATAAGTAGTACATATTTTTTTATTTAGCGCAAAATAAGGCATTGGGGAAAAAATTAAATATAATATTCTGAGAATATTATATTTGGTGTGAAAATTACTGACTAAACGGCGTTAGATCGAACCGAAGGTTTCTCAAATTGTTGCCGAAATCACGCACCACTTTTCGGTTGAAATAGGGCAATCAAGGAAGAAAAGGAAGAAATAAATAAAATACATACACAATAAATATGATATCTCCATACATTCCCCCCTACCCCTTGTGATATTTCGTGACTTGCCCCTCCCCCCCCCCATTCGAGCCTCACGTGATTAATGTACGATCCCTTGCTAAGGCAAAACTTAGTGCCAAAACATCTCAAGTTTTTATGGCTAATTAACCGAGTTCAAGAAGGAGGAGATTCTAAATTCGGCCGGTATATTTTTTTCACTTATCGTCAACGTGAACTGTATGCTTGTTTAATTGACAGGCATTGGCAGTTGAATTTAATTGATATTTGATGTAAATGGGCTAGAAGTGGAGAAGGCTGTCGCGGCACGTTTCAAACTACTTTTGTGTACAACGTATACTTCTATATTGTCATTGAAACGCTAGTCAAGTGTTTTGTTACCTACATTACTATTTATGTATTTTGTATCTTATATGATGTTATATAAGAATACCTATATTAAATCAGTACTGTCTTTGAAAGTCTTTTATTTATTAAAACCTAACAGCACAGTCTAAAGAAAACGAACATGTTAATTACCTACAGTCATCCAACGGACGTGTAATGTCAGAGCAATCGTGCGGGGCGTGCGACGCGAGGGACGGAGGGGGCGGTGCCAAGTAGCCCATACAAAAACTGTCAACTACTTGGTACTGAGCGATAAGGGGTGCGAGATTTAAATATTTCTTGGGCTAAGTATTTGGAAAGAAGATATTGAAGAATTTGAAAATATCTTTACTGCTAATATTTATTTTAATTTTCATTTATTAATAGTGTCTGTTCTATTTTTTACTTTATATATTAATGTAGAATAGATGTAGAAGTCTTATTTCTAGTTAATCTCTACTTTAGATATTTTATTTCTTTGTTTGTTATTCGGATGGGCGTTTGAACTCATGGATGGCAGATAAGAAGAATGTAGAATGTAAAGAAGGTTGAATGTTAGACTTGTAAACTGGAAAATCGCCATACTACTTCGTAGACTGGGAGAATGGCATACTGGCAAAATTTTAATATGATAGACTGAGATATGGTAGACGTTTCAGAAAATAAACCCGTATAAAACCTCAAGTTTTAGGTATGTCATATTTAAAGCAGCATCTTTTTATGAAGGTGGCAGACAAGCATGCTGTTCACGTTGATGTTAAGTAATCACTCCAGCCTAAAGACATCTACACAAATCCGGAGATCAAAATGCAGATGCGTTGCCAACCTCGAAGCGTCACGTCGCCCTTTTTTTCTCTGTAATAGTTATTGCGGGCTTTTTTTCTTTTATTTGTTTTACTTAAGTATTTCAATTACTTTGCAACATAAACTGACGTGAAACACAACCGTAATTGAACTAAAAACTAAATTTGACAACCCTGAAGCATTAGGGCATATGTGAAGGAAGGCGGCATTTTGCAAAACTTCAAAAGCGATAAACTACTGTATGTACTTATACTGTGCTAACAGTGTGTGATATATTTCTGAAATGGTGTGTGTTTATCTACAATTCACTAAAAAGAATGAAGTCGATAAGTGAAAAAGGTTCGTGTTTAAGTATATCTGTTCTTAATATTATAAAGTTGAACCAATAGTTGAAGAGCTTGTTTGTTTGTTTGTTTGCTGGTATGTTTGCTTGAACGCGCTAATCTCAAGAACTACTGGTCTGATTTGAAAAAAAAAATTAGTGTTAGATAGCCCATTTATTGAGGAAGGCTTAAGGCTATATATCATCACGCTAAGATGAATAGGAAAGGGTAGGTAACATTGCAACCGCGAAGCCGGGGCGGGCTGCTAGTATTACTTTAGATGTAAACTTTCTTTAAAAACATTGGTCAAGTGCGTGTCGTGCCAAAAATGGCATCTTAACTTCCAGTGTAGGGGAGGCGTACACAAAAAAAACATGATCGGACGGACGAATGGACATGGCGAAACAATAAGGCTACGGAACCCTAAAAAAGAGATCTGCCTATTCCATCAGAGACTTAACGTAATTAAACATTCTGTTAAAAGTATCGTATCTACATATATCCAAATGATTTGATAATTTACCAATTCATAAACTAATTGTTTATGAATTGTTAAGTTACTTTCGCATTTATATTATTAGTAGGGAAGTAGGGATTTAATAAAAGTTTTAAATTAGGAAATAATATTTTTAATGAGTCACTTAAACACAAGATAACATAAACATCAATAGATTCACATAACTTATGCTATTTTAAAAAATAATCGACAACATGTACGGTGATAATCTCTTAAATAATCTAAAATTAAAAATAATGAAACATCTCTTACGAATTTTAGGGCACTGACAATTATTGTTTATAATGAAAAATTAAAGGACGTGTATACATTGTTTAAATCTTTGTCGCCACATAGTTCTGTTCAGCACTATCGTGTACAGGGTAATGTATGGCCCTGTAATAACCATCACAGCGACATAACAACTTCGCTCTCAGTGGTGGCAACGCATCGTCCGATGAACCAGAAGTCATTTTGACTTCTTGTTTTTGTGTAGATGTCTTTATGCTGCTGTCATCACTTAACATCCAAGCATGATTGTTTGTCAGATTGGTTACATAAAAAAATGTAACTACTCCTAATTTTACAAACCAACACATGATCTTCTAGAAGTGTCGACTATTTGTGGCCACTACGTACGGTTGCTTGTGACAACGGCAACTGAAACGCATGTCTGCGCTAAAAAACGCGCAAAAAACATCTGAACTTCATTTTAAATAAAAAAATAAACAAAATAAAATACGCTTACACTCACAGCCCCACAGTAGGTATAAACCTGTGTCGTGGGTGCCGTTGTACACATACAACAAATACACAAACCCCCAGACCCGTAACAAATATATGTAGGCCATAAAAATATTTGTCCCGGTGCGGGGATCGAACCCGCGACCCTTCGTATCAAACGGTCATCTCAAACCGCTGGACTAACCGGGTCGTCAAATCGGGTTTTAGTTAAAGTACGCGACATAAGTTTATTCATCCTAACTTGTATAATAAATAAATTTTAAATTATTACCATTCACGTTAACGTCAATAATAAACAAGAGCAAAGACTTAATTTTTCTAAAAAAAAACTCTTTATTTATGCTATTTAATTTTTGATTCGGAACACTATAATTAATTACATAAAATTAAAACTTTAAACAAAACAGTGACTAGTTACAGTCATACAGGAAAAAAAAATTATAACGATAGGACTAGATTTAATAAAATATGTGCTATAATATGAACTAATGATATATAATTTAGATCAATTTACATACACATTGAATCATTAACGATTATAAAGGTATCAATTTCGTAGTGTCATATCTGCCATTTATTAATCTTATACAGTCAATTAACTCTCCACTTATCCGAAATCAATCAAATATAGGATTTATTATCACCGCATAAGGCGCAAGTGTAGCTAAGCGGCCAGTTCTCTGACAGTACAACAAGTATCAATAAATGCGAGATCAATTAGATTACTTTCTAAAATATAAAGCAGTTTGAATAGCACAGATAAAATAGAACATCAGAATAATAACCATTTTAAAACACTTATCAATAACAGTGTTGCTAAACTATCGATAGTTGCGCTATCGATAGTTGACCTCGAAAAATAGTCGATAGCGCGATAGTACTATCGAAAATATCGCCATGCTGCAATACTATCAATACTATCGATAGTATCGATAGTTAAAAATAAGCAATACTATTGCCAAAGATCTATACTATCGATAGTATTGCAGCATGGCGATATTTTCGATAGTACTATCGCGCTATCGACTATTTTTTTGAGGTCACGATAGTTCACAATACTATCGATAGACTATTACTATTGCAACAACACTGATAAATAAAATATACAAAAAGGCCATATAGTTTCGTGGCACAACACAATTTGATATACATAAAAATACAGCACTAAAAATATCTACTTATGAACTATAAATTACATTTTGTTAGTCAATCGTACGTCCAAGCTCGGTGGGACATTCACTTGTGTTAAAAAACAGCATTCTTACTGCCAAATACTCAAACGTCACTTAAATCTAAGTGGGACTTAGGTCTTCTGTCTCCATAAAACACTTTCAAACAAAAGAGATAGCGCACATTTGAGGGTTGCTTAAAATTCTCAAACGTCACTCACGTTTGAGTATTCGGCTACTAGTCTATAAAATATAAAACATTCAAAAATTTTACAACATTTATATAGCACCTTTTACATTTTTATTTATGTACTATGTTAAAAGTCATTTAAAATTCTATGTCTAAAAATATTGAGCAGTGTTTTTGTAAACCTATTATTTTGTAATTTAGTCAAATAAGGAGAGAATAAAATAGTGTGTCAGTCCTGGGATATCTGGCGCTCCACTCTCTCTGCCTAACCCGTAAGGGACTTGGCATGAAGATACATACATACATAGTTCATAATTAGCATACAACACATATTCAACATAGTCAGATACATGATTAAATTCTATTTAAAGTGAAGTTTACGTCTTTCTGTCTCTAAAATATATCTTGAAACGAAAATGACAGCATGATATTCAAGTGTTAATTTGAGTTATTTTCCTGTATTCGTCTGTCAGTGTTGTACTTACGTGTCCCAGCCTAATCAACAATCACCCAATCGACATCAAAAGAAAAATTATAAACAGTAATAATATATATAAATAAATAAAAATTCTAAATAATTCAGAACTTTAGCATGGCAGGTTGTGATTGTTTATATTTTCATATAGGATTATTTTAAACATTAGAACACGAGCCACCGGCCGACCAGAGGGGAGTTATAGCCTGACCCCCTTATTCACAAACGTACATTAGATACGTTTTAGCAATAGAATGCTTTGTCTTTGTCTGTTGCATTGTCAAATGTGCAGGATAGAAAAAGACAAAGGAGAGATTAGCAACATTTTAGCTAAAATACGTTTATGATTATGGGGGATAGCGTTTATTACCGATGCAGTCTGTCATTTTTTGCGACATTTTTTAAACAATAAGATAAGTTTTATTTTAATGATTTCGTCAATTTTTTTTTAAATTTTATATCTTTTGGCAACACAAACACAACAGTAGGTTCATTTGAAATAACTAAAATCGGTATACACCGTTGATAAACAATAAATTGTAATTGATTCTTACGACTATTATGGTCCTTATATGTAATAAATATAAGTTTGACTTTTCGTTGCCACTTTGAGTGGTTTCTCTGCCACAATCTGGAGCTTAGATTTATGAACATCAACTCTACACTTTATTCCAACAACAACACATAGAACCATTCAATAATAACATTTATTTTATATACATTCAATAATGCCTTCATATTTCTTATGGACCTACAATTAGATTGCCATATCATACATGTCTCTTTTAAATCATGCCTTAATTTCTCCAATCGAACAGAAACAGTTGCATTATTAAATTGGAAAATTACGTTATATTCAATTTACATTAATCCTGCAACCAAGACTGTTATCTTAGGACAGCTTAACTCAATGTTCACAAGAGGGAAAGAATACCTCTCACAAAACCCCTGCGTCGGAAAGAGAACGACACCAGACTTAAATAATTTGGCTTTAGTTTTTAAAATGCACATTCTTCATGTCTAACACTGGCTTTAAAATTATCCCACTTAACATTAAACACGACATCGTCCCTCTCGCTTGCTGTCCTCCAACTTTTAGGAAAATCAGAAAGTCATCCTTGACAGCATAACTCGTCATACCCGCCCGTTGTTCTTTCGCGCCAGAGCAAACTCCTCTTTTTGTCACAGACTGTGCATCTCAATTTATATCCATGTCGGTTGCACGAGCTGATACAGTCCACTCTTGTTTCCCTTTGGCTTCATAATTAGCCCAATTATAAAATAAGACCCAAATACATATCTCTTGCCCATGTATCAACAATATCTCACATCAACTCCCCTGTAGCAGGGAGAAATACTCGTCAGACTTTTAAACAACTTGGCATCAGTTTTTGAAATGCTGACCATTTCGTGTCAAACACATAATAATATTTCCACCATTGTTCAATAGTCTTAGCAATAAACATCACATCGCGGTCTTTCTTCCAATTGGGAGTCAGAAAATCCTCCTTGAAAAGACAAGGGAGGTATCATCTCTTATCTCTTTATGATAGAAATACACCTCAGTTTTTTTTTAGGAATATGACTTCAATTTTCAATGTTCCGTGTCCACGATAGGACATCTATAGGCGTCAGAAAATCTTTTTCAAGAAACAGGGAGACAAGAAGACATGGAAGTATTATCTCTAACCCATTCCTTGCAAATAAAAAGAGAAAGACTTCTCAGACTTGTAAATCATTTGGCTTTTTGTTAAACATTTTCAATGTTCAGTGTCCACTAAATTTAAAACTCGCAAACACACATACTTTCCCCATTATTCCAGTTACAATGAACACGAAATCGGTGTCCCTCTCCCGCTGTTCTTCCAAGTAGGAGTCAGAAAATCCTACTTAAAAAGATAAGGGCGTTGCTATCTCTTACCACTTAGCTACAATAGAAAAACTTCCCAGGCTTATTAGGAATTTGGTTTCAGTTTTCAAAGTTCAGTGTGCACTAAATTAAAACTCGCAAACACATATATCCCCCACTACTCCACAGCCCGTCACTTGACAATGAACACGACATCGCTGTCCCTCTCCAGCTGCTCTTCCAGTTGGGAGGCGGAGAGACCTCCCTGGCAGCAGAGCTCGTCCAGGCACACCAGGCCGTTGTAGGTGCGCGCCACGCACTGGCTGTGCTCACTTCGGATCGACGCGTTGTCGTTGTGCAGTGTTATCGGATACTGCAACCAGAATAAGAATATTTAGATCAGTGTTTAAGGTGCCTTAAAATGTGCAGATGACTTTGAACGTTATAATTACAATACATTTAAAGCGCGCATGGCCCCGCGGCTGGTGTAGATCGTAAGCGATCTACTCTGTTCAGCATTACCGGCGCGGTCGGGTGTGTGATGGGTGACCGCCTGACCGCTAGTGGCAAATTAAAATGCGCATTTCCGTGTTTCGGAGGGCACGTTAAGCCATCGGTCCCGGTTGCTATTGATAGATAGCAGTCGTTAAACCTTGTCGGAGGCCTTATGGGCGGTTTGAAAACATCCGACAGCGGGTTGGCCACTAACCCGTATCTCCACCAATCCGCATTGGAGCAGCGTGGTGGAGTAAGCTCCAGGCCTCCCCCCAAAAAGGGGAGAGACTCGTGCCCAGCAGTGGGACGTATAA
Source organism: Macrosoma leucophasiata (assembly GCA_036365455.1). Taxonomy (NCBI): domain Eukaryota; kingdom Metazoa; phylum Arthropoda; class Insecta; order Lepidoptera; family Hedylidae; genus Macrosoma; species Macrosoma leucophasiata. The sequence continues at coordinate 19,109,150 of JAWQUS010000017.1, read as the reverse complement.
TGGGTTGCCATTATTATTATACGAACAACGTGATCTTAAGATCGTCTCAGGCCCTGAGATCACGATTACGTTCGGCTTTGTCTTATCCTGTATCTTTATTAATACGGGTCTTAGCGTACATCTATATCGGCCACAAATCTCAGCTTCTATTTGCGCAAATTTAGAACACTGACGTTTGTTTTTGTTCTTAATAAGCCCCTCCGCCCCAAAGACGAGCAGTTTCCTTCTGTTGAAGAGCATTTAGAACGCCAAATAAATCTATAATCTTAAACCCCAAGCATGCTCACCTTATAGACCCTCCTAATCAGTCCCTCTAGTACACCAAAGAGGACAAGCTTCCTCTCGTTGATGGCCAGCTCCTGGGGTTTAAGTCTGCGACACAGATCTCGCACTGTACTGCCGTATGTCATACCGGCGTACATCCGGAACAGGTCGCTCACCTTCGGCAGTTGGCGCGCTGGTGACAAAGGTTGATGGTCAGGATAATGAATAGGTACATGGCTGCCTAATTGGTAAAACGTCACTGTTATACATTTATGATTTATTGTATTACTCACTTGTGGTTCAAGAAACACCAAAACTCTTTAAGGAAAATGTTTCGCTACTTGTCAATAGTTGCGAACGTAATAATACTGTATTCAATTATATTTTATGCTTTCATCAGCCGAAAGACGTCCAAATATGCCCACAATAGTGTTGTGCGGTTGTGCGTCATTGGGGGAGAATATGCCATAATTGATAAATTGGCACGCGGATTGGCGATCGTTGTGAGAACAGTTTCATCGCAGGTCGCATCAGCCCAACCCGCGTAATTGTATTTACTACCACCTATTGGAATGGTTACATTATATTAAGAATACGTCCTTATATTATTGTTATTTTCTTTGGAAATATTAGCCATTATTGCAATATGAGTGAACTCGTTATTGGTGTAATATTTCAAATTTATTGAAATGTCAATCTAACAAACTCGAGCGCACTGACACTGAGTCAGAGATTGCGTTGAGATCTTTTAGCTTGCTAGAAGGTGTGTATATTTACGTTTGTTAAGTCAACTTGAGCATTATAGGTTGAGCTACTACGCGTAAACGATTTCGTCGACGAACAATATGAAATCGACTGTCAATTGTCATATTTTACTGCCGCTCAAGAGGTGTACGAATCAACAACAGAATTATGATGCACAATGCTAAAGAGACATAGAGATCTCGCACAAATTAAATGAAATTAGACTAAAATATCTCCTTACGTGATCTGGCGCAGAATTCGATGCACTGCCGCTGCAGTCCAGCGCATCTCGTCAGTTGTCTGAGTTTGGGTGTTGCACTGTACACCTGAAAGTTTTAACAATCAATTTCATAAGTGTGTCAAAAAATACTAAGGTTCGTACACCAGTAGACAAGTTCTAGGCGCTGTTACACACCAGGTTAGACCATAAGACTCATTACCATAAATATAATCAAATTCTAGTTTTGTAGGATGGAACTATGCCAAGTACAGAACTTATTCTTGGACGCAATCGTGAATCAAGCCACTCGTTTAACTGAACCTCACTTCAAAGATAGCTTCACAGCGCAGTAGGTATTAGGAGATAGGTACGAGGGTGATGACGCTGTAGTATACCAGGTTCCGAGCGCACGCGCGCACTAGGCTTATCGCGACATCGGTTTGTGCGGCTCATTTCAACTTACAGCACGAAAGATGGGTACCAGGCTGAAGACGCCGTAGTACCTATACCAGGTTCTGAAAGCACGCGCGCACCAGGCTTATCTCCACGTCGGTTAGTGCGGCTCATTGCAAGATACTCACAGCGCAATATTGAAAGATAGGTACTAGGGTGACGACGCCGTAGTACACCAGGTTCTGAACGCACGCGCGCACCAGGCTTATCTCTACATCGGTTAGTGCGGCGATTTTCGATACATGGTTGAATCCGTCGATGTAAGGCAGAATCTGGAACAAATAAACTTTCGATTAGTTATATTTTATTTTAAAGAAAAATGGAAAGAAAAATTTGACTTCAGGCGAGACTCGAACTCGCGGCCTACTGGGAATCTAGTCCAGCCGCTCTTCCAATTGAGCTACTGAAGTCCTGCCCGATTTGTCAAATCTTTCCTTCACATTTGTTGCATTGCTTTAAGTCACATTTTTCTTTCCATTTTTCTTTAAAATAAAATATATTTCACAAGCATGTCTTAATGCGAAATAATATAAAACAATTTCGATTAGTTATAATTGATGAAATAAATGCTAGTAAAAACTACGAATAAAAATAGGTAGGTAAATAGCAGGGTGCGAAATTATCAAGTAATTATTAATTTATTTTCCTTGATAATAATTGGATATTTATCAGATAATCCAATAAGTAGTTTAAGACACTTCTCACTTGGCGGACCTTTTCATTTCGGTTTTATGTTAAATTCGTAACAAACACTAAAATGTACTTAGTTTACCCGTATTTTTATATTATCAAGTTAATTATCAAATACGAAAAAAAAAGGTGAAAACGTAGGTGTATTAATTTGTAGTATGCACTGCACTGTGCACAGAGCAAAGAATGTTCAATGTGCACTGAGCACCACTAACCTGGGATGAGCGCAGGATAATAAGTAATTTTATTTTCATTTAGAGATTGCTGAAACGTTTGTAGTTAACAACTGCGAAAAATATTAAATTAAGTTCTTAGGTTTTTACGATCTACGCTCATTGATTGAAATAAAAGAAGTTTTCGGATTTATCTCGCGTAATTATCGACTGTTGCGATTGGGATTCTACAGTATCCAACAAGAAATAATACACATCGATCTCAGGAAGAGACGTCGGCTTGTTGGTGGCTTGGATCTGTAGAGCGTTATCTCTTTCGCACCTTACCTTTTTGACGTTTGTCGACCATTTTGATCAAGTTTTGACCAATACCGGACTACGGATGCTTACGTAGGCAGTGTGCAGCAGAGATAACGCTCTATAAAGCTGAAACTAGCCGATTGTCACTTTCATAGACTCGATGTGCATTATTTCTTAATGAGCACTGTACTGACTGAGTATTGTATCCTATAATGGTGATAATCGCTGTCAGACCCGAAACAAATATAAGTCTATACCCAGCGACCCTCGAATCAATATTTCGGGGCAGTGGTCCAACTGTTCTGTCCAACTAGTTGGACCATGGGTCTTTTTTTTTTTTTTTAACAAAATGAATAATTTTTATACTTTTTATTTTTTAACAATATTTTACAACGTTCAACGTAACTTATCATCAACATTCATATCTAATTATGGCGATACGGGAAGCACAAATGAGTCAACTAATGTGGTGCCTTTGGTTTTTGCTTTCCTAAGTGATAAAAATCAATCTACTTATTTTGCGCTATTTGAAATGCTAAGTTCACAGTTAAATTGGGATCCAAAGATATTACATTGTGACTTTGAAATGTCTATTCTGAACAGCCTTAAAGAATTTTGCCCGACATTAAAAATTGTAGGCTGTTATTATCATTGGTCACAATGTATTTGGAGAAAAAAAAAAAAATAGGTACCTATCTCAAAAAGTAAATCAAAAAGAGTCAAAAGAAGTATTTCATTATGTTCAGTTTTACCACTATTGCCGAGTGATCGAATTGAAGAAGGCTGGGATTACATGGTTTTGAAGCTAACAAACTGATTAAATATATAGAACGTTATTGGATTAAAGGAAATTTTGAAAATTTTTCTCAGCTTATAAATGTATTTGGCCAGAGGCATAGAACTAATAACATTTCAGGAAGCTCACATGCAAAACTAAGTCGGTGCATCAATCCAAAAAATGTTACAATGATACGTCTATTAAATGTTTTAGCAAATTTTACAACTTTATCAAGCGAAATCACACACAAAAGACGTAATGTTCAAATTGAGAATGATGATTACATACGAGAAATTCAGATACAACTAATTACAGGTGATATTACCGTAAGTCATGCTTTAGATAAGTTACGTTGAACGTTGTAAAATATTGTTAAAAAATAAAAAGTATAAAAATTATTCATTTTGTTATTTTACTGGCACAAATTGGTATATTTTTTAAATAAATTGGACCACGGAACTCTCAAAAGGTGCTGTAGTCCAACTATTTTAAAAGTTGGACAACTGCCCCTAGTAAAGACCCATGGTCCAACTAGTTGGACAGAACAGTTGGACCACTGCCCCGAAATGCGAATCAAGCGGTTGTCAGACATGGTTTCACTTACCGGTCGTCCATACCTGTAAGCCATACAAATGTATAACCCGGTTCAAGGTGGGTTATTTACTAAACACCTTGATCGGTCTTTACCCTTTCACACCCCGATCTAATCTCCTCGTCTCTGTTCGTTCTCCTCACTATCCATCTTCCTTTCTTCCGTCCTATTCATTCACCTTTCATTCCTGTTCATACATCACAATAAAGTTTCATTCGCACAAATGAATGTAGCAAGCAAGCATGCAAATCCCATGGATGCTAAGTAATGATTGCAGCCTATAGATACACAAATCCAGAGGTCGAAATGCAGGCTCGTTGCTCACCCCTGAGAGCCAAGTTGTTTTAGCTCTATGATAGGTACTACGGGGCCATATATCACCTACCACCGAACTGGAACACGATAGTGCTAAACACTACCATTTGGTGGCAGATCTGATTATATATTATAGATTAGGTAATGCGGTGGTGGAAATTGGAACTCTACATGTCGTTGTCTACCACCAAACAAGATACAATATTCAAACAGAATTGATACAATACATATTTTGTAGTATATTATTACAATTCGTATGGACAAAATTATATTTAAAGCGGAAAGCCTGTCCATTGAACGCACCGCTTCATTGGAGTCATGACGAGAAGCGAGCGGAACGGCACGGCTGCATACTATTAATTTCCAACGACTTGCAAACACTAATGAATAGGTCACTAACAATCTACCGGTTAATTGCACTATGAAATTATCGCACTGCGGGAGAAAGTCTGTGCTTAAATAATTGCAATATTACAGCTGTTAAAGTTACACTTTAGCTACTCTGTCGGTAATAAAATTGTAATGTTGTACTACTCGTATGTTCCAGTTCGATAATAATGTATGATTAAGTAATTATATTGGCACTGAATTATTTGAACTAATAGTAGAGTGAAGGAACTCGCAGGCGTAACCTGTGTTCCGGTGAAATGTTAAGCCTGATTATCTCATTTGGAACACATTCTAAATAGTTTTAGGCCTCATAATCGGTAGCTAATCTAATAGATCTTCGCCTGGGTTGCACTAAGCGCGGACAATAATTTTGTTAATTTCTACGTGGATCGCGAGCACAACTAGTCTAAATTAAATACGTTCATGTAAACCGCATTCAACTCTGTTTAAAAGTTTTGCAGCAGTGCTTAGAGTAAATTTTAAATTGCCCATGACTTCTTTTTCCCTTAATCTCTATCTGCCGCCAAATGGTAGTGTTCAGCACTATCGTGTTCTGGTTAGATGGTAATGTATGGCCCCGTAATAACTATCACAGAGACAACAACTTAGGTCTCAGGGGTGGCAAACCATCTGCATTTTGACCTCTGGTTTTTATGTATTTATTTGTCTATAGGCTGCAGTCATAACTTAACATCAATGTAACAACTTGTTTGCCACCTTCGTTACATAAAAAAAACACACGGGCGCGAATGGGGAATTTTCCTTTGAATTTCAAATGATTATTTTAATATTAAAATTTTACAAATGAGTTTCATTAAGATCTTTATTCAGTAAGCAAAAAGTATTATAGGTATAAGATACGGCACATAAAAAAAAACACATTTTAATATATTACATACTTCACAAGTGTTTAAAGAAAAGCTCTACAAGCTCTACAATAAACGCTCGGCTCAATTTTCGCAGTGCGCGTGTCATCTCCACCTTAATTTAAATTCACTTGACAACAGCGAAGTGTAACTAGGGACGTGCAAATAATGTCTATTTGCTCATTATTTCTTACTCGTCGCTGGCTTGTATAACTTTTATACTTACATCACTAAGCAACAACAGTTTTGAGTAAAATTGCTAGTGACGGAATAGGTAAGTAATTTTTTTTTCTGGTCCTAAAATCATAAATAAGTATTCAATTTGAAATACAGTTTAATGTTTCATAATTACTTTCTGAACATTGAATTTTTGTTTTGTTTTAAAAAACTTTCAGTTTTAACTCTGATTTTGTTACTAATTCGAAAAATCACTGTTGTAGTTTAATTTCTTCTACTTTTATGACTACATTTACTCAACACATACATGTTGGCGCTTGTGAAATAAACAGAGACAATTTTGAGTTATTTAATTAACTATTTTTTCAAAGGTCTTGCTTGAATAATTCGAGAAGTTCCACAATTCACTTTATATTTTTAAATTTACTAACTTATATCGAATAATTCTAATGATACAGGCTTAGCTTAAAATCTGATCTTTGTATAACTAACTAAATGATAATAATATAGCATGTTCTTAGATTTTCGCGAGCAACACTCATTGAAATAAAACTAGTTTTCGGATTTTTCTCGCGTATATTAATTTAACGAAATAGATGGAGGTAGCTGCACATAACAATTTTTCAAACTGCTGTAACACAAATGTCACCTCAGTCTGCCCGAGACCACGCAAGCTGAAAAGCGACCGAAACGTCGTGTTCGATTTTAAATAATCATTTTAGTTTAATATACGCGAGATAAATCCTAAAACCAGTTTTATTTCAATGTTATTAATATACTTCACAAGTGAAGTGTTTAAAATGGTTCCACGATAAACGCTCGGTTCAATTATCGCAGTGCGTGTGTTATATCCAATTTAAATTCCCTTGACAACAGTGAAATGTTACTTGGGACGCACAAATGATGTCTATTTGCTCATTAATTGTTTACTTGTCGCTGGCTTATATAACTTTTGGTTAGCAACAGCAGTTTGATTCGAATTGCTAGTGATAGACATACTAAAATCTCTCTATTTATTGTCCTAAAATGATATTCAATAAAAAAAAATGTTTCTTTTTTTTTAAGTCTGATTTGCTGTAAATGACGCACAACGCTAAAATGGGCGTTCGCGAGGCAGGCTCTGTCCAGAAGTAGCCGTGTTTTGGCTGGAGTGATGAATATTTTATAATTGGAAATGTCTTTTGCGAAATTCAACCCACCATGGAAATGAAAATGTTATAATTATGTAATTCAAAATTAATTAATAACTCCGAATTCGAGGGTACCGTAGAAAGTATCCAGTTTCTAATTAAACAACTCGAGCATGTTTTCATTCGGTTTTGTTAACACTTTGATCAATCATTCGTTAGCTTTGGGACTTCTTTTAATATAATGAAGTGGCAAACAAGTATACCTACAGTTTAGATGATGGTAGGTAAGTACTTCAACCAATCACTTCTACTGGTGGTAGAGCTCTAGTGACCGAGCTCGCGGGCGTAGGCACCACCGCATTACCTAATATACTTGCCGTTAAATGGTAGTGTTCAGCACTATCGTGTTCCGGTCAGGTGGTAATGTACGGCTCTGTAATTTTCGGCACAGAGGCATAACACCTAATGCCTCAGGAGTGGCAGCGCATTTGCATTTTGACCTCTGGTCATTGTGTGGGTGTCTATAGGCTGCAGTCATCACTTAACATCAATGTGAACTGCACGCTTGTTTGCCACTATTATTAGGTACATAAAAAAAAAATTAACATCAACATGAAACCAGACATTTCAAAATATATGTGTAGGTAAGTAAAGTAAGTATAGGCCTAAAGTATTGTGCCATTGTGCCGGATTATATAGCCGTACTTTACCACCCGAACGGAATACGATAATGCTGAACACAACCATTTAGCAGCAAGTAAATTAGGTAATACGGTGGTGCCTACGCGAGCTCCGTCAGTAGAGCTGTATCAAAATCTACAAAAAACCTTTTTTTTTTTTATGTGTATGCAAACAAGCATGCGGTCCACATCAATGATTAGTAGATCACTATAGATAACAGGCTTAGGAAATCTACAAAAACACCAGAGGTCTAAACGCAGATGCGTTGCCATCAGGCTAATGGTGTTTTGCCTCTCTGGTAGAAATGATGCACACACAATGCCACCTAACCGGAACACGATAGTGCTGAACACATAGAGCAACACCGGAGGGGAGTAGCCATATGCAGGCTTCCCCCTCTGTCAAAGTACAAGCCTAAATGAGCCTATACCTGTCGCCTAGATGTTTAAATGTGTGCGTGAAATTGTTTCTGTATTTTGTTAAAGTCAAGGTGTGAGTTTCGTAGTAATAGACGATTTTTGTAGTGTGCGTGTATGTCGCAAGCATATCCCCCCGCAAAAAATTACAGACCGTTTTGCATCGGTAATAAACGCTATGGCTACTCCCCTCCAGTCCGCCGCGGCCGGTGGCGTGTTGCTCTATGGCTGAACACTACCATTTGCCGGCAGATAGGTTAGGCAATGAGGTTGTGCCTACACTGTAACTCCACCATAAGAAAATTATTTGTTTTCAATTAATTGATACACAAATACTTTGTTTAACCATTCGTTAGTATTGCCAAGAAATCGATAAACAAACGGTGCGCTGCTTTAATAACAAACAACGGAAATCGATTAATATAGTATCCGCGTCAATACACAATCCGATCAATCTTTGCCGAACCATATTTACACAATGTAAACATAGGCGCCACCCCGGAGTGGAATATTCCCAAATATTTGCCAATTTGGTGCATATATTTGGCTTATACGGTTGCCCTTAGTTCTGTGAAAATATTGTTGATGGATATTAGATTCGAAAAACAAAATACTTGTTCGATACTTTGTTGTAAATACAATTGCTTAATTAAACAATGCAAATGCTAACATGTGATTAATGGGACTGGGAACCTGTTAAGGTTAAGTCCTTTCAGAAATACCTAAATATATACGTAACTCCACGCCTGTAATCCCCGAAGGGGTAGGACGAGGTAAATGCATGCATTCAATCATACATGCAAACACCCACGATTCGCCGATTACGTTTTTGGCCCATGTAACAGGTGGTGAGCCTGTTGACATCTCCGGGCACATTACCAAACTTCGAGGTACCTACTGGGAAATTTCCAGAAAATTGAAAAATCCCAATAGAACCAGAGATAAAGGACTTTACACCATTATCTCTGATAACCCCCTACCCGGGAATCGAACCTAGGACCTCAGCGTAGTAGTAGTGGCCTGCTACCACTAGGCTACCGAGGCAGTTAGCCTAAATATATTATTATAAAAAACGTTAAAACAGTGATCAGCTAAACGTTCGGACAATTAAATGGTTGAGCACGATTTCCTGAGATTCTGGGAGATCTATTGGTAAATCACGCGGTGAAATGAGAAAAACTCTAACGAAGACGCAGAAGTGAGCAATGTTAGGCGATTGACAGTTTTAATATTAATTTCCTCACGATCAGAGTTCGTCCGTCAAATCAGTTACGGGAGTAAGGTTAAGGTCAGAAGTCGTGAGTTTTTTTAATCTCATGAAGTGTTAAATTCAAAGCGATAAACCCATGAAAGTTGTATTTTAACAATATACGAGTAGGTAAATAAGACTTAACTTGACTACAGGATAGACAAAACTTTGTAATCCATTCAGCACCAAATTAGACACTGCTTAATGTCTTAATTTAAGCAATTTCGGCCGAAAAAGACTTGCTTGTCAGATGGGGTCAAGAGTCTTCGACAACGGCGTAGAGAAGAAACACGACAGGTGTGTAAGTTAAGCACAAGATATTTGGCGCTCCATGCTCTCTGCTTACACCGTAAGTGATTTGGCGTGACGATATATAATATAATAATGACACACGTGTGATATCGCGATATTATGATGACATTGCAGTAACAAGCCGCCATCGACAAGGTTGCCAAACGTGCGAAATTTCTCGTACAAATACGAGATTTGGGGTCTTTTTGCTCATGCGTTAGAGATTCAGGGTGAGACAAGCCGCCATCGCCAGGGTTGCCAAACGTGCGAGATTTCTCGTACAAATACAAGATTTGGGGTCTTTTTGCTCATGCGTTAGAGATTCAGGGTGAGACAAGCCGCCATCGCCAGGGTTGCCAAACGTGCGAGATTTCTCGTACAAATACGAGATTTGGGGTCTTTTTGCTCATGCGTTAGAGATTCAGGGTGAGATTCACAGACCGTACTCTACGATTGTACTTTGAGCAAGGTACGCTTCGTCAAAACTCATACTGTACTGACAGTTCTAAGCATACTTTGCTCAAAGTAAAGTCGTAGTGCGGTCTGTGAATCTCACACTCAGAGGCCCAGATAATTTTTGTAAAGTATCATGCGAATCTGCGAAGAGCGCGATTTTAAGCCTAATAAAAGTGATTTTAGGCCATAGATTTTTCGAGACTCAGAGGCCAAGGCACGGGATTTGTAGTACGTAAGTGGGAAGGGTATTTCTTTTTTTTTTGCTTCTCCAAGGTTGGAAAGCTAAATTACTAGAGAGATGTTGCTCAGGCTTACGAGAAATCAAGTTTTATGTGTTGCAACCCTGCAAACCGCGGATCACGACCGCGGCCTTGCAGTGCACGTGGCCTGCATGCTAAACGTGTCATAACGTACATAATATCCCCCGGTGGCTCCTAGAATAGATGCGCCACTTAGCGACACTAGCTAGATCAATCGGTGTCGTGAATACCGGCGCCTGCGCAAGGCGTATGTGCGTAATTATTTGAGATTTATCTATCTCATAACGCGAAAACCAAAGCTCATTAAAACAATAATAAATATGTTTGCTTTTTTATGTCATGATGGCAGCAAACAACCATACAGATTACATGGAGGGTAAGAGAATATGGCATGCAGCCTAAGGAAATCTTCACAAAAATCGGAGGTCGAGATGCAAATGCGTTGCCACCCCTGCGGCCTACGTTGTTTTATCTCACTCAACTAAAGGACTTATTACACGGCACGGTATTCAGGGTACGATAGCAAGGGTCAGGGTAGTGTAACAACATTTTGGGAGTTAGGGCCCTAATTAGGGCGACCGGAGCGGCCCGTGTATTTGTACTGTGATTGAGTTAGGGCGCTGTCGACCGGATAGTGTAATAAGCGGCAACCCGGCGCGAGGCCACGCCTACCCTTTCTGTCGGACCATGAAAAACGTGTCGTGTAATAGCCTTTTAAGCACTATCATAGTGCTGGTTCTACTATTTGGCAGCAGATTGATTAAGTAATGCTGTGCCCTACGCCCTCCAACGCCGACAATGGAACTCGATTACCAGTATCTTTGTAGGGATACAGCAGCCAGAATAGAGCTTCGATACCCCAATAAAGACAAGGCTACTGTAGTTATACGTATTACCTAATATACTCGCCGCTAAATGGTAGTGTTCAGCACTATCGTGTTCCCGTCAGGCGGTAATATAGGGCCCTGTAATTTCCGGCACAGAGGCATAATACCTTAGGCCTCAGAAGTAGTAACGCATCTGTATTTTGACCTTTGGTCTTTGTGTAAGTGTCTATAGGCTGCAGTGATCACTTAATATCAATGTGAACTGCATGCTCGTTTGCCATTTTCATGACATAAAAAAAATGTATACTGCGCACCACTACTATCCAGTCCTATAAAGACATTCATTGTAACAGAATTGATATACATTAAAATCAAACTTGCAATAATATAGAACAAACGACTCACACGTGTCGCTATATTTATATCGGCTAATATTGTTAAGTAAATAGCATGCGCAATGCGCGCGCGCAGTTTCATTGCAACACGTGGAGGGATTCTGTACGGCGTAATTGGGAAGAGACAGCGGATTTAGCCTACGTACGGCGGGCACAACACTGCTGACCTGAACACTACCATTTAGCGGCAAGTAGATTAGAGAATAGTAGGAAATACAGCTGTGCCTACGTCCGCGAGCTCCGTTACTGCAACTCTACCTTTTCTTTAATGTCTTTGAAGTGGTAAACAAGCATGCAGTTCACATTGATGTTAAGTGATGACTACAGCCTATAGACACCCACACAAAGACCAAGGTCGAAATGCAGATGCGTTACCACTCCTGAGGCCTAAGGTTTTATGCCTCTGTGCCGGAAATTACAGGGCCGTACATTACCACCTGACCGGAACACGATAGTGCTACACACTACCATTTAGCGGCCAGTATATTATTAGGTAATGCGGTGGTGCCTACGCCCGCGAGCTCTACCACCAGTAAAAACCTCTACTACCTCTAGTAAAATCTTATCTAATGGAAGGAAATTCTTCTGCTACTGCAGTCAGTCATCAGAACAACGGCGGTCAAACCATTCCAATAGGGTGGCAGTAAGTGCAATAACGCAAGATGGGCAGCAGCATGATAAAACTACCGCTACTATGATCACTAATCCGCATGCCAAGCGTGGCGATTATGGCATATCCCCCCTTACAAGGAGGCTCTGGTCCAGAGATGGACGTTTTTCGGTTGAAGTGAAGTTTCAGAATAATATTTATGTAATGGTGGTGGCAAACAGGCATGCAGTTCACATTGCTGTTAAGTGATGACTGCAGTCAATACACACCCACACGAAGACCAGAAGTCAAAATGTAGATGCGTTGCCAACCCTGAGATCTATGTTGTTATGTCTCTGTGATAGTCATTACGGAGCCATACCTTTCATATCCCTCTAGATTCTATAATGCAGGGTTTCTCAAAGTGGAGTCCGCGAACCCCCAGGGATTCGCCATTCGATGGCAGGGGGTTCGCGACAAGATTTACTATAAATCGACTTGATGCTTATGACTCCTAAAATTGACTCTATTTGAGACAAGAAACACGCACACCCATCACATTAACAGTACCTAGTAAAAATATATTTCTTTTGGCACTTTATTTAACGTAACTTCACGCCTGTAATCCCCGAAGGGGTAGGCAGAGGTAAATGCATGCATTCAAGCATACATGCAAACACCCACGATTCGCCGGTTACGTTTTGGCCCATGTAACAGGTGGTGAGCCTGTAACATGGGCATCTCCATCGTCATCAGAGCATGGGCGGCTGTTGACATCTCCGGGCACATTACCAAACTTCGAGGTACTGGGAAATTTCCAGAAAATTGAAAAATCCCAATAGAACTAGAGATAAAGGACTTTACACCATTATCTCTGATAACCCCCTACCCGGGAATCAAACCCAGGACCTCAGCATAGTAGTAGTGGCCTGCTACCACTAGGCTACCGAGGCAGTTTATTTGTTACCTTTTATTGAAATAAAAGCACTATTTTCTTCAACAGTCAATTTTATTGTTTTCTTTGGGGTGGGGGAAAAGGGGTCAATTAGTTGAGGCACACAGCGGACACTCCGCCAAAATTCCATACAAACGCTTATTTTGCTTTCTATTACACGGACATCAATCAGTGACGTGTATTTACACGTGCACCTGTGTGCGTAGCACGTAGAAAATACCAACCGTCGCCCATACGAGGGAGGAGGTTGGGTGATGCGGGGAAATCGGGCGGGACGTTGAAGTGTCCATTCTATACGTATCTAGTATTATTACATATTCTCTGGTTGAGGGGTTTGCTGTCTCCTAAATACATTTCAACAGGGGTACGTGGAGCCGAAAGTTTGAGAAACCCTGCTATAATGTCTTAACTTAGACTACATCTTACACGAGTCGTCTATAACAAGGGCGTCAGAGGCGTGGGTAAATGTTTATCTGTTTGTAAACTCCAGCTTATCTCGGTAAACATAATGACAATATGACCCACAACAATGTAGATGTTACACGTGGCGACTGCAATACAATACATTGTGTTGCACTTAAACCGCACTGGTGTTATGACCAGTATAAGCTGAGCTTTCTTTACTTCATATTACTGGTGGTAGAGCTCCAGTGACGGAGCTCGCGGGCGTAGGCACCACCGCATTACCTAATATACTTGCCGCTAAATGGTAGTGTTCATCACTATCGTGTTCCGGTCAGGTGGTAATGTACGGCCCTGTAATTTCCGGCACAGAGGCATAACACCTAATGTCTCAAGAGTGGCAGCGCATCTGCATTTTGACCTCTGGTCATTGTGTGGTTGTCTATAGGCTGCAGTCATCACTTAACATCAATGTGAACTGCATGCTTGTTTGCCACTTTTATTACATAAAAAAAAAAGATATTCATATTTCCACAAATATTAGCGCCCTGGCTTCGCACGGGTGCAATGTTACTTACAAATTTTGTTTTTGTATTATTATTTATTATTATATTTATATTAATATTATTTTTGTATTATTATTTATTATTTTATTATTATTATTATATTATGTATTATGTATGGTTATATTATATATTATGATATGCGACAGACGCTTTGCTGGCATAATTTAGGTCCTATAGGTCACAAATCGACAAAATCTCGTAAGATCGGCTTTATGCTGAATTGGGGACCTTTTTGTAGCAACCTTGATTTTGTGTTCTTAGTTAGTAACTTTATTAGTAACAACAATAGTAAATACAATATGTTGTTACAACATAAAAAACAAGTTGTTGTTGTTATTCTATTCTACAACTACGTAACTTTACGCCTTTAATCCCCGAAGGGGTAGGCAGAGGTAAATGCATGCATTCAAGCATACATGCAAACACCCACGATTCGCCGGTTACGTTTTTGGCCTATGTAACAGGCGAGCCTGTTGTCCTCTCCGGACACATTACCAAACTTCGAGGTACTGGGAAATTTCCAGAAAATGGAAATATCCCAATATAACCAGAGATAAAAGACTTTACACCATTATCTCTGATAACCCCCAACCCGGGAATCGAACCCAGGACCTCAGCGTAGTAGTAGTGGCCTGCTACCACTAGGCTACCGAGGCAGTTCACGTACAACTACTACTAATATAATACTAAAATTCGAGTAATAAATAACTTTGTGTTACTATAGAAACTCGTCAAGTTTGTTTGAACAAGTACTGAAAGGAGATTTTGCAAAAATGTATGGACCTCCGGCCAAGTATTGTACACAATATCATTATCAGGCAAAATCAATATAAAAACGTTTTTAACTGCATATTTTCACTTATTTAGCTTTGTTTGCAGTTACAAAACATTATTTACAGTTAGAATTGCAACTCAAAACCAACAATGGCGAATATGGCGAATATGGCGGGCGATGTCATTTTAACATTTTAATTTTTTAAATAGTTTTTTGATTATTTAATACTTGGAGAAAAACGTAATATTTTCTAAGTACTATCGAAATCGATTTTATGTGTGAATACTGGTTAATACTAAACTAATCGATTACCAATTCAAAAAAAAAACATCGGATCTTCTTTAAATTGATCGATTTGATACATCGTTTTTTTGCACTAGTAAGATACAGATAGCATTAGCGTTTTGTTTTATCTACATAGGTACTATCCCAAGCGTCATGCCAAAATTATAAAATCGTTTGAATTAAATGTGGTTGTAACTCTAAAATATATTCTTGAATAAATGAATTGCATTTTTTTCGGATTCTTCTTTAATTTACCCATTTTTTTGAGGACATGTACGAACCAGAGCCGAGCTCGCAACATCTCCTTTCTAAGCAACACACTCCTTAGTTACCTATGTATAGTATATACACTGTATAATAAACAGAAAAAAAAAACGTTACATTATGTTTATTGACATTTGCGTTCTGTTTAACCTCTGATATTAGCTGCTTGTTCTATTCCCGTTAACAATCTCTGATTTATTTATTACGAAGTCCACAAAGGAATTGTAAATGTTAAAATCGTTATCAACCGAACTAGATAGACATTTATTAATACTGTTGTTTATTATTTATTGTTAATTACATGTTTACGACTGTAGTCTGAGATTTTGTAACTGCGTAGGATGCTGATAATAGATGCAACAACATACATACTTTATTGTAGTTATGTATGAAGCACAAATATTTATCTTGTCAACTAAAGGCGGCCTTATCTCTTTAAATGGTGCGATTTCTTCAAATATTACACATGAGTTTTTATAGGATGGACATGAAGTCAATGGAAACTGTATTCGAAATATTATTTTTCATTGCACGAGCGCGCACGCTTGCGTCCGTAAGTGCGTGCGTGCGTGTGTGAGTGCGAACGTGCGTGCATGCTTGCGTGCATGCATGCATGCGGTTATTTACTGTATTATTTTGGATTCGACAGCTTTAGCTATACCCGCTATATAGCTTTATTTATACAAATTATTCCGTGCCTCAGGAGTGGCAACGCATAGACCTAAATTGAAATATCTAATTATATCTTATGCTTAGGCTATAGTACCTATTGCCACAGTTTAATAATCCAACCATCAATGGCAATTGATACTGTTTGCTACTCTACCTCATGACATAAAAAAAACAACCTTTTTCGATTAAGATTTTCCACTCGTGTCCTAAAAAGTACCTTGAACGCACAATAACGTTAGAATTATATACGTGATGTTATAAAAAATATTTTACTATGGCCACAAGCGCGGAGTGTGCCCATATTACCAAACAAACATTGCTCATGGTCGTTGAGACCATAAACAGTGGTGGCCTTGTTTCGACCTTTGCTTCCTGCTCCTTAACTCCGCTCTAGTTGGGGTTTCCAGATTCTCGGATTTCAGTTTCAGTTGGGTTTCAGACTCCTTAACTCCGCTCTAGTTAGGGTTTCCAGATTCTCGGTTTTCGGCTTTCTCCGGTCAAAATATGCGGTATTTGTTAGGTCTTTAACATTGCCTAAATGAGCGAGCGCCGAGAACAGCCGAACGCTTCTATAACGGGCGTCCGGTCTTTTTACCCAAATGTTTTTACTGGTGGTAGAGCTTCAGTGACGGAGCTCGCGGGCGTAGGCACCACCGCATTACCTAATATACTTGCCGCTAAATGGTAGTGTTCAGCACTATCGTGTTCCGGTCAGGTGGTAATGTACGGCCCTGTAATTTCCGGCACAGAGACATAACACCTTAGGCCTCAGGAGTGGTAACGCATCTGCATTTTGACCTTGGTCTTCATGTGGGTGTCTATAGGCTGCAGTCATCACTTAACATCAATGTGAACTGCATGCTTGTTTGCCATGCCCATTACATAAAAAAAAAAAAAATGTCCGGCTAAACTTGATGGTCTGTCCGGCTATTAGGTTAAGCGACCTGGCAACCCTAACTTTAGTGGGTACGTAGCTTTACATATCGACATTATATTGATTTATAACCGAACATCCCTACTTAAAATTGGATAGATGCGATGCTACTTAAGTTTGTGAGTATGGATGTTTGTTACTCTTTCAGGAAAAAACTGCTGGACAGATTTAGATGAAACTCTACAGTAATATAGGTTACACATTGGAATACAATTTGTAATGATTAAAAGTATACGCGGTCGAAGTCACGGACAAAATCTAGTGATTCTAATATTTGTAAGAAAATGTAAACGCAACCTCACGCCTGTATTCCCTGAAGGGGTAGGCAGAGGTAAATATGTACACACATATAAGCATATATTATTATGCAATATTATTCTTCCTAACACCCTTGATTCGCTGGTTACGTTTGACCTCATGTAACAGGTGGCGAGCCTGTTGACATGTCCGGGCCCATTTCTAAACTCCGGTGTAGGTACTGGGAAACTTCCAGAAAATGAAAACAAAAATCAAAACGAACCAGGACAATGGATTTGACTTCGTTATCTGCGATAGCCCCCGACTAGAGTTACCAGGCGTCCGGATAAAGCCGGACATAGTTAGGCTTTTGATTTCGTGTCCGGTCAAAATAAACGATGTCAAGCTTTTTGTTAGGCTTTTTACATTACCAAACAAACAAGCGCCGAGCACAGCCGACTGCTTCTGGCACGGTCGTCCGGCCTCTTTACTGAAATGTCCGGCCAAACTTGCTGCTCTGTCCTGTAAGGTTTACCGACCTGGCAATCCTACCCTCGACCCGAGAATCGAAACCGAAACCCCAGCAAAGTAGTAGTGCCTGCTACCACTAGGCTACTGAGGCAGTTTATAGATACATACATTAATATTAATCGAGAGATTATTAGATATAGTAAACTGGCACAGATTAACATAAACTGACCATTCCATATTATAATTTACGATCGAACCACTATTGTAACGGGTTCAATATGCTGTGATATTATTTTATGTCCGTTTTCCAAAGCGAGCGGAAAATAGCTTCCGAAAATGAGAAAATTTAATATACCTATATATATATATTTTTTCATATTTTTATTCTTTGCAATAACACAAGTGAATTTAAATATTAAAGAAAAATTGAAAGAAATAAAAATATTTCTAATAGAAAGAAGTAAAATAACAATAAATATAAGTACCGAACAATAGCGATCAAACCATTCCAATAAGGTATATATACTCCTATATAATAATAAAAAATACCTTATATATATATATATATATATATATTAGTAGTAACTAGAATAACGCAAGATTGTCAGCAGAGTCCTGCGCCAATCTGCTAAAACTACCGCCACTGCTTGGCGATTATGGCTTATATCTTATATGGGAGACTTTGGTGCAGCAGCATCTTTCAGCTGATATGATGACGAGTAGCATAGCATTCAACCAATATTTTAAATCAGCCAATCTCGTCCAATATTAATGCTAACAGCATAAATTTATTTATTTATTTAATATATAAATCCCTACTTATAATATTATAAATGCGAAAGTAACTCTGTCTGTTACCTTTTCACGTCCAAACGACTGAACCGATTTTAATGAAATTTGGTACAGAGATAGACCTGACTGTGAGAAAGATCATAGGCTACTTAGTTATTTATTAAACGACATCCACGCGGGCGAAGCCGCGGGCAACAGCTATTTAATAATAAAATACAATACAACCATTTCTTATTATGGCATAGCCATGGCAAGCATATAGCAGAGTCCCGATAAAGTCACCGCTCTGCTAACAGGTACTGAAAACCTGATCAGAAAATAGAGAACTTTATTAGATAATACATTATACAATAACATGGTCACATCGATGTAGTCCCTGACCCTGAATATATTATTATGCTGATTATAAAATTATTTAAATTGAGACCAATTCATTTCGCATAACATGTAAACATAGCTGATAGCAGACGATAAGAGACGTCACGCTTTAATCTCGACCTGAAAACATGATTGCTTCACAGAATAACTGTGAATATAGTTAATATGTTTTAAGAATTGATGATATAATAATAATAATAATGGCAACCCATTATACGTCCCACTGCTGGGCACGAGTCTCTCCCCTTTTTGGGGTAAGCTCCAGAGCTTACTCCACCACGCTGCTCCAATGCGGATTGGTGGAGGTGGGTGGGTTAGTGGCCAACCCGCTGTCGAATGTTTTCATACCGCCCATAAGGCCTCCGACAAGGCTTAACGCTATCCATCGATAGCAACCGGGACCGACGGCCTAACGTGCCTTCCGAAGCACGGAAACGCGCATTTAATTTGCCACTAGCGGTCACCCGTCACACTACCCCACCGCGCCCGTAGTGCTTAACCGAGTAGATCGCTTACGATCTAAACCAGCCGCTGGGCCATGCGCGCTTCCTTACGATCTACACCAGCCGCTGGGCCATGCGCGCTTCATGGAATTAATGATGAATTTAATGAATTATATGTGTCATCGGGACGTTACGACCCCACCGCCCGCTAGCGCAAGAAGTGCCAGTTTTAACTGCGCTTTGTTTGTATGAATGTAACATTTCTATTCAATTATATTTATTCGTAGATTTCGCCTAAAAACATAACTTTCTTTAAGCATTAACATGCCTAATCCATGTTTTTAAGACTGAAGTTCGTCTTTAACACTCTCCAGGTTTTTTTTTATTGGTTTCAAATCTTAGCAGATAATAATAAAAAACGCTCGCAGTGGAGACCAATAATTAAAAACCACAAGAATTAGAATGAAAACTAGACGTTCAACATTTTAAAAGATATTTAGTTTTATGATCCAACAGTGATAATAGTTTTATAATGGAAATGTTATGATGTCTGCTCTATTTCAATTTGAAGATATATAAAAAGTGTTTTTATAGCACCAAATAACAACTTTATAAATTTAGAATAGAATAGAATAGAATATTTATTTATTTATAACAATGTACCTACAACATCGAACATATTTACTACAAACAATTATATTTGAGGACATTGGTATAAATTGGTCCTAGCTCAGCATTTTACTGATTGTAAAACAAGCAGCGCTGGTCTTCCGCTAGAGCCATTTTAGCCATTTAGATTAGATTAACGTTATTTATATGATTATTATGTATTAGGTGTATATGCGGTTATAATAATAATAACCTGGCAACCCTCTTACGAAAAAGTAACATTCCAATCTGCTCGGATTTTATACAATTTTATTTTGCACTCAGAGTTCTTATTTCTTTTGATAACAGTAATCAGTTACTTTATGAATACAAAATAAGTGCAGTGAATGATGATTTCGAGCAAAACTCTATATATGTACAAAAATTGTAATGAAAAAATATGATGAAGGACAGTGCAGTGATGACAAATACTGACAATAAATAAATTGTAAAATATGTACAAAATGCTGTGCAAATTAATATAAAACGTTACACGATGGCAACCAACACTAAAATCATGGAATGTTAACAAGGGCCAGAGCCAGAGATGCAGCACGAGCACACCCACCACCACCGGACTCGTCGTTGAGCTCCGCCTCGCAGCCGCCGGACGCCGCTCGCATTGCGAGTGCTGTGTCACCGGCCGCTGCAGTTGCGTCGAGCTCCAGCGACGAGTACTTCTCCCCGGCGCCGTCACCACCACCTGCGCGTCGTCGAGGGAGACCCCGGCCGCCGACTTGCTTAGGACTTCGGGACCAACCCGTCCCGAGTGGGGTCCCCGCTGTCGGTGGTAATGTGCCGCGCATGAAATGGACACCGAAAATTAATGGAAACGTCATGCGCGCATATTTCGGGGCTACAGAGGGGGGAACCAACCTTACTGCGTATCGTAGCCGTATGCTGCCTCTGTTTCAGACCCTCGAACCATCAGTCAACGTGTCGAGCAAACGTCTATCGGATCAGGTGCGTGTCATTAAGCGTGGACGCATGCTGGATGACAGTGTACTTGATCGGCTACGCACCGAGATGCAGGGTTACCGCTCAACCCCCGCCCCACCACTTCCTACGGTACCGACGCAACGAAACAATAACGCGAATGCCCCGGAACCCGACGATGGGGAGGAGGTAGACCAGGTAACAACTGTAAGTACCCGATGCATTGATCAATTGAAGAGCGCCTTGGAGCATGCTCTTGGTGAATATCGGTCCACTTTGCCCGCGGATAGGCCACGTTTGCCTTGGTTGCCCATGCATAAACGGAATGTGGCGCTAGTGTGTGCTCTGAATTCGCTGTTGCCAGAATAAATTGACAACTGCGAAAATCTCGGTGATACTCACTCGATCCTGTACTGCGCGGCTAGCGCGGTGTGCCGTGTAGCTCGTGTCAAGTTACCAAGTCCTGATACAGCTACGCGGCCGAAACCTACAACACCAGTCTGGCAGTGCCGGATCGAGCGGCGTATCGCTGAGGCCAGAGCACTCATTGGCAAGCTGATCTGCTTCAGGATGGGCAACACACGCCCAAGGGTGATGCGTTTTGTGAGGCGGGCGTTTTCAGGGACTGGAGTCAGCCCCCAGGACTATCCAGCTCGCCTCACAGAGCGCATTGACTTCCTGAAGCAGAAAGTTTATGCATGGGCTAACCGGATTAGGCGTTATAAAGAACGCGTGGACCGGTACGAACAGAATAGCATGTTCCAAGGTGATCAAAGGAGGGTCTATAGACTGTGGGAGCGGCCTGACCAAGGAGTGGCTGACCGGGGGCGGCCGGATGATGACGCTATGCTTTCATTTTGGCGCAGCATCTGGTCGGAACCGGTCGGTCACTCTGAGCATGGGTGGATGCGGGATGTTGGATGTTGAAAGAGCGTGCGAACCAATACAAGAAATGAATGCCATAAATATTACAGAAAAAGACGTAGCCAATGCAGTCCGTCCGATGCCGAACTGGAAATTGCCGGGACCGGACGGACTGCATAATATCTGGTTAAAGTGGCTGCGAAGTTAGCACGCTCGTTTAGCAAACCAGTTTCAGTCATCTCTGGAATCAGGCTCACTCCCACAGTTTCTAACGACTGGTGTGACCCACCTGCTCCATAAAACAGGTAGTTCTGCGAAACCCAAAAATTATAGACCAATAACTTGCCTACCGACGGTTTATAAGGTTCTTACATCCATTCTGAGAGTTAAAATAACTAAACACATTGAAGACTTCTCCATCTTGTCTCTCTCTCAGAATGGATGTAGGAGTGGGTCCCGCGGTACTAAGGAGCTACTCCTCATAGACATGGCAATTAGCCAGCAGGTTCGTCGTAAGCGAAAGAGTCTGTCGACTTGCTGGATAGGTTATAAGAAGGCGTACGATTCCGTGCCGCATACATGGCTCATGCGGGTCCTGGAGTTGTATAAAATTCATTCAACTCTTCGGGCCTTTCTGGGCTCATGTATGTTGCAGTGGAGTACGGTTCTTCGCTATCCAGGATCTCGGCAGCCCCTGGCGGTTGGCGAACCTGTGAGAATTGCCAGGGGCATTTTCCAGGGCGATAGTCTGAGCCCCTTATGGTTTTGCCTGGCCTTGAATCCTCTCAGCACCCTGCTAGAGGCTTCGGGGCTTGGCTATCGGTTGCGAAGGGGTCGTGACGATATCTCACCTGCTATACATGGATGACCTGAAATTGTTCGGATCCAGTAATTCCAACCTGTCTGAGCTACTGAAGGTAACTGAAAACTTTAGTAACTCTATCAGGATGGAATTCGGAATCGAAAAATGCGCTGTTATGCATGTACGACAGGGGCAGATAATGGAATCCGAGGGAATGAATCCCCCGGGTTCCATCCCGTTCCGAAACCTCTCTGCCACCGAGAGCTATAAGTACTTGGGTATGGCGCAGGCCTTAGGTATACGCGAGGTCGAGATGAGACAATCGTTGAGGGAACGTTTCTTTGGTCGCCTGACAAAAGTACTGAAAAGTCTTTTGTCGGGCGGTAATAGGGTGCGCGCCTTCAACGGTTGGGTCATGCCGGTCTTGCTGTACTCCTTCGGCATACTCAAGTGGACTCAGACCGAACTGGATGCCCTTGACAGGCGAGTCCGTTCTTTACTGACAGCGCACCGCATGCATCCCCCACGGTCTTCGGTG
This sequence comes from Macrosoma leucophasiata, assembly GCA_036365455.1. NCBI lineage: Eukaryota > Metazoa > Arthropoda > Insecta > Lepidoptera > Hedylidae > Macrosoma > Macrosoma leucophasiata. Next base: position 19,085,932 of record JAWQUS010000017.1, on the reverse strand, counting down.
ATGAGATTATACATCCCACGGAAATGTGGGGGCCGTGGCGTTCTAAGCGCTAAGACCCTACACAACCGTGAGGTGTGTAATCTCCGAGAATACTTCCTGACCGCCGACGGAGAGATGCATCGGGATGTGGTGGCGGTCGACAGCGGACTCACCCCTCCTCCCCCCCCTCCCTTTGGCTAAAAAGAACTGGCGCAAACCTGAGGTGCTCACGCCTAGCGACCGCAGGATTGTATGGCAAGGCAAGGAGCTACACGGGCGTTGTTACCGGGCCCTCCATGGGCCCGATGTAGATTTCTTAGCTTCTGTGGCCTGGCTACGATTCGGTGACCTCTTTGGGGAAACCGAAGGTTTTGTTTGTGCAATTATGGACGAAGTGTGATAATCCATCAGCAACTTGCCTTGAAATACGGTCTTGTAGCCGCGGAGGTCCCGTACTACAGGTATGTGCCCGACCCAGTTCTAGAAAATGACCATGTCACGATGTATTGGGACCGATCTATCATCACTGACAGGACTATTGTTGCCAATAAGCCTGATATAGTGGTGATAGATCGCTCGGAGCGACGCGTAATGATGATCGACATCACCGTCCCGCATGATGAGAATCTCGTGAAAGCCGAAAAAGACAAGGAAATTAAATATCTTGATCTGGCTCACGAGGTTGTCGCCATGTGGGATGTGGATTCGGCCATCATTGTGCCGATAGTCGTATCGGTGAACGGACTGATAGCAAAGAGCCTCGACCAACATTTCAAGAGGCTCTCGCTAGATGGATGGATCAAGAGTCTGATACAGAAAGCAGTACTCCTCGGCACGGCACGCATAGTGAGAAGGTTCCTGTCTCTGTGTCCCTAACCAACGGCAGCTTGGACCCTGCTCCCGCTGCCGGCGACACACTATTTTTTAATTTTTTATATATATTTGTTGTTTTTTTTTTATACATATATATGTAAAAAATTATATTATAAGTTGAATCAATAAATAAGTGGAATAATAATGGCAAAAGAAAACAGTGATAGGCCTTTCAATTATTTCGCTCGCATATGTTATCCAGCGAATCATCACGCCTGTAATCCCCAAAGGGGTAGGCAGAGGTAAATGCATGCATCGGGGTCGCAGGTTTTTTCCAGGCATTTTACCTTTAATTTCTAAAGTTCACTCGAAAAATGAAAAATTAATCTCTTTAATTTCAGAATAAAGAACTTTATTATCGTACGATTGAATTAGCTTGTTGTGAACGGTTGTATTTAAAGACACGACAAGATGGCCTTCAATCGTAATAGCACTATCAACGTTTTTTCAATGAGTCGACGCCTGACAAGTCCAGAACTGTCGGATCACTATGTTAAATAGTTACTAATAGATTTGTCATTGGTTTTATTGTCATTAATAATATCAACATTATACGTCCCACTGCTGGGCATAAGTCTCTCCCCTCTTTGGAGGGAGGCCTGGAGCTTACTCCACCACTCAGCTCCTCTAGCCTCCGACAACGTTTGACGACTGCTATCTATCGAAAGCAACCGGGCCGCCGGCTTAACGTGCCCTCCGAAGCACGGAAACTCGCATTTTAATTTGCCACTAGCGGTCACTCATCACACATCCGACCGCGCCCCTAATGCTTCACTGAGTAGATCGCTTACGATCTACACCAGCCGCGGGGCCATGCGCGCTTCAATTCATTCATTAGTTATTACAAAAATATAACTTCACGCATGCGTTTCTTATAAGCGGTAGTCATAGATCATAGATAGATACACCTATCTACATTTCATTGGTGGTAGAATTCCAAGTGTAGGAGCTCGAGGGCGTAGGCACCACCGCATTACCTGTCTGCCGCTAAATGGTAGTGTTCGGCACTGTCGTGTTCCGGTCAGGTGGTAATGTACGGCCCTGTAATTTCCGGCACAGAGGCATAACACCTTAGGCCTCAGGAGTGGTAACGCATCTGCATTTTTACCTCTGGTCATTGTGTGGGTGTCTATAGGCTGCAGTCATCACTTAACATCAATGTGAACTGTATGCTTGTTTGCCACTCTTAAAACATAAAAAAAAAAACTATCACAGAGACATAACATCTTAGGTCTCAAGGGTGGCGACGCATAATTACATTTTGACCTCTGATTTTTATGTAAGTAGATGTCTATAGGCTGCAGTCATCATTTAACATCAACGTGAACTGCGTGCTTGTTTGTCACCTTTCTTATTAAAAAAAAAAACATAAATGTGAAATTATGAAAAGTATGGAACATCTCAGCAGATATAGGTACGCTTCTCCTGGACCATCGACGATAGAGCTTAAGCTGCGTTGTTTCGTTGATGGCCTGGACAAAAGCCTCGCAATAAGGGATGATATGCCATAATTCCCACGCTTGACATGCGGGTTGGTAATCGCAGAGGTAGTTTTTTGTTCAAAAAATCGGAAAAAAGGTAGGTTGGAGTTCAGCTAATAAAACCTATGTTGCCTATTATATTCAATTGGTACTCATATATCGCATGTCGTCACCAAAGCGCGGTATTACAGAGGAGATACGGCCGTGTTATCTGTTAACTAGCAATCCGTTATGAAACTACCCGCGAACCGTTCAGAAATAGATCAACCGCAGCGATATGCGTGTCGCAACAAAACCGACCCGATTCAACATCGTCCACCACTTTTTTTATAGCGCGACCGTCTCATCACGCTGATAGCACATTGTGAAATTCATTTACAGCAACGCTCAAAAATCTTTTAACCAAAGATCAACAAGAATAGGGTGTCAATAGAGAGTGGATCTTACCACTCAGAATTAAAGATGTGATAGACTCCATATTATTAATATATGTTATAGAAACATTGGTAGAGCTCCAGTGACCGAGCTCACGGGCGTAGGCACACTAGGCACCACCGCATTAGTTACCTAATCTACTTGTCGCTAAATGGTAGTGTTCATAGGTTAGGATCCCACCGCAGAATCATTTCGTTCATCCAGATATGCTGTAAACCTATTTTTTACGCATATTTATATCTAGAGAATATATTATATCCACTTTGTTGCCTATCAGCTATCAGCACTATTGCGTTCCGGTCAAGTGGTAATGTAGGGCTCTGTAATTTCCGGCTTAGAGGCATTATACCATAAGCCTCAAGAGTGGCAACGTATCTACACTGAAATCTTTGGTTTTATGTAGGTAGATGTTTATAGCCTACAGTGTTACTAACCATCAGTGTAGGTAAATTGTACGCTTGCATGCCACTTCATGACCTAAAAAAAGACTGTGAAAGTTATATTTTATCATATCTTAAAATAGATTACTAGCTGCAATAAACGCAAAACAACTTTAAATAATGGATGCTCTATGTAAAACAGTGAGGGGTCAAATATAACGCGTCGCCTAAATCTCTAAACTTAAGTTTTTGGCTCTAGATAGTTTTTTTTTTATATAGTGCTTTGCTGCTAACACCCTTCTTCATATATTTTAGCTAGAGTGTTGCTAAATAACTGTTCTTCTTCTTTCTTACGCAATTAACAAATCAACAGACAAAGCATATTATGGCTAAAACATCCCCATTGTATGTTTATGAATAAGAGGGTTAACTCGTGGTATATTATATTTGCACGTCGCTAATGCGATAAAATGTATACGGACACTTTTTATAAGCTTCCAACAATGTAACCTACATTTTAAGCAAAAAAAAATGATTATGATTATATTTCAAGATCAACACAGCCCCTGTTGTATTCCGATGATGTCAGATAAAAAAATAACAGGGACCAAGACACATTTATTAAACTACACATTGATGGTAATAAAATTCAGCAGCCAATAGATCTACATAAATACCAGAGCTCCCAATGCGCATTTCCATTTCTGGGGCCTTTCTGCACATTGCTATGCAGTGGGGAATCCAGAATGTTTGTTTTTTGTTGAGGGGGGGGGGAGTCTGACCCAGTATTTTAGTTGGGGGAGGAGTAGACTAAGTTTGCCACCGATACTGTTCAAATTGCGAACGAAAGTCGCTGACGCTATGTCAGCGACTTTCAAGCAGATTCAAAGGTTTCAAATTCATCATTCAGCATATCCAAATTAATTCTTCCAGCACGCTGCTCCAATGCGGGTTGGTGAAGATACGAGTTAGTGGCCAACCCGCTGTCGGATGTTTTCAAACCGCCCATAAGGCCTCCGACAAAGTTTAACGACTGCTATCTATTGATAGCAACCGAGACCGACGGCTTAACGTGCCCTCCGAAGCACGGAAACGCGCATTTTAATTTGCCACTAGCGGTCACCCAACACACGCGACCGCGCTCGTATCGCTTAACCGAGTAGATCGCTTACAATCTACACCAACCGCGCTTCTTAACGTAGATGTTTATAATCCTGTTATTCACATACTATCAAAGTGGACACATAAAACACTGATACATTTTTCTCAGTTGTCGAACCACTCTCTACCTACTACGCAACACGCGAGTAGAGTCAGTGTACCGTAGAATGAACAAACATGAATAGTAACAGAAAAAAACAAATTTCCATTTTTTTTTTATGTTTTGGAAGTGGTAAACTAGCGTGCAGCTCACATCGATGTTAAGTGATGACTGCAGCCTATAGATACCCACACAAAGACCAAGATCAAAATGCAGATGCGTTACCACTCCTGAGGCCTAAGGTGTTATGCCCCTGTGCCGGAAATTACAGGGCCGTATATTACCACCTGACCGGATCACGATAGTGCTGAACACTACCATTTAGCGGCAAGTATATAAGGTAATGCGGTGGTGCCTACGCCCGCGAGCTCCGTCAGTGGAGATCTTATCAATGTTTGCTTTATCATAATAATCCGTAATAAAATAAAAAATGTGCTGCTGCACACTGCCTACGTAATCACTATCCGTTATTGGTCAAAACTTGATCAAAATGGTCGACAAACGTCACTTAGGTAAGGTTAACGAAAGAGATAACGCTCTACAGACCCGAAATAATCCGAAGTCTCCTTCCTAAGGTCGATGTCCAATATTTCTTGTTGGATTGGATACTTGGATACTGTAATAAGTGATTTGTGAGATTTTTGATGGGTCCTTTTACTCTGAAATCGGGAAAAAATCAGCTGCATCATACATTTTGCTGCGTGACGACATAGAGCAACACGGACCACCGGCCGCGGCGGACTGGAGGGGAGTAGCCATAACGTTTATTACCGATGCAAAACAGTATGTCATTTTTCCGGGGGGAAATGCGTGTGACACACACGCACACTACAAAAATCGTCTATTACTACGAAACTCACACCTTGACTTTAACAAAGTACAGAAACATTTTCACGCACACTTTTAAACATCTAGGCGACAGGTATACGCCCATTTGGGCTTGTACTTTGACAGAGGGGAAAGCCTGCATATGGCTACTCCCCTCCGGTGTTGCTCTATGCGTGACGATGTACGTTTTGTGTAAAGCATCTGATTCCGTTTGCTGATATAATCGTCAAACTCCGATATGGCTAATAAACCGACGGCTTCACGAATAATCGATCATAATATGAACACTCTGAATCTAATTATGAAATAAAAAAAAACAAAGTGGTTAAAAAACAGACATGGCATGGCTATTAAAAAGAACTGTGCCAATTATCGTTTCGGGACTCAAAAACCAGAACGGACAACAATCTGTTCTCGCAAACCGGTCCCAATACCGATACGACGCGGCGCTGGCGGCTAGCGGTACGCAAGGTTGAATATTTGTTAGTTGCCATGCCAACTGTTTTCGTGAACTGATGGAGTTAGGGCGCGGTCACACCGTGCCAGACCAATTCAGCAATAATTTTATTGTTGGACACACGGACCGACATCTATCGTTACCAATAATCATACAAATTAATTCGTGTTTGCCTATTGAAGGTTTTTAAGAATGTAGGTAAACCTATATGGGCTATATGTAACAAAAAACTACTGTGCCAAGGCAGGCCTGCTACGAAGTCGACCGACGAATTTGAAGGAAAAACGATGTTAATCCGAGTTACTCTCTTGTATGTGCCAAAGGAGATGTTGCGAGCTCGGCTCTAGTTCGTACACGTCCTCAAAAAATGGGTAAATTAAAGATGAATCCGAAAAAATACAATTAATTTATTCAAGAATATATTTTAGAGTTACTACCACATTTCATTCAAACAATTTTATCATTTTCAACCATATTCAACATGGCGGCGATACAGCCGACGCTTCTTTAAAATGGAAATCGATTAGTTTGAGTTCTTAGTATTAACACATGAAATCGATTTCAATAGTATTTAGAAAATATTACTTTTTTCTCCAAGTACTAAATAATAAAAAAACAATAAAAAAAAGAAAATGTCAAAATGACATCGCCCGCCATATTCGCCATGTTGCTTTGAGTTGCAATTCTAACTGCAAATAGTATTTTGTAACTGCAAACAAAGCTAAATAAGTGAAAATATGCAGTAAAAAAACGTTTTTATATTGATTTTGCCTGTTAATGATATTGTGTACAATACATGGCCGGAGGTCCATACATTTTTGCAACATCTCCTTTCATGCAAATCGGGTAAGCAGTTTTTGCATGAAGGCGTAACAAACAAACAAACATACAAACTTTCGCATTTATAATATTAATACGATCGCATTTATAAGATAGAATAGATAGATAGAATTGACTCTTCGACGTCCCGCCCGATTTCCCCTCTTGCAGCCCGAACCTCTTTGGGTCCTAGGTCCTTCAGGGCTACTAGCACGTTGGCAAATCTTTTGGTGTTGCAAATGTTCATAGGCGACGGTGACAACTTTGTGATCAGGTGGCGCGTCTGCTTGTTAAAACCTTTTCGTTGTAAGCTAGAGGGGATCGAGAAATCGTGTATCGTATGATAAATCTTTTACTGTTCGCTAAGCGTTTTGTACCTGGGTTTACTAGAAGGAAACGTAACTTCACGCCTGTAATCCCCGAAGGGGTAGGCAGAGGTAAATGCATGCATTCAAGCATACATGCAAAGACCCACGATTCGCCGGTTACGTTTTGGCCCATGTAACAGGTGGCGAGCCTGTTGACATCTCCGGGCACATTACCAAACTTTGAGGTACTGGGAAATTTCCAGAAAATGGAAAAATCCCAATAGAACCAGAGATAAAGGCTTTTTCACCATTATCTCTGATAACCCCCTACCCGGGAATCGAACCCAGGACCTCAGCGTAGTAGTAGTGGCCTGCTACCACTAGGCTACCGAGGCAGTTACTAGAAGTACTAGAAGGACTAGAAGGATTAGCAGTACTAGAAGGACTCTTTGTAAACGCGGTTTAACATACAACAATTTGTACAATGATAAGCTTGTTATTAAATTCAACTACGAGTACAAAAGAATAACATGCACTGACGATAACGTGAATTGTCAATAATAATAATCATCAATATAAATAATATTACCATATTAGGTGTTTATACCTAATTGAATGTTAGTTAATATTGACGACCCGATTAGTCCAGCGGTGTGAGATGACCGTTTGATTCGAAGGGTCGCGGGTTCGATCTCCGCACCGAGGCAAATATTTGTATGGCCTACAAATATTTGTATCGGGTCTGGGTGTTTGTGTATGTGTTTTATGTGTACAACGGCACCCACGACACAGGTTTATACCTACTGTGGGGCTGTGAGTGTAAGCGTATTTTTTTTTATTATTACATCAAAATAGTGTTGTACTGGTAGCGCTTGTGGCGGCGTCGCCGACATCAAAGGCGTTGCTCAACTGTATGATCGTAAATTGTGAAGATATGCTACAATCGTCACTCATGGAATGCGGATTGGCGGTCGCAGTGGCGGTAGTTTTCACAAGTGGAGGAATTCCCCTCCATTAATGGACGGTGACGTCGTCAGTCGTTACCGTCCCTTACCAAAATTTTATATTGCATCAACATTCATCAAAAACGTGCTAATTAGATTAAATTAACTAATAGATAAAACTTTTTTTGGGGCAATCATCTTTATCAATTTATCATCATCGATCGCCCTGGCACTTGCTGTGATCACCAGACAGTATGGCACGCATACATACATGTTCTATCTTGAGTCAATTCTGTTCGATTAGATAACTTTATCTGTACAAATAATGGAGTCTTGCGTTCGTGTATGGAATATTTTAAAATGAAATTTAAATAAAACAGATATTATATTACACGATTTATCGTCGTCTCTTCGAGCGTCCTGCCTCCCCTCTTCGAGCGCCCTGCCTCCCTAGTTGGGATGCCGGTTATTATAAGTTATAAGTACTACACTATGCCAATGTGATGGCCTTGCTGGTAAGCGTATGAAGATCCTCGGGGTGGCATATCCTACTACTAATCTTCATCATCCCTCCCTCCGCGCGAACGCAAAGGAGGGGGGGGATGGTTCGGGGATTGAGGCGAATCCTCGTACCCCGGACCTATCTGCCCCCGAAGCGTCGGGGGCGTGGTCCTAAATGGGGATTGTGACACGCGGGGATATCCGGGCATATCCTACACCGGGAGATTATAAGGTACTGTACATTAGGGACACCATTAAATACATCTCATATATATTTAAAGGGACTATGGATAATGAGTACCTATATAGGGTCTTGGGGTTGAACACACAAAATCCCAATGGGTCGAAGTGTCCCAGTATAACAGCTGGCCCCACAGTAAGATAAGATAAGATTATACTACACTAAAAATCTCGTACTCTGTACGCCGAGATTCATAGACTTAACGTTGATATAAAGTCAATTTTTCCATCCTTATTTTTTATGTAATGGTAGTGGCAAAAAGGCATGCAGTTCACATTGATGTCAAGTAATGACTGCAGCCTATACACACCCACACAAAGACCAAGGTCAAAATGCAGATGCGTTACCAATCCTGAGGCCTAAGATGAGCCTGAGATCCGTCACTGGAGCTCTACCCCCAGTAAAACTAGTGCTGGGGCCGTGTAATATCAAAGGCGATGTCGTGTCTACTGTTTGTGAAATTCGACCAAAATATTGGGGGAATCAAATCAAAAATAAAAAAAATACCTTATAAAAAATATTTGATGTCCGTACTTACAAAATTATATGGGTCATCTTAGTCTGACGACTCTCTTACCTGTAAATAATATGACAATATTATAGTAACCAATTATGAAATATTTTTAGGTAATATTGGTGAGTAGAATTATAATATAAACCTATTATCGTTTTTGTTTTATATTATTTCGCATTAACACATGCTTGTGAAATATATTTTATTTTTAAAGAAAAATGGAAAGAAAAATTTGACTTCAGGCGAGGCTCGAACTCGCGACCTACTGGGAATCTAGTCCAGCCGCTCTTCCAATTGAGCTACTGAAGCCCTGCCCGATTTGTCAAATCTTTCCTTCACATCTATTGCATTGCTTTATGGTAGCAGCAGCGCCACCTATTACCAACTATGCTAGTTAGGCAACCGATATAATAGACTTTTCAGTTTATTGAATATCGTAAGGAAGTCGCTTTTTTTTTTTTTTTTTAAAGAAACATGAAATTTGCCATTTATCTTTAAAAATAAAATATATTTCACAAGCATGTGTTAATGCGAAATAATATAAAACAATTATTAAGGGTAAAAGCGACTTCCTTACGATATTCAATAAACTGAAAAGTCTATTATATCGGTTGCCTAACTAGCATAGTTGGTAATAGATGGCGCTGCTGCTACCATAAAGCAATGCAATAGATGTGAAGGAAAGATTTGACAAATCGGGCAGGGCTTCAGTAGCTCAATTGGAAGAGCGGCTGGACTAGATTCCCAGTAGGTCGCGAGTTCGAGCCTCGCCTGAAGTCAAATTTTTCTTTCTATTATCGTTTTTCCTTCTTCAATCGTTCTTTAATCAGAAATAATATTTTCATTCTGTGTCAGTCGATTGCGTTTGAGTCGTTGAAATTGCGTTTGTTTACAGCTGAGAAAATATCCCGTAGCATCCCCGAACTTCATTAAACATGCCCGATGAATTTAAATTAGCTCGTCCCTTGTTACAGCACGTGCCAACTTAAATGCGTTCATGAAGTTGTTACAAGTCGCTGCGAAGGTGATTTTATGGTAAAGAAGAGGTAACCTTCTTCGCAGTGTTTTATAACTAACGTCACGGACCTATATATAAGTCTGTACTGTACTGTAATTGCAGGAAATTTGTGAGGTATGTTCCGTGTACGAATGGCGATCTGAAATCGATTAATCGGAAGATCGATCTTTTAGACCGAAAGATCGATTATTTAAATCGATTCACAGCACTGGATCGATCGAATCGATACTTTACCTTGCAAAATCGAATATCGACCTTTTTGCTTCATTACATATAGGAAGCATACAGTAAAAAGAGACACGACACATAAATCATAACATTTAATGTGGGGAGATATGAAGCAACATTGATTTCCCGTTTTTTTGCTCGTCACTTATCTTTGCTTGAATTTGAAGTATTATATGAACCAAATTGAAAAAATATCGATTAATCGGAAATCGATATTTAGACGTCGATACAATCGTGGATCGATTTTTTACTCTTCGATTCGAATCGATTCAAAGATCGATCTTTATCAGAAAGAATCGCCATCCCTAATTCCGTGTGTGCACACTCTGATTGTGTGTGTGCATACGGATTGGCTGCTATGTTTAAAAAAAGAAGATAAAATGTAATGCAATTGACACTTTTGGCACAGTCATTGACCCTAGATAGCTTTATATTTTTATCATAAAATACTTGTACATTGCATGTCGCGATAAGATAGATAAGAGACCTTTTTTGTGTAATGATACGTGTTACATTGTTACTTAAATTAATTCATGTGATGAGTTGACTATCAGATAATCATGAATATCCTGAACGGGTGCTGATGGTGGTGACATGAAAACCGAAATGTAAATAACTGTTATTCTTATCTAGCCCTGATTATTTATTAGATACTAGTTGACCCGGCAAACTTCGTATTGACTCAGAATAAAACAAAGATTTTTTTTTTTAAATACACTTACACTCACAGCCTCACAGTAGGTATAAACCTGTGTTGTGGGTGCCGTTGTACACATACAACACATACACAAACACCCAGACCCGAAACAAATATCTGTAGGCCACACAAATATTTGTCCCAGTGCGGGGATCGAACTCGCGACCCTTCGAATCAAACGGTCATCTCACACCGCTGGACTAACCGGGTCGTCAAAACAATGTGTCAAAGGTTTGATAGATACGGACTATTTGCATGGGAAAATGAAATTGTAGGTTTTACTATTTCCCTTCAATTTCATCATATTTACCTACCTTTTAAACCTTCCCTGGACTTCCAAAAATAATTCAAAACCAAAATAAGCCTAATCGGTCCAGTCGATCGAGTTTTGGCGAGACTCGAACAGCAATAGATTTTTATATATATAGACATCCTTCATCCTTTAGATATATTATGTAGTGCCGTATCTAAAGAAATAAACATACGGCTATAAAGCTAATTAATAAAATAACATATGCCTAATGCCTATACATGAAATTAATGTCAAACATTACGTTAACGTGAGTAGCATTCAAAATAAATGTTCACGACAAATGTAGGCATACCTAGTAGCCATGCAAAAAAATCCTGTTAATTGTCTATGTGGTAATTTCATTAGCGCCACAACGGCCATCATGAGTTTTTGGCGGGAACCTTGAAAGAGGCGTATGGTGCTCTTATTTTATTTCATTTTCTTGGTGTATTTTTAAGTTATCTATAATATAAAAATAAGTCGGGTTTTCCTTCCTGACGCTATAACTCCAGAACGCAAGAACCGATTTCCACGGTTTTGCATTCGTTGGAAAGGTCTCCGGCGCCGTCAGGTTTATACCAAGAAAATTCAGGAAAAAATATTTATAAAACGATATCCACGCGGGCGAAACCGCGGGCAACAGCTAGTATTGAATAAAATTGGTGGAATTTTGTTTGATATAGGTTTATTACAGTGCCCGTGTATAGTGAAATAGAATAACAGTGCGAAAACACGACCTTTCAGGTTGCCTCTAAAACTTCATTGTAAATTTTCTGGTAAAGTAGCCATCGCTTTACTCGAATAACTTGATTGTAACTCACTTGACTGACATATTATACTTGATACTTACATATTATACTTGATGACTAAATTATACTAACTTTTACACTGCTTAAACAATTACGAAATATCGTTTTACTTGACACTGGCAATATGCGTAATAGCGATGCCATAACAAAAAAAAAAAACGGCCATCATACTATTTTGAAGCACAATTTGAAAGATACGGCGTGCAAGTTTATTAAAATCGATGTACCCTTATATTATTATATCTTTAGACAAAAATTAAAGTGAGATACTTGTTTTTATTTTAAGTAATGACAATTCCAGAAGGTATGTCACCCCTGAGATGTTTTTCCTTATCTATACATCTATACAAATAAATAAAATCGGAGTGTCTGACTGTAATATAAAAATAACCGCTTTTTACTAAATGCATATGTATGTATACACTGCATATATGCCAAAACAACATTTTTTACAATTTTTGTCTGTCTGTCTGTTTGTTGGGCTAATCTCGAGAACGGCTGGACCGATATTGACGGGACTTTGACTAGCAGATAGCTTATGTAAAAAGGAGTAACTTAGGCCACTTTAAACTAACTGTAGACACTGAACAATAATAAATTATTACGCGGACGAAGTCGCGGGCACAGCTAGTAGAATAAATAATCGGTAATTTCTACAGTTAACTTTCCAAACAATTTCTTTCAGTTTCTAACGCAAAGAGTGTATTTATATTGCTTTACAGTCAATTTACTTAGTTAATGTTTTGGCTATCGTCCATGGCGAAACATAAAATTTTGTAAATATATCGGGTACTTGGACATTTCAAAATTCAATGCATACTTTCAAAAATGCGCTTCGTTTCGTTGGGTTTTTCTAACTTCTTCTCTCTAAAGGTCCAAGTACCGAATAAACTTAACTAAGAAAGATTCCAATAAGGTGAAACCTTGAAAAACAGCTAGTACAAATCGCTGTAAGTCTAAACCATGTGCCACCCCTCAATCCTTTTAGCATATTACGTGTCCTCTCAGCGTGTTCACTGTTCGTTCTGATAGAGATGGTCCACATGGCAGTTCACACTTCGTCAGTTTCCGTAAACCGTTCTATACCGCCCACTAGTATACCTTGCTTTGTGTTCATATTAATGTAATAGACCGAGCAAAAGGAAAAAACAGCAATTTCTTTCAGCGATAGCGAGATAATTTTGTGCTACTATTTAATAACACGTGTACGTGGAAAATGTGAAATAAGTGTCATTCCATACATTGATTTCCAAAGTAAAGGTACAAGGTAATACATCTTGGAAATATTATTTAGAGAACCTAAAGAACGTAATTTGACGCCTGTCCACGAAGAAGTAGGCAGAGATCAATACTTACATGCATGCAAGCACCCACGATTAGCCGGTTATGTTTTGGCCATTACCAAACTCCTAGGTACTGGGCAACTTCCAGAAAATGAATCGAAAAATCCCAATAGAACCAGAGATAAAGTATTTCACACCTTTATCTCTGGCAGTACCCGACCCGGGAATCGAAATCGAGTAGTGGCCTGCTACCACTAGAGGCAGCAACTACTGAGGCAGGCAGCTAAAAACAAAACATGGTATTTAAAAAAACAACACACCGGATTAAATAGTTTTTTAGCCGACAGTAGAAGCCATCCATATATATATATATATATCTCTCTTTTTAAATTTAAACTTTATATTTCGGTGAGCTAAAAATATTTATAAACATTGGAATATGTACTTCAGGCTGTAAATAATATTTCAAAGCTGTTTCATCCTGTATCTTTTTTTTTGCACAAATATGTACAGTACAAGGTCAGCCTTAGTCTGAGTTGGGCATATGTCGTATATATAAGCTCGAGAGGCTTTGAGGCGTCGTCGCCACCCCACGATCAAGGAGGTGGGGTGAGTAGTTGGATAATATAGAGGATGAGTAAAGTATTATAAAAGGTAGGTTTAGGATGCCTTTGATTGCAGGCAACATTTTGATGCAGCTATGCTGTGAAAATGTTGAATCTACGATACGGAAATTTCCGTTTCCACCAATACTAAGCTATGTAGCTGTACGAAGATGCGCCGCCGCGAAGTGCGCGGCATACTGTAGGTACAGATATTCTGCTCTGCACATAGCTACACCATTCGTGACGGGCCAAAGCACGCATCCATAGCACACATCCTTCCATATAAAAAACATATCTTAGTTGAATCCGTTTCCACTGGTGATAAGCTATGTCACACTCACGCCGCGGACACTCCGCCAAAATTCCATACAAACGCTTAATTTGGTCTCTATTACACAGAAATCAATCAGTGGCGTGTGTTTACACGTGCACCTGTGTGCGTAGCACGTAGAGAATACCAAACGTCGCCCATAAGAGGGGAAGAGGTTGGGTGAGGCGGGGAAATCGGGCGGGACGTCGAAGTGTCCAGTCCAGTATATACGTATTATATTATTATTGCATATTATCTGGCTATGTGCATCAAAGAATACGATTGGTGGATATCAAACGCATCCATAGCAACGTAGCATTAGCATAGCACATCTCTGGTGGAAAAGCACCCTTAATCAAGGTTGCTAGGCTATTTTGCTAAATTATAGGGATCGCCAGTTGCTCCAATGCCTCCTTGGCAACGCCCTTGCGGACGCTATTGAAAAGCTCTACAGTCAACAAACCTTTCGAAAGATACATAGAACATTGTTTTTTTTTTTAAATATAAAATACGCTTACACTCACAGCCCCACATTAGGTATAAACCTGTGTCGTGGGTGTCGTTGTACACATACAACACATACACAAACACCCAGGCCCGAAACACATATCTGTAGGCCATACAAATATTTGTCCCGGTGCGGGGATCGAACCCGCGACCCTTCGAATCAAACGGTCATCTCACACCGCTGGACTAACCGGGTCGTCAAGCATTATCTCCGCATGTTGATATCATTGTGCTTCTAAGGACAGGTACGACTTCCGAGAAATGCGTTTAATTAAATAATAGGAAAGGGAGGGTTAGAAACGCTATCCGATGATGAAAGAGGGTCGGCGGGACAGTTACGCCGATATACTTGGCAAGGCGTTAATACTCCAGCCCACCAACAATTAGTAGGAGTGGGTAGGTTGATGTATGTATACAATGTATAACAGATAGGAAATGTTTTACAAATGGTTGGTTATCAAGGTTGCTATGTTTAGTTAGTAGGGGAACTCAAGAGATCCCTGGATTACCTGGCCGCACCCTCACGGCCACCACGAAATTGCCTCACATTCAAATCTTCAGAAGGTTGGAAGGGTGCTTTGACCGCGTTCATTTAACATACTTTCAGAGTATCTGATATAATCGAATAATTTTTCACCTCTAAATTTTTCAAAGGGTTCACAGCATCAACGTAATGGATGATGCGTCAGATGTTCTGAGAGAATATAAACGATGCCCTAACAAAGCTCCTATCCAAAATATCGACCAAACATGAGTGAAATAAGCTCCTCACGACTTTATGAAAAATCTCAGATTTGGTGGAGGTACTCAATAAGGTGCAGCGCTCGACTCATATTGGGATTATTGTATCTTTGGAAATTTTATTAGGCCCCGTGGAGTGGGCAATTGCTCTCCGGCCTCCCCTGCTTCCTTGACAACGTCCTTGAAGCTCCAAGTCCACCATCAAAAAGGTTCGGGCGGGACTCAGGTAATCGATTGTCCCCACAAGTTGATTTCATTGTTGCGACTAAGAACGGGCGTGACTTCCGAGTCACGAGTCACGCGTGTGAATAAAATATTGTAATGATAATTATGAAGCATGCGAGGATGAGATTGGAATTAATAAAACAAATTGTTTCATAAAGTAATATGCATATGTTTAAAAATACATCTCTGTCACTATGATTGTTATCGAGTTCAATGCTACGCAACCGTCTTTTATTTCGATTCGTTTCTTGCAATACATTTTCGAGTTTACTTCTGAATTTTGTTTCAATTACTTAAGTATTTCAAAATATAGTACAAATATTGTGATAATTTTTTTATTAAAATAATTATTTTAAAAAATACATGTACGTCGAATTCACGGATAAATAAAGGAATATCAATTTCATGAATAGGAATTATATTCCAAAGGAGCCTAAATGACGCCTACTAAATTTGGTAGGGAAAAAATATATATATATATATCTAGGGTTGCCGAAATCATGTTTTTATCGGAATAAAGAAATAATATTTCAACGAATTCTATTTTTTATGTTGCCTATGATTTCCGATACTTATTATTTTTAACTAGTAGGCCAATCTCGATGACATGCGCATTATAGATTTTTGATGAGCTTTGGCTAGAAGATCTTTTGTTTGCGCGAGCAAAGCATAGTATACTTTTTATTTTACATTTACTTATCCATATCTGCATGTCTACTTAGTTTTTTTTTTTTTTTTTCAGAAATGTAATGTAGCCTCGCCAGCCAGGTGACGTCAATAGGCTCGCCAAACTGGTCCATTACATTTTAAAGCTTTTGAAAAATGGAAAAATAATACTTACCTCCCCATGCGGGGATCAAACCCAGAACCGCGGGAAGATTTTATAAAATAAAAATGACAATAAAAAGCCAGTGTCAACCCTGCGCAATAACAGTAGATTTGATAGTATAATTCATACGCCGGCATTGTGCCAAGAATAGACATGGTTGCCGGTTGATAAATTATTCCAGTGTTGAGTATCATTTGGTCGGTTCTTTTCCACTGTTTGTAATTAGTGTAAATTACATTTGGAATAAGATCTTAAGGTAAATGAAGACTTCATTTACCTAAAGATCTTATGTCTTATGTATTTTATGACGTATATCCCTTAGATAAAAAAATAGTTCCACCATCCACCATCCCTCTTAAATGGGCCTTTCTCTGTTATTTTTTCCCAACCCATTGTGTCTCCAAGGAGAACGCTAGGGCGCGAAATTTTGGATCGGGGGGGAGCAGATGTCTGGTTCTATTGGGGTTTTCCATTTTGGCAGTTTTCCAATACCTCGGTGTTTGGTAAAATCCCCGCAGATGTCGACAGGCTCGCCACCTGTTATATGGAACTAAACGTAACCGGAATCGTGGGTGTTTGCATTTAACTCTGCCTACCTCTTCCGTGGTTACAAGCGTGAAGTTACGTTTTTTTACATTTTATTGAGTCGTTATTTAAAACAAGCCGTCAATTTCAATCCCTCGATTTAAAATTACTTCTTGGTTTAAATCCCGCTCTCGGACGCATCGATACATGGAACCGGTTCAAAGTTTTGTAAATACCGTAGCTCTACTAAATTGATGTCAACTGGATGGGATTAGGTGTTTATTCGGTTGCGCAGTCGCGACCTCCACTACGCACCGCGGGCGCAGACATTAGGGCCTTATTACACTAGCGATTTTCTCTCTTTTAATTCACTTTTGGCGCGAGTGTGCAGCGAGATTTTCGCGCGGGCAATTTCGAACATGCAACGAATAACGGGTTTGCCGCGAGTGCGCAGGGAAATTGGGGAGAGTGCGCAACGAAATCGCCGCGATCGTGCAAGAAGTGCGCAACATCGCAGCGATAACGTCGGGTACGTCATCCACTCCACCGTATTTTAGTCGTATCAAAGACGCGGCCACTTCATTGCGCACTCACGGCGATTACGCTGAACACTCTTGATTCTCTGCGTGCTTGCCTCGCTTGCAGGTCGCTATAAAATCGCTAATGTGTTGAGACTCTTATTAGACGTGTTGCTATCCGCCGCCGCGACCAAACAAGTAGGGATGTCAACGAGACATCGACATGTCAGAAACGTCGATCTTTTGTGATAAGTGGAACCGGCTCAGTTTTGTATATATACGGAAGGCTGTTCTGCCACATTAATGTCAACTAATGGGATTAGGTGTTTGTTTAGTCGCTCAGTCGCAATACGCGGCGGCGCAGGCGTTATTGATATAAGCGTGTTGCTATCCGCCGCGACCAAACGAATAGGGATGACAACGATTCATCGATATTTCTGAAACAATTATGTTTTAATAGAAAAATATCAATGTTTACTATTCATACTTGTACGCAAGGGTAAACCTAACCCGAACATTCGTTATGGTAAGGTTTACCACCAGAACACGATAGCGCTGAACACTACGATTTAGCAGCAATTGGATTAGGTAATGCTGTGGTGTCTACGCCCGCAAGCTCCGACACTGGAGTTCTACCAGAAGTTAGTTAAAATTAAAGTGATACTTTGATTAATAGGTATGTCAAATTAAACAAAAATAAAATAATGGTCCAAAAATTATTAGTAATTAAAATACATAAACAGAATGTTCCATACTCTCTTTTACAAACGGCAAGATCAGACTAAATAAAAGAATAAGGGACATTCTCTGTTATTCACTGGCTGAGTTCCAAAGCCCACATTACTGAGAAAAAACCTGCCGAAACAAAACTCAGTAGGGTCTTTTCAAAATATGTTCACATACACAACAACTAACATAACAACTTAGGTCTCAAGAATGTTTCTCCGTTTTGCAGCAGGTAGATTAGGTAATAGGGTGGTAGGTACCTACACCCTCGAGTTCGCCCACTGGAACTCTACCACCAGTAAATCAGGAGTATTCCTGATCAAATTAACAATTTCAATGACCGATACCGAATTCATGATTTTAAGATAGAGATCCACTATAATTTCAGCGTCTTTATAATCTCAACTCAATCTATCAGCACGATATTTTATAGTTGATGGCAAAAGCTTTTAAAGCTCGACCGTCATTTCTGAACTGAATTCGTGGAAAACCCTCAATGCCCTTCGACTATTTCGGGAGGTAGAAAAAATGTTTAAGTATTTACACTCGTTTTTATCACACTCACACTAATATCATAAATGTGAAAGTTTCTTTGTGTGGTTGGAAGTTGTTATGTTTGGATGGGGTTTATAAAATGTATTTATTACTATTTAATCGTTTTACCCAACCGGTTTCGATCACACGATCATCTTCAGGGGTTTGTTGACAGTTGTTGTGTAAACTAACTTTTTAAACACTTAGAAAAACTCAATACAAAAAGTTCCAAAAGAGAAGCTACCCTACTCTACCCTAGATTAGGAAAAATATTAGTGGGGGATAAATCACCTCAAAGAAAAAACTTTTAAATTAATACCTACTTACCTTTTATTTTTTTCATTTAGACCAAGTATGATCAGATTAATTTTGTTGTCCGTTTATGGCGGCTGGAAAAGTTGGCAACTCTGCGCGTACTAGTGGAAGAGAATCTTTCCGTTAGTGCAGTCAGTAAATCGAACAACGGTGGTATGCCAGTAGGACGGTACGAAATGCAATAACACAGGATGGGTAGCAGCGTCCTGCGATCGCCAACGTGCATGCTGCGTGGCGATTATGGCATATCGCCCAAAATTTTCCTAACTGTGGACAGATTCCCTTAGATTAAGGAATGGCTTTTGTCCCGCAGTGGACATCTTTCGACTCAAATTATATACCTGTTTTTTTAGATTTGTAAATTTTGATTTTTTTTCCAAAAGTAACCCTACCCCTCTCTCTCTTTTTCAACGCTTGGTTGTGCGTGTCACCTACGATCAACGTTTATGGTTTAGGTGTATGACGCACGATCTCCTCCGGCGCAAGGCCATCAATTTCGAGATGACAGTTGCTACGCGACCCACACATACAAATTGCCATGTTTTATATGCTAATGAACTCTATACGACTGTAGAGCTATTTGGTCCAGCGGTGGGTGTCGACCGTTTCAACCGACACTCACGGGTTCGATACCAAGTGTTAGCGTATGTTATTTATTACATGCGTAAAATACATAGCTGTGTCCACGTCTTCGTCCGCGTAGCCTGATGTTATAATAATATAGCCTATATACAAATATACAGCCTCCCTCGATAAATGGACTATCTTACACTAAAATATTTTTTCAATTCGGTCCAGTTTTTCCTGAGATTAGCGCCTTCAAACAAACAAATGATATATTAGTATAGAAGTGCTATTTATTAACAAACTTTTGCTGTATCACTGACGTTCTTTATTTTATGTTCTTAACTAGGCAGGTAAAAATAAAAAGAAGCTATTATTGATGACTATGACAATATTAAATGAATGCCAAAGTGTTCACACTGATGCGACCTAAGCATAATTCCACATAATTACATATCAGGATTCGTAGATCGCGTAGTTGTTCCGTTGTAGCTACGTCACTGAGGCCCTTTCAGTAGGGTTGCCACCTATACTGTTAAAACCAGTATTATACTGTTTTTGACTCCATTATACTTTTTACTGTTGAACAAAAATAAAGTATGCTAAAATACTGTTTTCAGCATCAAAATGCTTAACACTTTAAGTTAGAAATTTAGTGAATTAAATAAATAAATTGTCGTGCCAGAAGTGCTAAAAATATGTAAATAAATAAAATACTGTTCATTTTTCTAATTACTGTATAATATTCTTCTCAGACCTAAATATACTTTATTTCTTATAAAAAAAAAAGTTGGCAACCCTAGCTATCAGTAGTAGAGCTCTCCCCTCTGGCAGAGAGTATGTAATAATACTACGTACCTCTGGTTCCGTCCCTGCAACTATACGTTGCTGTCTGCAACGATAGTACAGACATTATTTCAATGCATATTTTTATTTTAAGACGTAACCCTAAACACTAATTAAAATTACTTAAATAACTCATACAAAAATAATTCTACGAAATCCATTTTTGTGAAACTAACAGTACCTACACTTGAACTAAAAATTTTTGTGGAACTAACTGTACCTGTCTACACTAAAAATAAATTATATACACGAGTATATACAAAAACACTTGCTCTAATAACAAGAAACAGTGTACAGTAATTAATTCATGTTATCGATTGATTTACGCGGTTTGCGGTCAACCGTGTCGATCATGATGTCCATCTGCCAGGACTGTCCAAACGGATAAGTGCGAGTCGGATGATCGTAAGGTTCCGTACAGTTCAAAAATTTCCTGTGTGACATAATTATAGAGATTCATAGGTTTGCCTGTAATAGAATAGAATAGAATAGAAAATATTTTTATTTCGAATAGATCTTTACAGATACTTTCAAAACGTCAACAAATCATAAACTACCTAGAGCGAATAACCATTACATATAGTAAAAGCAAAATCATATATTAATAGTAAATTAAAAATTAAAATTTAAACTATTTGGTTAAAACACAATAATCATAAAATTTTTCAATTCCTTCAATGATAATAAATGAAGAAAAAGAAAAACTTATTCGTCAAGATCAATGTTATTCACTTAGCAGAGTTCCAAGTGCAGTCACTACTGAGAAGAACTCTGCTACCCAACAAACTCAGTAAGAGCTCTTTTAAATGAGAGCTTAAATCTAGTACAGATTATCGTGAAAAATCAAATAATGTCAACGTCCATAGCATAGATGCAATTAAACGTTCACGAGTATGACGCATGTGACAGCCATTGCCCTCCTCGACCATTTTAGAGGGAAGTGAGCAACCCGCCACACGACGCCGCCAAAGGCAAAGACATTTAAGCGTGCATGACTGTTCCGGATATGCATACGGCAAAATAAAAGATGGAATTCATTTTCAGCCAGGGTATTCACATTATTCAACCCTTAACAATAGTAGATACTAATTACTGAATACACGAAATCACAGGATCATGAAATAGCCTGGCAGCGATCGCTATAATCCCAAGACGTATTATCATTAAGATAATCACTGGTCTTATAGTAATTACATTTATATAAACGTTCTTTCATTACTTTCTTAAATTTATTGATCGATAGACTTTGAACGTTTTTGGGGATTTGATTAAAGAACCGTATACATTGACCTCTAAAAGAATTACTGACCCTATTCAGCCGCGTTGCATGCATGGACAACTTGTATTTGTTCCTAGTATTTATACTGTGATTGTTGCCTATTGTAGGAAACTCATTAATGTTTTTACGGACATATAATACATTTTCATAAATGTATTGCGAAGCTACAGTCAGAATATTTATTTCTTTAAATTTATCTCTAAGAGATACCCTCGGACTCAACCCGTAGATAGCCCGGACAGCTCTCTTTTGCAGTACAAAAATAGTGTTGACGTCGGCGGAATTTCCCCATAGCAAAATGCCATAGGACATTATACTGTGAAAATAACTAAAATAAACAAGGCGAGCCGTCTCGACGTCTGTTAATAGTCTAATCTTTTTCACAGCAAATGCTGCCGAGCTAAGTCTACTAGCTAATTTGGCAATATGGGGACCCCATTGCAATTTAGCATCCACGGTAATGCCAAGAAATACCGTGGACTCTACGATCTCCAATACTTCCTCATTTATCTTAACATTGGTTTCAACCTGTTTTACGTTAGGAGTAGTAAATTTAATACATTTTGTCTTACTGCTATTTAACGAAAGGTTATTGGCGCTAAACCAATGTACTATATTAGAGAGAGTATTGTTTACACAGTCAAAATCTACCTCCTGTCTTTTAATTTTGAACACTAAAGAAGTATCATCAGCAAACAATACCATCTCTTGGCCATCATTGATAATGTAGGGTAAGTCATTAATATAGACTAAGAAAAGAAATGGCCCTAAAATAGAGCCCTGTGGGACCCCCATATCCATTGAAGTCCCGGGAGATCTTGTCCCATTTACATCAACACACATATTTCTATTGTTTAAATATGAAGTCATAAGCTCGAGAGCGGTATCTCGAAGGCCGTAGTGATATAACTTTCTGACCAATGTTTCATGCTGAACGCAATCAAATGCTTTAGATAAGTCACAGAATACCCCTAGTGCATTATGTGATTTTTCCCAAGCTTCAAAAATGTGTTTGACAAGTTCAACACCTGCATCGGTAGTTGAACGACCCCTAGTAAATCCAAACTGTCGACAATGTAAAAGTTTATGATGGTTAAAGTGTGCAAGTAGTTGAATTAAAATAAGTTTTTCAAAAATTTTACTTAAGACAGGTAGTACAGAAATTGGTCTAAAATTTGTGGGGTCACTTGTACTACCAGATTTAAAAAGAGGAATCACTTTACTACGTTTCATTAAGTCAGGAAATATACCACTTACAATACTATTATTAAACATTGCCGCTAGGTAAGGTGCAATTACATCCATTATTTCATATGCAACTTTTACAGATAAGCCCCATAAATCAGTTGTGTTCTTAATATTAATAGACTTAAAGGCATGTATAACATCCGCAGTATTAACTAACTTAAAATTAAATATAGTTTTACTTTGATGTACATTTTTTTTCAATAATGATTCGGCGACGGTAGGCGATGAAATGAGGTCTCCAGTCAAAGAAACTGGAATATTAGCAAAGAATGTTTGAAATGCTAAAGCAACTTCTTCGTCAGTAGTAACATATTTACTGTCAATTATTAATTTAAAATCAGAGTTGCGTTCAGCTTGTTTCCCAGTTTCACTATTAATTACATTCCAAGTCGCTTTAATTTTGTTATTTGAATTTTTAATTTTATTTTTAATGTGAAGTGCCTTGGCTGCAAAACACACTTTCTTGAATATTTTCGAATATAATTTAACATGATTTTTAAACGAATTTGTGTGATTATGTGACTTTTCTCCATACAGGTCATACAATCTCTGTCTACTCTTATGTATTCCAACCGTCGCCCATTCATTGAACGACTTATGACTTCTTACATTTATTGTCTTATTGGTAAAAACTAAATTAAATTCTGTTAAAATTGTGGCAAAAAAGTCATTGTATAATATGTTAGGATCGTTATGGTATTGCATGTTTGCAAGTTTTGGGACAATATTTTCTCTGAATTTCTTAATTCGCTTCGCATTGAAAGGAACAAATACTATTGCTCGTTTATTTTTATCATTATGTAATTGACTACAGAAGGAAAGTAACTGACCACAATGGTCGGAGCTTAATTCAGTCAAAATATTTTTATGTGTAGGTTCAAAATCGATAAAAATATTGTCTATGCATGTCGCTGAGTTCTGTGTAATTCTAGTAGGTTCTGAGAACAAATTATGCAGATTAAATGACATAAGTAACGATTTAAACCTCACAGTTGTTGGAGTTTCCTCCAATAAATTTATATTGAAATCTCCGCAAATAATGACACGTTTTTTCGAAGCAGTTAGATTGTTTAGTACAACATCTAAAATTTTTTCAAAACATTCATAAGATCCACTTGGAGGTCTGTATACGGACACAATAATCAAGCGCTCAAGCTCCACACAGGTTATTTCTGCAGTTCGTTCAACGGAAAGACTCACTATATCTCTGCGTTCCTTATGTTTAATGTCTTTTTTTAACAATATAAGAGAGCCACCACGTATTGCATGTGACCTACAGAACGAACTGCCTACCTGGTGCCCACTAAAATTGAATATTAATTCGCTATTTTTCAACCAATGTTCAGTAAAACAACAAATTTGTATGTCATGAATGTTTAAAAATAACTCAATTTCTAATTCTTTACCCAATATTCCTTGTATATTTTGATGCACCAGGTTTACAATGTTATTATTATTATTATGAAACAACATACTAGATTTATAAACATTTTCCTTAGGAAAATGAGAGCAAGAGGCTGTCTCTTTTGTCTCTAAATCTAATTTAAATGATTTAATTGAATGTCCACATTATTAGATGTCATTTGTAAACTATTATTCACAGTATTGGTAGTAAAACTACTCAATACTGATTTGTCATTTACTATGCTAATATTTGGAATACTTTCCAAACTCTGTATATTGTTATGCAATTGCCCAATAGAGGCAGTCGGCATAGCCAAATTTTTGGCTATATGGTCAATATAATTTGATAGCGATACAGCTATTTGTCGTTTCAAAAATTTATTAAGATAGTAATTATCTTTAGTCAAATAAAAATTATTTTCAAGAATACAGTTTATGTCCAATTTATAAAACTTGTTATTATAACAAATTAGGTTATCTAATGTCAAATTGAGCTTATATCTAATATTATTTTCTATATTTGACAGACTCTTACTGTATGGTAATGTAAATAAAATAAAATTATGAATTTTTAATTTTTGTAAGTAGTCAAAGTATTCAATTAATTGTTTTTTATTTACATTGCCTCTGTTTCCAATACATATAATTAAGGTGGTATCCAGGTCGAAGCTAAAAGCTGTTATTTTTTTTAATATGCCATTATGATGGCATATTAAAAAAAATAACCCCGGTTAACCCCGGCATGCAGTAGTTAATGAAGGTTGACTGTCCCGAATGCATTTTAAATAAATGGCCCAAGTCTTTGCCAATCTCATCACTGAACATCACATATTTATGTTTGACATGATTCGGTTGTAAGGAACAGCCAGAGAATATTCCTATATCGAATATACCTATACCCCCTCCCGTTAACGGGGGAGGTATTTTTTCCCGTCAAGTATTTTATGAACGGCTCCTAAGGTCAAGGTCACGTAGAGAGCAATGCATGCATTTACGTTACGTATGTAAATATTACTTTTATAAGTACAAATGTCATTTATGTGTGCAATTGGCCTTGAGAAACGAACACCGTTGACTATTTAGTGAGTCCCCAACATCGTTTGTTATGCACATTTTCACGCTCCGAAAATACTGAATGTCATCGCTCTATATCGGACGACTTTTTTACAACTAATGTGACAGTCTGGACCAGGCTAATTATTCCCAGGTTTATTTTAATAGACCAAATTTTCACGGCAATTACCTCTGCCGTTCGAGCATTACAGGTGTGATATTACGTTAAGATTACTTTCGTAAGTACAAGTGACAACTATGTGTGTAATTGGCCTTGAGAATAGTTAGTCCCCAAAATCGTTTGTTATGCACATTTTCACGCTCCAAAAATTCTGAAGGTCATTGTCAGGCTTTACGTCGGACGATTTTTTAACGACTAATGTGACAATCGGGGCAGGCCAATTATTCCCATCCCCATTTAAATAGACCAAATTTTATGCACATTTTCACGCTTCGAAAATACTGAAGATCATCGCTCTATATCGGACGACTTTTTTTACGACCAATGTGACACTCGGGACTGCTAATTATTCCCAGGTTTAAGTTATTCCCAAATTTTCACGGTGAGTTATACTCGTATTAAATAAGGTAATTTTTAAAAAGTTTAACTGGTGGATAGGCAGCACCGCATTACTTAATCTAAATGTCGCTAAATTGTAATGTTTCGGTGAAGTGGTAAACGGTGAGTAATACTCGTATTGAACAAGGTAATTTTATAAAACAAAGTTTACCTGGTGGGTAGGCAGCACCGCATTACCTAATCTACTTGTCGCTAAATTGTAGTGTTCCGATGGGGTGGTAATGTATGGCTCCGTAATTTCCAGTACAACACCTAAGGCTCCAGGAGTGGCAAACGCTACATTGAAATCTCTGATTTCATGTAGATATTGATAGGCTACAGTATTCCCTTACCATCTATGTAAACTGTATGCTTGTTCGTTTCATTAAAAAACAAAGTCACCACCATTTCTTATGCTCAGCCATTTAGAATACCCTTAAATAGGTCTGTATATCATCCTTTTGCCGTTAGTTTGATAGGACCTTAAACTAATTTCAAAAAGTAGTACTTAAAGAGTACTGAACCAATTTACCGACTGACAAAGTTTGTAATTAAAAGGTCTCTAAAAGTCCAATGAGACTAATAGACGGTTTTTTTTATTTGAAATTGACGTAATTTACATTCTAAAATGTTTTGGTCGTGAGATGTATACAGGTAATAACATTTGTTTTAATAGTACAAATTACAACCATGTGTATAATTGGCCTTGAGTAACGAACTCTAATCATATTTAATTAGTCACTAACATTGCTATGAACATTTACTCGCTCCAAAATTAAGGACGGTCATTGCTCTAACTCAAATGATATATAAAGTAATGTAAAACTTGAAACCGATGCAAAAATCATGTTGCTAATATTGCTCCTAAGAATATTTTTAAATTTCTGTTATCTTTGAAGAACCCCACAACATATTTGAATTTTTATTTACGCATTACCTTATAGTAAAGTGTCAAGCGGCAGGAGCCCGCCGGCGGAGTGCTAAACTAAACATTTGTCTTGACTTATGAACCCCATAGATTCTATGGGACAAATGTTCATATTCTATGGCATAGAATATGAGCATTTGTATTGGCCGTTAGGTCGATATAAGTCGTTAATAAGAAAGAAGTCTTAAAAAATACTGAACCAAATTACGGGCGTACTAAAAAGGCTATACACGACACGGTATTCAGGGTCCGGCAGAAAGGGTGGGCGTGGCCTCGCGCCGGGTTGCCGCTTATTACACAATCCGGTCGACAGCGCCCTAACTCAATCACAGTGCAAATATACGGGCCGCTCCGGTCGCCCTAATTAGGGTCCTAACTTCCTAAATGATATTACACTACCCTGACCCTTGCTATCGTACCATGAATACCGTGCCGTGTAATAAGTCCTAAAGTCTTGCAAGCCTACAGGTTCATATCGTATAATTTAGAGACAACACGATTTACGCCCGACCAAAAATTTATTATTTCAATAGTACACATTACGTGATCACAACTATGTGTGCAATTGGCCTTGAGTAACGAACTCTAATCAGTTGTTACTAACTAAATGTTAGTCACCAACACAGTTCGTTACGAACATTTTCTACCTTCAATATCAACCGGTCATTGCTCTTTCTCATATGACCTACGTTTTACAACTAATCCAAAAGTTGTAAAACTCGTACTAATTTAATTGTTCATGACTTCACGCCTGTATTTTCTAGAAAGTATAGGTAAGGTTACGTTCAAACATCCACGACCTTGGTATTTACAATATGAACCAACAATCGGAGGCGCCATTTGATATACCAACATCGGGCATGTTATCTTAATCGTTTGATGCATTAACGTACCTACCTACCATGGTAATTTTTTTCAAGCTATTTCACAACCATACAGTCTCACACACACACACACACACACACACACACACACACACACACACACACACACACACACACACACACACACACACACACACACACACACACACACACACGAGCGCGCGCGCGCATGCAAACAACAGCGGTTTGCGTGTGTGTGTATGTTATCGCTTTGTTCCATTTGTACTAAGTGCGTAAGTTTTGTGTTTTTATGTAATTTTGGTACGTAGGTATACTGACAAAACTTCATACTTCACTTCGCATTCACCCTATCTATCAACAAAAAGTCCCGCATGCTATTTTCAGAAAGTTGGCCGCCTCATCTTAATGTAGGTTTCCATTAGGAAGTTTTATCATTGGGAAAATTCTGACATAACTTATTTACCGAGCCAAGAATCGAACCCGGATATTCCGGCCAACAATAAATGTTCTGTCACCACACTCACCACTAAGAAACTGGAACAGTTATTGGAAATTTGACGACCCGGTTAGTCCAGCGGTGTGAGATGACCGTTTGATTCGAAGGGTCGCGGGTTCGATCCCCGCACCGGAACAAATATTTGTATGGCCTACATATATTTGTTTCGGGTCTGGGGGTTTGTGTGTGTGTTGTATGTGTACAACGGCACCCACAACACAGGTTTATACCTACTGTGGGGCGGTGAGTGTAAGCGTAAAAAAAATATATATATACAATTTAATTGAACAAATAATCAAACTGTGTACGTCATCATATCAGCCGAAAGATGTCTACTGCTGGACCAAAGCCCCACATAAGGGATATACGCCATAATCGCCACGCTTGGCATGCGGATTGGCTATCGCAGCATTCGCAGCGGCGGTAGTTTTGTCGCAGGCTTTTTTTACTAGTGGTAGTGCTCCAGTGACGGAACTCGCGGGCGTAGGTACCACCGCATTACCAAATATACTTGCCGCTAAATGACAGTGTTCAGCACTGTTCCGGTCAGGTGGTAATGTACGGCCCTTTAATTTCCGGCACAGAGGCATAACACCTTAGGCCTCAGGAGTGGTAACGCACCTGAATTTTGACCTTGGTCTTTGTGTCTATAGGCTGCAGTCATCACTTAACATCAATGTGAACTGCATACATAAAAAAACGCTGCTACCTATCTTGCGTTATAGCACTTACTACCGTCACCCCTTTGGATTGATCTAACCGCTATTTTTCGGTTGACTGACTGTACTAGTAGAAATAAACTCAAACTCAAAAATTAATTTAATCACTTGGAAATAATAGTATTTGCTTGTGAAAGGTCAAATTACAAATATAAAATTAAATCGAATAACAACTGATACGTTGATTAATATGTCAAAGTAAACAAAATAAAATAAATAATAGTCCAAAAATACTTAATGATATACTTTCTTTTACAAACGGCAAGATAAGACTAAACAAAAAAATTTGGGACATTCTTTGTCATTCACTGGCAGAGTTCCAAAGCCCACATTTCTGAGAAAAAACCTGCCAAAACAAAACTCAGTAGGGTCTTTTCAAATAATACTCTCTTCCAGTAGAAGAAAATTCTGCCGCTAGTGGTGGGGTCGTCACGCCCCGACGCGTAGTGCGTAGACTGGTAGATTGTGTGCGTAGTTAATTTAATTTTAATCAGTAGTTAGGTCAGTTGTGTAGGACTAAAGAGTTCAGGTGGGGCTTGATGGCAATAAAAGCAGATTGGTTTTAGATATGCGAATATTTCTTCGAGTGTGAATTATTTCGTTCCTAAAATACCGGCGGTCAAAGACGTCATAAGAAATTAACTGAGCCATGGGGCGGCGCGGCGATCCGAGACGATCGCAGAGAGATCGGTTGCAGGAGTGACAGCTCAGATAGGAGTACCAGACTCTAAGATACTACTGGGATTTTCCTTTAACAGAAAAAACCCAATAACAGCTTTTCTCGACTTCAGGATCGAGTGCGGACAATCTGTCATGTTGCGGCAATAGAATAATATGCGTATGTTGTGTGCGTTGCAGGATGATGATTGTAATAAAACTAATATATCTCACTGGCGGTGCTGTATATTAGCTATGTATAGGCGGGCGGTTACACTGTGTTCACTGTGACAATGTTCGGGTAGCGACTCTGAGCGACTGTGGTTACAAGTGTTTCTTTTGCGTAACTAAAAGCTAAAAAGGATTCAGCGTCGCGATTTCGATCACTAGACCAACGAAGCAGTAAATAGTAGTAGAGGTCACTTGACAGCTGCACTGGTTGAAGAGAACATTTATATCTTCTGTCGGTCTATGTCTTAAAATGTCTTTGCCAGCGGTCATCGCTCTATCTCGGTCGACCTCCGTTTTACAGCTGAAATGAGTTTGTTTACAGAATTTTGTGTTTCACAAACGTTTTGCGTGTTACCGATAAATTATATTGCTTATTATTCTGGATTTAAATGACTTAATTCAAGTAGGTAAGGAAATATTTTACGTGTTTACTTTAATTAATTAGTACCTGTTAACATCCTACTAATGCTATAAATGCGAAAGTTTGTGAGTATGGACTTACTCTTTCACGAAAAAAACACTGGACGGATTTGGATGAAACTTTACAGGCTACAATTTAGGTATAATGATTAAAGTACAGGCAGACGAAGTCGTGGGTAATACCTGGTTAATATAATAATATCAAATATATTACAGAATTAGACGTAAAAAAAAAATGGTGAAAAGCCAGTGTGATTACCGGTTTTTCGTAGTTTTCAACGTATTTCTTCCACATTTTTGGTAATTAGGTTTTTTTTTTCCTGTGTAACAAGCGATGAGTTTAATTTCGTGAGTTTTGAGAATTAAAACTTAACATGGACAAATTTGTTTTGATTGGATATTTAAACATACGCAACAATGTTATTCTTTTAAAATTACGGAATGAATGCATATAATAAATATTGCTTAGACGCACTGTACCGCAGACACCTAAGTATTAACATTCAGTATAAATTTATTATTGTAGACACATTAAATTATTTTTTCTGAAATGTTATTGGTAATGAACAATGACTAATTTAAAATTGTTTAACCTGCTTGACATCCATCATGAGTTGAAGGTCGCGCGAGCGAAGCACGCGGCGTGGAAGCAGCACCGGGGCTGGCCCCCTCTGCTGCGGCTTCTTCTGGCCTGCCACGCAGGTCGGCGTTGGGTGCACTGGGATTCAAGGGCTTTGGTGGAGGAGGCACGCATCGTCAGTCGAGAGAGGTTGGGGGCTTTATTTATATATATTTTTATTTTAATTGTTTTTTTTTTGGCTTAACATCCGTGAAACACAGGGTCCCAGATGAAAATGTCAAGTCGATTGATGCTATCGACTTGATATGAAGCTGATCTGGGCTCCCATTTGGATCAGCCGTGAGACTTAATCTCTTTTTTTTATTCTTATCGTTTTTATTTCTTGTATAATTGTACCTATGTATCTAATCTTCTGGAAATTTCCCTTCGACATGTCTCTGTGCTGTCCAAATAAATGTTTTCTTTATTTCTTTGTTTCTAACATACAAGAGAACTTATTCCGTCTTTATGTTATGTTACAAAACAAAATACCGCTATCACATTTTACAACTTTAAAAATAGAATCAAGTAACCGAAACCTGAAGCGCGCATGGCCCAGCGGCTGGTGTAGATCGTTAACGATCTACTCGGTTAAGCACTACGGGCGCGGTCGGGTAGTACGATGGGTGACCGCTAGTGGCAAATTAAATGCGCGTTTCCGTGCTTCGGAGGGCACGTTAAGCCGTCGGTCCCGGTTGCTATCGATGGATAGCAGTCGCTAAACCTTGTCGGAGGCCTTATGGCCCGGTTGCTATCGATGGATAGCAGTCGTTAAACCTTGTCGGAGGCCTTATGGGCGGTTTGAAAACATCCGACAGCGGGTTGGCCACTAACCCACCCACCTCCACCAATCCGCATTGGAGCAGCGTGGTGGAGTAAGATCAGGCATGGATCTTGGACCCCCAAAAAAAAAAAAAAAAAAAGGCGAGAGACTCGTGCCCAGCAGTGGGACGTATAATGGGTTGTCATTACTAAAACCGAAACCTACAATACTACTTATATCCAAGAACCCGGTCATCTCATACCATATGTTGGCCAAACAAATGATGTTAATAACCGTGTAATATATTTAATGATAAACCAGATAAAAGCTCAACCAAGCGTCATTTTAATGGGCAACATGAATAAATCACGGCCGATAAGAACGCTGTTTGATCATATTTCATCAGAGTAACCTGATTACAATATAAAGCTGGTCTTCCACTTGCGTATTTTTAATCGACTTCAAAAAAGGAGGTTCTTAATTCGTCCGGATCTTTTTTTTTATGTATGTTCCGCACCGACTTCAAGCCTATGCGATGGTAGGTTCGTAGCCCATATTAAAGTAATTGTCTTATTATAATTAAAAGGTTAAGTGTTTATTTCCTAAAATAAAATTATCTAATTGAGTTTATTTTTCGCTTTTTAGTGTTTTTAGGCTATTCAGTTTTAATTTTTTTTTGAAGGCGTTTTTTAAATATTTTTATTTTATATTAGGAAGGTCAAACAAACATGCAGCTCATATTGATGTTAAGTGTTGACTGCAGCCTATATACATCTTGGTGTCATGTAGATGTTTATAGGCAGTATTACTTGTTTTCCACTTGTTGTTGACATAAAAAATATAACAAAGTGTAAACCAGGCTTAAGAGTAAGACAATTAAAATGAGTTCGGTTTTCCATAATATATATCCAGCATAATTCAGACTTTTACAGATGCGGAAACCGTGGACGGACGGAGGGACGGAGGAACAGACAGACGGACGGACGGACGGATGGATGGACGAATTGATACGCGGATGGACGGATTGATGGAAGACGGACACGCCTTTCTTAATGTCTATGTTATAATCATTTGAGATTTCCGGACAATAAAGCCAAACCTTACATTTTCCAGTAAACAAATTTACCATATTAATTTTAGGACACACGAAAAATACGTCAATTACGAGTAAAAAAATGCACCAAATCTATATAGGTTTGGTGCATACGGTTTCTGTGGCTCTTACCACTTCATCCTACACTTCCTTTGACAGTTTTATTAGTGCAAATACTCTTGGGGCAATCTTGTCACGTTGTATAAACATGCACCGCATTAAAATCATAAGTTCATTTAAGACGATAATACACGCAGACACTTGGATCGTTCGCGTCGTTTCGCATTATCGAGTGTCAAACGAGTGGCACCTATTGAATATTAAAGATAATCGATGTATGTTATAGAAATTCTACTGGTGGTAGAGCTCCAGTGACAGAGCTCGCGGGCGTAGGCACCACCGCATTACCTAATATACTTGCCGCTAAATGGTAGTAGAAATGGAAAATATTTTTATTTCGAATAGATCTTTACAGACACTTTCAAAACGTCAAGAAATCATTAAATACCTAAAGTGAATAACCATTACATATAGTAAAAGCAAAATCAAACATATATTAATAGTCATTTAAAATTAGAATTTAAAGTAAGTACTTAAAGGTAACATAATAATCACATTTTTTTTCAATTCCTTCAAAGATGATAAATCACCTAGCAGAGTTCCAAGTGCAGTCACTACTGAGAAGAACTACGCTACCCAACAAACTCAGTAAGAGCTCTTTTAAAAGAGAGCTTAAATCTAGTACAGATTATCGTGAAAAATCAAATAATGTTTACGTCCATAGCATAGCTGCAAATAAACTGCTATCTACTAAATGAGAATGTCGCTGCTGCAAATCAGAACAGACCAGCCCCACCAACAGCACCCGTTCACGAGTATGACGCATGTGACAGGCATTGCCCTCCTCGACCATTTTAGAGGGAAGGGAAGAACCCGCCACACGTTGCCGCAAAGGCATGAGTCAAGTGTTTAGCTCTATCGTGTTCCGGTTAGATGGTAATGTATGGCCCCGTAATAACTAGACGGCAGCTGTCAACGCGTCGACGCGATGACGGTTGCAAAAATCTATAACCTTTTTTATATCACGAACTTTTCTAGATCACATCAAGAAAGAAAGTTTTTTGTTAAAAGTAAGTTGGTTCTGTCTGCCCCTTCACGAAATACAAGCGTGAAGTTAAGTAAAAAAAAGTATAGTGGTAGAGCTTCAATGAGGATGGCACTGAGATCTGGAATTTTATGGGACAATCCCCAAAAATCTCTTTCTCTTCCACCCGAGGTTCGAGTTCAGGTCCTGAGAGTAGCAGAAATGGCATTTTTGCAAATTCAAATAATCTATGTTAATAGCGCATAACAATAAACAATATGTAAAGTAACCCACTTGTATTTTATCAGTGGAAAATATGTATTGAGAACAGATTGAATAAATACGACGCGATAACAGCAGCGTGCATGAAATGTTTACTTTGATTAAAAACTTTGAACTAAAAACAACCGAGGCAAACTCGATTGGTTCTGCATTCATGTATAAAAGGAAGAATTGATATAACTATTTTATTTGCAACTTACGTTTTCCCGCGACTATGTACGCGCATTATTCCTGTTCCCGTAAAAAATCGGGAAATCCTGTCTTAGTGCTGGCCTACACTCCCCAAACTACATACCACACAAAGGAGATATTCCAAATTGGGCTGGGTCGTGTACACTTATAAAACTATATATATAAAAATATATATATCATTTTATCCGTAATAGGGCGACCAGAGCGAGGTGCATTTTTGACATCAAAATTTCCGGGTTGAAAACGCTTAAACCAAATTTGTGCTACTCTCACAGACACTGCACCTTAAACATTGCAAATTTTTTTCGCGGCTTGCGTTGCATTTTTACCTTTTTTGTAGTAAAATTTTAAAATATATCGAATTTCTTCATTAGATTCACTCATCTTGACAGTTAAAATTTTAAAGAACATAATTCCAAATTCAAGTTAGGCAAATGTGTGATTTTCATTAAAACAAATGAAAACAAAACAAAATTGAAACAAATGAAAATTTTAAATTTCAATGATACCAAAACCAGCCAGATACAAATACTACAGCCAAAGAGATTTTATTACAAGTTCATACATACTATAATGCGAAAAGACTTTTTCCCCAACCTATTATATTTTGGAAATTTACTTCGTCTATGCTTTGGATGGTAAATAGATAAAAATAATATCAGTTGTATCTTTCTAGGGCATTCACGTTTTAACAATGACCAGAGGCCAAAATGCAGATGCGTTGCTACTCCTGAGGCCTAAGGTGTTATGCCTCTGTGCCGGAAATTAAAGGGCCGTACATTACCACCTGACCGGAACACGATGGAGCTGAACACTACCATTTAGCGGCAAGTATATTAGGTAATGCGGTGGTGCCTACGTCCGCGAGCTCCGTCACTAGAGTTCTACCACCAGTATTAGTTTTTCAATACTGGAAATATGGATATTGGGATAATTTTTCCACAGAAACATCTCAAGAAAATATACTCTTTACATAGATTCTATATTTAATTCGTTTAATTGTGTATCTTACAAAAAGATCTGAATGTTTTAGTTTAATAACCTTTTCGTTTTTTAAATCGGTTACTAACTGATTAATCAGCAAACTATGCGTATACTTATACATACAAAGCAGAGATAATACCTGTAACTAAGAACATACTATTTGAACAAGTGTTATATTAAACACAGCAACAGTGTATGATTTTTTGCATAAACGGCACATTGTTTTTGCTGGTGAAAGACATTTGTCACAGTCACGCACTGTCACATGAAGAAACTCAGATTCTCTGAAAAAAGTTTCTTTTTTAGGGTTCCGTAGTAAACAAGGAACCCTTATAGTTTCGCCATGTCCGTCTGTCTGTCTGTCTGTCTGTCCGTCCGCGGTTTAGCGCAAAAACTACTGGTACTAGACTTGAAATTTGGCACAAGTATACACCTTAATCACGTCGACAAAGTGGTAGAATAAAAACATGAAAAAAAAACATATTTAGGGTAACCTCCCCTACTTGAAACGCGCGTTTTTTTTCTCATTTTCCATATAGTGTGGGGCATTGTTGGATAGGTCTATCAAAAATATTATAGATGTTCGAACATCATTTTTCGAAGCTTTAAAGTGCAAATTTTTGTTAGAGTCAAGTGTCTCCCCCCCCTTATCAACTAATCGGTTGTGGTTAGAAATTAAAACGTTACGGCAAAAGTAGCCATATATAATGAAATTAAAAGGAAAACTATCACACTTAAGTTGATAGTTAGATAAGTTGTTTTTGAGTATCAGTCGACCAAATGTATTTTACTCGAAAATTTCGAACAACTCCATAGAAAATATTTTTTTTTTCATTACCTCTTTTACTCTATAGCTACGGAACCCTACACTGCACGTGGCCCGACACGCGCTTGACGGGTTTTTAAAAGTTGCTTTTTCCATTTTTCAGGCTACATCCACATTACGTTCGGTGCGTAAGATTGTTTGAGTGACAAGATACGATAAAGATTCACATGA
Source organism: Macrosoma leucophasiata (assembly GCA_036365455.1). Taxonomy (NCBI): domain Eukaryota; kingdom Metazoa; phylum Arthropoda; class Insecta; order Lepidoptera; family Hedylidae; genus Macrosoma; species Macrosoma leucophasiata. Next base: position 19,049,486 of record JAWQUS010000017.1, on the reverse strand, counting down.
TATTTATCCTTGTTCGGATGGTTAACACCTGGCTGTGTTGTGTGGTCGATGGTTAATACGAAGTACGGATATGTCAATACGAAATCCTCGGTTCAAACCGGCTTACCTGATTGGTAGTGAGGTCCCACTGGTCAGCAACGAAGGAATGCCTGCTGTACAGGAACACGGGCACCTGGTGATCCTTCACCGGCTGGGGGTCGCTGTTCACCCTCACAACTGTCAGGTGTGTCGTGGTTGTGCCCACTGCGGACAAGAAAAAATATTATACTAAGCCCGTATTAGAAAAGAGATATCAGTTTTTGAGACGATCTTAAGATCACGTTTTTCTGTACCATTTTTTAGATACCACACCATCTTTAGGGTAAATATTCTGGCGAGTCAGTGTCGATAGAAGAATAACGTACGTAACTTCACGCCTGTAATCCCCGAAGGGGTAGGCAGAGGTAAATGCATGCATTCAAGCATACATGCAAACACCCACGATTCGCCGGTTACGTTTTTGGCCCATGTAACAGGTGGCGAGCCTGTTGACATCTCCGGGCACATTACCAAACTTCAAGGTACTGGGAAATTTCCAGAAAATGGAGAAATCCCAATAGAACCAGAGATAATGGACTTTTCACCATCATCTCTGATAACCCCCTACCCGGGAATCGAACCCAGGACCTCAGCGTAGTAGTAGTGGCCTGCTACCACTAGGCTACCGAGGCAGTTCTTGTCTATAGAAGAATATATGGTCGTCAGTACATAAGTAAACAGAATGATACCTACTGACGACCCGGTAAGTTCAGCGGTGTGAGAATTTTGAATACAACAACAAACATTGCAACCGTTCCATATTTATGTGTATAAAAGTGATCAAAGGGCACTTAACACTTTTGTAGGGAGTCTGGAATATTGCTTAGGTGGAAAATTGCTAAGGTAAAGCCGGTGCCTAAAAAGTCCAACCCTGGAGATGTCGCGGACTTAAGGCCAATTAGTATCTTGCCTTGTCTATCGAAAGTAATTGAGAAAGTGGTTTACCAGCAGATGTCGGATTATATCGAAAAAAAAACTCCTTACTTCCGTCTCTTCAATCAGGGTTTAGAAAGAGACGGGGCACAGCTACCGCACTTATGGACGTCAACGATAACATACTTACAGCACAAGATAGGGGCATGTGCACAATACTCATACTGCTTGATTTCTCTCGCGCCTTCGACTCCATAAACACGGCCTTACTATTGTCGAAGTTTTCATATTACGGTTTTGACCATAAAACTGTTTTATGGTTTGAAAGCTACCTTAATTATCGTAAACAATTTGTGGAACTTAATTTAAGCGACGGTACTGCCGTATCTTCAAAGTTATTCCTGCTTACCAGAGGAGTTCCCCAAGGATCGAATTTAAGTCCCTCCATGTTTGCTCTGTATTGCGCGGATATAATTAAACATATAAGGCACTGTAAATATCATATTTACGCCGATGACGTTCAGATATATATATCTTTTGAGCCTGTTGATTATAACCAAGCCATCAAGAGCCTAAATGAAGACCTTAGCGGTCTTGTTGCTTGGTCAGAGAAGAATTGTTTAGTATTGAATCCGAATAAAACGAAATGTATGGTATTTGGCACAAAAAAAAATTTACAATAACTTCCAAACCCAATAAATTTGACCTTGATGGGAAAGCCCATTGAACAAGTTAATATGGCTCGCAACCTGGGTATTAATATAGACACAGCATTAAGATTTGAAAAACATATTAGTGAAACGGTGCGCAACTGTTTCTATCGGTTAAAAATACTGTACAAAATACGATCTTACCTCTCCGAGGCATTACGCGTGCAACTAGTCGAGGCTCTTGTCTTATCCAAACTCAACTATGGAGACACGGTATATGGTCCTCGACTATTATCTAGAACCGAAAAGCTTGTTCAGAGAGTCCAAAATGCCTGCGCGCGCTTCTGTTTTACGATACCCCCAGAAGTCATGTGACGCCTTTTTTAAACCAACACTCAATGCTTAGAATGAAATCTCGTCGTAAACTGCACATGGCATGTATGCTTTTCGGACTTATAAAATATAAGGAACCAATATATTTATATGACAAGCTAAGCTGGCTATATAGTACACGCGAATGTGTAAGTAGGCAGGGTCCCCCTGTACTTTCAATTCAACTGCACAGATCTGTATCTTTCACAGGTACGTTTCGATACGCTTCTTCAAAAATTTGGAACAACATCCCGCCTCCAATACGTAAACTACCTTCTATTTACTCTTTCCGAAAACAGCTCCGCCTATTTCTTTTAGATTCACAACAAAAAAAATGGTAATATTAATATGAATGACTCAATTGTTTGATTTTTGTGAACAAATAATAATGCACTTAGATGAATTTAATTATAGATTATAGGTTCTCGTATGTATAGTGTTAATTAAATAAATTATGTAATGATTGTGTATATCGTAAATAATATATATTTATTGTGTACGTTAGCGTATTTATTTGTTTATTATTATACAAATATCAAAACTTATTTATTTATTTTTTTATTTCTTTTTTATGTATTTATCAAATATTTTTTAAAATTCATGTCGTTTCGATGGATGGATATTTTCACGGATATGCACAGTAACAATTATTTAAAAATCTGTTATGCTTCATGTAACTATTCCTCCAACAGCCATGGATGTGGAGGACCATTTTTTTTAAATTTAATTAAACATGTTGTACCTAAGTTAAAATGTAGGTACTTACCTACCTTTGTAATGTTTCAAGGCTGTAGCAAATCAAGCAGTTTCAGTTTCCAGAATACCTACTTTCCGTCATCTTAAAAAAAAACAATTTTGTCGTCACCTATCATGCATAAACAAATCAAAAGAATAAAGTCCAATTCAGACCTGAGCGTTATCCGCTGCTGACTACGGTAGCAAAACCGCATGGAGACGCTGTTCACACCTAAGCGGAAAGTTTCGCTACCGGTACGGGTAGCGAGCGAAACTTGCTTTATTTTTGCTCTATTTCTGCGTTGCGAGCGGTCGAATCTTGGATAATTCAAAAACTTATTTTTTTATGTACATAAAAATGGTGGGCTATTGTGCTATGTATGACTCTATGGTGATAGAACTTTAATGAACGAGCTCGATGGCGTGAACACCTCCTTATCACCTACTTTACCTACCAGTGAATGATAATCTCCATGTCGACCGTTATTATATTCTGGTAAGGTGGTAATATACAGTGGTATAGCTTTGGTGGCCAAGCTCCAGGGCAAGCGAGCACCACCAAATTTCCCAATTTACATTTAATTAATGGTACCTACTGTAAGCGATAATAGTAGTTACGTAAGTAGAAAAATGGTAGGTATCACCTACCATTACAAATCGAAGACGGCGGACATAATTATTTTTCGAAAATATGATATGGATTTCAATTTCACGGTTTCTTGGGGTACAGATTTTTCAAATCCAAGATGGCGGACAGATTTTTTTGGATCTTAATTTATAATGAGTAATAGTTTCTTGGAGTGGAGTACGAAAATGGCATCCATTTGCGAAACGGATGCCATTTTCGCAATCAGCACCTAAAGAAACCTCGAAATTGACACCCATATCACAGTTTGGAAAATAATTATGTCCGCCATCTTGGATCTGAAAAATGATGTCAGTTTCGTAATGAGCACTCCAAGAAACCTAGAAATTGATACCCATACCACTTTTTCGAAAAACAATTGTGCCCATGACGTCAAATCCTTATCATATTTCGATATGAAAAATCTGTCCACCATCTTGGATCTGAAAACAGGTGTCATGTTCGAAATCAGCATTCCAAGAAATCATGAATTTGATACCTCTTTTTCGAAAAACAATTGTGTTCGCCATTTTGGTTTTATTTCAATTACTATTATTATTTTATTCCAACTACTATTTTTATTTCACTATTTTACTAGTTTTATTTCAACTAATTCTTATTTTACTATGGTCTAGCGGAACTTGTTTCGCCGGATAGGCGGAACTTGTTTCGCCGAACAATGCCGCTTACCGATACAATACCGCTGTACCAACTCCTGCATCCCGCTCCCCGAGTCGATAGCGAATATTTTCAAGGCTAATATGTATATATTAACTTTCCTCGCTAGTTCATCTGCGGGGACTTCAGGTATAAATACAGTAATACACTCTTGAAACACCTTTAGTCCCATTAGTTTAATTCATTAGTTCGATCGTTGAACTGGTGAGATTTTTTTTTCTCATTCGTTCTACTGTCAGCAAAAAAACCTCCTCTACCTCTGAACACATCTGTAAACTATATATACTCTACCTGTGAACAAAATTTGATCGAAATCCGTTCAGCCGCTTTAGCATGACTGACCAACAACAAACAAACATCCATACTTTCACATTTATAATAGTAATTAAGATTGAAAAATATCTGTAAGATTAAAAAATAGGTACCTACTTACTTACTCATATAATTTTGGTAAGTAGCAATGTAGGTAAAGTACACGTAGGTATAGCAAGTATAAAGAGTAATCAACTATATACATGTATTCCTTCAGTTAATTTGTGTTTCTTTTTCTACGTCAACGATCCGTGTCTCAATGTCAATATTGTCAATGTATTTATATTCTTTGACAACAACATAAAACCAACTCGCGCAAAAACATAGGAAATGGGCACTTTTTAGTAAAATATTCAGTCCGTAAACACTCGTGTTGTATAGTAATATATATTTTTTGTTAGGTTTTACTCATAACTTCGCAGTAACATCCCAAAATACATAAGTTTATATGCCGACAGCACGCTGTACATCCTCCCGTCACAAAGGGCAGTGGCCGATTAGCCAACTGACGTTGACTGAGATTACAGTATGGCGGGACGAAGAAGCTCGCGCTCATGCACCGAAATTTCGACATTTTATTAATTTTCAGTAATAAAAAACACCAAAAAAAATAAAACTCTTAAGTGAAACTGTAAAGAATTTAAAGCCTTTTCTTTTGCAATAAAAACGAAGCAAAAAGATTGTGCCGTTTTGGAGAACTTTTGAAATTTGCTTTTTATGACAAAAATAGGTGCATTTTGAAATGGTTTTTTCTAAAAGGGGGTTACCAAATATAACATTCTGTTCAAGTCAAAATATTAATTGAATCCTTGCCTGTCATCGTGTATTTCTATATTGCGGATTCAATAACAGTTTTTTCTAGAATTTGACTTAAATCATGTACGGCAATTTAGGTATTTCATCTATCTTAAGGCCTGAATTTATCTTTGAACGTAAAAAAACAGATTTAACTAACTCCATAATGTGAGAGGACGAAAAAAAATAATTAGCCAACCTCAAAAATAATCTACAGCGCGATAAGTTGATAATACTATCGACAGAGATAATGGACCAGACCAGCACATAATTTGTCCAATATTATGATAGACGTGATTCACTGTTGCTAAGGGAATATAAGTTGTCAAAGAAAAAGAACGGAGAGGAAAATTGAAAACGTAGAAAATCTACTAAAAGGGTACAAACGTCGTTATCTGATTCTATTGTGCTCCAATTTTGTCTGTGAAATATCATAATAAAATTGATACAATTCTTTTGAGTATCTACCATTTAATGTTGTCCATGTTTTTTTTTATGTAAAGGAAGTGGCAAACAAGCATGCAGTTCACATTGATGTTAAGTGATGACTGCAGCCTATAGACACCCACACAAAGACCGAGGTCAAAATGCAGATGTGTTACCACTCCTGAGGCCTAAGGTGTTATGCCTCTGTGCCGGAAATTACAGGGCCGTACATTACCACATGTAACAAATTAGATTAGATTTTGACGGAAGACTTTTGGTCAACAAATTTCTCAAATAATAATAATAATTCAATCCATTATACGTCCCACTGCTAGGCACGAGTCTCTCCCCTTTTTGAGGGGAGGCCTGGAGCTTACTCCACCACGCTGCTCCAATGCGGATTGGTGGAGGTGGGTGGGTTAGTGGCCAACCCGCTATCGGATGTTTTCACACCGCCCATAAGGCCTCCAACAAGGTTTAACGACTGCTATCTATCGATAGCAACCGGAACGACGGCTTAACGTGTCCTCCGAAGCATGGAAGCGCGCATTTAATTCGCCACTAGCGGTCACCCATCACACTACCCGACCGCGCCCGTAGTGCTTAACCGAGTAGATCGCTTACGATCTACACTAGCCGTGGGGCCATGCGCGCTTCGCATTTTCTAAAAATAGTTCGGTTTTTCTTGTCCTGTACTTTTCATAACTATTATGTATGTAACGTAGATTCCTCGTAAGGAAACTCGTACGTACACGGTCCCGACTTCGTAGCAAAATGCTACGTAGCGTAGCCTAGTCACTCGTTCTCACGTATCGTTTATTCTGCAGATTTATGTTGCATAGAGTTCATTGGTCTTTAGAGGCGGCCAGATTTATTTTTTTACCTCGATGTCGTAGAACAAAATTTAATAATGTTGTTTTTCCAATATGAAAATGATTAATCTTGAGGGCGTTAGGTCGTTTTTTTTATCATAAAGTCGTAGAACAAATGATGTTGTGTTTAGAACGCGAAAATTATGATTTATGAGGGCGTTCGGCTGTCTGATTTTTATTAGCTCGAAAGTCGTAAATAGGTTTACATAGGAGAGGGAAGGTAACATTGCACCCGCGCGAAGCCGGGGCGGGCCGCTAGTCTAATATATTTTTCAGCTCAAAGTCATAGAATTCGAAATAATGTTATTTTTACTATGTTAAAAAATTACTTCATAACAACGTCGAAGTTGGAGACAAGACATGATAAACAAAACTTGGCCTGTACATAATCTTTGTAAATAACCAAGACCAAGTTTTTCTAATCATGTCTTGTCTCTTACCTTCGAAAAATTATCGATTGCATCCCACCCCAAGTGAGTAATGTACTTTGGTTTATCAATATCACCATCAGCTTGTGTACTTCAGGTCAAGTTTCACCACGCCAATCCAATGCGGATTCAATTAAATCCTACCTTCTCCAAAATAAGAGCTCAATATCAGAATCAAATCCTTCCGGCTTATATCTTGTAGGTAAGGAACATAAAATTAAGACGATCGAAGTGTGATTCTATACGTAGTATTATTACATATTCCCTGACCTGATAGTAAATAAATTAGCAGATAATGGCACGCCGGCGTATCTCAACCTTATCGTTGGCATTTGCACCGGCAATCACTATGCGAGGGTAAAAGCCACTCGATTCAGGCACTGGTTGATAATGTATATTATAGGGTTATAAATGACATCAACATTAATATTTTAATGTGGATGTCATTGACAATCTTAAAGCAACACGGGCCACCGGCCGGCGGGAGAATGGGAGTAGCCGTAGCGTTTATTACCGATGCAAAACAGTGTGTCATTTTTTGCTTCAGGAAATTTGTGTGACACATAAACACACAACAAAAATCGTCTATTACTACGAAACTCACACCTTGACAAAACACATAAACAGTTTCACGCACACATTTAAACATCTCGGCCCACTTGGGCTTGTACGTTAACAGAGGGAAAGCATATGGCTACTCCCCTCCGATCCGCCGTAGCCGGTGGCCCGTGTTCCTCTATGGGCTGCAGTCATAATTTAACGTCAATATGAGCGGCATGCTTATTTGCCACCTACCTTACAATAAATAAAAAACTTCAGCCTAGACATCTTAACAAAACCGAAGGTCAATATGGCTGCCACATGCGCGTATACTGCAACCGTGGTCGTGAAGGGTACTGATCGTCAATGCCGTCTCTACCATAAGGGCACTCGGGGCCAGTGCCCAGGGCCCCCATCCTCAGAGGGCCCCGAAGGACCGACAATTTCTCTGACATAAATATTACGCACGGGTGCATTGTACGGTTGTACCTACCTGCTTTTTTCGTTGCACGAACGTCGATCATTTGATCGACGTGATAATCTAGCTTATGCCCACGGCTTCGCTCGCGTGGAATTTAGTCTTCCACATTAAGTTTCGTGACGGATTATTTTAAATATGTACCTATTTATTTAGCTACTCGTACATCATGTACCGTAATAATTTTTAAACTAATGTATTCTGCCAAATTTACTCGTTGTGAAAGACAAAGTTTATCTACATGAAATACGTAAAGCGACAAATATAGGTATTGATTTTGATTAGAGTTTGATAAAAATACTAAAATGTGCATTGTAAAATAGTATCTCATTCAATTAAATTTATTCCCAATTTTGATCATAATGGCTTCTACATAAAAGGTACCCAGCAAGACATATTGCACATCGAGGCCTACGAAAGAGACAATCAGCTAGTTTCGTATTTCCTAGGCGTTATCTCTGCTGCACACTGCCTACTAGCTACGTAAGCACTGACAGTCCAGTCAGAGAATATGTGATAATACTACGTATAGAATGGACACTTCGACGTCCCGCCCATTTTCCCCGCCTCACCCAACCACCTCCCCTCTTATGGGCGACGGTTGGTATTCTACATCGAGGTTGCGAGCGGCCTAGTTTTGATACATTTTAAATTCAATATATTATTTATTTACATGAAAATGGTAGTTGTAACGCTATTGTGTTCGATGGTAATATACGGTGATAGAGCTCCAATAAACAGCCAATAAGCCAATTAGGGTTTCTTTTATACAATGAAGGTGGCAAACAAGCATGCAGTTCACATTGATGTTACTCAAGTGATCACTGCAGTCTATAAACACCCACACAATTACTAGAGGTCAAAATGCAGACGCGTTGCCACCCCTAAGACTTTAGTTGATATGTCTCTGTGATAAGTTATTACGGGGCCGTGCATTACCATCTAACCGAACCACGGTAGCGCTGAACACTACCATTTAGCGACAGATAGATTAGGTAATGCGGTGGTCCATACGTCAATCACCACACCAGTTGTAAGTTAGGTTCTGAATTTATCCGATCTCCATCAGAATTTTTTCATTGATTAAAATTCTCACAATGGTACCCCAAGAGTTCCCTAATATGCTCGATAAAAGTCAATAATCTCATCAGATCTCAGATTAACAAAAATGAAAACTAAAAAAAAAAACACTTTTCTACAAGAAACTTTTTTCACGCGTGACCAACTCTCACATGCCCAGTTCTTAATTTAAAAAAACAAAATGGTTTGATAAAGTAATAAAAACATCATCAAATTTAATGCTACACATTTAGATTTGAGCTCATTCAGATAAAAATATAGCCTTGGAGAGCGACAAAGCGGTGAACCAACAAACTCGTAAATAAACATTGCGTACAAAATTAGTTTTTTTATGGTCTTTTAGATTGACTGCACTATCTCGTAACGAAATAATTGTTATTATATTATTTCGCATTAACACATGCTTGTGAAATATATTTTATTTTTAAAGAAAAATGGAAAGAAAAATATACTGTTACCATAAAGCAATGCAATAGATGTGAAGGAAAAATTTGGCAAATCGGGCAGGGCTTCAGTAGCTCAATTGGAAGAGCGGCTGGACTAGATTCCCAGTAGGTCGCGAGTTCGAGTCTCGCCTGAAGTCATATTTTTCGTAACGAAATGTTATTCAGGATACTTTATTAAAAGTCACTTCACGGCTGTAGTCCCCGAAGGGGTATAGAGAGCTTAGCCTGGGTTGCACCACGCCTTTTGTTAAGGTTAATGTAACATTTCACATCCTTTTCTAACTTATAGAAATCTGTTAAAGTTAGAGCAGGATGTAAAATTGTTTTAAACTTTCACGATTTGTATTCATATCTTTATATTGTAAACGGGACTTAATCGCGTACTATTTTAATCGAAGTATTTACCTCGACACTCGACGTTTCGGCCGTAATGCGACGGCCGTGGTCACGAGTAGACTGCTCACGACAGTCTCACGAAAAGTCGAGTGTCGAGGTAAATACTTCGATTAAAATAGTACGCGATTAAGTCCCGTTTACAGTATAAAAAAAGGATGTAAAATTTTACAATAACTTTAACTTTAACAAAAGTCGTGGTGCAACCCAGGCTTAGGACGAGATTCACAGACCGCACTACGACTTTACTTTCAAGCAAAGTACGCTTCGAACTGTCAACTCCCATACTGTACTGACAGTTCTAAGCATACTTTGCTCAAAGTAAAGTCGTAGTGCGGTCTGTGAATCTCACCATTAGTATCATACCGCTCCCATGTCAGCTAATTTATCAAATGGCTGTTCCAAAAAATATAGACATATTTAAAACGAGAGTAATTAAATAAATAAATCCATTTTTTTTATGCTCCGTACCTCCTCGCTATACCTGAACATGAACTTCGCAAATCGGAGAGGTCCGTGTACATAATGGACCCCTTAGTATACATACTCGTATTATATAACGGGCTGCCGGACACAATAAAGAAAAATGAAAAATTCTTTGAGAAAAACACTGATATCTCGGTAAACATAAGTACGATATTGATAAATAATAGTTATGTAATGTGTTCTTCCGTGTTTTGGCGGTAACCTTGAAAGAGGCGTGTGGTGCTCTTATTTTATTTCATTATCTTGGTCTATTTTTAAGTTATAGTAAATAAAGTTATTGGCATTTCGTTTGGTATAAGAAAAAAAAGTGCGAAAATACGTCCTTTCGGGGTGCCTCCAAAACTTCATTGTAAATGTTCGGATAAATTAACCATCGCTTTACTCGATTTACTGACTGTGACGCTGACTGACGGACTGATCAATTGACTGACTGACTCTGAGTTTTACGAATACGAAATATTGTTTTACTTGACACTGGCAATATACGTAATAGCGATGCCATAACACTAAAAAAAAACCTTCTTCAGAAAACCTTCAACATTATAAACAGGAACAAAATCCTTCGCAACTTTCCAAGATTAACGCATACATACAGACACGAGAAAATAGTGGGACTTCATAATATGTAGTGATTTATAGTGTACTAGCTGTTGTCCGCGGCCTCGTCCGCGTGGATGTCGTTTTATAAATAACTAAGTATAAGGCGGCCAACCGTCCCGGATTCTGCGGGACCGTTCCGTAATGCTGGATGTAATCCCGCTTTGCAAGAATTCATAAAATAGTCCCGCAAAACGTTGGATGCGTCCCGCATGTCCCGCATTCGATGCATTGACGTCCCTACCATGGCAATTTTTTTTCAAGCTATTTCACAACCACACAGTCACACACACACACACACACACATAAAACATACACTCTACACTACACCCACAAACGCATGCAAACAACAGCGGTTTGCGTGTGTGTGTATGTGATCGCTTTGTTCCATTTGTACTAAGTTTGTAAGTTTTGTGTTTTTATGTAATTTTGGTACGTATACTGACAAAACTTCATACTTCGCATTCACTATAAGTATAGCCATAAAAAGTTCCGCAAGCTATTTTCAGAAAGTTGGCCGCCTTAACTAAGTAGCCTATGTTCTTTCTCAAAGTCAGCTCTATCTCTGTATCAAATTGCATTAAAATCGGTTTAGTCGTTTGGACGTGAAAAGGTAACAGACAGACAGACAGACACACCGGCAGACAGAGTTACTTTCACATTTATAATATTAGTAGGGATTTGTTTACAATATCAAACCTATTTTAATTTTGTAATTTTATTAGTTACAGTTATTTATTTCTAGAATTTAAGTATAGATTAGGTACTACCGTATTAGTGTAGTGCAGTGATTCCCAAAGTGCTCTATATCGACCCCTGGGGGTCTATGACAACGTGAAAGGGGACTTCGTCAGCGAAAAAAAAATTTGGGGGTCAATGAAAATGGGGGTCCACGATAATGGATCTCAACACATACACTGATAGTACCAATTTACTTACATCATACCAGTGATTCCCAAAGTGGTCCATGGAAGACTCGATAAGGGTCTACGTAGGCGTGAATAAAAATTGGAAATATGGGAATGTGATATAAATGTAGCAAGGACGGGGGTCCACAGAAACCAGAAAAAATTGTAAAGGGTCTACAAGAAAAAATAGTTTGGGAACCTCTGGTGTAGTGTATCATTGCACCCGTGCGACGCCGGGGCGGGACGCTAGTAATAACATATACCTAAGTGTTTTACCATTGAAATAGTAAACTCCATACGTTTTTACATAGAGCTGATTATGAACACAAGCTCAATTATTCACGCCTATTGTTCACCAAACAAAACAAAGGAATTTTAACTTTATAACAACAGTGAATAAGTCTATTTTAAAACAGATAAATATTCCGTTTCTATGGCATAGTAACAGTTGTTGAGCGCCCGTAGAATTTCTCGTTTGAATATTTATTTTTCTTTGTGTGCAAAATATTCAATATTTTATGTTCAGTGGAAGCTATTATTAGCGGATTCATGGGTTTATTGCACTTTGAAAGTATATGTGTTAAACTCATTGATATACAAAAAAACCCAAGATGCACACTCAACGTCTCAAAACCGTCCGCTCGCAACTAGCGCTAAAATGAACATTTAGCGCTCATTTCAAATAGTATCACGTCAATCTTAGAGCAGTTCGTACGTCAAAAATGCCGAAGTGTTCCGTTAAAAATTGTAAAAATAATGCGTCTATACCGATGAAAACGGATGGGATATCGTACTTTTGGTAAGAAAAAGACTTTATGATTTACATTTGTCATATAAATGAGTAAATATAGCGATTTTGAATTGATTTTGATTTAATTTTGTTTATAACTTCACTCATCGATCTAAGTATAATACGGAAAACTTCAATAATTGCACGGTCTACGGTCATAGAAACGTATTAGGCTCATTTTTTTTAGTCGTATAACGGCTCTCTTCTTTTCAATGGATACGATTTTCTAAAATCACACATATTTTTTATTACTTATTTAATAATTACATTTTAAAGTATTTATTTAATAATTAACTTTTAAATTAATATAATATACTAGCGGCCCGCCCCGGCTTCGCCCGCGCTGCTCTGCTCCTATTAGTCATAGCGTAATGTAAGCTATCCTATCTCTCAAGTTGGATCGAACTGCACATGGTGTGCGAATTTTATTATAATCGGTTTAGTGGTTTAGGAGTACATTGAGGACAAACATTGTGACACGAGATTTATATATATTAAGACTAGCGGCCCGCCCCGGCTTCGCCCGCGCTGCTCTGCTCCTGTTAGTCATAGCGTAATGTAAGCTATCCTATCTCTCAAGTTGGATCGAACTGCACATGGTGTGCGAATTTTATTATAATCGGTTAAGTGGTTTAGGAGTTAATTGAGGACAAACATTGTGACACGAGATTTATATATATTAAGATTATTATGTATTACATAAATTTTTAGTATTTAATTATTTGATAATTGACTTAGACTAACAAATTAGGTCACTTTGACCTAATTTGTTAGTAATATTATTAACAATTTATGGATTTTGTATTATTTAATCAATCCATAAAATTATTATTGTTGCTTTTTTATTTCATTTTAAAACATACCGAATATTTATACATACATATTTAAACTAAAAACATAATAAAATTATTTCATATCGCATAGCTATATGAATTGTAATATGGACATAAAACATTTAAAAACTGTGAACGTAAATTTTACAAACTCGATAAAATATGCACCTGTAATAAGATACAAAAATAAATCAAATAAAATATAAAAAAACCCCATTCATTGTAGCACCACAGTTCCAGGGCATTCCGCTCGCCGTTGATAAGAGTATCGGTATCCTGGGCGTTGACATATCGAACGAAGTGCAATTCGGGAGTCACATTGAGTGTAAGACCAAGTTGGCATCCAAAAAGTTGGGGGTGCTTAACAAAGCGAGGCAGTATTTCACATCGGGGCAGCTACTAATTTTTTTTTAGTTTTTGCATATTGTTTTAAAAAGAGAACTTAAACTCGTAGTACTAAGGTTCACTTTGTAAAAAAATAAGGTCATGTGTTATCTATAACTACGTAAGTACAACTGACGACAGTTTCGAGTGCGAAGTTTGTTCGCGACTGTGCATCTTGGGTTTTTTGTATATCAATGGTTAAACTCTCTGATTTTTTTAATGTAAAGATGGTAGCAAATAACCACGCAGTTCACATTGATGTTAAGTACATATTGTTAAGTGAGGACTGCAGCCTATAGACGTCTTCACAAAAATCAGAGGACAAAATGCGATGCCACCCCTGAGCGTTGTTATGTCTCTGTGACAGTTATACGGAGCCATACATTACCCTCAACCGGAACACGATAGTGCTGAACACTACCATTGGGCGGCAGATAGAGGTAACGCGTTGGTGCCTACGCCCGCCAGCTCCGTCTCTAGAGCTCTACCACCAGTAAAAAAATATTAAGTTTATAAATCCTTATAAACTTAATATCTTTTCACTGGTGGTACATATCCATGCTGCGGGTGTTTGACGTTCAAGCCTTGTGCTCATCATCATCATCATCATTCCAGCCAAAAGACGTCCACAGAGGCCTTCCCCAAAGAATGCCACAACGAACGGTCCTGGCTCTCCCTCATCCAACGAATGCCCGCGACCTTCACTAGGTAGTCGGTCCGTCTTGGGAGCCTGCCTACGCTTCGTCTACCACTACGCGGTCGCCATTCGAGAACTCTTCTGCTTAAACGGCTATCGGTTCCTCGAGCTATTTGCTGTGCCCACTGCCACTTGAGTTTCGCTATTCGGCGTTCTATATCGGCAATTTTGGTTCTCATATGGATCTCCTCATTTCTGATTCGATCTCGCAGGGACACACCGAGCACAGCTCTATCCATTGCTCTCTGCGTGGCCTTGAGCCTTCGTTGACCTGACCACGTTTCAGTTCCATATGGCTTTACTGGCAACACACTGGAGACACTGCAGTAAGTCGGAAGAGAAACTTCAGTCACTTAGTGCTCATAACAGTAAAAATTTCTCATGACCCATCCATACTCTGGGGCACGTTCGTGTAGCCTCACGGAAGATCTGGATTGCATATTGGCAGATTTGACTGTATATTTTAAAAAGCTCACTTCTATTAAACTTTACAGTGGATTTGATGCGTTTCTCACTAACTTTTAACATGGACAACTGCTTAAGCAGTCTTGTGGTAGCAGGCCACTATTATAACGCCGAGGACCTGGATTTGATTCCTGAGTCGAGTGCTATTAGAGATAACGGTTTGAAATGCTAAATCACTGGTTCTATTGGGGTTTTTCCATTTTCTAGAAGTTTCCCAGTATCTCGGCGTTTGGTAATGTGTCCGGAGATGTCAACATACTCGCCACCTGTTACATGGGCCAAAACGTAAGCGGCGAATAGTAGGTGTTTGCATGTATACAGGCATTTACCTCTGCCTTACAAGCGTAAAATAATAATTACCAACCATTGTTAAAATAAGGCATTTATGATACTCGTACTACCTATGACAAATTTGACAAAACAACGCCGGTGTTTCAAGTTTATCATCAATTAGATTTAAATTTCAAATGGATGGCGTCACTTGTGTGTTTTTATTTTACATACGTTGAACGATTAACATAAAATATTGCTCTGCGAACAAAGCGGATTTTAGGATCGGATGAAATACGGCACTGATGACGCTTTCTAGTAGAGTCGAGATGTTTGAGAGAATAAATTACTTTAATTCCATTTTTTTTTTCATGTAATGGATGTGGCAAACAAGCATGCAGTTCACATGGATGTTACGTGATGCAGCCTATAGACACTTACACAAAGACTTAGGTCAAAATGCAGGCCTAAGGTGTTATGCCTCTGTGCCGGAAATTACGAAACCGTACATACACTACTATTTAGAGGCAAGTATATTAGGTAATGCGGTGGTGCCTACGTCCGCGAGCTCCGTCACTGGAGCTCTACCACCATTTGCTAATATGGTAATTATTGATATCTAATGAAATATATGATTTCTGCTAATATGCAAATTAATTAATGTTAAAGGGTGCCACACTAATTATTATTCAAAAATTCTACTGCTGTATAAGCATTCTATCAATTAATGCTAATTAATCGATTAGTCAGTCGATATTTAAGTATAGTTTTGAAAAATTCCACTTTAAAGCCACACTTGGGCAATAAATGAATGGTCCACCTTAAAATAAGTATTTTTTTTTTATTTAATGAAAGTGGACTTACACAAAGACCAAGGTCAAAATGCAGGTGCGATACCACTCCTGAGCCCTAAGGTGTTATGCCTCTGTGCCGGAAATTACAGGACCGTATTTGAGTTCGAGGAACATTACCTTGATATCGTTATGATAAGCTAATATTATATTTATGTTGAAAAGGGTATATTTACCAATTTCTTAAAAAAAATAATTTTTATTATTAATTAAAAAAAAATACTCAATATTGGTCAATAATTGGATTAATGATAAAATAAGAAAAATAAATATTTAACAGGACATTTATTAAATAATAGTTAATAAATGTCCTGTTAAAATATAATTTCATTTATCATATAGGGCATGTCGAATAGTTTTCGAACAATAACATTTACTACCGTATTGCCCTATTGGCCTATTTACGAGAAGCGGGTATTAAGACCGGCAGTAAAAAAATAGTGATGTCATCAGCCCAACAAAAAGTGGCACCTGACCTTGTGCAGCCGGCTGAATGAAATATATTTATTTCATTTTGTATAACGAAGTACAAAACATCACACACACAGGTTTATGTGTTAGTGTGGGGCTGTGAGTGTAAGCGTATTTTTATACTTATTTATTATTTATTTATTGATTTTTATTTATTCGTTTTATTACGGCGCTGTCTATTAAATTTAACAGGCTCAGGATAATTATGTAACTTATAGTTTTTGTGTGTATGGACATATTTTTTTAATTTAATAAATAATATTTGGCTAATTACTTAATTACTTAATATTATCTAATATTCTAATTTATCTATAATTAATAATAATTATATATTATTAGTTACAAACCTTGTCCTGACCCTGACAATTAGAAACACACAAAATAATTTGCCAAAAACAAGTAGGTATGTCCTTTTACATAAAATAAAATATATTCTGTATGCTCGTACGTAAATTAATGTAAAAATTCATAGCAGTTAAGTTTTTAGCATTCGAATTAAAATATGAATACATACTTACTTTTTTTAACGTGGCGATTAAATACTGATTTTGTATTATCGCCGTTTTACTTGAATTAGTAAACAAGATACGTCATCGCGAACAGGTTCTATAATCGCCATCAGTTTCGATTTCAATGTAAACAAAGTACTTAGGGCCTTTGCTATACATTCAAAATTCACTATAAATTAAGTTAGCAGCTTAATTATATTATATTTCTTTAATTGGAATATCAACTGGTGGTAGAGCACCAGTGACGGAGCTCGCGGGCGTAGGCACCACCGCATTACCTAATATACTTGCCGCTAAATGGTAGTGTTCAGCACTATCGTGTTCCGGTCAGGTGGTAATGTACGGCCCTGTAATTTCCGGCACAGAGGCATAACACCTTAGGCCTCAGGAGTGGTAACGCATCTGCATTTTGACCTCGGTCTTTGTGTGGGTGTCTATAGGCTGCAGTCATCACTTAACATCAATGTGAACTGCATGCTTGTTTGCCACTTCCATAACATAAAAAAAAAATCCTCATTTTGTATCCCGCATACAAAAAAAAATACGCTTACACTCACAGCTCCACTTTAGGTATTATTAAACCTGTGTCGTGGATGCCGTTGTAGGTACACATACAACACATACACAAACACCCAGACTCAAAACAAATATCTGTAGGCCATACAAACATTTGTCCCGGTGCGGGGATCGAACGCGCGACCCTTCGAATCAAACGGTGGTTTAACGCCGCTGGACATAGGGCAATAGGGCAATACGGTAGTAAATGTTATTGTTCGAAAACTATTCGACATGCCCTATATGATAAATGAAATTATATTTTAACAGGACATTTATTAAATAATAGTTAATAAATGTCCTGTTAAAATATAATTTCATTTATCATATAGGGCATGTCGAATAGTTTTCGAACAATAACATTTACTACCGTATTGCCCTATTGGCCTATTTACGAGAAGCGGGTATTAAGACCGGCAGTAAAAAAATAGTGATGTCATCAGCCCAACAAAAAGTGGCACCTGACCTTGTGCAGCCGGCTGAATGAAATATATTTATTTCATTTTGTATAACGAAGTACAAAACATCATGTTTTGGAGGAAGAATTGTGAAATGTAATAAGCATTTATTATATTCGCTTCCCGGCAAGAAAAGTGTCATAAAGTCATAAAAAAAAGCTGTCTCGAGAAAATGACATTAGTGAGTTAACTATTAAAATGACTTATCCTTTAATACAGCTATTTGTATTATGACACTTTTCTTGCCGGGAGGCGATATTGTATTTTGATGACCCGGTTAGTCCAGCGGCGTTAAACCACCGTTTGATTCGAAGGGTCGCGCGTTCGATCCCCGCACCGGGACAAATATTTGTATGGCCTACAGATATTTGTTTTGAGTCTGGGTGTTTGTGTATGTGTTGTATGTGTACCTACAACGGCATCCACGACACAGGTTTATTAATACCTAAAGTGGAGCTGTGAGTGTAAGCGTATTTTTTTTTGTATGCGGGATACAAAATGGGGATTTTATTTTTTTTATTTTGTGGAAGTGGCAAACAAGCGTGCAGTTCACATTGATGTTAAGTGATGACTGCAGCCTATAGACACCCACACAATGACCAGAAGTCAAAATGCAAATGCGCTGCCACTCCTGAGGCATTAGGTGTTATGCCTCTGTGCCGGAAATTACAGAGCCGTATATTACCACCTGACCGGAACACGATAGTGCTGAACACTACCATTTAGCGGCAAGTATATTACGTAATGCGGTAGTGCCTACGCCCGCGAGCTCCGTCACTGGTGCTCTACCACCAGTTGATATTCCAATTAAAGAAATATAATATAATTAAGCTGCTAACTTAATTTATAGTGAATTTTGAATGTATAGCAAAGGCCCTAAGTACTTTGTTTACATTGAAATCGAAACTGATGGCGATTATAGAACCTGTTCGCGATGACGTATCTTGTTTACTAATTCAAGTAAAACGGCGATAATACAAAAACAGTATTTAATCGCCACGTTAAAAAAAGTAAGTATGTATTCATATTTTAATTTGAATGCTAAACACTTAACTGCTATGAATTTTTACATTAATTTACGTACGAGCATACAGAATATATTTTATTTTATGTAAAAGGACATACCTACTTGTTTTTGGCAAATTATTTTATGTGTTTCTAATTGTCAGGGTCAGGACAAGGTTTGTAACTAATAATATATAATTATTATTAATTATAGATAAACTAGAATATTAGATAATATTAAGTAATTAAGTAATTAGCCAAATATTATTTATTAAATTAAAAAAATATGTCCATACACACAAAAACTATGAGTTACATAATTATCCTGAGCCTGTTAAATTTAATAGACAGCGCCGTAATAAAACGCTTTTAAAAGCAATAAATAAATAAAAAATAAGTATAAAAATACGCTTACACTCACAGCCCCACACTAGGTAGGTATAAACCTGTGTTATGGTGCCGTTGTTCACACATAACATATACACAAACACCCAGACCCGAAAGAAATACAAACTATAATGTTTGCCCCAGTACGGGGATCGAACCCGTGAGCCTCGGTTCAAACGGTCGTCTCAGACCGCTGGGCCAACTGGCTCGTCATATTATGTATGTAAATATCGCACATTAAATATCCAAAAAAATCTGGAATGTCTCATTTATTTAACTCGATGTATTTTAGTGACATGAAAATTAAATAGGAAAAGAAAAGAACATAGTTAATATGTATGTACTCGCTAGAGAACACAAACCCATTCCACGAATGGTACGCGAGGCTATTGAAATTAAAAAACACCCAAATTTCATTTCAGAAGATGGATGGCGATTATCAACATCATGGGATCCCATACTTAGCAAGATTAAATCCCAGCCGCAGCAGTCTGCAAGACCTCAAGATACCATAAGTAATTATTGTGTTAATCCTGAACGCTACGCAAGGCGTTTACGAAATCGATGGAGGTAGCTACATATAATTTTTTCAAACTTCTGTCAGACAAATGTCACCTCAGTCTGCCCGGGACCACGGAAGCTGAAAAGCGACCGAAACGTCGGGTTGATTTTAAAAATCATTTTAGTTTAATATACGCGAGATAAATCCGTAAAAATAGTTTTATTTCAATGAGTGTAGCTCGCGAAAACCTAAGAACATATCATAATATGTACGTATTTAGGTATATCATTCACTGACAGTTATTATTAATAGTACTAGGTAATGTTAGGTAATTGTATGTTTATTAATGTAATAACACACCCACAATGCAGGAAAACAGAATGAGATTTTATTCATATATGTTTATACGTGCCTAATTCAATACACATACCTACAGGATTTTTTAAGGCGAATGAATTAATTATTTAAAGACACGTACATTTTACTGGTGGTAGAGCTCCAGTGACGGAGCTCGCGGGCGTAGGCACCACCGGATTAACTTATATACTTGCCGCTAAATGGTAGTGCTCAGCACTATCGTGATCCGGTCAGGTGGTAATGTACGGCCCTGTAATTTCCGGCACACAGGCGGCCGATGGCCCGTGTTGCTCTATGATTGGAATGGCTTCCTTCACTGACTGTACTAGCGTAAGAATGCTCCACTAGTGGGCGCTGGGTCGTCACGTCCCGACGCCAAAACGCCTTTGATTATACAAAGTAATTTAAATTGCTCTCATTAACGAATACTGTAAAAGGCGATTGGAAACGCATAAAGACCCACAAAAACACAAAAGGAAATATTTCTATGAAGCGAAATGATTGTATTTTACTTTGTAATGTTATGCTAAATAGCTGTTGCTAATTTTTGATGAAAGTAAACATGGAACGTTTTATTTTTTCCTCAGAATGTATTGGTGAAAATGTAAACAACGTGAAAAAAATATTGCTCTAACTAATTTGTTTGCATTACGTGTTTGAAGTGTTTATAAATGTATGTTTCGAGATCATTTGATGAAATAATGGATCGAATAGCCTCTTTTTGCCATGAAGGTTGGTAATAACGCTTTTCCATCTTCATGGAAAATGCTTATTTATCACGTTAGAACGTCAGTCAAATTATCTTCTCCTTCTTCTTTATAATTAATGGCTACTTCTGCCCAAGACTAAGGGTATGTATGTATGTATGTATCTTCACGCCAGGTCCCTAACGGGGTAGGCAGAGAGTGTAGAGCGCCAGACATCCCAGTTCTGACAAACCTCTCGTGCTTCGTCTACCTTCATCATTCTCTTCATACATGCACGCCGATTCCTAAAACTTTTGACCCCACCATCAGACAGAACTCGACCTATTTGGTCATGGTAGGTCAGCCTTGGTCTTCCTGGGCCTCTGCAACTAAGGGTAATTCTGCCAAAATCCAGTAATTGGAGACGCATAGTTAAAGACAAACAAAAACAAATTGATATGAAAAATTGTCAACATAACAATGTCAACAGCAATATCGATAAGATGGCCGGGATTGGCCGGGATTGGCCGGAATTGATCCCGTGTCCAGAAATTTAATTTGCTGTCCCGGAAACGAGATTTTTAGATTTCTAGCGGCCACATACGGCAATGCCCTTTTTTTCGCTAGCGCATTCGTTTTCAGTCGTATTTCTTTTACGAAACGTAAGAGATTTGATAATTTTTCGACTCAATTTAGTCTCGGACCGGAGACCGAAACTCTGATTCCGTTCGTGCCTCAGACATATCCCAGGGGGGCGCTCAGCCCAGGTCTAGCTACGGTACTGCGAAGATAGAACTTCGCTATTCCAAAAAGTTACCTGTGAGGGTGCACATTCGCCGGCAATTGATATCCTGCATGACCTGCCTCATCAGCCCGCCGAGCGGCTTCGCGTCGCCCGACAGCGACTGTTTCGACAGCCACTCTGATTCCAGCTCCATTGACAACTGCATCAAACATACAATGCTTTACAAAAATTTTGAGAAGATTACTTTCGTAGATATATTTGAAATGTTGTAGTTTGTCGAAATGTTGGTGTAGTGCATCCATTGCTGGTCGAAAGCCCAAAGATTGCCAGATCCAGCGATTGCCCACAAACTTCACCAGGCTGTCCACCTGGTTGGGGGCCTGCCTACTTGTTGGGGGGCTGGTTACTTTGGTTATAATCTTGCAGGGAAATTCCAAGCCTCTCTTCATTGCTCACTGCATAACCTTGAGCCTTCTTATTATATATATTAGAGAGCAAAAGAAATAATACTTACAAGATATTCAGTGAGCTTCTTGACAAGTGGCTCAAGGTGCACCGTCCGTGCCCATGCATCGCATACGAAGCAGAGGTTGAAGTAATATGCATTACGGGCATACTTTTTGTTGTCTATCCTCACGGGAAAACCCAAGATCTTTGATCCCAGCAGGGTCCTGAAAAATAGTTCTTATTATATTACTTTTTTGTAGGTTCACTGTATGTTAATAATATACTACATGCACTCTTTGTATCACTAGTCATAGAGGTCCAGTGACGGAGCTCTCAGACGTAGGCACCAGTGAATTACCTAATCCACTTGCCGCTTAATGGTGACTATCGTGTTCTGTTTAGGTAATGTATGGCCCTCTAATTTTTGCAGTCCAAAAGTTCTTGATATTAATAACATTAAAAAAATTTTGATTTAAAATATAAACTTGTTGCATTTAGAATGTCTTAATTATGTGAATAAAATTAATATTAAGTGTAACTCATATTATGTATTAAATGAGCATGGAAATAACAGAAGTTTTGGCAACAGTTTTATTATCCAATATGAATTAATAAGTCTTATAAAAACAAAATAACTTCCTAAATAAACTTGTTTACATCAATGTTTCTGTTACGTTTATATTTTCTAATGGAGGTTTACCAGGGATGAAGGTTCAGTACAGACACCACTGCACTAATCTTTAGATCTATCACCAAATAATAGCAGGACCATACATGGCAGAAATGGTAATATTTCTGGCACAGAGGAAAAATATAGACCTGAGGAGTACCAATAAAATTTTTACTGGAGGTATAGCTCCAGTGACCAAGCTAGAGGATGAAGTCACCACCACATTACCTAATATACTTGCCGCTAAATGGTAGTGTTCGGCTCTATAATTTTAGGCACATAACACCTTAGGCCTCAGGAGTGGTAACGCATCTGCATTTTGACCTTGGTCTTTGTGTAAGTGTCTGTATGCCGCAGTCATCACATAACATCAATTTGAACTGTAAGCTTGTTTACCACATCCATTAAATAAAAAATACCTCTGTTTTGTCTATATTTTTATAAAGGCTGCAGTATTAATTAACTATTGTGGACTGCATGTTTGTATAGAAAATAACTTACACTGTCAAAGTACACCGCTGCAGTTGCACTTTCGGTATTATGTAGTGGCTCACTGTATCGAATATATCTTTCGATATATAGTTTTCCGGCACCTGGCACGTTATTCTAGGGCCGGCAGTTGGATGGAATTCACACAGAAATATACAACGAATCGGACCTTCCTGGCCACAGCCCTCGTAGTATTTCGCGTTTGCATCCATCGTTCACAATAATTTCATGTATCTACACAACACTAACACACAATTCACATATTCAACGAATTTCTAATCTGTACACCCGTTTTAATAATGATCTACGCAAACAAGTGAACACTTTCCCTACTTCTTACTCTAAGGATCGTAAATAGAAACCACAAAAAATGCACGACTACCCGACACGCACAGTAAAATTAAACTGACATTTCTCTGACATATTTGTGTATTTTAAAAAGTAGGTTTATGAAGAAGGTGAATAAGAAGATAGAGCCGCTCAAGCGCTTGAGCACGTCGTGCGTGAATTGGACCGTCTTTAATTAAATGTAACCAACTTACTTTTGACTTTTGTCAACAATATTTTTACGATCTTTAAAATATGTTGCTGGTGAATTTATTTCACTACATTCACAGGTACGTATGAACATTAAAATAAATTAGAAAAAAACAAAATGAACACATTGCGAGAAACGAAACGCATTCGTGTCGCACATTCCATCTTTGTTGTTGACGGTTTTACTAGGGATGTCAAGTATTTCCGATAAAGATCGATTTTCAAATCAACTCGTCTCAGACAAGTCAATAGCATTCAATAAACAAAAAAATCGACGCTGAAACTTGCTTGCTTTTAGAAAACAAATTCATAAGTACAAAACTAATTTAAAAAAACAAGAGGGATACTTTGATATCGTTCTGTTATAATTTTTTTAAAAACATTCTTCTAAAAAAAACTGTTTCGGTTACAAACAGTAAAAGTTTCAAAATGATGTTCAAGTTTATCTGAACTTATATTTAATTGTAAATAAAACTTCAAATAGCTCTTACCAGTCCAAAACACAGGTTTTACCTAGTTCGGGCAAACATTAAATTTTTGTCGTATTTTAAGTATTAATACATACCGATATTATTGTAATTTAATTGTTTGTACTTATTTTTCTAATTAAAAATATTATTATAATACACTTAATTCAGTTAAAACACTGAATACTCAGGAGTGGGAAGGTTAGAAAGACCAGCCAGGGCCATAGCTTTAAATGATTTTTTACTGGAGGTAGAATTCCAGTGTAGGAGGTCGAGAGTGTAGGCACCACCGCATTACCTAATCAATCTACCGCTAAATGGTAGTGTTCAGCAGTATCGTGTTCCGGTTGGATGGTATTCTACGGCTCCGAAATAACTTATCACAGAGACATATCAATGCATCTCTTGGTCTCTCTCTCTACTACTCTCTTCACAGATTGTCGCAACGATTACGTAACATTTTCTACTTATCAAATTTAGTATCTGTAGGGTTGATTTAGACCTAGCATTGGCAGCATTGCATTCCGCCATAACTTCTTTAATATCATCCTTGAGCGAAGATGCTAACGGATTTCTGACCGGCCTTTCAGACTTGCAGTGGATGAAACATTTTACTCCTGCTTGGACCTTATTATTATGTCAATGATGTAACATTAAACGGTACCGCGTTACAGTACGGTAGCCACAGATAATCTATACTTCTATACAAATACTAATATTATAGAGATGAAACATTGTATGTGTAAAGGATAGAATCAATAAGCGTCGTATTTCATTATGAAAATAAGTAAAGTTAGTAAAGCTTGCAATGACCGCTAGGTGTATGTTGGTTGTATGCAGCGGCAGTTTTTAATTCGATATAACTCGTTAGGTTCTCATAGTAGGCATGTAATATTTGAGTATGATGATAAAAGAGTTGTTGTCTAGCGATTGCCATAGGAAATATTAAATTTGGAGGTGTAGGTATTTTCGTTTGGTCGAAAGGGTCGTCCACGGAGAGGTGACCGACAGAGCACCTGATCCGCCTGCGGGGGCGGGGGTGAAGTGCGGGGAAGTGACGCGGAGGAAGCGTAAATACGCAGCGCACTTTTTTAGAGCTCAGTCAGTGGCATAGCTCGGCGTAGGAATGTCTAATAATTCATATTCACGACCAACCCCACGCATGGCATAGGCAGATAAGTAGTTATCGACTGGCAAAGTTCGCTGTAGTAGGCACTACTATGAGATGAGTCTCGTAAAAACTGTAATGTAAATTAGGTATTTTGCTGTATACTTATCACACACACACTGGCCCGGAGACGTGCACGGAAGTACGACCACGCAGCGCGCGTAGAAAGTAAAGAAATTGAGAAATTATAACACAAATTGTATAAAATGTTCCGGTTAGAAATATCAATTTGTATGTAGGTAGATTCAATTAGTTTGTTCACAGCTGATGTTGAATTCAATATTTTGTATGGAGAGAGAGGTGAAAGTCGCTGTATTTTCGTAAATAAGAAAGATACCAAGCTGAAAGTTATGTACGAGATGTATTTTTGTTGCCCCCTCAGGGAAATATATGTGTAAAGAGTGTAAGTAGACTCATAATAAGGAAAACACGAATGTACCTAATCTTACTTGTTAGATAAAATTGTCTCTCACGCTTAGAATAAAGGAGATAGGCAGATACCGTTTGCGGTTTTTAATTGTATTTAGGTTTGGCTAGCGATATTCAATCGTGTCATAGGTGATAGAGCATGACAGAGCCCCTAAAAAATTATGTTTTTCTAATAAGTAAAAACTTTGAAAGTGTATCGAATTAGAATAAAAATCTAATAAGATTGTATAAGAAAATTTGATAAAATAAAGAGATATTGCGTATGAATTGTATCAAGGCGGGGGCGGGTCAGCAGAGATGTATGACGGTTGTGGGAAATTAGACCGTATATGTAATGTTTTAGAGTCCTATCTCTGTTGACCCGGACCTTCGTGACGTTCGATTTTTGGGCGTGTCACGGAATTTTGACATGGAAGGAGACGGTTTGGAAGCGTATATAACTCGGTACATTTCGTTGCTAGTTTGTCCTCGTTCGATTCTCCGCAAGAAAAGTGCTTCCAGACCGTGAAGGTATTGCCAGTGAAAGTTTAGAATAGTACCAGACCCCCTGGTTCGCTAGTTAGTTATAGTATAGTGAAATAAGCTAGTGAAATAAGTTAGATTAGAAAGAACCATTGAAGAAACGAAAATAAAACCAAGCTACAGTCCATTTAATTAAGTCGATGCAGATTTGTGTTTCACTTTGGTGTAAAAACCAATTTGTCCCCCACAGTATGTATGTTCGTAATGTTTTCACACAAAAACTACTGAACCAATTTCAAAATTGTTTTACAATTAGAAAGCTGCATCTTCACTGAGTGACATATAACATTCATTGTTCGAAGCTGGGGCGAGCCGCTAGTACCATATAAATGAGCGGTAGCGACAATGCATTTTGTTGCCGTTACATAGTTTTTACCTATGGGAACATAGAACGTATCGCTTTACCAAGCATATACATATACAGGAGTAGAGGGTGATGATTGAATGTTGACCGCTATTGTTACATTATTTGGCCAAGAGTATAATTTATTTATTTAAGGAGAACCAACAGCTTTTACAATATTTTATTTTTAAAGACAACAAGCATGTGTTAATGCGAAATAATATAAAACAGCTTTTACAATCTTGGTAGCCTTGAAACAATTTGAAAACAGAGAGCTAATTATAGATTCCCGCGAATATAAAACAATTTAGTATATCTTAAGTGTGAGAACACAACACATAATATTGTAAAGTTTACGGTTCTAAGTGCAATATCGATTAAAAGATTAAGTAATTTTTTGTCCAATTATCGATCTCAGATCGCCATCCTTACGTTTGACATTGACATTATTATTTGACAACTTTGAAAAGTTGGGTTTTGTTGACGTATGTTGTGATATGGTGATAATGGTGACTTATGTGACTTTTGCATAAAAAAACAACGGACAACATGGATAAGAAGTTGTATAAAGTGCTTTTAGCTTCTACTGGCAGTGTTGCAGCATTAAAGTTACCTAGTTTAGTTAAATCTCTTTTAGAATTAAACACTCCAGAAGAAGAATACATTTTTGAGGTTATGTTGTTTATTTATTTTGTTTTGCGATTAAACTTATGATAATGCAGCCAAAAATGCTTTGTCAGTAGTACGACTAAGCTGTGACTTGTTTACTTTCAGTATTGTATGTATGTATCTTCACGACAAGTCCCTTACGAGGTAGGCAGAGAATGTGGAACGCCAAACGCCAGATATCCCGGCACTGACACACCTCCCGAACTTACACTTACTACTCTCTGGTAGATCACCAGTGATGGAGCCACCACCACATTACATAATGTGGTGGTGCTATTTTGTTCTAATCTGGTCAGGTGGTAATGTATGGCCCTGTTATTTAGGGCACTGAAGCATAATATCTTAGGCCTCAGGAGTGGCAACGCATCTATATTGAAATTTCTGGTGTCATGTTGATTTTTATAAGCTACAGTATTACTATAAGCTGTCACCTAAGTTGTATTACTTACCATCAATGTAATTTTGGTTGTATTTATTTTATTAATGCGAGTGAACTTAAGAAAATAAAGAAAAATGGGAAAGAAAAATTTGACTCGGGCAGGAATTGAACCTGCGACCCCAGGATAACCAGTCCAGCCACTTTACCACTAAGCTACCAAATTTTGGTTGTCATTTCATGGCATAACAGAAAACTGCCTTGACCAAATAGGTACTGCCCAAAGGGGTGCGATACGGGACTTCGAAAAGTGTAACACCGAATATCACGACCCCATAAGTTTACTAACACGAATCACGTGACAACGAATGCACGGTACCACGAAAAACTCAGCACCGAATGCACATGATCCCGAATAACACCACCTCGAATTCACTATAATACTAATCACTTGGAAACGAATGCACACCACCACGAAAAACTCAACACCTGCCACCGAAGCCATTTATTAGAACATAATTTACTCATAAAATTATTTTCTCAGAATTTTATTTGTGGAAAAAAAAAACAGGACTAATCATGTAGTATGATTAGAAGAAATTCGGCTCAACCTTCGGGGGCTTAGGGGGCACACATGAGGTGTTTAGGGGGCTAAACACCGGGACCGACTTCTTAACGTGCCCTCCGAAGCACGCATTGTAATTTTCCACGTAATCCCCTAAGAAAATTCCAATTTTATTTTAAGTTCACTCATTCAAATTTATAATAGAGGTATTAAATTATGTTGCAGATTGTAGGTATAATAATAACAGAACATTCAAAACATTTCTTCAGTATATCAGACTTGCCATCCTGGCTGGTGAATAAGGTGTATGATGATGCTAAAGAGTGGGAAAGCTGGCAGAAGCGAGAAGACCCTGTTTTGCACATTGAACTTGGCAAACTGGCCGACTTGCTGGTTATTGCACCATTAGATGCTAATACATTAGCAAAAATGGCACAAGTATGTTTATTGCGTTTTTTTTCAAGTACTTAATGATGGTGGCGAACAAGCCTGCATTTCACATTGATGGTAAGTGAATACTGCAGTCTAGACATCAAACCGAAGGTCAAATGCAGATGTATTGCCATCAGGATTGGATCGAGCCTGAAGGACCCAAGTGATTTGATGGCTCCTCACATGCTGGGGTCTAAGACTAGATATCGGGCCCGGGGCTCAAGTCAGATGCTTGCAGCAAGTCCTGTGGGCTGGGGCCCAGCTGGCAAATACCACCTCGACTATATGGCCAGTTTGATGCTTGTTGTCACCTCCTGAGGTTTAGTTGTTAGGACTCTGATAGTTATTACCAAGGCCAGTTAGTTTATAGTCTGTTGCCTTTGCAACTATAAGGCTCTGAACATTTAACTGCCTCAGTAATATATTTATATATAGTTTTGGCCCTGGTATGGATATATGTAATATTAATTTCGACCTTGTCGCACGCAGGCAGTACGGAAGGCACGCGGCGGTTGAGGTGATTAATTGTGTTGTCAGTTATGGAGATAGTCAATTTTCTAAGACTGCTTTTTGAGTCAAATCTACCCAAATTAAATAGCATGTGAAGTCGTGGGAAACAGTATATTTATGTAAATTTTATTGTTTGCAGGGCATCTGCGATAATCTATTGACATGCACAACTCGCGCTTGGGACTTGACAAAACCCTCGTTATTCTGTCCAGCCATGAATACGAGGATGTGGGAGCATCCTATAACAGCCAAGCAGATAGCCGTATTAAAAGAATGGGGGCATGAAGAAATTGCTCCTATAAGCAAGAAGTTAATGTGTGGAGACACTGGTGTGGGCGCCATGGCCGAAGTGGACACTATAGTGGAAAGAATTAAAACGATTGCCCATAAAAAATGAAGCTGTGTTGTTGACCTATTATACTGTTATATGCTATAACTTTATTGATGTTATATTTATTGAATTGGTGTTGATTGATTAACTTCAGTTACATTTTATACCAAAAATTGTACTTATTCACAATGTTTGGCTTCGCCACTCTTTTTGGTAACTTTATAAAGGTTTCGGTGCTATTAAGGTTTACTTTATCAGAAATGGCATTCCAAATGTAAACAAAATTCGTTATTTAATTTGAGATTAAAAAAATAAAACATTATTTTAATGTAAGTTGTTTATTGCATCACTGAATACTGTTTATAACACTAGCATACATGCAATTTCAATCAAAAAATTCAAAACTTTCTTGTACACATCACATACAAAAAAATTATACAGAAAACCACTATAAACTTTAATCAAACTTAAATACATTTTCAATTACAGATACAAATAGTGAATTTAAAAACAAATGCTTTAAAAAGGACGCACAAAACATACAACGAGATTTTTCAAATTAATATTAAAAGACCGTTCATAAAATACGTCACGCTAAAATAAGCCTTTTTTGCCACACTCTGTATCTGTGAACCCCCTCTAAAAATATAACGTCACAAAAACTAAGACCCCCCCCCTAAACATTAACCCCCTTATTCATAAACGTATTTTAGCTAAAGTGTTGCTAATCTCTCCTTTCCTATTTTTCTATCCTGCACATTTGACAATGCAACTGACAAAGACAAAGCATTCTATCTATAGCTTAAACGTATCTAATGTAGGTTTATTGACGAGGGGGTTAGTATATATTTTTTAATAAAATATAGTCTAACGAAATATTTATTTAAATTATTTGAATTAACTGCGAACGTAGATCTCTCGTTCTCTGTCCCTTCCTGTCACATTTTGACACCCAGCGAGACCTCCCCCTTGTCACATTATGTGACACGCAGCGAGACCCTTCTCCCTTGTCACATTATGTCACGCCTAGTGAGATCCTTCCCCTTTGTCACATTTTGTCACGCTTAGCGAGAGTGTCTCCCCTTGTATGAGTATATATACGTATTTTATAAACGGTCCCTAAGAGATTCTATATTTTTTATTTCTCAGATAAATATTGCAGTTTCAACAGAGAGCGCAGCAGTCGAGAGACTTATCGAGAGTATGGTAACAAACATTTTAACTCAATACCTGTAATTGAAAAATACTAAAGATGTCTTTATTTTTTATTAATGTAAAAATAATTAACAGCTTTCAATAACTGAAATCAATATTTATGCAACTTCTGCTTTAGAAAAAACCCTGTAAATTTGAATTTTGGTATCTCACTGAGACAATCATATGCGGGCCAAATTAATTAAATAACAAGCATTTAAAATGAATGATGAATGTAGACGAGGCACGAGAGGTTTGTCGGAACCGGGTTTTCTGGCGCTCTACACTCTCTGCCTACCCCGTTAGGGACCTGGCGTGAAGATACATACATACATACATTTAAAAATTAAATTTCATTTTGACGCAACATAACTCGGCAAATGTGCGAATAAGCACCCTTAATTCTCTACAATGTGTCGCAAACAAATTGATTGATTTTTTTTATGGTAAGGAAGTGGCAAACTAGCATGCAGTTCACATTGATGTTAAGTGATGACTGCAGCCTTTAGACACCCACACAATTACCAGAGGTCAAAATGCAGATGCGCTGCCACTCCTGAGGCATTAGGTGTTATGCCTCTGTGCCGGAAATTACAGGGCCGTACATTACCACCTGACCGGAACACGATAGTGCTGAACACTACCATTCAGTGGCAAGTATATTAGGTAATGCGGTGGTGCCTACGCCCGCGAGCTCCGTCACTGGAGCTCTACCACCAGTCTAAATTACGTATTAGGTAAGGTACCTAATGCTTTACACTTCATCAGGACGGTCAAAAGAGAACAGACTTAAAAATTTCCATTCGGTTCTGAAATATAAATAAATCCCTACCAATAATAAAAATGCGAAAGTAACTCGGGTCTGTCCGTCTGTCTGTTACCTTTTCACGTCCAAACGACTGAACTGATTTTAATGAAATTTGGTACAGAGATAGAGCTGACTTTGAGAAAGAACATAGGCTACTTAGTTAAGGTGTATTTTTAAAAGTATTTTATAATATTTTTAAAAGTATTTTATAAATTTCAAACTTACCAATCCGTCTGTTATTAAGTTATATAATCAATCAACTTGTTCGCGACCCCCATCGAGTGTTCAGTATGAAATAATAATATATTATTTTACTTCTCCATTCTATACTAAGGTAATTATTAAAATGTTGTCTTGTTCCAACACCGTTTGAATGTATACATCAAATATATACGCAAAAACTATCATGTCGCTTTAAAAAACATCTCAAGTATCTTGAGTGAATATATAATTAATAATAATATTAATATAAAAATACAATATTTACATTCTATATGTTGCGATATCAAACCGGTATTGTGACAAGACATTGAAATAAAATTATTTACAAATTAACAAAATAAACAAAGTATGTAGCAGCAAGAAATATTCCATATCGAGCCTACGAAAGAGACAATCGGCTAGTTTCGACTTCGTGGAGCGTTATCTCTGTTGCGCACTGCCTACGTAAGCACTGATGGTCTGGTATTGGTCAAAACTTGATCAAAGTGGTAGACAAAACGTCACATAGGGAAGGTGTGAAAGAGATAACGTTCTACAGACTCTAAATAAGCCGAAGTAACCTTCCTAAGATCGATATGCAATAATTATTGTTGTATACATACTATAATTTCAACGCAGAAATCATCAAATCTAGAATGAGTTTTGACCAATCATAAATTATCATACAATTCAAATATGCCCATTACATTTTATACATCTAACGTTCAAATACTCAAACGTCACTTAAATCTAAGTGGGACTTAAAATCTTCTATCTTTATAAAACACGTTCAAACGATAGAGGCAGCGCACATTTGAGGGTTGCTTAAAATTGAGTGACGTTTGAGTATTCGGCCATATATCGGATAATTCGATAGCTGGATACAAGTCAATACGGTTGAACACTAAATGAATCTTAAACCTATGGAATTCAGACTACAGTAAACTTATTTGTGTCATGTTTATGCTATGTTTTGTATTAAACTTACAAAATTAATAATATCAATTTAAAACAAACGTGTAGCGTTGATGGTGTAAGTTTTTCAATTAATCATTTTAGGCGAAATATAGTAGATAGATACAAAACTCTGAGTAGTCATTAGCTGTAGACACACCGAAGTGCTCAGTATTCTTTTTTTTTTTTTTTTATTTTATGGAAGTGGCAAACAAGCATGCAGTTCACATTGATGTTAAAGTGATGACTGCAGCCTATAGACACCCACAAAAAGACCAAGGTCAAAATGCAGATGCGTAACCACTCCTGAGGCCTAAGGTGTTATGCCTCTGTGCCGGAAATTACAGGGCCGTACATTACCACCTGACCGGAACACGGTAGTGCTGAACACTACCATTTAGCGGCAAGTATATTAGGTAATGCGGTGGTCTCAAGCTCCGTCACTGGAGCTCTACCACCAGTAAAAATAAAATTGTCGGTGAAACTACAATACCGCGTAAGTAACAATTCAATTGCTTGCAATTTAAGTTAAAAAATCAACCTCATACCAATTTTTTTTATTACCATTATAATATGTATTGGTATTTAAAGATAAATATACGACATATACAACAATACGGTAAAACCCATAGATATAATATTAAAAATAAGTTTTAAAAAACTTACACCAATATACTCTAATCGGTTGGTAGGTGGAAAAAATTTGAACTATCACAATTACATACAAATGCTACATCATAATACGAGACCGCTCCCAAACCACTCAATAAGGCAATCGTGTAGCGGTAATTACACTACTGTCCAATCAGCGCGTCGGGATGTATGTGTGCGTGCTTATGTATGACAGTGAATTGTTCAAATCATAACATCAACGTCAGTATAGGGATATCTCTTTCTTCATTGAAGTTCTATTGATCTTGTGCAAGCGTGGAATAGATTCACTAAAAAAGACCCTGACACGCTGATTCGACTCCATATTCGATCCAATAATTACTTTTATACTAGTTAATATAAGGACACTGTTACATTCGTGTTACAAATTACAAACATGTAAAAAATGTAATTCTGGGATTATAGAAAAATCTGAATAGAAAAACTGTGCGTTAACACCGAAAGGCCATGATTACAACTAGCGGGACTAACCGTCTCTTTCACACGACTCGTGCTAGAGCGGGACAGCTATTTGTGCTACGTCCGTACAAAACTGTAAAAAGCTAAGCTTTTTGTATAGAAATAAAAAGAGGAACGCTGTAAAATCGTTCATAGCAAAATATTGTGTTCGTGTTTAGCATGGAATGAATCGTGGGCGTATTAAAATTTGTTTATGTATGTATTGCACTTCTTCGTTTGTGTTGGGTGCGATACGGGACTTCGAAAAGTGTAACACCGAATATCACGTCGCCGTAAGTTTACTAACACGAATCACGTGACAACGAATGCACGGTACCACGAAAAACTCAGCACCGAATGCACGCGATCCCGAATAACACCACCTCGAATTCACTATAATACGAATCACTTGGAAACGAATGCACACCACCACGAAAAACTTAACATCGAAGCCACGCGACCTCGAATAACAGAACCTCTAATTCACCAATACGAATCACTTGAAAACGAATGCACACCGAATGCACACCACTACAAAAAAGTAGTAGACGTCAAAATGCAGATACGTTGCCATCCCTGAGACCTTAGGTGTTCTGATTCGTGATTGCGTGGCTTCGGTGTTAAGTTTTTCGTGGTGGTGTGCATTCGTTTCCAAGTGATTCGTATTATAGTGAATTCGAGGTGGTGTTATTCGGGATCGCGTGCATTCGGTGCTGAGTTTTTCGTGGTACCGTGCATTCGTTGTCACGTGATTCGTGTTTGTGAACTTACGGGGTCGTGATATTCGGTGTTACACTTTTCGAAGTCCCGTATCGCACCCGTTTGTGTTTGTACTACAAATTCGGCAGATAACTACGAGAATACTGTACTATAATTCTGATATTTGTTTCATAGTTTGCTGCTGTGTCTAGACAAAACCATCAGCGGTACTTCGTTTAAGGCTACGAAATATCAGAGATATCTAGAACGTTGCCCAATTCCCATCAGACTCCAGTATTCATTTGAACTTGGACACGAATAAAGTTTCAAATGCGCGTTTGATTATTTCCCTTCCTTAAGTTGCATTTAATCTATAGGCTCATGGTTGTATCCCCATTTTAATCGCAATAAGAATGTGAATTTGCACAGCTAGCAACTCTACTCTCCACAAACGCAATGAAAACTAAACCAGCAGCCATGTCATATCAAAAATACAAAGCAAGTGCAATACCACATGAAATCACAAGTATAGGCACATCAAACCACCGTCTCGTTTGTCTTGTCGAACATCGCGCGCGTGTACTTCGATATAACGTCGTACGTCGACTTGATCAGCTCGCATCTCTCCTCCACCTCAGTGTCCGAAGGGGCCACCTTGTAAGACGACGACTTTACCCGCCTGCTAGTGTTGCAAGTGAAATCACCGGGAAAATCCACGTTGTCCTCAATATTGTATACGGAAATCGGTTGTTTCTTCACTAAATCCAAGTCTTTTCTGCGTTTTTTGTTGGGCGCGCCGCATCGCGCGTTTATCGACATCACCGCGTTCTGCACGGCCGAATATTCCAGCTGGAGGCTGGAATCCAGCTCATATCATACGTCCAACTCTTCAAGCCCCTTGGACAGTCGATGGGAGTTGATCCTGCGACGGTGGGAGCGTCGGACGGCGTCGGCGCGCCTGTACGGTTCGCTCCGGAGACCGTGCAGGATGTCCTCTAAAGCACCATTGTATACCTCGTCTTGGTGAAGCAGTTTCTTTTCGCCGACGGCCTGCGACTTCGTTTTTAATTCGTTGATTACAGCCTCCTGGGTGGGCGAGAGCGTATTATTATAATTCGGTTGCATATTATTGAAATTTTAATTCTACCTACATCTATAAGAAAAAAGGTAGTAATTCAATAAAATAAACCTATAATAGGTTACCTACACTACTCTGAGATTTTTTCAATATAAGAAAGCTACTTTTAACATTTTATATTTAACACAGAGTCGGCACGCAAGTGTCGCCGGCTACAACTACGTGTGGCTGGAAGTTGAAGCGAGCCGTTGAGGAGTATTTTAATCATCAACGGCTAATTCGTGTGCTGTGTCTGCCTATAATATAAACTATATGTTAAGCGGTACAAAGTGATAATGACAGGTGAATAATTTAAGCTAAACCTATTTGAAAGTTTTGTAATGATAAAGAGTATAATAATATCATAAGCATAATATTGAGCAATGCTGATGTCACCTATAACCAATAGAAAACTAATAAATAAGTGTTTTCATAGATATTGGGTTCAAAACGATAAACTCGTCAATATTAAACTCATTACAAACTATATTTCTAATTATATCTAGTGAGTTTATAAAAATTTTAGTTGTGAATACTACCAACATCAAATTATAATAGATATAAAATATGAACACTTTTGGCACTGCATGCAAGAGACAAAGCATTTCATTCAAGATATATTAGTCCAAGTGAAATAAGAAGCTTATCGTCATTAACTACTATGTAGTATACAGTCATAGTTTATTTTCTTTAAGCGCAACCACAGATTAAGCTGCATGATTTAAAATACACTACAGACAGCAATAAGCCTGGGTTGCACCACGATATTTGTTAAAGTTAGTGTTAGTGTAAAAGTCTTTCAATCTATATCTCCGTATCTAGTCTATAGAGTCTTCCAATTTCTGTAGTACAGATCGGTTGCACCGCGCTATTTGTTTTACACGATTTTTGATTGTGTAACATTTCACATCCTTCTCTTACTTAAAGAAGTCAGTTAAAGTTGTTAAAGTTAGTGTCACATTTCACACCCTTCTCTTACTTATAGAAGTCTGTTAAAGTTAGAGAAGGATGTGAAATGTTACACAATCAAAAATCGTGTAAAACAAATAGCGTGGTGCAACCCATCTGTACTACATAAATTGGAAGACTCTATAGACTAGATACGGAGATATAGATTGAAAGACTCGTACTGCAACCCGATATGCGTATGGTTTTGGAATGGAAAGAAGAAATGGGAAGAAACTTTGGGAAGGGGTCGAACCTGCCACCTCAGGATAAACGCCTGGCTTTACCACTAAGCTACACACATCCGATAGTCGTAGTGCCTTAAATAAATCGCTATAAGACGTCATGGTACTGGCCCTGATCATACATCTCAGAACAGTACACAAGCATTAAAAACCAAAATAAATTGTAAACAAATGTAACTAACATCTAATATATAGGTAGCTCTTATTTCGTGCTCGCTTACGCATAACAAGATTTTGACAAGTGCTAGCGAATATCAATAAATAAATAATTAAGGTAACATTCCCTGTTAATTCCATGCAAAGTGCAGCGTATGGGAGAAAACAGACGTATTTACAGGTTGTATTTATTTTAATAGTATACTAAGTATAGTTCATTCATTTTCTTTATTATTTTTCTTTACTATCATTTGACATTATGATCGGGTTTACGGTAATGTAATTTTTTACGAGACAAAAAAGCTAGGGTCTTAGGAGATATAGGATGTTTATATGCTATATTTACATACCACCTAACATCTAAAATGTTACATTTATTCTACACGAATAAAGGGTAATTTATAGTAATTTTCAATTCTTTGTATATCAGATAAGTACACTTTAAAAAAATGAATAGATTGTTATTCGTTTGTTGTCTTATCAACATGAAGAAAAATAAAATGAATGCACTACATCATTACTTCAGGAAATGCGCTAATCTTATGAGAAAGCAAAGCAAGAACGAATGAAGCTAAAACAAAAATTGAAAAATATTCGCAAACATGAGAAATTATACGAAAAACATATAAGTTTTTTTTACAAACTATAAATTTAAAAGACTCTTTTTACAGAGATCGTATCAATAAAATAAAATTTTGATTTTGTATTTATTACTTGTCAATATTTTAAAACAGTGCTGTTTCACATGGCAATATTGCTGAATTTTGGAGACTTTTTATAAAAATA
This sequence comes from Macrosoma leucophasiata, assembly GCA_036365455.1. Lineage (NCBI taxonomy): Eukaryota > Metazoa > Arthropoda > Insecta > Lepidoptera > Hedylidae > Macrosoma > Macrosoma leucophasiata. Next base: position 19,011,579 of record JAWQUS010000017.1, on the reverse strand, counting down.
AAACTTTAATTATTCAATTAAAAACAATTTTTGTTAAAAAAAAAACTGATATTAACAAACAATATTAAGCTGATTTAAGCTCAAAAATGATCAAGGACAATTATTGCCATGTGACATCCGGGGTTGAAATTTGAAAATTAAGGATGTGTTTGAACAATTTGCTGGTGGATGTTGTCTCAGGAAGTCTATTGAATATCTACTTGATAACTGGGGCCTATTGTAATTACTAGTCAAAACACTCTTTGGAACACCATGCGTCGTTATTACAAGTGATACATACCTAAATCTACGTAAATCTTTATTGAAACATACAATAAAGAAAATGTTGCAACCAGCACTCAATTTTTTCGTGATCTAAAATTTGTATTTCGCGTATTTGTAAAAGTGCCAGCGTTGGAGAATAGTTCTATCTTACTGCCAATAATTATTAAGAAGATGGCAAGTCCTGTAGTGCGATCATCGAATACTTCTAGAAGGAACTTGGTTTCTTTATGAAACTCTAGATAATATATAACTTTTTAAATAGAAAAATGCCTTTTAATAACAGACATACCCAGAAACCTCCTTTGTTAGAAATTATACATTAAGCGTAACAATATTCTTGTCTGTCTAATATACAGGCTGATTAAACTTTTAATAAAAAGAAACCAACACGATTATGATTTGTCTATAACCGAATAAATCGGTGTTCTGTTGCCCACCTACATTGCAAGTGGTGTGGTCGTGTACCGCATGCTCGAGACAGCGTGGAGGTTGAGTAAGCTCTATCCCTTTACCCGGCATGCTCGTGATATCGCGTCTATTAGTCACTCCCCAAAACTTTTTGTTCATTTGGTCGATGAAAGATCACGCTCTTGAGAATATTGTGGCAATTTTAAATCAATATCGGAGACGATACTGCAAAGACAATTTGCAGTATCGTTGGCGTTGCTGGGTAAAAAACAATTTTAAAGACTATTCAACTTGGATTTTTTTTTATAAAGCTATTTTTAGTTACGCGGTTTTGCAGTATCACTAACTATATTGTCGATTAAATACATTTGATCGACGTTCGGATAATCGATGCTCTACTATGGAATAGTATTTTTTCAAGTTAGTAGTCTCAGATAATTCAATAACTGTAAAGTTATAACAAATTACAACGAATTCAAATTATTATAACAGCAACATTGGCCATTAAAAGTTATAGCAATTTTAAAATATCCTCGAAAATAAATTAAAAGACATATTTAAACAAACTGACTCAAGAGGTAAATTTAACCATTAATAGAAAAACGAGCGCAACCTTTCCAAATCACCAAAAATTCTCACACACCACACAATGTTAGTATCACACGCACACAGTGAAATAGGCCCCGTTTATACTTCCATCGACTTACTCCTATTGTCGGCTTAGGCTCAGCCTAGATCTGGTCTAGACCGTGCCTCAACTGAGACAAGTGTTGCTGCAAGAGCCCTGCGCTGACGGTCGCGTAGTTAAACCTCTGTGAGAATTAATCGTGGTGTTACCATCACCGATCGCCTCTACTGTACTGAATTAAATATGGCAACATTGTGGTATATGTTAGGCTGGGAGTTTTTTAAGAGGTTATGATTTTTTTTTTATAAAAACACACATAAGCGTTTAAAGTGCAAATAATTTATTTTTGGTAGTCTGATGTTTTTTTTCAATGACGGCGCAGTAGCTCGTTTGCGTAGATATACTCGTATCTTTATAGATGTCCGGTCACTAAAAATCTACACTACACATGGGTACTCTATGCGTTGGAAATAAAAACTTTATTTCATTGTTTATATATCTTCCTTGGACATATGTGACCCTGTGACCAAAATGCATTGATAGATAAGTTCAGAACGAACCAAAAAAATTATTAGCACTGTAGAGCAGTTGAAAATGAAAAAGAATGTTGCCATATTTATCTAAGAATAAAAAATCTGTGAAAACCATCACCGTGATAATTATGGAAGTGTCTATATCCATGTAGCCGTCACCGTGTATTAAAAAATATCCTTCGGATTTAAAACAGTAATATGAATTAAAAAACAAAACAATTTGGACAAATTAGTTCAAAAAATCAGCGATATTTTGCGTTACCATCGTGGGTATGCTATGATTAAAATGAAATATCCATCCATAGATTATTTTTTTATAATCTATGTTGCTCCAAAATAACACAGTTATTTCGGGTCAATCGTTGATCTTCGGTATTGTGATACAATCTAGTGTATACACAGAGAAGTGGAAAAAATAAAACAAATGTAACTCCACAAGATTTAACGAGAAATGAATCATATTTATTACAAATATTCAAATGCTTCAACGTGTCTAAATTTAAATTTTAGGTTATCTTTACACGTCGACAAAGTTATTGAGATATTCAACGCAACGCATTATATTGCTGTATGTTAAAGTGACGATGCGACTATAATTGAAAAAAAAAATACGCAACCAAAATAATATAGAAACTACTGAAAATCGCATGACTCCATTCACCAGTGAAGCGTTATGTACAGGGCTGTTTAAGCGAAAAACGTTATATGCTGAAAAGAAAAACATAATTTTCACACAGACATACCATAGAATAAATAGAACCAGAACCTCAATTTCATACAACAGATGAAAACACGTATGAGGATCGTACTGAAAACTTGAAGCGTTTACGTTTTGCCATTTGAGACTTTCGTAAGCGGTCTTCTGGGTCTATTTATTCTGTGACCCTATTTTTAAACGATTAATAAATAACTAATTTTACACGATTGTTCAAAATACAGCGTAATTAGCATTAATTATGAGAATAATCAGCACATTAACGTTAAAATCACACAATTTTAGATATTTTGATTTGTCATGGGGGTGACAGCGTTGTAGCAAAGATTATATGCATTTAAGTCAAAATTGAAATTTGTCTCACCCTTTGCGATTCTTCTGAAGGCTTTCAGAAAGTAAATTTATTAACATCAAGCAATAACTGAAGTTATTGAATACAGCTCACAATCAGATTTACTTTAGTCGCGTCTGTTAGTAGTTACGTTAAAATACTATAGTAAGTAAGTCCCATCACCCACGAATAAATTAGTAGCACATCAACTTTTAATCCCTCAAGCCATTAGAAAAACATGACACATGATTTCTTATTGTTCTTTAACCATATGGAGTCCATCTGCTGCATCAGGGATTTAAGAAATAAACTATTTTGAAGAACTGCCAAGTTGTTTTTGAATTTAATTGCTTTTATTTCTATCTTGAATTGACAGAAGTTTGTTCTGGCTCTAATATTTTTTAAAGTTATAAGAGGTAAGGTGACCGATGCAAATATTCTTTCAAATATGAATCTAGCCGTACCTGATAATTATGCCTCCCGTCGGCGGCGGCCGAAGTTGTTTATGATACCGCGCGGCCGTACCAGTATAGTGAATAAGGGTTCGCGTGAGGGGATCACGCGAACCTTATCAATCCTCAATGATGTTGCCGAGTTGACGGACTTGTTCTCATGTTCTTTGTGTGAGTTCACAAGGGTGACACATTATGTCATTTGCTATGGTGCCACATTGAAATGACTTAATATTACATAATTATAATTTTTATTAATTTTAATGAATGTCTATGTTTTAATCTCTTTTTGTATCCCTAATTCAATCAAATTTTTAATTTAATATTTTATAAATTTGTAATTTTGTATTTTGCACATTATCGCATTGGGTGCTCCTGTAATGATAATGGTGTTTTTTGATAAATAAATAAATAAATAAATCTTTCCTTTAACCATCTTGTACGGTAACCACACACACATCGTACATCTTGGTCCTTCGAGCCGGATCTGAACCGACCTATATGGATTCCCTTAAACATCTCCCTGTACGATAATCAACGCACCGCTGTTTTCTTTAGGGATTTAAATGCTCACATCTGTTTACTAGCTACGACGCTACACCCATATTATCATGACAAAATTATAAAATAAATACAGGTTAGTAAAATTTACCTGTATATATTTCATAATACAGTTTATTTTTGTATGACTAACCTGTATAATACAATCAGGTAAGTTTAGGTTGAGTTTTGTTAATGAACGACAATTAGCAACATGTGTGAAGTAGCATAAAAGCATAAAAGCAGAGTACGGTACCTGTTGTTTTTTCTGCATAAGTTTGGCCTTGTTGGGGTCAACATGGTCGGCCTGTTTGGCGGCTTGCTCCAATCGTCGTCGTTGTTCGTTCTCGGCGTCCGCTTGCTGAAATTTTATGCGACCATATTGATTCAGGGTTTAGGCTGGAACCTATTATATATTTCTCGGAATCGGCGTGCATGTATGGAGAGAATGATGTATATAGAAGAAGCTCGGTAGGTGTGCCAGGACCGGGATATCTGGCGCTCCACACTGCCTACCCCGTAAGGGACTTGGCGTGAAGATACATACATACACACATACAATGTATATTCTTTCATTAATGCTGAAAATTTATTTTGTAAATACATTTTTATAAAACTCAAGAAAGATAATGATACTTATAACTTTTCATTTGTGATTTCTTTTTTAATTAAATTATTAAAATTTTGAAAATTCTTCCGCTAGTGGGCAGTGGTCACGTCCCTTTAAAGGACATAACCCACCAACCTTCCCATGGCCCCACCAACCTTCCCGGTTATATGGGCCGAATCTCGGGAGATGCGCGCACGAACCGCTCCTCGCTTATGTCGCGCGCGCATGTGATCTTGACTCCCTACAAGTTCTTTACCGTCTGTGTTTGCATGCGTGCCTATGAGCCACTCTCCCCTTTCTGGGGCATGACTGCACAATAACGCCTTCGGATCCGTCTTCCGGTCGTTCTGTGTTCGGTGTTTGTCTTCTCTTGTCTTCGTTCATTGTCTCCGCTTCTGTCGTCCGTCTTATCCTTCCATCAGTTCTAATCTGCTCCGCAACTTGTGCCACCCATGCGCGAAGTCCCGTAGCCGCCTGAAGTTCGCCTCCGATGTCACGAGATCGCGGTAGTATATCGGTCCCATTTCGAGCTGCCTCACGCCGTTCAGTAGGCCGTCCCTAAGCTCGCTATAGAGGGAGCACTCCCACAGGACGTGTTGTACGTCCTCTACTTCTGCGTCGCCGCAGTAGCAGGACCCCGCGTTTGACAACTTCATGCGGAAGAGTCTCCCCCTAAAACAGCCGTGACCTGTAAGGATCTGCGAGACTTGGTAGTCCGGTTCGACCCAGGTTGCCTTGAGTCTCTCCGACACGTCCGGGAAGAATTGATAAAGCTCCCTCCCCTTGTCCGATGTGTCCCAACGCGATTGCCATTCGGCCAGAGCGGACTCAAATGTTCTGAGTTTGACACTCTGGAGCTCCTCCTTGGTAAGCGCGGACTCACGCGCCCCACCTAGTCTGCCAGCACGTCTCACCTCAAGGTCGGCCGGGAGGACCCCGGCGAGAACCGGCAAAGCGTCGGTGCTCGTCGAGCGATACGCTTTGGTCAGAAGGACCATCGCGGGTCTCTGGGAAGCGCACTTCGCACAACGTGAAGGGACGCTCGCTCAAACCAGCATGCCGCAGCATACGTCACCGTGGCGATGTAAGTGCCTTGGTACAGGACCCGAAGAGCCCTGTACCGTATCCCCCATGAGCACGCCGATACTCTCGACATCTTGCCGAAGCAATTTGCCGCCCTCTCCCCTATCGACGCCGCATGCTGCGCGAACGAGAGGCTTGAATCGATCACCACTCCTAATACCGTGATCAACCCCACGCTTTTGATAGAGTCGCCGCCGAACCTGATGGTGGGTGGTCTCTGGAATTTTCCCCTTATTGTCATCGTTGACGACTTGGAAGGGGAGAATCCCAGTCTGTTCCGGACTCCCCACTCACCGACGAGCTGTAATGCCGTAGAGGCCGAGGCCTCTATACTCGCCCGGGAATTCGACTCCACCAAAAGCGTGACGTCGTCGGCGTATGCCACGATACTGACCCCCCCAGGGAGAGGCAGTCGAAGCAAGTCGTCCATAAACAAGTTCCACAGCGAGGGTCCCAACACCGATCCCTGCGGGCAACCCATCGTTGCCGCCTTCCACTGCACCCGGTTTCCCACGAACATGCCGATACGGCGATTCACGACGTAGTCTGCTAACATCTTGAAGATGTTCGGTGGGCAGCCACCCCTTTTCGCCTTCAGCATGATCATAGGCCACCGGGCGTTGTCGAAGGCCCCAGAGATGTCCAAAAATATCGCCTGCAAATACTTCGACGAGCACCCACGCGCCGCGTTTATGATGGTATTTAACGCGGACACTGTCGACCGGCCCCGAGTGAAGCCATGCTGGCAGTCCGATAGTCCACGAGTCATCTGCGCAGCACATGCTAACATAACGCGTTCAAGTATCTTACCAAAGATCGCCAACAGAGTGACGGGCGGTACGCTTTCGGGTCGACAAGCGGCTTGCCGTTGCCTTTCGGCAGGACAACCAGCCTGCCGTCCTTCCAGACGTCCGGGAAACTCCCCTCCTGGACACATCGCCTATACAATTCAGAGAACTCGACCGACGCGGCTGCCCAGATGTGACGGATGATGCGCGCCGATACCCCATCGATTCCCGGAGCTGTGTTGGGAAGATCCCTAACTATCTTCTCGATAACCCCTACAGTTGGAGGAGGGGCATCTTCTCCTGAGGGTGTCAGTGATGCCAAATGTCGCACCTGCCTATGATACGCCGTATCCTTGGACTGATCGTCGTCCGGACACAACGCATACATAAGACTGTTCATGGCCTCGCCGACGCTCCCAGCAAAGCCTTCGACGTAAATAGTGCCATTAATTTCGTTACTGGGAGGTCTGCACCACCCACTCGCGACTCGGTAGGCCTGTCCCCATGGGTCCAGGTTTCCGGAATTAGCGGTGTTTCTATTGAACAAAAGTTGCACCTCATCAATGGCCTCCCTATACCTATTCCTATGAAAATGGAACCGGCTCCTTGCTGTCTTCTCCACAAGGTCACCGGCCTTGCGAGTACCCTGCCACACTTGGCGCAGTCTGTTGTTCTCCTTTCGGAGAGCATCCAGATCTGGCGACCACCATTCATATCCCTTGTCAGTCTTCTCTGCTTTCACCACCCCCAGAGTCTGTATCGCAGTGCTAGTCACCAATTTGGTGAATTGCGCACAGACTGCAGGGGCAGGCCGGCCCCACCTCAATCGGCCCACCCGTTCGTGAATAGCTACCTCGAAGCGTTACCCTTTAAAGGACAATTGGCACAATATTTACCTTGAAGGCCCTCGCGAAGCGCACGAGTAGCGAAAAGAAAGCGTTGGCGTCGCAGCCGCGCGGCGCCTCGCCGAAGTACTCCACGCACGACGCGAATGAGTCCTGCACACAAATGTGTATTTCCGGTATGAAGTACAGTAGAAGCTCTTTATTCACGGGGTATATGTTCCGTAAATATGCCGCGAATACAGAAATTGTGAATATGGAATGGTAATTTATATAAAATTATAGGGGATACGTTACTAGGCGACGAAATAAAAAAAGAAAACATAAAAAATAAGTTTAATTTAAGTTTTTGACCATACATTTTGATAAGTTACATAATATCTTCAGGTATAGGCAGTGGTCCAATTGTGGCAGCATTCAATATATATAATAATATACTTACCCTCTTATTCATAAACGTACATTAGATACGTTTTAGCTACAGAATGCTTTGTCCTTGTCAGTTGCATGGTCAAGATAGAAAAAGACAAAGGAGAGATTAGCAACACTTTAGTTAAAATACGTTTATGAATAAGGGGGTTTATGTTTTGAGTAACAAGTTTGTTTTATCTAAATTTTCTGATTGTTTACATGCTTTAAACACCGATCGCGGCGAAGGCGACTTTACCTCAAAGGAACCGTCGAACGAAACAAAAACTCCATTAGCTTTTGAAAACACAATCTAGGTGTAGTGGTAAAAAGGTCTATTTATTTATCTCTTGACGCGTTGACAATGGATACCGTATACTTTTTATTTAGGGACATAATATTTATGTACCTATGTACAGATTCAATCCGCGAATAAAGAAATCTTAAGCCGCGAATCTACGACTTGAGTCGCATTTTTTCAATCAGCGGATAGTGAAAACGCGAATTGAGGAAGCGCGAATAAAGAGCTGCTATTGTATTGTATACCGCATAAATATTATAAATGCGAAAGTTTGTATGTTTGTTTGTTTGTCCTTCTCGCAAAAGCTGCTGCTCCGATTTTTATGAAAGGAGATGTTGCAAAAATGTATGGACCTCCGGCCATGTATTGTACACAATATCATTAACAGGCAAAATCAATATAAAAACGTTTTTTACTGCATATATTCACTTATTTAGCTTTGTTTGCAGTTACAAAACATTATTTGCAGTTAGAACTCAAAACCAACATGGCGAATATGGCGGGCGATGTCATATTGACAAATTACACTAATCATCACATTGAAAATGATAAAATCGTTTGAATGAAATGTGGTTGTAACTCTAAAATATATTCTTAAATAAATTAATTGTATTTTTTACGGATTCTTCTTCAATTTACCCATTTCTTGAAGTAGTGTACGAACCAGAGCCGAGCTCGCAACATCTTCTTTGGCACACAAATTTGACATGGTGGCCAAGCAACATGAAATCCGCATCACCGCCTACCGCTGCGTTGCGCGGTCCCGTGTGTCAATCGCTCAATGCGAGTGTGTGTCTAGTGTCCACTGGCACGTACCTGCGCGTGTTTGGCCTCGTGGCGCAGGCGGCGCAGCTTGTCGTGCGCGTTGGCGATGAAGTCGCGCAGCACGTGCGAGTGTGCGTGTGTCTAGTGTCCACCGGCATGTACCTGCGCGTGTTTGGCCTCGTGGCGCAGGCGGCGCAGCTTGTCGTGCGCGTTGGCGATGAAGTCGCGCAGCACGTGCGAATGTGCGTGTGTCTAGTGTCCACCGGCACGTACCTGCGCGTGTTTGGCCTCGTGGCGCAGGCGGCGCAGCTTGTCGTGCGCGTTGGCGATGAAGTCGCGCAGCACGTGCGAATGTGCGTGTGTCTAGTGTCCACCGGCACGTACCTGCGCGTGTTTGGCCTCGTGGCGCAGGCGGCGCAGCTTGTCGTGCGCGTTGGCGATGAAGTCGCGCAGCACGTGCGAGTGTGCGTGTGTCTAGTGTCCACCGGCACGTACCTGCGCGTGTTTGGCCTCGTGGCGCAGGCGGCGCAGCTTGTCGTGCGCGTTGGCGATGAAGTCGCGCAGCACGTGCGAATGTGCGTGTGTCTAGTGTCCACCGGCACGTACCTGCGCGTGTTTGGCCTCGTGGCGCAGGCGGCGCAGCTTGTCGTGCGCGTTGGCGATGAAGTCGCGCAGCACGTGCGAGTGTGCGTGTGTCTAGTGTCCACCGGCACGTACCTGCGCGTGTTTGGCCTCGTGGCGCAGGCGGCGCAGCTTGTCGTGCGCGTTGGCGATGAAGTCGCGCAGCACGTGCGAGTGTGCGTGTGTCTAGTGTCCACCGGCACGTACCTGCGCGTGTTTGGCCTCGTGGCGCAGGCGGCGCAGCTTGTCGTGCGCGTTGGCGATGAAGTCGCGCAGCACGTGCGAGTGTGCGTGTGTCTAGTGTCCACCGGCACGTACCTGCGCGTGTTTGGCCTCGTGGCGCAGGCGGCGCAGCTTGTCGTGCGCGTTGGCGATGAAGTCGCGCAGCACGTGCGAATGTGCGTGTGTCTAGTGTCCACCGGCACGTACCTGCGCGTGTTTGGCCTCGTGGCGCAGGCGGCGCAGCTTGTCGTGCGCGTTGGCGATGAAGTCGCGCAGCACGTGCGAGTGTGCGTGTGTCTAGTGTCCACCGGCACGTACCTGCGCGTGTTTGGCCTCGTGGCGCAGGCGGCGCAGCTTGTCGTGCGCGTTGGCGATGAAGTCGCGCAGCACGTGCGAGTGTGCGTGTGTCTAGTGTCCACCGGCACGTACCTGCGCGTGTTTGGCCTCGTGGCGCAGGCGGCGCAGCTTGTCGTGCGCGTTGGCGATGAAGTCGCGCAGCACGTGCGAGTGTGCGTGTGTCTAGTGTCCACCGGCACGTACCTGCGCGTGTTTGGCCTCGTGGCGCAGGCGGCGCAGCTTGTCGTGCGCGTTGGCGATGAAGTCGCGCAGCACGTGCGAGTGTGCGTGCACGCGCGCCTCGCTCTCCCGGCGGGCCGCCTCCATGCCGCGCTCCAGCTCGCACACGTCCGCGCACACGTTCTCCAGGGACACTGCGAGTGGAGAATAAAAAAAAGATAGAAAAAATATCTGACTTGAGGCAGGGATCGAACCTGCGATCTCGGTGTAGTGGTACTATTATAATACAATAACAGACTTGAATGCGGTTTATATAAACGTATTTAATTTAGACTTGCTGTGCTTGCGATCGCTTTATCCGCGATGAATTTAATTATTGTTCAGTATCTATCTACGCGGACGAAGTCCTACCTGCTAAATCACTCTCGTTCGTATGAAAACTTTTTTCCATAATTGTTTTATATATTTTTTTTATGTCACTATGATGACAGACAAGCAGACGTGCCACCTGATGGAAAGTGGTCACCGTCGCCTATGGACATTAACAACAACAGGGGAGATGCCAATGGAGATGTAGCACCGAGCGTCAGCGGATACAAATGGAGAAAAAAATTTAGCTAACATACAATAATTTCCGTGCTTCGGAGGGCTCCTTAAGCCGTCGGTCCTGGTTGCTATCAATAACAGTTGTTAAACCTTGTCGGAGGCCTTATTGTGCCTTATCGGGCGGTTTGAAAACATACGACAAAGGGCTGGCCACTAACCCTTATCTCCACCAACCTGCATTGGAGCAGCGTGGTGGAGTAAGCTCCAGGCCTCCTCACAAGAAGGGAGAGACTCGTACCCAGCAGTGGGGCGTATTAAAGGTTGCCATTATTATTATACAATTGTTTAAACAATAGAAAGGTATATTTATGTAGGCTATGTCAGTATAACACTAAAACAAATGCAAAATGCATCAAAAAAATGTCAACTCACCCTGCGCCGCTTTGTCTATATACAACAGCTCTGTATCAAAGTTCATCAGTTCTGGGAAGTTCTGCCTGATCGTCGCCACTATGTAATGCAGTAACGACACCCGTTTGTCTGTCGACTTTGTGTCCATCAACGTATCCAACGATTGCAGCTTGAAACCATACGCCGGACCCCTTTTACTACTGTTCAAGTAGTTGCCGAACGCGAGAATAATCTCCAGGACATTCCTCAGCTTCTGCGAAGACTTAACCGAGGAAGATCCAGAGATTATCGCGTGAATTTGGGGCGTAATTAGATGGATGTTGTCGAAGAAGTTACCCATGTAGCTCATTATGGATAATTTGGCCGATATCCTCTCCACTTTCGTCAATTGCATGAGGAATTTGTCTTCTTCGGTCAGTAGGTTGATATTCTTTTTCTCGGAGACGTATTCTTTGTATGCCTTTTGCTCGGCCTCCGTGGGTACCATCCGTTGGAGTATTTCGACACTCTCTAGAGGCAATTGTTTGAGGTCTAGATTGTTTATCGCCGTCATGACTTTTTCCACTGGTGTGTCGAGTTTTCTTCTTGATATCGCTGCAATGAAATGCTTTAATTATTTTCTGAACTTAAGAAGAATTAAGCTTTTGATTAATCTAAGACTATTAAATTGAACTAATTAGCTCAAATACATTTATAGATAAGTTTCTTTATGTAATGCTTACGATTTTTTTAATGTAGTAATGATTGTGGCAAAAACGCATGCAGTTAAAAAGGATGTTAAGTGACGACTTCAGTTTCACCTCTGTGATAAAAATGATTACGTTTTGGTTTTTTTTTCTGGGGAACAAAAAGCAACACGGGCCACCGGCCGCGGCGGACCGGAGGGGAGTAGCCATATGCAGGCTTTCCCCTCTGTCAAAGTACAAGCCCAAGTCCTACGCCTGTCGCCCAGATGTTTAAATGTGTGCGTGAAATTGTTTATGTATTTTGTTACAGTCACACCTTGTGAGTTTCGTAGTAAAAGACGATTTTTGTAGTGTGTGTGTGTGTGTATCACACGTAGTCCCCCCGCAAAAAAATGACAGACTGTTTTGCATCGATAATGAACGCTATGGCTACTCCCCTCCGGTCCGCCGCGTCGGCCGGTAGCCCGTGTTGCTCTATGCTGGGGAAGGAAGCCAGGGTGAGGCTACTGCAAGCACAAGGCTACCGGCGCAAGCGCGCTCGATGCGGAACTTCTCTTCGATCTCCATGAATTTGATTACCACACGTTAATATCGTCATCTTATTATCTTATTATTATTTATTTATTTGCATGTCACATGGTTATAAGGTCTTACAATTAAATATTTTGTAGTAACATGTAACACCCCGTAGGGGCACCGCAAAATTATGAGAACATTTCATGTACATATAATATTTCCTATACATACAGTTACAGTTTTAATTTGAAATTTATATTACAATATAAACTTATGAATATAATCTCAAATGAAGACATTTAAATTCAGAACTATTATTCATATTATTTAATATATAAGATTGTATCTATTAATTAATTTATATATTTATATTATACAATTTTGCATGACATCGGGACTAGACGATATTATTAGTAGTTTTGAAACACCGTATCTCAGACCAAATTACTTCTTTTCTCAGTTTTTTTTCGAAATGGGAAATGGAGGAATTTGTAAATAATTGATTCTTTCCATATTATACATAATTATTTCGTTTCTTTTTTATTTATTATGTGTTTTTGATTATTATTAGTGATTTTTAATTCTAAATTAGTTTAAAAAAAAATTACGATGTAAAAGTGTTCAACAGGAGCGTAATTAAGTATATGAAATAAATGAATAAACTGACCAATGTTCCTGAGTCGCGTGTGTTCCAGTAGCGACACAGTGTCAGGTTTGCGGAACCGTTTGCTGGGGAAGGAGGCCAGGGTGTCGGCGTCGCAGGCGTCGAGGTTGCCGGGGCAGGCTCCACCGATGCGGAACTTCTCTTCGAACTCCGTGAAGTTGATCCTCCGTCGGGGTCGCTCCTCGTCTAGTTCATTGAATATCGTGCCGCGGACCTAGTGAAGACGAAAAAGGATGAAAATTCTATGAAACTTTTAATATTTTATTGTTTCGGATCCGGAAATAAGAAAACTTAAAATCGATTTAGAAAGAAAACAGCATTTCAGAGTACCACGTCTCTTATTGCAAACCCGAACTAAACGCGAAATGCTTTGTCTTGTTTTGTCATACGCGCTTTACGCGCATTTAAATAAATAAAACCGATTTTTTACAGACACTTCAGTTGAATCGCAGTAAGAAGTCCGTGTTATAACTCAGTACAAGCCCTGATCAGGCTTCAGCGCGATCGAATTAAGCTTTTTTTTTTTTATTTATTTATTTAATTCAGATATTAAAATCCATAGAGAACATACACAACAATTATAATTAAGATACAATTACAATTTAATATTTATTATTATTATACTCGGTACGTTATAATATGTATAATAATATGTTTACTATATTTTAACACTATCGGTTTATATACGTAATATAAATATATTATGTAAAAAATATTCATTGTAAACATTTATTTTTATGTACGGTATAATAAGAATATATGTATAATTATCGTAAATACGCTATATTATTTGTCCTGATAAAATATGTAAGTATATATTGTTAACCATTATTAATTTAATTTGTTTGATCTGCTTGACATCCGTGAAACACCAGGGTCCCAGGTGAAAATCAGCGTCAAGTCGATTGATGTTATCGACTTGACATGAAGCTGATCTGGGCTCCTATTTGGACCAGCCGTGAGACTTAATCTCTTTTTTTTTTTTTTCTTTTTCAATTGTTATTGTTTTTGCTTTTTGTTTAATTGTACATGTGTACCAATCGTCTGGCAATTTGTATCGTCATGTCTCTGTGCTGTCCAAATAAATGTTTTCTTTTCTTTTTCTTTTTTATACACAATAACAAAAATATACAATATTCAATTGAGAACCTCCTCCTTTTTGAAGTCGGTCAATAAATTATATAAATTTTAAATTATACTTAGTGATTACAAAGTGAACACTGACTTAACCTGCGTTGCACCACGACTTTTGATAGTTATTGTAACATTTCACATCCTTTTCTAACGTAAAGAAATCTGTTCAAGTTAGAGCAGGATGTGAAATGTTACAATAACTTTAACTTACTAACTACTTAATAACTTTTTTACTGGTGGTAGAGCTCCAGTGACGGAGCTCGCGGGCGTAGGCACCACCGCATTACCTAATTTACTTGCCGCTAAATGGTAGTGTTCAGCAGTATCGTGTTCCGGTCAGGTGGTAATGTACGGCCCTGTAATTTCCGGCACAGAGGCATAACACCTTCAGCCTCAGGAGTGGTAACGCATATGCATTTTGACCTTGGTCTTTGTGTGGGTGTCTATAGGCTGCAGTCATCACTTAACATCAATGTGAACTGCGTGCATGTTTGCCACTTACATTACATAAAAAAAAAAAAAAACTTTAACAAAAGTCGTGGTGAAACCCGTGGCGAAGTCAGTGTTCACTTTTCTTATGAAGATCGTATTAGTCATCGCGTCGATATTAATTACGCGGGTAGGGGGTTAGCAGTAAGCGTTGCGTCTTGGAAGTAGGAAGGAATGGACGTAAATCTACTGGTGGTAGAGCTCCAGTGACGAAGCTCGCGGGCCTAGACAACACCGCATTACCTAAAATACTTGCCGGTAAATGGTAGTTCCCAGCACGTGTTCCGGTCAGGTGGTAATGTACGGCCCTGTAATTTCCGGCACAGAGGCATAACACCTTAGGCCTCAGGAGTGGTAACGCATATGCATTTTGACCTTGGTCTTTGTGTGGGTGTCTATAGGCTGCAGTCATCACTTAACATCAAAGTGAACTGCGTGCTTGTTTGCCACTTACATTACATAAAAAAAAACTTTAACAAAAGTCGTGGTGAAACCCGTGGCGAAGTCAGTGTTCACTTTTCTTATGAAGATCGTATTAGTCATCGCGTCGATATTAATTACGCGGGTAGGGGGTTAGCAGTAAGCGTTGCGTCTTGGAAATAGGAAGGAATGGACGTAAATCAAATTATTACTATCATCACAAAAACAACATACCTGATTAGGCTTCAACGCGATCCAGTTTAGCGTGGGCAGCTTATACTTAGTATCGACCTTCCTCTTGATGGTCATCGCGTCGGTGTGATGTGGGGGGGCCATTAGGCCCGGCGCCGGTGGGGCTGGGGGGGCCGGAGGGGCCGGGGGGGCGGCCGGCGGAGGTGGTGGCGGCGGGGGCAGGGGGGCGGGCGGAGGGGGCGCCGGCGGCGCGGCGGGCGTGGGGGTAACGGGCGGAGGCGTGGGGGGTTGGGAGTGACGCGCGTCCCCGTTGGCGAGAGGGGGCGAGTGGTGGCCGTTGGTGGTGCCGTTGCAGAGCGCGTGCGATGATATCGCGCCCACTGGAAGAACATTACATTTGTCAATTGGTATCTATACAAATAAATAAAATTGGAGTGTCTGTTTGTAATATAAAAATAACCGTTTTTTACTTAATGTATATGTATGTATACACGGTACATATACCAAGACAACATTTTTTACAATTTTTGTCTGTCTATGTTCCTGTTAATCTCGGGAACGGCTGGACCGATTTTGACGGGACTTTCACTGGCAGATAGCTTATTTAATAAGGAGTAACTTAGGGTTAGGAGTTACTTTTATACTATCTGCGCCCACGTATTTGTCTGGGTAAAGACTGAACAATCATAAATAATCACGCGGACGAAGTCGCGGGCACAGCTCGTTACAAATACAACTAGGGATAAGCGAACAAATTATGTAACTCTGACATCAGTTTGACAGGTACTAGGTGCGAACTACACGGCTTTTTAAAATAAAATATGGTAATTACCAAATAACAAAGAATGTGGATGGTTGCAGAGGCCCAGGAAGACCAAGACTGACCTACCATGACCAAATAGGTCGAGTTCTGTCTGATGGTGGGGTCAAAAGTCTTAGGAATCGGCGTGCATGTACTCGTATGAAGAGAATGATGAAGGTAGACGAGGCACGAGAGGTTTGTCTGAACCGGGATATCTGGCGCTCTACACTCTCTGCCTACCCCGTTAGGGACCTGGCGTGAAGATACATACATACATACATACCAAATAACAAAAAAACAGCAATGTACGACAGGACGACCGTTCCGTCCAGTCCCATCAAATTACATAATCGTCAAAATAAATTGAGAATGAGAATTAGAACAATGAGATATAAATCTTAGTATTTAAGATACCATAATTTGGGCATGGACTGCCGGTTGCGGGAGTGGGGAGTGTGCCGCACCGTCGACACCTGCTCCTGCACACAGGAGTGTATGTATACGTACTGGAGGCGCCCCGGGGCAGGGACTTGGTGAGCGACTCCAGCTCCTGCACCTTGGACTCCAGCATGGACTGCCGGTTGCGGGAGTGGGGAGTGTGCCGCACCGTCGACACCTGCTCCTGCACACAGGAGTGTATGTATACGTACTGGAAGCGCCCCGGGGCAGGGACTTGGTGAGCGACTCCAGCTCCTGCACCTTGGACTCCAGCATGGACTGCCGGTTGCGGGAGTCGGCCTGCGCGCGCCTCAGCGTCGACACCTGCACACACCGTCATATTTTATTAACTCGGCGAACTTCGTTCTGCCATACAATAAATGTTTAAGTCATTGCCGCAAAAAATAAAATAATAAACATCAAACGAGTCCCACTGTCGGCACACCGCGGACACTCCGTCAAAATTCCTTACAAACGCTGAATTTGGTTTCTATTACACAGACATCAATCAGTGACTTGTATTTACACGCGCGCCTGTGTGCGTAACACGTACAAAATACCGTAGTATTTAATTTGATAAAGAATTCGGCCCCGAACTGTGCGCTCGTGAACCCGGACAGCATAGGACGCCTGGTGTGAGTGGTCTGGGCGGGGATCTCTGGGCGACAGACTAAAGACTTTCTCCCTCACTACGGAAGACATCCGTCACCCGTATGGAGAAAGGTCCCAAGCCGGCCATGTCCCAAGCAAGGTGTTCCGCACGCCACTAGTGTTGGTTGGAACTTAAAGCCTACAGACTGTGGAAGGCTCGGCTCGATGCAAAACAGTCTCGTCATTTTTTGCGGGGGGAAATACGTGCGACACATACGCACCCTACAAAAATCGTCTATAACTACGAATCTCACACCTTGACATTAACAAAATACAGAAACAATTGCACGCACACATTTAAACATCTAGGCGACAGGTAAAGGCCCATTTGGGCTCGTACTTTGACAGAGGGGAAAGCCTGCATATGGCTACGCCCCTGCGGTGTTGCTCTATGTATGTTGGCATGCCTGCATACGCACCTCCTCGACGACCTGGCGGCGCGCCTCGGCCAGCAGGTCGCGGTCGTGGCGCGCCTGCGCCAGCTCGCTCTCCATGGTGGCCAGCTTGGCGATCGCCTCGCGCTCCATCGCCGCTAGACGCTCGTGCGCCTGTCGATTCAGGATCAATTTGAATTATTATCAACACATTATATTAGACTGACCTACCATGACCCAATAGGTCGAGTTCTGGTCTGATGGTGGGGTCAAAAGTCTTAGGAATCGGCGTGCACGTATGAAGAGAATGATGAAGGTAGACGAGGCACGAGAGGTTTGTCAGGACCGGGATATCTGGCGGTCTACTCTCTGCCTACCCCGTTAGGGACCTGGCGTGAAGATACATACATGCATTATATTACTTTAAGCTGTTACCACCTACAATTATTGAAAAATAATTTTACGGAAAAACACATTATTGACGTGTCTGTCAGTCTGTCTACCCGTGACCGTGACCTCGCTTTCCACGGTAGCTGGAAAACGACCGAAACGTCGGGTAAGAAAGAGAAATTGGGAGTTGGAATTTCTATAATGTGATAACGTCTTAAAACTCAATTAACATTGGCTGCACGCACGATAATGTGTCACGTTCCACTTTACATTTTTTCACATTGTAACAACAACAACACTTCAAAATGTAACTTGCTTCATTTTGATTAATTAAATTATGGGTTATTTACGAGATACAGCGGGCAAATCCTTTTTCCAAGATTGCGTCCGGGGGACTAGGGCAACTTCACAAAAACATTTTTAAAAAATTGCGCCCTCTAAAATACGCAAGCTAAGGCCTAATAAATGTTAAATTTCAATGGACTATAGTGAAATATTCCATTCCTAGTGTCCAATCTATTATACAAATAAATAAAATTGGAGTGTATCTTTGTAACACCAACATAACCGCTTTTTACTAAATGCATATGTATACACGGTACATATACCAAAACAATTTTTTTTACAATTTTTGTCTGTCTATCTGTCTGCCTGTCGGTTTGTTCCCGCTAATCTCGGGAACGGCTGGACCGATTTTGACGGGACCTTCACTGCCAGATAGCTTATGTAATAAAGAGTAACTCAGGCTACTTTTATACTAGCTGCGACCCCGACTTCGTCCGGTTAGATACTGAACAATCATAAATTCTCACGCCGACGAAGTCGCGGGCACAGCTAGTTAAAAATAAGAGCGACTCACGTGTCCCAACTCGTCCTCCAGCTCGTTGACCTTCTCGAGCGCGGCCGTCTTGGTCTCGCTGTCCTCCATGAGCGCCGCCACGTCGAACACGTTGTCCAGGTACGCCGATATTTGCACCTGCAACAATACATCGTGGACTGTGATCAACAGATATATATTACGGCCCTGTAATTTCCGGCACAGCGGCATAACACCTTAGGCCTCAGGAGTGGTAACGAATCCGCATTTTGACCTTCGTCTTTGTGTGGATGTCTATAAGCTGGAGTCATCATTTAACATCAATGTGAAATGCATGCCACTTCCATTACATAAAGAAAAAAATACGAATTATTATAATAAATATAAAGCTGAAGAGTTTGTTTGTTTGCTTGGACGCGCTAATCCCATAAACTACTAGTCCTACCTTAACCTACTAGATTAGAAAAATTATTTCAGTGTTAGATAACCCATTTATAAAAATACGCTTACTACACTCACAGCCCCACAGTAGGTATAAACCTGTGTCGTGGATGCCGTTGTACACATACAACACATACACAAACACCCAGACCCGAAACAAATATCTGTAGGCCATACAAATCTTTGTTCCGGAGCGGGGATCGAACCCGCGACCCTTCGAATCAAACGGTGGTTTCGCACCGCTGGACTAACCGGGTCGTCGAGGATTTATCGAGGAAGGCTTTAGGCTATACATATAACATCACGCTAAAATGAATAGGAGAAGTTAGCCGCCGCGAATAGGGGGCGGGCCGCTAGTATTGGATATTGGTGGACATTGATCATAGAAATACATTATACCAAGACTTATTTTATTTAAAGAAAAATTGAAAGAAAAATTTGACTTCAGGCGAGACTCGAACTCGCGGCCTACTGGGAATCTAGTCCAGCCGCTCTTCCAATTGAGCTACTGAAGTCCTGCCCGATTTGTCAAATCTTTCCTTCACATTTTATTGTCTTGCTTTATGGTAGCAGTAGCGCCATCTATTACCAACTATGCTAGTTAGGCAACCGATATAATAGACTTTTCAGTTTATTGAATATCGTAAAGAAGTCGCTTTTACCCTTTTTCACAAGCATGTGTTAATGCGAAATAATATAAAAACAAATACCAAGACTTTCTCAGTAAACGGAATTTGGAAGATCAGCCGCATGTTTTTTATTTCTTTTATTAAACCTTATATTATTACATTTTTAACTTAGAAAAGCATAAAAAAAAATTAAAATTTAATTGAGGCTACAGAACCACTGAAAAGATCTATTTCGTTATGAATTTTTAACCGACTTCAAAAAGGAGGAGGTTTTCAATTCGACCCATATGTTTTTTAATGCCAATAAATGTAAATCGATTGAAGGACTACATAAATTTAAAGACAGAATGAGTTTAAAATGAGTTACCTGCAAGTCTTCGCTCTCGCAGTGCCGCAGCCTCTCCAGATAGTCGTCCAGTTTGAGCGCCGTGAACTCGTACTGCAGGTGCACGCGGAAGTTCATGTCCTCCACCGAGTGGACTATTATGTTCACGAACTGCATGCATGCCACCTGAAAATTAAAACGTAGGAATCCATTACACTACTTCAAGTTCTATTGCCATTACTGATGTGGGCAGACAAAAAGCTAAGTTTAGTTTAGCTCGTTAGTCGCCCCTTCGGACGTCGGACTAAGGGATGTCCGTCGCCCAAATGGAGAGATTGTTCCGCACGCCACTAGTGTTGGTTGGAGCCGAAAGGGGGCTCGGCAACGAGCAACCGCCAGTCGCCGGTGGGGTAGCGGATGTGTGCGATAGCGTTCCCGTGACCCCGCTAATAATGGCGGACGAGTCGGAACACCCAGGGGTTTTTAGTGAGTAGAAAGATGTCCTTTCCCGGAGTAAACGATTAAACTATTATGACACTGTTTAATTTTATCAAAATCCACTGTTTGAACATGTTAGGTGTCTACAGACAGCTTGGACAGATACATAGCTCCGTTGGCATATTTTGGAGACACCTCAACCCAAACACTTAAAACACTAAAAGAGTAGACTAGATTAGGATAGTAGCTGTAGACTTACCATAAACTCGATATGGAACGTATCGTAGTTCATGAAGTACTCCATCAGCGTGTGGAACCGCCTCGGCTCTCCCACCACCTCCTTGAAGTTGTCAAAGGCAGACAGGATGATCTGGTGTCCACCCTTCACGAGACAGATGGCCGCTAGAAGTTCCAGGACCAGGGCTTTCGTGCGAAGCGAGTGGTGGACCAGCGAGAGCGCTATGCTGTTGATAGCTTCTCTATGCTGGATCACCATATTGAAACCGTACTGAAAATAAAAAATTATACTGATTATTACTCCAGTATTGTATTCTTTATTAAAGTAGAAAAATGTTAGGATTTATAGAGAAATACCAAGAAAAAAATCTTCGGGGAAGAAAGATCGTCAATATCTCTGGATGGACGGTCTGTACTGGTGGTAGAGCTCCAGCGACGGAGCTCGCGGGCGTAGGCACCACCGCATTACCTAATATACTTGCCGCTAAATGAGTGTTCAGCACTATCGTGTTCCGGTCAGGTGGTAATGTACGGCCCTGTAATTTTTTTTTTATGTTATTAAGTTGACAGACAAGCAGACGGGCCACCTGATGGTAAGTGGTCACCGTCGCCTATGAACATTTGCAACACCAGGGGAGTTGCCAACGCGCTGCCAGCCCTGAACGACTCTTTTGACGCCATTTTTGAAGAACCCCATATTGCAGCACCGAGGGAACACCTCAGAGGGAAGTTCGTTCCACAATTTACACGTTCTGGGCAGAAACGAACGAGAAAACCGCACCGTTGAGCACTGCCAGGTGTCCAGTCGGTGAGGGTGAAACTTCTCTCTTCGGCGGGTGGTACAGTGTAGAAAAAGAGACGGTGGGACCATGTCGAACAGTTCGACAGAGCACTCACCATGGTAGAGACGGTATAACACGCACAGACTACCAATATCTCTGCGCAGGCTCAGATGTTCGAGCCTGTCTGTAAGTCCCGAATCGTTAACAATACGAACGGCGCGTCTTTGTAGGGAGTCAAGTGGACCAAGCTGATACTTGGGGGCTCCCGCCCACCATTGAGAGCAGTATTCCAGTTCGGGCCGCACTTGGGCCTTATAAAGCTGTAGTAGCTGCCCCGATGTGAAATACTGCCTCGCTTTGTTAAGCACCCCTAACTTTTTGGATGCCAACTTGGTCTTACACTCAATGTGACTCCCAAATTGCACTTCGTTCGATATGTCAACGCCCAGGGTACCGATACTCTTACCAATGGCAAGCGGAGTGCCCTGGAACTGTGGTGCTACAATGAATGGGGTTTTTTTAGCGGTGAACGCGCAGACTTGTGTCTTCCTTAGGCCTCAGGAGTGGTAACGCGTCTGCATTTTGACCTCTGTGTCTATAGGCTGCAGTCATCACTTAACATCAATCTGAACTGCATGCTTGTTTGCCACTTCCATTAAATAGAAAAAAAATAAGATGCGAAGAAGCTCTTATCCAGAGATGTTGACGCAATCTCCCTACCCGAAGCTGTTCTGTCCCTTTTTTAATGGAGTCATGTATGCGGCACGTCTCGAGACGGCACTAGCACTCTTCACCGGGTATTCTCAGCCTCAATAAAGTTAAATCAATAGAGCTGGCTTCAGATTATTGATAACAGCTTTGAAACACTTGTATCAAAAGCGATGGAAATTTGGTCTTACCTTGTTGTTCATGATAGCCCTCATACACATGATGCACACGTGTATGTCGTCGGTGGAAGCGCCCATGTTCAGTCTGGCCGCGTGCCTGGTCCGTCGTCGGGCCACTGCAGGACTACCGGCGACTTCGCCCTCCGAGTCGGCGGAGCGAGCACGCCGTCGCCACGACGCGCTCAGTGTGGAATTGGCTTCTATGGGCGCGCTGCAGTCTGATGTTGTTGTGTTCGCTGTTGGAAAATAATGAGGATTAAGTTTATTTTATGTTATGATGGTGGTTACAGACATCTACCCGCAGCAAAATGCAGGTGCGTTGCCACCCCGACGACTACGATGTTATGCCTCGAATATTTGTCTTATTCTGCATACTAAGTAATGACTTCTACATCAATATATAAACCTACCTAACTACCGGTAGCTACGAATAAGAAATTGTCAACTTTCGCTATCAATTCGTAGACTAGTTGTCTGCGGAACCGTCATAAATATTATATCTGGTGATTGTTACCGTTTCGCATCTACCGACACGACTACCCGGACGACGTGCTATTACGTACCCTGATTGATCCCATCGCTGGACTGACTGCGAGCGAGCGCTATCCGCTGCTCGTGCCGCATCATGCTGAGCCTGAAGCTCAGGTAGTCGATCAGAACGTCCAGGCCCTGGTTCTGTTCGTTCAGGAACTCTCGGACCCATCTGAAAGATGAACGGAGAAACTGCAATGGAGCAGGAGGCAATAGGCCTTTACTTCACAGTGAATACTGGTTAAGGGGAAGGGACTTATATTTTTATCACTTACTGGACCCAGCGAACTTCGTACCGTCATTTGTCTTCTAAATATGATATTGCGTAAAATAATATCACAAAATAATAATAATACTCACTCAATATGATTGGTTCGCAGAGATATCTCTAAGTCCCTGAGGACTTGCGTCGACGTCGAATCGCCCACCATTTTCCTTTTCTGTAGAGAAATGAATAATTATATAGATATTAAAGAAAAATGGAAGGGAACATCATGAAAACAACAACAAGAAGCGAAGTCGACTTCGGGCAGGGATTGAACCTGCGACCTCAGGATAACCAGTCCAGCCGGCACGTTACCGAAACGAAGAAAATATGATAGTTGTATAATTATTTAAACTAACCTAAAAGACTCTTCAGCAGATAAAATTTAGACAGAGTTTTAAGAAAGACAGAGCTGAATAGCATTCATATTTTTACGAGCAATTCAATAGAGTTTATTAAAAAAATAAAAAAATAAAGTTATCATTAATTATTAATTATTATAACAATAACTAAACGGAATTATACATTTAAGAAAATCCAAATAAACAGCCTTACAGACTCATATATTCAAACGAAAATTTACATAACAGCAAAGATTGCATGCACAGTCCGTTAAAACTGAATAAAAGGGTGAAACACACAGCCATACCCAAACTATGTACATACAGTAACCTTGTTAAAACCTTTTGTCGTTTAAGATCCATGAATAGATATGCAGTTGGTCCATTTAGATCACGGTGGATAGAATTCCTTAGTATATTTGACTCGCGAATACCTATTGGAGCTAGCGTTCACCTCTGTCCGAATTACGAAACTTATCAATCGAATCAATACTAATGAAAAGGGAAACGTGTCTCGTTATGTGTGTTCTAGATTTACATTGGTATATAGTTTGTATATGCTTCATATAACGTTCGTTAATAAGTTAAAGACTTTTACTAGAGTGACTCAAAATTTTCCGCCAAAAATCTGCCTGTTGAAGAGATATGTTCGCTATCTTTATTAGAGTATTGTCTCAACTTTTTCTTCTTATTTAACGATTGTAGCAAACAAGCGTGTAATCCACATGGATTGCGTAGTGAAAACTGATCTAGAGACATCTGATGATGGTCAAAATGCAGATGCGTAACCAAGTTCCACCCCTGAGGATGAAAAAGTTTGCCTCTGCGATGGTGATTATATTACCATTAAACCGAAACACAATAATGCTGAACACTATAATGTGGCGGCAAATAAATTAGGCAATCCAATTGTGCCTACACCATTTAACTGCGATACTGGAGTAACTAAACAACCAGTAACACTCAATTTGAACTTCTTTACCGCTTTCTTAAAAATGTGACGTTTGTCTTGGTTTCTCTAACAAAATATTCAACGATCGTATTATTCTGAAATCAGTACTCCTCCTAGGAAAGTTATTAATTTTAATTGACTCAAAGCTGGGTAAGCTGATTGATAGCAGCCAAGTATTGGGATCAGATGATGAAGTCCCCCGTAAGCTTAATTTTATTGAATTTTTACTTTCCTTTTCGTTGCGTACAATCAATTACAGAAGAATTTTCTCTAGGGAGATAAAGGTAGACGAATTGATTACGAAGAAAGTAAATTCCAATTTATCTGCCGTTTCAATGGCACAAAATATTAAACCATTTAGTCAGATAAAAGGAGCTAACCAACCATTAAGGAAATACGTCAAGTGTCAAATGTGAAGTGACCCTTCGATAACATCTAGAAAATGACCTGATTACAGACCACCGCTTTGAGAAAGCTAACAAGGCAAGCGCGGTCATAATTGCTTAACTATTGACCTGTCGTTTGAATAGCCACCTGACCTTTGGGAATTGAGCCCTTATGATGGTGCAAGTGAAAATGTTGTTGAACACAGTTATGTTAACGGCCATTTTTGTCAAATACCATACAAAGGGGAAAAAATATGCCTTGTCTGACGCTGGATTATACTAAATTGACCGGCCACCTTCCCACCTACTCCAGTCGGAGTACAATAAGAAGACAAAACGTACTTAACTTCAGCATGTAATCCCTAAAGAAGTAGGCAGAGGTAAATGCATGCGTTCAAGCATACACATGCAAACACCCACGATTCGCCGGTTACGTTTTTGGCCCATGTAACAGGTGGCGAGCCTATTGACATCTGCGAGCACATTACCAAATGCATGCAATACCTCGTATTGCATAACTTAAAGAAAATGGAAAAATCCCAAAAGAATCAGAGATAAAGAATTTTATAGCGTTATCTTTGACAGTCCCCGACCCGGGAATCCCACCCAGGACCCCAGCGTAGTAGTAGTGGCCGGCTACCACTAGGCTACTGAGTACTGAGGCAGTAGGCTACTGAGTAATATAAGAAGCCAATGCTATTTAACACAGAACACCAAATTAATAAACACTGCTATGTGGCAGCAAATTGATTAAAGACTGAGATAGTTATAAAATCCTGCAATCGAAGGACGACCCGGTTAGTCCAGCGGTGTGAACCGACCGTTTGATTCGAAGGGTCGCGGGTTCGAGCTCCGCACCGGGAAAATATTTGTATGGCTTACAGATATTTGTTTCGGGTCTGGGTGTTTTTGTACGTATTGTATGTGTACAACGGCACCCCCGACACAGGTTCATACCAAATATGGGGCTGTGAGTGTAAACGTATTTATTTATTATTTAAAACTGATTCATTACATTAGCAGGCACTGATACGTATCGAAAGAAAGTTTTACATCCTAGCGTTAGTAACAAGACAGATAGTGTTCGCCTGAGGCGCCGTAAGCAAATATTACTTTCGTGTTCTCATAGAGAACTACGCCCACCACGAATCACGTGTGGTCCAAGTGTTAAACAATGCTGACGCTCTACAGTCACGAACGTATGCGTTCTGTTTGTTTGATTTTAACCGATATTCACTAGTGACGATATATTAGGAATTATTAACATGATAATAATATTATACGCATATGATAATCATGATGGTAAGACATAGCCCTAAAATTTCTTAATGGTGGTGGAGTTCCAGTGTATCAGAGCTTGAAAGCGTAGACACCATCGTATTACTTAATCTATGCCGTCCAAATGGTAGTGTTCAGCACTATCGTGTTCCGGTTAAGAGGCATAACAAAAGCTTTGGTTTAAGGGGTAGCAAGTATAACAATGCATCTGTATTCAGATCTGTAGTTTTTGTGTAGATGTATAGATAGATATCCTATACAGCCCGCAGAACAATTGCATGCTTGCAATCTTTATGAGATAAAAATATCGGTACCACTAGTCAATATTTATTCAGCTACACAGAGTGATCTCATCTCATAAGAGATGATTATGAACTCATGATGTATACCGTAACACAAACATAAGATTAAACGTCAGTAAGCGAAACAGTAGAATGTATTTTGATTGATGTCATTCAATCCTTTCATTTTTTTTTCTTATAAGTATTTTATTTATTATAGATGCGTTAGTATTTGTTGTAAGTGTATGTAGTAGTGAAAATACAAATCGGCGATATGGCTTCTCGGTGGATTTTAGCACCACACTTACCATTTCTATTTTCATTTAAATTTCTGATCGCGGGAGCCTCTGTTTTGTACTACAAACCAGATCAACCACGAGATGTCAAGGGTTATAATTGTTCTAGGAACATGACCTTTAGCATCGAGCGACTCAATGTGAGACGCGGTTATGTATCTATCATTAACGATTAGATGGACATCTTGACACCAGAACTGTGCCTGGACGCTTTATGACATTGATTCAATAAAATGTGAATATAAATGACCTCTCTACTTTTAGAAAACTAAAGAAAATTAAGGCCTTTCCATGTCATATTTTATGGGTCATAGATTTGAAACTAAGGCAGAAAATTTGAATTTTGTATTCAGAAGGGCAGTGTTTTAGATATACGCTTGCAAAACTATTAACTACAAAGGCACAAAAGGTACATTCATAATGCATTTTTTTAAGGTTCTTTTTAAACTATGCATCAATCAAGAATTCAAATAAAGGATGTCCCAAAAGTGACGAAGACAAATTTTAAAAACAATAAAGTACACAGGATAGTTTATAATAATATGCACTCGCAAATTACACTTCAGGCAAATGACTTTCTAAACTTTTATAGCGTGTCTCATTGGTCCAAAACGTACGTAACGTACGCGTCACGATGTTTGTCCGCGATGGGCTCCTAAACCAATTCAACACTTTTACAAAAAACGAACAAACAAACAATTAGAGCCTGCTTCAACATATTCAGGAATTCCAAACACGCATCAGCTCGTTTGGCGCATCGCGGGTTAAGCAACACAAATTCTGATTTATAAGAGGTACACCGTTTTATTAGCCGTTTGCCTCCGTCGGTGTACAAGATGTCATCATCCAATTGCAGTTATTGCCAACTACAATAGCATGACGTAACACATCACACTCGTGGAGAATCTTCAATCACACTGTGTGACTCATCATAATATGTCATTTTATATCTGAGGAGGAGAAGCGCGCATGGCCCAGCGGCTGGTTTAGATCGTAAGCGATCTGCTCGGTTAAGCACTACGGGCGCGGTCGGGTAGTGTGATGGGTGACCGCTAGTGGCAAATTAAATGCGCGTTTCCGTGCTTCGGAGGGCACGTTAAGCCGTCGGTCCCGGTTGCTATCGATGGATAGCAGTCGTTAAACCTTGTCGGAGGCCTTATGGGTTTGAAAACATCCGACAGTGGGTTGGCCACTAACCCACCCACCTCCACCAATCCGCATTGGAGCAGCGTGGTGGAGTAAGCTCCAGACCTCCCCCCAAAAAGGGGAGAGACTCGTGCCCAGCAGTGGGACGTATAATGGGTTGCCATTATTATTATTATTATATATCTGAGGATTTTTTTGAATGTGACAAGCTCGCAGTTCACATAGATGTTAAGTGTTAACTGCAGCCTATATCTACTCAAAAAAACAGAGTTCTTAATGTAGAGCGTTGCCTCTGAGACTTTAGTTGTAATGTCTCTGTGATATATATTATTAGTTAGGGCCCAACCATCTTACCGGAACACGATAGTGCTGAACACTACCATTTTGGATCACCGGAAACGTCTCCGATGGTACGTATGGCGGACTTACTGCCATAAGGCGGTAGAGAAGAGAATGATCCTTTATCTAAATACAGAATGCCTGATTTTCTTTAAATAAAACTAATAATGGAATTTGATAATAAAGTCACGTCATCGTGCCGTTTGTACGTCTGTCTGTCGTTGATATTTTACATAACGAACTGCATATTTTGAAACAATCGTGAAATATAAACGTCTGGATTGGCGAAATATTGTTATGTTCTGCGAGGTTTTATTATCAAAACCAAATTAAACGACTGGGTGTATCGTGTTCGCTTATTTTGGAAATAATGTGGTAACGTTCTTCATTTGAACAAGATAATGTTTAATGCATTTTTTAAGGATTTAGTTCTTTTATTATTGACATTTTACTCATTAAGTAAAGTATTTTCGATATCAGTTTAAAAGTTTTTTTATATCTCTCATGGTTACGGAATAATCGCCTACACACAAAACGAATACACCCTGTATAATAAGCTAATACGGCTAAATGCTTTTTACTGGTGGTAGAGCTTCAGTGACGGAGCTCGCGGGCGTAGGCACCACCGCATTACCTAATATACTTGCCGCTAAATGCTGGTGTTCAGCACTACCGTGTTCCGGTCCGGTGGTAATGTACGGCCCTGTAATTTCCGGCACAGAGGCATAACACCTTAGGCCTCAGGAGTGGTAACGCATCTGCATTTTGACCTTGGTCTTTGTGTTAGTGTCTATAGGCTGCAGTCATCACTTAACATCAATGTGAACTGTGGGCTTGTTTGCCACTTCCATTACATAAAAAAAAACGGACGATAAAACAAAAGAATGATTTCTTAGACGAGGTTTCGTTATCCAAATCTTAATCCAAACCGATGACTGGGTTTGGTTTGGAAGCAAGCTGGTAACATGGTGCAAAAGTCCAATAATTACGTCATTTAGGTATATAAATGCCACACATGGAAATGTCCTTTATTTGCGTGAGAAAGGGCCGTGATTTGCGGTTAATTAGGTACCGTCTAGATTTTGCCACAACACTATATTATCGTCAAACATTGTTTGAATCGGTACATAAAATTCATAGGTCAAGCTTTTTACGAGAAAAGGAGGGCTTCTTAAGGAACCTCTTTTTCTAAATAGGCGATCAACTTATAAAATGTACTTTAAAACGGTAACCTTGTGGCCAAGTGCATTGCGCGTGTCGCGACATGCACCTGGCCGAATTTTATCGTTTGAGTGCGGAATCCTAAAAGTGTGTAGGTACCATTGAAACGTGATTTAATTTCAAGAACATTTTCTTAAGTATTTTCATCTTTAGCCTGCGAAATAAAGAAACGTCGCCAGGAGAGCGATTATCGCCACCCACTGTTTGGCTACGTTAAATCGCAAGCGCATTTGAAAAGTCGCAATAGTTTTTTAGGCTGCAATAAACCAACTGTAGTTTTCCCAACTGAGGTGAAGAAGCGCCTTTGGAACCAAAAAAATCCCGTCCGTTCTGAATTCATATCGCCCTCGGAAAACATTCCTCCAGGTTCTGAGCGAGGTGCGACCGCCTGTCCACATTGCTATTGTCGTTGTCATTGCTGTCAAATTTTCATGTCGATTTGTAGCTCATTTAAAAGCAGTAGTGATAATCTGATCGTTTTTCTTGCTTTTGTAGGTGATAAACAAGCGATAATGGTAGATTATTTCGATTATTGTTATTTAGTTAAAGCAAAAATCGACATGAAAATTATAGCAATGTCGATAGGCGGTCGGACCCCTGGACTGGTTTGTTTGGCGTACGCTGGATGGATGGCCGCTGCAGATACAATATGTTCAGATAGGGCTATTCTTCTAGACCTGAATGTGACTGCGGTGCTCCGATACAAGATATGATGCATTTCTTTCCTGCCCAATGTGTACTAACAGCTGTACATGCTAAGATTTGATGAGGGCGACTGAATCGGCTGTTACGTTGTCACGTTTTTAATCAGGATCAATATAGCACATAAAATAATGATATTGGCGATTGAAACGAGAAGAAGAATCTATAGGACTAATATTTATGGACCGCATGGACACAAGGATCAGATAAACCGATCAAAGTTTAATAACGATTAGACTTGGTATTATAATGTACCGCCGGCACCATCCATTGTTCAGCTAACGGTACACTGACTTCAGCTTGCCCTATGCTTTACCAATAACTCACTAACCCAAAACACTATTTATGTAGCTCAATCGTAGTGTATGCTAATGCTTAGCTCCCAGGTTTGTTTACCGAGTGGAGTAGAACTGTTTTCCATTTATTTAACTCGGGTCCGGTGATAAATGTGTACCCATTGTACCTAGGGTTCCCACCTCTCCCGGAATTCCGGGCGTCTCCCGGATTAGGGCTCTGAAAATAAAAATCTCCCGTCTCCCGGAAGGAATTAAAAATATGACGCCACTACTCGCCAGTGGGTAGCTAGCTAGTTTCGTATAAAGCGGTTTGCGTGCGTGCAGGTACTTTATTGTATTGTCTCTTTCTAACCCACGTGCGTGAGAGATTGCGTCGTCTTTGTCTCACTCATTTTCGTTTCTCATTTAATTTTGTTATAAGATTCATTCGTTCGCTCATTAGTCTCTAACAGCAATACATGCACGTGTGCCGTATTTTGTAAGAATACAATTATTTCTTTGTTGTTATAAGTGCAAAATAAAAAAAAGTTATGATATTCAATGTATTTTTTTCTACTGGATTTAGACAGCTATTCAGTTTATTCAGTTTATTCATTTATTTCATATAATTAGGCTCCTGCAGAGCGCCTTTACATCGTCATTTTTTTTAAACTAACCTAGAGTGAATTACCACTAATAATAATCAACACAACATAATAAAAAACACATAATAAATTAAATAGACACTGAACAATTTTGTATAATATGGCTAAGACGCGGTAACCCTAATTGTACTTATGTATTTTTAATAACCTTTATCTCTGATGCTATTGTGTTTATTTCATTTTCTGAAAGTTTCCCAATGCCACTGATATATTAATAACTAGCTGATGCCCGCGGCTTCGCCCGCGTTGAAATTTTTTATGAATTTTCTTTGCTATAAACCTTACGGAGCCCGAGACCTTTCCAACGAATGCAAAACCGTGGAAATCGGTTCGTGCGTTCTGGTGTTATAACGTCAGGAAGGAAAACCCGACT
Organism: Macrosoma leucophasiata; assembly: GCA_036365455.1. Lineage (NCBI taxonomy): Eukaryota > Metazoa > Arthropoda > Insecta > Lepidoptera > Hedylidae > Macrosoma > Macrosoma leucophasiata. Next base: position 18,980,232 of record JAWQUS010000017.1, on the reverse strand, counting down.
TATTTTTATATAATAGACTAGCTGTTGCCTGCGGCTTTGCCCGCGTGGATTTCGTTTTATAAACCTAAATTTTCTTTGCTATAAACCTCACGGAGCCCGAGAACTTTTCAACGAATGCGAAACCGTGGAAATCGGTTCGTGCGTTCTGGAGTTATAGCGTCAGGAAGGAAAACCCGACTTATTTTTATATTATAGAAATATAGCCTACTAGGTATCTGTACTGAAAATGGAATGCCGTTTGGTAGTCCCACTAACTAACAACACTAACTCTAGAACGGCTGGGCTGGGATTTGACTAATTTTGGTTTTGCAATGCTCCTAGAAATCCAAGGAAGGTTTAAAAGTGAGAGATTATGAAGAAATTCAAGGAAAATAACAAAAACAACTTGCGGTGGTAGAGTTCCAGTGTAGGAACTCGAGGGCGTAGGTACCACCGCATTACCTAACCCAGCTGCCGAATGTTAGTGTTCAGCACTATCGTATTCCAGTAAGATGGTAATTTTATTTTCAAAGAAAAAATTGAAAGAAAAATTTGACTTCAGGCGAGACTCGAACTCGCGACCTACTGGGAATCTAGTCCAGCCGCTCTTCCAATTGAGCTACTGAAGCCCTGCCCGATTTGTCAAATCTTTCATTCACATCTATTGCATTGCTTTATGGTAGCAGCAGCGCCATCTATTACCAACTATGCTAGTTAGGCAACCGATATAATAGACTTTTCAGTTTATTGAATATCGTAAAGAAGTCGCTTTTACCCTTAATAATTGTTTTATATTATTTCGCATTAACACATGCTTGTGAAATATATTTAACAATTATTATATATAAAACAACAATTATTTAATTAATATAAAACAATTATTTAATTATTAAGATGGTAATTTATGGACCCGTAATAACTATCGCATAAACATAACAACTAAGGTCTCAGGGGTGTCAACGCATCTGCATTTTGACCTCTGGTCTTTGCGTGTGTCTATAGGCTCCAGTCATCACTTATCATCAACGTGAGCAGCATACCTACTTGTTTTCCATTTAAAAAAAACTGACAAGTGGATCAGTGTCGGATCTCTACTAGTGAATCGAAAGTCTACATCATATTTATTTGCAGTATCACTTAACATCAATGTGAACTGCATGATTGTTTGCCACTTTCATTACATAACAAAACAATTCCCATACAATATGTTCGTATCTGTCATCTTTGACACGTTATTTAATTCTGAAGTTCGCCGAGTCAGTTAAATATTATCTTTTTAACCTAGGAATCTTCCTTTTGGTTCATTGCAAATTATTCAGTATACACAAAGTATACATTTTTTTTTTGTTTTAATGTAACGGAAGTGGCAAACAAGCATGCAGATCACATTGATGTGAAGTGATGACTGCAGCCTATAGACACTTACACAAAGACCAAGGTCAAAATGCAGATGCGTTACCACTCCTGAGGCCTAAGGTATTACGCCTCTGTGCCGGAAATTACAGGGTCGTACATTACCATCTGACCGGAACACGACAGTGCTAAACACTACCATTTAGCGGCAAGTATATTAGGTAATGCATTCCAGACCGGTGTTTTGGGTTAGTAAGACACAATGCACGTGTGTACCGCAAGCGGAACAATGGGCGGTGCATGACAGTACCGACGCGAATCGCCATTGAAATGCGATCGATGCACCTGATTCTTATGTCCTGTCCAGGCATTGCAAGTATATTGCTCCTACGGTATTTTCATTAGGTGTATATGAGTACCAGGGCCGTAGGAATAGGGCGGAGAGGAGCGTGGCAAAAACTTTTCACTGGTGGTAGAGCTCCAGTGACGGAGCTCGCGGGCACCACAGTATTACCTAATTTACTTGCCGCTAAATGGTAGTGTTCAGCACTATCGTGTTCCGGTCAGGTGGTAATATACGGCCCTCTAATTTCCGGCACAGAGGCATAACACCTTAGGCCTCAGGAGTGGTAACGTATCTGCATTACCACTCCTGAGGCTGATATAGGCTGCAGTCATCACTTAACATCAATGTAAAGTGAATGCTTGTTTGCCACTTCCATGAAATAAAAAAAAAACTTAGAAAACAGCAATGTATTGGACATATTTATTATAACGACAAAGAACAGTTAATTCAGTTTAACCGCGGCATTTAGGCATGATTCAATATCCACGCACCATTAAACGCATTTCGTTTAGGTCTACATTTTAATGTAAAAACAAAATTAGTATTATCATTAATTCGTTCCGACCTCGCGGATCATGAAATTGGGGATATTTTTTTAGGGTCCACCATGTTCCGGTCGTTTGTCATGGCACCGATATATTTTCCACGGTTTCCACTTTGCTTATGCTGAATTAATGGAATATTTTAGTCGCCTGCCTCGGTAGCCTAGTGGTAGCAGGCCACTACTACTACGCTGGGTTCGATTCCCGGGTAGGGGGTTATCAGAGATAATGGTGAAAAAGCCTTTATCTCTGGTTCTATTGGGATTTTTCCATTTTCTGGAAATTTCCCAGTACCTCAAAGTTTGGTAATGTGCCCGGAGATGTCAACAGGCTCGCCACCTGTTACATGGGCCAAAACGTAACCGGCGAATCGTGGGTGTTTGCATGTATGCTTGAATGCATGCATTTACCTCTGCCTACCCCTTCGGGGATTACAGGCGTGAAGTTACATTTTAGTCGCATCGGATTAAAAAATTAGATACAACATAACATGCCCATCATCCCAACATCTGCTTTTTAAAAATAATAAGACAATATTCTTTCTTGTAATAAGACATTTTTTTGTGTAATGGAAGTGGCAAACAAACTTGCACTTCACATTGATGTTAAGTGATGACTGCAGCCTATAGACACCCACACGAAGACCAAAGTCAAAATGCAGATGCGTTACCACCCCTGAGGCCTATGGTGTTATGCCTCTGTGCCGGAAATTACAGGGCCGTACATTACCACCTGACCGGAACACGATAGTGCTGAACACTATCATTTAGCGGCAAGTAAATTAGGTAATGCGGTGGTGCCTACGCCCGCGAACTCCGTCACTGGAGCTCTATCACCAGTGACATCATACCAAAATATATATGAAGAAGATCAACCAAACATAGTTAGAATTTCAGTAGAGACAAATGGATTGGTACACTGCGAAGCTTACTGATCCATATACTGCCTAAGGGAGACCCCTCTGTAAGCCCGATCTTCGGCTTGAACGTTGTGTGGAAATAGTTCTCCAACGGCGAGAGCCCGCCGGCGGGATCTTAAGCAAGGTTATCTACGTAAACACGTTACTTGAGTTACGACATATGCGATTTCGTGTGACAACTTCCGTTTTTGTCAACTGTGAGGCTGTGAGTGTTAACGTATTTGTTTATTTTTACGTACCCTGTGACTCCTAGACGCCTTAGGGTCGAGGTAGGTCCTGAGCTTGTTGAGGTAGTGCGCCGGCGAGTCCTTCGCCTGCACCATGTCCTGGTCGCAGATGATCTCCCATTTCTTCTCCAGGTCGTAGTTTCGCAGCAGCTTCGCCTTGTCCGGGGGCAAGTCCATTGATGCCTGCCGAAGAAAAAAAATAGTTAAAATTTGGTTATGTCATAATCCTGCAGGTGAAATAACAAAAATTCAGACAATCATATCATCAAACCTACAAAAAAGTTAGTTACAGATGAGCAATCAGCCATAAAAAAATGACACCATGAGAGTACATGACTTAGACAAGTAACGATACCTAGGTATTGTCTCTAGGTTCTCTAGGTTCAGAGCCTACTGTATGTCATTTTACACTTGCAGTCTCTGGGTGCGTTATACACGGCGGACATATGATGCTCTTCGTGTTCAATATAATAACGGTTTCAGGATGCTGTTCGGTCTGCCAAGGTACTGCAGTGTGTCAACCATGTTCGCAGAAGCTCATATAGATGATTTTTATGCAATTATGCGTAAACGTTGTGCGTCACTCGTAAGTAGAATACGGGGCAGTTCAAACAGCATTCTGAAGGCTGTAGTGGACAGTTACGGTCCTGTAATGACGCATTATATACAGATACACACTAGAGGACTTTACAGGCCTAACTAATTTTGACATTTTTATAATTTTTTATTGTTTGACATTCTACATATTATTGAATTCTTGGGTTTTATATAATTTGAAATATAATAATTTAATGTATTGATTGTGTTTACTAACAATAGATTTAAGTGTTTTTTCAACTTTACTAACAAATTATGGATGTAATGTCTGAATCAAATGAATAAATAAAATAAAAATTGTTACTTTTCAAATGTTGTCTATAGTTCGTTGACAGTAGGTAAGGCGGTTTTTCGTCAATTTATCTGAGCGAGAACTGCACTGCAACAACAATATACCTATTCATTCATAATCAATTTACAAAAAGATTCAATGCTTTAAAGCCCCGTCCTTTAAATGGCGATTAGATAAAGTACCAGACAAGTATCGGTAAACAGAACACCCATCGATTGATTGACAAACTTAAATTTTAATAAACGCGACTTAGTCAACCTTTGACAGAGCTTCAGTGACGGAGCTCGCGGAAGTAGGCACCACCGCATACCTAATCTACTTGCCGCTACTTGTTGCGCAGGTGGTAATGTACGGCCCTGTAATTTCCGGCGTAGAGGCATAACACCTTAGGCCTCAGGAGTGGTAACGCATCTGCATTTTGACCATGGTCTTTGTGTGAGTGTCTATAGGCTGCAGTCATCACTTAACATCAATGTGAACTGCATGCTTGATTGCCATTTCCATTACATTAAAAAAAAAACAGATAAAAGAAACAAGTGAATAGGCCTGTGCCGAGTCGCATAGAAATGATCGTTCTCATATATTAGACAGGTATGCAAATATCATACAATTTGTGACACCACAGATACCAGGTGTTCATAAGTGATGCAGTCGAGATGCGTTCCAATATAATTAGAAACGCATAACGAAGGCGGCACCCGGTTGGGACCCTGGCCCTTACCGTTACGACTGGTTCCGAGCTCCGAGCTCGATTCTTGTTAGATATGCCGCGCGCCGTGCTATGAATCGATCGATGCATAGCGAAAATAGTTTTGAAGATTTTTTTTGGGTATCGAATCTGCTGTAAAATGAGTTTTCTTGGGTCTGTTGAAGTCCCAATGGTCGAAATTCGACCGCAATAAATGTACCTAAGTGGAATTCTATAAAGAACTTCTATGATAATCTCTACTTTGTTCTGTGAAACCGTTTTACTACATGCTGTTACACAGCAAATTATTATGTTTTGATATTAAACAATGTTAACGTAATTTAGTGTATGTCAAATGCATGGCAGTGTGTATAATTTTATAATTTATGCGCCATCTGTCGAATTTGCCAACTCAGAAACCATCGTGGGCTCATGCACAATAACTTTGCTAAAGATCATCACATGATCAAATGCGTAGTTTACGATTCTATAAAGGACATACAGACAAACATAATTTTTTATATATAAAGAAGAAGAAGACGTATTTTTTAACATTATTATTATTTAATTAATCTACATTCTTTCTTTTTAAAATAACCGTGTCAAGTTTCATACTACTTCGTCCGTGAATTGTGTTAAAAAGGTTTTCCTTCACGAAGGTATTATATTGGAGGATGTTATCTACTATATAAAAATAAGTCGGGTTTTCCTTCCTGACGCTATAACTCCAGAACGCACGAACCGATTGCCACGGTTTTGCATTCGTTGGAAAGGTCTCGAGCTCCGTGAGGTTTATAGCAAAGAAAATCCAGGAAAAAATTCAACGCAGGCGAAGCCGCGGGCAACAGCTAGTTCTTTATAAAATTACATTAAATGCTTAAAACATTGTCAAATCTACTTGCTGCTAGGTAATGCGGTGTTGTGGTACTTACGCCAACGACCTCCGTCGCTGGACTGGAGCTCTAACAACCGTAAAAATTTTTATTATCAAAAATAGTGTCGCACATACATTATGTCCGGGTATTTGCCACTAGTTCCTACATAGTTCCAGTGTAGGAACTCGAGGGCGTAGGCACCACCGCATTACCTAATTTATCTGCCGCTAAATGGTAATGTTCAGCACTATCGTGTTCCGGTTAGATGGTAATGTATGGCCCAGTAATAACTATCACAAAGACACAACATCTACATTTTAATATCTGGTCTTTCTGTGGGTGTCTATAGGCTGCAGTTATCACTTAACATCAATGTGAACTGCATGCTTGTTTGCCACCTTTGTAACATAAAAAGAAGTATGTTGACGGGATGTTTCAATCTGTCCGAGTCAGGTTATAGCTTTAGATAGCAGTATTTTTATAATAACCATAAATAGCCAGAGGTGCATAACATTTGTTATTGTGATAAATGAACACTAAACGCTATAAAACGAAAGTACAGTAAAGTTGTTCCCATGAACAATATTACGTTACACCCAAAGAGATGTTCTCATGAAACCTTACGCCGATCTGTCAGCGGTTTCATTTGATCCATTGGCGTTAGAATACCAGTTCACTGTATCAGATAAGAGAGATATATATTTTTTTTATGAAATGGAAGTGGCAAACAAGCTTGCAGTTCACATTGATGTTAAGTGATGACTGCAGCCTATAGACACTTACACGAAGACCAAGGTCAAAATGCAGATGCGTTACCACTGCTGAGGCCTCAGGTGTTATGCCTCTGTGCCGGAAATTACAGGGCCGTACATTACCACCTGACCGGAACACGATAGTGCTGAACACTACCATTTAGCGACAAGTAAATTAGGTAATGCGGTGGTGCCTACGCCCTCGAGCTGCGTCACTGGAGCTCTACCACCAGTATGAACCAATGAACCAAAGAACCAATCAATCAATTGAACGGGTGGAACGACTCGGGTCTTTTTGTCGATGGATCAGTCTTGAGATGGTTCTTTGCAACCGAACGAACGACACATACTTATTCACGACACCTGTTCAACGTGGACTGGAAGTAGCATACAATTTATTTCTAAATTATTTATGAATATTATGTATGGAATCATCGTGCGCTATTGGAAACTTTTGATAACTAATGGCAATCGAACATATATGTAACGTGTAAAATTGAACTTTATAAAGTTGTAATTACATTTATTTTCTATCGTAGACTACACTGTGAACCAGGCCCACATTAACATAGATCAGCATGGATGGCGTTCAATTATGCTGCTGAGGCGTGATCCCACACATATTTTTGGGTTTGGTGCAGAGCATGAGTTGTAGCGGACAGAATAAAAACCGGGCTCAGGCCTCTACCACAAACGACTGTGAGTGGCTAAAGGTGGATACAGACACTACAGACATAGCGAAGCTCATAAAGCAAGCCTCGGTATAAAGGAGATGTTGCAAAAATGTATGGACCTCCGGCCATGTATTGTCCACAATATTATTAAACAGGCAAAATCAATATAAAAACGTTTTTTACTGCTTATTATCACTTATTTAGCTTTGTTTTCAGTTACAAAACATTATTTGCAGTTAGAATTGCAACTCAAAACCAACATGGCGAATATGGCGGGCGACGTCATTTTGACATTTTCATTTTTTTAATTGTATTTTAATTATATAGTACTTGGAGAAAAAAGTAATATTTTTTAAATACTATCGAAATCGATTGATCCCAGGTGTCGGCTGTATCGCCGCCATGTTTAACATAGTTGAATATGATAAAATCGTTTGAATGAAATGTAACTGTAACTCTAAAATATATTCTTGAATAAATTAATTGTATTTTTTTCGGATTCTTCTTTAATTTACTTATTTTTTGAGAACGTGTACGAACCAGGGCCGAGCTCGCAACATCTCCTTTCCTCGAGTAGCTACATCATCATCACTCCAGCCGAAAGACGTCCACTTTGATTGACTGCTGGATAAAGCCTTCTGCAAAGACAGACAACAGTGTTGTTCGTCATTTGGGGCGAATCTTCCATAATCGCCACACTTGCACTGTACAAATATGAACAGTATGGAAACTACGTACAAAACGTTCGAAACGGCACACTTGCACAAACATGCCATAACATCGACATGCATGTTCGAGTAACGAGTGACTCGCTACTGCAGCACCGCGAGAACCGCTTAGGGACCTCGTTGATGCGCATGTTTGTGTGAGTGAGCTGTTTTTAACGTTTTGTACGTAGTTTCCATACTGTTCATACCTGTACTGTGACACTTGGCAGGCTGATTTGCGATCGCAGTGACGGTAGTTTTATCGCGAAGACAGCAGTCTTGCTCTAACATGGCCATGCGTATTGGTTTAAGCAAGGCACTGGGTCGAATCAAACGTGATCCGATTGCGACTAATAACGGACGAGGGCGGCCCAGGACTATCCGTTGTGGCAATCTTTGCAAGGAGGCTTTTGTTAAGCTGTAAGTAAACGTCATTCGGCTGAAATGATGATGACGTTAAACCGTTCGGAACAGAGCCGTAGAAGAAAGAACTTATAAATTTTCTGAACTCCTCTTTTTCGAAATAGCAACAAAACGCGACAGGTGAGCTAGTTTTAATCATCATTACCTTTAAACTAAACATGACAAGCAAGTTTTTTCTTCACCTCAAAAGAAACCTATTAAGGTTGACAAGGATAAATGCAAGTTATCATAGCCACGATAACCGCCTTTTTAAAACACTGATAGCAATGAGGCTACTGTTAATAAGGTAGTATAATTAAGCTTATCTAATTCCAAACGCGCTAACACATCCATTTAGAGTGTAACTTAGTCATTAGACAACTGTTTGAGTTATCAACTAAAATGGCGTTGACGGCCACATATTTTTATAATTGTAATCGCTTTATAATATATTAGACTACATGATCTATATCTAATTTATGTTCTTAATGGTGAAGCTTGCCGCTTTTTTACATTTGAATTGTGATTACAGTACAGTGTACTGACATGTGTGGCCATGGGGCGTGACAGAGACTGTTGTACTGTTTCTTTTTTGTTAGAAATCATTTACAGAAAAACGTAACGTAACTTCACGCCTGTAATCCCCGATGAGGTAGGCAGAGGTAATATTTTTTTTTATGTAATGGATGTGGTAAACAAGCATGCAGTTCACATTGATGTTAAGTGATGATTGCAGCCTATAGACACCCACACAAAGACCAAGGTCAAAATGCAGATGAGTTACCACTCCTGAGGCCTAAGGTCTTATGCCTCTGTGCCGGAAATTACAGGGCCGTACATTACCACCTGACCGGAACACGATAGTGTTGAACACTACCATTTAGCGGCAAGTATATTAGGTAATGCGGTGGTGCCTACGCCCGCGAGCTCCGAAACTGGAGCTCTACCACCAGTGGGTGTTTGCATGCATTCAAGCATACATGCAAACACCCACGATTCGCCGGTTACGTTTTTGGCTCATGTAATGGTCTTTCATGTAACGGCTTCATACAAATTCCTTACATAAAAGTAGCTTTTGTCCATAGAATCCAGCAGGTGTGTTTTACCAACACGCAGCGACAACAGAACCACTTAAGATATCGGTGCCAACACGACACTCGAATGGGTGAGGGTTATTATTTAGCGTTAAACCTTTAAATTGGTTAGATTTTTACTTTTTTGATTAACTGGCGTCGGGACGTGACGACCCCACCGCCCGCTAGCGGAAGAATTTTATTCTACTGGAAGCGAATTCTTCCACTAGTCCAGTCAGTCAACAGAACAGTAGCGGTCTAACCATTCCAATAGGGCGGTAGTAAAAATAAGAACGCAGGATGGGCAGCAGCTTTTCACTGGTGGTAGAGCTCCAATAACGGAGCTCGCGGGCGTAGGCACCACCGCATTACCTAATATACTTGCCGCTAAATGGTATGGGTTCAGGACTATCGTGTTCCGGTCAGGTGGTAATGTTTTACTGGTGGTAGAGCTCCAGTGACGGAGCTCGCGGGCGTAGGCACCACCGCATTACCTAATATACTTGCCGCTAAATGGTAGTGTTCAACACTATCGTATTCCGGTCAGGTGGTAATGTACGACCCTGTAATTTCCGGCACAGAGGCATAAGACCTTAGGCCTCAGGAGTGGTAACGCATCTGCATTTTGACCTTGGTCTTTGTGTGGGTGTCTATAGGCTGCAGTCATCACTTAACATCAATGTGAACTGCATGCTTGTTTACCACTTCCATTACATAAAAAAAAAAAAAATGTACGGTCCTGTAATTTTCGACTCAAAGACATAATACCTTAGACCTCACGAGTAGCAACGCATCTACATTGAAATCTCTACTCTCATGTAGATGTTTATAGGCTACAGTATTACTTAGCACGAATGTAAACTGTATGCTTGTTTGCCACTTCATAACATAAAAAAAGTTCAGATGGGTGAGGATTTTTATTAAGCGTTAAACCTTCAACTGCCTCAGTAGCGTAGTGGTAGCAGGCCACTACTATTACGCTGGAGGTCCTGGGTTCGATTCCCGGGTCGGGAACTATCAGAGATAACGGTTTAAAATCCTTTATCTCTGCTTCTATTGGGATTTTTCCATTTTCTGGAAGTTTCCCAGTACCCCGGAGTTTGGTAATGTGCCCGGAGATGGCAACAGGTTCGCCACCTGTTACATGGGCCAAAACGTAACCGGCGAGTCGTGGGTGTTTGCATGTATGATTGAATGCATGCATTTACCTCTGCCTACCCCTTCGGGGATTACAGGCGTGAAGTTACGTTAAACCTTTAAAATATTATCGAAGCGTTTTAGAGTTAAGCCTTTGGTGTCAGTTATCTCTTGATTGTGGCAATCTTTTAGTCAAGTCGCCATATGTCGGCTTAGAATTACTGGCCCAGCGAACTTACAATTAGTGTGCGAAATTACAATTTTAAACTTATAATTCACTACTCCACTAAGTTTGCTGGGCCATAGCGGTAGAGTTTATTTTGATCTATATATTAAACTTGTTTCCTTTTCAATTCAGAGTAAGAAAAGGCCTGGCTTGAGTCTGGCGTCAGTTATCTCTTGATTGTGGCAATCTTTTAGTCAAGTCGCCATATGTCGGCTTAGAATTACTGGCCCAGCGAACTTATAATTAGTGTGTGAAATTACAATTTTAAACTTATAATTCACTACTCCACTAAGTTTGCTGGGCCATAGCGGTAGAGTTTATTATGATCTATATATTAAACGTGTTTCCTTTTCAATTCAGAGTAAGAAAAGGCCTGGCTTGAGTCTGGCGTCAGTTATCTCTTGATTGTGGCAATCTTTTAGTCAAGTCGCCATATGTCGGCTTAGAATTACTGGCCCAGCGAACTTATAATTAGTGTGTGAAATTACAATTTTAAACTTATAATTCACTACTCCACTAAGTTTGCTGGGCCATAGCGGTAGAGTTTATTATGATCTATATATTAAACGCGTTTCCTTTTCAATTCAGAGTAAGAAAAGGCCTGGCTTGAGTCTGGCGTCAGTTATCTCTTGATTGTGGCAATCTTTTAGTCAAGACGCCATAGTCGGCTTAGAATTACTAGCCCAGCGAACTTACAATTAGTGTGTGAAATTACAATTTTAAACTTATAATTCACTACTTCACTAAGTTTGCTGGGCCATAGCGGTGGAGTTGATTTGGATCTATATATTAAACTTGTTTCCTTTTCAATTCAGAGTAAGAAAAGGCCTGGCTTGAGCTCAGCAGCGGGCTTTTATCATATTATTTTTATGTAATGAAAGTGGCAAACAAGCATGCAGTTCACATTCATGTTAAGTGATGACTGCAGTCTATATACATCCATACAACGACCAAGGTCAAAGTGCAGATGCGTTACCACTCCTGAGGCCTAAGGTATTACGCCTCTGTGCCGGAAATTACAGGGCCGTACATTACCACCTAACCGGAACACGATAGTGCTGAACACTACCATTTAGCGGCAAGTATATTAGGTAATGCGGTGGTGCCTACGCCCACGAGCTCCGTCACTGGAGCTCTACCACCAGTAAAAACATGTTAGTCATATTCATACTAGAAGCGACACATACACACATACAGAAGGCGGACGAAAACTTCTCCCGTTCACAACTTGCACCAGATACCGTGTTTGAGTAAAAACTGTTAACAGGTGAATGACCCGAGTGAGCTAAGTGCAAATATTGGATCTGACCGATCACCGCCGCCGACGCCTAATTCACTACTGAAGATGTTGCCTTAACTTGGGCTCACCGGCAAAGTTTGGTTTTCGAGCAAATTTCTGTGGCATCATGTTGAATGACATTGCTACCGCCACGTAGATTTCATAGGCATTCGTTATCTTATTCCTAGAGTAATGAAACGGGTTTTAACTAGAATATAGAGTATGTGAAGTTAGGTCTGGTAAAGTTAGGGTGCATATATCAAGAATCTTGGCTCTACATGTGCTCTGATAACTTTTCATACATTTTGCCTAAAGAGTAGAGTTTGTGAAGTTAGGGCTTATAGGTTTAGAGGGCTTTTTTATATGATAAGCAAACTAGACTCGTCTTGGCAACATTTTTCCATTAAAATGTTTTTGGTGGAATTAAAATAGACAGAACGGTTTTTGTCATTTATCATCACGATTCTCAGCGAGTTGGGAATGTCCCACGGAACTGGTAAAGAGCCCGATGAATGTCGATAGGCTCTTTGGAGACAAAATGGCTGGCCATTCATGGACTTAGGTTGTTGCATGTCTTCCCGTACTCCCTTAATGTGTAGAGGATCACTTCGAGGAAGTACGAGAAGTAACATTTTTTACCATCAAAGTAGATAAAAATGTGTAAAGATTGCGGAAACAATTACTAGTTGGTAATTAACAAAAACACAAACGGTCGTAAAGACAAAACGTGCTCACGTGTTACTAGGGATGTAAACATGGTTAGGATAAATATCGATACTCATACCTTTATGAATATATCGAACTGTATTCTACTCACTAACCTGTCTAATTACGATCGGCAGCAGATAGATTCCTCGAACTTCGACAATGGAAGTCTAGACCAGCAACAGTAAATGTAAGGTTACATTTTCTTGTTTAATAGTTAAATTGCTACATCGATGGTTTACAATAGTGAATATCGATAACAAACGTCGATGTTTTACCGTAATGTGTCGTTTGCATCCCTAGTTGCGATCCTTGTAAAGTATGGTAATTAATTGAGGCTTAATTAGTGGAATGTTCAAAGGCAAGTAAAGACGTACATGGTCCATACCGGCACTTCCTTAAATACTTGAACCTAGGTCAACCTCGCACTTTATTGGAACTTGCCTTGTTCAATGTAAAGGCTGGCTGAGGCAGCATAGCTAAGGTGTCAGGAGTAATAATGAATCTGCATCTGAGATTTTCTTATTTCTTCATAGATATGTCTTTGTGGAAGCGCGCATGGCCCCGCGGCTGGTGTTGATCATAGGCGATCTACTCGGTTAAGCACTACGGGCGCGGTCGGGTAGTGTGATGGGTGACCGCTAGTGGCAAATTAAATGCGCGTTTTCGTGCTTCGGAGGGCGCGTTAAGCCGTCGGTCCCGGTTGCTATAGATAGATAGCAGTCGTTAAACCTTGTCGGCCTTATGGGCGGTTTGAAAACATCCGACAGCGGGTTGGCCACTAACCTACCCACCTCCACCAACTCGCATTGAAGCAGCGTGGTGGAGTAAGCTCCAGGCCTCCCCCCAAAAAAGGGGAGAGCCTCGTGCCCAGCAGTGGGACGTATAATGGCTTGCCATTATTATTATAATGTCTTTGTGTAAGCCCACATTGGTGAATAGGCACTATAGTGTTTACTTACCACCAATGTAAACTGTGTGCACATTAGCAAGAATATTTGTTTATTAGAAGTACACCTATTCTCTGTAATACCTAAAGCAAAGTTACAAAATTGTGAGTTTGTATAATACCAAAAATAGTGTGGTTACAAAACAAAACGACTCCACCACGCCAGCTGAGTCACGGCCGGCATTTATTTTTGGTGGCAACCGTACTCAATGAATTCTTATATAAACATATAAAAACTATATTTATCGGCTGCGGGTTGTACCAAAGTTGTAACTTTTCGATATCGATAAAGAAATATTTTGTTATTATTCGTCAAACCATGATAATACTGGTGTTAGAGCTCCAGTGACTGAGCTCGCGGGCGTAGGCACCACCGCATTACCTAATATATAAATGGTAGTGTTCAGCACTATCGTGTTCCGGTCAGGTGGTAATGTACGGCCCTGTAACTTCCGGCACAGAGGCATAACACCTTAGGCCTCAGGAGTGGTAACGGATCTGCATTTTGACCTTGGTCTTTGTGTAAAATGGCTGTGAACTGCATGCTTGTTTGCCACTTCCATAAGATAAAAAAAGTGTTAGTCAGACTATCGGTTTATCGAGTCTGGTTTTCACAATATCATTACTTATAGTCGAATTGGACCTTCGTGCCCCGCCCTACTCTACGAAAGTGGAAAAAACTTGTAAAACAACTTAAAAAACGAATAACAAAATTACTATACATCGGCAATATTACTAGTGAATCTTCAAGTGAACACAACTCTTACTAAAAACCCATAGAAAATTCTAGCACCTTTCTCATCTCACGCGAATCAATCGCTTCACGTATAGAAGTCGAGGTCAACAATGTAGCAGACACGCGACGGACCTCGATGAATCACAAACATAAAAACAAGGAAACAATACTCGATTAGAATAATAACGATGTTAAAGCTGTGTCTAAACAGAGAGCGATAAATTGGCGAGAACAACTTTTATTTGTTTTTTTTTTCAAGATAGGATGCGATCCAGTCGCAATGTTCTTCGGACTTGTAACTCGTAACGCTTCTACTAACAATCATTTTGTGCGGAATAAATATACATTTACGCCCGTATTATATACAAAAGGTGAGACAGTAGATGGACAAATACATGTAGGTATGGATGGATTTGATACAAATATGATGCGTCAGTCATCTTGTTTTGAGCCTAACTTCGACTTTTGAGTCGAACTGCGACGTAGTACATTACGATTCCCAGTGGTACTCTGGGAATCTAATACATATACAGGGCAATCATAATTTTAATCTACGGTTGTGTAATTTCTGGCACAGAGGTATAAAAAATTTGAACTCAGGAGTAGCAACGCATCTGCATTGAAATCTCTGGCTTTTACGTAGACGTTTAAAGGCTACAGTATTCTCTTACAATCAATGTTTGACCTAAAGAAAACCCAAAATTACCCGCAGGCTCACGCGAAGTAGTGGACTGCTGCCTCTGGATGTCAGTGGTATCGATCTACCAATTCGCCTGAGAGAGGTAACAGTTTAATACTAACGTATGCTTAGGAAAAATTACCACAGACGAATAACCAATGATTGAGACTAAAATATTTATGCGCGTCAGACGCGTAATCAGATAATGACAATCCGCGCGTCGCTATCGCTTTTCGTTAATACACACCTTTATTTAATACATTATAGTGAGATCACCGTTGTATTAGATTTAATTATGATCGAAGTAATGGTTTTAAACAACAGTATCTATAATTAAGCGCAATTAAATGCAATGTTGATTGGGTGTCTATAATTGTTATAGTTGAAGTATAAAAACTGCTGACAAGCAATTAAAACTGTATAAGAGATAAGTCAAACGTATAAGCTATAAAAGGACAAAGATATTAGTCTTAATTAGATAATTAAATATCGATGAAAAACGAATATCGTATTATAATACGTTCAAATGACCTACAAAACCATGTAACTGCATACCGATGGTAATGTTTTTAGGGTGCCGTACATAAAAGGTAAAAACGGGACCCTATTACTAAGCCTCCGCTGTCTGTTTGTCACCAGACTGTATCTCATAAACCGCGATAGTTAGAAAGCTGAAATTTTCACAAATTATGTATTTCCGTTGCCGCTATAACAACAAATACTAAAAATAAAAATGAAAATGTGTAGCATAAAGTAAACGTGTTTTTTTTTGTATTTTTTCTATGCCCTTATAGATGATGGTACGGAACCCTTTGTGGGCGAGTCCTATTAAGCTTTGAAGTGCCAATTTTCGTTAGTTTGTTGTTGTTAGAAATTCAAACTTTACGGAAATAGTAGCTACATATAACGAAATTAAAAGGAAAACTATCACACTTAAGTTTGCGAGTAATAGACGACCAAATGTATTTTAGTCGAAAATTTTGAAGAACTTTATTGAAAATATTTTTTTATTACATTATTCAAATCTAAAAACTACGGAACCCTACACTGCGCGTGGCCCGACACGCACTTGACCGGTTTTTTTTCTATTGATGAATACACATTTTAAACATTTATCGATATTTATGTCACAACACTAAAGTCGAAGTGATTCAGTCATAAACAGTCGGGGGCTGTAACCGGCCCAATATAGAGCGTGGCCTTCAACGGAGTCGCTGTTTGGGCACCCGATAACGATCGGGCCCAATGTCAATGATTCATATAAATATAATAAAAACTGATCAATTATCTAGACCAGAGAAATCGTCTTAACTGTGGTATCACATATGTGATTAAAAATGCCCTTGAAACAATTTCATTTTTTTGTCCAATTTGAAATATTAGGGTTTTTTGTATATCAATGGGTAAGGGCCATACGTTATGCATGACCCGTTACAGTAAACGTCAGAGATTTGCACATCGAGCTTAGGGAAGCGACTTATTATCAGGTGTCATCTACCATTAAAAACTTGATATTTTTTTTAGTAATTGAGATTTGTCACCACAATTACTTAGAACAACATCAGCGTTAATATTTATAAATAGTACTCGTTTACTTACCTATATTTATATAAACAAAACAACAAATCCACAGTATAATTTGCGTGCAATGGTCAACAATGACTAATTTTATCGTTTAATTGTTATTGCGTGTTGCGGGCACCGCGAGAATGTTAAAGATTGAACACACAGATAGAGATTAAATAACAAGCAAAGTCCCTCGAAATTCTACTAATACAATAAATGCGAAAGTTTGTGACTGATTTGAATGAAAGTTTACAATAATATAATCATAATCATTTAATCATTTATTGCATCCACAAAGACATTAATACATGAATATATTTAAAACTAAACGAATACAGGATTGATTTTTCTTTATTCATCGGACCCCAAACTAGGCAGAGCCTGTATTTTGGGCGCCCTGAGACCAAGTTTATATAAGTTATAAATTGGAATAACAAATAGGCTACAATTTGTAATGATTAAAATTTCACGTGGACGAAGTCGCGGGCAAAATCTAGTATGGAATATACAGTATTACTGTACCTACCTATCCGCTTAAAATAAAAGTACTAACAGCGCTTGTGATGACCGTGTTACGATATGTGCTCCAAAGGCTTAAGGTCTGTTGTCTCTATGTCAGAAATTAGAAGACTCAAGTACGCACATTACATTATATCAGCGCTATTCTCAACTCGGCCCGTCGAGCTTTTTTAACCAACATTAATTTCATGTTGCGGCCCATGCCACAACGGCTGAAACGTTGTAAGTTTACCCGAACGGAGCGGAACCGCTCTGCTTTCTGTGAGTGGGCTCCTTAAACACATCGCGTGTCGGATGTAGTTTGTTTGTTTAACGCTAAATCCCATCCCAGTCGGCCGCTGCAATTAACATTGCTATATATTTTTCACTCGCTCTTACAATCTGTGAAATAATTGAAGAACTACTACAAAAACCATGAACGCAAAGTGTTAAGATTTTCTCGGTATTTGATTTTATCAATTACGAGTTGGTCTGTAATTAATTATTTCTATTAAGTGAACAAAAAAAACGGTATACGCTTTGATGATGAAGAGAAAATTAAGATGTATGTTTAGTTATGGCAATAGGTGTATAATTCAATTATTTCTTGAGATCATACTTTCATATTAAGTATCTTACTGGTGGTACAGCTCCAGTGACGGAGCTCGCGGTCGTAGGCACCACCGCATTACCTAATATACTTGCCGCTAAATGGTAGTGTTCAGCTTCAGCACTATCGTGTTTCGGTCAGGTGGTAATGTACGCCCTGTAATGTCCGGCACAGAGGCATAACATCTTAGGCCTCAGGAGTGGTAACGCATCTGTACTTTTACCATAGTCTTTGTGTGGGTGTCTATCGGCTGCAGTCATCAATTAACATCAACGTGAACTGCATGCTTGCTTACCACTTCCATGATATAAAAAATATATATTAAGGCAGTGGACCTCTTCTAGAGTAGAAGGATAGTAATTTTTACTATAAATTTGGTACGCGTCGCTGTATAACTTCTTAACTGTATTTCGTTGAAGAAGGCAAAAGTGTAAGAAATTAGGAAATGTGCCTGAATAATGTCAATAGGCTTATGAGAAACGTCACGGAACGTGTGAGGATAACTTTATAGACTGAGAGATACTGAACCCTCCGAGCAGCGTTGGTCCTGTAAGGTCAGAAATGTTTGTAGGGATAAATCATAACACGCCAAGTACAAAAACCATCGCCTGGCAAGGATCAGCCAGTCACGTCACCAACCCCACATTTTTGAAAATGTAAAAAAATAAAAATAAACTTGAACCTGTAAGGCTGAAATATTTATATGATATAGTTTATATATAGTGAAGTTTATAAAAAAATTGACAGGCGATTTCGATGACCACAAGTGCCTGCCAGGCGAACCGAAAGGTGTGCTATATGTATGAATTAAATAAACTTTCATGTGTAAAGTTGAAATTTATATAGGTGTTTGTCTAAGATATTTTATGTAAGTAGGTTCAATAACCCACTCACTCAACTTTATCGGTATACTTCAAATATCTCGGACAAACACCTATATAAATTTCAACTTTACACATGAAAGTTTATTTAATTCATACATATAGCACACCTTTCGGTTCGCCTGGCAGGCACTTGTGCTCATCGAAATCACCTGTCAAATTTTTTTTAAACTTCACTATATATAAACTAAATCATACAAAAATTTCAGCCTTACAGGTTCGTTTATTTTTTTATTTTTTTTACCTTTTCAAAAATGTGGGGTTGGTGACGTGCCTCGCTGATCCTTGCCAGGCGATGGTTTTTGTACTTGGCGTGTTATGATTTATCCCTAAAAAAATTTCCAGCCTTACAGGACCAACGGTGCTCGGAGCGTTCAGTATCTCTTGGACCATTAGTGTTGCTTATCCAAAATTAAACAAATAGGTATATATTTTATTGCCACCGCATTTAAGATGCCCGTGGTCAAGATGCGAATTCCCTGATAGAACATTGAGACAGAATGTTTGGAACTCCATGTCCAGAGAAGACATTTAGGGCTTCTTAAACCGCACTTCGAATTTACTTACTAAACACTTATTATACTCTAGAAAGGACGTCTTTATTTTTCAATTCTATAAGTGAATTGAAGTGAAAAACACATACGTACCTACCTAGTTCGAATCAAAAGACGCATTGAAAGTTCGACGATAATTCAAAGTCTTCAGAGGTGTAAAAAAATATTTAAAAATACATATATCTACAGTCAGGGAACTATTCACTTATCCACATTCAAACAAATATAGCTTTAATTACTACCTCAGAAGGTGCTAAATCGGTCGAGCGGGCAGTACATGCTTAATTTAGTTGATGCAAGACCACAAACTGATACACAAACATAGCCCGTGAAATTCACAACCTCGCCTCTACCATAGTAATATCACTAATATCCCTAATGAGTGTGTACATATGTAATACCATTTCGCCGGCGCCTCAACTTGGCGCCAGTTCCACACATCCACACATAGTCTACTCGTATTTCTCAAATGTATAGGTATCGCACGTTTGTTTACGTATGTGCTTACTAGAAATAGACCGCGAGTGTCCCTCTGGGAAGCGGTAGTCGAATTATAATAAAATTGCAATATTTATCTGGAGACATGATTAATAGATGCAGTTCTGCAACTATGTACAAGGTACAGGTAGGTACAGCTGGTATGTAAGCTTAAAAAGCCTACATACTTTCACAATTCCTGAATGATGTAAGGTGTAGAAGCAATGTAATTTTACCTCCAACAGTTACAACAAAACTGCGTCGAGATCTTGTATTTTCTGTAATAATGGTGATAAACCATAGAGCAACGCGGGCCACCGGTCGCGGCGGACCGGAGCCGCCGTAGCCATATGCAGGCTTTCCCCTCTGTCAAAGTACAAGCTCCAAATGGACCTACGCCTGTCGCCCAGATGTTTCAATGTGTACGTAAAATTGTTTATGTATTTTGTTAAGGTCAAGGTGTGAGTTTCGTAGCAATAGACGATTTTTGTAGTGTGTGTGTGTATCACACGTAGTTCCCCCTGCAAAAAATGACCGACTGTTTTGCATCGGTAATAAACGCTATAGCTACTCCCCTATGGTCCGCCGCGACGGCCGGTGGCTCGTGTTGCTCTTTGGTGGTAAACAATCATATAGATCACGTAGATGGTAAGTGAATGAATATGTATATGAATACACGTATCTTCACGCCAAGTGTCTACCCCGTACATGCCCGCCGACTCCTAAGACTTTTGACCTCTCCCTCGGACAGTACTGAATGAACACTGCAGCTCATAAAAAACCAAACCCTGAAGCCTAAGTTGTTTTACTTCTATGATAGTTCCTCTCTCGCTCTCTCTCTCTCTCTCTCTCTCTCTCTCTCTCTCTCTCTCTCTCTTATGCTTTGAATTTTCACCAGCTCACTCCTTCCGCAAGCTCGTAAACGTACAAAAAAACGTTTTGAGAAACCTTAAGGTTTACAGTAAATGTATTCGAAACAATAATATACCACTAACAGGATAAAGCCGAGTGTATGTGCGCGAGTGAGTCAGATGATCCAGAAATAGCAACAACATCATCCCAATATGAAATACGTGACGTGTTCCCTCACTGTAACCCTATTAGGTGTAGATTAACGTACTGCGCTTTTGAATAGATTTTTTTATGTAACCAATAGATGGTGTGACGTGACACGCAAGTATCCAGTTCACATTAATGGTAACTAACTATTGCGGCCTATCGACATCTAAGCAATTACTAAAGGTCAAAATTCGGATGCGTTTTGGGGGTTGCTATAGCGAGACATTGCCATCCAACGTTATTGCTTTTTTTACCGCCATATCCATTCTTTGGCTGACTAACTGTTCAGCGGAATAATTCTCCACCACTCAGGCGTTAGGCTGTGGCTACATTAAGTCGCGACGCGAACTGCGACACATGAGCGAATGAAACAACTTAATGAATGTTCACGTATGCGGCTGCACTGAATCACTACTGTTTGTAATCGTAGTACATTTTGATTCGCTCTTCCAGTCGCATCGCAAGTCACTCCTGAGGCCTCAGCCTGAGGGTCTTCACGACCCGCTCGAGTAACTGCAAAAATCCGCTCTTGGACTCCCTATAGTACAGTACTCAACAATTAATATTGCACATCGAATCTGCGAAAGAGATTATCGGCTCGTTTCGACTTCGTAAAGCGTTATATCTGTTGCACACTGCCTACGTAAGCACTGACAGTCCGGTATTGGTCAAAACTTGATCAAAATGGTCGACAAACGTCAAATAGGTAAGGTGCGAAAGAGATAACGCTCTACAGACCCGAAATAAGCCGAAGTCTCCTTCCTAGGCTCGATGTGCAATATATTTTTTTTTATGTTATCGAAGTGGCAAACAAGCATGCAGTTCACATTGATGTTAAGTGATGACTGCAGCCTATAGACACTTACACAAAAACCGAGGTCAAAATGCAGATGCGTTACCACTCCTGAGGCCTAAGGTGTTATGCCTCTGTGCCGGAAATTACAGGGCCATACATTGCCACCTGACCGGAACACGATAGTGCTGAACACTACCATTTAGCGGCAAGTATATTAAGTAATGCGGTGGTGCCTACGCCCGCGAGCTCCGTCACTGGAGCTCTACCACCAGTTTTGTTGAGCACTGTACTTACCCATGCTTGTAATTTGTCACCATAATCACTGTCAGCATCATCAAATTAACGATTCATTCAAGACGAACACGCCGCGGATATAATTGAGCGCCATTATCGTACGGTGTAATTATTGTGTTTAACATTTTATAGATTAATCAAACGTAATCTCAGTATCGGGCTTGCTTTCACTTTAATAGCTAATGTGAGTTATCTATTCATATTTCAAATACATAGATAATTAGAGGTTATATACTTAGAAGGCTTTGAACAATACGTAATTAAAACAATTTTGTTTGAAGATTTTGAAATCAGATTTTTTTTTAGTAGCTTATGAATCTTGAAAACCACAATATTTTTATTTATAGCCAGAGAGAGAGGATTTTGAATTTAACTACTCGAGCGTGTCAGAAAAAGGTACTATGCAGCCAGCAGGCTGAAACAACTGACAACTGAGATTTGGTTGAGATACTATGCTGACAACTGAAATCTCAGTTGTCTATTGGTTGATAAGAGTTCAAATCGTACTTACGAAAAAAGCATCGGACTCTTTCGGCTCATGAATCAAATAGATCCATTCTAAAAGATACATCTTAGGCCGTTAGCACAGCTTCAATCACGATGCGAAACGACCCATTACAAAACAGCTCTTGGGCGATGCACACGAGCTTCGAATGGACCGCGATAAAAAACGCCATAGACCTCAAAAATTTTACTGGTGGTAGAGCTCTCCAGTGACGGAGCTCGCGGGCGTAGGCACCGCATTACCTAATATACTTGCCGCTAAATGGTAGTGTTCAGCACTATCGTGTTTCGGTCAGGTGGTAATGTATGGCCTTGTAATTTCCGGCACAGAGGGATAACACCTTAGGCCTCAGGAGTGGTAACGCATCGGCATTTTGACCTCGGTCTTGATGTGGGTGTCTTTAGGCTGCAGTCATCATTTAACATCAATGTGAACTGCATGCTTGTTTGCTACTTCCATTACATAAAAAAAAGTGGTTCAATTTTTTTTTAATCTGCCGTTAGTTTACCACACATCCAATTCGTAAGAATGTTGTATGGGCAAAGCGCCCAATAGGCTCCTCTCCTATCGTAGCAAATTTATTAATTTATATCAATCCATAATTTCGGGGAAATACGGTTTCTTAATCAGCAGCGGTTACTCCCGACAACGATTGAGTTTCGTTTCTCGATTCGAAATCGAATTCGATCTTGATGTCAGAATTGGTACGTTTCAAATACGATACCAAAGTTTATGCCAGGATTCCAAGTGTAGATCTCATTCAAGATTCGATTACACCAGGTCGAATTGACACCCTATAATATACCAAGTTTTATAGACGTGTAATGGCATTTTTGTTGAACAATGCAACACTAGCCGCCCACATGATCCTGCAACCTGGATTCCACTCGGTTAGGTGTAATGGTCAGACCTAAGTGATTATTATGACTATGTTATGAGTACTTAGGAGATATAGCTGGAAAGCAACATAAATTACCTAGTTGTTATTAGAAATCATTTCAGTTTAACTTTTGTGAAAGTAACCAAGTTCTGAAGTAAATATTTTTTGTTCTTCCTGCTCATATTTTAGCAGAAAAGAGACCACTGATAGGCATGTGTATTAACACGCGTCCATTATTCGATTCCAGGATATTTCAATATAAAACATCAACATAGGTGGTGTGTTATGACGTCACA
Source organism: Macrosoma leucophasiata (assembly GCA_036365455.1). Classification (NCBI taxonomy): domain Eukaryota; kingdom Metazoa; phylum Arthropoda; class Insecta; order Lepidoptera; family Hedylidae; genus Macrosoma; species Macrosoma leucophasiata. Next base: position 18,956,679 of record JAWQUS010000017.1, on the reverse strand, counting down.
TGATTACGCCCATCTATGTATGGGTGAGAATTTAAGTGCAAAGTAGGTACCTACCTACGAATACGTCGATAGGGCAGGGACTGGAAGCGCTTTCCCTTATCCTTATTTTTACCGGGTAAATTGATAGGATATAATATTTTACCCTATAAAAACGCCTTACAACTTGGTTACCTTTCGATTGACTTACTCTATCATACGGAAATCCTTTAATAGGGTTTCCCTTTAAATAAGTCGATAAAACGTGCATTTTATTTTACCCTTACAAGAACCCTATCGCATAGGCTAAATCGCTTTCTCTGGACTTGGCGGCGCGCGAAAATATGCCCTATTTTAATAGCTTTGCGTTACAAATTTAACAAATGGGTAATGGTTTGTTTGCTACCAGCGCGGGCGATGCAGTTCAACGTGTCGCGACATGTTTTGCGTATTTTGATTTTAACTTTTGGATTCACTTAAATTGTCCTATACCCACACAAAGACCAAGGTCAAAATGCATATGCGTTACCACTCCTGAGGCTGAAGGTGTTATGCCTCTGTGCCGGAAATTACAGGGCCCTACATAACCACCTGACCGGAACACGATAGTGCTGAACACTACCATTTAGCGGCAAGTATATTAGGTAATTCCCCTTTCCCCTTTCAATATTAGTATACAAGTAGAGCTATAGGTAATAATAGCTAGTCAATATAATTTTAATCAGTGCTATACATTTATACCCCTCCCCCAAGCAAGATACGCCACTAACCATGTGAATTTACCCCACAAATTGCCTTTCGTAATCATTGGATAACCCCCAACTCAAATTAAACAACAACACAAAAGGTTTGAAACATCTGAAAAAGTAATGTCACTTACCTTCCATTTTAGGAAAAACACGTAAGTATCTACTTAGATTACGTCTTCGAAACCAATTTAATTAATGTTTCGTTCTGTACACTCCCGTTTGATGCAAACTAAAATTGAGTAAATTCTTAATTAGTGAAAAAGCATACGAAAAGAAAAGCATGTGGCTTTACATAAAATACTAGCTGTGACCGCGACTTCGTCCGCGGGCGAATTAATGATTGTTCAGTATCTACCCGATTTTGGACAGACAGACAAACATACCAAAAATTGTAAAAAATGTTTATTTTGGTATATGTACCGTGTATACATACATATGCATTTAGTAAATAGCGGTTATTTTTATATTACACACAGACACTCCAATTTTATTAATTTGTATGTGCCATCAATTTCGGTAAGCAAAAACCTTATCACTAAGAGATTAAACTAAGCGCTTAAAGTGAAGGCTAAAATTATCCTAACGTTAGGGTTACCCTTACGTTATGATACTCGTAGATTATTGGGTTACCCTTTCCTTGGGAAAGTTTTTTATAAGGATAATATGGCCGCAAGATATCCTATCGAAAGGATAAAAATTTAAAGCGCTTTTAAAATTAGCCGCTTATCCGGTCCCTGCGATAGGGTCTTTGTTTCGGTGAATTCGGTACGTTCTGTGTACCGGTTCGGTAAGATGTGCGCAACACTCACCCAGATCACTCAATTTCGGGAACTTGACATTTTGGGAATTTGACATTCTGGACTGAAACGACCCAGATGACATCCTAAGTTGAGGCTCGTATTTTATATGAAATGCCCGTAAACTCGGTCACCACTACCTGATGCACGGGGGCTCTCCAGCGCGGCCGTGAAGTGCTCATATCGGAGAGTCGCCAAGCGTTAATCCAGGTCGGGTGCCCACAGGAGCTATGTGCTTCTCAACTCGTTTAGTTTACACTTTAGAGGTCATAGACCGACTACAACACTGTCCATTGGAAAAAAGTTAAGATACGGCGAGTTAATACTACAACATTAATTACACAGTCTGTTTATACAAAGATCTCAAGACGGCATAATGCACCTTATAAATTGCGCTTTTGTTTCACATTGCAGTACACGTTGCCTATATGATACATACAGGGGTCGCGTGACACCACGGGTGGGCGTCTGCATGACACACCTGTGTGATTGTTGCGACAATAAGAACTGTTGGTCTTTTTATCGTAGTTAAATAAATTCGGTATCATAACTTCGTAATTTCTCCTATTGTATGAATGTTTATTAGTTACATTATCCCATTTTTTAAATATTTATATTTAAAACATTTTATTAAAATGCTTTTTGAAGATGACATCAACTTTTTGCTGGTAGATCAGGTTTATTACTATAGGTAGAATTTGTAGTTCATACATTATTATTATTATTATGCACAATATTCCTACTCATAATGTACGAGTAACATATGATGATTGAAATTTGGAGCCCCAGTTATCCAGGTAGGTTTAAAATGTGCTTAATTAAAAATGTGTATTAACAGTATAAAATGTGACAAAGTTGTTTACAAATGTTTTGTTTCTCATCCTTCTTGTTTAAGTGTACTCACCCCTTTAAGACCTCGTGACTCCGAATGAGGAAACACGCGAGAATAAACCAGGACCTTATTTTAAGAACTTAAGACCGAAGTTGCTTTGAAGATTGCACGTGAAATTTTAATTCCTCAATTGTAGCTGGCAGCAAAGGTCGTTACGGCAGTTCATCTCTTTGTGAATTGTTTATTCCTGTCCATCGAGAAAGTCTCAGGTAGCATATGGATACATAATATAGTGCTAAGGTGACTCTATATGTTCGTCACGTTGCCACGATTGACCAGCCAAGTGTGATAAGTGCCGGATTAAAACTTGATGCCCTAAGCAATATCTTCGCCCGTTTTGTGCCCCAATCCAGGTTTTATCCATGACGAATGATGAGCAAAAAAACAAGGCAAAATCTTCTCATTTACAAGCATATAAATGAAAGCATATCCTTTTCTGTCAGATGCGGGACGTGACGACCCTACCACCTACGGTTAAAAAATATCTTCTAGTGAAAGAGAATTCTTCGGGCGCGGGTAATAGATGGTGTTTGCATAAACTCTATGCATTGCATTAGAGAAACCGTTCAATTTTATTACGAGATCGGATCGCCAACATTAATCTTATAAAAAAGCTGATCACGTATGCATCCTCCATACATCTGTTTGACGTATTCGAGGAGCATACACTGAATCGATTTAGTGGGGAGCGATTATCGCGATAATCGAGATGGTATCGAGTCACGATGTTTGTTCGTTCATGCCGATATGGGAGAGATTTACCCGTAGTTAAGAAACGTGAATCCGAGATCTGGTACATACATACATTTATCGTGATCGCGGAATATAATATGCACCAAAATTGAGAGTAAACCTTATTCATTATCTGATCCCATGTTCAACCGCGTACACCTAAAAGAGGAAGGGGAATGGGTGATTTCAGACATGAACAAAAGTGAATTTGCAAGGGCCACAACACAATACCATAACGCGAAGGCCATTAGCGACCCGACAGACAACAATACGTATTTCGGATGTCCGCGGTGACGTCGCTCGAATACTTTTTTATTGTTTATGCGCTATTCATGGCAGTCTATGTGGGTTGACTTGTTTTAAGTTTAAAGGCGGAGATTACGGGAAATGGATGTTGAATAACTGTGTTTCGTGCTATCGAATGTTACTATGTTATAGAGATGAGAACATCATAGAATATTGAAATAGGTACAGAGTTTAGAAACGATATAACAAAATTTGCAGATTGTTGTAAAGGACACTTTATCCTTAAAATTTTTAACTAACTAGCTTGTCAAGAATAAATGTCGCTATTGCCACCAATAGATGTCGCTACTGAAACTCCAATCTCTGGCGTCGGGACGTGACGACCCCACCGCCCACTAGCGGAAGAACTTTATTCTACTGGAAGATAATTCATCAGAATTCTTCCACTAATGCAGTCAGTCAACCGAACAATGGCGGTCAAACCATTCCAATAGGGAGGTAGTAAAAATAAGCCAAGGCCATGCAATAAATGTGAAGGAAAAATTCGACAATCAGGCGTCGGACTTCGGTAGCTCAGTGGGGAGAGCGGCTAGACTCTCAGGGCGAGATTCACAGACCGCACTACGACTTTACTTTCGAGCAAAGTACGCTTCGAACTGTCAAAACCCATACATTTTTGACAGTTCTAAGCATACTTTGCTTAAAGTCTTTACTTTGAGCAAAGTATGCTTAGAACTGTCAGAAATGTATGGGATTTGACAGTTCGAAGCGTACTTTGTAGTACTTTGTACAGCCTCGTAGTGCGGTCTGTGAATCTCACATTCAGAGATCCCAGTGGTCGAGATGGACAGTTTTGGTTAAACATCAATAATCCCTATCGTATAATTTATAAGTACTTCGTGGAAAAAACATGCAAAAACCTGCACGATCGAGATAACGATCAGGAAACGTGTCTCGAGCTCACGGTTACTTGAGGTGAACTACCGCACCAACACCCACTCATTTTAAGGAAAGCGATAAGTTACTTATCTATGACTCATACATGACATACACGAACTACCCAGAGCATGATTCCCACAAAGCTTTTGTTGGATCATTGGAACTTACCCCACTCTCTATCTGAGCAGTTCTAGCAGACACATCAATTTTTAACAAAACACTTTTATAGAAAAAATTATCCATAAAAAAAAGATAATTTAAGTTTAAAATAAAAACATGACTCGTTAAATAAACTTAGATCGAAGTAAATATATTTTTTTAATAATTAACGCGATTGAGAATACAAGATCTATCAATCAAGAAAATGATTATGTTATAATCAGAACGAGCCTATCTTGCACATACGGAACTCACTGATGTTAATCTCGAACATCGTTGGCTCGGCGCCGCATGCGCCCGCGCATTCAATCTTCACCTTATGATTAAAGGATTGTCAAATCAAAACATATCAACATGTACATCAGAATTATGATGTAATCTTTTTTATGTTTTCAGAAGTGTTTAGTGCAGTGAAAAGTTTTCTTTATCTGAAACTGTTTTCACTCTATCGGTGGTAGAGCTGCAGTAACGAGCTATAGAACATAGCACCACTATGTTGCTTATGATCTGTTTTTCCCGTAAGTTCCCCTTTCTCAAAGAACTTTATTTTCAGATGTATGGCCCCGTAATATCTATCACAGAGACAACAACTAAGGTCTCAGGGGTGGCAACGCATCTGCATTTTGACTTCTGGTCTTTGTGTCAGTGTCCATAGGCGGCAGTCATCACGTTACATTAATGACTGAACTGAATGACTATTTGTCACCTTCATTACATGAAAAAAAATCAGATGAAACTAAGGTAACAAAAAATCTACATATAAAAAGTGGACAACCCTACGCTACTTGACGTGATTTTGTGTCCGTGGGCCGCATGCGAAGTGGTGACCGTGCGGGATTGATTCATTGATAAATTAAGCCTTTTACGGCCGTAATATATGGCGTGGTTAACTCACAGTTTGGTTTTATGTTTTTTAACGTATAACAGTGCCGGTGTTTGGAGAGACAGCTAGGTATATCTTCCCTGCTTTAGGTTTCTGCTGTTATTCTTCCTCAGATGTACTGGAATGTAGTGACTGGCGACTTGTTAGATACAAATGTTTACGGTCCTTTTGATTTTAACCTAACCAATTAAAGGAGGTTATTCTAATGTAAAATCTTCTTTTTATGCCGGTGGTAAACATGCAATTGACATCAAAATGCCAAATAGACATTGATAGAAAGTTATACGTGTTTAACTGTTTGCGATTTCTTGAAATAAAGGTATTCGTACCTATCTATCTTGTGTAAATTATCGGAAAAATATTTTTGAGAAAGTTTACTCCTTGATGAGCAAAATAAATATATAGGATGTATCAAATAAGCACTTCTAATTAGTTTAAGGTAGCCAGAAAGATGTCAAGCTTTTTGCGATGGTGGATAAAAAAAATTAGACTTCACTGTCTAGTTTTTTTTTATGCACCATAGCAAATCAGTTGGGTTGGTATAATGAAGTGAGAGCTTATTTATAGTATTATAGTATTTGTGGAGGCCACAGACGGGCGCGATCATTAGTGCAACATGCACAAGTACAGCGATCGACAGAGATAGAGCAATCGGGGGCACGGTCGGATGCGCGCGCGCCGTTTCTGACCTTATTTGACTTTTCTTTGTTCCACTATCTAATGTGTGACGGACCATTGAAACACCATATTATTGTGCATGTTAGGTTTTGCCAATCTTCAACAAAAAAATATAGGTCATACCATTCAAGTTTGTGTATATACTATAGTAAGTAAACCTTAGAATGCCTAGTTAGATACAATACTCGAAATAAATATCTATAGGGTATACCTACAAATATTTCGGATCAAGCGTTGTGTGGCGACCACACACCACTTCTACCACCAGATTCTCAGATGCACCCTCACAGTTTTAAAATATCATTACACTTGATGAATGTCAATAACTTATTATATGCGTAATAAAATATTCGTAAAAGTAAGAGAAAACATAATAGTCGAAACGTGGGCGTGACATTGTAATACCTACCCCTACTATATTACCCACCCCTTTGGTAAGAACAAGCGTAAAGTAATTATAAACAAATAGGAGGACATGTTTTTGCATCGGCACGCGGGCACCGGAAGCTTGGGAGACATGAGGGCGCAGTACGTCGCGCGTCGTTCACGTTCAATACGAATGCGATCCCTTTACTAAAACATACATTAAGGGTGCTTTTCCAGCACAGATGTGTAATGTGCTATGCAGCTATGATGCGAAGATGTGAAATCTACGCTACAAAAATATGTGACCGTTTCCACCAAGCTATATAGCTGTACGAGGAAGATGCGCTATGAACATGCGCCACTGCAAAGTGCGCGGCATACCTACTTTACGTACAGGTACTCTGCTCTGCACATATCTACACCACTCGCGACTAGGATTCCCATCTCTCCCGGAATTCGGGCTCTGAAAATAAAAATCTCCCATCTCCCGGAAGGAATTTAAAATATACTAAATTCTCTCGGAATAAGAAGTTGTTCAAAAGTAACGACACACGATGTCGAAATGGCTAAGATCGGCGTAAATAAAAAGTTCTTTCAAAAATCTACTTCCATTTATGACTAAAAAAAATATTATCTTCTTTTAATGAAGTGATCTCAAAAAAGATGATATTGCACTATTCAACTTATTATACGAGTACTATACGTAAAATAAGTTTATAAAATATCACCAGAAATTGATTTACTCATCTTAAAAAATCATTTCACTCACTCTAACTTCATTTTTTTCGTATTTCTGCTAACGATCTTTCGTGAAGTAAACACAACATTAATCGGCCTGGTTCGGATCGGCTCGACAATGTTCGAAAATCGAAAAAACAAATGACAATGACAAACGCGTGCAAAATAAAGCCATAGAGAAATGGCGCCAAATTCGAAAGTGAATATTCGCATTCGCATTCACATTCGCGAATATCAACGGCAGATATTCGCATTCGCATTCGCCTAATAATTGACATTCGTTACATCACTACTATGTTGTTATAAGTTCAAAATAAAAAAGTTATAAAATTCAATGTTTTTTTTCTCCCGGATTTAGACAGCTAAGAGGTGATAACCCAACTCGCAACGGCCCATAGCACGCATCCATTCATAGCTCGCATCCATAGCACGCATCCATAATTCCATAGCACACATCCTTCCTATAAATATTACGATGCAAAAACTAAATCCCTTCCAATCTTTTTATTAATACTTACCTGATAGTCTAACAAAATATTATCAAATTTAAAATATTTTATTGAACTGCGAACGTCACGTTGACGTGGACCCCCGTGTCCTTGTCACATTTTGTCACGCTCCGCGAGACCCATACAAGGGGGGGCCCTTGTATGCGAACGCATTGTATGAACGGCCCCTTAGGAGTTTTGTCTGGAGAGCAACATGGGCCACCGGCCGCCGCGGCGGACCGGAGGAGAGTAGCCATAGCGCTTGTTATCGATGCAAAACAGTCTGTCATTTTTTGCGGGGGGAACTACGTGTTGTGTGTGTACACACACACACACACACACGCACACACACGCGCGCGCACACTCACACACGCACACACACACGCGCACACACACACACACACACTACAAAAATCGAATTTTACTACGAAACTCACACCTTGACTTTAACATACTTACTTTACTTTCACGCACACATTTAAACACCTGGGCGACAGGCGTAGAACCATTTGGGCTTGTGCTTTGACAGAGGGGAAAGCCTGCGTATGGCTACTCCCCTCCGGTCCCCCGCGGCCGGTGGCCCGTGTTGCTCTATGGTCTGTATCACCAGTGGACATCGTATACGAACTTTGCAAATAACCATGGAGTTTTATTACAGAGGAGCTTCAAAGTGAATATGTAGCACCACCAGTTAAAAGTTATCCACACAACAAAATAGTGCATTATTCACAAACGAGAGAAATATAGGTCCCCAACATAACAGATCACAGTTATGTCCCAGCACATTGCCACTAATTTGTATGTCTGGGTTATATTACACGATTAATTGCTTAATGTCCCACTTGGCGCGCACCGCATTGCGCTCTGCCATCGGATTAATGGAATGAACCTTCGGGTTTACGTTGTTATGTGACGAAAATGTACATAAATGCTCGAGTCTATCTTTCCCTAATGATAGAATCTGACCAAAATAATGCAATATTCTTTTAGTTGTAGGTTGATGAGATGGGAAACTCGGTGGAAAATGGTATGTATGTATGTATGTATCTTCACGCCAGGTCCCTAACGGGGTAGGCAGAGAGTGTAGAGCGCCAGATATCCCGGTTCTGACAAACCTCTCGTGCCTCGTCTATTTTCATCATTCTCTTCATACATGCACGCCGATTTCTAAGACTTTTGATCCCACCATCAGACAGAACTCGACCTATTTGGTCATGGTAGGTCAGTCTTGGTCTTCCTGGGCCTCTGCAACCATTCACATTCGCATTGTATATCTGTTTAGTCATTCGCTCATTCGACATTCTTTCTATATGTCCGAACCATCGGAGCATGCCTTTTTTCATTTTTACACCGATTCTATCATTCACACAAAGCCTCTTTCTTACATCTTCATTACGAACGCGATCGGTGAGTGATACACCACAGATCTTGCGCAATGATCTCATCTCGACTGCGTTCAACTTACTTTCATGCTCTTTCCTGCATACCCAACTCTCGCTTCCATATAAAAGCGTTGGATTAAGTACAGCATTATGTACGGCTAGTCGCGCCCGCTGCCTGAGATGTTTAGATTCTAGCAGCTTACCCAACGCTCCAATCACGCAATTCCCAGCAAGCACTCTTCTTTCTATGTCAGTGGTGTACCTACCATCCTTGCTAAAAGCACATCCAAGATATACAATTTCATCCACCTGTTCTAACACTGCATCATCTACTACTACCCTTGCATTTGTTCTCTGCTCATCTCTTTCAAATACTAATACTTTAGTTGTAGTGGAAAATGGTAACAGTCGCTTATGGACTCCTAACACTCTGTTAGCTTTGAAGGACTCTTCAGAGGTCAGTTTTGACGAACATTATATTGTAGCGCTGAGAAAACTCTTCAGAGCGTATTACCCTTCGCCGTTTACACCTTTTTAGCAAAATGAAAATCGGAACGAGAAAAACCCCTTGTCCAATTCATCCTGATAGAAACTACACACAGTGGTGCACAAAAAAATAACAGTTCATCTCTATCAAAGGGTAAAATTGGACTACGGACAAAATATGCTACAAACAGTAAAAAATGTTCGAAACTGTACTTAAATTATAATTAAGTATTAGACTTAAAGATTATTCAATGAAAAAAAAAACCGGACATAGAACGAAAATTATATCATTAAAAAATACTGGTAGGTAATGATGACATAAAATACTGCACGCAACACGTAATAAATGGTTTCTTGACGAAGAAAAATAGCGTCGAGCTCGGAAAAAATAATGAATTCGTGGTTCGAGTTAGGTTTCATTGTACGGGGTGGATGAAATAGAGTTAATCTGCGAATTCATGAAATTTCCAACTGTCCAAGTAGTCTAGTAAAAGCAGGCTACAGCTACGCCTGGGTCCCGGGGCCTTGAAAACACCCTGAGTTTCAATCCAACCCGGGGGTTCAATCCCTGATGGTTTTTAACGTCATGCTCCGGGGCAAGACCACTTTGCACACTAGTGTCCTACACGAGTTGGAAAAACCCTTCAGTAAATGAATTAGCTTCGAGGCCGGCTGGAGAGTGCTCTGCAGCAGAGCCACTTTGAATGATTGTTTACTCCGACACTATCTGTATATTTTTCTTAAAGTTTCTCAGTGCCTCGATGTTTGTTTTGACCATGGGCTATATGTCAATAAGCTCAACACCTTTACGTGTCGTGACGGTGTAAGCGACCAATCTTGAGTGTTTGCATGTATGCTTAAATGCACGCATTTACTTCTGCCTATGCTTGCTGGGAATACAGGCACTAGGCGTGAAGTTACGTAAGAAATTTCAAGATTACCTATCATTAACGCTAAAACTTCTGACGTGATTCACGTAAATTGTGATTTACAGAATTTGATTAGATATTTTTTATTATGCTTTGTGGTAAATGTTTGGCAAAAACAAACAATTTTTTATTTTTATTTTTAGTAATGATGAAAAAATATGAAAAATTGCTAGTTTTCTAATAAATTATTTAAAAAACACATAAGAGGAAAAACGCAATGTAAAACTACATTTTTATCGATAGATAGATAATCTGACATACTATTTAATATATCAACGAGTCCCAGGTGTGACAACCGTCATTACGGTCATACGTGGCACGGGCGTCGAACCCGCACCCACGTGTGTGTCACTATCGATGCACAATGAACGACTCCAATCTGTTATTAAAAGGACACTGATTGAAGATGATTGTACTTACGAGAAAGTATTGTATATTAAAAAAAAACCACTATGACAAAGGACATCATATCCATTAGAGAAGTCGTTTGAACAGCAGTGGGATGTCGTTTGATCTTGATATTATTATTATAGAGTATTTTCAACGGTATCACCTTACAAAAAAAAAAAAAGGAACGGGTTGCACTTCTGGAGTTCCGGCAGCACTCAAACTGCATTTTTGTTATTTTGGAATAATTTTGCAGGAATTACTTAAGTTAGCAATATAAAAGTAGGTATTATCATTTATGAGGTAAAATACAATATTTATTTACTGCGCTATCGTACACAAACATGACAATTTATATAACTTTAATTCATTCTCTCTCTCTATCCTTTCCCCCGGCTCCCACGAAAAAGAGGGACTTTTTCTTACGAATTTTCGATCAGGTCACGTGTCCTGAGTCCTGACGCGAGTTTAAGTCACGTGTCCTGACTCAAGTTATTTTTTTTTTATTTTTACCATACAAATGTCTTCAAAAGAGTATTGAAATCCGTTGACTTTATAGTATAAAAATAAACCCCCTTATTCATAAACGTACAATAGATACGTTTTAGCTATAATACTTATATGATGTCTGTGTCAGTTGCATAGTCAATTGCGTAAGACAGAAAAAGTCAAATTGGCAACACTTCTAAAATACGTTTATGAAAAAGGGAGTAACAGTAAGTACAATTATTTTCAATTCATTTTAATAGTCAGAACTTATTTCGAAAGAATTTCTGAACTACACATGAATAAGAAGATAATTTCAAACAACAAAAAAAAATCAAAATCGGGTTCAAGTTATCGAGAATCAGTTGTCTCCATAACAACTCAATAAACTACGACAGATTCATAGTATTCTCGGCAATTCAAATAAAATATAGCAATGTGTGTTCGAATTTATGAACACCCATTCTAACCGACAAGATAAAAAGAATACAGCCAGACCATTACTGGCCACCCACGATTTCCTTCGAGTTTCTATTTCAGTTTTTCTATACGTAGGTACCTGCGTGTCATATTTGGTTTCTTTTCTTGGATATATAGTCCTAAATATGACAGTTTGAAGGTGAGAGGAGTCTTAAGAATCGGCGTGCATGTATGAAAAGAATGATGAATGTAGAAGAAGCACGAGAGGTGTGTCAGGACCGGGACATCTGGCTTTCCACACTCTCTGCCTAGCCCGTAAGGGGTTGTCGATACTTACACACATTTAGAGATTTGAATGTGTATATATGAACCTTTTTCCATAAACGAATTTAAATATTCTAGGATGGATCGCGTGAATTGTGAATAAGTAAACAGAAGTAAACAGAATACAACAACAATCAATGTATCTTCACGCCAGGTCCCTAACGGGGTAGGCAGAGAGTGTAGAGCGCCAGATATCCCGGTTCTGACAAACCTCTCGTGCCTCGTCTACCTTCATCATTCTCTTCATACATGCACGCCGATTCCTAAGACTTTTGACCCCACCATCAGACAGAACTCGACCTATTTGGTCATGGTAGGTCAGCCTTGGTCTTCCTGGGCCTCTGCAACCATCCACATTCGCATTGTATATCTGTTTAGTCATTCGCTCATTCGACATTCTTTCTATATGCCCGAACCATCGGAGCATGCCTTTTTTCATTTTTACACCGATACTATCATTCACACAAAGTCTCTTTCTTACATCTTCATTACGAACGCGATCGGTGAGTGATACACCGCAGATCTTGCGCAAAGATCTCATCTCGACCGCGTTCAACTTACTTTCATGCTCTTTCCTGCATACCCAGCTCTCGCTTCCATATAAAAGCGTTGGAGTAAGTACAGCATTATGTACGGCTAGTCGAGCCCGCTGGCTGAGATGTTTCGATTCTAGCAGCTTACCCAACGCTCCATTCACGCAATTCCCAGCAAGCACTCTTCTTTCTATGTCAGTGGTGTACCTACCATCCTTGCTAACAACAACAACAACAATATTCTTTATTGTACACACAGGAATAGACAAGATACAATTTAAGAACAAGCACAAATGGCGGCCTTATTGCTACCCAATTTATTGAGTTGTTAAGAATTGAAGTAATCACGGGAGTGTGGAGTTCAAGAATAGGAAGGATCATAATACGACTAATGCAATCACTACCGACAGCATTAGAATCAATATCGAGAATGTTCTTCTTAACATCACGATCACACACTTGACTAAATTAAAAAGCTGGATAGTCGGGAGTGGGAAGACGAGAAAGCTCATTTAATGTACTGATTTTTATCAAATCATCACAAGGAGACGCAGAAGAAAAATACTGTATCAACAGGTCAAGATCTAAATTACAAGGAAGAGAGTTATCTGTACTTTTCCCCACTCCCAGAGTTTTAAGAAATCTCCAAGCCTTAGGTGGACACAACTTAGAATAGTAGAAGAAGTAGTGAGAATAGTAGAACCTGAGCTCTTATCTGTACTCCGACGATTACGTATCTACGCGACATGCGCATGCGCATGATGCTAGCTTTAAAAATTACGGATTCTGATGGAAATAAACATTGTTTTCCAACTACATATTATTATATCCCTTTCAATACTCCCAATACATTTTTGTTCGTGCGATTATGCAAAATTAGACACTATTTTTTTAATCCTACACTAACTCAAAAGGTTTAGTCTTCTCACTAGGTTTGTGTTGTCGTGAAGCTGGATAGCCTCAATACTCACATGATGGTCAAGACGTTCTTGAGCTTCGGCGTATCTTTTTATAACGTTATCTACGAAATCCATTTTCAGGTCCCGATGAAGATCGTTATTGCGTATGTACCAAGGTGCATCTGAAATGAGACCTCTGGTTTTTGTGTAGATATCTACAAGCTTACTGCAATCACTTAACATCGACGTGAGCAGCATGATTGTTTTTTTATGTTATGGAAGTGTTAAACAAGCTTGCAGTTCACGTTGATGTTAAGTGATGACTGCAGCCCATAGACACCCACACAAAGACCAAAGTCAAAAGATAGATGCGTTACCACTCCTGATGCCTATGCCACACTACTGTAGCTCTACCACCAGTGAAATGTTTGCCACCTTCGTCACTTTAAAAAATACCGTTAGAGCTTTTTCACTTCTCTTAATAAGTATCGAACCAGATCTTTATAGCCCGCATACTTAAGTGGACCAATTAAACCAATCGACTACACCCACACTAGCGCTAGAAACCTAGAGAGCTAGAAAAACACAAACGTGACCAATCACAAACGCCAACAATAGGCTTCGAATGCGCTTGCCACATGCCTACGTGATTTATCATTCATATGCCTATGTTTTCAATGCTAGCGGACAATAAATTGTTTTTTATTTTCGTTTCAATTTTCGGCTGCCGCTACTAGTGATGCCAAGCGCCAAAAAATCTTTGTCGTAGGATTATTATTTATTGGTTATACAGGGTATTTTTGAGTGCGAATATTTATTCTGGTATCTTGATATAGATAGCAGGTATCACGCCAAGTTCCTCACGGGGTAGGCATTGAGTGTGAAGCGCCAGATATCCCATCCCTGACACACCTCCCGTGCTTCTCCTACATTCATCATTCTCTTCATACATGCACGCCGATTCCTAAGACTTTTAACCACACCCTCAGATAGTAAGTACTCTAGGTACTCGACCAACTTGGTCATGGTATGACTTCAATGACCAAATAGGTCTTGGTCCTCCTGGGCCTCTGCAACCATCGAATATAGATTGAAGAATATTATAATAGGAATGATGGAAGGACATGGCAACAGGTCCGCCACCTGTTACAAGGGCCAAAAACGTAAACGGCAAATCTTGGGTGTTTGCATGTACGCTTGAATGGATGCATTTACCTATACCTACCCCTTCGGGGATCACAGGTGTTAAGTTACGTTTTTTTATAATAGGAATAAGAATCACGCGGATCGTGCTTGGGTTGAGGCTGCGGCAACTTCTTCGATGGTACATACAACAGCAAGTCATTACCAAACGAAGCTACTGGTGTTCGTTCCTAAGATCTAATAATCTGCTAATGTCTATTGTCTATGTCCGTAATGACGAGGCTGTACATTACCAAATGAAGCAAGGCAGCGGCAAAACACTATCATCTATCAGCAGATTATACATGAGATATCGACATGTTGCTACTACATTCGGAGACTTTCTGGTGGTAAAGCTCCAGTGACGGAACTCGCGGGCTTAGGCACCACCTAATCTACTTGCCGCTAAATGGTAGTATTCATTACTATCGCGTTCCAGTCAGGTGGAACGTACAGTCCTGTAATGCCCGGCACAGAGGCATAAACACCTTCGGCATCGACAATGAAATCTCTGGTTTGCTGTAGATGTTTATAGGTTATAGTATTACTAACCATCAATGTTAACTGAAGAAGCGCGCATGGCCCCGCGGCTGATGTAGATTATAAGCGATCTACTAGGTTAAGCTCTACGGGCGCGGTCGGGTGTGTGATGGGTGACCGCTAGTGGCAAATCAAAATGCGCGTTTCCGTGCTTCGGAGGGCACGTTAAACCGTCGGTCCCGCTTGCTATCGATAGATAGCAGTCGTTAAACCTTGTCGGATGCCTTATGGGCGGTTTGAAAACATCCGACAACGGGTTGGCCACTAACCCGTATCTCCACCAATCCGCATTGGAGCAGCGTGGTGGAGAAAGCTCCAGGCGCCCTGGCTCCCTCCCAAAAAAAAAGGGGAGAGACTCGTGCGTGAATATAAACTGTATGCTTGTTTGCCACATCATGACATTAAAAAAAGACGGTTACTGGAGCTCTTACACCAGTACGGAACAAGCTTCCACAATGTACAATACAGACCGTATAACATACAGCCACAATCTACAATACAGACAGTATAGCATCCAGGTAACCTAAAACACAAATCCCTCCAAGCGAATCGTGAAATTGGATTAGTTAAAAAAAAGGCAACCCACGGGACACGGGTAGCCTACGCTCAGACAGACAATTGATTTCACCAGTCAGTCTAGCGTGACCGATGGTGCAAGCTACAAACATATGAAAATATAACATGATGTTTGGTGTGACAGACTGAAAGTGGAGGTAGAAAGCATGGCTTAAAACTACCTGTACCACACCGCGGACACTCCGCCAAAATTCCATACAAACGCTTAATTTGGTTTCTATCCATCAGTGACGTGTATTCACACGCGCACCTGTGTGCGTAGCACGTACAAAATACCAACTGTCGCCCATAAGAGAGGTAGGGGTTGTGTATGTGTGCAAATCGGGCGGGACGTCGAAGTGTCCATTCTATACGTAGTACTATTACATATTCTCTGCCTGTACGGTGCAACCATACAATAAAATAATCTTTGTCAGCAATTTACTTCTCAAGCGCATCGCTGTCGCTATGTGGAGTTCGCGTCAAATAGCATCAAAATACACACGCGTTCCGCCGATCGTGCTTTCTGGCATCATAACCAATAATTTGTAAACCGTGTGAAATTACCGAGTTATATAACTTTTTATATCCAAAAATTATATTTTTATTTGTTGGACTCATCCGTGACCCAACACTACCGTAGTTAGTAGTAGACTGCCTGTTCGATAATTATATTATCAAGAATATTGTAGCATTTCGTTTTAAAATCGTCGACAAAGTAAGAAAAAGAACAATTGACACAAATCACTTGACAATGTCAAACCTGTCTACACATTTTAGTGAAAAAAAATCCCTATTAATTAACTACTTGCATAGAGCTCTTGCGAAGCGCGTATGGCCCCGCAGCTGGTGTAGATCGGAAGCGATCTACTCGGTTAAGCGATACGGGCGCGGACGGGTGTGTGACGGGTGATCACTAGTGGCAATTTGAAATGCGCGTTTCCGTGCTTCGGAGGGCACGTTAAGCCGGTACCGGTTCCTATCGATAGAAAGCAGTTGTTAAATCTTGTCGGAAGCCTTATGGGCGGTTTGAAAACATCCGACAGGGGTTAGCCAACCAACCCACATTGGAGCAGTGTGATGGAATAAGCTCCAGGCCTCCTCACAAGAAGGGGATGGACTCGTGCCCAGCAGTGGGACGCATCAAGGGTTGCTATTATACATACACTGCAATCAGCTAGGTATTCTCCTAGTTGTAGTGATAGGAACGCCTGAGCCTACAAAAAAGTCTATTACCTAATCCTTCTCTGAAGTTTTCAGTGAAAATATCCAAAGCGACCATTAAGTGGTGGTAGAACTCCAGTGACAGACCTCGTGGGCGTAGACACCACCGCATTACCATACTTGCCGCTAAATGGTAGTGTTCAGCTTATCGTGTTCCGGTCAGGTGGTAATGTACGGCCCTGCAATTTCCGGCACAGAGGCGTCACACCTTAGGCCTCAGGAGTGGTAACACATCTGCATTTTGACCTAGGTATTTGTGTGGGTGTCTATAGAATGCAGTCTTCACTTAATTGAATTGATGTGAACTGCATGCTTTTTTGCCACTTCCATAGTACAAAAAATGAAAAAAAAAGTTATAAACGGAATGATCAATGAATTCAATCAATTGGGTAGACACATTTTATGAGATTAATCTTTAGGCCTATATTTTATGTCAAGAAGTGAACAACTACATAAAACCAGAGATTTCAATATACCTAGAAGCGTTGCCACTCTTGAGGTCTAAGTGTGCCTTTGTGCCGGAAATTAAAGGTCGTTTTATTACAAAATAATTCCATCACCACGTTTTTCACTATATTAATTGATACGCACATTATACGAATGTATAAATTTTATATGTACCTACCTATAATATTTCCACACTTCTTCTAAGCAGTAAAATATTATCTACATGAAACAAATGTTACCTAATAACGTAATATTTCTAATTTATAGCCACATTTCGTGTTACATCCGTGGAACGTGTTAAGACATATTTTTCCATTAAGATGCACATATTTCTTCCATCTTACGCAATTTAAAGCGTTGGAGGAAAATTGAGTTAATAATCGTTGAGACACCGCCCGCAGGCTTGGAGATACAGGTTTAGACCAAATAAGCACTAGGCTATAATTTAGTCTATGATTTATGCAAGCAAGGTCATCGTTCGGAGGTGTGTTGTGTGACAAGATAATAAATACGATGGCAATGCACTACTTTTCATATCTGGTTTGCTAGTTTTGTTTATTAGACATGTTATTTTTTCATTTTAATTAGTACGCAATTCAATTCGAAATCACACCTGCTTTTTAACAGGTAGATGTGTATATATTTATTTAAATGTATTAACATGTTTTGATGAATAAGGCTTAGACTTAGTCACATGTCAGAAATACTTGTTTAAACAATAAAACGTACCTTAATGTGCTTATCATATCAGCGCCATTTTAAGAAGGTTCATATCTGTAACCACACGCTAAACATATCGACAACTCGCTTCCGCTACCGCTCATGAAATGAGAGATCGGAGCATAATTACGTTTGGATATAAATTTTGGCTAATTTTGGATCTTATACACTTATGAGTAGGTAGCTAAAAAAATCTTCTTTACAGCAATGCTTCTCTGTACACGATATTAGACGTATGGCAATCGGGGATAAAAGCACACAGGCTGCTAGGATTGCGAAAAATTACTAATAATGTGTTTTTAAACTCGCTGTCGTGTTTGCTAACTACGGCAGTCCTTCAGAAGCCGTTGGCTGCAGTGGGCGCGGCTTTCAGGGGCACACACTCACTCACACGTCTCTTGTGCCGAGCTGTAAAAAAGGTTACAAGTCTTTTTGGGGTTTGGTCTTTTACTGGACAATTATGGGGAAAGGGTGATATTTTGCTATGAGCATTACAAAACGAGCGCAAAACTCCAGCACCAAATTTCTATAGCTACCCGCTTAACGTTTCGACTGCACGCTCCCGCTACCGCACGTGAATTGCGTGCCTCGCGCATAACTATGGCAGCCCTTCAGAGGTCGTCGGCCGCTGCAGTGGGCGCGGCTTTCAGCGGCACTCACTCACCCGTCATTTGTGCCCTCCACGTCAACTTTGGTAACGGTGAGGCTAAGAGTTGGTCTTTTAATGGGCGTGTATGGGTTGTACCTACCTATGTATTAAAGGTCGATTTGCATGCACCTACCTAATACTGCATCTAAAGGCTGTACTGTAGTACTTGGGAAGGACAAAAAAAGGTCCAATTAGGCGATTAGATGGATTGGCCGGTGAAGGGTAACTTATATTTGCAGTTTTTGAAAATATGTATTATCATATCTCAAATATCTCGTTCAAACTGAATTTCGTGGCATGTTTTCATTCATAAATAAAGCCTTTTTTTTTGGCTACTTCAGTCTTTATTTTAAAAGTAAGAGGGTAGGGGAGCACATTTTACTTGCCGTTAAATGGTAGATTTCAACATTTTCTTCTTTCGGAAAGGTGGTAACGTACGGCCCTGTAATTGCCGGCACAGACGGATAATACCTAAGGCCTCAGGAATGGCTTATGCATCTACATTGGAATCTTTGGTTTCAGGTGCACGTGTAAATACACGTCACTGATTGATGTCTGTGTAATAGAAACCAAATTAAGCGTTTGTATGGAATTTTGGCGGAGTGTCCGCGGTGTTGTATTTCTTATCATCAAGTATACTTGTTTGCCACTTGACATAAAAAAGTGAAAACTCAAGCATTTTTTCTCCGTAAGAATTCTACGAAGTTTTATTATCATCAGTAGACGAATTAGAAACTTTCTAAATTGGGACTTAGGATCTTACGTCCTCGAACTTTTTTTTATGTAATCCAAGTGGCAAACAAGCATGCAGTTCACATTGATGACTGCAGTCAATAGACACACAAAGACCAAGGTCAAAATGCAGATGCGTTGCCACTCCTGAGGCCTAAGGTTATGCCTCTGTAACGGAAATTACAGGGCCGTACATTACCAGCTGACCGGAACACGATAGTGTTGAACACTACCATTTAGCGGCAAGTAAATTAGGTAATGCGGTGGTGCCTACGCCCTCGAGCTCCTACATTGGAACTCTACCACCAGTATTTTGCATATTATAAATCCAAAGTCCTCGACTGCAATGGAATAACTTTTTGTTCTCCACAGTCAAAAGCTTCGTATATGGGCCACTATTTCTGTATCCCTAATAAAATTACACGCATTGCGTGGAACCCCAAAACAACCGAATGGCTCATAAAATAAAGGTGGGCACACATTATCTACACAAAACAGTCGGTGATAAATATTGTGGGGTGCGGCGAGTCCTAACTGCGCATAATGTTACCCACTTTGCGGGCGATTTGCGGAAATCACGACACTTAACGTTCGGGGAGACATCAACTTGTTTTATATTATTTCGCATTAACACATGCTTGTGAAATATATTTTATTTTTAAAGAAAAATGGAAAGAAAAATTTGACTTCAGGCGAGACTCGAACTCGCGACCTACTGGGAATCTAGTCCAGCCGCTCTTCCAATTGAAGCCCTGCCCGATTTGTCAAATCTTTCCTTCACATCTATTGCATTGCTTTATGGTAGCAGCAGCGCCATCTATTACCAACTATGCTAGTTAGGCAACCGATATAATAGACTTTTCAGTTTATTGAATATCGTAAAGAAGTCGCTTTTACCCTTAATAATTGTTTTATATTATTTCGCATTAACACATGCTTGTGAAATATATTTTATTTTTAAAGAAAAATGGAAAGAAAAATTTGACTTCAGGCGAGACTCGAACTCGCGACCTACTGGGAATCTAGTCCAGCCGCTCTTCCAATTGAGCTACTGAAGCCCTGCCCGATTTGTCAAATCTTTCCTTCACATCTATTGCATTGCTTTATGGTAGCAGCAGCGCCATCTATTACCAACTATGCTAGTTAGGCAACCGATATAATAGACTTTTCAGTTTATTGAATATCGTAAAGAAGTCGCTTTTACCCTTTATAATTGTTTTATATTATTTCGCATTAACACATGCTTGTGAAATATATTTTATTTTTAAAGAAAAATGGAAAGAAAAATGGAAAGAAAAATTTGACTTCAGGCGAGATTCGAACTCGCGACCTACTGGGAATCTAGTCCAGCCGCTCTCCCAATTGAGCTACTGAAGCCCTGCCCGATTTGTCAAATCTTTCCTTAACATCTATTGCATTGCTTTATGGTAGCAGCAGCGCCATCTATTACCAACTATGCTAGTTAGGCAACCGATATAATAGACTTTGCAGATTATTGAATATCGTAAAGAAGTCGCTTTTACCCTTAATAATTGTTTTATATTATTTCGCATTAACACATGCTTGTGAAATATATTTTATTTTTAAAGAAAAATGGAAAGAAAACAGAAAAGCTAAGTTGGCAACTCCATTAATTGTAATTGAAGCGTCGCAGATTCGATTCCCTCACCGCGACAAATATTTGTATGGCCTACAGATATTTGTTTAGTGTCTGGGCGTTTGTGTATGTCTTGTTTGTGTACAACGGGCACCCATGACACAGGTTTATACCTAGTTGGGCTGTGAGTGTAAGCGTAAAAAAAAGTTTTTTTTTATTGTTCATCGTTACGGTGTTCCAGTCTGGTGCAAATGTGCCCTTAATTTTCTAATATTAAAACATTTTTATTGCCTCCTGGTTTTGGTGAGAATGTAGCTGTTGCAAAGTTGTAGTATTCGATTACTACCAATGTGAACTGTCTGAATAATTTCTGAAGAATATATTCATATAGTAATACCTTCTGAGTGTACCGAATGTAGCTCCATGCCCAGAATCTCCTATCACTTGGCACTAGTTGAGGCCAAGTTAAAATGAAACTAAATACAATAGGTAGGCAAGTATCTTCACAAACACGTGTCAATGCGAAATAATATAAAACAAGTATCTTCACGCCAAGTCTCTTACGAGCTGCAGTCTCTTGTTTCTCTCAAGAGCTTGTCAAGTATACAAACCACCCATTTCCTACTCCTTATACAAACCACCCATTTCGTACTCCTAAAATTACACGATCAACGCCAACTGGCCAACAAATTGCAAGAAAACACGAGGTTGTCCATCACAAATATGAGGGTCATTACAAAATACAAAACACAACATTACTTGTGGGACATTTGGGCGGGTCAACAAACAACTTAATGCTGTCCCCTGAACTGGGTCAGCTCGGGAAGTGGGTTAACTTTGTATTGAAATATCCATTTATTTGCTGTTTTTTAGGGTTCCAAATCTTTTTTATTTTTTTTATTTAATCAAGTGGCAAACAAGCGTGCAGTTCACATTGATGTTAAGTGATGACTGCAGCCTATAGACACCTACACAAAGACCAAGGTCAAAATGCAGATGCGTCACCACTCCTGAGGCCTAAGGTATTATGCCTCTGTGCCGGAAATTACAGGGCCGTACATTACCACCTGACCGGAACACGGTAGTGCTGAACACTACCATTTAGCGGCAAGTATATTAGGTAATGCGGTGGTGCCTACGCCCGCGAGCTCCGTCACTGGAGCTCTACCACCAGTAAATCCAAAGAGTATCAACACTATCAACTGTTTTAAGACTGATGTTTGTTCTTCGTGACAGTACCGAATTTCTTGACTCGTTATAGTACACATAAGCCGCAATAGCATACTATGTTTATTATATTATTATGTAAGTATTGCAGCATATTATATGTATATAACTAATACACAATTCAGACTTAAGTGCAGTGTAAGGACAAGGACTATTCAATAACTGGTCTTTTAGGTTTTATCCAAAAATCTATATTTATTTCCATAATAACTTGGGCTGCAGGACAATTGGTAAGGTAAAAAAACAACTTAACGCTGATAGCATTCTGGAACTAAGTTCATTGCATTGAGGTATAATTCTTCTTTCATATTTTAAATAGGGGATATAGTTTGGTAAAGTATTGGATTACATGCACAGCGGTGCAGTTTCAATTTTTAGGATAACATTAATAAATCAGAGGTTAATATAGAAGAGCGGCGATTCCAATTATCAATAAAGTTGGCCTTGAAAGCTATGTCAAAAGGACTTATTACACGGCACGGCGTTCAGGGTACGATAGCAAGGGTCAGGGTAGTGTAATAACATTTAGCGAGTTAGGGCCCTAATTAGGGCGACCGGAGTGGCGTATTTGTATTCTAATTGAGTTAGGGCGCTGTCGACCAGATAGTGTAATAAGCGGCAACCCGGCGCGAGGCCACCCCCACCATTTCTGCCGGACCTTGAATACCGTGTCGTGTAATAGCCTTTGAAGTCTCAAAGGTTTACTTTACTTACGTACTGCCAAATGGTTGTTTACATCCGGTTTTGTCCATGGGCTGTAGCATTTTCATACCACCAATATTAAATGCACCCTTACCTGCATGACAAAAAACAAATAGAATGAAACGTGTACTTAATTAAGAGACAATCAACGCCGAAAGTGAATGGCGCTTGCAATACGATTTTTGGTTGTTCCCAATTAAACGAATGAATATGATTTATTTGAATGACAGTTACGAAAGGATACAAAAGCGCCAAAACACGAAGTGCCCGCATGATGGAGTGAGCAGAATGGAGTGCCAATGACATAGCAGTTTGCATGGAACTGGGTTACGCTTTGTTATCTCTTTATGATTTATTTTTTCACAAGTAGCACATTTATTAATAACAACCAGTGGGTCATTGTGGATAAGAATAAGAGAAGTAACTTTTTTCTACGTATAACTTCAAAATGGTAAAGTCTACTAGTTACGAAATGATAAGTAATTATAGGTACGTATTTGTCATGATTTTTGGGACTCACAATTGGGGCTTAAAGGAGAGATTCCGGGGAACTGTAGCCTTTAAAAATATTTGACAAACTTCGCTATGTATCATCCTGTCTATCTGTCACAGTTTTTTCGTTAATCTAACATGAATGCATTTAGTAGCTACTGATAGAATAATTATCAAGCATCGTGTCTGGATTTTGCCATAATCATAATAGAACTTTGTTAGGAAAAACAATGACATACAATCATGCAGTTTTTATTCATGGTAAGTGACTACTGCAGCCTACAGGAATGCAAAAACCAACATTCTGAGAATTAAGTTTTTTCGCTTCTATGATAGAAATAAATACTGCCTGTAACTATGTCATCCAATTCCGCCACTAAATCTCCATCACAGGTATTTAAGAAAAAACCGGACAAGTGAGAGTTCGACTCGCGTGGTGAGGGTTCCGTAATTTAAATAAATATTTTCGAAAATATTACAGATTTAAAATGCAGGGACATAGCGATTACGCTGGTACCGGCGGGGGGGTTATATTATTAAGAATTTTCGATTTAATTTGAATACTCAAACTTCTTATAGGTTTTCCAGTAATCTATAGGCACAGAACTATTTTCCACATTTTTTTCAAAATTTTAAGTCCGTAGGTAGTTTCGGAGATAGGGGGAGGGAATGGTCAATTTTCGTCGTTTTTCTTAAATAACTTCAAATTTGTTTATGCAAAAATTATAAAAAAAATATATCTGAGATGCTGACAACAACGTCTTTCATTTGATATCACACGACACAGTTTACGATTTTTTAATATTCTGATTCACCCCCGAAAGTGTTTAAAAGGAGAATGACCAAAGTCGCCCTGATGGCGTCTTAACAACTTGTATGCAGAAATTTTTTTTTGAATTTAGATTTCACTCACATTTTTTTCACGTTAAAACGAATGGGGATTTAGATATTTTTTTAAAGTTTATAAATTATTTTGCAGTGAACTGCCAATCACAGACCAATAACCAAGCTGCCAATGTCAACAACATTGCATTATTTTTTTTTTTGCGTTGGATACTGGTCATTTTAGGACCTTTATGACTTTGTCGAAATAAAATCGATTTCAATCATCGATCGCTTTATTATTGATATTCAACAGAATAGATTATTCATGTTTACTATTTGTCTTTTAAAATCACTAGGTATCGAGTGAATACAATTTGTACAATACCTTAGCTTTGACTTAGCTCAAATTCATCATATAAATGTCTCACTTTTTATTATCATGAAGCGACAAATAGAAAAACAGTTTACATTGATGGTAAGTGAATATATAGCATAAAAACAAACTCATGAAAACCAGATATTTATTTATGAATTGTTAAGTAGTTAATGTTTGTCTGGTATTACTACTTGGAGAAGAATCATGACAACGCCATGCGGCTAAATTATAATACTAAATGTAAGTAAAACAGCTAAGATGCTACACAATACTTTAAAATAGTCTTCGCTTATTTTAGTAACCTCTGGCAGTTACACCACAAAACTTAACCTCTAAATAACCATAAGATCGTAATGCAGTTTCT
This sequence comes from Macrosoma leucophasiata, assembly GCA_036365455.1. NCBI lineage: Eukaryota > Metazoa > Arthropoda > Insecta > Lepidoptera > Hedylidae > Macrosoma > Macrosoma leucophasiata. The sequence goes on along the minus strand of JAWQUS010000017.1, from coordinate 18,931,558 downwards.
TAAAAACTCCTATTGATACCTTTTTTCTTTTTTGCGCATGCATTACTTACGATATTGCCTATATTTTGCGAGTAATCCCGTCGAGACGCAAGAAGGGCGAACTCTCATACAAAATTGGTCAATCTCCTTTATTATTTTACTTGACGTGTCCATCTTTGGGTCACCAATACATATATTCATCAAATTTTAACTCAATCGGTCGAGTAGTTTCGGAGCAAATTGGTTGTGACAGACGGACAGACAGACAAGACAGACGCACGAGTGATCCTATAAGGGTTCCTTTTTTCCTTTTAAGGTACGGAACCCTAAAAAGAGGGGAACAAGAAAACAAACACTATATCGAGGATTTTAAAATAGAAGGAACTTCCAATGTAAGGCCCTTATTGATCGATTCCGCCGATCACATTCGCGAAACAAAAAACAAGATAGCAAAAAGTGAAAAGCGCATGTGAACCCATGATTGACCTTCCGTGCAAGCGAGCCGTGCCTCTTCAACCGCCATAGAGCAACACGGGCCACCGGGCGCGGCGGACCGGAGGGGAGTGGCCATAGCGTTCATTCCCGATGCAAAACAGTCTGTCAATTTTTGCGGGGGAAACTACGTGTGATACACACTCACACTACAAAAATCGTCTATTACTATGAAACTCACACCTTGACTTTAACAAAATACATAAACAATTTCACGCACACATTTAAACATCTGGGCGACAGGCTTACGGCCAAATACTCAAACGTCACTCAAATCTAAGAGATACTTAAAAGTCTTCTGTCTTTATAAAACACGTTCAAGCGATAGAGATAGCGCTCATTTGAGAGTTGCTTAAAATTGAGTGACGTTTGAGCATTCGGCCATTAGGAACATTTGTACTTGTACTTTGACAGAGGGGAAAGCCTGCATATGGCTACACCCCACCGTTCCGCCGCGGCCGGTGGCCCGTGTTGATTTTTGTCAACCGCAGACTGTCGCACTCACGGAAACAGTTCCTTCAAATGTTTATCACCGACGTGTTTTACGATCGCGGCACCATCGTTTATCCACGTCTAAGTCTTATTTTCATAGTTTCTTGCAAGTTTTATTGCGAGTAATCACATTTTAATTCAAAAGCTTATTTCTTTGGCTGCGAGTAGAGTTCGTAAAAGTTAGAGCCGCTCAACAGATAAATGCCTATTTCGATCTGCTGAATTTGTTGAATACAGGATTTCAGTAAATAGTAGGTTAATTGACAAGTGTCTTAGAATTCTAGGGTTCCCCAATTTATTTCCGGCCCAGAGGCACAATTAGTTTACAACCTTAGGCCACAGGAGAGGCAACACTAGGAACGTAGCTACATTGAAATTTCTGGTTTCATGTAGATGTTTATGCTACAATATTACTTGTTATCAATGTAAACTACGAGCCAGATCAAAAGTTTTGGGAATTCATTTAACGAAAAAACCTTTACTCGTAAGGAGTTTTTGTCATACCTTATTCTCTTAAGCTACATGCAAATTACAGGAATCAATATCCGTTCAAAACAACTCATAATCATTGCCAACGTCATCGGGGCAGTTCTCACGGGCTTAATTACGATCTTCAATAGCGCCGCCGATTCATAAATAAGTGACCCACTTATTGGTTAAGTTGGAGTTTCCCAAATGATGCTCGTTTTGTACATCTACATTTTAAGGAATTGTCCAGTTATAAAGGGCGGATGTCATAGTTTCGTCGAATAAATACTATTTTCAATTTTTTTTTTCATATTCTGATAGTTTCCCAGTGGGTATATATGTCGGAGTTTGGAAATTCCGGCGTATCGTGGGATTTTGCATATATGCTTGAATGCACGCAAAACGTGAAGTTATGGTTTATGAATAAAAAAAATAACCATAATTTATGATCGACTCCAAGTTGGTTCTAACAGATATGCCTACACAATTACAATTTCCAAGAGATATCCGATAATGCGAATGGGTATCCGATATTAGGATTTCACACATCTGAACATTAACGTTAATAAAGTTACAAACATAGCAATTTATTGAAATATTAATAGGTTTTCCTGTAAACGTAATCCTGTAATCTAACAATAATTAGGGCAATATGAATATTTTGTACTCAACAGAAATTACGATTTATTAATACTTTAACAGAATAGTTGGTTGGACTATATTATTTATAAGGAAGCTAAGCCTTAACCTCTGTGGCTGTGGCTTACAATACCCGGCCTTACCTTTTAGTACGTAACTTAAAATATAAGTGTTACCAATGAAAATATTGAGACATCCTTATTGCCGATATTAGGCAACTGTCCGATAATTCGGATCTCTCCTTCTCTCTTGGGATCTCGTATTCTTTTTGAAGAAGAATTTCACACAATAATATTACGGTGGACTTTAAAAAGCCACACACAAGCAAGATAAAGGATTTGCATTAATTAGTCAATAACGGTACCCTCGATTCCAAAAAAGTATTACGTTCTGATTTTAAATTGCCTTTTTATGATATCGCTGGGCGACCCTCTGATTGGTATTTGATATCTCTCGATTGCCACATTTGTGGACTAAATACGATTTTATATTAATTTCAAGTAAGCAGCCACATTTAATTTTATAATAGAAACAATTATTTTTGCAATAACGAATACCCAAATGGTACATCTTAAGAAAACTGTTACAGTGGTAGCAGGCGACTACTGCCATAGAATATATAATAATACTACGTATAGAATAGACACTTCGACGTCCCGCCTGATTTCTCCTCCTCACCCATCACTTGAGAGCCAGTTGGATAAACTTCAACAGCGAGGTTGCTAGTGGTCTATTTTTAGTTAATATGGTCACGTAGTCAGTGCGACGACTTATTTCACATTTCTTTTAGGTCCATACTACACCGTGCTACATTTCTGTGTGCGCGTGTAAAAACACGTCACTGATTGATGTCTGTTTAATAGGTGTGAATAACCAGAATTACTTTTATAATTATTTTATTTTCCGATTGCTATCGATAGTAAGCAGTCGTTTAACCTTGTCGGAGGCTTAATGGGCGGTTTGAAAACATCCGACAGCGGGTTGGCCACTAACCCACCCACCTCCAACAATCCGCATTGGAGCAGCGTGGTGGAGTAAGCTCCAGGCCTGCCCCCAAAAAAAGGGGGGAGAGACTCGTGCCCAGCAGTGGGACGTATAATGGGTTGCCATTATTATATTATTATTATAACCAGAATAAGCGTTTGTATGGAATTTTAGGCGAATGTCCCGTGTGCTACTGCTACGCTGGATACGATCCCAGAAATTGAGGATAAATGATAATGGGATTTTCCTACTTTTTTCCCAGTGTCAACATCGGATTTTGCTAATGTACCTGGCGATGTCATTAGGGTCGTCACCTATTGTTAGGTTTAACAGTTTAGTTAACCTTAGGACTATAAACCCATTAAGATCTCTTAAGTTTTTATGTAGATTTTTTTTTATGTCCACTGGTGGAGTGCATTAACCGTCGAATATGAACATTTGCAACATCAGGGGAGTTGCCTACGCGCTGCCAGCCCTGAAATGTTCTTTTGAAATCAGTTTTGGAGATCTCATATTGAAGCTGAGCAGGAACACCTCAGAGAGAAGTTCAATCCAGTATTTACACATTCTAGGCAAGAATGTTGCGCTACATGTTTATTAGCCGCGGTAGGTACCTACTCTTACCGTCGATGTCAATTTATTTCACATTAAAAAAAAAAGATATGTACAGCATCAAAATTATGCACTTCTCCAATTTCTATCATCATGATTATTTTAAAAATCTCCACAACAATCCTACTCATATTATAAAAGCGAAATTTTGTATGTATGGATCGATGTTTGTTTCTCTTTCACGTAAAAACTACTGAATGGATTTTATTGAAACTACAATAATATGGATTATACATTAGCATAAAACATAGGCTACAATTTATAAAGATATTGTGTGAATGCAGACGAAGTCGCGGGCACCAGCTAGTTCGAAATATACCACAAAGCAACATCGAGGATGGGTTCACTTAGACACGACCCGGCCCTCCACATCGAGTGATGCTCGAGAGGGAAGGTTATGTGATCAAAGGCCGGGAGTTAAACGAGTCTTAAGTACGTACCGCACATTGGACAATGCAGACATCTAGAGTTATATAAACACGTAAAAATAAACCTTACTTATTTTTATCTGTTCAAAGGATTAGCGATATTTGAATTACATAGGTCTACCATGCATCTGATAGACAACCGTCGGGACGTGACGACCCACCGCCCACTAGCGGAAGAATTTTCTTCTACTGGAAGATAATTCTTCCACTAGTGCAGCCAAACCATTCCAATGGGGCGGTAGTAAGTGATGATCAAGATGGCCAACAGCGTCCTGTAATAAAAATTAGCGCCACTGCGATCGCGAATCCGCATGCCAAACGTGGCAATTATGACATATCCCCCTTATGAGGAGGTTTGGGTCCATCAGTGGACATCTTTCGGCAGAAATTATGACCATACATGATCTATGATTCCTCACATTTCTTCACTTGTCTTTGCGGAGGGGCACATTTTTTATTTCCAATCTTTTGGAGTGTATTCAAGAATTCTCATAAGAAAAAAAAACAACATTTACAGACCGTATAAAAAGAAAAGTTGAAATCAGTGACAAGATATAGGCTTCTAGAAATATAAGAACTTCAAACTGTACTAATACGATGAAACATATTTAATCTAACTACATTTATCTTGCAAAATAACACCATTTAATGAATGACTAAAAGGTTAAAAAAAAACACCGTAACCCACAAGATCTATTTCCAACGCCCCCATAACCTAACCCTATAACAAATAATGTATGCTATTAATAAAAGTGCATAGCAGCGGAGATAAGACAAAAAACATCCTGTTGTTAGTGCGGTACAGAACAAAGTGTGCGTTGAGCGAAGGGCGATAGTGACGCGAGAAGCGGGCATTGTCACGAGCGTGGCGATAAGCGGAACGGATAATCAGTAGACTAGCATAATTTTTCAATTGAATTAGATGACTAGCACACCAAAAGAGACAGCAAAGTTCGTGGTAAATTAATTACAAAACATAGATATCTCCAACAATAAATATCAAATCTATAATAATCTTCAAAACTTCCATAATAACACATCTAGTGTTAATACAGAAATTAGAGATTACATATTTTGCTTATACTTAACACCAGCTTACAATTACTTACTCTTATCAAAACACGAAAGAGTAACTAAATATATTTGTCTACTCTTGGCTACACATTGATTAGATTCCACTACTATAATTATCTTACTTTTTAAAATGACGATGTATACATACATATTCATCACATAATTATAAAAACGACTTTTTGATATTTAAGAAATTAGTATAGTAACGACACTGAACCGTAAACCACGTAAGTAACAAAAACACCAAGCAACCTATACTAAACTCACCTACAATAAGAATCTACTTCCAAAGCCCCCATAACCCAACCCCATTACAAATGAGATACGTTATTAATAGCACCAGAACAGAGATAAGGGAAAAAATAAACATTCTGTTGTTAGTGCGGTACTTCACAAAGTGTGCATTTGAGGCGTGGGGTGAGATAAACGAGCAACGAACATTGTCATGCGCGGAGCGATGAGCGGAGCGAGTAACGAGTTAAAATATAGTTCATTTTTATATACAAGAGCATTTGTAAGACACAGCTCACACAGCATTTTAAGGATGCACTCTGCAATCACGAAGCTTTGGAAATCAACCGCTCTACACAAAATGGTCATTCCGTGCATTTTTCTGGTAACGCGCGGAAAAATTCATGGAGTGGCTGATTTTATTGCAGAGTTCGCTGCATATCTAAAGTTGATCATAATAAGTAAAATTACCCCTTGCAAATTAACATTTGCTTTACAAGTCTCCTTGTATTAATTTTAAATGATAACTAGGTACAGTGCCTAATATTTATGAAAATAATAGTCTTACTAATCTCGACGACGATAGACACGTTTTACTCTGTGATCAAATCTTTGGGACCACATAATATTATCACAGTCAAAGAACGTATATTTCGAAGTCCCGTATCGCACGCGTATAAAGACTATATCCTTCTTCTACTGTAACATTATTATCTAAACATCATTAACCCTTTACCGCATCATGGTCCATATATGAACCAAACCATATTATCTTGGAATATTTTTTATTTCCAAACTGAATTTTTATTTTATGCATACTGTGTCAAATTCGTCCCAAACGAGCTTCATTTTATGTATAAAACCGCCATCTACGAGTGAATTTTGTGAACTAATCCTTCATCAAAGTCAGTGAACAGGGGTACGAACCGGTGCGAGCGAGTTCTTGATTTACAAAATTGTGTAAACAATATTAATCTCAGTGTTAGTGCTTTCAAATAAATACTCCAGGCCAGAAAATATACTAAATATTAGTACTTAGGTAAGCTTTTATTGTTTTATCAATAAATCATTACTTTTAGGTGGTTCTTACTGAATGGACCAAATTTGGTACAACATGCAGATTTATTATTTTTCCTTTGTACCTTATTTGTGTCAACATGCACTAATATGATATTTTTACATGCAACATTATTTCGCTTATTTTGTGATATACCCTCTATTTTTATTATTTATGTGGTTTTAAGCTTATTTAATCGAACATCAACATCAATCATCTATTTCATTGAAAAAAATTGGTATGGATCCACGTCGATTTTAGAATTATCCAGGATTTTCCTGTAAATAGTAATAGCGACGAAGATCTTTCCGAAGATGAATATCGGGTAAGAAAGTCACAACATTTACCTAGTCGGTATATTCCTGAATCTGACGAATCCAAGGCAAAATCACACCGTTGTCCCAATAGCCGTTTCGTCAAATAGAAGAGCAAGTTCTGAAAATACCTACCTGGTACACTAGACAGCGTTATAAATCCCTGAATGCAATGGTAGATCTCATGTGGAGTGCCGTAAATGCAAAGTCAACCTTTGCCTCAACGATACAAGAAATTGTTTCGAAGTATTCCATACTAATTATTATTATTTTTTTAATTTTGATTTTCTGCTCAATGTACCAAATTTGATCCAAAGTAGAAAAGTGTTATTTTTTCAAAAAAAAAGTTTTCAGTAAAAGGAAAAATCCTGAAACACGTATCGATTTATTTAGTATTTCCTACTATACATTTTTTTTCGAACTTAAATAAAAATTCATGCGGTAAAGGGTTAAGTGATTAGCGTACTCAAACAAATAAGGTACTTAATCGTGCTCAGCGCCAGCTTTACCAAGCAAGAGTAGATAAGTCATTTCAGGCTACCATTACTAAAATCATTAAAAACCTATTGTCTACTACTAGTTGTCATGTTGTGTAAGAACACAGATATTTGACGCTCCAACTACATATCTCGTAAAGAACGTAACGGGAAAATACCTAAGTTCAAACCAGTTGTCTGGTACCAAACTACTTAAATACTTAAATTCTGAATTTGGAAATTTCAATTGTGTATCACGTCGCTTAACACAATAGACGCACCAGAAACGTCAGAAGCATTACCCAGTCGTCTCACGGAGGTAACTTCCTTCCAGCCCGGTGTGAACCGTACCCGATATGGCGCGAGAAATTGTTAGAAATCGCCACCTACGGGGACCCGCACCGGACTCCTTGGGGAGTGCATTTAATTTAAATGACAATGACATGGAGTCTTGGACAGCGACGAATTTGGGAGTATATTTACGAAAGATAATATAACGTAACTTCACGTCCGTAGGCAGAGGTAAATGCATGCATTCGAGCATACATGCAAACACCCACGATTCGCCGGTTACGTTTTGGCCCATGTAACAGGTGGCGAGCCTGTTGACATCTCCGGGCACATTACGAAACTTCGAGGTCGAGGTACTGGGAAATTTTCAGAAAATGGAAAAAGCCTAATAGAACCAGAGATAAAGGACTCTACACCATTATCTCTGATAACCCTCGATCCGGGAATCGAACCCGGTACCGCAGCGTAGTAGTGGCCTGCTACCGCCAGGCTACCGAGGTAGTTATGCCTAATATAGCTAAGATAATATAGCTTAGTTTTTCACGGCTTCGTGAACCCACGGCTCGCTTAAATAAAAAATAATTATTTGTTCAAAATCCCATTAGGAAGCAAGGGAGAATCAAATACCAGTTTGTGTCTTTTGATCCATCAGTACCACGACCGAAAAGGAACAACAAAAACTCAGTCGCAATAATTACTAAATTATTGTTGGTTTTCCATAAATTTATAGATGTGAACAGTGGCAGCTGGCGCTGCCTTATGACGAGATTTTAAAAGCGCCTGAATATTTATGAACTTTAAAAAACAACAACACAGCGAGGAAGTTAAACACTGTTTACATTTTACATTGAATTATTATTATTTCACTTATTTAATGTATGCTCCAATGCGGGTTGGTGGAGATAAGGGTTAGTGGCCAACCCGTTGTCGGATGTGTTAAAACCGCCCATAAGACCTCCGACAAGGTTTAACGACTGCTATCTATCGGTAGCAACAGGATCCGGCTTAATGTGCCCTCCGAAGCACGGAAACGCGCATTGTTAATTTGCCACTAGCGGTCACCCATCACACACCCGACCGCGCCCGTAACCCTTAACCGGGTAGATAGCTTCTAATCTACTCCAGCCGCGAAGCCATGCGCGCTTCGTTTCGATTATGCTCAATTTCAATAAGACCATCAATCTGAGTCACAACGTTACGAAACTGAACGGTAAATTCGGCTCCATTATCAGTACTGTCACAGACAATATCAGTTTGTTTACCTCCGTCTACCGATAGTGCGTGAGTCATTTCAATGTGTTTGCTCAATACTGTGTATGTTTGATCTAAATAAAGCCGTTTGTTAGCCGTTCCTTGAATTCGATTTAATGGTAGATAGCGATATCCTACGTCTATTTATAGCTAGCTGTATTTTGAAATGAGTATTGTTTTTTTAAATGTAAATAAGGTTGCAAATAAGCAGGCAGTTTTCATAGATGTTAAGTGCGGACTATAGACATCTACACAAAACCAAAGGTCAAAGGCAGATGCATTGGCACCTCTAGTGCCGTGATAGTTAACCGGGACACGATAGTGCTGACTGAACACTACCATTTGGCGGCAGATAGATTAGGTAATGCGGTGGTGCCTACGCCCTCGGCCGGAATTTGTCCAGCAGTGGACGTCTATAGGCTGAAATGATGTATTTCAATTTAAGGAATTTGATCATACATTTTAGATTTTGAACAGGCTCATAGCTACTTTAGTATTGCATGAAACTTTGAATATCATACACGCAAACTTTCTATGCATCCAAGATTACACTTCCAAAAGTCGTACAATCACAAGTTAATCTGCAATAAAAGTCGATAAAACTTTACATACAAACGCAAGTTACAATCGAGAACAACACAAACCGAGCAATCGTTACAGTCTATATTTAATTCCGCATTATCAAGTCCCGATAAAAACATTGCCCACTACATTTAGTATTTATAGCCAGTAGTATCGGTAATAGGCAATGCCCTCACAACAATCGATAGAATTAGAATCAATGAATCGATACCGGCGCCATTCGATTCTAAGCGGACAAAGACTCCGCGTAATGGTAGATTTACACTTCGCAATATGTATATATTTATTTTTGTGGAGAAATGTTTCCAGGGGGCCGACCGCCTAACTCAAATGCTTTCGATTATGACATCATTTTGTCAGTTTCCTACCGCCAGAGAATATGTAATAATACTATGTATAGAATGGACACTTCGACATCCCGCCGGATTGCCCCGCCTCACCCAACCTCTTCCCTCTTATGTGCGACGTTTGGTATTCTCTACGTGCTACGCAGTGACGTGTATTTACACGTCTACGTGTAAATACACGTCACTGATCGATGTTTGTGTAATAGAGACCAAATTAAGCGTTTGTATGGAATTTTGGCGAAGTGTCCGCGGTGTGGTACCGCGTTAATTTTTCCTGGAAGTGTTTTCGTCCACAGGTTTATACTCGTACTTAAAAGCAAAATGGTTTAATAGGCAGTACGAAACTGATAGGATAACGTCATAAACGAAAGCATTAGATTTAGGCGGTCGGCCCCTCGTTATTAATTTGACAAGAACTAACGAGTGAAAATATAATTCTGTGGTCGTGCATTTTCCTTGTGTTGGGTAAATCCCAATGTGATATTTCATCATGTGCGGATACGAGAATAGGACTGTTCATCAATTGAGGTGTGTATCATAATAATATATCGACTATAATGACTTCAATACCTAAAAACTGAGAGACCATATTCTATAAACTCATCTGACATCATCAGCAACTGGCTCATCAAATTGATTTTAATCGAGTTACATAATAGACCGATAGATTTAAAAAAAAGATAAAAAGAAAAGATTTATTTATTCTGTCCACAGTGTTTTCTTATGCTAATAATTATGTTAGGTAGGTATATGATATTAAAGTATATTTTTTTTTAATTACGTTTTTTTTACATTTAACTCTTAGTATCGTGGAGACAGGAGCGCTCAAACTAGGTAAACCCTGTGCTAGGAGTCTCTTGGTCTCCGCCTGAGGATGTTACCCACTTATTTTTAATCACTTGTTCAATTTTAGTTATAACTCATGTAAGAGTAATAAAGAGAAGTAAATACTAAAGAAGAAGGGAACGCTTCGCCCGCCTTCGAAAAAAAAGGAGTATATTCTTACGTTTTCGCCAGCTCATTGACATAAAACTAGTTTTCGGTTTTAACTCGTGTATATTAAACTAATATGATTATTTAAAATCAACCCTACGTCGTACGATCGATCGCTTTTCAGCTTCCGCGGTCTCGGGCAGACTGAACTGCAATTTGTCTGACAGCAGTGTGAAAAATTATCATGTGCATCTACCTCCATCTATTTTGCAAATGTCTCGCATATCGTTCAGGATTAGCACAAAAGTGTGTTTAATTAATCATTTTAGTTTAACAAGATCAGTCTTAAAACTAGTTTTATTTCATAAAGAATCCAAGTTGATTCTAAAAAAAAAGTAGTTCCAGTGTGGAAGCACCACTAAGTATGTGTTGACTCAGATGCTAAATGTTGCGTCACAGTTATTAGTCTAGTTCAATAAAAATCAGTCATGCGAGCAATTTTCAATTTAAGAATGAGTATACGTTTGTGTCATAAATGACTAATGTAATGAGATTGAGAGTAAACGTAATCCGGCACGAAGGACCAAAATAGATTCAGTTAGCACATTAAAGGCATATCCAGTTAAGGATGTGGTAGTTAATTGAACAAAGTTTTGATACGTTTTGGGTTTTATGAGTTATACTCATTGAGATAAAACTATTTTTTGAATCTCGCGTATATTTAACTAAAATGAACTAGACGTTTCGTCGCTTTTCAGGTACCGTGGTCTCGGGCAGACTAAGGTGATATTTTTGAGCCTGTGAACACAAGTATTGAACGCGGATAAGCCTAAACATTATATTCGGTTTGATAAGGTACGGACACTCGATAGAGAACACCGACCCATTCCACGAATGTGCCAGTAGGGCGAGGTTATTTTTACACTTTTATCTATCCGGGAATCGAACCCTGGACCCACCGTAGCAGTAGTGGTATGCTACAGACTACTGAGACAGTCACATTTTAGTGCTGGACTATAGTAGTGGAGATTATCGCCCCCAGCGGATAACAGTCTGTTGTCTACTGAAAAAGCATCCAGAACAAAACAGGGCAATAAAAAATTGAACAAACAAGAGCATTTAATTTAACTTGATGTAACACAAACCCGTTATTATTATCATAACTGAAGGTCAGAAGCTTATTATTTTTACTCTTTTATCGATATAAAAGCGTAGGAACGGGTTGATATTTACGGTCACTGATAAGAAAAAATAAACACACGACACTCGGTAATAACTAGAGTAAATTGAGGTTATGCATAAATTATACTACTTGTCAATCAATATACAGACCACTAGGACCGTGTCAAAGTAAGCATTATTGAAATAGATCCAGATCTGGGTATATGCTTACTGTGGCACGGTTCCAGATCGGCGTTCGATGTACGCATAAAAGATCTGTATCAAAGCGAACGACCACATCCTGCTTAGGTATGCAAAGTATTTGTTATAGCTATCGATAAGTAAGTAAATATATATAAATTTTTAATTAAAAATATCGAAACTGACGATCATTGTTCTTTAAACTGAATAGGTACTCTCTCAAAGTCTCTCGTTTCAATATCAGTTCCGGTGTGGTGAATTGTAGTGTAATTTTACCAAGCACCCGGGTACTGTCAGGCCTAAAAATTAAATAATATTTGTATGGTCCTATTAGAGAATATCACCATCTTCGGAGGGTGTAAAAATATCGCGCAATGAAGCGCGCATGGCCCAGCGGCTGGTGTAGATCGTAAGCGATCTACTCGGTTAAGCACTACGGGCGCGGTTGGGTAGTGGGATGGGTGACCGCTAGTGGCAAATTAAATGCGCGTTTCCGTGCTTCGGAGGGCACGTTAAGCCGTCGGTCCCGGTTGCTATCGATAGATAGCAGTCGTTAAACCTTGTCGGAGGCCTTTTGGGCGGTTTGAAAACATCAGACAGCGGGTTGGCCACTAAACCACTCACCTCCACCAATCCGCATTGGAGCAGCGTGGTGGAGTAAGCTCCAGGCCTCCCCCCAAAAAGGGGAGAGACTCGTGCCCAGCAGTGGGACGTATAATGGGTTGCCATTATTATTTATTATATATAAAAATATCGACTGTATAGGAAGCGAAGGGACATGATGACAACACTGTGGAGGAGAATTCTTTCGCTAGTACAAACATTCAACTGAACAATGGCCGTCAAACCATTCCAAAAAGGTGGTATTTCCGCCTAATGGGAAGAATTGTACCAACCGAGGACGTTTTAAATTTTAAATAACGCCGATCGATATCATCGCTTGTCTATTTACAACCCTAACCCTTCTATCCTATTGCCAAACAGCAATCAGTTATGAAGCCACTAAGATACACATCTTGTTAGGAAATGACCATATCGGTGCGATTTATTCACCATTGACGAGGTCCCGAGCCAGATTTGCTTTCTAACGACTTATCTTCGCAGGCTTCTAAATTTAAAAGTACACGTTATGTGGACATTATACAACTGTTGCTATTGAATCGAATTGAGACCGATATGGGAGTTTATGTATGGGATGGGAACCATCCATATAGGCGTTCCGAGACAAACGCACATAAAACCGATGGAATAAGTGATTCTTACGGGGAATAGAGAAATAAAAAAACCTTTCAGTTTATTGTAGTTTTCTCTGTGGCTTGTATTATATGTGTGCGCCTGATAGTAAGATTCTGGATTCTATACAGCACTTGGTGTGTCAGAACCGGAATATCTGGCGCTACACACTCTGCCTACCCCGTTAAGGACCTGGCGTGAAGATACTCATACATACATACTTGGACTTTTGGAGGTGATATATATTTTTTTATACACTGCCAATGGAACATCCATTGTTTATATAGATTACAGGATATTCATCTTTATTTATGTAATGAAGGTGGCAAACAAGCAGGCCACTACTACTACGTTGGGGTCCTGGGTTCAATTCCGGGGTAGGAGGATATCAAAGATAATGGTGTAAAGACATTTATTTATTTATCTCTGGTTCTATTGGGATTTTTCAATTTTCTAAGAATTGCCCAGTAACTCGAAGTTTGGTAATGTGCCCGGAGATGTAAACAGGCTCGCCACCTGTTACATGGGCCAAAACGTACCTAACGCCGGCGAATCGTGGGTGTTTGCATGTATGCTTGAATGCATGCATTTACCTCTTCTCACGCGGACGAAGTCGCGGGCACAGCTAGTCATAAATAAATACTATACCTGAATTAGTCGAACCATGGATCGATGAACCGAAAGCTGTTCCAGCACACAGTTCTAGCTTTCCAATTGCAACAGTCATTGTACGGGAGCTATCCAGCGTGACGATGGGACATATGACGAGATGAATGGCTGGATATTGCGCAATGTCATTGTTTGCCACTGTTGCTATTGAGTAATATTCTGTTGTAGTTAGCTCATAAACATAGATAAATCAAATACAAGCAATATCATGTTTACAAAACACCTTCGCAAATAATGCATTATTTTGGAACAATTTTGGTTAGCATAAAAAAGGTTATAGTAAGCTAACGTTAAAAGATAGACATATGCTGTCGCGTACTTTTTTTTTGAACTTTTGTAGGGAAAAAATCCTGTTGTACATGATTTTTGAGAAACTTTTACCGTTTACACAGCGCACGCAGCGGAAGCTTTCAAAAGGAAAAAAAAAACCGATTTTGAAACATTCTTCATTGGTGCTCCGCTCCTATTGGTCTTAGCGTGATGATATAGCCAAAAGACTTATTCGATAAATGGATTGTCTAACACTGAAAGATTTTTTCAAATCGGACCAGTAGTTCCTGAGATTCAAATAAAATTCAAATCGCGCGTTCAAATAAACACAAAACAAACTCTTCAGGTTTATACGTAATATTAGTATAGATAGATATGTTACGGCTAATACCCGAAGTACGGCTGCACTCAGTTATACCCGGCTAAAACTAGGTGTGGACCATGGGCGCCCCCGACTTAGCCTTTTTACTGAGTAGTCCGATTTTGATAATTATTTTTTTATTGAAAAGGGCATATCTTGAGTCATAGTTGGTCCCATACACATTTTTTAAACAAAATTTCAACCTGAAGGGTTGAAAAATAGGAAATGATTTATTCGCTCCCTTATTGCAACATAAGGGAGCGAATAAACGCATAACTTTTATTCAGAGTTGTCCAATTTTGAAAATAATTGTGTATTTTATTGGATATATGAGTGTGTATGTGTGGCAATTTTTTATCATTGTAATATTTATTTTTCGCAATAAAACATGCGAGTGAACTTTAGAAATTAAAGAAAAACGGCAAGAAAAATTTGAAAGCAAATCACAAAGGGAAAGCAAAATTTGACGCATTGGTGTGGGACTTCGGTTGCTTAGTGGTAAAGCGGCTGGACTGGTTACCCTAAGGTCGCAGGTTCAATTCCTGCCCGAAGTCAAATTTTTCTTCACGTTATTTCTTTAATTTCAAAAATGTTTTATCAATTAACTAGCTGACCCGGCAAACTTCGTATTGCCTCAAAATGAAATAACGTGTCAAAAGTTTGATAGATACGGACTATTTGTATAGGAAAATAAAATTGTGGTCATTACTGTTTCCCTTTAATTTATTCATATTTTCTTACCTTTTAAACCTTCCCTGGACTTCCAAAAATCATTTAAAACCAACATTAGCCAAATCGGTTTGTTCTCGAGTTTTAGCGACACTAACGAACAACAATTAATTTTATATATTTAGTTGCAAAGAATATTCAAAGTGCTTACCTACTTAGATTTTTTAAGTAGATAAATACTGTGAAGGTGAAAAAAGATATTGTGATAGCGGAAAGGTTCAATGTTACCTATAACACGCTCAGCTGCAATCATAAACATTTTATGTTATGGTTATTTTTTTTTTTATGTAATCGAAGTGGCAAACAAGCATGCAGTTCACATTGATGTTAAGTGATGACTGCAGCCTATAGACACCCACACAAAGACCACGATCAAAATGCAGATGCGTTACCACTCCTGAGGCCTAAGGTGTTATGCCTCTGTGCCGGAAATTACAGGGCCGTACATCACCACCTGACCGGAACACGATAGTGCTGAACACTACCATTTAGCGGCAAGTATATTAGGTAATGCGGTGGTGCCTACGCCCGCGAGCTCCGTCACTGGAGCTCTACCACCAGTAGTGGTGATATCCTTGTACTTAATATTATAAGTGTTTTTGGTATAATTTCCTTAGCCAATCCATTTTAAATAGCATTTTTGCCCATTTACAAATAAGCAGATTATACAGGAAATAACTCGGAAGTGCTACGTAGCAAAACACGGCTCAGTAAAATTTATAATGAATTGCAGTAGGTATCATCAACAAAATAATACGTTATGGTTTTAGGTTATGTCGACTGCAGCAATTAACATAGTCGGAACTACATTATGGCCAATTCTGTTTTATTGCATTAGAAGTCTTAGAATGTCCATAACAGAAATGTAAAAAATGTAGTCCTATAATGTCCATATTATGGTTATTCTAAGACTTCTAATGCAATAAAACAAAATTGGCCCAAATGTAGTTTCGACTATGATAATTGCTGCAGTCGTTATAGTAACACACTGAATACCTACGAAGGAAGCTGTGGAAAAATTATTATTTTATTTTCACAAGAGGTGTGTAAGTATGAGTGTGTAATGAGTGTAAGCGTATTTTATTTATTTTAATAGGTAATGTAATGTTCCATTATTTCAGAGTATTTAATTATAAACGACTTATAAGTAAGCGTATGCATATATTGCACACAGATTGACCTTGAGTGTTTCGGAAATGCGATAATAAAACATTAATTACGTTCATTTAGATAACGTCATTATAATTATTTTTTTTTGCTCTAGCTTAAAAGAAGTATTCATGCTCCTTTATCAAGTAGGTAGTCATATTTTCATTAAAACTAGCTGATACCGCACTAAAAAATCGTATTCGACCGCAGTGAGCAAGTTAGAGAAATAAAAATGTCCCCATTGCCAATCACGAGCCATCAAAACGGAACCGACAGCCGGCATGTTCAATTCCACTGAGTGCCGCAGAAATAAAGTCGAAATGTCCCAAACAGCCGACGTATGAGATAACAATTTCATGGAAGGTTTGAAATGATTGACTTCGAAGATTCCTTGCGATATCGTCTGAACTGCTTCGAATCTTTGAGATCAAATATAACTCAAACGAAAATCATTTATTTAGTAGACTTGCATTCATTGGGGTAAGAGAAGGAAGGTACCTACATATTAATGAGGTTCATAGTAATAATGCATACCTTCTTTTAACATAGATTATACAACATGTAACGAGAATAATGCCCACTATCTAATACCTCGATTAGAAAATCGAGTTATAATCATAATACATGAACTGAAATTACATGTTTATAAATGTATTTAACGTTTTTTTATTTAAGAAACAACTTGTCCTCAATTTGTACGAACAGTATGCACACACTACGCATACTTACCCTTCCTCTACTTACGACTGCACATAAAACACAAACCAATTCACACACGTACACTGTCGCAATGTGTTGTACCGTAACCTGCGTACTCATATTTAACACTCCTTAGTAATAAGATAAATTTTCACTTTTTTATTTCTTAAAATATTATTTAAAATAAAATGCACATTTATACACATATACACATAAACTTGTTGAGACTAACATTTTATTTTGGATAGACGTTAGTCTCATTTTCGTTTGTATTGACTGTTCACCAAATGAGTGACCATAATTTCCGTAATCGAAATTAATTTTGAGACAAAATATTACCTATATTAAAAATGCCTAAAATCGATTCGGTTATCGATTCTGAACAAACTAGTTTCGGGTTGTACATTCAATCCTGTTACACGTTGTATATAATAGGTATTATTGTCTGATATAATGGCAACATTTTAAAATATATTATGAAGTATATCCATCTTTAAAAAAACATGGAAATTAAAATATCACTTGCACAGTAAACCCGAAATTCAATGAAATAAAACAATTATAAATTAACCATTTTATAAAATAATTTCCGTGCCCAGACGTGAGAATTGTAGGCCTTACAGTTTATAGACCACATTTTCGGATGCCAATTAAATTGCAAGCACGAATTGTGTTTGTTGAGATTTTAAAAGAATTCTTGGAGCATTACCTTGTTATGTTTAAATTCCCGACCGCATTAAACGTCGTTATGCAAGATAGAACCAACTCTCTACGAGTAGCAATCCGACAATATCTTGCCATATCTATACTAATATTATAAAGCTGAAGAGTTTGTTTGTTTGTTTGCTTGCTTGAACACACTAATCTCACTAAATACTGGTCCGATTTGAAAAATTCTTTCAGTGTTAGATAACCCATTTATTGAGGTAGGCTATAAAACAGGTGAATAAGAGAGGGTAACATTGCACCCACGCGAAGCCGGGGCTGGCCGCTAGTAGTTTAAATATAATTGATTTTGGATACCAATCAGAAACGAAACAAGAGTTCTGTTTGTTAAGATTTTAAAAAATATTAATCTGACACATTGCGAAAGATCCACCACTATAAAGGCTTGGGCAAACCAAACGCAGGGCAGTAGCAGCGCTGTTTGAATGCGGGCCCGCCCAAGTTGTAATACAAGAAACTCTTTGAACTGCGTCACACTAAATTTGAACGCGGGCCCGCGCTCAATCTGCTCAAACTGCAACTGCCGGACGACAAACCAGGCGGCACGGGAGCGGGGCAGGCGCAGCGCAGGGCAGTTTGAGCGCGGGCCGACGCTGTTGTATTACTATGGCGGTCATTTTGTCACGACACACCGAAGGCAGTGCAGCGCAGCGCATCGAGAGCGGTTGGCGACTGTTGTATATTTTTACAACGGCGTGATGAATATCAGTGAAAAGATAATCGAATTAGTGCGTAAAAATAAATGTTTGTATGATTTCCGATTTCAAGCTCTTTCGCAATCTTCAAAAGAACTTTTGGACATTTTTCACATATTTTCAAAATATGTGAAAAAATATTTTCTTTTTTATATTTTATATTCTCTGCAGAGACGATGAAATTCCCCATTTTCTTTTTCTTGTTTTGATATCATAAACCCAAATTCTTTTTTTTTTCCTTAGAGCCAAAAACACTATGAATTCTTCATGTCGTCTGACATCTTGCAGCCTTCTGCCTGCCGCACACGTCAAACTGAACGCGGCTTAAACGCGTTGTAACCGCTTGAAAACTGCTGCTGCGTTCAGTGTGCCGACTCCCGCGCTGCTACTGAACTGCCCTGCAACTGTCCTGAGTTTGGTTTGCCGAAGCCTTAAAAGCATCAAGCTTCTTCCAAAAATAACAGCGTTGGTTCTGTTTTATCACTGCTAAAATATTTATTTACGAAAAAGTACTTGGTTGGTTTATCGCAGCACCGTATCCATGTTCGTCCTGGGCACGTTCTTATGTCAAAAAAATACACAAGCTTAATAAAATAAGAGTGTTGGTTCTGTTTTGTATAAACATTGCCAATTTATTTAAAAACAGTACGACCTTGGCTGGTTTTATCGCGGCACCTTATAAGGAAACCAGGTTCGTCCTGTAAACGTTCTTATGCCAAAAAAATACGCGAGCTTAATAAAATAAGAGTGCTGGTTCTGTTTTGTATAAACATTGCCAATTTATTTAAAAACAGTACGACCTTGGCTGGTTTTTCGCGGCACCTTATACGGAAACCAGGTTCGGCCTGTGCAATGCTGTGGTGGCCGATACACCTGCTCGCCGAGCTTGTAGCGTAATGATTAACCCTCGAACATGTTCTGTCTGGCACTTGCAAAATATTGTGGTTTAAATGAGATTTTTCAAAGATTTTATTGAATACAAGCTGCTGACGGCGACTATGTACGCGTGATTTCTATTGTATTATTTTAGAGAAAAAAGTGGGTAGGTTAAGGTCTACCTGTGTGGCTCCTATTATATTACAATAAGCAATACCCTACGGTTAGGTCGCGCGCTGAAAATATAATATATTAAAAATAGGTAGAGCAACTTCCGTATTTTATGTTAGAATATGTTTGCCGCTTCACGGTCATTGCCAACTTTACACTTGTTTTATGACTATTGTAGAGGCATAATTGCTGAACGAAAAAGCTCCTTTGTAAAATAACATAAAGAATAAACAAAAAAAAAAACTGCATAAGACTATAAACAAATCATAAAAGTCCTAACATAATTCCTAACCTCAAAACCTTTCCCTGGAAAACCATAAAGTATCGGAAGGAATAATCAAAAGTGTGTTTACATTACGTCGCGAGAAATTTCAAACAGCGCTGTAATTGATGGCTTTAGAAAAAAAAATAAGCAATTGCAGTCGGACAGATGAACTTCTGGAGTGAGTGGAGTGGGAACGGGTTTTGAGTTCATCAGGGCTGCTGCTGCGATGATATATATATATTTTTTTTATGTTACTGATGTGATTTTAGGAAACAAGCATGCAGTTCACATTGATGTTAAGTGATGACTGCTGCCTATAGACACCCACATGAAGACCAAGGTCAAAATGCAGATGCGTTACCACTCCTGAGGCCTAAGGTGTTATGCCTCTGTGCCGGATATATTTTTGATATATTTTCTTTACTAGATGAACTAGTACTGATGGTTTGATTGAATGGAATGAAATGACTGAATGACTTAGCGTGAAGATATATACTCGTGGAACTATGTGTAAACTGAACACTTCTGTGATCAGGTCAGTAAACCTGCATAAAGAAAATATTTTAACTTTTAGCGACAGATATGCCGTGTTCCGTTCAGGGATCGCGTTCGTTATACAAATTTAAGAAAGAGGTTTTCTGTGAAATGGAGTTTAGGTGTAAAAATTAAAAAAAAAAACGCATGTTCGGATGGTTTGGACATGTAGAAACTGTGTTAAAATGCCTCGATTGACAAACATAAACACTGAGAATTAGATAGTTTCAGAAGTTCTCGGAAAATCAAAAGTTTTCAGAATCGGCGTGCAAAGCTGAATATAGTGATAAATGTCGAGGCATGAGAGATATGTAAGAACCGGGATAGAAAAATTTTCACTTTACCGTCCGAATAGATTGGATGTTATGGTCCCTTCCTAATATGGTCTATCAAATTATGCCACTAACGTGAAAATAAACATAGCACGAATAGAAAGAAAGACTCGGAAGTATAAGCTATAGCACTTATTCATTGATCCATATAAAATAGCCTATTTTTGGCTCATTTTTTATGTCAACGTCTTCCGGTTGTAGTATTCACTTCAACAATTCTGGTGCCTAAATAGTAGATACGCTCGCTACTTTTATGAAACATAAAAAAATATATATATTTCCTATAATAAAACCACAGTCACCGTCACCCCTACATCTCGATGGCACTTCAAACGTCTCCCAGTCGAAGAAAGGGAGGGTAACATGGAAAAGGTCGCGGATGGCGGCCACATGTGCCGATGACGTCACCGCCCGTCGGTCAGCTGTGAAGATTTCCGATTCGTATCTAATTCATGAATCGTCTGTATTTAACTCGCCAATGAACACTTTCATGATGATGATTTAACAGGCCTTTGAACTAAAGTGAGCGAGATTTAGAAAACGCGTTTAAACTTAAAGTAAATGAAAATTCAATTCGTTACTTACCCAAAACTGCCTCGGTAGCCTAGTGGAGCAGGCCACTACTACTACGCTGAGATCCTGGGTTCGATTCCCGGGTAGGGGGTTATCAGAGATAATGGTGTAAAGTCCTTTATCCCTGGTTCTATTCGGATTTTTCCATTTTCTGGAAATTTCCCAGTACCTCGAAGTTTGGTAACGTGCCCGGAGATGTCAACAGGCTCACCACCTGTTACATGGGCCAAAACGTAACCGGCGAATGGTGGGTGTTTGCATGTATGCTTGAATTCATGCATTTACCTCTGCCAACCCCTTCGGGGATTATAGGCGTGAAGTTACGTTACGTTACGTTTTACTTACCCAATCTGTTTCATAGACGTGTCAAACTCTTATTGAAAGTTTTGCCGATGTACTTACAGTATACAACCTATACTGCAATCTGATTTGCTTCTACTACAATTCCAAAATACTGCACATCGACTTTAGGAAGGAGACTTCGGCTTATTTCGGGTCTGTATAGCGTTATCTCTTTCGCACCTTATCTATGTGACGTTTGTCGATCATTTCGATTAAATTTTGACCAATACCGGACTATCATTGCTTACGTAGGCAGTGTACAACAGAGATAACGATCTACGAATTCGAATCTAGCCGATTGTATATTTCGTAGGATTCAATGTGCAATATTGCTGGGTACAACCAACTCTTTTTTATGACATGACAATAAAAGGTCATGGTAGGGCCACTGTTGTTTGTATATTTGCTGCTCTTTAGCGTTAAGTATTCACATGCTATGAATAGTTGACATACATAGCATGTGAATACTTAACGCTAAAGAGCTTTTATTGTCAACCTAAACTGAAGCGCTATTTGCTTTGTCTCGTTTCTTCATACCCACAGTCGTATAAAACCAATGAAACAAAATTTTGGCAGCGCTTAAATAGAATCGCAACAAGACGCCGTGGAACGGGCCGTTAAAAAAATATATAAGCGACGCAATGCTAAAACAATTCCTTGTGTTACAAAAAATATTCACACATTTCTGCTTTAGCTTTCGTGCCAAGCAATATTTCATTAAGTAAACGAACTTTTAAATCACCCTAATTACCAATGGTTAATATACCGTGTACAACACCGCAAAATGTCATCTGTGTCACACTAAACGATTCGTAGACATTTCATAGGTTTGCGGCACACGATCATCTGGCATTTGGTATCATAATGACCCAGATGCGCGTTTACCATAAAAAGTCGCGGCCGCTTTCGTGACGCCACTTCATTATTCATTTTCTACTCATGTCCGATCTTACGGAACAATTTGTTTTTACTGTTGCTATCGAGTTAAAATATTTGCAATTACCAATTAGTCGTGTTATGGTCGTTATTGAATCTTCTGACTGCCTCAATAGTCTAGTGGTAGTAGCCACTATTGCTACGCTGGGATCCCTGCGGTCGATAAAATAATAAAATACGCTTACATTCACAGCCCACACTTGGTATAAACCTGTGTCGTGGGTGCCGTTGTACACACACAACACATACAGTGTTCCCACAGGCACCCACGACACCCAGACACCCAGACCCGAAACAAATATCTGTAGGATGCGTGCCTGTTGAATGCATGCTTATGTTAACAAACTCTATGTGTCTCTGCCTTTTACTTCAAGCAACGTTTCTTTTTAATAAATTTTGTACTGACCCTGGCGTTTTAAAGTATTTTTTAGCAACAAAAGAATTCAATGCCAACTACATTGTGTGACATTTCAGCATTAGGTCGTGAGTTTAGATTTTTTGTTACGCACAGAGCTTTATGTGTAAAGTCCAGTTAACTTTTAAAGATTTGTTGGGGTTCAAGTATAAGAACCGATACTTTATTAGTAGGTCTGTCTGTCCATCTTTCTATCACTTAGAAGAAATGTTTTTTTTTTATTTAACCACTGTACAAACATTCATGGATAAAGAATCCTAGTGGCAGTTCTCATAAAATGATAACGATGATTTTCATCTTTTTAGTTGTAATGTAATTATTTGGTATGATTATGACCCAGATACGCAAACGCATAATGAATTTTCTGCTCGCGTCCAATTTGTTGAACGTTGTTCAGCTTTATTGGATTTGTTTTACTGTCGTCGAGATAAAATATTCCCTATTACCATTCAATTATAGTCTCGTTGTGGTCTTTATCAAATCTCGTGCTGTTTCTGTCGTTTCAGTGATACAGAATATTTAGTGATGTGTCAGTATGAGGTCTTAAGTCAACCTTTTTTGTTACGCTCGAAGCTTTTTGTGTAAAGTCCAGTTAACCTTTAGAGACGTATCTTTGTAAGGATTCATACATGTGGAATAAAACGAAACCAATAGATACTGTTATGTGTTTTTGCTATCTGTCCGTCTACTTACGGGTACTTAGTCTGAACGAAACAAAAATAATCAACCGTGGTCCAATAGACCGTAATCAAAAAAACGTTTAGGTTCCATAGGACAGTTCATAAAAAAATGTATATAACCTATAATTTTTTCGCGTTACAATAAAATAGGTACTAAAGACTGAAAACGAATCCGCATAAAAGAACACTTTTTATCGTTTTAATAGAATTACATAACTTTATTATCTATGGGTAACTATACATATCTGACTCCAAAGATCATGAGTACCTATACCGGTTATTAGTTAACATCTAACTAACGGGAACTAAGTAAAGTTCAGTAGGTACGAGGCACAATTTAGTGGCAGGCAGTTTAGCAACTATTGGGTAATCGGATGTTTAGCTAACGCGGAGGTGTACGCCTTCGAGCATCTTCACTGTTTATTTAACAACCAATCTATACAAATTAATAAAATTGGAGTGTCTGTTTGTAAAATAAAAACAACCGCTTTTTACTAAATGCATATATATGTATGCATACACGGTATATGCACCAAAACATATTTTTTACTATTTTTGTCTGTCTGTCTGTCTGTTTGTTCCCGCTAATCTCAGGAACGACTGGGCGAGTGGCGTCGTACAGCAACTCTAGAGAAATCTTCGCATGTGCGATGTAATTCGATTGCACGCCATCTATCGTACTAGGCAAGTACTGTGAGGCTTCATATGTGTTCCACTAGTTGGCGCCTTAATGTAGTGGACGCTACAGAGGCATAATACCTTAGGTCTCAGGAGTGGTAACGCATCTGCATTTTGACCTTGGTCTTTGTGGGTGTCTATAGGCTGCAGTCATCACTTAACATCAATGTGAACTGCACGCTTGTTTGCCACATCCATAACATATAAAAAAAAATAACACAACTCTGGTGGAAAAGCACCCTAAGCCACTGATCGATGAACAATGTTACAGGTGTCGTCGACGACAGGCCATTTTGGTCGAATAAACCATTATATGGTCAAGAAAACTGCTTGAATGGAATCCACGAGCACACATAAGATCGCGTGATAGACCACCTATGTAATGGAAAGACTACTTTGTACGAAATGCAGCTTGAAAGCAGTTCAAGGTTATTTCCAATGTTCCACTGTGCAAGGAGTAGAAAAAGAGAGAAGAGACCTACGTCCATAATTGGATAGAGAAAAGGCTGATATGTATAGACGAAAAGGAGAGAGATCCGGCAACCTCACACAGGGGCATATGCACCGATAAGAGACGAGAATATATGGGCAGAGTTGAACAAAATAAAAAACATCTTGGGCAACGTAAGTAATGACCCACGCCTTCATAGTACAAAAATAACATGATTATGATCTATTTATTTAATAGATTTGAAAATTGGTCGAACATTGTTATGATCTTACTTCATTAAATTATACCATCTAAATCCCATACTTTACAAACACACCATTACCATCACCGAATTAAAAATGTCATGGAACGACTTTTTGAACGCCTAGCGATGGGCGCACGTGTCAACGACCTCGCCGAGACAAGCACATGATTGAACTTATCTATGTGTGTTGAGAAACATAAAAAAGTTATCGGATGCGCCAGCGCACGCATCATTAAATACTTTAAAAGATAATGACTAACAAAACTGAGACATTTGGTTTACACGGACTTTGTAATAATCGCACAAGCCTATCTTATTAAGCACCTACTCATATTTGCTCGCGACGTGAGTCGTCTGCGTGTATATTAGGAATAAACTAAATAAAAGCTTATAAAGCTTAGGTAGACGATCAGAAAATAATTTAAATTTTGACCTAACGTCTACAGACAGAGTAGAATTACTGCAGAGACAAAATAAAACCTATAGATAGGACAGGTCAGAAAGCATATTTTCCATTTACTTCATTTCCGTTTTTGAGTCGCATCGTCGGAGATGAGACATGGGATAAAATGTTACTGACGAATCATGAGTATGATATGACGCCTTAGGGCCCTAACTCACTAGGACGCCATGGCGACTTCGCCGGCAACGTACCCAAGCAGTAAGTATTGTGGAGACGTCGCCACAAGGTGGTTAGGTGAGTTACGTATCATGTATTTCAATACTAGCTGCTTGGACACGTAGCCGGCGACGTCGCCATGACGTCTTAGTGAGTTAGGGCCCTTATGTACGTATCAAAAGTACTCGTACAATACCAGTGGTCCATACCATCTTAGTCGTACAACTCTACGTAAGTTGGAGTGGTATTTAAACAGAAATAGATTAATAACAACGTACCTAAATACCTATATTGCAAAAGTGCATATTATCACTGAAATTTAACAAACAAACATTCTAAAATTAGATAAGCACGAGCCAAATTACGGAACTGGCAACATAACGTTCACAAATTTACACAAAAAATCTTACTTCCTACCTAATATAATCTAATATTAGTCACCAATTCAACAATGAATAGGTGATTGTTGTTTTCAACCGACTCGACGTCAAAAAGAAGTAGATTTGCAATTCGGGTGGTGATTTTTTTTTTGCTGCCTCAGTAGCCTACTGGTATGTAATGGAAGTGGCAAACAAGCGTGCAGTTCACATTGATGTTAAGTGATGACTGCAGCCTATAGACACCCACACTTAGACAAAGGTCAAAATGCAGATGCGTTACCACTCCTGAGACCTAAGGTGTTATGCCTCTGTGCCGGAAATTACATAACCACCTGACCGGAACACGATAGTGCTGAACACTACCATTTAGCGGCAAGTATATTAGGTAATGGGGTGGTGCCTACGCCCGCGAGCTCCGTCATAGGAGCTCTACCACCAGTAAACTAGCTACCTCTACGCTGGGAGTTCCCTGTGTTCGATTTCCGGGTCGAAGGCTATTAATAATAAAAAAATATTTATTTATTAAGGCTATCAGAGATAACGGTGTAAAATCCTTTATCTCTGGTTCTATTGGGATTGTTCCACTTTCTGGATGTTTGGTAATGTGCCCGAAGATCTCAACAGGCTCGCCACCTGTTACATGGGCCAAAACGATAGCGGTGAATCGTGGAGTATTTGCATGTATGCTTGAATTAAGGTGAAACGTTCTCATCAGCTTAGGAACTTATCCCAAAAGATGGCGTAGTTCCACGGAAAGCGTGTTTTTAATTAATTTCAACAAAATTAAAGCGAAAGGGAGTAATTAATGCGAGTTTTGCGAACATAAAAATCATTTCTGTATACTTTTCTGATTTAGTTGAGACTTCTGATAGCTACAATTTCTAAATATTGGTTATTGTACTGCGACTAGAATACGTGAACTAGCAATTCGCACACATACAAACGAAAGAATTGAAATTGGGTATATAAATGTTATAATTTATATACCCAATATTCGTCACATCAAGAAACAGACAAATGGCGTAATGGAGAATGCTACAGTCTAACCGCCGGCGTACCCAGGGTTTGAATCCTATCAGATGTTTAATAATCTGTCTAATTATATATTTCTTGTTTTTTTTTTTACTTTTTATTAAACGTTAATTTTTTAAGATTTTTTTAATGCTATTAAGCAGGTACCTAATATTTTTTTTTTTGTAAAAGTTTTGTAAGGAATGTTCCTAACAAAAATAACTTTATCTGTACTAATAATTATAAAATAATTTGTATGTTCAAACCATTATTTTAATATATTAGACACTAACATACTAAAATAATAGTATAATGTATTACTTTCCAACCTAATTTATTTACTTTCCAATCCGTGAAAAAATAGTTTAGTTACGGTCCAGTGTGTTTGTGAAGGTGAAATTATAAAATTACTAATTAGTTTTTAATATTGTTCCACAGCATGCGAACCCCAGGGTTACGGCCCTGTAATTTCCGGCACAGAGGCATAACACCTCTGGCCTCAGGAGTGGTAACGCATATGCATTGACCTTGTTCTTTTTGTGGTTGTCTATAGGCTGCAGTCATCACTTAACACCAATGTGAACTGCATGCTTGTTTGCCACTTTAACAACAAAGGCAAAAAAAATCCCTGTCTACCAACTATGACTTGACCGGCTTATTTATACCTACCTAGATGTAGGAAGGGTACCTACAGTATTCATTTGCAATCAATGTTATCAAAGTCATTGGAGCTTTACTGGTGGTAGCGCTCCAGGGACGGAGCTCGCGGACGTAGGCACTACCGCTATACCTAATATATTTACTTGCCGCTAAATGGTAGTGTTCAGCACTATCGTGTTCGTCAGGTGATTATGTACGGCCCTGTAATTTCCGGCACAGAGGCATAACACCTTAGGCCTCAGTAGTGGTAACACATCTGCATTTTGACCTCTGGTCTTTGTATGGGTGTCTATAGGCTG
This sequence comes from Macrosoma leucophasiata, assembly GCA_036365455.1. Taxonomy (NCBI): domain Eukaryota; kingdom Metazoa; phylum Arthropoda; class Insecta; order Lepidoptera; family Hedylidae; genus Macrosoma; species Macrosoma leucophasiata. Next base: position 18,903,549 of record JAWQUS010000017.1, on the reverse strand, counting down.
CAGTCATCATTTATCATCAATGTGAACTGCATGTTTGTTTACCACTTTCAATAAGTACCTACATAAAAAAAAATTAAGTACCTATACAATATGCTTGTTTGCCATTTTATTACACAAACTAATAATAACGTAGATTACGATATCATAGGTTATCTATGTACGGATATATCTTCACCCCTTACAGGGTAGGCTCAGAGTGTGGAGCACAAGATATCTATATAATTTATAGGAAAATAAAAGATTCAATAAGATACTTCCAACAACATATATTTCAAATAAGAATTATTTGTATAGAATCATTTCAGTTCAAAAACATATATCCACAGATCTTGCAACTACATATTTACAATGAAATAATTTAATTTTATTGATCTCTCATCCAATTACGGCCCAACATTATATACCTACATAAGAAATGAAAGGCAGAAGTAGGTATTTTGCTTTGATGAATTTCTATTAGAGTTTTTGCTTGCACTACACTAGTGCGGAGAAGTGCAGAAGTTTTCTTGATTCTTGTAGCTGACCTTGTAGCTGTAGATATAAATAAAATATGACATATTTATCTTACTATTTACTCAGTAAGAACTGGAGGAGATAGGCACTATCACATTACCTAATATTTCTACATCCCAATTAAAATGTTCAGCACTATTATTATGATCTAGTTAGATGGGTTACCATCTAATCAAAACACATGACTGAAACCCCATAAATTTCAGAACAGAGGTAGACCTTCTTAGGTATCAGAGGTAGGAAAAAAATGCATTGAACCTTCTAGTTTTTTTAACCTTTTAGTACCTGGTTTCCTATGGGCTGCTGTATCACATACCATCAATGTGAACAGTTAATTACATAATAAATTACTTATATATTATTTTCTATCTATACTAATTTAATAAAGCTGAAGAGTTTGTTTGTCTGTTTGCTTGAACTAATCTAAGGAACTACGGGTCTGATTTGAAAAAATCTTTCAGTGCTAGATAGCTCATTTATCGAGGAAGGCTTTAGGCTATGTAACATCATGCTAAGATGAATAAGAGAGGGTAGGTAACAAGCAACCGCGCGAAGCTGGAGCGGGGGCGGGCCCCTAGTAGGCACATAATATATAACATGAGAATGATATTAATTCCACATACCTGGTAAGAGTTTATCTGTGTTGTTTATTAATTTCCAATCTCTTTATGTAAACAAGTATTTTTATTCCTTAGCAGCGCTTGTAGTAATATCACCCTTATTCAAGTGAAAAATAGAATTTGTTTTATAAAATTACTTTTTTATTGTTATCACATCTGTAACAAATTTTACATCAGGTTATTAAAATGTATAATCATTGGTAAGTTGTTTCTGGTAGGTATATTATTGTACATGAAATTATTTATTCACAGAATGTTTGTGTGATAATATGATAATATCATCTGAATTGTCTTCCAAATCCCTGTATACGGTCTGGCCTAGCCTCAGTGTTTTACCAATCATAAAGGTATTTTTAAAGAACTAGATTATACCATATTAAAAGATTCATGCTCAATTTTACTGCACAAAAATAATATGTATAATTTATATCTCCATACCTACATCATATTATGTTTATTCAATTTATTATGTGTTTTTCTATATTTTTCCTATATTATTTGAGTCAATTTTTGCCATAGACCCTGATTTGGGTGAAAATTCAGAAAATAATAACACAAACTTGTGAATCATTTTATGTACAATTATATTTATTTACATAACATAACAATAAAGATACAGGACAGTACTGATATTGATTTATTACTTACGATATTTAAATATTCGCCATGACAACGATTTAGCTGATCGTAATTCGAGCACGAGTTCCTTTTCGGCTGATTATAGATAACTATGCTCTGTGCAGCGCCAATCTGTATCCTCCACTATCCTCCAAACAATCATCCATCTGCAAATTGTACCTTTCTTCGCAAAATAGGTAAACGAAATACAAAGTTTCTAGTGAACTGAACAGTTTTTCTTTAGAACAAAACAAAATGTCAAAAAAGAAAAAAATACAACACATGTAGTAGAGATAACACACTTTTTCAACTAAAATGATATGTTGCTAGAATCTGGTCACACTGAGTTGATCCACGACGCGATATGCTTGAAATGATTTTTGGGTTTTATTTCTTACAGAGCGGCAACGTCGCGATTGCGCTGTTGGTGGTTTATTGCTATTTTGTTCTCGCAATGTCAGTCTGACTCTGTCGCACGCACTACTACATGCGTAAATTTTTAGATTATTTTCAATTAAATACAACGTACTTTTAGGGCATTTTATTATTATACTCGTATTATTACACGAGCGAAAATAAGTACGTAAATTAGGGCTATATTAAGTCATTCTGATCTGTATAAAATCATTACAGTGAAGAAAAAAAAGCAATTTAAATTTGTATAGGAAACGGTTCACCTTAACTCAATTTATTGTTGAGCACTGTAAGGAAGGTTGACCACCCACACAGACAAACCTATATAATGGTTTATGTGTGTTCGCATGAAGCATCCTAATTTATAAGATTGTTTGTAACAATAAATATATAATATATTAAAATATATTGTTTTAAAATACGTCATTTAGAGGAAATAGAGGCGTGAAGTAATACAATTATGTATGAAACAATCTACTTTTGGCGTGAATAACATCAAAAAAATCTTACGATAACGATTTCCTACGTAAAAACTATTAATTATTCCATAATTAATTTTATAGTTTGCTTGAATATTATACACGGGGAAACTTATTTTGTAATTCAATAGGGCAATTAAGAAAACAATGACTAAGTTGGATGACGTTCAATTTTTTTTCAGTTTAAAGGTTGGTACAGGCAGCATACTAAAATATTTATTAAGCTATTTGAAGAACAAAATATATTTTTATTTATGACTGAAGAAAAAAACTACATCAATGGCTTAATAATAGTCGATACATTTGCTACTATTCTGAAGAGGCTCTGATAAGATTCGGGGCAAGGATTAGTTTATATTACATCAAATCTTTCATACAAGTCTTCAATTAAAAGACTAATGAGTACTAATGACTATGCTACCTTTGTACAGTTTTTTTTATGTAATGGAAGTGGCAAACAAGCATGCGGTTCACATTGACGTTAAGTGATGACTGCAACCTATAGCCACCCACACAAAGACCAAGGTCAAAATGCAGATGCGTTACCACCTACTTATGAGGCCTAAGGTGTTGTTATGCCTCGGTGCCGGAAATTACAGGGCCGTACAAAACCACCTGACCGGAACACATGCTGGGAACTACCATTTACCGGCAAGTATTTTAGGTAATGCGGTGGTGTCTAGGCCCGCGAGCTTCGTCACTGGAGCTCTACCACCAGTAAACATTTTTTCCGTTTGTAAAAGAGATAATATGGAACATTCTGTTGATAGTTAGTTTAAATTCTTGACGATTTTTTGGACCATTATTTTATTTTTAATGTTTACTTTGACATCTTAATCTATATCAATTGTTATTCACTCTATTTTTTTATAATTTGACTTATCACATGATAATTTTATTATTTCCAAGTGATTAAATTAAATTTGATTTGAACTACGCGGTTATTAAGTTTGCAGGTTGGCCGCAACTGTGGCCCCGTCCTGCGGTCAATCGGACAGGCAACCGCATTGCGGCTAACCGCACAGTGCGTACGTGCCCTTACACTTGTTTGTTTACGTTACAAACAAGTGCAAGACGCATACGATGGAGCGTTGCATATCGCGATATCACACGCGACCTTCGCGCGTCCTAGACCGTCACGGCGCGCGCGCACACACATTATAGCTGTGGGAACTGTTGCAATCACCGTATCAACTGTCTTATCTTAAGTGGTGAAGTCTCAGTCAGTAGATATCTAGTGTTTATAAGTGCAGGGTTATATTCCGATAAAATTCGCTAAGTTACTTAGAAGTTAAGCAATATGCCCAAAATGGAGCATTAACCATACCACCTGTAATCTTGGCAATGGCAGAGAATATGTAATAATACTACGTATAGAATGGACACTTCAACGTCCCGCCCAATTTCCCCGCACCACACAACCTCCTGCTCGCTTAAAAAAAAAAACGCTTACACACACAGCCCCACAGTAGGTATAAACCTGTGTCGTGGGTGCCGTTATACACACATACAACACATACACAAACACCCAGACCGAAACAAATATCTGTAGGCCATACAAATACTTGTCCCGGTGAGGGGATCGAACCCGCTACCCTTCGAATCAAACGGTCATCTCACACCGCAGGACTAACCGGGTCGTCGTTATGGGCGACGGTTGGTATTTTCTACGTGCTACGCACACAGGTGCACGTCTAAATACACGTCACTGATTGATTACACAGGTAATAGAGACCAAATTAAGCCTTTGTATGGAATTTTGGCGGAGTGACAAAACGTGCCATTTTTATGATAGCGCATAGTACCTACCGAAGAGTGCTGGGCACATACTCACTATCCGGTGAACCGCACTGCGGTTTACCGGGCGAAGGACGCGGTTGTGACTAGCCGTAATCTTAAAAGTGCTTCCAGGCAAACCGCAGTGTGGTTCACCGGTCAGAGCGTACGAGCCCAGCACACTACGCACTATGCGCTTAGATAGTCGGAACGGCATCAGCTAAGCGGTGAATCACAGGCAAAATATATATGAAAAAAAAAAAAGATTTTATTAGCATTGTGATACAGATGCCGTTCAACCGCAGCGATCACTCGGAGTGCTGCGATTGACGGTTGGCCGGATGTGTATCAACTGCACGTTTGATTGCTTGAAACTTTCATGAACTTGAAAAATATCTAGGAGTCCTATTATCTAGACTTCAGAACTATTTACCGCTTATCCACTCAATTTGTCTTGATGTTACACGAAATTAATTATGCTCATCTTCGTAAAGAGAAGGCGGCAAACGATACCCACGAGAGACATTTAATCAAAACGAAACATGATGCTCATAACACAACGTGACAAGTCAAAGTTTACTGATGTGGTCTCAAAGCAGCATTTCCCAAACTGTTAAGGAACACGATACTACTGTTATAATTAAGGGTACCATATTTACAATACAATAGGTGTAATTCTATGACACGGTATCTAATTGTGGCTCAGTTGGGTGAGCGGCTGGACTAGAAGAAGAAGAAGAAGAAAAAGAAGAATAAGTTTTTTTTTTATACACACAATGCATCAACAAGGCAATAAATAATAGAGAAGGCAAAAAGAGAACATAAATGACAACATATTATATATAAGTAACTACGATAACGTATACCTATAGAGATACCTTTAGAGATAATTATTACCTACGACATGATGCATGTATGAGACCAAAAAAAAATAGCGCCCACCTCAGCTAATTGCTGTAGTTGGCACTACAGCGCTGGTATTCTGGTAGAGACCCCAATGGTTGCGGGTTCAAGTCCCACCTGAAGTCAAAGTATTCATTCCATTTTTTCATTAAAAATAATTGTAACTGATAGGCCGAACCTGATTAAATTTTAATGGAAGACTGGTATATTTTGGGGAATACATTTTGGAAATCGTACACCGAAATAATACTCAATTAAAAGGGATAAGGAGGGTTCGATGTTGATTCCATTAGAATGCATTATCCATACATTTTAAGTACTTACTTGTTACTTAAGTAAGTACTTATTTTATATTTTGGAAATGGAAAAACAAACATGAAATTCACATTCATGGTAATTTTAGTGCAACATTTAAATTGTGACATATAAGTGCAAAGTAAACTTAAAATGGAAAAATATTTAAAAGAAATATAATATACGTGTCACCTCTGTAACTACAAGCGACGCCTATTTGCATTACAATCTTACTGACCACGGCAGCTATCAACATACGTGTCACCTCTGTAACTACAAGCGACGCCTATTTGCATTACAATCTTACTGACCACGGCAGCTATCAACATACGTGTCACCTCTGTAACTACAAGCGACGCCTATTTGCATTACAATCTTACTGACCACGGCAGCTATCAACATACGTGTCACCTCTGTAACTACAAGCGACGCCTATTTGCATTACAATCTTACTGACCACGGCAGCTATCAACACTACCATTTATCGAGAAGTCAGTAAATTAGCTAATGCGGTTATGCCTAAGCCACCTAGATCCGCAACTAACGAGATACCATCATTACTTGTCGAAGGAAGTCGTAGACCATTACTAGTTGAAAATAATAGCCTCTATTCACAATCAAATGTATGACAAGGTTCGTATACACGTACCAATGGATCCGCTAACCATTCATTAATTTGCGTAATGGCCGTGTTGAGTAAAATACGTGAGTATCAACTTACATGCTAACTGTTTGGTTACGGAGTTACAAATTGGTAAGTTGTTTAGTAATAATGTGGGTCATGCTCGCTATGATTGTGTGGGAAGAACCCACGTAACCTTTGCCCTATGTCTGTGAGCAGAGGTTCCCAAACTGTTTTTTCTTGTAGACCCCTTTCAATTATTTTTTTGGATCCGGTGGACCCTCCTTGCTACATTTATTTTCCATTCCCCTATTTATAATTTTAAAGGAGAGTGGGATCTTGATACATTTTTGTACGAATTTCTACTTGTCTTTGTTGAGATTTTGGAAGAGATCATGACGAACGAGTAAGTATGACTATCACCTTTTCACTAGCTCTGCAAATCTTGAGATTTGGAAGAGGGTACCTAGCGTATCCCATTCAATCTAAAATCATGTAATAAAGCTGCATAGTTTGTTAGTTTGAACTTTCATCAGAACTTTAGTCTCTGGCAGTTAGTCGGATAAATATATCATAGTTTATCAATTTTAGATTTCAGATAGCCGCATTCTCGACGTAGGCTACAATCATGTCTAGGAGCAGTGAAGTGGTCATATTTAAAGTGATGTCCACGCTTCGATAGTGTTTGCGGGTTGCAGACCAAAAGCTAAGCTAAATTACTTTAATTTAGCTCGCGTAGCTGTCGTAGTTTTTTGTACTTGTGTGCAGACTGCAAACTATGCAAACAAGTACGAAAAACTATGCGAACTTAACTAAACAAAGTTAGATTAGCTTTCGGTCTGCAACCCGCATAATACGGCATATGGCGATCTCGCAGGAAATTTCAAAACACAGGGGGTAATTAAAACATCTAGTAAATTATTTCTCTAATAAGAGAAAGAGAGTCTTGGGAGTCCCATTTAAAGTAAGTGGCGCGGACCTGCACTAATAATCCCGATAAGGCAGCGATCTCTCCTCAGGGCACGTGAATGTCTTTTGTGCCAAAGACGTTAAAATTCAAGCCAGGATGAGCCTAAATGCGAAGTTTACTGGAGGCTCAGTAGAATCAGGTCTGTAGGTGCGCTGTTCCCGTGATATGAATGTTACCAACCTCTCAGTATATATAGGACGTGTAAGCATAAACAGGACTGTAATATACTTATTTACCTATTTAACTCTGCCTAAGGCGCCTCGTACATTCTTAAGACTGTGGTAGTAAGCAATGTAAAAAAAAATCGTACATGTACAAAAAGACAAAATAAACCAGCACGTGTCGTACATCATTCATCGGTGTTTCCTGCATGACTCAGTGGATGGTCGCACCGACCTTGCTCACGGCGCCGAGGTAATGCCGCAGGTACTTACTTCTAGCCACTCTAATTGATGCACCACGCAGCCTGTTAGCGCAAAATATCGTGTTTTTATAGTGTTTACTCTCGGCTCTTGTTAAAAAGGTTATTCAGTGCTTAACACCTGTATTCTGAAGTGTTTTCTCCTAAATTCTAGTTTCCGCTATAGTGGTATAATTCAACAGCGTCATACCCAAAATGTGAGCTTTGATAACAAACACATAACTTACCACAAGAATCAGAATAAAAAATGAATATTGAATGTTACACGTGCAGGTACCAAATTACCAGCGTACCAACCATCACGTGTCGAACACAACTCATCGGTGTGATGCATGACTCAGTGGATGGTCCCACCGACCTAGCTGGTGGTACCGTAGTGCCATCGCTCCTACATCGAGCCTCTCTAGTTGTTGCACCACCACCACGCAGCCAACGGGCTCAATATATTGTTTAATTTTTATAGCACACGCAAAGTAACCGCTTCTCACAAGGCTTTTGATATTTCACACCGTTATTCAAATGATTGTAACTAAACTTCGAAGAAGATACAGATCATAGAGATCTCCGATAAACAAACTCTACTAGCAAAACTTAACAAACGTCATGTATGATGTAATTTTAATGAATTGTTACAACTTATACGTAATTTGTAAAGGAATAACAAAAGTACAGAACTTATTTCCATTTTTTTTTATCTACATGTCTGAGCTGTCTCTCTCAAACCATCAATGTGAACCCGTTTGTCACTATAATTACATAAAAAAAACCCTTTAGCGCCAGTGTGAGGTACTAATTAGTGTCCACAGTCCTGATTTACCGTTGGGCCGCGAGCCGGCACACTTGGCCGAGCGCCACCATTGTCCTACTTGTATTGAAATTTATACACCGCATAGCGACGATAAGGCCACTTGTGGCTGGATCAGAGGACAATGTGGCTCAAGAGTGCCATTATTTTTTTTTTCAAATGTTCTCAGGATCCACATCTAGTGTTTTTAGTTTAAAGCTCTTCATTGCTTCAGAGATGAGCTGAGTGTCGAGAAAAAAGTGCGATTGTAATGAGACGATATGTAATCGATGGAACTTAATGATTCGAGTTTTGCTGGAGACTGTTTAAATTGAAAAAAGTTCTGCCCCACGATTGATTCATATAATTAATAACAGGACTCTGAAATTTATGGTTTGCAAGAAAAAGTACAGTGCGTGTTGTAAATAAATTTCTTCCAACATTATCATGTAGTACAGTACTTAACTTTTCGCAAACGAATCATCGTATTACCATGTATTAGGTACCTACATAATATCGATATGGTTGGGTTGGAGATTATCTAAACAATAAGTAATGTAAGCTATAATGTATATTGTTCCAGTTATATCGTAACATATTTCTGTCACAGAGGCAAACAACTTGGACCTCAGGGGCGGCAATGCGGTTTTTTTTTAGTTTTCTATAGGATGCAGTATTCACGTACCATCGATGTAAACTGCATGCTTATTCGGCACTGTCATAACATATATAAAACAAATCATTGAAATCGGAAGCATCGGCTCATAATGGCTCGGTATGCGCACGCGCTGGTCAGACGGCGACGTTCGCTCAACAAAAACTGTTGACGCCTCACAATGATTTACTGTTCAACAAATTGTACACAGCTTTACAATGCGACAGGGACGTTCTCCTGGACAGGAACAAGTTTATTGACAACTTTGACAAGTGACTTGTATGGAAGTTACCCTACAACGTGTCTGCTATGTTCGCATCGCGTTTGTTGGTCTTATGTTGTTCGTAAAAGGTAAATTTATCATTGCTCCAGTCTAGTAAAAAAATATATTCAAATGTTGGTATCGTATTGGACTTTTGTAAAAATAAAATGAAAAAATAAATATCAATTTTACCGGATGGATTCCCTTCATCATTGAATCATCTGATTGGAAATCGGAACGGTCCCATACCCTATTTCTTTTCTCTATACAAAATATGCTTATAAATAAAGATATTTAAATTAAATAGTCATATATATATCAAAAGGGGACTTATCCAATACGACAATGACGAATACTCGATTCACAGAAATCCGTGATTCGGATATTGCATCATTGGGGATTAACTACACTGAATCAGACCTATATGATACAAGACAAGTATTCTATAACCCTCAACACTCTATAGGACGTTAGTGAAAATCACAACCACAGTGGCTGAACGTTATAGCTAGACTGCTAACTGCTATAACTTTAAAATATGCTTTGGCACATTAAAAATAGCACCAAATCCACCGCGATCTAGTTTTATTATCATACAAAAAGTTGCAAATATTGTCGCTTCAAGTGCAAGGTCAATGTGAGAGAACGAGAGAGAAAGTTAAACTATAGGTGCACAAACCTTTCCTTTAAAAATAAATAGAGTTTATAGTCCTTACATATCTTTCTTAGAGGAGAGTCGATGAGCAGTGAAGTACGCACTAATTTTTGGTTTCCTTTATTTGCGCCTATTTGAAGACTTTGGGTACTGCGTTATCATAGAGGTATAACGCTTAGAGTGAGCATTGCATACAAAATTTCGCGTTACAGTTGAAGCCAAAACATAAACGATGTGTGCGTGAACTTCGTGTAATTACTTGCGTTGACGCACACATAAAGACTCGAAAAGGGTTGCAAGCAAATATGTTTTTTCCCACAATGTCGGCAAATTTTTGTTCGTAATAGCAAAGTGAAACAGCTTTGGAATATCGTCTTGAGAATCTCATAGTAGTAAGGGATCCGAATCTACGTCGATCTTCACCTATCTGTTTACAGGATGAAACATAGTTTTTATCAAATTTCATATATAAACAAATACGTCTTGCTTGTATATGTATCAAAATATGTATGTTCATAGCTATGATAAAATTAAAAAATACATTATTTTTTAGCAAATTTCACCCATTACTAAACCAAAGGTTCACCCATTACTAAACCAAAGGTTTAGTAATGGGTGAAATTTGCTAAAAAATAATGTATTTTATAAACTGTTTTTGAAACTATAAACATATAAAATATGTCTACGAGGTTTATTAGTAAACAAATCGGCCCGATATTTACTTACCTGTTTACACCTGCTTATTTATATATTGAAGGTGGGAAACAAGCATGCAGTTCACATTGATGTTAAGTGATGACTGCATCCTATAGACACTCACACAATGACCAGAGGTCAAAATGCAGTTGCGTTGCCTCTTCTGAGGCTTAAGGTGTTATGCCTCTGTGCCGGAAATTAAAGGGCCGTACATTACCTACTACCTGTACTGACCGGAACACGAGTGCTGAACACTACCATTTAGCGGCAAGTATATTAGGTAATGCGGTGGTGCCTACACCCGCGAGCTCCATCACTGGAGCTCTACCACCAATTTAATATCGCGCACTGTCATAAGAATAGACAAATATTCATTGTAGATAACAATAAAAAAAAACAAATGTGGGGTAAAAAAATTAACATCTTAATCATCTGAGTACTTAGATTTTTACGATTTGTTTTTTTGGTTTTTAAACAAAAATAAACGATACCAAGTAATACTTATGTGTCAAATGTGATCTTCGAGTCCTTTTTACGCTTTTGTGAAGCATTGTGACAGCCTTTCACCACACCACGAGTTATTACTCGTATTTCTCATTATTGCGGGAGCTCCACTCCGTGTCGTGGGTGTCGCGAGAATGTGCGCGTTGACTTGGCTTCTAAGCGTTATAATTCTATGTGCGTTATATTATATCTCGCCGAAGCTCCATCGTTCATTTGGCCGTATCGCTTAATCGGAAGAATCGATTCTCGATTATCAGGGGTCACTAGAGGCAGGTAAGGTTGAAATATAATCGAACTATCCCAAGACCCAGTCAGTCCCCTCTTACGATAGGTAGACAGGACAAACTTAATTCTATTTTATTTCACCGATACTGGTGGTAGTTTCTTTATTCATTCCTTCGTTACCTAATCTGCCGCCATATTAGAGTGTTAGCACCATTGTGTTACGGTTAGATGGTAATGTATGGCCTCATAATAACTACGGTTTTACTGGTGGTAGAGCTCCAGTGACGGAGCTCGCGGGTGTAGGCACCACCGCATTACCTAATATACTTGCCGCTTAATGGTAGTGTTCAGCACTATCGTGTTCCAGTCAAGCATGCAGTTCAATTACATAAAAAAAACGGTAGTTATAAGGTCTCAGCCACGTCTCAGCGACGGCAAGGTATCTGCATTTTGACCTCTCATTTTTGCCTAGTTGTCTATAGGCTGCAATCATCACTTATTATCCACGTGAACTGCATGCTTGTTACCCACCTTCGACACATAAAAAATACTGCAGAGCATAGCCTATTTTTGGATAATGACACCTGAATACGAAGTAACACAATTTATTTATTATTATTCTGTCCGTAATGTTAATATTCATTCATCACCTATTCAATGGATTCCCCAAGCGATGTTTACGCAACATCGTCCGGGAAAATGACACAAGAAATGTAACAAGAACAACAAACATTGTAATGGAATGCACACAATTTACTATAGTCTTTTAGACTATTACACGACACGGTATTCAGGGTCCGGCAGAAAGGGTGAGCGTGGCCTCGGGCCGGCTTGCCGCTTATTACACTATCCGGTCGACAGCGCCCTAACTCAATCACACTACAAATACACGGGCCGCTCCGGTCGCCCTAATTAGGGCCCTAACTCCCTAAATGTTATTACACTATCCTGACCCTTGCTATCGTAGCCTGAATACCGTGCCGTGTAATGACTCCTTAAGGCCTAAGCCTTTCGCAGTAAAATAAATGTTTCTTTAAATCATGGCGTATCAAAATAAAAGGTACAAAGATAGTCTCCTTGCCTTTTATTTAATCCTGGCATCTGTCTGCACTTAAATCTTATGAATTAAATTGGACCTACTTTTCGTTATTCGATGGGGCTGTTTTGTATGTACAGGTACGTGTAGGTTGGTGCAACACATGTGCAAACTGCACTTATTAATTTAAGATTCCTATTTAAAAATCTTTATTCTTTTGCATAGTCTTCTCCAAAGGATTGGGATCGACCACTACGACCCGAATAAGATATTTTACGCACACATAATCTTCGGTAATTAAAGACTATTGTAGTGATTAGGTACGTAATATCTTTCGTTATAATGTGTACAACTCATAAATACAAATTTAAACATTAACCCCCTTATTCATAAACGTACATTAGATACGTTTTAGCTATAGAATGCTTTGTCCTTGTCAGTTGCATTGTGAAATGAGCAGGATAGAAAAAGACAAAGGAGAGATTAGCAACACTTTAGCTAAAATACGATTATGAATAAGGGGCTAAATCAAAAAGTAATACGCAAGGTTACAAGAGCAAAATAATCGATTAAAGGCAATAGCAACAGCCAACGCCATTTGAAAAGCGAACGGTAATCAGGCAGCAGGTCGACGGAAAACAATGTAACACAATAGACGATTACTCGCGGCGAAATAGTCAATTGGCTACGGCATCACTGCAATGCGGCTATGGGATACCGTACGTGCCGCCGTAATTACGACAAACTACAAGTGTTGTCTTGTGGTTCTTGCAGTTTCAAAGTGTCATTATCTATTTCACTCCTGTATTACCCTCATAAATTGCATACTTGTCAGTATATTTACTTATATGCGTTCATGCACACAAGGTTCGCAAGACTTTGAGTTTCAAGGGTTAGAGCATAGGGCAACACCAGAGGGGAGTAGCCATATGCAGGCTATAGCCTCTGTCAAAGTATAAGACCAATTGGGCCTATGACTGTCGCCTATATGTTTAAATGTGTGCGTAAAATTGTTTACGTATTTTGTTAAAGTCAAGGCGTGAGTTTCGTAGTAATAGAATATGTTTGTAGTGTGTTACACACAATCCCCCCCCAATGACTTTGAATGTTTTGCATCGGTAATAAACGCTAAGGCTGCTTCCCTTCCAGTCCGCCGCGGCCGGTGGCCCGTGTTGCTCTGTGGGTTAGAGATGCAAGCCCACTGCCACTGCAGCGCTTCCTTGCGCCTCTCATTTGGAGGCGACCTTATTCTATTGACATTAGTGTGATATGGGCACTTCTACAAAAGTTGGGCGACTTTTACCTTCATTTTGTTTACACACTTTTTGAACAAAAGAAGAAGATTTTTTGACATGGGCAGGTAGGTAATACAATACTGAAACCATCCTAAATCGGGCCAGTAACTTTCTTAATTAGTTTTCAAAATATCTTCATTTTGTTTACACACTTTTTGAACAAAAGAAGAAGATTTTTTGACATGGGGAGGTAGGTAATACAATACTGAAATCATCCTAAATCGGGCCAGTAACTTTCTAAATAAGTTTTCAAAATATCTACATTTTTGTAAATTTGAGTGCCAAAGAACTGACGAGGCTAACACGGTACTGATTAAAAGACACAGTTCTTAGAAATTTTCAGATTTATTGCAAATATCTTTATATTGCCACTTATATCTTAGGTTCAAATGACAAATACTTACGACAATAATAATACCTTTTTTTGTAATGAAGCCAGCAGACAAGCATGCTGTTAACTAATCACTGCAGCCTATAGACACCCACATAAAGACCAGAGGTCAAAATGCAGATGTGTTGCCACCCCTGAGACCTGAGTTATTATGTCTAAGTTACTACAGGGCCGTATATTACCATCTAGCCGGAACACGATAGTGCTTAACCCTACCATATGGCGGCAGATAGGTTGGGTAATGCGGTGGTGCCTACGCCTAGAGCTCTTAGTCTGTATTTGATTTACTGGAACTCTACCACCAGTAAATCAAAAAAAAGACAACTATTTAGTTCACTGTAACAAATTTTGAGGTTGTTTACTTACTACCTATAAAAAAACAGTCTTCAAAACAGCCCACTAAAAACTTGCTAATACTGAGGTAATTTCCTTATTAATAGATAACATATTAAGTAGTTATTAAATATTTAACGAACACCTATTTATCATTAAATAACATTCGCAAAGTAGAAGTCTTAGTCATAAACTTTTCAGTATTGACAAAAAATAACAACTAAATAAATACCTGCAAACTGAGACAGTGTCCGTAACAATAAGCAACATATTGGGGGCAGAGCAGCTTGTGGCGAGCTGTTGGTGAGTAGCGACACCACCCCCTATCATTATCTCGAGTTCCTCTGAGAGAACTGGGCTCCGCCTCGTCCGCCACACAGAGGTACGACCGGACAGAGCATCAGGTCTCTCACCTCTGGCTTGCCTTCATTGGCCGGTCAGAGTGGGGCGCTAGAGGTATGGCAATTGCAGAAATTTAGATAATAGGCTGTTGTCTAAATTTCTGCAAGAGCCATACACTCGGGGGTGGATGTGTCTAAAGGCATAATAGCGGGGAAGCCCGCTCTGAGCTTGAGATTAGTCGCTTGTGATGGTGAAACCGGGGCCACACCTCTCGATACCACAGAGGTACGACCGGACAGAGCATCAGGTCTCTCACCTCTGGCTTGCCTTCATTGGCCGGTCAGAGTGGAGCGCTAGAGGTATGGCAATTGCAGAAATTTAGATAATAGGCTGTTGTCTAAATTTCTGCAAGAGCCATACACTCGGGGGCATAATAAGGCATAATAGCGGGGAAGCCCGCTCTGAGCTTGAGATTAGTCGCTTGTGATAGTGAAACCGGGGCCACACCTCTCGATACCCCCAGCTTCTCTAACAATATTGCCCCCCGTCGACCATCGGGTTGGCTGTTTGGGGGGCCCACCAAGGAGAAGCGAGTCACCACCTGCCTAAAGTAGGATTCGATAATGAGAGATGTTGGATATAGGCAGGTGCCGGATCTCACTCCATAGGCCCACCCAGCTAGCCCCCCCAGTTCACCCACATAGCCCGAAGTTTAGCGAATCACTTATCATTACAATAGTCCCATATATTCTGCGGGGTCTGTCTGTATCTGTATTAACTATTGATGCAGTCAGAGAGAGGTCCCGCCGAATATTACCCATTACAAAGTAGATCAAAATCCTCGAAAGGGCCTGTACGTGTTGGACCCCCTATGTCCCCGCGCAAGCCTGACAAAGCTCCGGGGTTCAAATTGGACCCCGTGCTGACGAGAGCAACATATTAATTAGTTATTAAGAAATATTAAGCGATACATATTTTGGTCATAAACAAAATTAGCAAAATAGAAAACTTAGCAATAACTTTTCAGGTGTAACGAAAATAACTTCTAACTAACTCAGTCTATAGTACTAGTTATAGTAAGTAGGAACAAAATAATCACTTTTCAAAAACATAATTTATATTGTAAAATATCATATTTACTTTCATTACAAGACTTGGAACGGGAAGCTTTTTTAGTATCTGCTCTACTGGCAATCTGACACGTCGTTTTCGTCCAGTTGAAACAAAGTACCGTCCGTATTCCAGACTTTGAGCAACGTGATTCTCAACTCTCTAACTCTTGTTTTCATCTGAAATTGTAAAAATATTGTTTAACTACCAGTATCTATTCAAATTTAAAGGCCCTAACATAAAGTCATCAGTACCGTGGTAACACGTCAGTCCCTTGTCGGAGCATTTGCCATAGGACTGATGACACGGTACTGATGAATTAGATACAAATTCTAGGTTATAATGCCAAGTAATGTTTTTACTGGTCATTTTCGTAAGTGGGTTGCATTATTAAAAAAAACACACTTAGTTATATTGAAATTACAGAAAAATATGTAAAAATAAAGAAATAATTACTCACCACGGTACTGAAATATCGACTGGCACCACACGTTCCCTGACCGATACCGGCCAGCTGATGCTGTTTTTAAAATGCCGGCTTGACAAATATGGCACTTGTAGATACGAGTCACATCACTAATATTACTATAGATTGATCGAGGACTTGTCGTTTGAACTAACATAATTTGCGAGAATTTTGAATTTTAATATTGCACACAGGACTGACGCATAAAAACAAACACAAAGTAACTAACATAACTATTTTAACTATTAATAATTGGATTACTTCGAAATATGGAAAATACATTACAAAATGCTTCTTTTTCTGCATTGTACAAGTAAAGTTTACAATAACTTATAAACATCTCGAGAAATGTACGATCTATTGTGTAATTTGGGAGTTGTGACACGCCATAGTACTGACAATTTGAACATTGATTACATAATTTCAATAACTTAAAATTGAAATAAAACGTCATAATTTAGTGGACACCTAAAAGTAACTTAGATTAATTAAAATATTAGGAAATATTTATATAATTTAAAAAAATATGTGTTTTATCGACTGGTGACATCAAGTCGCCCAACTTTTGTAGAATCGCCCATATCTCATTTCGTAAATAAGTTCGTTGGAAATTTTTCTCTGGTATAGAATATGATGTTTCAGGCGCCTTCACTTCACCAAATTCCAAATGACTCGTTAGGCTTTAAGCGCAAGGTGCTTGGTAGCTTTCACCTGATCTAGACAGATTCCACTTGTAAGGAGAGCAGTAATCAGACCGATAGCAATGGCAAACAATATAGCGCATTGGGCGATTACTCAGCAACATTGTCAATTGGCCACGGTGTCGCTGCAATGCGGCTATGGAATACCGTACGTGGAGATGGAGACGCAATAACTACGCGTGGTTTTTGTGGTATTGCCATTTCGAATTAAACTACCATTAGATGTTATGAAGATTGCTCCATTGCAGAAAACATTGTTTTCTGTTCTTATGTAGTCTTTTACGCACGCATATTCAAAATTTTAAGGAATAATTACAAGCTTCAGGCAAGTCACCCAAAAAATCCTCAGATGCTTTCTCAATCAAAGTCGACTTCTTCAGCTTTCATACGGATTCTGATTTCATAAGGAAAAACAGGTGGCTAAACAATAACTTTAAATACGGCAAATCAGTGAAGCGCGCATGGCCCGGCGGCTGGTGTAGATATAAGCGATCTACTCGGTCAAGCACTACGGGCGCGGTCGGGTAGTGTGATGGATGACAGCTAGTGGCAAATTAAAACGCGCGTTTCCGTGCTTCGGAGGGCACGTTAAGCCGTCGGTCCCGGTTGCTATCGATAGATAGCAGTCGTTAAACCTTGTCGGAGGCCTTATGGGTGGTTGAAAACATCCGACAGCGGGTTGGCCACTAACCGATCCGCATTGGAGCAGCGTGGTGGAGTAAGCTCCAGGCCTCCCCCCAAAAAGGGGAGAGACTCGCGCCCAGCAGTGGGACGTATAATGGATTGCCATTATACGGCAAATCAGTTGCATGATCAAATATCTTTATATAAAAAAGTTACTTTTACAATAACTTCATAGCCGAACGGTAAAAAATACGCTCCTTAAATGTAGCTGTATTTAGCATTGGCCAAATAGTAAAAATGACCATTAAACCTCTTTCAATTTCGAAAGTCTCATCACCAATTCAAATCAGACACATAGAATCAAAATATTATTGAAAAACTTTAGGTACCTATGTCTCAACATGCTCGTCACGGTTCTCAATTCGAATTCTTGCAGCGTAGGGTTGGCGGCGGGTATGAAATATGCCTATGGCGAATCGATTAGGATGCCAGCCCGCCTTGTCGATGCTATCGCAAATATTCGACGTGACTACGCCATGACGCGACAGATAAATCAATTATGCTGTTATTAAATTCGCGAGGGTCTAGAAAAGGGTAAGAGCTATTGGATGATGGGCAATATTATCAGATTTTTGTCGTTATGGACATAATTTACACCGAGATTGTATGGATTTGACGGACTTTAACGACCCGGTGAGTAGAAAGTAATAGAGTTAATTAAAAGTATTACCAGATATAAACGGATACCAAAGAAGACCTGAATATACCATTATAGCGATTGAATGAAACAAAGATTAACGACAGAGACTATGACGGAAGTGCACATTTTGCGCTGATTGGCAAGATTGAAGATTCCCACACATTATCTAGTTGGGGCAGCAGGATAGATCTTCGGTGCATCTGAACGCACACATCGGTTTTGCTATGTTTGGAATAATAAAATACCTAGTATCGTATTATTTCACAACTTTTTTTTCGATCGTCATGCGTAATATGGGAAGATAACGATGAATGTGGAAGAAGCAATAGTGTGTCAGGGTCGGGATATCTGGCGCTCCACACTCTCTGCCCGCCCCCTAATGGACTTGTCGTGAATCTTCATCCCCTTACGGGCAAACATACGGCCACTTAGTTTTCTTTTAAATCATTTAAAATGCAACGTGATCATTAAAAAGGCCAAAAGAATCCCTGCGAAATTGCTGCGCTTGTCCTTAATTCTGAATACGCAGATTAAAAACCTTGAAATCTAAGAATATTTTATGAACAAAATTGAGTTTAAATTTATAGCCCTAATTACCTAAAGCTAAATTCATTGTAGAAATTAAATTTGCGGATTTTCTCGCGTATACAACACTCCCAAACTTCTTCTTATACCCGGCCGTGCCTGCCCGTGACCACGGTAGCTGGAAAGCCACCGAAACGTCGGGTATAAGAAGTTTGGGAGTGTTGTATACGCGAGAAAATCCGCAAATTTAATTTCTACAATGTATGAAGCTCGCGAAAACCTGCGAAAACTATAAAGCTAAATAAATAAATACGATTAGACTCACAGCCCCACACTAGGTATAAACAAATAAACCTGTGTCATGGGTGCCGTTGTTCACACACACACAAACACCCAGACCCCAGACAAATATCTGTAAGCCATACAAATATTTGTCCCGGTGCGGGGATCGAACCCGCGACCGGGACAAATAAATCAAACAATCGTCTCGCACCGCTTGACTTGCCGGGTCGTCGAAAGGTATTTGTGGCTATGAGACGCATTCCTAAGTTAGATTTTAATTTGACCGATTTTAATATTATTAAGTATTATTAACCACTGTAAATAACAAAGTGGTACCCGAATGGCGTACTTTATCTCGGTGGCCACTGCAACCAGTTTCGTATTGGTTTGCTTCAAAAGCGCGCTGCGCACTTGATAATGCGGGTTGCAGACCAAAAGCTAAGCTAACTTAGTTTAATTAAGCTCGCATTTTTTGTACTAGTTTGCACAGTTTGCAGTCTGCACACAAGTACGAAAAACTACGACAGCTACGCGAGATTACATACCGAAAGCTTAGCTAATTTAGGTTAGCTTAGCTTTCGGTATGCAGTCCGCATAAACGTCGGCAGGCACACTGGTTCTGGTTCTGGTTAACATGTCCACGAACAGGGTCACAACACTAGTCCTGTCTGTATCAATCAAAGCCGACTCCAATTCCACTGGCAGATTTTCAATAACTTATGTCATATGTCACTTAAAGCCCTACCGTGTTCCTGTTCAATGATAATTTCTTCGAAATATTTTTCGCGGCGTAGGAACGTCACCACGCCATTGCCCACTAGTAAAGTGAATTCTACCGCTAGTGTAATCAGTCAACCGAGAATAGGGATCACCATTCAAATAGGGGGGTAGTGAATGCTACAAAAAAAATAATAATGCGGTATGGGCCAGCGTGTCGCGATAGAACTACCATTGCTGCGATTGCCATCCGCATGCCGCCAACCTTGTGATATATTCTCCCTCAAAATACTGTTGTGGGCATCGCTGGTGTACACTTTTATGGACGTTCTTTTGGCTGATGACCCCTATGATAAGTAATTAGATAGATACGTGCCAAAAATAGAGTAATAATTGGGAGTTTACTAAGTGAATCCAGTAATGAAAAAAGTACGAGAAACGCAGTTTTACCCTTTGTACGATACCAGACTAAGTCCACAGTTGCCATTTTACCTCGCAGCTGCACTCTGCAACGAAGCCTTGGAGCAACTGCATAACATTTACATTCATTACGCGCCGACGCCAATCAGTATGGACAAGTTTAATGATGATAAAAACAAAAAGCCGGCAATTGCAGCTCGGCACTTCGCCGATATAATCTGGAGGTTTGTTTACAGGTGTAGAATATGGTATAGGGAAAGAAAAGTTTTAATTGATGAAGAAATACAACGGAATACCACTACCGAACTTTGACCACATTAGTAATTCACAGATGCGTCACTACCTAAGTATTATACCTACGTGCCTACATAACTTTTGCACAAGCAATAACAGCAGCATTGTCAATCGTTGAATCTGCAGATTTTACTGATGTAGTAAGCTGCCTTGGAGGCAGGTAGTGGTGGTAAGCCATTACCCACTTCTAGGGGCCTGCGGTCCCATAATCATGGTCGGAGACTTACGCTTTACAAAAAAATGTTTTTTTCCATACTCTCACGAGGCACCATGAAGATTGTATTCCATATACCTCTGCATTCCCCTCTGGGGAATTCAGGCGTTTAGTTACGTTCCCACGGAGTGGGTGATTGTGAGGAGGAACTTCGTGAGTAGGTACTCGTAACCTATATTAAATTCGAAACGAATAAAATACTTCACTTTTCATCATTATAGACCGATAAATCTGATAACTTTGAAACATTCGTATCTAATTTCACCACGACGCAGAGACCTCCCAGAGACGTAAGGACCAATGTCAGATATAACTGCAAGGGATATTATATTCTATAACAAGGAATGTGCATTAAACACGCATAATTTTCCATAATATTCCATCACGCCTCTTACAGGTTTTCTATTAATCATTCTACTGGTATAATGTGATTAGGTTCAATACACTTCATGAGCGTATGTGGGCTGAGTAAGAAACCAAGATGGCTACCGACTAGTGAAAGCGTTTTTTATTTTTGGTTATTTAAAATGTCTCGCCGACTGGAAAATGACATATTGTTTAAGTTTTAAATTAAAATATATCCATCCATGTCATCCATGGAACAATGGGCAATAACGTGAAGAGTTAATGCGAATATATATAAATAAGACGAATGTCCCGTCTTTGCTGCTGCTATTTAAGGATTTTTAAGAAATACAGTGCTGGTTCAATTTTCACAAAAAACTAAACATAATGTTTTTATAATATCAATGAATTTATGACATAAATGTTATTTGTATCAATTTAATCAATTCTAATTATCCTCTTATTATTAATTACACAATTTAGATTCATATTGACTTCTTATGTAAAGCATTTGCATGCTATTCTTATGGCTAAATAGGATTGTGACTATTTGTATTTTCCATCATTGTATACCCTATTTAATGCAAATAAATGAATTTATAATTTTTAATTTTTTTTACAGCTTATTATTAATTTGCGTAAAACACGATAAACTTATCCATTTAGGATTTTTTTTTTCAAAGTAAAGCATATAACAATGATTCCCGCTGTGACATGTTCACGTGGACACACTACCCACGGGCAGCGGTCGCGGCTGCATTCCTTAACACCTATGATTTACCCGACGATGGCGATACCAACTCTATTCTTGTCGCACCGTTGCATTATATCACATTATTGTTTTTTAAAGAAAAACTGTACTGGTAGTAAGTACAGTTTTTCATGAAAAATAAATGACATAATTTAAGGGACATAAAGATTTTTTGGCACGAACACATTTAATTGCATCCCTTTTTTGTTTGCTACTTTTTTGGATAGATGGCTGTTGTTAAGTTTTTTTTTTGTGAAAGTAACGAATTAAAACGGATTCCCGCTGTGACGTAGTCGCGTGGACACACTAGCGACGGGCAGCGGCCGCGGCTGCATTCCTTGACACCTATGGTTTACCCGGCGATGCCGACACCAACTGTGTTCTTGCTCCACCGTCGGCTTTATATCGTGTTACTTTTTAGGGTTCCGTACCTTAAAAGGAAAAAAGGAACCCTTATAGGATCACTCGTGGGTCTGTCTGTCTGTCTGTCTGTCTGTCTTTCTGTCTGTCTGTCTGTCTTTCTGTCTGTCTGTCCGTCTGTCACAGCCAATTTGCTCCGAAACTACTCGACCGATTGAGTTGAAATTTGATGAAAATATGTAAACTGGTGACCCAAAGATCGAGTAAAATAATAAATTTTAAACAGGGGGGCCACTTTCGGAGGGTAAATGAGAAAATTAAAAAAAAAAATCGTAAACTGTGTCGTGTGATATATCAAATGAAAGAGGTTGTTGACAGCATCTCAGATATATTTTTTATAATTTTTGCATTAACAAATTTGAAGTTATTTAACAAAAACGACGAAAATTGACCATCCCTCCCCCTATCTCCGATACTACCTACTGGACTTAAAATTTTGAAAAAAATGTGGAAAATAGTTCTTTGCCTATAGATTACTGGAAAACCTATAAGAAGTTTGAGTATTCAAATTAAATCGAAAATTCTTAATAATATAACCCCCCCGCCGGTACCACCGTAATCGCTATGTCCCTGCATTTTAAATCTGTAATATTTTCGAATATATTTATTTAAATTACGGAACCCTCACCACGCGAGTCGAACTCGCACTTGTCCGGTTTTTTTATTTTGATTATTGTTTTCTTCACAAAGCCGCTTAGAGATGCTAAGACCTCTACATAGAATATATTATATTCTTTACATTACTACTCCTTTACTTTACTATCGTACATTATTCACCATTTCAGCCGAATGATGTCCACAGCTGGACCAAAGCCTCCTCTTAGGGGGGCCATTTTTTTTTGCTGTCTGAAGGTTGACAGACAAGCAAACGGGCCACCTAATGGAAAGTGGAGGAGTTGCCAACGCGATGCCAGCCATAAAGGCCTCTTTTGACGCCGTTTTTGATGAACCCCATATGTAGCCATAAAAGCCACGCTTGACATGCGGAATGGCTATCGCAGAGGAGGTATTTTTATCGCAGGACGCTGTTGTCCATTTTGCGTTATTGCACTTACTACCGCCCCACTGGAATGGTTTGACCGCCATTGTTCGGTTGACTGACTGGACTAGCTAATGGGCGGTGGGGTCGTCATGTCCCGTCGCCATATACCTATCCATACATTATATAAGACGACCCGGTTAGTCCAGCGGTGTGAGATGACCGTTTGATTCGGAGGGTCGCGGGTTCAATCCCGGGACAAATGTTTGTATGGCCTACAGATATTTGTTTCAGGTCTGAGTGTTTGTGTATGTGTTGTATTGTATGTGTACAACGGCACCCACGACACACGTTTATACCTACTACTGTGGGGCTGTGAGTGTAAGCGTATTTTATTTTATTTATTATGAGAAATCAATAACAGCACAATCATAAATTGATTGCCAACGATTCAATTGTAAGAATTTCCAGTACCAAACAATGTTCTATCATCTCAACCTAATTTCATAATATCTTATTAGAGTCAAGGCCCTAAATTGACCCTATTCGGGTCGGGTCATCGTTGGTCAGTATGACGCATGCCCGTAATTCATTTCGTTAACGTCCGTTGGCCTTGGCGAGATGACTTTTTCCTGTTTTTAATAGTTTACCACATTTGTATTATATATGGTGATTTACAGTGAATTACAATAAATATTATTTTACTGGTGGTAGAGCTCCAACGACGGAGCTCGCGGGCGTAGGCACCACCGCATTACCTATAGACTTGCCGCTAAATGGTAGTGTTCAGCACTATCGTGTTCCGGTCAGGTGGTAATGAACGGCCCTGTAATTTCCGGCACAGAGGCTCAACACCTTAGGCCTCAGGAGTGGTAACGCATCTGCATTTTGACCTTTGTCTTTGTGTGGGTGACTTTAGGCTGTAGTCATCACTTAACATCAATGTGAACTGCAAGCTTGCTTGCGACTTCCACAACATTAAAAAAATAACGCATACCCAATGCCCATTACAAGCGTGAATTAAAAAAAACTCAAGTATCATTGCTTTACAACTTTAAAAATATTTCACTTGCACGTGTTATTGCAAAAAATGCAACAAAAAATATTAAATAAGTAGGTAAGTAAAAATCGTCTTTAAAAAAAGTTTAAGTAAGTAAGTACTTAA
Organism: Macrosoma leucophasiata; assembly: GCA_036365455.1. Classification (NCBI taxonomy): domain Eukaryota; kingdom Metazoa; phylum Arthropoda; class Insecta; order Lepidoptera; family Hedylidae; genus Macrosoma; species Macrosoma leucophasiata. Next base: position 18,879,028 of record JAWQUS010000017.1, on the reverse strand, counting down.
GTACCTAGTTATCATACTTACTCACTAAAATTATGTATATATATGCGTAATGACCATGAATGATGATGAATGAAGGTCATGTTGAGTAACATAATTTATGTAAAAAAAAAACAGCTACTGCATGCAGATAGCATTATCAAAAATCCGGCAACATTCCTTTCCTAAAACAATGTTTGAATGACATTATTGTAATATTAATCCCTCAGCCCATCTCTCTACTAATTTACCATTAAATTGTGAGTTTGTGGTGTATTTTCACGCCAAGTCGCTTAGGGGTGGGTAGGCAAAGAGTGTGGATTGTCAAATATTGCGAATATTGCAAAAATTTCAACAGCATCTCATGCCTTTTATCCGTCATTCTACATTACATATTACACATATCTTTTTTTATGTAAGGAAGTTGACAAACAAACTTGCAGCTCACATTGATGTTAAGTGATGACTGCAGCCTATCGACTTCTACACAAAAACCAGAAGTCAAAATGCACATGCGTTGCCACTTCTGAGACCTAAGTTACCTAGTTAGCACAGATCTAAGTTAGTACATAACAACTTAGTCACTGTGATAGTTATTACGGGGCCATACATTACTATCTAACCGGAACACAATAGTGTTGATATGATAATGTAGGGAAAACTCTTCCATAAGTGATTTGAAAATGGGATTTGCACAGTTACAAATGTAAGGCCTTGAAGAACAAAACGAAGTTTGTTAGTTTTTAAAATCTTGAGGATCTACCGTTATTGTCCTCATAACAATATGAATAATCAATTGTCATGTTTTCTCAGGAGCTGACTGGTGATTTAACCAGTCAGCCTATCAAACTTATTTAAGTTTGATGAGCAATATCAATGGAAATCAAATAATTCTGTGAATATAATGACACATAGATAATAGCAGGAAATGAAACAGTATGCTGTTATCAAAATGTCACAACAATATATGCTAAGAACAATGTATTTCGAGTGCATAGAGCTAGATATGTACACAGGAAGACAGGAAATGGATAGGGGGATGTTAACTTCCATCCCGACAACCTTGTTAGTCCAGCAGTGTGAGCCAACCATTTGATTTGAAGGGTCAGGGGTACTATCCCACCGGGACAAATATTTGTATGGCCCACAGATATTTGTTTTGGTTCTGGGTGTTTGTGTATGTGTGCATCGGTTACAGACACAGGTTTATATCTGGTGTGGGGCTGTGAATGAAAGCATATTTTTATTTATTTATTTATTCTTTATTGCCACAAACACTGTTATTGCTATTGAAACAGCAATGGACCCGATCGGGTCCAAGAACAATAAGAAATCAATTGTCATATTTTTCTGGTGGCCTGAGGGATTTAATGAAGGTGGCAAACAGCCTATAGACATTTACATAACACCCAGCTGTTAAAATGTAGATGTGTTGCTACCACTGAGACCTTAGATGTTATGTCTCTATGATAGTTATTATGGGACCATACATTACCATCTATCTGGAACACGAGAGGAGTGAAAGATTAGGTAATGCGGAGCCTTCGCCCTTGAGTCCCTACGCTGGAACTCTAGGGCCAGTAAAAACAATGTTCAGAAAACATTTATATGCTTATTTAAGTACTGCTTCTAACGATACATCATCCCTCCCTCCACATGTGAAGGGACAGAGGGGGGAGGGATGGTTCGGAGGTCGAGGTGTAGGGCATAGGGGGCATGATCGAGTGAAGGGTATGCTGGCATGCAGGGAAACTCGCTGAGGGACAGGTCCATTTCCTTTTTTTTCTCCTTTCTTTCCCCTTTTTTTCCTATTTAAGTACTGTTATTTTTTTTTATGTTATGGAAGTGGCAAACAGGCATGCAGTTCACATTGATGTTAAGTGATGATTACAGCCTATAGACACCCACACAAAGACCAAGGTCAAAATGCAGATGTGTTACCACTCCTGAGGCCTAAGGTGTTACTCTGTACCGGAAATTACAGGGCCATACATTACCACCTGACCGGAACACGATAGTGCTGACCTCTACCATTTAGCGGCAAGTATATTAGATAATGCGGTGGTGCCTACGCCCGCGAGCTCCGTCGTTGGAGCTCTACCACCAGTAAATATTTAACATAATAACAACTCATGATAGTCGTCAAATAACTGATGATTAATATTCCATTCTAAATCCCATTTTCAGGATGCAACACCATTAAACAACTTTACAACATCTTATAAACTTCACTAACTGTAACTGATTACCGTGATTACATCAAACATAGATTCATTGACAAGAATTACCTAATGGTTCCCCATTGAACTTGCGTTCTCATCGAAAAAACTTGCAAGTCGCATTATTATCGAGTTACCGAGACGTTTTAAACATTTTATTAACGACGTATGTCTTGAATACGGTATACGGTAATTATCGATTTTATGAAAACCCCATAACATAGGTATACGACATAATATCCCATAGTGGGTATCTATGTAAATTACGCTGATTTCATAAATAATATGCATAATTAAAATGCGAAGTACAAAAAAATGCACCTATTGAAAACAACGGAATTCCGTATACATAACGATGTTTGTAAACAAAAAATGCCGGAACTCACCAAAACTTTGACGAATCGGCTCTCAAGCTCATCCCGGTCCGGCATCGGAGGTTTCGTCCGGTTCCTGGTAGACGGTTGCCGGACATGGTGACTCTTGGTAGACGCGACCGGTCCGTCCAGCATTGTCTGCTCCCGAGATGTAATCAAACCCATTTTACACAACACTAACACAACACATATTACTAAAGCATCAGGTCATTTTATCACAGATTCCAACACAAATGCACGGTTAAACTGGTCACATTACAGGAATACGAGTAATGGATTCGTATGCGATTGAATACAAAGCGGTCGCAGCGCGATGCGAACAGCGGAAGGCGAGACAGGTCAAGGCACGTTCGCGTTACAAAGTTTACAATTACAAACTGACACTGACAGCGGCAAGCCGCACCGCACATGACAGCGCAGTGTGCTGTGTGCCGGTGTTGCCAGGTCGTCTCGGCGACGTACCCCTAGAGTATTTTGGATTCCTCCTAGAATTTCCCTAGAGTACCCTCACTAAGCGGAGGAGGCATGCCGCGATTTTTTAAAGATATTGCGAAATTAAAGGCATTATGAAAAGTATTTACAATAGAAATTGGATTAACAGGAGTAAGTTAATTTCGCTTTTTACTTACAGAAGACCTTGTTTTTCTTTGGTTATAGATTAATTTCGACATAAACTTGAAATCACAGACTCACAGATCAGAGCTCGGATTTAGTAACTAATAAAGTTCGGCTTTAATTGTCAGAAAAAAAACATCGAGAGTAGCTGATCGCTGATGTCCCTCTGTGTTAATATTATATTATTATAAATATTCTCGGAGTTTAAAAGCTTCAACATACGAGCTGTCGGCTTAAAAACGCAGCATTCGACGCTCAGAGTTAGTCGAACATGCATTATGACTTAAGTTTATTCGTTATCTTCACCATCTCGAATCTCCAACTCGACTAGTTGCGGGGCTCAAGTAATGTAATATAGTGAAAACACACAACTTCAGAAGAAAAAATCTCTTTTTTCCCCCCTATTCTGCCCCTAACTCGGTCGAAAGACACCTAAATATAGAGGGAAATCCCCCGATCTGACAACACTGTTGTGTGCGCCACCGACTATAGTGAAGTGAAGTTTGAATGGATTCCGAAACAAATAGAGTTGCCGATTTCGAACCTAAATTAATCATTCGATTTTTAAAATGTCTTTAGATACTCAAGAAGTTTCAAACTTTAAAATAAATTTAATATGTCTCTATTCATGTAATAATATTTTATTACGATTAAAATTGCAGGTATGTACAGTTTGGTAATCGAGAACAGTGATTTTTGTTTGAAAACCAAGTTGTACCTTATACTTTTTTGTATGATTCACGTGAATAATTACATATTATTTTTGTTTTATGAACTTTTATGTTAAATGCAAGGTTTAGATTTTTTATGTATTTATCGATAGCAATAAATCTATTTTCTGTATTTTTTGAACATCTGATCCAAAGTGAGAGGTTATGAGGAACAGAGTAACCGAGTGTACAAGGACTGCTATGGACATATTTACTTATTTTTTTACACGGGTATCATGCATGAACACTCGTCAGCCGTCACAAAAGTGTGCAATGTAGAAATGTATCCGATTCAATTCATCTATTGCATTTCATGAGATGTTTAATATAGGTGGTAATAATATATCTAAGTATTATAAGTGCATCATGAAACCCTCTCAGGTATAGCAAAAGGGTAATTAAATAATACATATATATTTTTTTTAAATATATCTTAAAACTATTTGAACGTGAAGCACTCAATGTGATGAACTTCGTTTCATTTATCCGTGACCATACGAACATACCATAGCTGATGGGGGATGAGTTAGAACACTGCGGAGTTTTATTGAGTATGATCGCACGATGGATTTATCGCGTAAAAAAAAAGTTATCCAAAAATTTAGGTTTAAATCCTGGCCGAAGTCAAAGTTTATTAAAAAATTAACTTAATTAACTTTGATCACTGTCTTAGCAAGTAAATAATAATGGGTCCATGTATTTGGAAACATACTAGTAATAAGTAAAAGTCTGTTAAATAAATAATTAGTAAATAACATATTGAATACTCAATTAATAATCGATGATCAGAATTTATTCATCAAGTGTAGGTGTGATTTTTTTGCTATCAATTGTAAAAACATAAATCGGCTTTAGTTGACTAACTACATAATTAATTCCAAATAGCCGTTAAAAGCTGTACAAGAGAAATGTGCATGTACACGCTATAACAATATGTAATAAACTACTGGACACATTTAAAAGTTTGCCGTTAAATGTACTTAAAAGGAAGATTAAAAATTGGTTACTTGAACACTGTTTTTATGATATAAATTAATACAAAATATGACATTTGATAAATTTAAATTCATAAATTGTAATTTAATTTTTAATTTTACTGGACTTTAACATTTTATTTATAATTATTGTTTTAACATTAATTTAATTATCTGTATTGTGATGACTGATTTTAATATTGTAAAATATAATTTGCAGGTTAAGCAACTGACATTGTACACCTTGACGGTAGAATGTAATTGTACTGTACTTATATTAATGTAACTTGTACGTATTTTTTTGTGTATATTTCACTGTGAGTTGCCATGATGCTTTATTAATCGGTTATAATTTGCATTAACTCTTATTTTCATGCTTGTTTGAATGTAGTCCAAATGCCCATGTAAGAGGTGTTTAGATACTAAGTTGATTTTGATTATTATCACTAAATTTACTTACTTGTTGTGTGGATATGAGTTATGAGGGATTGAGTCTTTTTTTTACTGTCATTTAGTATCTTTATCCAACCAAATAACTCCTTGTTATTTTGTTCAATGTTTACGATTATTATATTTTATAATTAAGTATAATTTGTAATAAATGTGATAAATAAATTCGTAAGTACTTTCCTTGTTCATTTTTTATTTTTATGGATACCATGACCTAAACCAATAAATCGAAAAAACCTTTGAAATAATATTAAATACAGTAGATAAAGGTATTTATATATATTTATAAAGAAACTAGCGCCCCTAGCGGACAGGGCGAGTAAACAAAACGGCTAATCTGTCAAAATGTCGGTGTCTCATCTATCTCTAGTCTATATGTATTATCTATGCTCGAATTACTGACTGTGACTCTGACTGACTAATTTATAATTGACCGCGTTATAGCATTATAATAAAAAAAAATATAAAAAATGCGATAGCAATCATAAAATTTATCAATGTAAGGGCAAGTTAACGTTGCTAAAACGTACCAACAGATGGCGCGCATATTTGTTTCAATAGTGTTCATAGAGCTCATAGAAAATGTCAGATGTGGTAGCTTAAAAAGAGTGTTTTTAGAGCGTTTGCCGTGATTTTTCCATCGAGTTGAGATGTATGGAATGTATGTCACAGATAGATTTACAAAAAGCAGCCCAAAATACTGTTTTTATAATGTAATAGCAGTGAATAGCTGTTACGCACGAGTCATTGACCTTAGGTTGTAGTTCCAAAACGAGTCGCCAGAAAGCGTAAGTGAGCTGTTGGTCTCTATTTCAGTACGTTTTAAGGTACTCTGCTGTGATATACTCTTTGGACGGCATGGGATAAACCTTATACCACAGTATAAGTACATACAGTAGTTTATCGCCTTTGAAGTTTTGCAATATGCCGCCTTCACCCTCAAAAACTCAAATTCATTAAGGTTGTCACGTTTATGGTTTTTATTTACGTTGTTTGTAACGCGTGAGTTTACGTTGAACATCTATAAAAATCCTAAAAACATGACGCCTGTAATCCCCTAAGGGGTAGGGAGAGGTAAATCGGATTCATGCATACATCCTCGATTCGCCGGTCACGTTTTGGCCCATGTAACACGCGGCGAGCCTGTTGACATCTCTGGGCACTTTACCAAACTTTGAGGTACTGGGAAACATCCAGCAAAATAGATAAATCTTTCAAACTATAAATATCTCAACCTATCAACAATTTACCAGTCTATCATCAATCTACCAGTATTCCAGTTGAGCGGTCTATCAGTACGCCAGAATTCTAACAATTGTAATGTACCGATCCTAATATTCATCCATACCTTTTTAACTCCGTCCAATATAATCCGAATATCAAATACATACAAACAAAAAAAATATTTAGAGTTTTATTTAAAGATTTTTTCGTTTTGTGAAGGTAGTATCTAAGTATGTACATAAAGTGTAAAATATAACAGACATTATTAATAAATGAAAATTAGAATAAAATATTAACAGTAAAGTTGACATCAAATTTGATATTGAATATCATCTTTCCAAAAACTTAGTAAAAGAAATTTTAAATCTCGCACCCCTTAACGCTAAGTCCCAAGTAGATGACAGGTTTTGTATGGGCTACTTGGTACCGCCCCCTCCGTCCCTCGCGTCGCACGCCCCGCACGATTGCTCTGACATTACACGTTCGTTGGACGACTTTCGTTTTCTTTAGACTGTGCATGCTAAATAACTAAGACTTGAAGACGTATACCATATTTTGGTTGAATGTGTTCGAGGTGAGGCTCATCGCATCGCATTCATTAGAAATAGGACATTGCAACAGTGTCCTGGCAGATCCGACTACGGATGACGCCAGAACACTGTTGCAACTATATCAATTGTCAATGAGCTAATGTTGTTTAATTATTTTTTTAAATGAAGAATGTAATTCATGTGAACGTATAGAGCGTCATGGTCTTTGACCAAGCTCTTTAAATGGAGATTAAAAAAACCAAGGCTTATGACGGGCATAACAAGTTATTCGGAGTTTTGGCGGGAACCTTGAAGGAGGCGTATGGTCACGTATGGTGCTCTTATTTTATTTCATTTGGTGTATTTTTGAGTTATTGAATAAAATTGGTGGCATTTTGTTTGATATAAGTTTATTACAGTGCCCGTGTATAGTGAAATAGAATGTGCGAAAACACGACCTTTCAGGTTGCCTCCAAAACTTCATTGTAAATGTTCTGGTAAAGTAGCCATCGCTTTACTCGAATAACTTGATTGTAACTCACTTGACTGACATATTATACTTGATAACTTATATACTTGATACTTACATATTATTCTTGATGACTATATTATACTAACTTTTATGCTGCTTAAATAAATATGAAATATCGTTTTACTTGACACTGGCAATATGCGTAATAGCGATGCCATAATAAGAAAAAAAAAAATACCGCAGAATTTTGTGGAATTGTTTCACGATTCAGAACGAATACCTATTAAAGCCTCCTCAGACTCAGCTTTTTCTGAATAAAGACCCATTGTACTATTTTAAGCACAGTAAATAATTGCGGATAGTATTTGTACACTCTTTGATTGTGGGCAGGCCCAGACGAGTTTATCTTAAAAAACCCGCTCAACACTCGCGTGTGACGTCGCCACAGCAGTCCAACGTATTTTTGCCGTTCTCGTTCACGTTGCGCGCCATTCCCCGATGAATTGTTCGGGGAACGGAAGGTGTGAACATCTACCTATAATCGTGTCGCGGGCTTTAGCAGCTGTTCGCACCAGTTCGCACCGCGAGCGTAGAGCAAACTTTACATGAAAATTCTTTTACAATCAGAAACAAACACAGCACTCCTGTGTAGCTTTATTTGATTTTCGGAAAGGAAGATGAAGGAGTGCTATCTATACATAGGTACCTTGTCTACCTAAAGTACATAATTATGCGACTGAACTGAAGGAGATTCGCCTCCAGAAGGCGTATCATCTCAGAATGCCAACTTTGCAAAATGCCAACCGCTCGCAAAAAGACATTCTTTTTATGTCAAAGGATTGGTCTGAAATTCTCAAAATGACAACTTCTCAAAACGTCAAAATCTCGAAAAGCCAAATTCGCAAAATGCCAACTTCTCACAATGCCAAATTCGCAAAATGCCAACTTCGGGGCGAATTCGTCACGATTATCACGCGCGAGCATGTTAGGACGAATTTAGTAGGAAACATGGAGTTGAACTCTGGAATTTAACATTTAAATTCAAATGTTAAGGAACTAGCAATAAAAATTAAACAATGTGAATTTGTATATATATTTTATTATTATCTTTATTGTTGTTTGCATAGGTACAGGATAAGTATAGCGGGTAATGAGAATAGTTTTACTGCCCGCAGCCGATAGACAATACATTCTATAAACCAACATCCATTACATTACACCAATGTTCTTTGTTAGCACCATTTTTTTTTGTTGTTTTTTATTTTATTTCTTTATTACAAACGTACCATAACCTTAAATTGCTATGAATGCATAATAGTAATGAAACGTTGACGGTCTTTTTATTTTAACTTTTTCAATTAATTGTTAACAACTAATGCTTAAATAATTATTAGCTTTATTATATTTGATATACATTGATCACACAATAATCTACAACTAAATGAACTTAAACATAGTCCACCGACGAATGTTCCAAGCCCTTAATTTAACAGACAATTACAATAATCACGTAGTTGACTCCCGTAAAGAACGGAGCTTGAAACAACACACAAGACGATTTGGTCCAGCTTCAACAACAAGTATTCAGTGATTAATATAATGTATATTTTTTTGTTAATATTTTAAATGAAATCTCCACGTGGATACAGTCTTTGGTTAGGACAGAGAAGATATTCAGAGACTAACTTAAATTTATAATATCACAAGCATATAAACATTTCCGCAAAGAACTTCAGTCAAACTTTGAATGTATACACAATATAATATTATGCAAGGAGTTAATACTACTATGATTACTATCATATCCGAAGAAATAAATAATAAAAATACGTGTTGACTATTTTAAACAATTCCTTTAAGTGCGGTGCATATATTTATGCGTAAGATAAAATTATCATGAACTACCAAAGTCAAAGCGAAGGATACTTATATTCATATGGAAACGAATACAAAACGAAGTGATTAAAATTCGATTTACACTTTACGAAAGGGACACGAAGAAAATTACATTCTAGCACTTAGCCTTTCAGATTTAAAATGATATCTGCTACCAACCAAAGTGTAAATCGGACTATACAGGCCTAACATAGATGGCAAATAACTAGTGTTAGATAGAAAAGACAAAGGATACAATGCACGAAGTACTATGCGAAGATCGTACAGTAATGTACATCGTTTACTTGTCCATAACTACTTATATTACACGTACTTTTTTAATACTTTGAAGGCATTTTATATCGCTCATATTTATAATCCACCTTAAACTAGGTTTGTTAATACTATCATATAGTTCCATTCTTACACTTTCACTGGCTACACTGGAAAAAGTTTATCGATACACATTTTTCATGTCATTCAAGATAAACTTTTCAAAATTGGAAAGTGTTTCAATGTACTACCCACATTTAAAGGCACGATAAATGAGCTTATGGCATCTTGCCTAAATACGTTATAAGTTTTATCGACTTCTAGAACTAATAATGTAACATCATTGCGAAGATCACAATAGAACACCAAATAAAATCATCAACTACATTCAATTCAATTCTACTTTGTATACTACACATAATTAAACCTATACACTAAACATTAGACCCTTCCTCGAATAATTTGGCGAAACATAATTGGAATTTGAAATTCATTCAATACTATCAGCTGCAATTGAATACAATAATGTGTTGTAGGAACTAAATAAATACCACTACCACCAATTTAATAAACTACACTGGATGCGCCGTTTGCTTATCATCAGATAACTGTACTAGTAAAAATATTAAATCAACATTATGAAAAAATCAATACTTCCATAATAAATTAAAAATGAATCTATAATTATTATTTTAATTAATTAAAATTTCACAATCAATTGAAACTTAATAAATTGTCTAAATAAACAATATGTCTTCGTTTATTTAGACGATCTCATCAAAATGAATAGCCTATTTTTCCTACCCTGATAATGTTATTTCGAGGAAGGGTAGTAGTATAGGACTGCGCAGCCGGGGAGTTGCCAGCGTGAGGCGTGGAGTTCGATGAGCTGGAGTAAGGTACGTCGGATGGACGGGGCCGCAGCTGTATTGATAAAGGCGTCGCGGACTGCCGTCAACAGACGTTCTAAATCACCCGGTAGTTGTGTCTCGAGGTCGCGACCGATGTAGGTGAGCACGAAGAAAAGATTTTCGGTCTGCAATGTACAAGTTAGAAGTTAGAACTACAGTACTGGTGGTAGAGCGCCAGTGACGGAGCTCGTCGGCGTAGGCACCACCGCATTACCTAATATACTTGCCGCTAAATGATAGTGTTCAGCACTATCGTGTTCGGGTCAGATGGTAATGTACGGCCCTGTCATTCCCGGGAATTGCTCATTAGGCCTCAGCGCTTTTAGTTTGATTATGGTGGATGATCCACTTCAAGTGGATATGCAGTGAATATTGCAGCCTATAGACATCTGCACAAAATCCGGAGATCATAAAGCAGATGCGTTGCCACCCCTGAGGTCAAATTTCTTTTGCCTCTACGATAGTCATTACGGGCCCATATTACTTACCATTTGGCGGTAGTACGAGTAGATTAGGTAATACAGTGGTGCTTACGCTCTAGCTCCGACATATTATAAATAATAAATAACATATTGTTTGACGGAGCTCGGGAGCTCGCGGGCGTAGGCACCACCGCATTACCTAATTTACTTGCCGCTTTGAATAAACTGAATAGACACTGGAACTCTAGGATAAAACCGGCATACTCAGACTCACATCGCTGGCGGAAGGCACGGGCTGGCGGATGCAGTCCTCGCAGCACTTGGCGATGAGCGCCAGCAGCACCTGTTGCGGCTGCGCCGGCACCTGGCTGGCGCCGCGCCGCTGGATGGCGCGCCGCCGCAGCTGGCAGTACATCTCCAGCAGGAACGACAGGAACGCCATCAGCCGGGGCCGCCCGCCGCTCACTATCGCGCCCAGCAGCTGGAACCGGATGAAATGAGTTTGCAATTTCCTCTCCTATTCCCCTCCTAGTCTCGTTTTCAATTTCTGGCAAACTATACTAGTTTGAACAAACTTGTCCACCAAAAAAATACAAAAGTTTTTTCATAAGTCGCAAAACAGCTTTAGAATGAATTTGACGACCCGGTTAGTCCAGCGGTGTGACATGACAGTTTGATTCGAAGGGTCGCGGGTTCGATCCCCGCACCGGGACAAATATTTGTATGGCCTACAGATTCTTGTTTCGGGTCTGGGTGTTTGTGTATGTGTTGTATGTGTACAACGGCACCTACGACACAGGTTTATACCTAATATGGGGCTGTGAGTGTAAGCGTATTTTATTTATTTTATATAATGCAAATTTACATTCAAAGTAGTAGGTAACACATCGAATTTAGGCGAGGGTGCAAATAAAAGTTTCAAGGGAATCATTATAGGTAATATTTGAAGTATGCCGTTCTTCTGGCGATCATGATGCCACTATATAAGTACAAGCTGTATAATCTGTATATATTAGGTAGGTATGTATCTTCACGCCAGGTCCCTAACGGGGTAGCCAGAGAGTGTAGAGCGCCAGATACCCCGGTCCTGACATATATCTCGTGCCTCATATACCTTCATCATTCTCTTCACACATGCACGCCGATTCCTAAGACTTTTGACCGCACCATCACACAGAACTCGACCTATTTGGTCATGGTAGGTCAGTCTTGGCCTTCCTGGGCCTCTGCAACCATCCACCTTCGCATTGAATATCTGTTTAGTCATTCGCTTATTCGACATTCTATCTATATGCCCGAACCATCGGAGCATGCCTTTTTTAATTTTTACACCGATACTATCATTCACACAAAGGGTAGCGTATTGAGATATTCCTTGATCTCCCAATCTTAACAGATTGGTACTTCCAATCTCGAAAAAAGCCTTGCTTCTGTAAATAGCATTTTTGGTCTAAAATGCGGCAATAAAAGACTAGGTCATCATTTCAGTCAATAGACGTCCACTGCTGAACAAAGGCCTCCCCCAAAGAGTACCACAACGAACGGTCCTGGGCCGCCATCATCCAGCGATTGCCCGCGACCTTCACCAGGTCGTCGATCCATCTTGTGGGGGGCCTGCTTACGCTTCGTTTTCCGGTACGCGGTCGCCACTCGAGAACTGCTCTGCCCCAACAGCCGTCAGTTCTTCGAGCTATGTGCCCTGCCCACTGCCACTTGAGTTTCGCTATTCGGTGAGCTATGTCGGTAACTTTAGTTCTCATGCGGATCTCCTCATTTCGGATTCGATCTCGCAGAGAAACTCCGAGCATAGCTCTCTCCATTGCTCTCTGAGTGACCTTGAGCCTTCTTATGAGCCCCATAGTGAGCGACCACGTTTCTGTCCCATAAGTCATCACTGGCAACACCCACTGATCAAGATTAACACAAGATCACACTTGATCAGCGTGTGGAAGACTAGGTAAACAAAACAAACCTTCTCCCGGTCGTGGTACCACTGCTGGCAGGTGTTGAGGAGCGATTCGAGGAAGGTCTCGGTCTGCTCGCGCTCCACGACCGCGATACAACGCCGCGCCGCCGGCAGCGCGTATCGAGGAGACTCCACCGCGCGAGAGACGAGGTGACCCACAGCGTCCATGAGTGTACGGGCGCATACTGCGTTTGGATCTGGAATAGAGCACAGAGATGTTTTTGTCAAGTATTTACAAAAACAGTTCTTGTGAGCACTGCATAATCTTCGCGATAAAGGTACACAGAACGCGTGTCCTGGACACTGCACTTCATCCGGGCAACTCGCTGTATCAGTGTGATAGAGTATGCTTCATAATTCACCTTTGCCATTCAAAAAGGATTGGCAGAGGTGGGTTAGGACCGGTATTAAAATAAGTAGACCTCTATTTAAAATCCCGCAAATCTTTTATTCACTCGAAAACTTCGGTCTATCCAAAGACGGCCTTGCTGAAATATATTAAGCCTGGGATGCACCACGACTTTTGTTTTTTGTTTAAAGTTAAAGTTATTGTAACATTTCACATCCTGATTTAACTTCAACAGATTTCTTTAAGTTGGAAAAGGATATGAAATGTTACAATAACTTTAACAAAAGCAAGCAACCCAGGCTAAGATTTATATTATTAGAACAAATAAAAAAAAAATACTTCGGGCGGGACTTGAACTCGCGACCTCTAGATCGCTAGCCCGGTCACTCTATGTTGTAAGCTACCACAGTCCGCACCCCACCGTCGAATTTCTCTTTCACAGTTGATTGCATCGCATAGGGTGCCGATAATAAAATATAACCTTACTCTGAAACATTAGCCTCACCTTCCAAAGCCTTATCAATGCACTCCTGTATCTCGGGCGGGAAATTGCCCAGGTCGCCCGCGTCTGCAGCCAACCCCAGAGCCGCCATGCCACTGGCGAGGGCATCGGCCGACGTCAGAGATTTGGACCTCTTCAGACCGGCCGTGAACGACTGCGGCCGAACGCTCTTGCCGTTGCCGTTGGTGAGCGACGCCGGCGGAGACTTCTTCTTTTCGGGAATGATTGTCTGCTGCGGTTGCAGCTTGAAGTGGACCCGAGGTCCGCCCTGTAACATAATTAAACAAGTGATTTATATCAGTTTTAATTACTGTTTGGAAGACTTCTATCTAAGATGGTAAATGTCAAACGTTTTCTGCGCGCCTACCAAGGAAAACTTACTATAGGCTTTGCCTTCTCTACGAAAAATCTAGAGATACCCTTCAAGGCGTTTTTTTTAGCTTCTTGTTATTGAGGACCTTAGAGAAGCATTAATTATAAATGCACCGGTGAAGAATCCACGCGATGACTTTACTCGCATTTAGCCGACTATCAACTAAAATCTCGACAATCGTCGTTCATGTCTCGGTAGACAACTTTTTAACTTCCTTAAATCTACAGCGAATCGAGAGTAGGTATACGCTCACAGTAGTATGCGGCAGGTTGACGCGGAAGGAGCTAGTGAGAAACGCGTGGTACGGTGTTATGGGATAGTAGTGTTTATAGCCGACTTCCAATCAGTGCTGGACAAAGCCGGTACGGGGCTCGTAGCAAAGTAAACATGGGGCCCTAGAGTTACATTGCCTACTGAAATTTAGCATGTAAATAAAACAGAACATAAACGAAAAGGAATCGAAAACAATATTAGGGGATTCCCCCTGTAAGTATTGTGGTATTGCCAACTTGCAACATAATAATATACCTATATAATTATTGTGGCCAACGATCACTTTAAGAATAGCTAAGTATACATATTTGTGTTTTTTTTGGGCACAGGCGCGGGGCCTTCCAAGGCGCGGAGCCCGTAGCATTTGCTGCCTCCTGCTATATGGCTACGGCATATTACGCGTATGGAGAGCGGAGGGTGTGCACTCACCCCGGTATGCGCCACGTTGACGCTGCAGGCACTAGTTATAAGCGCGTGTAGTGCGTGCGCTGGAAGCACTAATGTGGCGGCGGCATTAAGGGCTGGTGGTGCGCATAGCCGCCCTGCAATACGCATTTAGAGTGGGTATGCGCTCACCGTGGTATGCGGCACGTCGACGCTGCAGGCACTAGCGATAAGTGCGTGTAGTGCGTGCGCTGGAGGCACTAGTGTGGCGGCGGCATCAAGGGCTGGGGGTGCCCATAGCCGCCCTGTAATACGCATTTAGAGTGGGTGTGCGCTCACCGTGGTATGCGGCACGTTGACGCTGGAGGCGCTTGTGATAAGCGCATGTAGTGCGTGCGCTGGAGGCTCTAGTGTGGCGGCATCAAGGGCTGGTAGTGCCCATAGCCGCCCTGCAATACGCATTTAGAGTGGGTGTGCGCTCACCGTGGTATGCGGCACGTTGACGTTAGAGGCGCTTGTGAGCAGCGCATGCGGCGGCATCACGGGCCGGTAGTGCGCGGGCACGTGCGCGTGCAGCACCGCCGACCGCGAGTGCTGCAGCCCCACGCTCGCGTACCCCATGCCCATAGCCGACCTGCAATACATTTAACATGCCTTCAATAACTTGAGTATGTTTTGAATTACACCACACTAAGCCTGGGTTGCACCAACAAGTTATTGTAACATTTCACATCCTTCTCTAACTTTAACAGATTTCTTTAAGTTAGAGAAATAGAAATAGAAATAGAAATAGAAAATATTTTTATTTCGAATAGATCTTTACAGATACTTTCAAAACGTCAATAAATCATAAACTACCTAGAGCGAATAACCATTACATATAGTAAAGAAAAATCATATATTAATAGTAAATTAAAAATTAAAATTTAAACTATTTGGTTAAAACATAATAATCATAAAATTTTTCAATTCCTTCAATGATAATAAATGAAGAAAAAGAAAAACTTATTCGTCAAGATCAATGTTATTCACTTAGCAGAGTTCCAAGTGCAGTCACTACTGAGAAGAACTCCGCTACCCAACAAACTCAGTAAGAGCTCTTTTAAATGAAAGCTTAAATCTAGTACAGATTATCGTGAAAAATCAAATAATGTCAACGTCCATAGCATAGATGCAAATAAACTGCTATCTACTAAATGTGATGTAGCCCCTGCAAACCAGAACAGACCAGTCCCCACCAACAGCACCCGTTCACGAGTATGACGCATGTGACAGCCATTGCCCTCCTCGACCATTTTAGAGGGAAGTGAGCAACCCGCCACACGACGCCGCCAAAGGCAAAGACATTTAAGCGTGCATGACTGTTCCGGATATGCATACGGCAAAATAAAAGATGGAATTCATTTTCAGCCAGGGTATTCACATTATTCAACCCTTAACAATAGTAGATACTAATTACTGAATACACGAAATCACAGGATCATGAAATAGCCTGGCAGCGATCGCTATAATCCCAAGACGTATTATCATTAAGATAATCACTGGTCTTATAGTAATTACATTTATATAAACGTTCTTTCATTACTTTCTTAAATTTATTGATCGATAGACTTTGAACGTTTTTGGGGATTTGATTAAAGAACCGTATACATTGACCTCTAAAAGAATTACTGACCCTATTCAGCCGCGTTGCATGCATGGACAACTTGTATTTGTTTCTAGTATTTATACTGTGATTGTTACCTGTTGTAGGAAACTCATTAATGTTTTTACGGACATATAATACATTTTCATAAATGTATTGCGAAGCTACAGTCAGAATATTTATTTCTTTAAATTTATCTCTAAGAGATACCCTCGGACTCAACCCGTAGATAGCCCGGACAGCTCTCTTGAAGGATGTGAAACGTTGCAATAACTTTGACTTTAACAAATATCATGGTGCAACCCAGACTTAATATAGTACTCACGTTAGTTAATTTTCTCGTCAATGCTGTATAAGGACTATAAGGTCGTTTCAGTCCAGAATGCGACAATGTGAAATGACTACATCAATATTACATATTATCATGGACATACAGCTATTGTAAGTGATTATGGTTACTATGTACCTATGTATTTAAATCTAGTGATTGAGGCATTGGTACTTGTAGGTGCAAGCAAATCTAGAAACTGTAGTAACCTGAACATGTCTGAACACTAGCATTGAAAACAAAAATGTGTTTTTATCACGGATTGTTTTTATTATAATCTTACTAATTAAATAAATATATGGATTCAAAGAGGTGATAACCACAATCTTGGATCCAGATTTATCCTCTCGAGATATTTTCTTCTACCTACTTGTACGTAAAAATTATAAAAAAATACGCGTCCATTTTTTTTAAAAATATATAACCAACCATCTCCTAAATGAGAAACTCAGATATATAGTTCCAACAACAACTAAAGTTTCACGCAGAACGTCACTTTCGCAAAACGTCATCTCGAAAAAAATGGTCACTTTCGCAAAAGGTCATTTTCTCAGAAAGTCATTTTCGCAAAAAGTCACTTTCGCAGAACGTCATTCACAAAATTATTTTTTCTGTATTATTAAGTAGGGTCTGAGATATTCAGTTTTTACTACTTCCTGAAAAAGCGCAAAAACGCGCATATACGCGGTTTTTAAAAGTGCAAATAAAAAAATAAATAAAATAAAAATATTTTTTATAAAAATTTGCGACTTTTTTTTACATATTTTCGAATGGAAGATATATTTCTTACAGCTCAATTACTATCTCCATCACTATCACTTCAGTTCATTATCACTATCACTACATATTATAAAGTCCCCCTATTTTCTCTGTTTGTATGTATACATGTGCTAATCTCGGAGAGTTGTGAACGGATTTTGTACCTGTTTAAAATGTTGGAAAGTGGGTTTTCCTAGGTTTATCTTATATAATATTTATATTATATATTATTACTGGTGGTAGAGCTCCAGTGACGGCGCTCGCGGGCGTAGGCACCACCGCATTACCTAATATACTTGCCGCTAAATGGTAGTGTTCATCACTATCGTGTTCCGGTCAGGTGGTAATGTACGGCCCTGTAATTTCCGGCACAGAGGCATAACACCTAATGTCTCAAGAGTGGCAGCGCATCTGCATTTTGACCTCTGGTCATTGTATGGTTGTCTATAGGCTGCAGTCATCACTTAACATCAATGTGAACTGCATGCTTGTTTGCCACTTTTATTACATAAAAAAAAAAAAAAAAAAAAAAAAAAAAAAAAAAAAAAATGCTACCTATACGAAGCCGGGGTGGGGTCGCTAGTTTTTATAAAACTAGCTGTCCCGAACCTTCGTATCGCCTAATCGCCCTAACGCACTAGCGGTTAGCCGCGGAAGCGGGTAGCCGGCGGCTATCCGTTCCCGTCTTAACTTCTACGACTTCGTTTATAATAAAGTTTTGGTTACTGATATTTGTGTTATTTATTTTACCCCGCATTAGGCCTACTTAATAATACAGAAAAAAAAATTGTGAATGACATTCTGCGAAAGTGACTTTTTGCAAAAATGACTTTCTGTGAAAATGCCCTTCTGCGAAAGTGACCATTTTTTCGAGATGACGTTTTGCGAAAGTGACGTTCTGCGTCAAAACTCAACTAAAGAAACAGTAGAATACTAAAATTGAAGCGGGATACTTTTATGGTAAATCCACAAAATTAATTTTGCCTTGATAGAGTCAAATCTTACAAATAATGCCCACCCAATTCACACGTAATGTCTTTTATTGCTCCAACAAAAGGATGGTAAAATATTATTGGCTGATGTGCCTGTACATAAATACACGTATCACGACGGTAAAGCGGCTTTACTGGCTTCAGGTGTGTCAGATTAGTCAGATATGGATTTATCCGTATATATTATCTACCAATAATTATGTTTAATAACCTAATGTATCTTGTTTTTTCCTAATAGGCAACTATATGCAAAGGAGGCACCGGTTCGAGTATAGGCATATCAATACATCTATACAAATACTAGCTGTTGCCCGCGGCTTCGCCCGTGTGGATGTCGTTTTATAAATATTTTTTCCTGAATGCCCTTTGCTATAAACCTCACGGAGCCCGAGACCTTTCCAACGAATGTAAAACCGTGGAAATCGGTTCGTGCATTCTGGAGTTATAGCGTCAGGAAGGAAAACCCGACTTATTTTTATATTATAGATAAATAAAATTGGAGTGTCTGTTTGTAATAGCTTCTTACTAAATGCATATGTAAGTATACACAGTACATATACCAAAACAACATTTTTTTACAATTTTTGTCTGTCTGTCTGTCTATCTGTCTGTCTGTCGGTCTGTTTGTTCCCGCTAATCTCGGCTGGACCAATTTTGACGGGACTTTCACTGGCAGATAGCTGATGTAATAAGGAGTAACTTAGACTACTTTTATACTAGCTGCGCCCACGACTTCGTCCGGGTAGATACTGAACAATCATAAATTCTCACGCGGGCGAAGTCGTGGGCACAGCTAGTTATAAATATAGACTTTTAGGAATTACTTTTTAAGGTAAATAAATAATTCAACTATTATAACAGACATTTCTCAGTTTTGGTGATGTAAGGCCTATATACCTACCATACTAGCGAATAATCGACGTTCGGGTTAGGGGTTAGGGACTTCGGTAGCTTAGTGGTAAAAGCGGCTGGACTGGATATCCTGAGATCGCAGGTTCGATTCCTGCCTAAATCTTTAATATTCTAAACTAGCTGACCCGGCAAACTTCGTATTACCTCAGCATGAAATTATGACATGTGTCAAAGGTTTCATAGATACGGCCGATTTGTATGGGAAAATGAAATTCTGTTTTTTACTATTCCCCTTCAATTTCTTCATATTTTCTTACCCTTTAAACCTTCCTTGGACTTCCAAAAATCATTAAAAACGAAAATTAGCCAAATCGGTCCACCCGTTCTCGAGTTTTAGCGAGACTAACGAACAGCAATTTTTTTTTATATATATAGATGTGAAAGTAACTCGTCTTTCTGTCTGTTACACATTCACGACCAAATTGATGAGCTGTGATGAAATTATGGAGATAGTTGGAATACTGAAATACACTATTTTTGTGCCAAAATCTAAGAGCACGCGGATGATCCGACGAAGACGTTGGGAACATAAACAATGAATTATTTATTCAATTCTCAAGTACCTAACTAGATAGGTACCACTTGAAAAAAATGGCTTTTATTGAAAAGTTGGCATTTTGCGAATTTGGCATTGTGAGAAGTTGGCATTGTGAGAAGTTGGCATTTTGAAAAGTTGGCATTTTGCAAATTTGGCTTTTCGAGAATTTGGCGTTTTGAGAAGTTGGCAATTTGAGAACTTGTCATTTTGCGAGCGGCTGGCATTTTGCGAAGTTGGCATTCTGAGATGATACGTTTTAAAGCACATTGCTATTAATTGAACAAATCACTTTCACTGATAACATTCTTTAGTAATAACCAAGCACGATTCGAGCACCACGTGTAATCATTAGTAATGTCCCCTAATTAGACGTTAGAAAGTGTCAATTTTCTCACGACAGCTGACGACAGGCGCAACATGTCTCACTTCTCATATACGCACACGATACAATACAACACGATGAATAGTTAACCCCTTAACGGACATAACGATCTAGCCAAGGTTTTTTGAATTTGATTTCAATTTTGGGTTGTTAATGGTGCCTAAAAATAATATGTATATAAAAAAATACATATATATGTATATATGTATTGGTGGTAAAAATATTCCCTCTACCAGTAGCAGACTTCGGCTAAATAAGACACTATTTGTTTTTTTATATAATGTTTTTTATTTAAAAATAAATCAACACATATTCAACTCTACGCTTGCAGATAAAATTATAATTAGGAAAATAAACACTAAGTAAACATAATTAGTATGAAAATGAACACATAGAAAACATAAGTGGTATGGAAATGAACACTTTGAAAACATAATTGGTATGAAAATCAACAATTAGCAATCATTATTATAAAAATTAGCAAACCTAATTTAATAATGTAAATTGAACGACGAGTGACGAATACGGCTAGACGCCGAAACTCAGAACATGTTTGGTGAATACTTATGCAGGTGCTTGCCTATGAAAATTCAAAAAGCATGGCGTTATGCATAATGGAACTTCACATTTGCAACACATTATCTTGGACCGTTTATCTTTTATTTTAGTACTACAATGTCTGCATCTTTGATATGTTTGTAGATCAACTGGCATGTGCTCTCCAACGTTGGAAAAGCGAATTTCTGGAGCAATCATGTGAATGTGGAACGACTTTTGATAGTTATCCGAAACTGCAACTTTCTTTCTAACTATGTAGTTTACTCCTTCAGAACGACGTTTTCGGGACGAAAACCCTCCGATAAGCCCTCTGGCTAAGGTTATACGAAACTATTTTGACTAGCATATAAGTTAGTTTCCCCTACAATCAATTCAAAAACATCTGGAGTAAAAAATTTTTCGAAATGACGAATAGGTCGGGCATTTGAGGGTAACATTCGTGATGGTGTCAAGGGAATATTATCGAAGATATCAGGCTCTGGTCTATCATCAGTCCACAACCTTTTCTTCCACATGTCTTCGTCTTTGTCGGAAGCATTTTCTTCTAGATCTACTTCGGGCTCTGCTGAATCGCTTTCATCTGTAGAATCACTATCCTCACGATCTGGACTTTTACCACACTTTCTTGCTCTCCTTTTCTGTCCTGTTCCTCGTCCACTTCCCCTTCCCGTACTGCGTCCTCTTGCACCACGTCTACATATTCTTCCCCTCCCACGGTCAATTGCCCTCACTACTTGATGTTCACGATTCTGTCCTTGTTCAGGCTGTGGGCTTGGATGGCATTCAATCCTATCAGGGTAGCTACAGAGCATGTCTGCACTTGAAGTAGAAGGCTGAGGTGAAACCCTAATTACCTCAGTAGATCGCAGACCTGGTTCATTGATCTCCTGTAAAATCCGCTGCAGTTTCGCGGCATTGTACGTAGTTTCGTCCTCATCCGATTCATTATCATCTTCCGATTGGTTCGGGTCAGATGGAAAATCGAACATCTCCAGTAATGCTGCCTCTACTTCGTGATTTTTCAGTACCTTGCTCATTTTTATCAAGCTGTAATGAACAAAAAAGCATTCTAGCAGAAAAACCACCAAAAAACCACACGCAAAAGTATGTAGCTGACGTTGAAACACCCACCAAGAAAAACTTAGTAAATTTACTTCGCTTCAAGCAAATAACCATTACTAGTTACAGGGAATATTATACCCACCAAGAAAAATCACGAAAAAAAAAATTATGAGCATTACAAACCAAAAATATCTATCAATTATGAGTTACTATAGATAAATAATCAAATTTTAAAAGAACTTACCTTTCGATATTTGTTGGATTTGAAGATATATACTGATTTATTTCAAAGTTCGAAAAACACCTGTTTTGTATATTCAAACCGAAGTCAGTCGAAAAGAAACGTTTCAATCTGTCAATGTCAAATTACGAAAAAATCTTTTTTTTTCTCTATTTCATATTGCCAGGTTTATAAAATAAATATGGACAATAAATCGTTTATCTACACAAAAAAATATTGGTGGGAAAAATATTCCCTCTAACCAGAAAGGGGTTAAATGCTGTAGAATATACATATATGTGTCGGAGTGGAACCTGAATGTGACTGCTGGCGCCATCTGGTTTGTCGGAGACGTAACCTAATTATGACTAGGGTAGATTGTTCAATAGAGAATTCTAGGTGGCGCCACGGTCGGCGTAGGTTCTTGAAATTGTTATCTTAGAGGGGATAGTTACTAGCCGATATCGGGTTTATAAAGGCTAGAAAATAGTTCATGACGGTCAGTCATAGAGTAACAGTCAGTCAGTCACAGTCACACAGTTGAATCAAATTATTATAGCGCAGTTATGCTGCCAGTTAGAACAGTGAACGTCAGTGATATTAAAGTGATATAAAGCGGGTAGTCCTGAACTTGTGATAGTAGTACTCGTAGTATCGTATCCTGATAAATATGGTTGCCCGGTCCGAAGGGTTTCTTGCCCGTTCTTCCCTGCCGGAAGTAATCGAATGGGCGGATCTTTGGCAATATACGACTTTATTCTGCCAACCTGTGCTTTATTTCATCATCCGCTCGAGTACCCACCTACAGATGCCCACAAACACGAGTAACATGTCGGCTTATGGAAAGACACGCCCACAATACTACCCACATGTCCGGACTGGAGGCCCTCCTGCCGATATATGTATAACGTAAATATTAGGTAATTCAATGGTACCTAAGTACCTACAAACTCTGCCACTGGAGCATTATAATAAGTCAGTGAAATCTTTATCAATACTTTTTTTATGTAATGGAAGTGGCAAACAAGCATGCAGTTCACAGTGATGTTAAGTGATGACTGCAGCCTATAGACACTCACATAAGGACCAAAGTCAAAATGCAGATGCGTTACCACTCCTGAGGCCTAAGGTTATGCCTCTGTACCGGAAATTACAGGGCCGTACACCTGACCGGAACACGATAGTGCTGAACACTACCATTTAGCGGCAAGTATATTAGGTAATGCAGTAGTGCCTACGCCCGCGAGCTCCGTCACTGGAGCTCTACCACCAGTAAAACTGTATAATAACTAAGGTTACTCCTTCAATAGATGATTAATTATGATTTCGACGTTAGGTGCTTATACGACAGCTTAGATTAACAATGCAAATTACTTACTAAATTTACTGAACATAGACTTTTCTTTAATCCGCTATAAGAACTTTTAACACAGCCTAACTGGTTACTGGTTAATTTTATGGGTTTAATCGAGAGAGTAGGTACCCGATAATTTGCAGTAATCAAAACATCGACAGTATAGTTAAGTTATATAGGGTGTAATACCTTAGGCCTCAGGAGTGGTAACGCATCTGCATTTTGACCCTGGTCTTTGTGTGGGTGCCTATAGGCTGCAGTCATCACTTAACATCAACGTGAACTGCATGCTTGTTTACCACTTATATAACATAAAAAAAATAATAATAGGGTATCTATGCTACCAACCAAGCAGCTTCCTAATTATCCATTCGATTGTACATTGTACTGATTTATTCATACGAACACAATAGCCTCTGCCAGCCGTTACAGGCCCTGCCTAACCAATAATAATATAATCCAAACATTAAACGGATATGAACGTTCTCTCGAGAAGGACAAATATGACTTGAGGATAACGTTATTAATACAACGACGTATAACATTATACAACTCCTAGATGTATACAATACCTAGCCCTAGAAAGTCTTCAAAAAAGATTAAGACTACTTCGGGCTAGGAATTGATAAAATTGCAATAGATAGATATTATCAAAATTCACCGATTAGATGGTTAATGTAGGGCCCCTTAATAACTATCACAAGACAATTTAAGCAAAACAATTTACATAAACCTTAAGGCTGATAAGTGACACGTACACTGTAACCATCGGTTTTTGTATAGATGCAGTATTCACCTACCATCAATGTGAACAGAGTGTTTGTTTGCCACCATCATTTCACAAAAAGAGAAAGCTACGGAAATACTGATCTGATTCGAAAACCACTATTAAAAAAATCGAGATTCAGATGATATAGTGGACCAATCTGAGTATTTTTATCTCTACCAATAGGCACTCGGAAGACAGAAAGAGCTCATTCGAATTAATTGGGAACTAAGATTAAGTCAAAATACATAATAAACGTGAAATAGATACCATTGAACAACAGCACACGAAACATGTACGCCAGTCACATTCCATGACCAGTATGGTCATCGATTCCTGTGCGCCGTTCAAGGAGCATAGGCAAAATAAATTGGCAACAATTATTTTGTCGATGATGAAATACTTCGTGCTAAAACTCAAGACAATTGGCATCAAGGCATCGATAACATGTTTATTCCAATCATGAAAATGTTAACGTCGGTGAACTGCAAAAGGGATACGATAATTCGCGAAGCGAATGTTGTAAGTCTGCGGCTGTGAGGTTTGAGTGTTGTAGCTATTGAAAAACCGGTCAAGTGCGTGGCGCGACACGCGCAATGTAGGGTTCCGTAGTGAGTAAAAGATGTTAAGACTTA
The DNA here is from genome assembly GCA_036365455.1 of Macrosoma leucophasiata. NCBI lineage: Eukaryota > Metazoa > Arthropoda > Insecta > Lepidoptera > Hedylidae > Macrosoma > Macrosoma leucophasiata. Next base: position 18,854,005 of record JAWQUS010000017.1, on the reverse strand, counting down.
AGAAAAAAAAAATTCTATGGAGTTGTTCGAAATTTTCGAGAAAATACGAGTACATTTGGTCGACTATTTCTCGCAAACTTGTAAAGCCAACTTAAGTGTGATAGTTTTCCTTTTAATTTCATTATATATAGCTACTATTGGCGTAATAAAGATGAATACTTGTGACAAATTTCAAGTCTCTAGTACTAATCGTTTTTGCGCTAAACCGCGGACGGACAGACAGACAGACAGACAGACGGACATGGCAAAACTGTAAACTGTTCCTTGTTTACTACGGAACCCTAAAAAGCGTATTTACGCAAATGCTGCCCTTGCTTCTCTTGGATAAATATATCAAGAGTCGACCTAGACGACTTATTCTCTACAAATATTATCCTTCAAACGAGTCAAGCAGAGAACAATGTTCTCAATAAAATTATCCATTAGGAGAGAAAGTTCCATTAGCCTACAGTGAAATTACTGCAAGGTATCCGGTTTCCGCCACAAATGTAGTTTGAACAAAACAAAATGATCGCAGTGCATGATTGATATTCAGAGCTAAGATTTAGTTAAGAAATAATTGATTGAGCTGCTACCCATTTGTAAGTATTTTTTTATGATTTGCCCAATATCGAGCTTTGAACGATAATAATTTAGGAATTACCTTGGCCTCAGAATAACATTTAACATGACAAACATTGGTGCACAAACAGGCAAAACGGGAGGCTTTTGCCCAGCAGTGGGATAGATGAAGCTATAAAAAAAGATTGCATACACATAAAAATAAGAAACACCATTTGAAGCAGATTTACATATCAGCCTTTAAATTACAAAAGTGAAGACCTCGGTGTAAAATAAAATACCTAAGCCATTTTGTAACAGTGTGACGCGATGTGAAATTGAGGACAAGTGGCGTGTCCTGTGCGCAACTTACTGCACTGCGTTGTTGCTGGGGCTGGGTCCTTTTGTTGTTTGGGTTCCGTACCTCAAAAGGAAAAGACGGCGCTGGACCGACTGAGTTGAATTCTTATTTTTATTAAATAAAGGTGGAAAACTGCACTGCTTGCAGTTCACATTGATGTTCAGTGATGACAGCAGCCTATAGACAGACATCCACACAAAGGTCGGAGGTCAAAATGCAGATGTGTTGCCACCCCTGATACTTTTAGAAAAACTATAATGGAGAATATCACTAAAATAAAACTAACTCGCACAGCGGGTTGCCCACCAACCCACCCACCTCCACCAATCCGTATTGGAGCAGAGTGGTGGAGTAAGCTCCAGGCCTCACCCAAAATGGGGAGAGACTCCTGCCCAGCAGTGGGACGTATAATGGGTTGCCATTATTATTATATTATAAAATTAACTCATTCAGCTGCATTGCCCATGTCAGCAGGATGTACGTAATAATACCAGCATACGAATCAAGGAGACTCAACAAATAAAGCACCGACACAGACGCAAGCAAAATTGATAAAGCTACATTTTCATACACTCACTATTGAGTCATATAAAATGTTTGAATACACAGAATTCTGTTGCCAAACAGAAATGCGTCGAATTTGTAGAGGCGCGGAGTCAATCAAGGTTTGAGTAAAAATAAAATCTCAAGTCCGCCCCAGCCGGTCCGATGAAATATAAATTATTGCACTGCGGCAATCACGACCAAACTTTTTATCGTGGAACAGATCACTTGTAGACAAATCTTGTGGAGACATCGAGGCATTCTATCATGAAATGTAAGAAATAATTGTTTTTTTAATGTCATGAAGGTGGCAAACAAGCATGCAGTTCGGCAGTAAGTGATGCCTGCAACCTTTACCCACAGAAAGACCAGAGGTCAAAATGCAGATGCGTAGCCACCTCTGAGACCTTAGATGTTATGTCTCTGTGATAGTTATTACGAGGCCATACATTACCATCTTACCGCAAGACGATAGTGCCAAACACTACCATGTTTTGTGATATGTAGGTACTAAGAACCTAAATCAATTTATTGTTGGACAGTTTATTTATTTCTCAAAAAATATCTTAGGTTTCAGGGTAGATCTCTATCGTTTACCTACTTACTTAATTGAAAGCTGCATTACTGGCACATCTACCAACTACAAGAATATCCACGATGAAAGAGCAATAACTATGCAAAATGTAGCCGCAGTGAACGAAATTTTAGCGTAGCTTGACTACGACAATATACTACTGCTACCCATGGAGTAGCCATGGACATTATATTTGAAGAGTTTCTCAACGAAATCATCGCATGCCAACAAAGCTTAACTAAGCATTAGACACATCCTAGTGGAGAACTGGTGCAAGCAACACATGCATAATGCATGCATGCGTTGAACAGCCACGTGTCTGCACGCGCCACACCATAATCTCAAGTTGAACATATTATGCACATATTAACTATTCTATTTAACTAGGCTGATTGTTACAGAAGTGTGACTATAACGCATAGCGCCGCTGGGATTACTAACGACGCTTCGCTTGCTCGTGATCGGGCTTCCAGAATTTTAGTTTTTGATGCTCTTGCTGATCTTTATGTCAAAGTCAAAACAACATCAAATATTTAAATTTTAGAATAATACAACCACTTCTGCAGGCAAGTCTGTATGTGAAACTCTAGGAATAACCGAGGCCAGGACTTTGGGACTTTTACTTTTAATTACCTATAGATACATTCATTAAATACCCAAGCACGATTCGAACAGTTTTTACTTTGGTTGAGGATTTCAATGGGGGCCGGTGACATCATCAATTTCAAGCGTTTTTATTGAAGAAAAATCTTTAAAATAGAGTGTCATTAATGAAATAGCAAATTGAACGAAGAATTGCCACATAGGTACATATATTGAATCAACATAAATTAAAAAAAATGTAGCATAATCACAACAATTTTGCTCAGTCGAACATTTAATGGTACCATTAGATACCTTTGATGAGATGGTACAGTCTGTGGAAATGAGGTGGCCATAAATGAAACTGAAAGAAAATAAGTATTAAGCTAACACGAGTGGTACACATTAAACAGAGTCTAGCGGATTAATGTGTACTAGATGCACACTAAGCACAGAGGTTATCTGTGACTGTGACTAAATGTAACTTGAGCAGAGCTCTCAAATGATGACTCACTTTGCATGGAAATTGCCCACGTTGAATTATTTTGCTAACATTCATAAAGCATCATTTTAACAAAATTTTCCAGTTGTGAATTTGAGTTTCCTATTTCATGTATGTAATTTTTAATGTTTGTGCTATTGTTAGAAATACCTATTGAAAACAATAGGCTCGTTGCTATTAAAATTGTTAAATTTGCTAAAACAGATCCTTAAATATGTAACAAAGCAACCTTCTAAGTTTAATGAGTTAACGAACCCCTAAAAATGAGTTAAAGTATTTCAAGAGATTATTTTCACGGAATATACAGAATGATCCAAACATATGTTTATTTCATATGTATTGTTCTTTAATTTAAAGAGACTGGTGCAAAGTTAAGGCTGGTAACTTTACTCGGTGGCATGGCATTTAAGTTTTGCGTACTGTATACCCAAATCCACGGAATCGCACTGGTTCTGTCTAGTTGAGCAGCAAGAAATCACATTCACTTCTTACAGTTTTCTTTCTAAAAGGCTCAACTCTTCAAGCACGTAACTAATAAAGAGGCTAAACGATAAATTAGATAATTCTACGTAATGGCGTGATTCAGAGGTGTTCGCACGTGGGTAGTAACTTGAGTTAGTAACCGTATCCACAATGCGGTGGAAAAAACACACCACTTATTCACCTCGACTGGCGAGGTTATAATGTTAATATAACATGCAGAAAACATAAGTAGAGACGGATGAAATAAAGCAAATAATAAATCTTTAATAGATGCAGATATTATTCATGAGCATGCAGATAAATTTTCTTTAAAGTCGCCTGTAAATAAAAGGAGCCAAGCCCATTGAATTTTTTACAACAAGTTAAACTTGTCCCGTATTTTCAACTTTAGGGACGACAAAGTTTATTCTAATTGAATTACATTTTCTTTTTTGCTCATTAAGCAGGTGGTTGTTTTCATAAAATGCTTGATGGTCGTATTTTAGGATCTGTAGACCAAAATTAGGGGAATGTTACTGTAACTGTACTCGAGGAGAGCGAAGAGCTATACACAGACACACAGATTACAGTTTTTTTTTTAAGTTACGAAGGTGACAAACAAGCTTGCAGTTCACAGTGATGACTGCAGCCTATAGACAACTACACAAAACTACAAGTCAAAATGCAGATGCGTTGCCATCCCTGAGACCTTACTTCTTATGCTCCATGCTATATTAACAGCTCCTCTTCACGATCCCTTTTCAGCTTCCATAATTCAACCCAAGCAGACCTTTCATGACTCACAGTTTAGGGTGAGCGTTGTCATATACAATACTGACATACCTATCTACAGTTGTTTAAACTTATCCAAGTAGAAACACCGGAACAAATTCATACAGAATGACAAAGCTTGCCCATAAACGAGACCACATTCATGTTGTGGACCTCCCAATTAATGGAAATGACAAGATGAATTGTGTAAATGAGTCACGAGTTAAAAACGAAAAATATAGTTATGGTCGACCTTGGTCCGTACAACAGGCACGCGACAAATGAATAATGGAAGATTAGTTGAACTTGTGACGTTAGGAGTGTCGAATAGTGTAATAGAGCCTGCACTCAAATAATGACGACTTAATGTTTTGCAATTTCAGGAAGCTAGCATTCATTAAGCGACAAATGTTAGAGCACTTATATTTTTACTTAAGAATGTACTCATAACTGCTTCAGTAGCCTAGTGGTAGCAGACCACTACTAGTACGCTAGGGTCCTGGGTTCGATTCATATGCTCGAATGCATGCATTTACAATCCCAAAGATGATCATATATTATATCTACATTTACACCTTATCATCCCCTTCAGATTTTAGCTGGTTCATATAGTAAAAACTTCTAATGTTAAAACTATTAATAATTGCAACGGTTCCGTAAACCTTTAAACCAACGTACAATATTGTAAATGTAAAATCAAATGTAGAAATGTTCATTTCTACCAATCGTTTAATCGCCATAGAACTTCTTGTAAAAGCAATCGCAGCACGCTCAGTGGCGCATCCAGGATTTCGTTTGGGAATTTGAGTCCAACATTTCCTTGGTGGTGAACTCATCAAGTTTCATCCAAAATTATTCAAGCTAAATAGTATATAAGGGTACAGTAAGTGAGGGCCCTTATGTAACATATCCGTAATCGATGATATTTTCGGTAAAGGCGAGAAACTCAAGAAAAGATTTTCTCTGGTTTTAATTTCTTCGAAAGCTTGACGTGAAATTGCTGATTTTGCGGACGGCCGAAGTACGTTTAACAAGTCAAGAATCGACTGCAAGCCTTGTTTGTAAGCATAACAACATAGACCGCCACTTATAGGTCACTGACTCTGGGAATTGCGTTCAATACTAAATTTCTCTGAAGCTATGTACATGATTCCTTAGTATCGTTCCTCACAAAATAATATCTTATATCTCTACATTTAATAGTTACATTATTTAAAACTTTCCCATAAGCGTGTATTAGTTTGCGTCCATTTTAAGAGACATATTATCTTCTATAGGTAGATACTTCACTTTAACAACTCTCAAAGCAAATGGTCTTAATTTATTTGATTCTACATTTCCTTACTAGCACTTAAAATACTTAGTACAAGACCAAAGCACCCTTATCTTAAATCAAATAAACAATTGCGTTCTCGTATGTCTTCCGTCACATTCGCTTTATTTTTAATATTTGTAGGTCGAAGGAATGAGTATTAGAAAAACAGAGTAATCATTTCAAGAACTCCATAAAAAAGTTATAATCGTGCAACCGAAATAGTCACGGAAATAAAGAGTTCAATGTTGCCATGACAAACATTAAACAGACTGACGATATCGTTTTAGGAGACTAAGTAACTTGTAGAATAATAAGGGTCATGTTCTGCATAAATCAGGCAAATAAACTTAAAATTTAATTTGTCTATGTAAGAGTAGAAGAAAACGGGCGTGCAGTTTTACTTGATTAGTGTCCATGCGATAGCTGGACTACGCAAATCATTACCTATCTCCACAAGAGGCAAACGGTGTTGTCCTAGTCATTACGGGACCATATTATTTTATAGTAGCGAGAGTAGAGACTCTCTACTAGAGAGTAGTCTAGTAGATACCCAGAAGTATATCAGTTGCAAATAAATGTATCGTTTCGTTATGCATTGCTGCTTAACTTTTGTGTATTTAATTTACGGTTTCAACGCAATGAAAGTATACTAGAAAATTGGAAAATATGGTTTCACCCACTCATCTCCAGGTGCAAACTATGCCTTTCGTTGCTAAACCTTAATCGTATCTCTTAACTGATCTCCTATTTTCTATTTATCACGCCTAAATATGTATTGGCTTTTATAACTTAAAGTTGCCACACTTTTGACTTTCAGTGTTACAAATATGTAATCCACTCACATGTCAGAAGTGGAGAATCTGCCGCGAACCATCTTCAAGGAAACATCCAACTAGGTTACTCTGGATACACGGCACATCACAATCATATCACTGTTTAACCAGTATTTAGATAAATACAGTGTTTACGTGCAAAGTAAACTAACACTGTACAATCCGTGAATCCTTGTGCAAACTTGGCAATCTGTCGCGGCAAAATTACGTTCCATTTCACCTCATAGCATCCAAACTTTATTAATAGACACATCCAGTCTCGGCGAAGTAAACATTGTACGAGCTTACGACTGCCGGAAAGTACTGCATGAGAGGAGGAGAGAGGCAACGTAAGCGTGTGTATCGTTCTTACGGTCGGGTCAAAAATACCGCGCGGTCGCGAGTCGGTTTCGTTCGGGTTCGCGTTAAATTCGGCTTTGTTTTTCGGGAGCGCGTCGCGTCGCGTGTTTCAGGGCGCGTGGTGCGCACGCGCAGCGTCAAGCGTGCGAGTGTGCTCGCGTCACCGCTGCCGAGAACAAAGTGATAACAAACGCTCCACAATAATTGATACTACGCACCTACGCGGCGCGCATCACCGGATACCATGTTGACTGTCTCGCTGATTTCTGCCCTATCTCATTTGGAACGGTGCCAGCGCGAATTAACTACCTAGTTACGAGCTTGACTGGAAGATTCGCCCAAGGTCAGCTGCTAAATCTTTGAGAATCGCCTGCAGATTTGTTGACGCCCATTCATTCTGAGCTAACTCGGATTCGAAGCCGAAACATGTGGCAGGGGACAGGCGTCATAATAGGTATATCTAAATCCAACGAGGATACACATTCATACTAAATGTTTGATTTGATATCTGCTCCTATTCCTTTACATTATCAATGCCACGTTTTAATGAAGGTACTAGAATCTTTCAATAGCAAAAGTAGGTAGGTAGGTAGCTACTTAATGTTGTAGTACCTATATCTGACAGTTTCATCGTTAAATGTGAACAATGATTGGTCATCTCATTAAATAAGCGTAGCGACGCATGATGTTCTTGGGAATAGGTATTGGTCCACTAACTTCTTTTAAGCTTTCGAGTTCTAATTCGGAGATTCTGCTTTCATTACCAATAGTGAACATATATATAATTATGAATCCGGCAATGGTTTTTCTTGACATCTAGAGTCGGTGTTTAATCGTTATTACTGCGAACCTTAGAATGAAAGTGGCAACATTCAAAGTTAAGCGTAACTTCAACACAGGGTTTTATTCGATTACGATCTACAACAATTCTTATTTAGAATCCTTCCTTTCATCAGTTCTTTCTTTGAGAAAAATTAATCAGCTTGATAAATTGACAAATGTAAAATAAATCAGCAATGATTCGCCGTGATATGTTCCACCGACTGACCGCAAAAATCTTGTAATGTCACGGTCATCTTTTTAAATATATAGCAAGCCATACATAGTCTATTGCCACTCCGGTGTCGACCACGGAACTAGAATCTAAATATACACGACACGTACAATTACATCACAATGTTTACCATCATAGTTTCACTAGTTTCTTCGCTACGTTGCTTTCATTCAACTGTTACTTCGATAATTAATGTCAGTCCGAATTTAATTATAAAAACCTACTTGGCACGTATCATTCGTTTCAGAGACATCAAAATATTTATCTTCTTCTGGAGGCATAACATGCTGTATAGGTATATTCTTTTATATATCGCGATTTGCGGCGTTTTGTGCTGCATAATTAATTAAACAGTGATCCGCATATTTTTCTTTTACCTAATTGATTAGTATTGAGAGTTATCTAATAGGTACCTAATTGAATTTTTCAATATTCCGCTTATTTGTTAATGTTTTGTTATTATTAAAAACGTAACTTATTTATAATTTCAAACTTGCTTTTACTGGTTGATATAATAGAGTAATATCATAAAGCTTACAATCCTACATGTATACACTAATCTTTTTATCTCATACCACAAGGGCCTTCAAATTATTATTTAATTGGTATTTTAACATGGTAAGTAACCTGATCAGTATTCTACATTTCAAATAAGTACCTAATCAAGACTACATTTGACGTTTGTTTACCACTTTTATCTTAAAATCAATATTTCTACTACGTCGATGCTGTTTCGTGCATTGCACTCTTTACCTATTTTCCAACCGCTCATTTCCTTCCTAAGCTATCATAACGTGTCAATCGTTAGCTAAAGGAGATCTTGCGAGCTCGGCTCTGGTTCGTACATGTCCTCAAAAAATGGGTAAATTATAGAAGAATCCGAAAAAAATACAATTAATTTAATCAAGAACATATTTTAGAGTTACCACCACATTTAATTCAAACGATTTTATCATTTTCAACCATGTTCAACACGGCGGCGATACAGCCAACGCTTGGTATCAATCGATTTCGATAGTATTTATAAAATATTTTTTTTTCTCCAAGTACTAGTTAATCAAAAAACAATTTAAAAAATGAAAATGTCAAAATGACATCGTCCGCCATTTTCGCCATGTTGGTTTTAAGTTGCAATTCTAACTGCAAATAATGTTTTGTAACTGCAAACAAAGCTAAGTAAGTGAAAATATGCAGTAAAACGTTTTTATATTGATTTTGCCTGTTTATTGATATTGTGTACATTTTTGCAACATCTCCTTTACCTTCACATTCAAAGCAGATTTTCTAAGTCCCAAAACACGGACAAACAACGTTTCCTGAAAATGAAACCTAAGCTATATCGAAGTAGACCCGGAAACTCATTGCATACTGAATTTTATGAAAATCGTTGGAGCCGTTTCGGAGATCCTGATTACACACATATGATATACAAGAATTGCTTGTTTAAATTAGGCTACAATGCGAAAAAGAGCAGCCTCGATGTTGCGGCGAACGCGAGTCAGCGGCAACGGTCTTTTAGCTGTGGTCGCGGATCGTCTGGATGGTCCTTTTACTCGTCATTGGAGTGCACATGCTCCGGTACCCAATTTTTTGTTTTGATGATGACAATTTGATGTTAAAATTTGATTATTGTGTTCTTAGCTAATGTTACTAATATAGGATTTAAGAACTCTCTACTGACGAGTTATGGACAAACTGTCTGAACAAATAAAATTAAATACATTATTATTACAACTAGGTATTTTGTTCATTAAAGCTTAATTATTGTTTTAAAATCTTTTTTTTTTATTGTTGTTTTTATGTATAGCCGTCTATGACGAACAAAATGGCCCTAACGGAAGATCAGCGCTGGTTGTTCCACAACCAGCACACGCTGAGTTGGGGCCAATTTATAACAAATGTATAATTATTAGGCCTCCCCCCAAAAAGCGGAGAGACTCGTGCCCAGCAGTGGGACGTTTAATGGGTTGCCATTATTATTATTATTTATATGTATAATTATTAGGTACCTTACATATGTTTCAAAAATTGTGTTGTGCATGTACATTGTTACAAATAAACATTTCTTTCTTTCTTTCTTTCTATTATTATTATATGCGAAACTTTGAAGACTAAACTTATGAGACGATTGGAAAATCGGTCAAATGTAAAATCAGAAAAACTCACCTATTATGCAGGTCAGCCGGCTTCGCCATGGTGAACTCCTTGGCGTGCACGTTGAGTTTGTTGGTGTTGGCACCGGGGGCGGCGTCTGTGCGTACACCTGGCGGTCAACGCGGGCGTCAAGAGAAGAGGAAGGACAGGTTAGATGCGTGGCGGTGAAACGAAATTGGTGAGCGTGTCAGATGCGTTATAGGAGCTGACAGATGTGATGGAGACAATTTAGATTTTGGACTTTATAACTGAATTAACTTTGATAATTGTTCCATAAATGTGATGTTAGAAAATTTGAAATTTGTGGGAATTGGCTAATCGTTTTGCTGAGTTTTAGGGCATTTTTACAACAAAATATAGTAGCTGATAGATTTGATGTGGAAAATTCGACTTTCGAGGGACAACTAAACCAATAAACTATGCCTGATTATCTCTTCTTGAGTTTTGTAGCTTATTTTAGCAACTGATAAGTGGGATGAGAAAAAACAATTTTCTGGGGAAACTGATACATTATTTTCGGTGAGGTTTATGGCACTTTAATCACCTCATATTTACCCTTGGATAGCACATTTTGATAGTAACAAAATTGTACAATCCTTCATGAGAAATATTTGAGACTTTTGAGGGATTCATAAATGAACTTTACTGCTATAATATGTCGTCAAAAAACTGGACTATCAGGCAATTCTAGGATATTCTTAGCGTATTGCATAATTGCTTTCACAAGTTATCTATAAAGAACGAGTGGAAAAAGGTCGTCATAACACGCATTTCAATCAAGACAGTCTGTATGCCTCGTTCATTATCTTACGTAAGTGGCTATTAGACATTCTAATATGACATTAAGATAGGAAGCAACTAGACACATTGCGCTCGCGAAGTGCATTCCAGGAAACGTGATGATCGAGGAACCAATTGATCAAGAATTTGAATAGTTGATAAAATAAAATATAGCTGCTATAGTGATGATGATGTGAGGCGTGAAACATGGGTGAACAGAATGAGTGATTCGAGTGGAAGGGTTTCTGAAGTGATTGTTCTTATATACTAGGAAACTTATTTACTTAATTCAAAAACAGTTGGAAATATTGGACAATATATTGACTGGAAAAAGTGTTTACTAGTTTTTATTAAAAGAACTTATTTTAAGTGATTTAATTGAAATTATGATATTGGACAGCTGAGAGACGACAGATTACTAATTTACCACAATGTAAGAGCTGAGGAATTGTCCGACAGTCTTGGCCAGCGTTGCGAGTCCCGATTATGGCGGGACGTCTCAATTTTTTAAGTCTGTATGTCCTTGTAAAGAGTTTATTCAAAAGAATCATGACTCGTAGTAACACCAGGGGCGGTTTTCTCTATAGGCCGAGTAGGCCCGGGCCTAGGGCGGCAAAGTTTAGTTTTTTTTTGAGTAGTTGCCTACGCGCATTCGTGTAAAATCTCAAAAATGCGTCCATATGGCATCTCGCAAAAAAAATTACATGTATGGTAATAACGATTATTAGAAGAATGAATTAAATCACTTACTATCGTTATTTTTTTCAATTTTAATTTAATTTCTATAGTTTATCTAATTTTTTATGTTTTACAGCACAGAGGGGTGGAGGGCGGCAATATTTCATAGGCCTAGGGCAGCCAACGTATCAAATCCGCCCCTGCGTAATACTCTACATTTATCTCGCCAGAACAAAATAAATGTAGTAAAATGAACATTTGCCTAACTAGCATAGTTGGTAATAGATGGCGCTGCTGCTACCATAAAGCAATGCAATAAATGTGAAGGAAAGATTTGACAAATCGGGCAGGACTTCAGTAGCTCAATTGGAAGAGCGGCTGGACTAGATTCCCAGTAGGCCGCGAGTTCGAGTCTCGCCTGAAGTCAAAATGTTCTTTCCATTTTTCTTTAAAATAAAATTTCACAAGCATGTGTTAATGCGAAATGATATAAAACAAAATGAACATTGCAAACGCAACAAACCAACTAAACAAACAAACTATTTCGCAGACAACCTTCAGACTTCGTATCGATAATTGTCAGTGAGTCATTTTTCAGTAATCCTAACTAGACTAACTAGGCAGTCGACATGACAGTCACAGACCACGTGCGGTACAGTGGTACGTGATATATGGTTTCGCTTCAGCGAACAAAAACTTTCATCAGAGATTTACTGCTACTTCACATTTCTGGATAAAACGAAAACTATGACCCCCAAATTGAATGCTTACCGACTTGTTTTTGAATTGATTGATTGAAGTTATGTAAAGACTTATCAAGTCGTAGTAGAATATTTAACTGGTGGTAGAGTTCAAATATCATCCCTACACAGTTTTTTTTTTCTGTAATGGAAGTGGCAAACAAGCATGCAGTTCACATTGATGTTAAGTGATGACTGTAGCCTATAGACACCCACAGGAAGACCAAGGTCAAAATGCAGATGCGTTACCACTCCTGAGGCATAAGGTGTTATGCCTCTGTGCCAGAAATTACAGGGTCGTACATTACCACCTGACCGGAACACGATAGTGCTGAACACTACCATTTGGCGGTAAGTAAATTAGGTAATGCGGTGGTGCCTACGCCCGCGAGCTCCGTCACTGGAGCTCTACCACCAGTTAAATATTGTGGCTATAGTGTTCCGAGAGAGAAACACAAAATCTCACGATCACGACCAACTGGATTTAGTTTTGGGAATACGTATACCTACATAATTTTTTAAAAATTAGTAACGAAGGTGACAAACAAGCATGCAGATCACATTGATGTCAAGTGATGACTGCAGCCTTTAGACAACTTCACAAAAACAGAGGTCAAAATGCAGATGCGTTGGCATCCCTGTGACCTTAGTTGTTACGTCTCTGTGACAGTTATTACGGGGCCATACAAATAAAGCTCTTTTTTATGAAGGAGGTGGTAAATTAGTTTTGATGTTTTGCTCGTTTTAGTGTATGTATGCATTTACCTTCACGCCAAATCCGTTAGGGGTTGGCAGTTTTAAGTCTCCTTAATCCTTATACTATGTAATCAAGATACCGGTGGTTAACTGGTGGTAGAGCTCTAGTGACAGAGCTCGCGGGCGTAGGCATCTCCGCATTTCCTCTATCTGCCGCCAAATGGTTGTGTTCAGCACTATCGTGTTCCGGTTAGATGGTAATGTATGGCTCAGTAATGACTATCACAGAGACGTAACTTAAGTCTCAGGGGTGCCAACGCATTTGCATTTTGACCTCTGGTTTTTATGTAGATGTTTATAGGCTGCAGTCATCACTTAACATCAATGTGACCTGCATGCTTATTTGCTACCTTCGTTACATAAAAAAAATATCCGGTTGATTGTTAAAGTTAGGATTGCGTGTCGTAAGGATGTCAGTCATGTCTTTGTCATGGCACAAAAAGCAAATCACGCTCCTACTTCTTGAATTATGAAGAATATTTTTATTATTTTCACTTCGGGCTTAAAAGTCCCTCACGGTATGACGCTATAACACATTTTATGAATTTGTAATAAACTACGTCTTGTTATTAGTCCACCAATGGACCAAGGACTCTATTGTTTACAGGTTTACAATTGGTTTACAATCAATAATGTTACCCATACCTTCAGAACTTTGCGAGACTACCGGGTTCGCAGAGACCGGTGACACAGGCGGCGACACCGGCCCCACCGGCGCATTGGGCACCAACGACTGCTTCACAATACACCGCGACATTTTTCATCGAAAAATCCAAAATCAACCACACCACAAACGTACCCCACCGTCACAAACATCAGACTGTCGGACTGTTCCAAATATGATGTTTTGTTTATTTTTAATTTTGGCGCCATTTTAATGTAGTGACGCCAGCCAGCTCTCAGCTGTCACAATCAGAATCGATATTAATCGTATCGAATATTTTGACTCACCTGGCGGTCTGTAGATTTCGAGTGTGGGCTTCCCTTTGGCATTCGTCAAGATCATACTCCGGCGTTTCCCATTGTTCGGAAACTGAAAGTTGAATGGATGTGAATACATTGAGTGTAAATGGCCGACTTCCTGGCTATTCAACCGGCTTGATGGAGTGTCACGATTTATTTTCAGCGCCTTATTATACGCTGCAAGATGTAGTGAGGTGTGAAACTAGACTTCATCATCTTTCTATATAAACTAATGACTAGTGCTTAATCTGCGTTTAGGTAGGTAACATCTATTAAAAAATAAACATTCACTTACTAAATTAACTTAATTCTTACTCCCTAATTAATAAACTTACCTACCTACGTTTATGAATTGTTAAGACTTAGCTGCTCTACTACTTGGGAAACATTAGCTAAGTAGGTACTACGGGGAATTAGGTATACATTAGATACCTGGGAACTAAAATATATGTTGTCTTTTTCAGTTGCATTGTCAATTGCGTAATATGGAAAAAGACAAAAGAGAGATTAGCAACACTTTTTTTTTTAATCTTAATATTTTTTAAATTTCCTTTGTTATATTACATTACAGATCCCATATTAATATGCCAGAAGCCAAGACGGTACCTACTCTGTGTATATTTAGGACATTTTATTCGAAAATCAAAATATTGTCGATGTACATAGTTCTCGATAGTATAAAATAATAAGTATATGAAAACTCTTTGCAAGGTCGTCGCCAAAATAAACTTTAGATCAGTCAATGAATCGAGAGTTAATATTTTTATTGGATATTCACCAATAAGTTTTAATAAAGTTATCAATACCACAGCGTTTAATATGAGTGTATGTTTGTCGGTTTGTAACGTTTACCTACATCACCAAAGATCCCGACAGCAATGCACGTAATTTGAATGCAAAAATATTTTTTTTTGTTGAATGCACAATTTACCTAGGTAAAGTAAGGTGCGTAGACAGGTACTTACTTCAAAAGTTCCCACTTGTAAAAGTAGCACACCTAACTTTGACCTAATTACAAACTAACTATTTAAATGTACCGTTAGTACCGTACATTAAGGCGAACAACTTTTTGGAAACTGAACGCGTGACATTTTGCGATAGGGGGTGGATGCCGTCTACTCAAGTCTAAGAGCGCGATTAACAGACCGCACTACGTAAGGCTACAACCCTGGGTTGCACTAAGATATTTGTTAAAGTTAAAGTTATTGTAGTAACATTACACATCCTTCTCTAACTTAAAGTAATTTACTTTAAAATTGTAGTAAAAAAAAAAGTAAGAGTAGTACTTAAAAGTAAGTAAATTACTTTCAAGTTAGAGAAGGATGTGAAATGTTACTACAATAACTTTAACTTTACCAAATATCTTGGTGCAACCCAGGATTAGAAATCTTATAAATAGAATTTTGGTTCATCCAATGAGGTTAATTTATAGAGAAGAGACGGGAACAAACAGCTGGTTCCGTTTTTAAATTTATTTGACAGATACGAGAGATCGTATTTAGTGGGACACGTCATCTGTCATATTACTATCAGAAACTGTAGTAAATTGAATGCAAAAAAACTGGAACCATGCTACTAAGGGAAGTGTCCTATCTAGTACTTTAGTAGATACATACATAATTAGTTCAAATAGTCTGACATTGATTTTTCGATAAAAATGCAAGAATCCTTCAAATTCTTCTAGAATCCTTTCGTTAATACCCGAATGCACCATGCATTCGGGTTTGATTAAGTTATGGATCATTATATCTATTAAATAAGTATTACAAAAGCGAGACGTATCTAAGGCCATCAAGTTGTATGTTTACTAGTGGGTGTTGGATTGCGGACTGTGTCGCCCACGTCTTGATTACAATATTGTTGTCGACAAGGATATTTAATAGTTTTGAATATATTTTCTAAGTAATAAATTAATAATAAAGCATATATGATACCTACTTTTCTTATTAATCGTTTATGGGATAGATAGAGTTTAAAATGACTCGAGTTTCGTGAAAATACTGGGAACGTTTGTGTGAAAAAAAATGTGTTTATGAAAAAATATCATTTTTCACTTATTAAGTCTCTAATTGTTTGTAAATGTCTAAGGACTGAAAATACTAACTAAAACCTAGGTATCTATTTTGCGTGGACAGCAAGAAGTTTTTATTTAACATTTTAAACGTCCACGAAATAACGATTATTTAAAAAAATGGCTCGTGCTGACGCGCTGTCACTTTAAACAATCAGTTGTACTTTCAGCGCTTAGACTAAGTACCTATAGACGTTGCCATGTTCGCCATATGCTTTGTGGAAGTGAGACAGTTTATACAAAGAACATAAGAAAGTTGAAATAGAGCATCGTATCTTTTGTCCCTTACGGCGTGCCGGTTTTTGCTTGGCGAACTTCGATAAGTTAGCCAAACAAACATCTGTCATCGCAATAATTGCTGTAATAGATAACCTATCGTATACGCATTTATTTATTGTTTTCGACGTATATCGGCGATTATTAATAAGTTTTTGGGTATTTATGAGAAAAAGACTCAATTAGTTAAGTGATTAGTGTATAAGGTGTGCAGTAAAATAGGAGGTTGCAGTATTTTAGCCTGTATAAACCGTACAGAAACGAGGCCTTTAAACGACATCACTTTTCATTCGTAAGTAAACATATATTAATGAATAATGTATGTCTATTGAACAAAATACACGTTGAAGCATATAACTCTTAATTATCAATTCAAAATAAAGCACATTTCTCATGAAATTCTTGATTTTCATTCAACGAAATCCCACATACTTATTTTTGTGTGTTGCTATAAATTTATTTTTATATTCTCCCTAATTTCGTAGACATATAAGTTTTTGTTCTAACAGTGTTGGAATTGACAATAAGCCATAACAAAATATTAAATGGCTTTGGTAATTCTTTCCAAGATGGTGTAGAATAAAAAATATTGTTATTATAGAAAAAAATGGGAAAGAAAAATTTGACTTCGGGCAGGAATCGAACCTGCAACCTCAGGATAATCAGTCCAGCCGCTTTACCTCTAAGCTATAGAGGTCCCACACCAATGCGTCAAACTCTGCCTTCCCTTTTTTATTTTTAACCGATTGAGGGTGGGTGAACGACGAGGTTTGTCAGGACCGGGATATCTGGCGCTCTACACTCTCTGCCTACCCCGTTAGGGACCTGGCGTGAAGATACATACACATCTGCATTTAAATCGAGATCTAGAAATCTCAATGTTTAAAAAGTTATATATAGGCTGCAGTTTTCATTTACTCGGTACCCACTTATCGATGTGAACTTGTTGATCATTGTTTGCCGGTGTATGTTGCTTGCTTTTAATGTTTTAAGGGCTAGCATTAAAAATTGTCGAGACCCTTCGCAACTTAGTATTTCCGTTCATTCCACGGAAGTACTAACATTCCCACATTCTGACATTTCATGACAGGACAATAACATTATAATTGTATAATGATTTATGTCTTGATATTTATAATTTGAATAATAAAGCGATAATCACACTGAAACTCGTAGTTTTATTTAACTATTACTTACACGCAAATATTGAATGCCTTACCCGATACAGCAATCGTTCTGATAAACTATCTATAAGATCGCGGCCAAAGAAATAATACCCTGTAGGTGATGTTCTAGAGTGCGATCTGTGATTAATCTAGAACCTAGATTATTCACAGCTCGCAGCATAATAAATGCTAATTCATGGTTACCTATTTCAAATTATGTACATTTTCTCGATATGTTCTTGATCTTTCAGCAATATAGAATAGAATTAATTGAATGGTAGATGCACATGTTTTAATTTATCATTCAATCAATTCGTTACAATTCAACTAATCTGAATAAAAGTAAAATGCTTAGGAATGTTTAACATAAAAAATTGCCGAGATATACGAGTAAATGATTAGGAAGAAAATTGGGAAACTTTATTTACTAGCAACACTCATGATTTCATATGGCTGTCTCATGAGCGGCCACACGCTGGCTACATCTATAGGTACTTAATCTAAGTTTCAACGGGACCGTATTAAGATGGCCGCTACGTGAGTATTGTCAGAGCAAAAAATAAAACCACGTTTTTGTGAAACAGCAATTCCAGGAATTTCCCGATTTTCGGTGTTAGCCAATTGCACTTTATATACCTACTTTTGCCATCATTCTTTGTGATCAACTTCATTTCTTAGATTATAGAAACAATAAAACCTCACGGTGCCCGCTGTGTGTGAACACCAAACCAAATATTGACTCAAATACGCAACGCATTTTAATTAAACACAGTACTTATTGAAAAGCCTATTATCAGGAGCGGAGGCTTATAATTCATTGAAATTTTTCATTTTATTAGCCAAGCGTGCGTTTTTCAGAAAACGCAATTTATTTTTTTTATGTTTAGCAATTTTTTTTTTCTTTACAACCCCATTGTGTGGAGTATCGTTGGATAGGTCTATAATAAAAGTATAAGTTTGACAAAAAACTTTCTAAATCAAGGGAACCTATGTTTTTATTGGATGCAAGGGTCTCCCCCCTCGCCAGCTAAACCGTGGTATTTGTACGTATGAAAATAATAGTAGTACGTTTGAATTAATATTTGGTTTGGTGGCTACACTCTCTTGTTCAGCGCGCTCCATGCGTATGTTCTACAATTCGAGTTTAATTTAAATAAAAAAAAGAAAATAAAATACCTGGTTATGATGCATATTATGATGAGACTGCGGCCGTACGAAGCTACGTTCCCTCATGATGACTCCCGGACTCGCAAAGTCCTGCATCCTGTAACTTCTCTGCAGCTCATTCCCTACTCCAATTTGGGTCTGCATTTTGATAATTTTGATATTTCCTTCGCTTTATCTGTGAAAACCGCGCGAATGAGCGCGATTTCTGGACGGTATAATCTGTTACGCGAAATTCTTTGGTTATACGCGCTGATCTTGTTTTTTTTAAATTAGTACTACACGCGAAAGTTATTTTTTAAGCTATATTACACGACGCACTGTCAATAATAAATACACTAGATGAATGACTAGTATTAAAGTTACTTTTACAAATTCAATCTTATTTTGGTTATATTATTTATTTTTTTGACAATATTTACAATATACCTTTATTATACGTATAAAACAATACAAAATTCTAACTAAAGTTGGCGATATTTATAGAAAAAAAATGCGAAACAACGAAGCTTTAAAAGTTTATGATCACAATTAATGTATTGTGACGTCACAAAGAGATCCGTTTCTCCTATATGCATATACAACTTATATTATTGAATTCCCTGTCGTGGCCACGTATAGGGATCTTTTCGAGGTTTGTTTTCGTTTGATACGACTAATAAGAGCGGTGCAGGATTATTGAGTGCCTGACAATCACAGAGCGATTTAGATTTTCGAACGGCTGAGAACTGGGTTCTTCAGCGCGGTGCTCGAATCGTTTCGTCGATGGGGTCCTTTGAACCCTACAATCTGAAACAAAAAAAACGTACATAAACGTTTCTTCACGCGTATAATACTCGAAGGGACAGAGGTAAATGCATGCATTCAAGCATCAAAATGCACATGGCCCAGCGGCTGGTGTAGATCGTAAGCGATCTACTCGGTTAAGCACTACGGGCGCGGTCGGGTAGTGTGATAGGTGACCGCTAGTGGCAAATTAAATGCGCGTTTCCGTGCTTCAGAGGGCACGTTAAGCCGTCGTTCCCGGTTGCTATCGATGGATAGCAACCGCGTTGGCCACTAACCCACCCATCTCCACCAATCCGCTTTGGAGCAGCGTGGTGGATTAAGCTCCAGGCCTCCCCCCAAAAAGGGGAGAGACTCGTGCCCAGCAGTGGGACGTATAATGGGTTGCCATTATTATTTATTATAAGCATCAAAACACCCACGAGCCTGTTGACATCATCGGACACATTACCAAACATGGAGGTACAGGGAAACTTCTTAAAAAATGGAAAAATCTCAATAGAACCATTCTCAACCAACACTTTTTTAACTGGGAGTAGAGCTCCAGTGACGGAGCTCGCGGACGTAAGCACCACCACATTACCTAATGGTAGTGTTCAGCACTATCGCGTTCCGGTCAGGTGGTAATATAAATAATGTAGGGCCCTGTAATTTCCGACACAGAGGCATAACACCTTAGGCGTCAGGAGTGGTAACGCATCTGCATCACGCGCACCTTGGTCTTTGAGTGGATGTCTATAGGCTGCAGTCGTCACTTAACATCAATGTGAACTGCATGCTTGTTTAACATTAAAAAAAATACAAAGAACCTACCTAATCTATCTGCCGCTTATTGTAGTGTTCATCAATATCGTATTCCCGTGGATGCTCCCTAATATATGACGGCCACATATTGTCACATACGATGCGGCGATATTATTTCTCGTCCGTCACGTTTATGTACAGCAAAAAGGACGAGGACGCAATTCTAGTCTTCGAACGCAAGATTCTGGGGCTCATTTTCGGTGCATTATTGGAAAATGAGGAATGGTGAACTCGATACAACCAAGAGCTCTACCACATGTATGATGAACCTAATGTCATTAACATTATTAAAATTGGACACCTACGATGGGCAGGACATGTGGAGAGGATGGATGAATCCAGAACACCCAAACGTCTACTGACTGGTTAACCGGTCGGGCGAAGAAACCGAGGCAAACCTAAACTTAGATGGCTAGACGGAGTAGAGCAGGACCTGAGAACGCTGGGCGTATGGAATTGGAGAGAAAGAGCCAAAAACAGACCGGACTGGAAGAAAATTCTTAACCAGGCCAAGGCCCACCCTGGGCGGTAGCGCCTTAGATCATCATCATCACGTTTAAGTAGGTGAATCATAGAGCAACTCGGCCCACCGGTCGCGGCGGACCGGAGGGGAGTAGCCATAGCGTGTATTACCGATGCAAAACATACTATAATTTTTGCGGGGGGAAATGCGTGCGACACACACGCACACTACAAAAATCGACACTACATTAATACGAAACTCACACCTGGACTTTAACAAAATACAGAAAAAATTATACGCACACATTTAAAGATCTAGGCGACAGGTATAGGCCCATTTGGGCTTGTTATTTGACAGAGGGGAAAGCCTGCATATGCGGCTACTCCCCTCCGGTGTTGCTCTATGAGGTTAATCAACTTCTAAACATCACCGATGGGCGGTAAAGAAATAGGTTAGATAATATGATGGTGCATAAGCTCTTAAACTAAATTATTGGTGGAGTTATTACATAAATTATTATACCGTTAATTAAAAACAAATGTAATTACTTATAACAAATGTAACGCGCACGCTGCATAGAATATTATGTAACAATTATTTAAGGAAACAGAAACTAAACATAGACTAGTGATTATTTTGGCGCGAAAATTGGCATTACGCCATTTTGTTTTTTATATGTGCACCTATAGCAATTTACCTACCTACTATATACAGCAACCATATTATTATAATAACAATAGAGAACATAATATTTTGATCTGTTTCCGCATTTAATCATTTCTAGTAAGCCAATTATAAATTGAGAGTGATACGGGACTTCGAAAAGTGCAACACCGAATACCACGTCAAATAGATATTTATTTCGCGGCAGATAAATTAGGTGATGCGGTGGTGCCTACGCCCTCGAGCTTCTACACTGGAACTCTACCACTAGTAAACCTCCAAGTACACATCCTAGCTGATGTCATTCTGCCATACATTAAATGTTCGTTACAAAGGGACAGCATTTATTACGTTTACTACGAACATAATTAATTTCTACCCAAATGTACTTCCAGGGAACTCGCTTTATGGTGGTAATAGAAGATGCATTGGATCAATTTTGGACATAGAGCAACACGGGCCGCGGACTGGAGGGGAGTAGCCATAGCGTTTATTACCGATGCAAAACAGTCTGTAATTTTTTGCGGGGGGAAATGCGTGCGACACACACGCACACTACAAAAATTGTCTATTACTACGAAAGTCACACCTGGACTTTAACAAAATACCGAAACAATTTCACGCACACATTTAAACATCTAGGCGACAGGTATAGGCCCATTTGGGCTTGTACTTTGACAGAGGGGAAAGTCTGCATATGGCTACTCCCCTCCGGTGTTGCTCTATGATTTTGGACAAGCGGTGAGTGCACCCACTGTACATAGGTATATTTGTTGCTGAGTCATCACGCCGGTAGCTTGTGAAAGTTATTTCCGCCATGTCATCTTACTCCAACACGACTTAAACCTCAACTTGCGGCAGGAATTATATCTACGTTAGATCAACTTTAAGTGATTAGAAATCAACGGAAAAACATCTTTTTTGTGCGATGTTTGAAGCGACAAATCAAGCTTCAATTTAAATGGGTGGTAAATACTGTGAGTCTGCAACCTGTGCATGTCATATGCCTATTCATCTATAGAAAAACAAAGATAGCAAGTATGTAGTAGAAGCGCGCATGGCCCAGCGGCTGGTGTAGATCGTAAGCGATCTACTCGGTTAAGCACTACGGGCGCGGTCGGGTAGTGTGATGGGTGGCCGCTAGTGGCAATTTAAATGCGCGTTTCCGTGCTTCGGAGGTCACGTGAAGCCTTCGATCCCGGTTGCTATCGATAGATAGCAGTCGTTAAACCTTGTCGGAGGCCTTATGGGCGGTTTGATAAACATCCGACAGCGGGTTGGTAACCAACCCACCTACACCAATCCGCATTGGAGCAGCGTGGTGGAGAAAGCTCCAGGCCTCCCCCCAAAAAGGGGAGAGACTCGTGCCCAGCTGTGGGACGTATAATGGGTTGCCATTATTATTATTAAGTATGTACACAAAAAAACATTTCATGCAATAGGGCTCAAAAAAAAACCTTACAATACTTTCACTTTTAAAAAGTTATCAAACATTAAGAAGAAATCATTCTTTATGTTTTTTTTATGTACCGATGGTGGCAAACAAGCATGCAGTTCACATTGATGTTAAGTGATGACTGCAGCCTATGGACATCTACACAAAAACCAGAGGTCAAAATGCAGATGCGTTTCCACCCCTGAGACCTAAGATGTCATGTCTCCGTTGCAGATCATTGCGGAGCCATACACTACCATCTAACCGGAACACGATAGTGCTGAACACTACCATTTAGCGGCAGATGGATTAAATAATGCAGTGGTGCCTACGCCCACGAGCTCTTACACTTCGAGCTCTACCACCAGTAAAAAAAAATAATTTTGTTTTATCTCAAAAAATTATGCAGCGTCTTCGACGAACACCTACAATATTTATCGTTATATTCTAACTAATTTACATAATACCCAAACCTACACAAACACACATACACAAACCTTCCCCAAGAATCACTCTATTGGTGAAAATCACATGAAAATCCGTACAGTTGTCTTTGCGGTTATCGTGAACAGACAGACAGACATGGACTTTATAATAAGTAGGTATAGATACTATAGATAGATACCAATATATAGAAGACCAATATATCTCCTGAGGCATGGTTACGTAATCATAAGCATATTAACAATATTAAAGACTTCAACGCAATTGCGTCGCTATTTTAATGTATGGCCCCGTAATAACTTTCACAGAGACATAAAAACTTGGATCTCAGGGTGCCACCCCTGCTGTACGCATCTCAAACTCAAACTCAAAAAAATATTTAATCACTTGGAAATATCAGAATTTGCTTGTGATAGATCAAATTACAAAATATAAAATTAAAGCGAATAACAACTGATACGTTGATTAATATGTCCAAGTAAACAAAAATAAAATAAATAATGGTCCAAAAATACTTAATAATAAAAATAGGTATCAACAGAATGTTCCATACTCTCTTTTACAAACGGCAAGATAATCAAGTGGTTCACTCACTTAGGGTCCTGTTGAAAACCAGCGTCAGGTACCTTTTATATGAAGGTACCTGACATTTGCTGAACAGGACACCTTTTTGGCAGCCGTGAGACACATATTACGTGTATAGGTATGTATTAATTTTTAGAAAATGTGTTGTCTTTTCTCTGTTACCTGTTACGTTATCTTATCTTATCTTATCAAGATGTATCTGCATTTTGATCTCTGGTTTTTGTGTAGATGTCTGTTGGCTGCAGTCATCACTTAATCACTTAAAATCAATGTGAGCTGCATGCTTGTTTGCCACCTTCATAACATAAAAAAACAATTGTTCTCAGTTACATTATTGGAGTTTTTATATCGATCCCCAACTTATATCGGCGGTCAAACCATTCTAATGAGGCGGTAACGCAAGCGACGCAAATGCAATAACGCAAAATGGGAAGCAGCGTCCTGCGATAAAACTACCGCCACTACGATCGCCAATCCGCATGCCAAGCGTGGTTATTATGGCATATCCCCATTATGGTGCAGGCTCCACTGACATGATGATGATGAAGATAATCAAGATGTATCTGCATTTTGATCTCTGGTTTTTGTGTAGATGTCTGTCATCACTTAATCACTTAACATCAATGTGAGCTGCATGCTTGTTTGCCACCTTCATAACATAAAAAAACAATTGTTCTCAGTTACATTATTGGAGTTTTTATATCGATCCCCAACTTATATCGGCGGTCAAACCATTCTAATGAGGCGGTAACGCAAGCGACGCAAATGCAATAACGCAAAATGGGAAGCAGCGTCCTGCGATAAAACTACCGCCACTACGATCGCCAATCCGCATGCCAAGCGTGGTTATTATGGCATATCCCCATTATGGTGCAGGCTCCACTGACATGATGATGATGATATTGAATGAGAAACAGAAGTGAACTGACCGCTCTCTCGTTGTGCGCCGCACGTCTGTCGTATATCTCTGCACTCGAGACTCGTTCACTTTACTCGTATATATTTCACTGTAACAAACAACAATCATAAGAATTTGGATGTTATTTCTAGTACACTACCTCGGTAGCTGGCCACTACTACTACGCTGAGGTCCTGGGTTCAATTCTAGGTAGGGGTTTATCAGAGGTAATGGTGTAAAGTCCTTTATCTCTGGTTCTATTGGTAATTTTCCATTTTCTGGTAATTTCTCAGTACCTCGAAGTTTGGTAATGAGCCCGGAGATGTCAACAGGCTCGCCACCTGTTACATGGGCCAAAAACGTAACCGGCGAATCGTGGGTGTTTGCATGTATGCTGGAATGCATGCATTTACCTCTGCCTACGCCTTCGGGGATTACAGGCGTGAAGTTACGTAAAACATGGAGGTGTTAGGCACCAATGCATCACAGAGTTTTCACACATCCGCATACGGTCCCATACAGACTCCCTTTTAGCGGAGTGTTTTCTTCTTTAGTGGACTTATGAAGGCGCAAGGGCGTCGCCAGATAACAATTTACTTTACTGGTGGTAGAGCTCCAGTGACGGGGCTCGCGGGCGTAGGCACCACCGCATTACCTGATTTACTTGCCGCTAAATGGTAGTGTTCAGCACTATCGTGTTCCGGTCAGGTGATAATGTACGGACCTGTAATTTCCGGCACAGAGGCATAACACCTTAGGCCTCAGGAGTGGTAACGCATTTGCATTTTGACCTTGGTCTTTGTGTAAGTGTCTATAGGCTGCAGTCATCACTTAACATCAATGTGAACTGCATGCTTGTTTGCCACTTCCATTACATATAAAAAAAAAAGCTCTAGGTTGGCTCCAGAGATAGCAGATTGGATTGTCATACATCTGCCTTAAAAAAGCCCTGCCCTGCCCTGCTGTAAATTGCGTTATTGTTTATCTCTAAGGAGGGGCAGCTGTCTTCCCCTGCCATCACCTGGCGACGCCATAGAGTAACACGGGCCACTGGCCGCGGCGGACCGGAGGGGAATAGCCGTTGTTGCCTAGATGTTTAAATGTGTGCGTGAAATTGTTTATGTATTTTGTTAAAGTCAAGGTGTGAGTTTCGTAGTAATAGACGAATTTTGTAGCGTATGTGTGTGTGTGTCAAAGCATTTCCCCACGCAAAAAATGACTTATTTGTATCGGTAACAGACGCTATGGCTACTCTTCTCGTTGTTTGTGGCCCGTGTTGCTCTATAGGCGACGCCCATGCACGTCTCGTCTCGAGACGCCACTAACCTACTCCACCGGGAGTGGAGTGTTTTGGTTCACACAAGTATGTTGTTGCGGTATCGCCGCGATAATTTTGTGGCTCTAGCCAAAATCGTTACCCGCAAAACCTGTTTAAAAGAAGGGTATGCCATTGCATTTGTTTTATGTTACGAAGGTGGCGAACAAGCATGCAGTTCACATTGATGGCTAGTGAATATTCCATCTCGTGGACATCTGCCCACCAACATTTCCTACACCGCACTTCACGCCGAAAAGAGAAGTTCCGTCCTCACTGACTGGACACCTGACAGTGCTCAACGGTGTGGTTTTCAAGGTCGTTTCAACCCAGAACGTGTAAATTGTGAAACTAACTGCCCTCTGAGGTATTCCCTTAGTGCTACAATATGGGGTTCTCCAAAAATGGCGTCAAAAGAGTACTTCAAGGCTGGCAGCGCGTTGGCAACTCTCCTGGTGTTGCAATTAATGTTCATAGGCGACGATGACCACTTTCACATCAGGTGCCCGTCTTCTTGTCTGTCATCCTAATGACCACCATAAAGTCGATGCGATAAATTGTGATTTTATTGGAGGTACCTAAAGAAGGGATACGCGACTTCGCTTTCAAGCCAACATTGAAATTCGTTTACTTATTCGCATGTGTGTTGGTCGAATCGTGAGCTAAGCGACTGGCGCAGAGTTTACGAAGGCAACAGGCTACTTCATTCAGTAGCATTTAACTATTGTGTTTTTACCTACCTACGTTTGCATCTGATCAGAATAGGATAGAATTAGGTACTCTTGTGATGGTTACGCCCTTGAGCTCCAGCTGTTTTTATTTATATTTTAAACGAGTATATACCTAGTCACACGGTGACTTTTTTCATAAGTGTGTGGATCAGTTGATGAACGCATCAAGTAGTGAGTAATTCAACCGTGACACAGCCAGTTTATGAATAATGTGTAGTTTCGCCTAAAATACCTAGTATTAGTATTCATATAAATTCTTTAAGAAATATATATTTTTTTATGTAGTGGAAGTGGCAAACAAGCATGCAGTTCACATTGATGTTAAGTGATGACTGCAGCCTATAGACATCCACACAAAGATCAGAGTTGTTATGTTTCTGTGATACTTATTACAGGACTCTACAATACCATCTAACCAGAACACGATAGTGCTGAACACTACCATTTGACGGCAGATAGCTTAGGTAATGCGGTGGTGTCTACGCTCTCTAGCTCCTGCACTGGAACCCACCCATCAGTATCTGTAGTACCTAATGGAAAAATCTGAAAATCACTTACTTCCATCGAAGGGGTTGATAAACGGAAATTTTAACCGTAGCAGTAATAAAATAACCACAGAGCTACCGTTTTAGTTTTCGAAATTTAACTAGACAGTCTAAATGTAAAATAGATAACTATTTAAACGATTTAGTTACAGGTCTGTTTAAAGTTTTTCTAATTATCAAATACGAGTAAAACTGGCATGCAATTAACATACGTTTAGTGAGCGTTTTGCATACATTTTGTTATAACCTACGATTTATGTGTATACATAAATTAATAGGTATGAAAATAATTTGGCGAATTCAATTTAATAAGATATTTCACTGCAATTTGGTTATGTGACAATAATACCTAAGCTCCTGAATTTTTATGTCTGTAGGTTGATAGACAAGCAGACGGGCCACCTGATGGAAAGTGGTCACCGTCGCCTATGAACATTTGCAACAGGGGAGTTACCAACGCACTGCCAGCCCTGAAGGACTCTTTTGACGCCATTTTTGAAGAACCCCATATTGTAGCTCCTAGGGAACACCGGGCAGTTGGTTCCACAATTTCCTTGATGCTTAAATAATATAAGTATCTTCAAATTTATGTAATATGTACAACGTTATAATTTTATAGCTCTACCACCAGATTGCGTCTCTTTAACATCGTCTCTTTAGCTTCATTCATATCACCAAAACTACAAAACACATCTTCATAAAATGTCTAAATGAGATATTACCAAATATGCCACGCGTGGGTAGCCAATCATTGATCTTTGATTCCTAAATTGGTGAAGACATACTGTCTCATGCGTTCGGTTTCGACATTGTTTTAGAAATGATTGGGTTCTTGGTGGTAGAGCTGCAATGAAGAAGATGGAAAGCCCGAACCGTGGTATCTGGTTCCACGGGAACGATCTCATTTTTAACCCGGGTGGTAAAAACATGTTTTTTTTTTTTTTTTTTTATTTAAAGGAAGTGGCAAACAAGCATGCAGTTCACATTGATGTTAAGTGATGACTGCAGCCTATAGACACCCACACAAAGACCACGATCAAAATGCAGATGCGTTACCACTCCTGAGGCCTAAGGTGTTATGCCTCTGTGCCGGAAATTACAGGGCCGTACATTACCACCTGACCGGAACACGATAGTGCTAAACACTACCATTTAGCGGCAAGTATATTAGGTAATGCGGTGGTGCCTACGCCCGCGAGCTGCGTCACTGGAGCTCTACCACCAGTCAAATATGATGATGATATTTTATCAGTGTCGGGTATGTAGGCACCACTGCATAACCTAATCTGTTTACCTATACATCTATGAATGATCTACTCGGTTAAGCGATACGGGCGCGGTCGGGCGTGTGATGGGTGACCGCTAGTGGCAAATTATAATGCACGTTTCCGTGCTACGGAGGGCACGTTAAGCCGTCGGTCCCGGTTGCTATCGATAATTAACAGTCGTTAAACCTTGTCGGAGGCCTTATGGGCATTTTAAAAAAATACATCTGACAGCGGGTTGGTCACTAACCCGCATTGGAGCAGCGTGGAGGAGTACGCTCCAGGCTCCCAAGAAGGGGAGAGACTCGTGCCCAGCAGTGGGACGTATAATGGGTTGCCATCATTATATTATTATATACCTATAATCTCTATCTATAGTCGATGTGCAGAATTTCTTGGTGGGGACTGACGTAATTTATGGTACAGAGGCAAAAACAATTGGCCTCAATACGCACTTACCATCAATTTGAAATATGGTTTTATAATAATTCCTATTGAAACATAAAAAAAGAATCACAGATAAGATCAAGATGGATACTGTTACGTTTATCAGTCGCTCTAGCATATAGTCTGGCACAGATTCAACATGTATCTATATCTATATAATCGTGTACTATTCACACTAAATATCAATAATAGGAATGTATCTTATTATTAAAAACACCTTCCGGCATATTCTATGAGTAGTTAAAGGTAGGTGTAGTAAGTATGTGTAGATGCCAGATACAATTCATGTACCTACCTATGCATGGAATGGGCATGCGACAGATTTATTGACATTTCTGGTGCAAATGTTCAAAACTTCTTGGATTGCTAAAAATATTGCGAGTAACATCAAAATAGTGTTGGTAACATAATTTTTTGAGTAAAATGGATTCGTATGTGAAATATTAAGCATAAACGTGCCATGTTTGCTAAACTCGAATCATATTATTCTCTATTCTATGCTAAAGTATCCCTCTTCCTCCTCTGCCAGCTAAACGGTAGTGTTTGAGCATATGAAAAAAATCACGGTGGTAAGGTTTTTTTTACTGGTGGTAGAGCTCCAGTGACGGAGCTCGCGGGTGTAGGCACCACCGCATTACCTAATATACTTTCCGCTAAATGGTAGTGTTCAGCACTATCGTGTTCCGGTCAGGTGGTAATGTACGGCCCTGTAGTATCCGGCACAGGGGCATAACACCTTAGGCCTCAGGAGTGATAATGCATCTGCATTTTGACCTTGGTCTTTGTGTGGGTGTCTATAGGCTGCAGTCATCACTTAAAATCAATGTAAACTGCATGCTTGTTTGCCACATCAATTACATAAATATATATATATATATGAAACCATTAATTATTAATTCATAGTAGACAAAATACCACACTGCAGTGGACCGAGGCAATGCACATTAAACTTACTCAGTAGGCGGTGCCGCATGACATCACCATGTTTGCTCTGTGATGATGCTCGCCACTTACATAATAAACGAATTATTTACACACGTTCGACACAAAAAATTCAACTCTATCGTCATACAATCTAAATACACAATCCTTCAGCGATGCGCCGCCAGAGGACATTACAGAAACAATATGCACACAGGTTCTAGGTCACTGAGCACGGGGTCTTTGTTTTATCTGTGACTCGATTATAAATTAATCGAGTTTGAAATCGATCGCATCGATTACGAGATGTCTTTATTTGGTACAGAGCAAAGCTTTGTGAATCCTCATAAAATATGCTATATTTCAAACGTTGACATACCTACCGATAATTTCTACGAAGACTTGAATTATTGAGATAAAAGTAGTACCCACTAAGTACTATGTCTTTGTGAATATAATACTACCTAGAATAACATTCACTTTAAATACATATTAATGTAAATGTAAATATAATTACCTATGGCGCAGTGCTTCTTTTAATATATGTAAGATGTTCATGAATCATACCGACGTTTAAGCGGCTAAAGAATGTACGGAATATGATAAATAATGCCTACTCAAGTACATTTTACGGAAATCAATCTTGAACATCTCTCTTGATTATTATTATCTAACTTACGGCCAAATACTCAAACGTCACTTAAATCTAAGTGGGACTTAAAAGTCTTCTGTCTTTATAAAACACGTTCAAACGATAGAGATAGCGCACATTTGAGGGTTGCTTAAAATTGAGTGACGTTTCAGTATTCGGCCATTAGAGTCGTAAACTTTGTACTAGGCCAAGGCTGTAATACATCAGCTATTGATGATGATGATAGAGTCACATACAGCTGTGTTCCAGCTCTACAATTCGTGACATGAGGCAGAAATAGACTTCTGGCAACAATCTTGTACAATATAAGTAGCAAGCTTCCGAAATTATTTTCGACTTATGGAACCTTTGTTTTCGCAACACTGCTTCCATACAGGCACGCGCCGTTTTGGTTCCATGCAGAATCCCATTTAGTGGTGTGCTTTTTTTCATCGACCACACAACGCAGCTTTATGCATAAGCACATCGCGGACACTCCGCCTAAATTCCATACTAACGCTTAATTTGGTCTCTATTACACATACATCAGAATCAGAATCAGAAACTCATTTATTCATTTAGGGTGACAGGCACCTCTTATGACACGTCAAAAACAATCAGTGACGTGTATTTACACGTGCACCTGTGTGCGTAGCACGTAGAAAATACCAACCGTTGCCCATGAGAGGGGAGGAGGTTGGGTGATGCGGGGAAATCGGGCGGGACGTCGAAGTGTCGATTCTATACGTAGTATTAATACATATTCTCTGGCATAAGTTTACCTTTTTCTACTGTTGCGGTTTCGTCGCGTCAATTGAGTGGGTCTGCCAAAAAAAATGTATTGTTTTTCTGGTAGATCTGCGGAACTGAATGCCCGAAGCGCGATAGAAGAGTAACATGCGGTGTTTTGTCAGTGTGATTTATTTGGGTGGAGTCATGTAAAAAAAATCGTAAATGTTTATTTGTTTAGGAAGACAGTTTGAGCCATAAATGTTTCTTGTTATTTGCAAGCTAAGTCAAAAAACATAGTGCGGCTTGGTGCGGCTTGGACATTCTGAGTGGATTGACGCTCGGACCGGTACCTGAATTTTCTAATAAATTTGCACTCCGCCCTGAACGTATTTTCTAGGTAGAGTCCAGAGGGTATGGGAATGGGTATAAGTAGTCTCCTTATTCCGCTTAGGCCTCATGAAGAGGCCTTTAGATATGCGCCCATGTCAGCCGCTACTGTAACTATCCGCTGGCAAGGCTCTCCTCGGATCATTCTTGATCGTATTTACTATATTGAAATATATAACTCTTTTTTAACTATTTCACCTCACGTGTAAGTACTAAACTAAAACGATTATTGAAATCACGCAAAATGTCTTTTTTTATGTCATGGAAGTGGCAAACAAGCATGCAGTTCACATTGATGTTAAGTGATTACTGCAGCCTATAGACACCCACACAAAGACCAAGGTCAAAATGCAGATGCGTTACCACTCCTGAGGCCTAAGTTGTTATGCCTCTGTGCTGGAAATTACCGCATTATTAAGTGGCCGTACATTACCTACCTGACCGAAACACGATAGTGCTGAACACTACTATTAAGCGGCAAGTATATTAGGTAATGCGGTGGTGCCTACGCCTGCGAGCTCCGTCACTGGAGCTCTACCACCAGTAAAAAATCTCCGTCGGTTTTGCCCGGGACCATGGAAGCTGAACTGTGACCGAAAGGTCGATAAAAGTTTTGTTATCCTAGAAAACCTGAAAACGTATGAATTATTAATCGCAAAAATATTAGAGCATTCTAAAAATATATTTTGTAAAAGGGAAAGGTGGTTTCATGCCTCGGTTACCCTTAGATTTGTCTATGCGCAATAGAAAACAATTTGGTACTTAATGCAGAGTTTACGACTTCCTGTTATTGAAAATTGAAACTAAAATCACGTACAGCTGGTCATAATCTGTCCCGTAGTTATATCCTGGTGTCAATTTGGCTTTTCACCAAAATGTATTAATTAATTTTATACATAATTCGAAATACTGATAGGAGAGTCTCAATGTGGAATCTCAAGGACTAAGCTTCAGTGGAGGACTAAGGGGGTAGGGGCGGTCCGCCATGGGCCTTCCGGTTCTGGGGACCTCCACAGGTCGATTGAGCCAGAAAGACTCTGGTTTTGATTCATGAAAGTTTTACACCTAAGAGATGTTGTTGGTAGAGCTCCAGTGACGGAGCTCGCGGGCGTTGGCACCACCGCATTACCTAATATACTTGCCGCTAAATAGTAGTGTTCAGCACTATCGTGTTCCGGTAAGGTGGTAATGTACGGCCCTGTAATTTCCGGCACCGAGGCATGACACCTTAGGCTTCAGGAGTGGTAACGCATCTGCATTTTGACCTTGGACTTTTTGTGGGTGCCTATAGGCTGCAGTCATCATTTAACATCAATTTGAACTTCATGCTTGTTTTCCACTTCCATTACATAAAAAAAAATGTTGGAGTCCATGGAGGGAAAATTTCGAAATAGGTATTATTTTCATTTAAAAACAGTGTACTTACCGAGTAAAGATTTAACCGCGTTTGCAAAAACTTGAAACGTAGCCTAAGTTACCTGTTATTTTTTGCCTACAAACAAGTCAGTGAGTCATTCTATGGCGTGCGACGATTATATAGCCTCTCAAAGGATTGTTAATTAAATACTATTGTTTCGTGTAATATAACATCTGTAGCTATTTCATTGACTACATGGGTAGTGAACGGTAGCAGGTCACCACCGCTACACTGCTATCCTAAGTTCGATCTTCGTGTCGGGTGGGTAAAAGCTGTAGGGATATTGCTATTTTTCGAAGTTTTCTAATGCTACCCTGGAAGTTTTAGCGGCGATATCAATTCTCGATGTCTATTACTAAGGAAACACACGCATCCGGCGAATCGTGAGTGGAGGCATGCATGCATGCTTGAATGCATGCTACATTTACCTGTACCTCCCTTCGAGGAGATACATGCGTTTTAGTTTTACGTACAAAATTTAATTCGGACCTTTAGAGGAATATCTTGTTAGTTTTATCGGGAGTTTTTATCTCGAATTTTAAACTACCCTACGTTCTACCGTGAAGGTTAAATGTGGGTTATGTTATGGTTTTAAAGTCCTTTATCTTTGGAACGAATAAAACTGCTGGATAAAATATTATAAATTTTAGATAAATATTCCCTAGGTACCAAATATGTAACAATTCTTTTACTTGTTTTTAATTATTTTTTAATTATTATTGTTGTGTGTGCCAAAAAAAATTTTTTTTTTATCTTTCTTTCTTTATGTTTTGGGAACGTTGAAGATTCTTGTCATATATGAGATGGAATTTTCTTGACCGATATGGGTCCGGATGTGACAAAATAATTTTGAACTCCTAGTTACTGTCCCCCCACGAGGTGGACCGACGACCTAGTGAAGGTCACGGGAAATCGCTGGATGAGGGCGGCCTAGGACCGTTCGTTGTGGCATTCTTTGGGGGAGGTCTTTGTTCAGCAGTGGACGTCTTTTGGCTGAAATGATGATGATGATGATGAGTTACTGCTTTATGCGTGAAACTTTCACTGCATACTTGACTTACTTAAGGTCCTTAGTCCCCCGGATAGGCAGAGGGTGACCACAGAGGTCCATCTCGATCAGACTTAAGCACCGAGTTTGATTTCGCTTCAACACTACCCCATCTTCTAAACTTCGTCAAGGACCGAACGTTGCCAAGTCTACTTGGATCAAGCACGCTTCGGATTTCCTTGGGGATTCCAGTCCAAAATCTTTAGATATATGATCAGGACCAGGACAGGATTCGGATTGTGTAGTCAATCCAGTGCTTCCCTATTGCTCGATTTAAGTATCGTGACAACGTTCATGTTCGCAGAGGTTCGCAGTCCAATTTTTATTAACTGTAGGCATAATAATAACATATTTCCCATGAATACTACATGCATCACAATTTGTCACAGTGTTTTACCCGGGGATCGCATGGAACTCCGCGAAAATCGCCACCGAAGTTATCAGAGATTGAAGAAGAGCTAAGCTTAGCTCTACAATCTCTACATCCTTAGTACACTTTTTCATTCTCCGATATGCAAGTTGCCCTTGCCAAAATTGTATCAATTTCCTTTCAATAGATATCTAGTCGTTGCCGTGAAAATATTTTTGAAGTCACCTAAATAATAGCGCTCACTTTCGCAATTAAGTACGCCTAATATTATATAGGTATAAATTCCGTATATAAACACTCAATTAAAAACTGTTATCATTTAATTATAACGGCTCTACATTCGACATGTGAACTGCATTGATTGAAATGGAACCGTCATGGCCGCATGCCTATTTCGCGCCTTTTTTGTGTCCCACACAATACGCCCGCGCGACACTGCCATTTTGTTTTTATGTACGCACCTTAATACACGTACTATAATGTCATAGAACGGTTCCATTCTTCTTCAGTTTTTTATAACAATAAACACCTAAACACAAATAAACACCTAGAGTCAATCGACATCTCGTTAGATATATTAATTTTATAATACGAGTATACCTGTTTAACTACTTGCAAGAACAACAACACACATATTTTATGTAATAAAGTGCAGACTCTTCAATCATTGAACAACAAACATTACAAGAAATAGTTTGGAAAACATGAGTACCTAAATTGATTATAGGCTAATATTTTACATTCTAGTTTTACAAATTTTACCAATGATAACAGAACAATCGCAGATTTTAATGATAGAGTCATTTTTCAGGTAGACACTTCTATCCCGCCCCCGCGCGGTCAAAAACCACTAAAAGTCAAAATATTATTAAACATATGGTAACTGTTTAATATTTATTTTGAACTAAATAAACAAAATTAAGTACATACGAAAATAATTATTTTCGGTAGAGTTCTCAGAACCACAATACCTATAGGGGCGACTCTACATGGTTAATATGCATACCTACATAAAAGTTTAACTCATATTAAACTCAAATAAATTATACATACATAACATCAGAAACCCAAAGGTATAATATAATGATTATAGTATAATAATTATTTTACTGGTGGTAGAGCTCCAGTGACGGAGCTCGCGGGCGTAGGCACCACCGCATTACCTAATATACTTGCCGCTAAATGGTAGTGTTCAGCACTATCGTGTTCCGGTCAGGTGGTAATGTACGGCTCTGTAATTTCCGGCACAGAGGCATAACACCTAATGCCTCAGGAGTGGCAGCGCATGTGCATTTTGACCTCTGGTCATTGTGTGGGTGTCTATAGGCTGCAGTCATCACTTAACATCAATGTGAACTGCACGCTTGTATGCCACTTTTATAACATAAAAAAAAAAAAAAAAAACGTCACAATAAAGACACGAGTTCAATTACGTAAAATTTTCACGTGATGATATGCGAGAGAATGAACTAATTATAGCGATATTAATTGCTTTGAATGTATTTTCAATTTCAAAACTGCAAAATATAAAAGCAATATCAGCAGGAATAAATTAAAAATGGAAATGTAATTCAGTCTGATATTACACTCGATTACAGTAATTCGGTCCGATGCCGGTCTCAGTTTCGTGGGTTAGCGACCTCGTTCAATGGCCTGTATCTATTCAATAGATATCTTTTGTTGCCTAACCTAAAACTAACATTACATTGCCGGTGGAAATGTTAGCTAAGTATTAGCTCGGTTATTTAGTCTACACCTACGTACCTGCATTATTGCACATCAATTCAAGGAGTATAACGAATGTAAAGGTCACAAGGCGTTGTGTGAACGTGAAACATCGAAACAAGTTTGCATTTTTCAGAAAAACATAATTCGTCGCGCCTTTTTCAATGCTACACGTTCTAAGGCAGAAACATTAGTCATAATATTATTATAAAT
This sequence comes from Macrosoma leucophasiata, assembly GCA_036365455.1. Lineage (NCBI taxonomy): Eukaryota > Metazoa > Arthropoda > Insecta > Lepidoptera > Hedylidae > Macrosoma > Macrosoma leucophasiata. The sequence continues at coordinate 18,817,556 of JAWQUS010000017.1, read as the reverse complement.
GTACGTTTTACATAAATTCTGTAACGTGATAGTTGAAAATATTAATTGAGAAATAATTATGGTTAAATCAATTAGCATCGTTGATGGAAATATAGGTAATTTAGATACCTACTCATTGGATTATATAATTGCTATGCATTGATATTGATAATTTTAGTTTTCGATTAGGCTCAAACCTTAAGTATTTTAAAAAAAGATTGAGTGAAGATCACAAAACATACTACTCTCTTACGAGAGATGAAGATACATTTAGTGATTGAATTAACACATCTGAAACATTTTGCATGACGGCAATACCTATTGAAAGCTTTTGATAAATAGGAGAGTCGTACATAATTAATTGATACAGAGTTACCTAAGGAAAATAGAGACTGGGTGCAGGTTTTGTCATAGTAAACAACAAAAAAATAGTCTAATGACAAAATCTTCAAGTTTATCTTGTCCAATCTCAATGACATCATCGAGGCTCATTTAAGTCAACAACTAACGCCGAGTTAAACAACTTATCTGTGTTTCTCTATTTTAAAGAAATAACGAGAATCTATGAACCAATTTAGATTTATGATCTACATTTTTTATCTGTGGTCCTTATTTTCATGTACATGCGGGTAGATGAAAAATATTTAGATTAAACCGTCACAGACACTCATGGCATCCTATATCAGGAAGTAGGTCTTCCATACAAAGTCAACGATAGCTACACTTAAATCGCCTTAGAACAGTGTTGGTATTTAGGCCAGCGAGCCATTGTCCATCGGACGGAAGAGCACACAAGAAAATCTATTTCGTATCAGTCGACCAATTAGTCGAGAAATCCGATTTGACTTTCTTTTTTTTTCGGTGAAATTTCGTTGTTCTCGTGCTACGATAATACGAGCGTGAAAACTGCGAACACACAGGAAAAGCGTAAAACGCAGCTCCCCTATATGCAGCAGCCGAAAATAAAAGGACTATAATTAGACTGGTCGGAATTATCCGGCGATAATCTATGTTGTCGTCAACAATAAGTGAACATTACTTACCAGAATCTTGCGCTCGCGTGTTACAGCGGTCGTTGGCGGTTTCGCGTTTTTATTTCACTGAAATTATTTATGTTCGCGTCGCCTGTCGCTAGCGCAGATTCCGGTCGTGTGGCGCCCGCCCGGGCGGTTTGCCGACTGACGCGGCGCGCGCGCACCATTGGATGGATCAGTTTTCCAATTGGGAACGTGCAGCGTTCTGTGCGCTCTCTTCTCGCCGCCACTAGCCCGCTCGTATACCGACATAAACACGGTGCTCGTAATTGGAAAACACCGACGGCTATTGAGGCAATGAATCAATGTTTGCTCTACATAGTGCAATTGCACGGTTACTGCGTCTGCAGCGGGGTTCGGACGTTTGCAATAGATGATACACGAACAGCTTACTGCACATTTAAATAGTTTTTGCAATACATAATCGTGTGGGTGATCTATTGAAGCCAATCTTACATGAATTGAACAGAAATGACCTATAACTACATGAATATTTATAGTGTAATAAAGGTACGTACGGGATCACACTAATGAGTAGGTCTTCTCTTCCTGCAATCAAGTGGCTAATAAAAGAGAAAGGATTTCCTCTAGTCTTACCTTCATAAAATGTAAACTAAATTACTTACTCTGTTTATGTTACTAATTAAAACAGAGTGTATTCAAGTGTGACGGAAACGAACCTACTTTGTTTAGAATAGGCAAGCACTGCAAATGAAATTCTAGACATCTAGTCACTGTCGTAATATCTTGCAAGATTTCATTATCTCCTCAGTCCATATTTTTCTTCTTTGAAATTATCTTCTACTGGAAGAGGATTCTGTCGTTAGTACGTACAGTCAGTCAACCGAACAATGGCAGCCAAAGCATTCCATTGCATTGAGGCGGTAGTAAATGCAAATAACGCAAGATAGGCAGCAGCGTTTTGCGATAAAACTATCGCCACTGCGATCGCCAATCCGCATGCCAAGCGTGGCGATTATGGCATATCCCTATTAAGAGGAGGATACTAAACTTACACGACACGACATAGGCTACCTTTCATAGCAAAAATTATCGAATTAATACTTCAAGGGGTCAGGGGCATATTTACTTATTTACCTTAGGGCAAGGGGGCCATGGCCCAAGGCGTCAGGCTCCGAAACGCGGCTCACAAGTTTCACCTTGGTTACTCCTCCCCCCACCGAGGGTTGCCATGTCGTGGCACTAAAACTAAACATAGAAAAAAATATAATATGAGTTCCAGAGAAAAACTAAACCTTGAAAAATGTTTAACCAATTGTATAAGTAGCACCAGAAAAAAAACAAAATCTCGAAAAAGTTGTTTACTTATTGTAGATCTCCTGAGAAAAGCTAGACATAGAAAAAGTGTTTACTAACTGTAGAGCTCCAGAAAAAAACAAATAGAAAAAGGTGTTTTACTAATAGGAAAACTAAATATAGAAAGGGTGTTTTACTTATTGTATAGCTGCAGAGATAAACTAAACAGTAAAAGGAGTTTTACTTATTGTACAGCTTCAGGGAAAAACTAAATATAAAAAGGAGTTTTACCTATTGTTGAGCTCCAGAGAACAACTAAACAGATGGAGTTTTACCTATTGTCGAGCTCCAGAAAAAACAAAGATACAATAAGGTGTTTTAGTAATTGTAGAGCTCCATAGGAAAACTAAACATTGAAAGAGTTTTACCTATTGTAGCTCCCAAAGCTAAATATAGAAAGGGTGTTTTACTTATTGTACAGTTTTAGAGAAAAACTACACAGAAAAAGGATTTTTACCTATTGTAGAGCTCCAGAGAAAAATTAAACAGAAAAATGAGTTTTACCTATTGTAGAGCTTCAAGGAAAAACTAAATAGAAAAAGGAGTTTTACCTATTGATGAGCTGCAGAGAAAAACTAAACAGAAAAAGAAATTTTATTGTAGAGCTCAAATTAACATTGCACCAAAACTGAATCTTCCTGCGACACCCGTTGTATAGCAAAAGCATAAAGTAAGCGAGTTCGTTGTTTGAAAATTAAAAATTAAATGAGACCGTCTACACATTATAGGTTAAAATAAGCATGTATAAAAACAAGTAATCGTTTCTCAGTATAAATTATATATTTGCTAAAAAATAAACAAAAGAACAGTTACATTTTAGTCAAAGGTTCATCTGTACATTCGAGTTATGTTGACATCAGGATAGCAATGCCATCACTTTTCTTACACAAAAATTACCATCTACTCTTCATCGACTGTTTTGTACACAATAATATCGCTAGGCTGCTCCATCATAAACTTAATTTTACAATTTTATTTGTAGTACATAGATACATCGTCAGTGCGTACTTCAATTCAATTTTATGAACGTTCTTTCATCCTTTCGAACCTCAGTTTAGGACATTTTGATAGGTAATCAAGAATACATAAAAATTATAATATCTTGAATAGTAAAAATATCCTCGGAATGTGTCTAAACTAAACTACAAATTATAAAAAAATTAAACTACTTAAATTAATATTAACTAAATAAATATATCAACAGTACTCAACAATTAATATTGCACATCGAGCATGCGAAAGAGACGATCGGCTCGTTTCGACTTCGTAGAGCGTTCTCTTGCACATGGCCTACGTAAGCACAAACAGTCCGGTATTACTCAAAACTTGATCAAAATGGTCGACAAACGTCAAATAGGTACGGTGCGAAAGAGATAACGCTCTACAGACCCGAAATAAGCCGAAGTCTCCTTCCTAGGCTCGATGTGCAATATTAATTGTTGAGCACTGTACTTAATAAAATTAATATTGAACAATTTAATAACTTAAGTCCAAATTATAATAAAGAGAAGTACAATTTACTTTAATCTGAGCTCAGCCTTCAGCCCTGGATCATTACTGCCTAAGTTTCCTTCGCTTTGGTGGCTTGTTTTAACTGCAGTATTGGTTATAGGAATATATTTCGTGGTTAAATTTGATTGAAATTTCGAACCTTATTACCTAATTAAAGTTCCAGCTACTATTTTTCTTACAAAATTTCACAGCATTTTTTGTTACGTTTTTTTTACTAGTAAACTTATTTATAGGTATATCTTTACATTTACCCGAAGCTATGTGATATTTCTTATCAATTCCACTTTGAAAATACAATCATATTATAAACGGAAAAGCATTTGAGAATATTAAATTCTAACACAATAATTTACAATTTAGTTGTGCACACATTTTAGTTACACTTTTTTTATTTTTGCAGCACTACACTTTTTAGTATAGTGCGAGATTCACAGACCGCACTTTGACTTTACTTTTAGCAAAGTACGCTAAGAACTGTCGAAAACTCATACTGTACTGACAGTTCTAAGCATACTTTGCTCAAAGTAAAGTCGTAGTGCGGTCTGTGAATCTCACCCGTAGAGTATCCTTTACATTACAATCCAATAAATTTACGTATACATTCGATTTTACGCAAATCATGCAAGTTTGTCTTATAGGAAAATTAGTGATATACACTTATACGCATATATTCAAATTGTCTAGAATATTTTCAAGACAATTTGAAAACGTTAAGCTGTAACTATACTTGGTTTCCCTGTATTATGACCCTAATATATATAACACTATCGTGACAACATAGGTACTTTTTTATTTATGAGATTATCAAAATTACAGTCCAATAAGCTTCTAACAAAAACAATACAGATTTTTTTTTCTAATATAAAAAAAATGTCCATTAAATCGGTTCCAGCTAACATTATTATTCAACTTCAATCATTTGATAGTTATCATTTTATGTCCATACCTAGTATGAAATCCGTATTTATAAACGTAAATGGTTGCAATAAATAAGTACTACAATTGTTTTTTATATTATTTCGCATTAACACATGCTTGTGAAATATATTTTTATTTTTAAAGAGAAATGGAAAGAAAAATTTGACTTCAGGCGAGGCTCGAACTCGCGACCTACTGGGAATCTAGTCCAGCCGCTCTTCCAATTGAGCTACTGAAGCCCTGCCCGATTTGTCAAATCTTTCCTTCACATCTATTGCATTGCTTTATGGTAGCAGTAGCGCCATCTATTACCAACTATGCTAGTTGTGAAGGAAAGATTTGACAAATCGGGCAGGGCTTCAGTAGCTCAATTGGAAGAGCGGCTGGACTAGATTCCCAGTAGGTCGCGAGTTCGAGCCTCGCCTGAAGTCAAATTTTTCTTTCCATTTCTCTTTAAAAATAAAAATATATTTCACAAGCATGTGTTAATGCGAAATAATATAAAAAAAACAATTATTAAGGGTAAAAGCGACTTCTATACGATATTCAATAAACTGAAAAGTCTATTATATCGGTTGCCTAACTAGCATAGTTGGTAATAGATGGCGCTACTGCTACCATAAAGCAATGCAATAGATGTGAAGGAAAGATTTGACAAATCGGGCAGGGCTTCAGTAGCTCAATTGGAAGAGCGGCTGGACTAGATTCCCAGTAGGTCGCGAGTTCGAGCCTCGCCTGAAGTCAAATTTTTCTTTCCATTTCTCTTTAAAAATAAAAAAAGTACTACAATAATTTCAGTGCCATGATTGCACATAACTAGTTAATTGAGACATCATTGAGTTCCTTGAGTTCCTTGAGTGCCATTTCACCATTATTTGAAAGACAATGGATATTTAAAAAATATATATATATATATATATGTATGTATTATATTGGTTCATAGAGCAACATGGGCCACCGGCAGACCGGAGGGGAGTAGCCATATGCAAGCTTTCCCCTCTGTCAAAGTACAAGCCCAAATGGTCCTACACCTGTCGCCCAGATGTTTAAATGTGTGCGTGAAATTGTTTATGTAGTTTGTTAATCAAGGTGTGAGTTTCGTAGTAATAGACGGTTTTTGTAGTGTGTGTGTGTGTGTGTATCACACGTAGTTCTCCCTGCAAAAAATGCCACTTTGACTTTTTTCAGACATACGGTAATGAACGTTATGACTAATCCCCTCCGGTCTGTCGCGGCGGCCGGTGGCCCGTGTTGCTCTATGTATTGGTTCAAATTTCGAGAGAAAAAAATCTTGCATTCCTGTAACATCATTGTTAATTTTCACGTTAATCGTCTTCTTAAGTATTAGACAATCATTGAATGTTATAATTGTTGTAACTCGTGTGCAATTACAAACCAAACCAGGATTTTGTCCTCTAACATTTGATCATAAGATCGTCCATGACTTTAAAGCTACGAATAATAATGTAAAGAACGAACGAAAGAAGTAACTAAGCCAAAAACATGGTTCCACATAAATAGACACACCGCGGGCGGGGCATTAATAGGACAGACCGCAACCCGCGTCAGGCTACCTAACGTTTCCTTCAAACGTTCAATCGAATGCCAGCATTGTCTTTGTTAAAAGTGTGAGTTTGTTATGATTGCAGATACTTTGTTTGCGTAAATTACATCAGAATCAAGTTATATACCTAAACATAATTACTCTTAGCTTTAAAAGCAGTTTTTGAAAAATTTTCGACAATTGATGGTAATCGTTCGGAAATTGACAAATCTATCAACTTTTGCTGATCAGCAACAACCATTACATACTTTATGAGCGTATTCTTAGGTTTTACGGTGGGACTAATCTAAAGATAGTTGTTTTGTTTAATACTGGTATTTAAGTTCAGTTGTACTTTATATAATATTTAATTATGTGAATAAACGTATTAGTAAACCATACAAATAAGTTACTGGCCGTGCTGAATGACAAATGACCCTGAATTAGACATTGTAAAAAAAAAATCAGCCGTAATATTTTTTCGTCGCACGACAAAATGTATGTAGCAGTCGACTTTTACATTGAATTAGCTTCCATCATCTTCGCCAAATAAAATGTGGCTATATGGGGACAATTGAAATAAAATAGATTGGCCTTTAACATATAGAACAGCAAACATAAAAAGCTTTATAATCTATGGGCAATATACAACAATTTAAACCGTCATTAATGCTTTCAAGCAGTAAAAACATTTGATCATATGTTAAGCAGATTAGATGATCACAAACACTTCTCCAATGTTTTAAACCAGCACAAACATTTGATCACATGTTGAGCAGCTTTTTAAACGAACCATAAAGGAACCTTCATTATTCAAAACATATCAAGCTGTAATATCTGTGGGCATATATATACTACAATGTACATTATCACTGTCACATCACCAAGTTTCTGATCAGTACAAATTGATCACATTGGGTAGATTAAAGGACCACATTCACTCCACCGATATTTCTGACAGGTACAAACATTTGATCACATGTTAGGCAGGTCAGTCGATCACAATCACTTCGCCAATGTTTATGATCAACACAATCATTTGATCACATTTTGAGCATCTCATTTAACAGATCGTTCATCATTAATATTTCAAACTTTTTAAAGGCATATTGGACAACAATTTACATCACTATCACTTTATCAATGGTTTGGATCAGCAGAAACAATTTTCACATAGGGTAGGTTAGACGAACACGGTCACACCAATGTTTTCGACTAGCACACTTGTGGGCACATTAGTCGATGGTGATGACCTCGTCAACCAACAATCATTTATTGGGTGTAGTCAGACCGAGCGCCGCCGACAGGAGACGCACCACGTTCTTCTGTTCCGTTGAGTCATTTTCTGTGGCAAATACAAAGTTACATTTGAATAAAATATAAACTTTAAAATGTTTACATATCATGTCTTTGTTTTATATTATTTCGCATTAACTTGTGAAATATATTTGATTTTTAAAGAAAAATGGAAAGAAAAATTTGACTTCAGGCGAGACTCGAATAACAACTAACATAGTTAACATAACTAGCATAGTTGGTAATAGATGGCGCTGCTGCTACCATAAAGCAATGCAATAGATGTGAAGGAAAGATTTGACAAATCGGGCAGAACTTCAGTAGCTCAATTGGAAGAACGGCTGGACTAGATTCCCAGTAGGCCGCGAGTTCGAGTCTCGCCTGAAGTCAAATTTTTCTTTCCATTTTTCTTTAAAAATCAAATATATCACGTCTTGTCACCGGATATTCCCTACAGCGAAAGACCTAGCGACTAAAACAAATGTATTGAAATCAAATGGTGGTAGAGTTCCAGTGTATGAGCTCGAGGGCGTAGGCACCACCGCATTACCTAACCTATCTGCCGCTAAATGGCAGTGTTCGGCACTATCGTGTTCCGGTTAGATGATAATGTACGGCCCCGTAACAACTTATCACAGAGACATGACACCTTAGGTCTCAGGAATGGCAACGCATCTGCATTTTGAACTCTGGTCTTAGGGTAGTGTCTGCAATCATCACTTAGCATCAATGTGAACTGCATGCATGTTTGCCACCTTCCTTACATAAAAATCCTATATTTGAATTTAAGAACGTTCGCAAACGTAACCACAATTCACTCACCATCAGCACCGGTGACGTGTTTCTCTAAGTTGAGTTTCTCCTGAGCGACCTGGTAGATCCCCTCCTCGATGGTGCCGGCGCTCAGCAGCCGGTAGATAGTCACCGGCCTCGTCTGGCCCATGCGGTGACATCTAGAAAGAGAACAGATATGAGAACTAATTGATTAAGTAGACATTGTCTGAAGATATAAATTGCAACACTACTGGGTGAAATTGTTTTAAAATGTTGTGAAAGTAATTATATGCTGGTTGGACAAGAAGATACGACATTAAATAGAAATACTGGACGTACTGGTAACCAGAAATGTCATGATAGCATAAGAATAATTTTTACAGCATTTTTTAACGAAAAATATTTTCGAGAAATCTAAATATGTACAAACATTCAGCCAATTATTGTAAAACCCAATATTTATTATAAAAATTGGCAGTTGGCACTATAAAGAATAATATTGAATAAATAATTAATTTGAATTTTTTGAATTGGACGTGTTTCACTCGGTCGTCTGGCCGCTCGGTCGCAGCGCTAACCACAGAGTACCTTCATATATATAAATCGCATTACGCCTCAGCTTTCGAGATCCCTTGATTTTACTCCTCTTAAAATTTCCGTACCGGCCCTTTTAACTCAAATCGTTTCTTAAGGAGTTAACTCCAAAAGGGAATACGTTACCTGTCCTCAGCTTGCTTGTCGTTGTAAGGGTTGAAGTCGATATCATGTATGATGACAGTGTCGGCTGCAGTGAGATTGATTCCGAGACCACCGGCGCGCGTCGATAGCAGGAAAACGAAGATGTCTTCCGTGTTGTACTGGTCTATTAAGTCTTGTCTGAAAATATGATTGAAAAAATGTTATTTGTTCGACAATTTAGGCAGCTCGACTTGAGATGGCATAATTCTACTTCATCGGGATATTTGCGAGCACAGAGCGCTTTCAGCCTAAAATTTCCTTTACAGCAAGTTTAAAATACTATTTAAATACAACGTGTAACAGGATTGAATGTACAAACCGAAACCAGTTAGTTTAAAATCGATAACCGAATCGACATTTTTGATATAGGTAATATTTTGTCCCAAAGTTAATTACAATTAAGGAAATTATGGTCACCCATTTGGTGAACAGTCAATACAAACGAAAATGAGACTAACGTCTATCCAAAATAAAATGCTAGATTCAACAAGTTTATTAGAACTCGTTGAGGCGTGCTTTTTATTATAAATCATAATTAAAAAAATAAAATAGTCGAAAAAAAAGAAATTATGACTAGCGAGTGTTAAATAAGGGTACGCAAGTTACAGCACTACATCACTTTTTTCGGTTGGTGTTTTATGTGTGGCCGTAGATAGAGGTAGGGGGAGTGTGCATAGGGTGTGCATACTGTTCGTACAATTTGAGGACAACTTATTTCTTAAATAAAAAAATATTAAATACAGAAACATGTAATTTCAGTTCATGTATTATGATTATTACTCGATCATTTCATCATTCTCTTCATACATGCACGCCGATTCCTATCTTGATTTTGACCGATTCCGACTTTTGACCCCACCATCAGATAGAACTCGACCAATTTGGTCATGGTAGTTCAGTCAGGTTTTTATCAGTCTAGCACGAAAAAATTAAACATTCTTTGGGTTTAATAAATAATATTTCAAAGGTTTCAAAGTCGAAGCGCGCATGGCCCGGCGGCTGGTGAAGATCGTAAGCGATTTACTCGGTTAAGCACTAGGGGCGCGGTCGGGTAGTGTGATTGGTGACCGCTAGTGGCAAATTAAATGCGCGTTTCCGTGCTTCGGAAGGCACGTTAAGCCGTCGGTCCCGGTTGCTATCGTTAGATAGCAGTCGTTAAACCTTGTTGGCGGTTTGAAAACATCCGACAGCGGGTTGGCCACTAACCCATCGACCTCCACCAATCCGCATTGGAGCAGCGTGGTGGAGTAAGCTCCAGGCCTCCCCCCAAAAGCGGGAGAGACTCGTGCCCAGCAGTGGGAAGTATAATGGGTTGCTAATGGCAATGCATATTATAAAGTCGAAGTTGAAAATATTAAGGTTCGGTTGCACCAAAAGTTTTATAAAATTTTACATCATTCTCTTACTTTAACAAAATTGTTAGAGGATGTAAAATTTTACATTGACAATAACTTTAGCAAATATTTTGGTGCAACTGGACCTAACTAATACACATCGGTGACTTACCTTTCATTAACAGCCGTACTGCCGTCCAGCCTCAGGTATCTGTACCTCCGGAGCCTCAGGTAAGGCTCCAGTATGTCCAGCATCATGGTGAACTGGCTGAACAGTAGCACGCGGTGCCCGTCTGCCTTCAACTTCGGCAACATCTCGTCCAGCTTCAGGAACTTGCCCGAGTCCTCTATCAGGTGTTGAGGCACGTTGTAGGAACTTATACACTGCAAGGTGACAGTTGGAATGTTAACTTTTTTTATTGGATTTCCAAAAAGTATTGCGTAAATAAATACCATTTGTCTTTGAAACATATAGTCAATAAGTGATTGTTGTAAAGATATAAAAACTCAAAATTTTGCGAGTAGCGAAATGACTCAAAATGGCTCATATAAAATTGCAGCACGTTATGACGTCACAGCGTGTACAACACCGTTAAAATAAAGAAATTTAAAAATTTCTTCCTCAATATTACGTTTTTGTCTAATGTCGATATAACAAAAGTTGTTGGAAATTGTATATTCACGAATAATGCTCGCACTGTTAATGCCTCCCGAGGCTGCTCGCTCCGTGTGGACGCGCCTAATGCGTGATCGCCCGACGCAAACATTTATTAGAGGTTATGTATTGATGGAACTGATTACATGTATGTTTTTGTTTCGTTTCTGTACTTGAACGATTTTAATATATTTATACTAGCTGTCGCCCGCGGCTTCGCCCGCGTGGATGTCGACAAGTAGACTCTATCTCTGTACCAAATTTCATTAAAATCGGTTCAGTCGTTTGGACGTGAAAAGGTAACAGACAGACAGAGTTACTTTCGCATTTGTAATATTAGTAGGGATTGAGTCAGTAAACGACAAAAAAACCACAATACTCACAGGATGCTGCAAAGTGAGCTGGTGTATCTGGAAATCGGACATGCACATGAGGTCTTCGTACACATATTGGTCGTTCTTCTCCTTGTAGGTGGGGTCGGCGGCGAGGCGGGTCGCCATGTCCCGCGCGGCGCGCTCCTGGAAGTGGCTCCGCAGCAGCAGCGGGTGGTTGGCCAGCTTGCGCATGTCCATCATCATTGAGATGCCGCTTTGCTCCGTGGTTGCGTGGATCTGTGCAAAAAAAGTATAGTTAGACTAAGACTTGTTTGGTTGATGTGTGTTTTGGATGATGTTTCTTTACAAAAAGTATATAATAGGAGTTTTGGCGGCAACCTTGAGAGATACGTGTGGTGCTCTTATTTTTAACCGAATTCAAAAAACAAGAAGGTTCTCAATTCGGCCGGTATATATATATTTTTTTTATGTATGTATGTACGCGATTTTCGCCGAGATTTCTTGACCAATTTACGTAATTCTGATGATGTTTGATGCGGAATAGTTTCGAATTGGTCCCATAAAAATTTGATTTAGATAGGCCCAACAGTTTTGATTTTATGAGCATTTTTATACTTACTTTCACCTCAGACTAAAGGAATAAGAATAGACGGCGAGTTGTCATACAGTGCGTTGAATCCACTGACGTCCTAGATCAGAGGTTCCCAAACTATTTTTTCTTGGAAACCCTTTACATTTTTTTCTGGTTTCTGTGGACCCCCATCCTTGCTACATTTATATCACAGGCCCATATTTACGCCTACGTAGACCCCCATCGAGTCTCCCATGCACCACTTTGGGAATCACTGGTATGATGTAAGTAAATTGGTGCTATTAGTGTATGTGTTGAGATCCATTATCGTGGACCCCCATTTTTATTTCATGGACCCCCAATTTTTTTTTCGCTGACGTAGACCCCTATCTTGTTGTCATAGACCCCCAGGGGTCGATATAGACCACTTTAGGAATCACTGTCCCAGATAGTCCTAATGCGCATGACAACAAGTGACAATGATACATTTACTCATCGACGACACAACACAGGTTATTTACTCCTTCGTAGATATTTTTTTTTCATTGATTTCGTATAGTCGTGTAATCATTTTGTATCGACACACCTAAACAGTTTAATTAGGGTATCTAATTGTCACGAAGCTAAAAGAGTCAGATTTTACAAATTTAACAGATGTGAACATTAATCTAATTGACAATGTAGCAATAAACTAAAAAGTATTAAATAAATATAACTACGTTAAGAAAAACCGACTTCAAAACTGAAAAGTAAAAAATAAAACAGATTTAATTGTAATTATATACTACCTATTATTTATATGTGCTATTTACTAATAGGTTTGAAGTCGGTGCCAAGCCAAAATCACTAAAGTAGGCATTTCATTGTATTAAAACGTAACTTCACGCCTGTAATCCCCGAAGGGGTAAGCAGAGGTAAATGCAAAAATTCAAGCATACCTACATGCAAACACCCACGATTCGCCGGTTACGTTTTGTTCAGTGTATTAATTTGCTCGTATTCATATTTAAGTGATTAAAATATAATTATTTGTTTTATGCTTGGCACCGACTGCAAACCTATTAGTAAATAGCACATATAAATAATAGGTAGTATATAATTACAATTAAATCTGTTTTATTTTTACTTTTCAGTTTTGAAGTTGGTTTTTCTTAACCTAGTTATATTTTATTTCATTTTCTTGGTGTATTTTTGAGTTATATTAAATAAAGTTGGTTTTCATTTTGTTCGTATAGGCTTATTACAGTGCTCGTGTATAGGGAAATAGAATAACAGTGCGAAAAAACGTTCTTTCGGGTTGCCTCCAAAACTTCATAGTAAATGTTCTGGTAAAGTAGCCATCGCTTTACTCGAATTACTGTGACTGACGGACTGATAAATTGACTGACTGATTTTGACTTTTACGTGGCTTATAACGAATACAAAATATAGTTTTACTTGACACTGGCAATATGCATAACAAGGGATGCCATTAAATAAAAAAATAAAAAGTATATAATATAATGGAAACCCTTGAAACGTCTCACTGCTGGGCACGAGTCTCTCCCCTTTTTGGAGGGAGGCCTGGAGTTTACTCCACCACGCTGCTCCGATGCGGGTTGGTGGAGGCAACTAGTATGTTGGCTATGATGATAACTCTATAGACATAATAGAATGTTTGTTCCAACTTACAGTGCCATCCTTAGCTGAAAAGCCAGCAATGAGCTCTTTATACAACTTCTGCTGCCTGTCCGACATGGAACACAGTTCGGTGTGGTTGGTCTTCTTGGGCAGGTCCTGGAGCACGTCGCGCTTGAGGCGGCGCAACACGAAGGGCTTCATGATGCGCTTGGCCTGCGTTATCTGGCTCTGCTCGAACTGCGGCACGTCATCATCGGCACCGGTCTTCTTTGTTGTCTTTGATTTCTACAATTTTGATATGCATCAGAATCAAACTAAAAATATTTTAATCAACAATATCACTAAAGCTACGTACAAATTAACCGACGCTCGCGAAGTGCGCTCGCGCTTCTCGCACGCCCTTAGAACGCGCACGCCTAATGTGGGGGAGGCCTTATCCCTTGTCGATTTTTTTTTTAAATATTAAGAGTAAGTAACGGACTAAATCTTACAGCATTCTTCTGGAACAAGCTCTTGAGATCATCAGTCTTTCCGGAGAACATGTGTGGCATCACGAAGCACAGCAGGGACATCAACTCTAATAAGTTATTTTGCAATGGAGTCCCCGTAAGAAGCAGCCGATGTTTGGACTGAAATAAGTATAAGACATTAAAATCAAAGCAATTAAAGAAAAATAAGAATCAAAAGAGACTAGACTCAGTTACAGTCAAATACTCAAACATCACTTAAATCTAAGTGGGATTTAAAAGTCTTCTGTCTTTGTAAAAGACGTTCAAACGATAGAGATAGCGCACATTTGAGGGTTGCTTAAAATTGAGTGACGTTTGAGTATTCGGCCATTAAACTAAAAAAAAATGGAGTATATGAGACTAGTCTCTTAGCTGGAGCGACAAAGCTCAATATTTTTATCTAGCGTCGAGCGGCTGCATGAGGCCGCACCCAGAGTGATTTATTGTCGCTGTAAATGCCGCAGCTATCGCTGCAAATCTAAAAAGTAGCTAGCTACCAGCTACTTCGTTGCTGTGTAGGCGTGGTATACCGCGAGTACGCGATTTCATTTGGCCTATCTAGTTAAATATATATGTATATATGTATCTTCACGCCAGGTCCCTAACGGGGTAGGCAGAGAGTGTAGAGCGCCAGACATCCCGGTTCTGACAAACCTCTCGTGCCTCGTCTACCTTCATCATTCTCTTCATACATAGTTAAATATTTTCGGTCATTTCGACTGAATAATAAATTCAGAGACTAGAAGATTATTATACATATCTGAGGCAAATTGTATGCGGATAAATCGCAATAATGTAGGCACAAAAGTCGTAAATCTATCGAGTCGCCGTCAGTCGCTGCGTGTGGAACCAGCATAAAAAATAAACTCACTTTAATTTTGAGCAAGTTGTCGTAACGTTGGGTAGACATGTTTTTGAGCATGTGCGCCTCGTCGTAGATGACGTAGTGCATCGGCGTGATGCGGAACATCTTGCGCTCTTCGGGACAACTGCTCACCATCGTATACCTGAATAGATGAAATACATTAAGGGCTATATAAATCATTCACTACAGGTAGCTTGTTAACTCAAGTGTCCCCGTAGACCAATTTAAAATAAATGTTTGAGTTTGTCTGCAATACATCTACAATTATTATGTAATATTTTAACTCCTTTATTAAACGAGCACGATGCTATCGTTACATCTCCCACGAAACAAATATATACTGAATATAACTATTATAGATAGCATTTTGGAACATGTACATGTCTACCTAGTAGTTTTTTGATCCCATGATGTCATCATCATGGGTTCTGATACTTAGTAAAATGAAATTCCAACCGCGACTGTCTATAAGGACTCATAATACAGTATTCAACAATAAATACTGCACATCGAGCCTATGAAAGAGACAACCGGCTAATTTCGACATCATAGAGCATCCCTGATGCACACTGCTTACTTAAGCAGTCATAGTCTGGTATTGGTCATAACTTGATCAAAATGGTCGACAAACGTCTAGGTAAGGTGCGAAAGGGATAACGCTCTACAGATCCGAAATAGGCCGAAGTCTCTTACTTAAGGTCGATGTGCCATATTTCTTGGTGGATATTGTACATAAAGGATATTTTGGCGGGCAGCTTGAAGGATGCGTGGTGCTCTTATTTTATTTCATTTTCTTGGTGTATTTTTGAGTTGTATTAAATAAAGTTGGTGGCATTTTGTTTAATATAGGTTTATTACAGTGCTCGTGTATAGTGAAATAGAATAACAGTGCGAAAACACATTCGTTCGGGTTGCCTCCAAAACTTCATTGTAAATGTTCTGGTAAAGTAGCCATCGCTTTATTCGAATTACTGTGACTCTGACTGACGGACTGATAAATTGACTGACTGACTGACTGACTTTTATGTTGCTTACGAATACGAAATATCGTTTTACTTGACACTGGCAATATGCATAACAAGCGATGCCATTAATTTTATTACTTTAATTATAAATTGTCTATGTATCTAATACAAATATTGTTGTGTTCTGTTAGTACTAACATTTTGTATATGTGATTGTCTTTGTGTTCTGTTTTAGGTGAAAATTGAAACGCTGAATAATTATAAGGACATAGAATATCTCAAATCACCGGACATTCATATGTAATCATAGTGCCTCTTCAAACAACAGATGTTGGCAGAATAAACCAAAAGTTGGTTGTTGCCATTCCTTCAAATAAAAGAAAGAATAATATACGTGAGATAAATCCGAAAAATTGTTTTATTTGAACGAGTGCAACACGCGAAAACCTAAAGACACGCTATAAATAAGTACTCACGTGGTAAGGACAATATCAATTTTATCTAGGCCTCGAGCGTATTCGATTCGCAGCTGCCTCCGCTCCTCAGGGTGGCCGTAGTACTTGCTGACGCGCAGCGACGGGCACCACCTCGATAGTTCGCTGCTCCAATTGTCTGTAAACAAATAATAAGTAACGTAACTTCACGCCTATAATCCCCGAAGGGGTAGGCAGAGGTAAATGCATGCATTCAATCATACATGCAAACACCCACGATTCGCCGGTTACTTTTTGGCCCATGTAACAGGTGGCGAGCCTGTTGCCATCTCCGGGCACATTACCAAACTTCGAGGTACTGGAAAATTTCCAGAAAATGGAAAAATCCCAATAGAACCAGAGATAAAGGACTTTGCACCATTATCTCTGATAACACCCTACCCGGGAATCGAACCCAGGACCTCAGCGTAGTAGTAGTAGTGACCTGCTACCACTAGGCTACCGAGGCAGTTTAAATAAGTAATAATAAGTCATTTCAATAACTAACGCCCCGTTCACGGAGTCGTGTCTGACTCCCTCGGTCCGATTTTTCGTCGGCTCTGGGTCAATCGCAATAGTATTTCAATGCTAGAGTTCACATGAGCGTTCGGTTTTAAGATCCGACGAAAAAACCTAACCTTACTCAAGTTGACATGCGATTTGGCGGCTTGAATCGGACCGACAATTTAGGTTCCGGTTTAAGCGACATAGTATTTCTAATACATGCGTTCACATTGTATAAATAAGTTCAATCGACCGGTTTTTTTGACGGGTCTTACAGTCGAATCCATCTCGCGCCAGTCGGTGCAAATAAAATCGTATTGTGCGTTCACACAGGCACCGAAGACACCCGGATCTGGGACAGTCAGATTGGTCAGCGCCGTGTGGACACAGCGTTCGGTTGTTCCAGTCGTCTCACCCCACTGGACTAACCAGGTCGTCATTGTCACTTGTTGTCTTCTCAAGACCTACTCGTACATCATCAGATACCGGAGACACCGTGATCATGGATTGACCAATAACTCTCTTACTTGCTAGACCCATAAAATGATTCCCAGTAAACCCACCAAGCATAGAGGCGGGCACCACAACAAGATGTGTGCCCTTGGCTTATTCAGTCTCCTTCAAGTGAGCGAGGAAAGCAGTCACTTGTAGTCTTCTCAAGACCTACATCATCAGAGAGGATACCAGAGCTCATGGATTGCCTTAACAATAACTCTCTTACTTGTTACACCTGTAAAATGATTCCCAATAAACTCACCAAGCATAGAGGCGGGCATCACAACCATGTGTTTACCCTTGGTTAATCCAGTCTTCTTCAAGTAAGCGAAGAAAGCAGTCACTTGTAGTCTCCCAAGACCTATATCATCAGACAGGATACCAGAGCTCATGGATTGCCTTAACAATAACTCTCTTACTTGCTACACCTGTAAAATGGTTCCCAATAAACTCACCAAGAGTAGAGGCAGGCATCACAACAACATGTGTTCACTTGGCTCATCCAGTCTCCTACAATTGAGCGAGCAAAGCGATCACTTGTAGGCTTCTCAAGACCTATATCATCATGGATTGCCTTAACAATAACTCTCTTACTTGTTACACCTGTAAAATGATTCCCAATAAACTCACCAAGCGTAGAGGCGGGCATCACAACAATGTGTTTACCCTTGGTTAATCCAGTCTCCTTCAAGTAAGCGAAGAAAGCAGTCACTTGTAGTCTCCCAAGACCTATATCATCAGACAGGAGGACCAGGGCTCATGGATTGCCTTACCAATTACTCTCTTACTTGCTACACCTATAAAATTATTGCCAATATACTCACCAAGAGTAGAGGCGGGCACAACAACAAGATGTGTACCCTTGGCTTGCCCAGTCTCCTTCAAGTGAGCGAGAAAAGCGATAACTTGAACAGTCTTCCCGAGACCCATCTCATCGGCCAGGATGCCGGAGACTCCCTGCTTGTGGAGCACCGCTAGCCAATTCAGGCCCACTAACTGGTATGGTGCTAACTTTAAACTGTTGACAATATAATAATGTTAAAAGAGTAAGAGGCAGGCAGATCAAAAAAGAAGCCCAATTAGACCTCAGGAGTGGCAACGCATCTACATTGAAATCTCTGGTTTTTATGTAGACATTTATTGGCTACAGTATTCACTTACCATCAACGTGAACTGAATGCTTGTTCACCACTTCGTGACATAAAACAATCCATACAAATAAATATAATTGGAATGTCTTTAAAAATTTAAGTCTTTAGAAATTGGAATGTCTGTTTATAATATAAAAATAACCGCTTTTTACTAAATGCATATGTATGTATACACAGTATAATTTTTTTTCAATTTTTGTCTATCTGTCTGTTTGTTCCCACTAATGTCGGTAACGGCTGGACCGATTTCGACGAGACTTTCACTGGCAGAAAGCCCATGTAATAAGGAATAACTTAGGCAACTTTCATTTATAAATTACATCATACTAGCTGTGCCCACGTCCTCGTCCAGATACTAAATAACAATTTTGTGATTTTGTTAACAGCTAGCATAGAATATGATTAATATCTAGGTTTCCATTGCACTATCAGTAAATTAAAAAGGAAACTGACCTAGAATCCAATATCGCCGGCTGCTTGAGCCTCCCAGCGCCCGCTGCCACCGCGGCTTCCAACTGTGTAGCGAGCCCCACACACTTCTTCATCAGCCTCTGAATGTTGTTACGCGTGCTGAGCAACTCCTGCGTCGAGTTCAACAGCTCTGTGCTCAACATTTTGTTGCTATTGAACTTCTCTACCTGCGTATTGATTTGATAACGTTTAAGTTTGTAATATTTATTTTTCCCAATAACACATGCGTGTGAACTTCAGAAATTAAAGAAAAAACGGAAGAAAAAATTTAACTTCGGGCAGGAATCGAACCTGCGAACTCAGGATAACCAGTCCAGCCGCTTTACACTATTACAATTATTAAGGGAACAGCGACATCTTAACGATATTGTTTAAACTGCTAAGGGGTCGTTCATAAATTACGTAAGAGGTTTTGAGGGCTAATTTGACCCCCTCTCCCCCTACTGTAAGACATCATAAGATTACGACTAGTCCCCCCTGCCCCTTAATAAGAAATTTTCGTAGGAAAAGATTTTTGTAAGATTCAATATCAAGTAAGAGATGAAGTACAGATGGCGCTATTCAGTAATGCCAATTTTTAGCGCGAAAGTGGTAGAATTTTCAATTTCAAATCTTACGTAATTTTAGATTCTCTGCCCCCCTTACCTATAGTAAGAAGTTATAATATTCAGTCAACACCCCCCCTCCCCTAAACGCCTTACATAATTTATGAACGACCCCTAAGTCTATCATATCGGTTGTATATCTATTAATTAGTTATCAATGGATGTCGTTCACCGACCCTAAAATCGGTTAAATATCAAAAAGGGAAAGCAAAATTTGACGCATCGATGTGGGACTTCGGTAGCTTAGTGGTAAAGCGGCTGGACTGGTAATCCCGAGGTCGCAGGTTCGATTCCTGCCCGAAGTCAAATTTTTCTTTCCGTTTTTTCTTTAATTTCTAACATTTAAGTTTGTTGTGCAAACCTAATATTAACATAAACGGAACTGTCCCCGCCCTATGACATCATTCGATGGTCGATGGGCCTCATCACTTCGCTGTCTGACTTCCGGTCACTCTCTTGACAATGTACCTAACTTAATGTAATTTAATAAGTGTCCAGTTAGCCTGTTACCTGTTAATCTTACAATATAATATTGATCCGCAAGTTGTGTATCATCTAATGACATACAACCACCACAATACAATGTTTATTTCAAAAACATTAATAGCTGCAGTACGGGAAAAAACTTTGTTTCTAAGTGAAGTTCAATCAGAATCAGAAAAGACCATGGCGAGATTTGTACAGAAAAAAAAAGTACACTATATAGGTATTTAACAGCTTTAAAAATATTTTATGTACGCAATTATACATACGGCGGATTTAACAACATCAAAATTTGACAGCAATGACAACGACAATAGCAATGTCGATAGGCGGTCGCACTCCAGGCAGCATGCGGATTGGCGTTCGCTGAGACGGTAGTTTTATCGCTGGACGCTGTTGTCCATCGCGCGTTATTGCATCCACCTTGGTTTGACCAGCATGGTTCAGTTGCCTGACTGAACTAGTGGAAGAATTCTCTTCCAGTAGTAGAAACTTCTTCTGCTAGTGGGTGGTGGAGTTGTCACGTTTCGACAGCTTCAATCCCTACTTAATATTATAAATGCGAAAGTAACTCTGTCTGTCTGTCTGTTACCTTTTCACGTCCAAACGACTAAACCGATTTTAATGAAATTTGATACAGAGATAGAGTTGACTTTGAGAAAGAACATAAGCTACATTTAAACGACATCCACGAGGGCGAAGCCACGGGCAACAGCTAGTATAATATAATTTGATACAAAAGCATAATTACCATATCCACCCATCCCTTGAAGGGTCTCAAAGAGATTATGGCCTCGGCCTTCTTCTGCGAACAGCCGCTGAGCAGCGACAGTTCGTTCATGTTGCTTGTGTTGAGGAACTCAAACACCTTGCGTTTGTCACCCACGAGGTCGTCAGTCACTTCGTTGTCCGAGTCTTCACTGTTTAAAGGTGATATGGAAAAAAAAATTAATTACAACTAGTTTTCGGATTTATCTCCCGTATATTAAACTAAAATGATTATTTTAATTTTAATTTTTTTTTTTTTTTTTTTTTCTTGTGGATAACAAACAGTCATATATGCTTATATACAGTCTAACTAAAACTACTTAAGACCATTTAGAAGTTCCCGCATTATTTAAAATCGAACCCGACTTTTCGGTCGCTTTTCAGCTTCCGTGGTCTCGGTCAGTCTGCCCCATTTAAATAAAACTGGTTCAATCAGAATCTCGTTTTATTTAAATGAGTGCAGCTCGCGAAAACCTAAGAACAAACTATAAAAAAAATTGTTTTAATTCTCCTCGAATTTCACCAGATTCTAACAAGTTGTCCAAAACAACTTCTATCAATCTGCATCAAAAAGTGCAGTGGAACATAATATCCAGGAAAATGGCAAGGCGGACTTTATTTTATGGTTAACACCTATGAATAATACTGTAAAACTTTTACTGGAGGTAGAGCACCAGCGACGGAGGGCGCGAGCGTAGGCATCACCCCATTACCCATATACTTGCCGTTAAATGGTAGTGTTCAGCACTCTCGTGTTCCGGTCAGGTGGTTATGTACGACCCTGCAACTTCCGGCACAGAGGTATAACCCTAGGACTCAGGAGTAGTAACGCATTTGCATTTTGATCTTGGTCTTTGTGTGGGTATCTATAGGCTGCAGTCATCACTAAACATCAATGTGAACTGCACGCTTGTTTGCCACTTCCATAACATAAAAACACCCCCCTCATACAATCATCGCTTCGATTTTGGTTCCATTTATGCAAACAAACTAACTGTAATCATAAAAAACAGTCACATTTTCCAATGCTGGCATTTGATTGGTCAATGGTAAGTGAATTTAATCAAACTTATTTTCTGTCTACTTCTTACCTGTCATAAACCCTATCGTCCTTCCCTTTTCTAACACCATAGTCATCATCTTCACTGCCGCTGCTGCCTCTCCTGGCCCTCCCACCTTTAGCAGATAGAGGTTTCCATGTCTTAACGGATCCACCACTCGTCACCCTAACTATCATGCCATTGTTATTGCCCCTGTGTAATTGGTAGGTATTCGAGTTGCCCGGTCTTGAGCCAAAGTATGTAGAGGTAGCGGCGGCAGGTTTTTCATTGCTTTCAGGATCATGCTTGAGAAGCTCATCACGTGATCTCTCTTCATTCCAACCGTGTTTTACTAGTGTGTTCTTTACAAACTGTAATAGGATACATTTTTTTCTTAATTAGGACAATGTTCTTTGACTGCCCAGGTAGCCTAGTGGTGGCAGGCCACTACTACTGCGCTGGGGTCCTGGATTCGATTCCCAGGTAGGGGTATATCAGAGATAATAGTGTAAAGTCCTTTATTTCTGGTTTAATTGTGATTTTTCCATTTTCTGGAAGTTTCCCAGCACCTCGATTAGATTCATTACCTAATATACTTGCCGCTAAATGGTAGTGTTTAGCACTATCGTGTTCCGGTCAGGTGGTAATGTACGGCCCTGTAATTTCCGGCACAGAGGCATAACACCTTAGACCTCAGGAGTGGTAACGCATCTGCATCTTGACCTTGGTCTTTGTGTGGGTGTCTATAGGCTGCAGTCATCACTTAACATCAATGTGAACTGCATGCTTGTTTGCCACTTCCCTTAGATAAAAAAAAAAAACTCAAAATTTTGATAATGTGCCCGGGGATGTCAACAGGCTCGCTACCTGTTACATGGGCCAAAAACGTAACCGGCGAATCGTAGGTGTTTGCATGTATGTTTGAATTCATGCAGTTACCTCTGCCTACCCCTTCGGGTATTACAGGCTTGAAGTAACGATTCTTTAACGCAGAGCGCTGGAGTAAAAGTAAAATGGAGAACAAAATGCGTTAAGTACGAGTCGGATTCCACCATGAAAGGTTACGTAGTAACAATTAATATTTATACAGACATTCTTTTTGCAGTTTTTGAAAATATATCATATCTCAAAAACTATGGAGAATAACTCATACAAAATTTTGTTGAAAGTTTTCATTAAGAACTAGAGCATAATGAGCATATAATTATGTACCTATATTTTTAACAATTTTATTTTAAAGTTAGAGGGAAATGAATTTTTTTTATCTACTTATATTTTATTTACTTTGGTATTAATCTATTTATTATTGTTTGTACCTACTAGTATGTATTACATTTATCGTTTAATTAAGTATGTTATTTTAATGGCTTATTATCTGTTTTATATCCGTATGTATGTACCTTGTATAAGTATTTTTATTATAAATTTGACATCCGTGGTTCACTCACTTAGGGTCCTGTTGAAAACCAGCGTCAGGTACCTTTTACATGAAGGTACCTGACATTTGCTGAACAGGACACCTTTTTGGCAGCCGTGAGACACATATTACGTGTATAGGTATGTATTAATTTTTTAGAAAATGTGTTGTCTATTCTCTGTTACCTGTTACGTTTTATGTCTGTTTTATGTGTCTCGCTGTGTGTCAAATAAATGTTTCTTATCTTATCTTATCTTATCTAAATGTCTATATTTTAAAAGATTGCCTTACAGAAAAATGGTTTATGAACCTCAATCTTATTTACAACCATCTGTCTACAGAGTCTACAGACACCCAACACATATAAGTTCCAAGTATGGAGACCTCCATATTTTTTTATCATACAAACCATAAAGTGGTTCATAGAAATACATCTACAGACAGACAGACATGATGAATCCCTTCTCTGAAAAGATTCATCCTTGGAATCTACAAGGTTTACATTTTTTGGAATTTGGAAGTGTAATACAATAATTATTTGAAGAACATCATCATCATAAGGAACAATTCTTTCTTACCAGAGGTGATATTTCAGGGAACATTTCCAGCATGTTCCGGAACCTCCTTTCTTTCACGGCTGTAGTGAGTTCCACAGTTTGTATGGGTTTCTTGGCTGGAGACGATTCATCAGAGTCAGAGTCAACCACCCTTATTCTTTTGTACACTATTGGTCCATTCCTGATTGTTTGGTTCGGAGCTGGCATTCTAACTTGTTGTTCTGATGGCAGTAAAAATTATAATAAGAAGATAAGAAATTAGAAGGCATCGAGCCCCAGGGCACCCAACCTTGTATTAAACAAATTAATTAGGTTCCTCAGTCATTTACTAATTGTCAACTTAATCAATTATACAAAGCAGACAAAAATTGAAAATGTGTTTACTGAGAGGATTAAAATTTTGTAACAGTATGTATTTTCATTACAAGAAAATAAGAAAAAACTCTCCTTTTTTGTTCTTTTCACTGTCTTGCTCAAACATAGGCCATTTGCGTTGATCAAAGTAAGATAGTGAAGCAATTCATGACCTTTATTTTACAGTTAAGGCCCAGATCATCTGCAGATAAATGTTTAAAAAAAAAATTGCAACAGGACCATTTCATTAGAACTTTCTTGGTATAGCTAAGGATGCAAACTAGGTCACCTAACATATTGTAACCTTTGAATAACAATGTGATTATAGGTTTTCGAAGTCCCTTTTTAATGAATACTTCATGCTTTAAGTGAATAATGCAACCTAAACTAATTGAGGTTTAAACAGATCTGATCCCACTCATAGTCCAAGATATTATTGGTAGTTCTAGCCCAGTTGTTTTAGTGTTATGAGTATAATCTATGAACTATTTATATCAGACAATTCTAATAAGTATCAAGTCAACTATGTAAGTATGGACAACTATTTTTCTCTATAAAATTGTTAATTTCAGGCAACCTGATTTCATAACTACATCAGTATAGATGGCTTATGTGTATAACAACGTACTGTGTCCATCAGCAGGAACTGTGAGCTATCCTGACAACAGACCTTGAAAAACCATATCATGTTAGACATTGCATCATTCAAAGATCAAAAAAAGCATTTTTTCAGTATCAGGATTAATACAAGCTACTATATTAGATGGGAGTTAGATGTTATTTAGAATAGTGTCCATATAATCACTATAATCATAACAATAATACATTTTCTATACTCAATCAATCAATACACTAAACTTGTAATTGAAACGAAACATATGATACAGGTATTTTTTGACAAGGCTTTCCCTAATGTTATAAATATTTCTCCGAATAGTGGTGGACATGTTTAACAGTATCACAATCCTAAATCAAGCAGTGAAAAATGATTTGATGAGAGGCCTGCAGAGCAATGTGCTACAAAAAATTGAACCTTGAAATTATATATAACGGGATTGGTCAATACAAACGTGGTCTCCAAACCTCGATGCAAAACCTCAAGTGCACGTGCTCCATACACAATTATTACGACGAATACATATTTTACTCACGAGAATGAGAAGAAGATGCCACTATGGTCACCGTACCGCTGGTGCCAGGTGCACCAGGCTTTCTTTGAAACCTATACTGTCTAAGATAACTCAAAACACTAGGACTAGTGCTATCAGACATCTTTGCATACAGAACACTGGACTACGACGTATCACGAATATTATTTATATTACCAAATTGAAAGTATACAAAAATGTTCTGTACAAAATCACACCACACCATTCAAGCACGAAGACAACACACTGCGGCCATTTTTATCCGCGAGACAGCATCGACAAAATTAACCAATTACCATCTAAAGAACATGACATTAAATGACATCTACCAATGAGCGATTAGATAATTTTATATCTACCAATAATATTATGTCTTATAAAAATAAGCACCAATTAAATTTTAATGACGATTAATGAAACAATTATGTTTTATGTTTTAGTGATGTACCTACATAGAACAATTGGGTCTCACGACAGACTACTTTGTTTTTTTTGCACTATTTAAAATGAACTATTCAATCTTTAGAAATTAACTTTTTACTGACTTTTAACATTTTACAAATACAGATTTTATGATGTACATTTAATAATGTAACTTAAAAATAATATTAGTGGTCACACCTTACCAAAGAAAAAAAATATCGATTTGTTTACACTATGACATCCGGACTTTGATAGATTTTATTAAAAGAAGACTAGTTTAACGTTAAATATACTTAGTCTTACAACGGTTACTATTCATTTATATTAAATTCAATGTATTGTGTATCCAATATATTAGATAAACCTAATAATACAAGCATATTTTATTATATTTAAGTAAATTTACACAATGGTGTCTTGTTGTGTTATACAATGTACGAACCGCAGTCGACCTAAACAAAAACTTCTCCGTAACATAACTTTTCACCTGTGAGTATTTTACTTCAGCGTTAAGTATTTATTTAACGACAAGATATTAACATACATTTTTTTATTGCAGATTTCCAAAGGATCCGCACAAGAGAAAAGAATGGGCTGAATCTGTACATAGAGGACGCTGGGTACCATCGAAGACCAGCGTAGTTTGCTCTGAACATTTCGAGAAACATTGTTTTTATAAAACTGAAAAAGGATTAGTCAGACTTTTTGAAGATGCAATACCTTCACTTCGTATCCCAAATTTCGTAATTGTCATGCTCTTTTTGTTTTATCTTAATGAATAGAAGACATAAATCTTACTAGTAAGTGTAAACACTATATTTGTTTTATTTCAGAGTGTGAAAAAGTCGAAGAAATCGAACGTTACAAAGTGTTCAGTTCATTATCACAAACGTAAAACTAAAGATAATCCTATTCTCAAAGACCCCATCATCGAAGAAAATGATTCGCCAAAAACAAAATTGCTAGCTTCCTACATTAAACGAATGGTATACTTATGCAAAAAACAGAGAAAGGCAATAAGATCGATAAACAATAAGTTGCGATGTCAAGAAATGCAGTTGCTTAAACACAATATAGTAAATGAAAAATAAAAAATATTGTTCTAGAGATTTAATTTATGATATTTTATACTAAAATTCATACGTAATTATTTATTTACAGTATATTGTGATGATAATTGTTTATTGATTGTATATTAAAGCTCGTTATGTGCCAAATAATTTGTAACATAGGCATTCTTGATCTCTTCTGTGATACTGATGGTGATATTCACAGACCGCACTACGACTTTACTTTGAGCAAATAGTGCTTCGAACTATCAGTGCAGTATGGGTTTTGACAGTTCTAAGTCATACTTTGCTCAAAGTAAAGTCGTAGTGCTGTCTGTGAATCTCACCCTAAGGATGAGATTCATAGACCGCACTACGACTTTACTTTGTGCAAAGCATGCTTAGAACTGTCAGTTTAGTATGGGTTTTGACAGTTCAAAGGCGTACTTCGCTCAAAGTAAAGTTGTAGTGCGGTTTGTGAATCTCACCATTAGTGTACATTCTCCAAATTGTCAAATTAACTATTTAATTTACAACAGTTACACACAACCATGTTACTTAACCACACAGTTGTATGAAATAAAAACCGGTGAGTCCGGTGACCAATAAATACTTCTTTTTCTAAAGATTCAGTCTTTTTTTTTCATTTAATTTTACTGGGGTTAATACACGTAATCTCAAAAAATAACAATCACATACTGTTTCTTCGATAGAAATAGATACGGGCAGTAAAAATGACCCAATGACCTTAATAAAAATGAATCTTATCAGTGACATGATCTTGTTACCTAGATATGCCAATGGCCTATCTATTTCTTGAGTAGGCTTGCAGTAAGTTGTATAGACTTACTAGCTGTTGCTGGCGGCTCCGCCCGCGTGTAGGTCGCTTTTCGGGTAACCTGTAGAAACTTATCAAATCATCCAATGGCATCCCACAGGGACATTTCTTCGGCATGAAAACTATTCTATGTGTTAATCCAAGTTACCTTCTATGTGTGTGCCAAATTTCATTAAAATCGGTTAGGCAGTTTTTGCGTGAAGGAGTAACAAACAAACATACAAACTTTCGCATTTATAATATTAATAGTTAATAATATTATTATTAAATAACATTACTAATCAATAATATGATGTTGCATATTGGCAGTGACAAGCATTTTGTAGATTACAACATGGCACTGATTACATCTTTCATCATGTAATTTTACTTAAATTCGATAACAAAGTTGCATTTCAAATCAATATTGAATAAACAGCGGTAGCTTCGTTATGTGAACTTATTACCAAAACTTAATACGTAAAAATAATTAATCTATTTTGTACTATTGATCTCATTATAAGATCGTATAAAACGATATACTTGAATCTTTATATTATATTTTAAAAATCTCGTAACTTAATCTTGTAACCTATATTTTACCAATCATTTAACTAAATACGTACCTATTAGTTAAATTATTTAGACTGCTTCACAATCATAAATATGTATCGAGCGATAACGCTCGTAATTGTAGAGTCAAAAATAAATGGCACATTAGCTGTATTTTTTTCCATGTTTCTGTTTTAATATTCATCGTAATTGAAACATAATTAGGCGTCAGTTATCTAACTGAATCATAATTTCATAAATGTGCTACGTGTCATTGTTTTCATGACACAACCAGGTTTTTGTTGGCCTATGTTAAACACTGAGACAAGACAATAACAGAAATTATTATTTTAACAATTACAAAACCTCTTTATTTCCTTTTCGTTAGCTTAAATAAAAAACTTCGTTCACCATAATTTTATCCTACAAATCACAATGGCCGTGATTATAAGTGAATCTATGAACAAATACAATGATACTGTCTATAATTATGTAATTGCCAATTGGTGTTTATTACACACCAAAGGCGTTAAGCCTTGGGTGTGCAATAAAGAGTACTATTATTATTATTAATTAATAATATTAGTCATAATCTATGACCGAGATCGAAAGCCGAGTACATGTCTTCACTGGAGTCTTTACTTGATGACGAGACACCACCTACCAAGTGACTCTGGCTCTTAGAACCAAACCGAGGACAGAAACAGAAACACATGTTTTCTAGTGTTGCTTTACAAAGCATTTCGCAGTCACGAGTATTCTTGAATTGCGAGCCATTGTATCTATAAATAAAGAATGAACTCTATAATAAAACCTCTTCATCCCAAAGTATAATATTTCATTGATATTATAAAGAGGAATGTTATAAGAATAACATTCCTCTTTAATACACCACAATAACAAATTAATTAAAATATTTATCATCAATATATTATTTTTCTAATAATTAACCAGTACTTACCTTCTGGTTAAAAGTAATTACGTTATATTACAAACTCAGAGGTGTCATATATTTTCTGTAAATATTACCATAAATATATGGAATGAAATACAATACAACAAGTTAATTTTAAATGTATTATTGCATCGACATAAAACAAAATTGTAATCATCTCATTTCAATTAGTAATGTGATCCTCGTGATTTAATAACAAAACGTTAACTAGAAAAAGTTCTCCAAAAGATAATAATTCTATAATATTATTCACCATTTACCTAAATGTGGCATGCAAATCCCTAATTGCAATATAAATAAATTATTTACAATTATCGTCTTGGAAATCGATTTAAGGGGATCCTAAATAATGTTTCGTGTGTGAGAGACCACTTAGTACGCACTAGCTTTAAATATTATACTCTTCTGTGAAGTTTTGTAGAACACTCAATTCAATGCTCTGCATAACTTCACAAACCGGATGACCGGATTGACAGGTGTAAAATTTATTATAAAACAACACAGCAGAAAGCACCAATAAAATGTATTATGTATTTAATACTTAACTAGAAAATTAATGATTGGCTTTGATTATTTAGATGAATTAGAGGTTAAAACTATAATTCAAGAAGTATAATATTTAAAGTATGTAGTACGTTTCTATAGTGAATATCGACATTTCATCTAAATCGTTCATATGAAATGGCACATTATTCTTGTAAGAAAGCGAATTATATTGTGAAATAATATTTTTAAGCTATTGCATAGCTTCTATCGAAGGTCCTGAGCGCGGGGACCGAATCCAGAAATTCCGTAACGAAAAAACCTCACGATCCCCACTCCGACGGGCACGGAGGTGTGGCTTGAAGGCCGTGCATTGTCTAACGTCGTTTCTTTTCGGCAGTCTTCGACACGGTGTTTGTGTGCGTGCAACTAGACGTATTGTACGACTATTCTACGAAGCTCGCACGAATCGAGACGAGCTGCTCCGAAATCGGACGAATACATAAGCAGCTGTTTATATGTATTGTAAAATAATAAAAATATTTCAAACGATATTAACTTTTTTATTTAATAAAAGAAATAACTTGAATTTATATCAAAGAAAAAAAGAAATACTGCATAAATAAAATAAATAAATAATTATAATTGCATAAGTTGATACAAAATGCTATGCAATAGCCCTACCGCGGCAGTCCCCGAATGCCACAAGTCGATTTTTTTTTTCAATTCATCAAAATAATGTAAGAAGAAGAAGAAGAAGAAAAACATTTATTGGCGCAGCCAATCAGGTACTGCATAAAAAAACAATAGAAAAAAAATTAAAAATTAAAAATATAAGTAGGTAGGTACGAACAAAAGAAAAAAAACATTTATGAAAGGGTTGACAATATAGCACAAAAAAAAAGAAATAATTTGTTTTATTAAAATTAATATATTATTTGTTTTATTATGGTAGTGTTGTATTTTATTTATTTTGTCAATTTAAGAATATCGTTTAATTCATTATGAACAATCTCAGAAACATGTACATATACAAAAATAGGTACATGTCTTAAAATGTTATTTAATGATACTGATGATTTGTTTAGAATGTAGGGATATATTTGAAAAATTTTGGAAGTTTGCACCACAGACCAGAAACCAAACGTACATCACTAATTCAAATAGCAGAAATAGGTTAATCCTAAACTGTCAAAGTCACTTCTGCCACACAGTTTCTGTCTGTCATATTAATAGGCGCGGCCATGTTGGTCTGTAGTGAATAAAATTGAGGTAATTTGCTTTTAGGGATTAAAAATTGACACAATATGCCCAAATGCGACCTCAAAACGAGATACATCCCCGCGACATTCGCCTGGACGCTACTATTGGGCACGACTTCACTATTTTTTTATTATCCGTAAGTATACATTGAATACGATCGGGTATGGATTCAATTTGATTTGACAACTTTCACATAAGATTGTAGATTTGTTTCTATTAATATCCCGGGGCTACCTTTGCTCTATTTGAACCTGTATGAACCTCTATCTTCGCTTAATGACTTGGCAGAGAGTGTTCCATAATCGCCTGTCGTGATTGTCATGCCTCGGGGATCATTATTTACATTCGAGATAATTCAGAAAACCTCGATCAGATACCTTCAACAGGCTGGTATTATTGTTCGATTGTGTTTGCTCACTCCTGACAATGATTTCTGTGATGATAAGACTGCCATTGGATTGACTGTAGTTGTTGGGGTATCGCTTTGTCTTGGTGTTGATTTGAATATCACTATTGTTTATCCTTTCGGAGTTGGTTGACTCATTGATATTAATTTAAGGGTTTAATCCTTTTTTATTCATATAAATTAATTTTGAATGACTAACAAAGACACCCATGTGCTTAATTAGTTGGCAAAATTATTATTTAAAATTAACTAAAAATGCTATTGTGCTTGTGTAACTCTGTCTCAGGTATATTGGCATATCATAAATGAAAGTTAAGATTCTTTAACCAGTTAGTAGTGTACATTGCAGGTATTTATACAACAATAAGCATATTCGACATACACAGACTAGAACTTGTAGATATACGGATACATTGCTATTCTTTACATATACTCTTATTCCAGTTATACTAAGGGCTCCCACACATAACTGCGAATTTGCATTGTATTGCAAATATCTGCAAGCTCACACGAAAACATGTTTTGTGTGGCCGCCCTAAGCCCACTTGCAAGATTTTTCTTTTTGTGACACATTTTTTCATCTGCAATCAGTTATTCAGACCTAATCAGATTTTTTGGCTTAATTTGTGTTACCGCAAATACTTTAATAATCATAATATTAATATTCATTATTCAGCAAATACTATCACAGAATACTCCACTCCTGAATCAGTGTCTCTGGTCTAATTGCAATATTTGCCATCGTTTTAGCCTTGTGGTATCAGCATTATTATTAACCAGGTTCCTGGCAAATTGGTTTGTATGCTTTTGGACTTGCAAGATTTCAATAAGTTTTTGACAGGTTTATGTATACACTGATATACATATTGAACAATCAAATTATTTTCACAACATTAATATATCTCTTCGAAAAGAGCTACATCAGTTATTTGTCGCCTCCGTCTAGGCCACTGTACATCTCCCCAGTTCCTCCATAAACTTAGGATTTGGAACTCCTCAATCTGTGAGTGTGGACTAGACGAAGGTGATGTTAATCATATTTTCTTCTCATGCCCCCTGTACAATCGCTCCCAACTTCTATCTTTACTCTGTAAAACTGTCCCCCTTCCTACTTGTATACCTACTCTTCTCTCTACCTCAGATCCCAATATCCTATTCTGTATTATTCATTTTGTAAATATAAATAACATTAAGTTGTAAATATTGTAAATATCTTTACTATTTTCTATGTCCAATATTCTGTTCTAACACCACTAACATCTGTTTTGTCTGTTTGTCTATGAATCATTCTCACTAATCTTCCTAATCTTTGCAGATTTTGTGTTTTAATAGATTTTTTTTTTCAACCAAATCATGATGATATAAATAACAACTATTAATAATAAATAATCAAATGTGATGTTGGCAGAAATGTCTTAGGACAATTGCCATATATAAAAAAAAATATCTCTCCTTCATCATATTTTTCATAATACAGATTCTGCCAAATTCTGGTGATTAAAAAACCACTAATTTATGAGATATAGGTTATCCTAGGCATAGTTGGAGAATAGTGGAAATTGAGTTAATTTAAGAATTAAGCATTTTTGTATGTAAAACAATAGATAAAATATATCACTTTTGTTTTCAGATGTCAATACTATCTTCACAAACATCCATGGGTGCCTGCATACCAAGGTGTCATAACATTTTTTGTTTTGGCCAATTTTACGCTGGCCACTTTCATGGACCCGGGAGTTATACCAAAAGGTGAGTAGAATACTATTATATCTTTAAAATGTTATAATTAATTCTGTAGAAGACACTAAATAGATAATACATGTTTATGTTATGTAAAAAGCAAAACCTTTATATAATATAACGGCAACCCTTGAACATCCCACTGCTAGGCACAAGTCTCTCCCCTTTTAGTGGGAGGTCTGGAGCTTACTCCACGCTGTTCCAATGTGGGTTGGTAGAGATACGGGTTAGTGGCCAACCTGCTGTTGGATGTTTTCAAACTGCCTATATCTTAAAAATATAGGTTTTATTGAAGAGGCCTGGCCATTCCTTGTGACTTGAGCCTGTTTTACTTCTCTACCAGAAGAAGACCATAATATGTTACCAACTTATTAGAACATGATAGCACTATCCTTCATATAAACATTTAACAGCATATTAGGTAATATATTATATTAGATGCTCTTATGCTCTACCACTGGCACTCTACCTGTAACTTTAATCAAAGAAAGGCTTGGAAATATATTGGAAAACTGGTATAAAATATGACTAATATCTATCATCTATGACTCATAACTAATGACATTTTCTTATGTAAGTTATGCGACGAATGGAAATGTAATAACTTGATTAACGAGGAAAACACATCTTTAAAAATCGTGTATGTACATATGTCTGATATCTATTTCTAATGTTTAATTTTTTTCTCTGTGTTCATACAACATAAACTTAATTATAAAACTCAGGATCAAACCTCCAGTTTCGATTCAGTAATATATAGGTATATTCAGATACATATTATACCAGGTCAAAGATTCAAGATTTTTTTAATGACATTGGGAATTCATATGTTTTAAAAAGTGAAAACTTATAATAATACCTTAATTAGGTACTGAGTTAGTTACTTAGTCAGTTACAAGTTTCATAGCACCTATTCACAACAATTTTCGTAATAATAAAAAAAGTATTTTCACAAAAGATTTTTATTATTTTTTATTCAATTATTGTTCAGGAATTTTAGACCAGGATCAGATCACACAATTTATATTTAAAACAATGAGGTCAATATATGTATGGAGTAGACACAAACAGCCGGTTCCGTTTTTAAATTGATTTGACAGATATTTTGTACGAAGTTACCACTGTCAGCTGTCATGTTACTAAGGGAAAGTGCAGTTAATTGTATGCAAACCTGGTACCATTCTATCAAAAGGAATGTTAAGTCTAGTACTTTAGTTCATATATATCAATGGTTTAACAACAATTTATTACATGTATATCCTCAGTCATTCCTTGTACCCAAGAGCTCAAGGGTTAACCTGTCAATGTTTTTTTTTAATGTAATGGTAGTGGCAAACAGGTGTGCAGTTCACATTGATGTTAAGTGATGACTGGAGCCTATAGACACCCACACAATGACCAGATGTCAAAATGCAGATGCGTTACCACTCCTGAGGCCTAAGGTGTTAGGCCTCTGTGCCAGAAATTACAGGGAGTTACAGTAGAGAGTAAGAGTAGTAGAGGAGAGTTGAAAATATTTTAAATATCGGAAAATGTTATTTATGTTTTCATAATAATATTTCAACGCTGTTAGATGTAACAGTTCCATTTTTCTTTTTTTCTGTTGATCCAAAATCTCTAGGGTCTAGAACCGCGCCTGTCTAGGGCACGGCAGTGCTAAGCATACGATACAGGATATTCAGTTTAGAGCATATTTTGAAGGGACAGATCATAATTAATGCACGTTAACATTTGCCACTCCATGTTCCTTCCCTATCTCTTATCAAAATAATGTGAAGATATATTGACAGAAAAGTTAAACATTTTCCGCTATATCATCTTTTAAGATTCAAAATTAATATAATCACTTGGAAATTATAAAATTTTCACACACACACACATATACATACTTACATTAGTGTTTATAATAATTGTTTTATATTATTTCGCATTTACACATGCTTGTGAAATATATAGCGGCTGGACTAGATTCCCAGTGGCCGCGAGTTCGAGTCTCGCCTGAAGTCAAATTTTTCTTTCCATTTTTCTTTAAAATATATTTCACAAGCATGTGTAAATGCGAAATAATATAAAACAATTATTAAGGGTAAAAGCGATTTCTTTACGATATTTAATAAACTGCAAAGTTTATTGTATCGGTTGCCTAAATATATGCTATTTAGGCAAATAGTGTGGCAATAGATGGCGCTACTGCCACCATAAGGCAATGCAATAAATGTGAAGGAAATATTTGACAAATCGGGCAGGACTTCGGTAGCTCAATTGGAAAAGCGGCTGGACTAGATTCCCAGTGGCCGCGAGTTCGAGTCTCGCCTGAAGTCAAATTTTTCTTTCCATTTTTCTTTAAAATGTATAATCATTGAAAATAAAATTAGTTAATTAATCAATTGTCCTTAATATAATTCTAATTTGTCATGTGAATATAGTACCTACTATACGTATTAGCAATTACTTTAAATAAGTAAATGTCTCATCTAATTTAGTTGCATGCTATACCCACACAGGGGGGCGGTACTCTTCTCCTTAACACAGACTATTGTAATAAATAGCCTAGCAAGAAGAATAGTACAATGCCCATACTATAACTATTGTACACCTACCTATATGTCAATTTGTTATGAAATATGTACCTAATCTAAAAATGTACTACAAATGTTAAAGTCAAATAAAAATGTTATTTATGATTAATATATTACAAAAAATGATTAATATGTCAAAGTAAACCTTAAAAATAAAATATTTAATCGTACAAAAATAGTTGAGAATTAAAATAGATATCGACAGAATGTTCCATTCTCTCTTTAAATAATATTCCCCGATCGCGATCGGACAAACCGCATCGCATCGTCTAATTCAGGAACGTTACGGAGGTTGGAAGAAAAGTCGGAACTTCCGATTGACATTGCACCTCCGACTCCGATCATATTATCGGAGATTTTAATTGATACGCCGATGGAAGGTTTAGAAGTAAGCAAATTGCTCGAGCGGTTTTGAAGCTGCGAAGTTTTTGTTAAACAAATGCAATCTGCTACTTCATAAAATTTGACATTTATTTTCAACCAAGACAGTTGTACAATTTTTCTCGTAATTTGATTAGGCTGAATAAAGTTCGTATCAAAAAAGAAAAAGGAAAATATTACAAACTTCACACAATACCGTTAGGATGACGCTATACTTTCCCTTAATATTAGCATAATCCCTACTAATAATATAAATGCGAAAGTAACTCTGTCTGTCTGTTTGTCAGTCTGTCTGTCTGTTACCTTTTCACGTCCTAACGACTGAACCGATTTTAATGGTACAGAGGTAGAGCTGACTTTGACAAAGAACATAGGCTACTTAGTTATTTATAAAATGACATCCACGGGGCGAAGCCGCGGGCAACAGCTAGTAAGTCATATTTTAAATTCTCTTCACACATTAAATTCACATGCAAATCTGTTATTGCGATTGTTAAAATGCAATAAGACAAGCATAAGTATTATTGTTTTGTTACACCTATCCTCAAATATCGTAATATTAACACATCTATCTTCTCACTCCGACTCCGATTTCGCTTTTTTTTTTTTTAATGTAATGGAAGTGGCAAACAAGCATGCAGTTCACATTGATGTTAAGTGATGACTGCAGCCTATAGACACCCACCAGAAGACCAAAATGCAGATGCGTTACCACTCCTGAGGCCTAAGGTGTTATGCCTCTGTGCCGGAAATTAGAGGGCCGTACATTACCACCTGACCGGAACACGATAGTGCTGGACACTACCATTTAGCGGCAAGTAAATTAGGTAATGCGGTGGTGCCTACGCCCGCGAGCTCCGTCACTGGAGCTCGCGGGCGTATCATCAGTAAAAATGCTCGCTGCGATAAAACTCCTCCTGCCTCTGTAACATCCCTGCTCTAATTTACTCCGGACGCTTCAAATTTACCTAGATCCGATATCGAAGCGGGTAGCTACTGGGAAGTCTGATTTAATTACCTTTAAGATTTATACCTATCGATTTTGTGAAGTACTTTCGTTAAGTATTTCTTGATTTACTGTTAATTTATTTGTTATACATTATGTTAGGCTTGGCCTCGACGATAATTCTATTGCAAAATTTGCAAAACATAGGTACGCGTCATTTCCACAATTAAAATTGTGTTAAAAGAATATCCTGCGAAGACAGTTAGAGGGCCTGAATAGTTAGTACTTTTTATTATCAGTGGCCGATTAAGGGGGGCCGCAGGGCGGTCCCCCACGGGCCTCCGGTTTTGGGGGCTTTTAAAGATCGATCGGTCGCTGGGCATCATGAAAGATTTGTAGAGCTAAGGGGCCATTCATTAAACACGTGATGTTTTTAGCGTCGCTTTAACTCCCCTCTTCCTCCTTGGTGATGATACGTGGTGTGGTTTTGGATTAACCCCCCACCCCACCTAAAATCACGTTTATTTTTTTTGGAATAAACCATCTAGGTTCTTTTTTTTAATTTAGCGGAAAATCGTCGGACATGGGGAAAAAGTCAAATTGCTTAAACTGGCGACTGTTAGGTTGCGACGAAATTGGCACTTTTCGGTTGAAATCGGGCACTTGAAGAAGAAATAAATACACGTGTTATCAATCTTATCTTCTTGTATGCCTCCTCCCCCTTGTGATGTTTCATGATTTTGTCCGGATACCCCTTCCCCCTTTAGATCCTCACGTGATTAATGGACGATCCCTAACAGATCCGTTAGTATCTCAGTATCTGCCATATAAATCATACGGGGAGAGGAGGGGGAGGGCAATATGTGGCGTGCGTAGGCTATAATTATACCTACCTCATGACCTTTTTGTTTTTGCTCGTGCGTCAAGCTATCCTGACACAAGGGCCCTTAAACATCTAGGCGACAGGCATAGGCCCATTTGGGCTTGTACTTTCACAGAGGGGAAAGCCTGCATATGGCTACTCTCCTCCAGTCCGCCGCGGCCGGTGGGCCGTGTTGCTCTGTGTCTGGCTGTCTACAATATTTTTCTCCGGACGCTTCGAATTTACCTAGATTCGATATCGGAGCGGTATAAAATAGCGGATAAAATACTTATCGATTTTGTGAAGATCTACTTTCGTTGAGTTTAGTTTATCTGTTTAAATAATAATAATAATAATAATGGCAACCCATTATACGTCCCACTGCTGGGCACGAGTCTCTCCCCTTTTTTGGGGGGAGGCCTGGAGCTTACTCCACCACGCTGCTCCAATGCGGATTGGTGGAGGTGGGTGGGTTAGTGGCCAACCCACTGTCGGATGTTTTCAAACCGCCCATAAGGCCTCCGACAAGGTTTAACGACTGCTATCCATCGATAGCAACCGGGACCGACGGCTTAACGTGCCCGTGCGTGCGTCTGTTTAAATATCTTGTGGGAATTGGACTTGGCCTTGTCAACGCAATTCTGTTGAAAAAGGGCGAAGACGTAGGTACTTGCGTCATTCTGCACAGTTAAAATTTTATCAAGAGAATATTTAATGAATAGGTAATTGTAGTATTCAGCACTATCGTGGTCCGGTCTTGTTACACTTGATTTTACTCCTCATAAAAGGTAATTTTGGGTCCGCAAAATCGTTACTGGTTAACCCATTACACAGTACCAGGGGTGCGACCGCCTATCGACATTGCTGTCGTCATTGTCATTGCTGTCAAATTTTCATGTCAACTTTCACTGGACAATAATAATCTAAATAATCTACCATTATCGCTTGTTTATCACCTAAGAAAGCAAGAACATCAATCAGATCATCATTATGGCTTGTAAAGGAGCTACAAATAGATATGAAAATTAACACTTGATTTTACTCCTCATAAAAGGTAATTTTGGGCCCGCAAAATCGTTACTGGTTAACCCATTACAGAGTACCAGGGGTGCGACCGCCTATCGACATTGCTGTCGTCATTGTCATTGCTGTCAAATTTTCACGTCAACTTTCACTGGACAATAATAATCTAAATAATCTACCATTATCGCTTGTTTATCACCTAAGAAAGCAAGAACATCAATCAGATCATCATTATGGCTTGTAAAGGAGCTACAAATAGATATGAAAATTTGACAGCAATGACAATGTCGACAGCAATTTCGATAGGCGGTCGCACCCCTGGTCTACATTTTGTAATATAGTTAAAAATTTGCAATCAAACCCAACTTTTACGTGATCTTAAACATATTCTTCAAATGCTCAAAATATGCCCGAATTTCAAATTATTTATTAGAATTGGCATTTGAAAATGACATAATTGACAACATTTCAAATTTGACACGACCCTAAAAGAAAAATATCGTTTCTTTATTTTTCTTTTCTGAGTTCAAATATATATTTTTTATTTATTTATTTATTTTATTTCTTAATTTCTGTGAAAAAAAAAGGGATAAACATGTGATGACGTCACTTATATGGTGGAATGAAGTAGTTACCATTGCCTGTCTTTAGATGAAAACATTATTGTTACATACTCTGTGGCAAGATGTGTCAAATTGATACGGATACGTCAATGTCAAAGTATAAAACTAAGAAGTAGGGATGGTGATCCGAGACCTGAGATTGATTAATCGGAAAAGCGATCCATAGGAACCAAAAAATCGATTCTTATTTAAATAATTATAATAATTTATTTAAATCGATCCACAGTACTGGATTGATCTAGTGAATCGATACGTATAGTGTGGAAAATCGAAGATCGTTCTTTTTGGTTAATTCACATAGGGACATAGGAAACATACAGATCATAAGATTTAACGTTTAAACGTGAGTATAGGAAGCATTATACCAGCATTGAACACTGTTGAGTTTCTTTTTTTTGGTCGTCTGTTTTCCTTGAAATTTAGTATTACATACCTATCCCAAATCAAAAATAGATACATAATCGAAGATCGATTTTTTCAATGTCGATATAATCGTGGATGGATTTTGGACACTTCGATTCGAACATTGATATATTTCAGAAATAATCGCCATCCCTACTACGAAGTCTATGAAAAGTTGCTACGAACTTACATATTAAAATAAAAACAAGTTTTAACGTTTTAAACAACGACTTAGCCCTCAGGCTGTTATAATATTGATATTTTTTATTTGTAGTTGGATCAAGGAAGAGATTAATCGACGACACGCAGAGTCAAAGAATTTTTTAAAATTATTTTGATATATCGATAATTTTTCGATATATCGAACACTGGTACTGATATTTTAAAATAACAAGATCACAGCCCTACTTCGAGTTTGACAAGCTGACAACGACAAGACAATGACATCTAGATTTTTTTTTAAAGGGTCACGGCACATGGCAATGGTTCTATCGCCATTCCACCACATGTGTGACGTCTAATGGCGCATACGTCTTTTTAGAATACACTAACTTTAAAAGTAGAAATTATGAATGAAAAGTACAAAATTTCGAAAAATGGTTAAACACGGGTGCCCTAATTTTGGATTTACTTTTGAATAATGTAATAAAACATGTAGGTTAAAAATATGAAATGTTGTCAATTTGTAGAGTGTTAACACCCGGGCCAAAAATGTATGGAACAGTATCATTCTCCTTTCCGTACCTGGCTTTTTAACTCAAAACGTTTCTTAAGGAGTAGGTATGTATGTATCTTTACGCCAGGTCCCTGACGGGGAAGGCAGGTAGTGTGAAGCGCCAGATATCTCGGTCCTGACACACCTCCCGTGCTTCTGCTACATTGATCATTCTCTTTATACATGCACGCCGATTCCTAATTCTTTTGATCCCACCCTGAGACAGTACTCAACCTATTTGGTCATGGTAGTCTTGGCCTTCCTGGGCCTCTACAACCATCTACATTCGCATTGTATATTTGTTTAGTCATTCGCTCATTCGTCATTAGTGATAATCTTGTCACGAATCCAGAATAGAGACGCAAACACCAACTTACACAATATGTCTAATGAGTATAATGGAATTAACGTCAATAGCGTAATAATGGAGGTGTGTATGCATCGGAAATGATGTAATAAGGTATTTTGTCGAGCGAAAGTATAACAAGTTGCATTAACATCTTTGGTTAGATAACTGTATAGTTGTGTAATATGTTTATAAGTATTTAACTTTTGTTGCACAAATTGAGACCTCTTTAATAATTACTATACCAGTAGATTTTTTTTATGTCATGAAATTGACAAACAAGCATACAGTGTGGTAGAGTTCCAGTGTAAGTGGGACTCGAGAGCGTAGGTACCACCGCATTATGATGAACTGCATGCTTACACAAAAAATGGCTTCCAAAAACAGGAGTTTATCTGTTGGTCATTTCTCCTTTTTCCCTTTTTTTCTGTATTTTTTAAAATGTGTGTTGCATTACTCCGAGGGCAACGAGGCAGCTTAGCTTCCAGCGTAACCTCTTCGAAAATGCACACATTAAAAAAATATTCGTCCAATCAGATTTTCCTAGGTTTCGTTCAAATTGAACGAGACGACCAAAATTGAGATGAGTAAAGTCGATCAACTTTTATGTTTGTCGCATTTCTCGGCATCAAATCATTCAAAACCATGCAAGCTATAAAATAAGCACAGTCTATATTTTGTCTCTCTGGTGTACGCCTACCCTTATTGATTAAACGAATTAAACAGCGGCATCACATTTGCATCTTGATTCCATTACTGAAGGTCGCTGTGTTGTGTACAGTCGCCGGCATAATTTTATATTAAAATATAACTATCCTTAGAGTTGGCACTGAAAAGATCTGAATATCGGAAGTCTGCAGTTTTGCATAAGTAATGAAATAAGGTAGATCTACTTTACACGAATAAAGCGGCTGTGATATTGAATTATGCTTTATTATCGTAGCTGCATTTTTATTTATTTAGAGTTTTATGAATTTTATACGTAGGGCGGGTTTATAAGTAAGTCATCAATGTCATCAATTCATTTTGAAACTGTGCATTGGTGGGTTTATAGACCTTCATGGAGGATTATATGGGGCCGTACGTAAATACGTCGCGCTAAAATAAGCCTTTTCTGACCCCTTCCCCCTATTGTCACGCTGTGTCACACTGTCTGTGAAGCTCCCTAAAAATATTACGTTACAAAACCTAAGATCCTCCTCCCCTAAATATGACATTTTTTAAATTAATAATCTAACAAAATAATAATTAAAAATATTTTGATGAACTGTGAATGTCAGGTTGCCGTGTAGTGTACCCACTCGTCGCCCTCTGTCCCACTTTGTCACGCTCAGAGAGACTCCCCCCCCCTCGCATGCCATTGTATATTTTTATGAACGCTCCCTATGTAACTAGTTGACGCCGCAAACTTCGTATCGTATTTGCTATTATTTTTTTTTCATACAAAGCTACCAAATTGGATAAAAAATATTTATTGAATTCAGTAGTTATGCGCTAACAAACATTTCGGTGATTCATTTTTATTAATATAGATGACCACGTTTTATCCCCGTAGACACATCCTCATATGGTGGGAATTGGGCATACGTGAATCATGAAATCAACCATAAAATTCATTCGGGATCCTTATAATCTTCGTCGACTATACTGTACCCAGAAATTATGAACGCGTCATAATAATATAACTTCAACTCTATTGTAATACATTCGCATTGTTTATTGTGGTTACCTGCGGTCGCTGTCCTTGTGTGCTGTAGGAATAATGTTGGTGCGTAAAACCCACCGAAACAACACACAGGTGAATTTTAAACTAGGACATGAACAAGCGATACTGGTTTCATATTAGGTTCAGTTACGGCTCCAGAAATTTTACTTGGGAGCGGCTTGATTCATTTTTTTCTATCTGGGACAGCTTTGATTGAGCGTAGGTTTATCAAGACATTAAGAAATTGAATACATATAAGATTTGTTGATTTGGTAGGTTTTAGTCTGTTAGTCCCCCCTTAGAGATCCGCTAGTTATAAATGTAAGCTTTTCAATACTCGAACTATGCACCGCAGACAAAGTGTACTGATGTGAAGGCATCTTATTTTAGCGGCCTAGGTTTTGCTCGGGTTTCAAATGTATAATTAAGACATTATTGAGATTTGTGATGGTATAAGCATTAGTCCTTTAGATCTTAGCGCACAAACACATTAATCGGATGGATCAGGTTCCGGAAATATGTATTAAAAAATAAATCTTGTGATTAACAGCATTTAGGCTTTTTGTAGACCTCCATATTAAGTGACCGCGTACAAGCAATTCTGATGGTGATGCGGTGCCTTGTCTACGCCCTCGAGGTACGTAACTCATCAAAATATAAATTGTAATAAGCCATCATAAAAGAAAGCAAAATATTTTGGTTCATATCCCAAGGCAGTAATGTAAAAGTATGAACAAATACCGAATATTCGTAAAGTTCTACGGACTTGAGTCAAAGAAGTCAATAGCACCCAATTAATGGCACTGGTTGAAGTGTTTTGTTCTAGAATTCATTTTCAGTACGTTGCCCGAGGTAAAGCGAATTCTATAGCCCTGGCAAACGAACCGTGCAAAGTCATCAATGCACCGCCCGCGAGCTATTGGATCAATTTCTTTTTTCAATTACCAGCGCGAATAAACAAAAAAAGCTGTCCTCGCTCCGTATTGACTGAAACCAGCTTCTGCTTCTATTTGGAAGATTTTTTTTTTAGTTTTTGCATTAATTGATATTGAGCGAAACGATTGCGATTAATTTGTTGCTGCGATATATAATTAGAGTTGGAATAATATTGAAGTTAGAAAGCAGATCACAAAATTCTGCTGCTACGTAATTACTTACGCCAATTAATTAACGGGCAATCTTTATAGAATTTTGTTTCTACACATGAATCGCTGAAATATTTTTGAAGAAGAAAAGTACCGTTAACGATTAAAACGGTATAAATTCCTAATACGGCTCGGTCGTATACTCGATGTAGCGTTTGCCAGCCAACAGCCTATTCGAACCTCCCTCGGGTCTAGCTGGCTAGGCTTGCTGCAGGTCTGTGGTACTGAGGCCACTATTTAGTCTTAGACCCCGGCCGTGTGAGGAGTAACAGAACCACCGAGCCACCAGAACGCTTCGGGCCCAGATCGGCCCGATTCGACCCTGTAAGCCCACTGTTCAATTTTAGACCCCGGCCGTGTGGGGAGCCACCGAACCACCAAGCTACCCTGACCCTTCTGGTCCAGATCCACTCAATCCAACCCTGAGGTTAAAAACATTTATAATATTCTGAAACTGTTTACATTTGATAAGTCCATGAATCGTTAGTCCGGCTAAGCTCCAGAGCCGAACTTTCTGTTGGTTAAGCATTCACTGACGTAAAGTTATGTTGGCGAAACGTTCGTGGGTGAAAAGTGCTTTGGATGATAAGTTAATGGTTTAAAGATAATTTTGACCAACGATTCATGGACTAATCGAATGTTGGTAAACAGTTTCAGAATCCATTTATAAATAACTGAATTTGTTACGTCCAATACAATGTAGGTAATCGAAATCCATTAAATATTTAGGTACCCGTAAATTAAATTATGATGTGGTGTTATATCTCGTTGGGTATATTTTGTCGCAATACGTTAACGTTTATCTTGTATTATTATTCTCAATAGGATAATCATATTTGTACAGTATTTTTCCTCAGTTACTATGAGATTGCAAATGAGTATCGAGAGTACGTAGCAGTGACGACCAAATTCATTCTTTCTCAGTTTCTTTTGAAATGGGGAAATGGAGGAATTTGTAAATTATTGATGCTTTCCATATTATACAAAATTGTACAGTTTCTATTTAATTTATTATGCATT
Source organism: Macrosoma leucophasiata (assembly GCA_036365455.1). Taxonomy (NCBI): domain Eukaryota; kingdom Metazoa; phylum Arthropoda; class Insecta; order Lepidoptera; family Hedylidae; genus Macrosoma; species Macrosoma leucophasiata. Next base: position 18,772,690 of record JAWQUS010000017.1, on the reverse strand, counting down.
TTTTATTATTATTAGTGTTTAATCACTCTAGGTTAGTTTAAAAAAAAATACGATGTAAAAGTGCTCTCCAAGAGCCTAATGATATGAAATAAATGAATGAACTGAATAAACTGAGCGTGCTAATATGCTGAAATTGGGTTGTGTATAAAATCTCAAAATGTGTGTAAATGCGTTGAATTTACATCTTAGGACTAAGGTGTTATGTCTCTGTGCTGGAAATGTTACAGGGCCGTACATTACTACATGACCGGAGCATGATAGTGTTGAATACTACCATTTCGCAGTCGTCCCGCGTCTTTCTGCTGGAGTGATACTACCATTTGGTGGCAGATATTAGATTAGGTAATGCGGTGTTGCCTGGGCCCTTTATAGTATTGTTAGTTGCCATAAAAATGTTGCTGCCTTTGTTTAAGTCAGTCGCTGATTGTGTCAATTTTCAATTACAGCTCCACCTGACGAGGATCGCGAGGATGACTTCAGGGCGCCGCTGTACCGCAGCGTCGAGATCAACGGCATCACCGTGCGGATGAAGTGGTGTGTCACCTGCAAGTTCTACCGGCCGCCGCGCTGCTCGCACTGCTCTGTTTGCAATCATTGTATAGAAGTGAGTGTGGTATTATCGCTCTCATGCTTGTCGAATTACCCCAACCCAATACTACGCGAAATACTGAGGTAGGCTCCACCTGTTCTGCCTACTAGTTGAAACGTGTGACTTGGCCGTTTTGCTACCATCATGTAGATTTAATAGGCATTCGTTATCTTATTTCTAGAGTAATGAAACGGCCAAGTTGCGCGTTTTAACTTGATGTAGATTATGTGAAGTTAGGTCTGGTAAAGTTAAATAATAATTATAATAAATTGTTTATTTCAAAAAAGTAAGTTCACAAAATTAATACAATATCTTAATATTTAAAATAGTACAAAACATATGTATGCCCGAACTAGGTAAAACCTGTGTTTCGGGCTGGAAGAGATCTACAGCTATTTGAAGTTATTTTAATTAACAATTGAATATACGTTCTTAATTATTCTTACTACTAGGATACTATTACTTCTTACTTTAATAATAATAAAATTTACACAGTTTTCAAAAACTTATTTACATACTAGGAGCAAATTTTCTGTATTTTCATACGAAAGATTCTGTAAAAAGTTATTTAAAATTATTTTACATCTATGATAGTGTAATTTATAAGATCACAGATTTTTATTTAATTTATTATACAAAAATGGGCCAAGAAATGAATAGAATCTTTTGGTGAATGGTATCTGTTACGTTACGTGCTACACGGCTAGGTGAGTAGCCAGCTTTATAATTAATTTTACAATTTACAGACATTCGACCACCACTGTCCGTGGGTGAACAACTGCATAGGGCGACGGAACTACAGGTTCTTCTTCTTCTTCCTAATATCACTGTCGATCCACATGCTCAGCATATTCGCGCTCAGTCTGTACTTCATCATGAAGAACAACAAGACGATCACGGAGATTGAGCCTATTATGTCGTATCCTTTTTAAACTTAGATTAAATTATACTAGCTCTTGCTTGCGGCTCCGCCCGCGTGTAGGTAGCTTTTCGCGTAACCTGTGGAAACTCATCAAATCATCCCATGGCATCCCACAGGAACATTCTTTCGGGGGAAAAAATCCTATAATCTTAAGTTAGCTAATACCCTATCTGTATAACAAATTTCATCAAAATCCGTTCAGTAGTTTCGGCGTGATTGACGGACAAACATCCATACAAAAACACTTTCACATTTTATATAATAGTGTGATAATCTTCTGGTGGAGCACGCGGGCGTCGGCACCACCGCATTACCTAATCAACTTGCCGCTAAATGGTAGTCACAATGTTATTGTGTTCCGGTCAGGTGGTAATGTACGATCGGGCAATTTCAGGCACAGAGGTAAAACATCTTAGATCTCGGGAGTGTCGTCAACGCATCTACATTGAAATGCCTGGTTTTTATGAAGATGTTTATAGGCTGCAGTATTCACTTATCATCGATGTGAACTGTGTGCGTGTTTGTCACTTCATGACTTAAAAACCTTTATTCCCATCGGCCCCCTCTGAGACCGCCACCGGGGTGGCCGTTGGGAATAAATAGTGCCAACGGCCATCCCGGTGGCCGTTAGTTTCATTTGCCCCCTTCGTAGTTATACTGCAAGGTTTATTCGCATTTCGCATTGGACGTTAGGTACCAATAGTAAAAAATTGACTTAGGTGACAATTTTTCAAGTCAAAATGTAAATCCAAGATGGCGGCTGCATGGAGTTGTCAAATTTTTCGTCATGGGTGTCGTTTTCATGGTTCTTGAGGGTGTTGAATTCGATAGTGGTGTCAAAATGTAAATCCAAGATGGCGGCTGCATGGAGTTGTCAACTTTATCGTCATGGGTGTCGATTTCATGGTTCATGGGGGTGTCGAATCCGATAGTGGTGTCAAAATGTAAATCCAAGATGGCGGCTGCATGGAGTTGACTACTTTTTCGTCATGGGTGTCGTTTTCATGGTTTTTGAGGGTGATGAATTCGATAGTGGTGTCAAAATGTAAATCCAAGATGGCGGCTGCATGGAGTTGTCAACTTTTTCGTCATGGGTGTCGTTTTCATGGTTTTTGAGGGTGTTGAATTCGATAGTGGTGTCAAAATGTAAATCCAAGATGGCGGCTGCATGGAGTTGACTACTTTTTCCTCATGGGTGTCGTTTTCATGGTTCATGAGGGTGTTGAATCCGATAGTGGTGTCAATATGTAAATCCAAGATGGCGGCTGCATGGAGTTGTCAACTTTTTCGTCATGAGTATCGTTTTCATGGTTTTTGAGGATGTTGAATTCGATAGTGGTGTCAAAATATATGACGAAAAAGTTGTCAACTGGTCAAACTCGTTTATTCCCATCGGCCCCTCTGAGCCCGGCGCCGGGTTGGCCGTTGGCACTAATGAGTGGCGTTTACCACCCCGGTGGCCGTTAGGTCCATCTGCCTCCTTCGTAGTTTTACTACAATGGTTTATTCGCATTTCGCATCGGACGGTAGTTTTTTTTTTTAAACAAACTTTAGTATTAAAAAAGTTTGATATTGATAAATAATTTTGGAATGTTTTCATAATTTTGTAATGATTATAAAAACAATTTTCTTACCTTAATTATTTAAAGAATATTTTAAATTTAATATTTATTTCTAGGGTATATTAGCAGATACTTTAACAATAATTTACGTGGAGTATAAATATGTTATAACAAATAAGTACTAAAATTTCAAGTGTTTCGTCATGATTATGTTATTTTGTTTGTTTATTCGTTTTATGACATTTCTATATGGAACAGTTCTTAAGTAGTAAATAACGATTTGCATAGTCACAGTTTTTTGCACCAATATAACAAAATATTATTAAAAAAATTAAATATTTTTTAATAGTTACAATCATTTACATTTTGATACGACTATCGAATTCAACACCCCTGAGAACCATTATAACGACACCCATGACGAGAAAGTTGACAACTCCGTGCACCCGCCACCTCGGATTTACATTTTGAAACCACTATCGGATTCGATACCCCCATGAACCATGAAAACGACACCCATGACGAAAAAGTTAACAAGTCCATGCAGCCACCATCTTGGATTTACATTTTGACACCACTATCGAATTCAACACCCTCAAGGACCATGAAAACGACACCCATGACGAAAAAGTAGTCAACTCCATGCAGCCGCCATCTTGGATTTACATTTTGACACCACTATCGAATTCAACACCCTCAAGAACCATGAAAACGACACCCATGACGAAAAAGTAGTCAACTCCATGCAGCCGCCATCTTGGATTTACATTTTGACACCACTATCGAATTCAACACCCTCAAGAACCATGAAAACGACACCCATGACGAAAAAGTTGACAAGTCCATGCAGCCACCATCTTGGATTTACATTTTGACACCACTATCGAATTCAACACCCTCATGAACAAAGAAAACGACACTCATTACGAAAAAGTTGACAACTTCATGCAGCCGCCATCTTGAATTTACATTTTAACACCACTATCGAATTCAACACCCTCAAGAGCCGTGGAAACGACACCCATGACGAAAAAGTTAACAAGTCCATGCAGCCGCCATCTTGGATTTACATTTTGACACCACTATCGAATTCAACACCCTTAAGAACCATGAAAACGACACCCATGACGAAAAAGTTAACAAGTCCATGCAGCCACCATCTTGGATTTACATTTTGACACTACTATCGAATTCAACACCCTCAAGGACCATGAAAACGACACCCATGACGAAAAAGTAGTCAACTCCATGCAGCCGCCATCTTGGATTTACATTTTGACACCACTATCGAATTCAACACCCTCAAGAACCATGAAAACGACACCCATGACGAAAAAGTTGACAAGTCCATGCAGCCACCATCTTGGATTTACATTTTGACACCACTATCGAATTCAACACCCTCATGAACCAAGAAAACGACACCCGTGACGAAAAAGTGGTCAACTCCATGCAGCCGCCATCTTGGATTTACATTTTGACACCGCTATCGAATTCAACACCCTCGAGAACCAAGAAAACGACACCCATGGCGAAAAAATTTACAACTCCATGCAGCCGCCATCTTGGATATACATTTTGACACCACTATCGAATTCAACACCCTCAGGAACCATGAAAACGACACCCATGACGAAAAAGTTGACAACTCCATGCAGCCGCCATCTTGGATTTACATTTTGACACAAATTGTCAAATTGAAAAATTGTCACCTAAGTCAATTTTTTACTATTGGTACCTAACGTCCGATGCGAAATGCGAATAATCCATTGCAATATAACTACGAAGGGGGCAAATGAAACTAACGGCCACCGGGGTGGCCGTTGGCACTATTTATTCCCAACGGCCACTCCGGTGGCGGTCTCAGAGGGGGCCGATGGGAATAAAGGCTTAAAAAGGTGGGTTCATGACTTCTGTGAATTGATTTCGATACTTTGTATGATTTTCAAGTTGTCGCTTCTGATTTGGGGGATGGAGGGAAAGATCATGGCCTATACGATCTTTTTTTTATTTTTTTTATGTTATAGAAGTTGTAAACAAGCATGCAGTTCACATTGATGTTAAGTGATGATTGCAACCTATAGACACTTACAAAAAGACCAAGGTCAAAATGCAGATGCGTTACCACTCCTCAGGCCTTAGGTGTTATGCCTCTGTGCCGGAAATTACAGGGCCGTCTTTCCTCGAGTACCGCCACTACAATTGAAGCAGACAAAATAAAAAAAAATGTGCAGTTCACGCATGGCAGAAGTGAAACCTTCAAATATTTTCATTAGAGACTGTATAATGCTTCCTATTTCATTTTCTCCCACGTTAAATCTTATGAATTTATATGTCTGTCTCTTTTTACTGTCGGTTTTTCGTTTTTTTTTTATGTAATGGAAGTGGCAAACAATCATGCAGACTGCAGCCTATAGACATCCACACAAAGACCAAGGTCAAAATGCAGATGCGTTACCACTCCTGAGGCCTAAGGTGTTATGCCCCTGTGTCGGAAATTACAGGGCCGTGCATTACCACTTGGCCGGAACACGATAGTGCTGAACACTACCTTTTAGCGGCAAGCATATTAGGTAATGCGGTGGTACCTACGCCCGCGAGCTCCTTCACTGGAGCTCTACCACCAGTCGTTTCATCGACTATCAAATGACATGATGCTAGAGTAGTTATCACTTCAAAAGTTTAATTAAATAAAATCCTTAGCAAGTTTCCACTAGAATGGTGATAATGGGCGTGATAGCGCTCCTAGCGATCCCGATATTCGGGCTGACGGGGTTCCACATGGTGCTGGTGTCCCGGGGGCGCACCACCAACGAGCAGGTGACGGGCAAGTTCACCGGCGGGTACAACCCTTTCTCCAAGGGCTGTTGGAACAACTGCTGCTACACGCAGTTCGGCCCGCAGTATCCCAGGTAAATAATACACAGAAGTCTTGGGGAAAAAGTTTCTTCGCATTTTTTAAGATAATTCAAAACATTTTTTAATATAGTTTATTTAAATTTAACTAAAGTATGTGTGTACCATTTTGTTCGATAACCTTTAGCCATCTTGTAGGTAGGGACATGATCCCATTGCCATAAAAATTTTGGGACTTCTCATCAAAATACCGCGACAAGTGGATTTGGCAGTCCTCTCGTGATGTTAACCTAACATTGCATAAAGAATTCTGAAGAGATCGAAACAGGTGGAAATCTGAAGGTGCAAGGTCAGGACTGCATGCATACGGTGGATGCATTAACACCTCCCAGCCAAACTATCTTAATTTTTGCTGAGTGGCTATAGATGTGTGAGGTCTAGCGTTATCATGATGAAACACCACACCCCTTCTGTTGATCAATTCCGGCCGCTTTCTCTCAACTTCTTGCTTTAATCTCATCAGTTGTTCGCAGTAGAGTTCAGAATCGATAGTCCTGCCTGGTGGTAATAGCTCATAATGAATAATGCCCTTCCAATCCCACCACACACACAACATCACCTTATTGCGAGTTAACTCGGGTTTCGCCACAGTCTGTGAAGCCTGACCGGCCTTTGACCACGACCTTTTTCACACTTTCTTGTCGTACGTGATCCACTTTTCATCACCAGTTATCAGCTTCTTCAAAAATGATTCGGTTTCATTACGTCGTAATAAAGAATCACAAATGAGTACACGGTTCATTAGGTTTCTTTCAGTGAGCTCGTGAGGTACCCAAATATCAAGCTTTTTTTTTGTACCCAGCTTTTTTCAAATGCGCCAAAACTGTTTTGTGATCAATTCTCAGTTCTTCAGCTACGTCGTAACTACTGATATGTCGATCTTGCTCCACTTTTTAATAAAATGGCATCCATTTTATCCGTAATAGGGCGACCAGAGCGAGGTGCATTTTTGACATCAAAATTTCCGGATTGAAAACGCTTAAACCAAATTTGTGCTACTCTCACAGACACTGCACTAGGTCCATAAACATCGCAATTTTTTTTCGCGGCTTGCGTTGCATTTTTACCTTTTTTGTAGTAAAATTTTAAAATGTATCGAATTTCTTCATGAGATTCACTCATCTTGACAGTACGAAAAACAAATGAAAATCACACATTTGCCTAATTTGAATTTGGAATTATGTTCTTTAAAATTTAAACTTTCAATGATACCAAAACCAGCCAGATACAAATACTACAGCCAAAGAGATTTTATTACAAGTTCATACATACTATAATGCGAAAAGACTTTTTCCCCAACCTATTATATTGATTTAGCATAATTCTAGTGTTGAAGAAACTCAGTATCTTTCTGGTGCGGTTAGCGCCTCCGCTTTCTGTGATTGCTGTGGTACACTCTGTGCTGCTGTGGTACGCTGGTATTATTGTCTGAAGAAAATCGACATTCTAATAGTACTGACGTCGAAAAAATCGATGAGTATTACAGAGCAAATATAATTTTACTAGCGGGCAGCCCCAGCCCCGGCTTCGCGCGTTTGTAATCCTACCTACCCTCTCCTATGCATCAAAGCGTGATGTTATATAGCCTTAAGCCTTCCTCGATAAACGGGCTATCTAACACTGAAAGAATTTTTCAAATCGGACCAGTAGTTCCGATAGTATAGATTAGCGCGTACAAGCAAACAAACAAAGAAACAAACTCTTCAGCTTTATAATATTAGTATAGATTAGTAGGAGATTAGTAATCTAGGAGATCAGTAATTAATACATTACTATTCTTTTAATGCGATATTCCGAAGCGATACTATACAGCCAAATATCGCACTGATGTGTATCGCACTGTTGTGATGAAAGTATCGGAATATGGCATTCCGTCGTATCGATACGTATAGAGCATCACTACCCTCCTGGAGATCCAAACCGATTTTCAAAGAGTTTTGGTTTGAACGCGGGAGAGAGCCGTGTCGCAGCGAGATATTATTTTCAAGACTTGTGAATAGTCTTGTTCTTATGTGTAAAAATGGTAGGATTTTTAACATAAAGCATTCGATGACGTGCACGGGTGTAGGAAAGTAATATTATGCAGCAAAAAGTGATTTTTCGTGTTGACTCCAAAACTTCATAAAAGCTCCTAGTAAAGTCGCCATCACTTTACTAGACTCATCTGATCATATTCCATATGGAATGATATGGATATTCATTATAAGAAATGAAGAATATAAAAACGACTGAAGATTGGCTGTTAAGGACTTGAATCCGTGGCCGTAAAACAATAAGAAAAAAAGTGATCCAAACCGGGGCCTAAGAATATATTTTTTTATGTAACTAAAGTGGTAAACAAGCATACAGTTCACATTGATGTTAAGTGATGACTGCAGCCTATAGACACCCACACAAAGAACAAGGTCAAAATGCAGATGCGTTACCACTCCTAAGGCCTAAGGTGTTATACCTCTGTGCCATAAATTACAGGGCCGTACATTACCACCTGACCGGAACACAATAGTGCTGAACACTACCATTTATCGGCAAGTATATTAGGTAATGATCTCCACCAACCCGCATTGGAGCAGCGTGGTGGAGTAAGCTCCAGGCTTCCCCTCAAGAAGGGGAGAGCCTCGTGCCCAGCAGTGGGACGTTTCAACGGTTGCCATTATTATTATTATATTAGGTAATGCGGTGGTGCCTACGCCCGCGAGCTCCGTCACTGGAACTCTACCACCAATGAAAATGCGGATATGTGAATTAACTTAGCGTATTTGAACATTGCAGTTTAGTTCGGCCGTCGAAGTATATATACAAGTCTGGCAAGAAGCGGCGCGAGTTGGGCGCGCACTCGGCGTCCGCCATCTCGACGATCGCGACCGACACGCACCAGGTAAAGACGTACACGGCGGACAACGGCTCGGCGCATCGGCCGGTGGGTGCGCACGCGCACTACAACAAGGTGAGAGCCAGACTCGCTTGCGCTACGCTAGCCTAGTCGAACTTGAGCTTGGACTTGCATTTATTGCTAGGCTCGGAAATCTTCTTAATTCTGACGTTTGTATTGGTGAATTCTACTGGGAGCCTTTAATTTCTATATCATTTTATTCTAGCGTATAATATTCGAATTATAAAATGAATACTTCGATGTTTTGATAGGTTCAGAGTCCTGCAGGCTACATAATAAAGACTTGATTCTCGTAGCGTTAAAGTCGTTGAATAGATTTGCTGTCTTGCTTTTACCGACCCGTGCGGTCTATGTTAGAGGAAGACATAAAACCAATTCATCATTGAGTTAGGCTCCATGAGAGTAAACCTGTTTACTCAGTCCTCAGTCTTAAATTGATTAATAAAAAATGCACGTTGTTAGTATATTGCAATTTACGGTATACTGCAAAATCTAAGCCTACGAAGGTGACTTATAAGTCCACAAACCCGCTTGTAGCGTTTGAGGTTATTTAAGATGATAACACGTTCACTATGGGCCAAGAACTGTCAGTAACAAATTGCGCTAAAAATAAAGTACACAGTATACATACCCCCTTATTCATAAACATACTTTAGATACATTTTAGCTATAGAATTCTTTGTCTTTGTCAGTTGCATTGTCAAATGTGCAGGATAGAAAAAGACAAAGGAGAGATTAGCAACACTTTAGCTAAAATACGTTTATGAATAAGGGGGTTATTGTATAATTTTGGATTTTACTGACTCTAGTTTGTATCATCATTCCAAACTATTTAAAATGCGAGTCCAACCTCAATTACAAGTTTAGTTATACGCGTCAATGTCTATGTGCCGAGCAGATCTCACTGCATTTTGTTTAACTTGAATAGACAAATTAGAGTGTTTTTGAATAATGACTCCTATTTTTTCGGACATTTCACTAACTAGAATATGTTTAATGATATCTTCCGTATTCAAAGGGTGCCAATGGCATTTTATTACTAACACTCCGTTGTGCGTCCTTCACAGCGCTGCCTTAACCACCCCAAGGCGATGTTTTGAAATTTGAAGGAAAAATTCGACAGTCGGGTGTGGGCTTTGGTAGCTCAGTTGGTTTGAGTCCCTCTGAAATATTTTTTTTCTTTTACTTTTTTTCCAAAAATGTTTTAAAATTAAACAATCGTCGATAAATAAAACATATGCGTTTTTGCATCGGCAATTGCCGACTGCAGTGAGACCTGCTCTAAACCGAAACCATTTACCGCTTTGTGTTTTTATTGCATCGTATAGTGAGTTTAAATACTCACTGTGTCCAATGACGACGGTGGTTATCGTTGTAATCCTGAAATAACCGTAAAGCGTCGATTATCTGAGTTAATTGAAAAATACGGGCAACTCCCGTATTTTTCCCGAAAACCAGATTATTCGGTTACCAGTTAATTTACATTTATCTTATTTCTTTGGCAAACAAACATTGTCGGACGGACAGTCGGACAATCAAGATGGTACATAATTTTATGCATATTTAATAGAATAAGCTAACAATAAATCCTTATACATGGATCAATCGAAACAAGGAAATCTTTGCGAGTAGGCAAGTAACGCTATCGAGGCAAGTAGTTCGATTAAACTGTCCTTCAGTTGACTCGCATTCGGATAATTGCCGCTCTACATTTTCTCGATATTGAGTGAACCAATTTATTTTTTCCTATTCTTTAAGCGGTAAATGTGTCAAGGTTATATTGTGACTCGCAAAATATAATATCTTTGTTATCTTTTCCACGGGGAGAAGAAGCAAAGATTACGCGTAGAACATTATGGCTTGCCCATTGTAACGAAAAGCTAAGCGAAGCTAGACAGCCTCCAAAAAAAAAATTATCAAGAGTTGGTTTTTACATTATAATTCAGTATTGTTACTATATAATATAGTATTGTACTATAAATATTATTAATATTTATTTATTATGAGATAAAGCTTATACCGATTCAATTTAGGTTCACAATAAAGGTGCGGTCAGAACTAAATAAATCCAGTCGAAAGAGCGTCCAGAATAATTCTTAATAGCAATCTAAGAAACAGTAATTAATTCAAAAGGTATATCCATACTTTTTATTTTAAACAACAGATTTGGCGGACGTTTCCCTTTCTAGATGGACTCTTTATCTTAATTGAAATATAAGGCGTTAGTTAGTAAAACGTCATTACTTTCGACGCCCATACATTTTATATAGGAATCTTTTCGACTTAATTTTTTGCTTATATAAACCATGAAACAGAGATTCCGCAATTTCCTTCGGCAAAATTGAATTGTTATACGAAAACAGCGATATGTTGGGGTGTTATGTATTATCGCGATACATATATCGATATCATACATTTTTTACAACGGCGACCCACTGCGTATTAACATAATAATTATGTTATCAATGTTCACTAAAGTTAACTAATATTTCTTGATATTTGTCTTATAATCTACATAATAATAATGATTTTTCTACCGTACGTAATTATTTTTAATTCATTCATTTAATTATTATATTTGTCATATATTACTGAATTTATTCATTTCATTCATTCAGTATGGATTTTTCATTCATTCTTTTTAGTGTCAAATACATGCTTGACTAGATTTGATGGCGTAATCCATGTAGTCTATCACTTAGATCTCACGCTTGTAGAGCAATCTACATACCTTCAATTCACTGACACTGTTTATTTTTTTTATAAATCATCAAATTATGACACTGTAATGTGAATTGAAGACATGGGTATGTCTGGCTCTCTTCGGAAACTAAAGAAATATCTTTGTTTTATATACCTAGATAATTATTTTCTAATGAATTTTTAGATTAAGTATTTTTTATTTATCTGATTATTTTTCTTATTTAAGTATTTTTATATAAGTATTCGTATTAAGATATATATTTACTTATCGGATTAAAAACGACTAATCCTGAAAATGTTCACTGTAAAATAAACATCATTGATCATTTTCCATCGATATTTTTGTGTTCGAACTTTTAATCTATCTTTTATAACATACACAACACAAAACGCTAGAATGAACGGTCAATAGCGTTGCCAACGTGGCCCATGCGAGGGTTGCAAATCGATAAAATATGTCGAATGTTTTCCATATTACAGCCATGTTTGTTGAGCTGTATTAAGGCTATCGATATTTTTTTCTTATTTTTTTTAATTTTCTTATCGATCTTTCAAAAATTGATATTTTACCTTCGATATTATTAGATAACTTATGTTCAACACCACATTCTGAACTCTCAGGCTACCATCACGGACTTACACATTTATCATTCAGTCGAGAAGAATATGAATAAATCTGCGTCTGTATATTGTCCCCATGTGTTTCAAGAAGTATCCATATTTAAATCGGTTTAATCCCTAATAATATTATAAATGCTAATGTAAGTTTGTTTGTTACATTTTCACGCGAAAACTGCTTAATCAATCATCATGAAACTTTGTACACATATTCTTGGAGGCATTAAAAGTAACATAGGATACTATTCATTAAAAGAAAAAAGTTGGTATTTATATATCCGTTTCCACGACCAGATCCGAAATGTCATATCCATACATAACAACCCCGGTTAGAACATTAACTTTCTAGCTTCGATATTCAGCGTTCGTTACCGTACACGTTCGCGGAGTTTCGCGGACCTCACACAAAGTCGGTCGACAGTTGTCCCCCGGGCGCGAGGAGCACGAGGGCGAGCTGGAGGGCCCGGGCGCGTCCCAATCGGCGGACTGCGAGCCCACGCCGCCGCCCCTGCAGCGCCGGGGCTCGGGCGCCAACCTGTTCCCGCCCCCAGAGCCCCACCATCACCTGCCGCCGCGACCGCACCACTATCCCCGGCTCAGTCCGCTATCTAGGAATACTAGGTGAGTTGTATATTTATTTGTTTATTTATCTCAAGAGGTAGCAAACAAGCATGCAGCTCACATTAATGTTAAGTGATGACTGCAGCCTATAGATATCTACATAAAAATCAGAGGTCAAAATGCAGTGCGTCGCCACCCCTGAGACCTGAGGTGTGATGTCTCTGTGATAGTAATTACGGGGCCATACATTACACTTACTCTTCCATGTCTTTTCTTATTCGTAAGTAACACTGTTTACTACCACCAGTAAGTGTGAGTTTCGTAGTAATAGACGATTTTTGTTGTGGGTGTGTCACCCAATTTCCCCCCTCAAGAAAATTACAGACTGTTTTGCATCCCCTCCGGTCGGCCGGTGGCCCGTGTTGCTCTAAGTATAATATAAAGAGTTGCGCACAGCCACGGCGGCATGACGACGTCGGGCTACCGGGTGGTGATGGAGCCGCCGCGCTACGACACGGGCTCCAACGGCGCTCGGCCCTCGCCCACCATGCAGCAGCGGGTCAAGGCGCTCGGGGTACCCACACCGCTCGCCGTCACCAGCCCCGTCAGGAGGTAAGCCCACTGACGCTTTGTCACCACAGTGTGTGCTGCAGTTATTCTGGTTTGTGGTCTTCAAAATCAATTTTGGACATAAATATATTAGGTTTAGAAAACCTACTGACTCCAATAGAAATAGAAATAGAAATAGAAAATATTTTTATTTCGAATAGATCTTTACAGATACTTTCAAAACGTCAATAAATCATAAACTACCTAGAGCGAATAACCATTACATATAGTAAAGAAAAATCATATATTAATAGTAAATTAAAAATTTAAATTTAAACTATTTGGTTAAAACATAATAATCATAAAATTTTTCAATTCCTTCAATGATAGTAAATGAAGAATGTACTACAATAATCCAATGTACTACAATACTTACTATGTTCAATTGCCTTGCGTTAGTCTACCTCGAAAATGGCTTGTATGGCTTTGACGATTTTTAACGTTCAGGGATGGTTTAGTTTAAATTCACAATTGGACCCTATTTGAGGCGCTGCGATCGGGAAAAACACGTTTCCCGATTACACTAATATATTATGCTAAATTAGGATATTTGGTTAACGGCATAGGTTATCGTCGGCTAAACTATATTTGAAATGATGTACGCATAAGGCTCTTATTTAAATATCTACAGTGGATAATTACGAAGCAAGTAATATTATTGACGTAAGAATAATAAAATCTAGTTCTTCAACAATAATTCTAGCCGTTAACTTTATTCATTATTTATCCTCCTCCTTGCGTCGTGTGTCCTCAATGCTGAGGGTCGTGACCTCGACGAATAACTCTCGATTGGACGATGTTACGCCATGTCGTCCTATCCTCGGCGATGTGGATGGCTTGGCAAACTGTGGCGTCTAACGTGGAGCGAATTTGGTCGGACCATCCTAGTGGGCTTCTGCCCCTGGGTCTTTTCCCCGGTGCTTTCCCAGTTAGTAGCGTCTTTTCAAAGTTGTCACCTCTCTTTCTGGCAATGTGACCAAAGAATTCAAAGCTTCTTCGCAAGCATATGGTGGTGAGTCTCATAGGTATTCTGAGATATTTGATGATCGACACATTAGTGCGATGCTCCGTCCAATGTATTTCGAGCATTTTCCTCCAGCACCACATCTCGAAAGCATCAATTCGGCGTCCATCATCCTTTTTCAGTGTCCAAGTCTCAGCACCGTACAGGAAAATTGAGAATATCAGCGTGGTCACAAGATTTTTCTTGGTTTTATGTGAAATGTTCCTGTCGGCCCATATGTGATTCAGCTGAGACATGGCGCTCTTTGCCATCGCAATACGCTTCCTTATATCTTTCTCACACTATCTATTGTTTGTTATGATGGAGCCCAGGTAATTAAACTCCGTAACTCTTTCCAGATTAAGATTGACGGATGGAGTGATAAATTTGCTGCGGTCAACTGTCATTACCTTGATTTTGGCTCTATTCATGTGAAGTCCCATTTCGTTGCTGACACTCTCTAGTTTTTCCAAGAGCGAGGACATCTCGTCTTCATTTGCCGCAAAGAGTGGTGTGATTTTCATCCCACCAATCGATATTCCGCCCTCCCAGTCTTCGCATACTCGCCTCATGATGTATTCGCCATATATGTTAAATAGTATGGGAGACAGTATACATCCTTGTCTGACTCCTTTTCTGAACTGGAAGGGCTTTGAGAGCGTATTGTCAATCCTAACTATGCCTTGGTTGTTCAAGTAGAGCGACTGAAGGAGAGCTGTAAGGTGCTTTACTCCTAATTCAGAAAGTACCTTCCACAGGTGTTGCCAGTTGACACAATCAAATGCCTTACTGTAGTCAATGAAGCACATGACGGAAGAGATGTTAAATTCGTACATCATTATTTATAAAATACTGTAATTATTTTATTTCGTAAATAGAAGGAAATTTAAAATAAAGTTTATGTAGACCAGTCAAACAATTCCTATGAAGCTATGTGAATAAAAGTCGTTCATTTAGCAAGGTTCCAAGTGTAGCGACCACTAAAGAAGAAAAGCACTAACACTCGGTATATTCTCTTTCATTAGATGAAGACAAGTCTGTTGTCTCTACTATTAAATAAGACCATACAACCCTAAATGTGATATACATAGAGGTGTTCAAGATTGATTTACAATTATTTGACTTGAATTCAGTAGAACCATTTACGAAACTACAAACCGGAAAAACTTGTGGAGCTACGAAAAAGTAAACAGAGCATATTATAAATGATATTAGCTTGAGTGGTAATCATTGCTTTTGAGTAAACTGCCTTTATGTTTTTACTTAATTTACTCATTTATTTGAAGATACATACATACATTTAATTGAACTTGAATTAGTCTTTCCTATTACCATTCAAGCTAGTACCAAAAATAGTTTTATTTCATTTCAAATTACATTTGTAAGTTCATGTAATTAAATATGGAATGAATTAGTTAAATTCAAAACGAAGAACATAAGTTTTAGGTATTTATAATTTCCCATTGTATCATGGCCTCTTCCCATCTCATTGAAATAACCTCTAAAATGTTCTGATGACTAAAACGTTCCTATGTCCACTTAAATGCATCGCTTATGTTTCCTTTGAGTGTTAGAATTATGATTTGCATGTAAAATCTTTTGCGTCACATGTATAGTTATGTTTGGGAACACGATGTGGTGTCGATCTGTTGTCCTTGGTGTTATGAGCGTATCCCGTTTTGTGGTGACAATGATTGTTACCCCACAGTCTAATAGATTTCCATATTGGAATGTTAACGGGATAGGCTTCAAAAGTTTGCTTATATTTTGTAATTCAAATACTGTAAATAGATCAGTGAATATTTATGCTCGAGGTATTCAAAAGATTTCATATTTTTAGGAGTACAAATTAGAGACTTTCCTCTTAGGATCAGTCTATTTTGTCTGTGGTATTCTTATCGCCCCGTTATGCCACGTAAAACATATATACTGTTTTTGGCGAATACATGTTGCTCCTTTCCATAGTAAAAATATGTACTAAGATTTCTCACTTGGCGTATCGGTTTACAAAACATAATTTGTTGTTTATCTACTTATTTTTTTTCTTGAGGGAGTTTTCTTAAAATAAAGTTTATCCGGCTCGAAGGACCAGAAATGTTAACATAATATAAGCAAACTTAAAAAATCATGTTAGTGATAACTGCATTTGCATACTGCATATATTTTTTATGAACATGCTTAACATAATGAACTGTATGATTAACAACTTCTAGTTAAATAGTATATTCATTTTTAACGTAAGTTTTTTTTTTTTATTATGGCATATTGCCAGTGTCAAGTAAAACGATATTTCGTATTTATTTAAGCAGCGTAAAAGTTAGTATAATATAATCATGAAGTATAATACGTAAGTATTAAGTATATAAGTTATCAAGTATAATATGTCAGTCAAGTGAGTTACACTCAAGTTATTCGAGTAAAGCGATGGCTACTTTACCAGAACATTTACAATGAAGTTTTGGAGGCAACCTGAAAGGTCGTGTTTTCGCACTGTTATTCTATTTCACTATACACGGGCACTGTAATAAACTTATATCAAACAAAATGCCACCAACTTTATTCAATATAACTTAAAAATACACCAAGAAAATTAAATAAAATAAGAGCACCATACGCCTCTTTCAAGGTTCCCGCCAAAACTCTAACGTAAGTTGCTTTGGTATTCAGATTTTGAGTACTAAAATGTATGTAAATGTAATTTCGTTCCATTGGTCTTACTTCCCGTGTGCTCAAAGGATCAAATAACAAAAGTGAATATACTATCTATTCAAATGTCCCTTGTCTATTTCCGTATATACTCCATAAAATTGCTTACATTTATAATAACCAAAATGTTTACCCTTCCCCTAACTTATCAGATTCATTTGGTATACTGCTTTCTCTATCTACATGGTATTAAAAGTTATAATATATATTACTATTCTATGACGATATTCTTCTTTCCATATTGGATAAATCTTTGAAATAACCACATGGATGTATTAATCTATTAAAGTTTTAATTTACCAATTTTGTCATTAAATAGTTATTACCAATTGATAAAGATTGCAGTGTGCAGCGACCACAAGTATAATGAATAGTTGTCATTATATCTGTATTTTCATCAAGTATTATTTACATTTATCATTTCTACACTAAGCCGAAACGGGCAACTGATTTAATTCCCTTAAGACTTTTACTGTGTTTGTCCCGTTCTCCATATATTCATTTGGCACACCCAGCTTTTCATTCTTCCCATTATCCTTTGTATTTGTGGTCGTAAATTGGTATGGTATATAACCTCGTTTACCGGTTACCACGCGGCAGGTGGACCTAACGCATAGAGCCGACGTGTCGACGGTAACTTGTACTTACGTTAATATGTGTTGTGTGCTGGTGGGAATTGGCTGCGGTTGACGCTTTTGCTATAAAGCTTTAGTAACAGAAAACATTTTGGCAAGTAGTTGTAGTGTTGGGCTGTTCTTTTACTTTCAACGCGACTCTGAGTTCATGTTTCCATGTCTTGCAGTAGAATAAGCTTGATTTTTAAGCAAGTTGTTAACTGCAATTTCAATGGGTTTTTGCTTTAGTCGCTAGTACTAGTTCTAGACAAAAACTTATTAAAATTTCAGTTTACAACTTCAATAAAAATCACAGCAAAAAGTACGGCTTGGGGAGGATGTTAAAGTATTCAAGGTTGGTCAGAACCTAAAGTACCTCTAAAAAGCTGTAAGGTATTCTTGATAGGAGGCTTCCAGTGTCTCCTTTCTTTTCTGTAGCTGGGTTTGGTAAAATAATAGTTTCTTTTAGTGAACATTATTAAATTTCTATCTGTATAAGCCACGTTATTCGAGATACATATTTGCTCCTAAGCTTTAAGTGTTTTCCTTCCAATTTTATGAAGCACTGCTTTACTAATACTCGTTTATCCAGCTCCCTAGAATATGTGATATGAACTTTGAATCGTTTCACCAAAATGTACGATGTCATCCATATGATAGCCAAATAATTTATGACATGAACGCACTTCACGTTTTCAAGTTGTCAATTGCTGCAAATTTCCACCAACGCACTTTTTTTTGTAAATATAATAAATACGACATTGCGTAGGCAATCTGCTATTATAGACACTGCCTCAGACAGGTTGCATTTTTAAAGGTTTTTTTTACACGTGCTGCAATATTTTTTGTGATTTTATTTTTGCTCATTTGTTTTTAGCACATGAATTTGATCTTATATTTATTTTTTATATTACAGTTTATGAGCATGATATTTTTTTATTAGTTTTACACTACAACCGTTTGTTAAATTGTTTGCAATTAATTTTATTTTTATATGACTGAAAAAAAAAAACAATTTAACAAAATGGTGTTTAATATTTATTTACGCGTAAGTTCTGGCTTGGCTTTAAATAAAGTGATTTAAAAAAATAATATTTATATGTAAATACGTTGCCATTGATTGATCTTCTGACATTTCTTGTCCACGAAAAATTGTTAGGTACCTAATGAGTTCTAATTATGTAGATATTTAAATAAAATATATGGAAAATTGTACTAATTACGATTTTGTCACCTCAAACCAACCTGCCAATATCTTTATGTTGACAGATTACTATTATGAGTATTATTTAACTACAATATAACCTCCATAATTTTTATACGTTATTTATTATTTCATATATTATTATAAAGTACTATTTTCTATAAGTAGGTTATTATTTTGACAACATAAGTTTTATTTATTGGTATAATTATAAAAATAGTTCTATTCCTATTTCTATCATTTTAAGCTGTCTCAAAACATTGTTTACGATATTTTATGATTACAGAAAAACTTTTAATAAAATATATACTGACAAATGTTATACATCCATTAGTTATTAAATAAAAGGCAGAACTTGCGCATTACATTTGATACTAAACATTTTTATTAATTATTTCATTTGCAAGCTGTTGTTACAAAACGGACCGGAGGGATAGCGCGACGCACTATACAATGGCTGGTAACGACTACCATCGGTTGTCTATGGTCGAATTGTGATCATAGAGATCGCTGTCTATGGTAATAGGAGAATTATTCAGTTTCAAACTCATTTCTTTTCATTGTGTTGTTGTTTCGTTGTTTATGGAAAAACATTCTGTAACGAGCATGATTTTTTTTATCTTTTTCGATATTCTTTTGCATAAAGTAATTTGCATAAATTTACCAAGTAAAAAAGTTCGAAGTATATAAATTAAACAAAACGGTATCCTTAAATTATTAACTAAATAATGTTTAATAACGTATATTTATCTCCTTTTTGTTATTCCATTTTATCTTCAAATATTTGTATATTAGCTTTTTTATAATTCAGCCAAAAACATTCTGAGTAAGCTAGCTTCCATGTTTGCACTATTTGACAGTTTTTCTATTTGGCAGGTTTCGTAAAAAAATGACGATCGTTCCGCACACAAAGCCATTATATTTACGTCACGCTAGTGTCTTTGGTTTACAATGTATCCTGATGAAAAACTATAAATGAAGTGTCAAATCCATAATATTTTTAGCCAAATTTTAACAAATATACAGTTTTGTTAAAATGATGAATGAACGAATTACTTAGTTGAACGTAATGAATGATTGAACGAGACACTTCTTCTCAGCCATACCACTATATGGATTATTTATGTAAATAAATAAATAAAAATACAAGGATTTTTGTAGCATTTGATTGATTTGTAGCATTTCTCTTTCACCAGGATTCATAATAGCTTGCAGTAGTTGTGTGTAGTGCATTATAGTTTGTAATATATTGTATATTTGGCATGGCGTTGGCATGCTCCCGCAACCGCAGGCCGCCGGGACTCTGGGTCGCGTTCAGAACTAGAACTAGATCTTAAGTTTCTGTAGAACTATAGACGTCTATGGGTGTGGATGAAGACTAAAATAAAATCGTAAAAAAATGCTTCTAGCTTAGCTTGGAGCTATGGATCATAGCGTGATTTATATTTATACATTTCCTTATATTTTCATGGTAACTAATGCAGCCTATAAACATCTACCTAGAGCTCAAAATGCAGATGCGTTGCCACCGCTGAGACTTGAGTTGTTTTGCCTCTGAGACAGAATTGTCTCTGTAAAGAATCAAATGGTTTCTCTGGTTGGTTCAATTCAACAACTTTATAATATCAGTGTATATTGTTGTATATTGATGTTCATAGACCAATTTATTACAGCCTCTCTAAGTTATTTGAAATATTTTATTGACTCGCAAGTGCGTACCTGTAAATAGCTTTTATTAAGTTACTTTATCTAAACCCATAGACTAACTACATATAAACTGTTTCCTAAAATCTGCAACTAAGGTAATGAAATGGGAAGTGGATTTATAGCTTATTTAAAGTTGCTAGAAAATGTTTTACCATTGTGTAGTGTTAAAGATTTGTATGATTATGTGTTAAATGTCTCGTTACCGCTCTTGGCTCATGTTATTCTTTGATAACAGCGATGCAAATAAGGCTTATGTTTTGAGTAGTGGCAGGAGGTTACATGAAGATCAGTTACCTAATGAAAAAAGTTCTGTTTTGATTTTTATATTGCATTCAAAATACTTTTTCTCTTCCATGTCAAGTGAGTCAACCTGAGTTGAGTCGATGGATAGACAAAATGTTATATATAATGGGGAAAAAGTTTCTTCGCATTTTTTAAGATAATTCAAAACATTTTTTAATATAGTTTATTTAAATTTAACTAAAGTATGTATATACCATTTTGTTCGATAACCTTTTGCCATCTTGTAGGTAGGGACATGATCCCATTGCTATAAAAATTTTGGGACTTCTCATCAAAATACCGCGACAAGTGGATTTGGCAGTCCTCTCGTGATGTTAACCTAACATTGCATAAAGAATTCTGAAGAGACCGAAACAGGTGGAAATCTGAAGGTGCAAGGTCAGGACTATACGGCGGATGCATTAACACCTCCCAGCCAAACTCTCTTAACGTTTGCTGAGTGGCTATAGATGTGTGAGGTCTAGCGTTATCATGATGAAACACCATACCCCTTCTGTTGATCAATTCCGGCCGCTTTCTCTCAACTTCTTGCTTTAATCTCATCAGTTGTTCGCAGTAGAGTTCAGAATCGATAGTCCTGCCTGGTGGTAATAGCTCAAAATGAATAATGCCCTTCCAATCCCACCACACACACAACATCACCTTATTGCGAGTTAACCCGGGTTTCGCCACAGTCTGTGAAGCCTGACCGGCCTTTGACCACGACCTTTTTCGCACGTTCTTGTCGTACGTGATCTACTTTTCATCACCAGTTATCAACTTCTTCAAAAATGATTCGGTTTCATTTCGTCGTAATAAAGAATCACAAATGAGTACACGGTTTATTAGGTTTCTTTCAGTGAGCTCGTGAGGTACCCTAATATCGAGCTTTTTGTTGTACCCAGCTTTTTTCAAATGCACCAAAACTGTTTTGTGATCAATTCTCAGTTCTTCAGCTACGTCGTGACTACTGATATGTCGATTTTGCTCCACTTTTTCAAAAATGGCATCCATTTTATCCGTAATAGGGCGACCAGAGCGAGGTGCATCTTTGACATCAAAATTTCCGGATTGAAAACGCTTAAACCAAATTTGTGCTACTCTCACAGACACTGCACTAGGTCCCTAAACATCGCAAATTTTTTTCGCGGCTTGCGTTGCATTTTTACCTTTTTTGTAGTAAAATTTTAAAATGTATCGAATTTCTTCATTAGATTCACTCATCTTGACAGTACGAAAAACAAATAAAAATCACACATTTGCCTAATTTGAATTTGGAATTATGTTCTTTAAAATTTTAACTTTCAATGATACCAAAACCAGCCAGCTACAAATACTACAGCCAAAGAGATTTGATTACAAGTTCATACATACTATAATGCGAAAAGACTTTTTCCATAAGTGATCATAGCGATGGCGAGGCATTTATCAAGTTATTTGCTCTTGAATCATATAAGCTTATTATTCAAGAATTTGTAAAAATAGGCTATTTGAAATTTGATGATATTTTACTTTTGTTTAAATTTCGAAAGACCTATATGGAATCATACACATCGGCTAAACATTAGACAAGAAATAGGTGGCCATAGCTAGGAGTGTAGGAATTCTAAACGCGGGGGGCCTCCGAGTTGCCAATGTTTTACGGAAACCTCGAGTCCCCCGACAAGCACCGATCGAGGCTAATACAAAACACCCCGGTGCCGCTTTGTGGAAAGAATAGTTCTGAACGCGAGTCCAGGCGCGGCGGCCGACGCTTCTCCCCGCAGCTCCCCGTCTCCTTCTGTCCGTAGGCCGTACGGTAACGTTAGCGAGAGCGAGCGCTCGGACGAGCTCGCGCGATTATACCCCTGACGTCGCCGCGCACAGGTCCAACCCGGGCACGCCGACCCAGCCGCGCCGCCCCGACTTCATCGGGGTGCGCGCCTCGCCGCAGCGCCGCTTCCTCTCCGAGGGCGAGCTGCTGCGCGCCGAGCCCCCCGCGCACCGCCCCACCGCCGACGACATCCGCGAGCTCGCCGCCTCGCCCCAGCGCGGCACCTACCTCTGGGCCGACCGCCCCACGCATCCCCACCCCCAACCCCAGCCCTCGCCCCTGCCCCGCCGCCGTCCCCAGCCGCCCCAGCCCCACCCACACCAGCCCCTGCCGCCCCGCCCCGCCCGGCCCCTCTCCTTCGTCCGCGCCCTCGAGGTCCAGGACCAGCTCGACCGCGCGCCCCCCGCCGAGCCCCCCGACCGCGCCTCCGTCTACGACTGCAACTACGAGATCTCCGTGTGAGACGCCCGCCTCGCGAGCCCCTATCCCCGCGATAGGGCGCGAGACCGAGCCCCTTCGCCCCGCCGTCGGCGGCGTCCGGTGTGATGCCGGACGATGTTCCATCGCAACGCACAACCCTCCCCCGCGACGGAGTGCGTGAACCGTGAACACTTTGACTCCGACCGACGCCGAGCGGCTCCCTCGGCGACGGACGACCGGACCGAGCATTTTATAAAATTATCATGCCATAGCAGTATGGAGGTATCGAGTGAATGTGTTATAATTAGTGTTTAATTAATTTAAGGTTCTTAAGGTGTAATTACAGTTTTATATGTATGTATATTTGTGAGCGATTTGAAAACGGTAAATTATATTTAGTAATGTGGATTTGTTGAGTGTACATAGCCCACCCAGTGTTGTGAAAACCCGATATGACATTGATTTCTGATAACCCGTGTATCTAAGCGTCGTCTCAATTGTAACATATATTTATAGAAGTGTTTAGGTTTTACTACGCAAGGAGGTTACGGAATTGACTGATTTGTTAATCTGTCTCAATTTTTTTTTTGTAGTAGAGATTCACGCCAGCGTGATGCTTAGATCAGTTTGGCATTCGTTTTTCAATTTTCCATTTCCAATTTAATGTAAATATTATTTGTACACATGCATTTTCATATCCACGTGACGAGAAACAAGATTGTATAGACTATAAATATATTATTATAATCTATTAATAAGACTATAGTAACATTTTTGACACGAATTATTGACGTAGTGACTTTTAATGTCATTTATAGGAGTTTAAATGACGTATGTAGTGACTTTTCAAAAACAAATTAATTGGCATGGAAGTGTAAAGCGAATGCCAAAATAAAATTGTGCCAAATATTCATTAGAGACCGGTAGAATAGGGCGTTATTAAATTTCAGTTCCTAATCGAAAGTTACGTTCTTCCTCCAAAAAAAAAATATTTTGCTTTTTTTTTATTTATATCAACACAAATTCGCTCATATACTGTCATTTGTTTAATCATGGATAAAACTCAAACATGAGTATTGTTTTGAACAGATTGACGATGATTGAATTGATTCCATTCTGTTATTTTTTATTAAACTATTTTATCGAGAGAATTCTGATACCATTCAAACAAAATGTAATGGAAACGCCGAAAACGAAAAATTATATTTTTATTTCAATATTTTTGGACTAAGTATTGTTATTACTGTTCTTAATTAGAGTTCAAAACAATAAGACATTGTTTGATCCGAGATTTGACTTATAAACCGGTCCAATGTAACAATATGTTTTGTAACATGTTTTAACAACATCTTTTAGTTTGTGTTGAATAAGCGTGAGTGAAGTTCAAGGGCCAGTTGCACAAATGATTAAACAAGTGTATTTTAATTTATTGTTTAGGTTTATGCCGTAAAATAATCAAAATTGTTTGTGACAATTACTTGATCTGTTATGCCACAAAATAAATTTAGAATAGACCAGTGACCAGAGCAATGGTAAACGATTTTACAGTTAATAATTCTTTTGGGAACATTATATAACACTACCCAACAAGCAATATTGCACATCGAGCCTACGAAAGAGACAATCGTCTTGTTTCGACTTCGTAGAGCGTTATCTCTGCTGCACACTGCCGCACCGCGGACACTCCGCTAAATTCCATACGCTTAATTTGGTCTCTAATACACATCAATCAGTGACGTGTATTTACACGTGCACCTGTGGGCGTAGCACGTACAAAATACCAACCGTCGCCCATAAGAGGGGAGGAGGTTGGGTGAGGCGGGGAAATCGGGCGGGACGTCGAAGTGTCCATTCTATACGTAGTATTATTACATATTCTCTGACAATGCCTACGTAAGCACGGATAGTCCGGTATTGGTCAAAACTTGATCGACAAATGACACATAGGTAAAATGCGAAAGAAATATTTTACATCGACCTTAGGAAGTACACTTCGGTTTGATTTCGGGTCTTTACAGCGTTATCTCTTTCGTGCCTTACTTATTTGACGTTTGTCGACCATTTTGAACAAATTTTGAACAATCAGACTAGCGGACTATCTATATTTTTTACTGGTGGTAGAGCTCCAGTGACGGAGCTCGCGGGCGTAGGCACCACCGCATTACCTAATATACTTGCCGCTAAATGGTAGTGTTCAGCACTATCGTGTTCCGTTCAGGTGGTAATGTACGGCCCTATAATTTCCGGCACAGAGGCATAACACCTTAGGCCTCAGGAGTGGTAACGCATCTGCATTTTGACGTTGGTCTTTGTTTGGGTGTCTATAGGCTGCAGTCATCACTTAACATCAATAGAATAGAATAGAATTATTTATTTGCTAGAAATATCGGTACATTATCAATGTGAACTGCATGCTTGCTTGCCACTTCCATTATATATATAAAAAAAAATCAGTGCTTACGTAGGCGGTGTGCAGCTGAGATAACGCTATACGAAGTCGAAACTAGCTGATTGTCTCTTTCGTAGGCTCGATATGCAATATTAATTGTTGAGTACTGTATTAGCGAATCATTAAACCGGCATTAGTTCTACACGTTTTATTTATTAATAGAGATTATTTAGTTAATTCACCCAAAAACATTAAAATGGGATTGAATATTCAGCCACTGTTACAATATTGCATTTAATTAATCTATAATGATGCATATAATAGACATAATGATAATACAAAGTTATTTAGTGTATAATGTTTTTTTTAATTGTAGTTTTTTGCTAGTGGCAAATTGTGCAATTGGCCCAGATCTCAATGTTCCGAATTGTGTACTGTCCTCGACATGTACTTAGAAGGTTCATAGTTTATATGAAAATATGTGAAAGGAGAATATATATTGTATGTATTGAATATTAATTAGAAAACATACTTTTTTATACACGTGTGCGCACGGAATGAAATTTTAATGTCTACTATGATTTTGCGGTAAGTTGATAGTTGCTTTTTTATATGAGGGTGGCAAACATATATATTCACTTGGATGATAACTGACTACAGTCTATAGACATCTACACAAAAAGTAGAGGTTTAAATTCAGATTTTACTGGTGGTAGAGCTCGGCTTATTCCCATAAGTTCGATCGTCGAACTAGTGAGATTTTTTTTCTCATCTGTTCGACCGTCGTACTAGTGGGATTTGTTCGATCGTCGAACTAATGAAGGGGCGTGATGAGGACCATGGGCGCTCCCGACTTAGTCAGGTTAGGTCGAAGGGTTCGGTGTTAGTTTTTTTTTTGGCTGACAGTAAAAACTTTACAATTCTCACTAATTCGACGGTTGAACAAATGAGAAAAAATAATTTTACTAGTTCGACGATCGAACTTATGAATCGAACTACTGAGAATAAATCTTCAGCACTATCGTGTTCCGGTCATGTGGTAATGTATGGCCCTGTAATTTCCGGCGCAGAGGCTAACACTTTAGGCCTCAGAAGTGGTAACGCATCTGCATTTTGACCTCTGGTCTTTGTGTGGGTGTCTATAGGCTGCAGTCATCACTGAACATCAATGTGAACTGCATGCTTGTTTGCCACTTTCATTACATTAAAAAAAAAAAGATGCGGTGTCACACCTGAGCCCTTAGTTGTTTTGTCTGTGTGATAGAAATTACTGGACCACAAGTGGTACTGTAATTCTAATAAACTTTATAATTAGCAGAGGTACCATCTACTCGTACAGACTTACGGTTTGATATTATTCGCTTTACCATGACCTTTTATTGACAACGTAAACTGACACGCTATTAGCTTTGTCTCGTTTTTGCATACGCGCTGTCGCATAAAACAAAAGAAAACGATTTTGGTAGCGCCTAAACTGAATCGCAATAAGAGGATGGTACGGGCTCTGTTCAAATTTCGATTGTATTTGAGTTTAACTCATAGCTGTTAGGAGCTTTGTTTCTCAGATGAGTTATTATTAACATTAGCAACTATCAAACACCGCAAACTCATTGTGGAGGCATAATGGCAATGTTTTTATTGACACGTCACCGCAGTATAGAGTGCATTAAGACTGGTTTGCCTAACTTGAACTTTTCTAGTTGTAAAAAAGTTCTAACCAGAAATTACGTACTGAGTATTGGGCGTCCATTACACTATAGGTTTTGCTGTCAGTTTCACCACAGTCACGGTTGTGGTTGACGGATAACCTACCGTGTAATGCCACGTTAGGCGGTTACTGAGGGTTGTATGAAGTATTTAAATATACAGTAAAATTATTCCATTACCGTTAATGGGGTATCAATTCAGCAACCATCATTCGTGACTGATGGAATTGAATGACGCGTGAATGTCTAATGGTCGCCTTAAAAGTCCCCATACATTAACAGGCCGCCGGCAGATATTAAGCCTGTCAGTTAATCGTAGGAGATCACAGACTGACAAAATCGTACAAAAAACTTTGAGTCTGTGATCTCCTACGATTAACTGACAGGCTAATATCTGTCGGCAGACTGTTAATGTGTGGGGCCCTATAGATACGGGAGACTCACGGATCACACTACGACTTTATATTGCGAATCTTTTAGAGACGATCTTTCGATGTTACGAAACAAAGTAAAAAGTTCGACTCGTAGTCAAAGTAAAATCATAATGTGACCTGCGAATCTTGCCCCTAGACTTAAAAAAACATGTAGGCAGCGCCTTGGCACGGTGACCACTTTCCATCAGGTGGCCCGTTTGCTTGTATGTCATACTTCAGACATAAAAAAAGTCAACGACTAAGTAATTCAAAGGTACTACAGAACGAGTAATATAGAAAAACGTGGTTACTCGGTACACTAGTGTAATTGCAAGCAACGTATTTACAAAGAGAATTCGTTTTTTAATGGGCAGATACGTGAGGATCGGGAGGAGAGGAATCTGCTATGACCTCTGCCAAATTATGTATTCAAGTTTATGGAGAAAATTGCCTGCTCAAATTGTAGAATAATTTTGAAAGAATAATTACTTAACGTTTTTATTAAATTTCATTTCCAAACATTAAACCTTCTTTCATTAGGGTTCCGTATTAGGGTTCCGTAGCATACAAGGAACCCTTATAGTTTCGCCATGTCCGTCCGTCTGTCCGTCTGTCGGCAGCCAGGCACGGACTAGAGAATATATTTTCCTATTAGTCTCGCCGACAAAGTGGTGCAATAAAATCTTGAAAATAAGTTTTATTTTACCTTCCCTACACTTAAAGTGGGGATGTATTTTTTTTCTGCTAAATAGACTCAAAGCCTCACGAGTCGATCAACTTATTATTAAATGTAATGTAAAAAAAAGGAACTCAATATCGCGCGTGGTCCGTTTTTAATTCATTATGATTATTTATTTTATGAATTCCACCTTATTTTATCCAATTTTGGAGGAGTCATGACCACTACGACCCCCTCCCTCCCCTGTACCGCCAATGTTTTCACGTTTTTCTATAAAATGTATTTAAATCGAAATATTTGTCTTGACAACTTGTCTTTTTGCCCAGAGCGGTTGAGATTATTGATTATTTGTGTACAGTTATAGATATTTTACAATACACACAGTAAAGTGTACCGAGCAGTGATACGAATGTAATGGTAAACAGAAAGGTTTAATATTAATTGTTAACCGACTGTAATTACCAAAAAAGGCAATTGTTGCTTTACGTTAACCATTTCACGTTTTCAATGAATGTATGTGCAATAGCTCGGTGTATTTTACTGTAAATATAGCATAAACAATAACTGTCTTCGTGTTAAGGTTAAATTATGTAAATATCCATCAATATAAAAAAATTAAAGAATTTGTATAGAACGTGTATTTGTTATGAATGTTAACTATATGTATATGGACATGTTTATTTTCATTGTATTTATTTTACGGTGCCAGTAACTAGTATCGTTTTCCTCTATAGACATATCAGTAGCGATTTCTTTTTCTTTGGTTGTGCCGATGTTTGTATTCACTGTGGTACACAATTCGGTTGGTGTATTTTTAGATAGCAGAATTGGTGGTTTTATTCACTCTGATTTTTTTTACTACTTTTGTCGTGCGTACAATGAATACTGTTAATACATACAGACATGAATCATATTTTTTCTATTCGCGTTGAATATTTGATTACGATATAAATCAAACACGTTTTGCGAATTAATGTACAGTGCAATCCCGAAAGTAGGTGAAATTAGATCGCAATCTATTTACAAAGTTTTAAAAATTAGAAAAAAAAATTGTGGACTTTATGATCGATATACTCATGCTAGCTGTTTGCGAATTAATCATGACTGCTATAGTATTCAACTTGTTTTTTTTTAATTGCAGTGTTGTAAATATACCAATTGCTACATTATTATGTTGGTAGAAATATATCTTTTTTTTCTACAGCCCATAGTACGGAATTAAAAACTGTATACCTAACTCAACATCGAGGAAATAGAACCAAGAGTCATTATTTTCTTGTCACATAGTTTATGTAAATGGATACCAAAGGTATTTGTGTACCAACCGAATTGCGTAAAGCTCATATTGTTACTATAATTTCAACGGCCTAGTGTTTGATCAGAAGTGAACGTTACCGTCTCCAAGACTTACCGCCATTACCACATTCCGTTATCCAAGACTTCACTTTTTTAATTAATACACACGGTTCGTACTTAAAGCTTGTTAGGTATCAAAATTAAGGTACACGCGTCTACGTTTTATGTGATTTGTATGTTTATTATTCAGATCGGTTTAGTATCTTGCGTTGATTCGGCAGATTGGTGATGTCTTGTTCATGAAGTTAAAAAATGGAGACAACACTCCAAATACATATTTGAAGACCGGTAAAAATATCGTTATCCCCGCCAATTCGGACCTTCTCTTTTTAGTGTAAGGTATACCTATAAGAGATAGCGATACTAGACCACACCACTCACAGAGTGATCCAATCACAGTGATGTATTTGAGTTTATTTGACACAGTATGTTGTTCGTAGTATTGGCTCCATTTTAAATCTTCAACTTCATGATTTTGGTGACAATTGAACTAATTATTTTATATTATAATGGGATAGGTTATATTGTTAAACTTTCAGCGGTGATATTCGTGATGAAATTGACGTGAAAAAGAGTAGGGATAAATATATAATTTATTATTCCAAGTATGTACATATTATAATATAATTGAACCTAAACACATAGAAATATTTGATAGAAACCACAGCACTGACAATGCAGATTTTACTAATGAAATTAATAAGATTCGACTCGATAAATCAATGCTGATTTTAGATAGCTCAAAATAATCTAAAGTTCCGTTTCAAAATAATCGACAGACCTCTAATAAAATTGTTATAGTTAACTCGAATGATGCTGAACCGGTCTAAGCAATAATGATGCTATGCAACTAAACGTAACGAATATTGTCTCGCTTGATGTCATTTTATTTCTCTAAATGTTTTCATCTCACCGTAAGCTAAGTTTGTTCACGTACCTTATTGCAAAATGTAGACTAAGTATACGTCTTATTTCATAGCTCAAATTGTCTGGAGGAATGGACAGCTGTGCTGTTACCACACAGAAGTACGGTGTTATGCTAAACTGTTTAAGCCAGTTGATACGTTGTAAGCAAGCGAAAATAACGTGTGAATAACGTACATGTTAAATGTCATTAAGATCACGTGTGCGTTATTCACCACGTACCCTAATAACTAATTGTCTTGATAGAACTGTGAACATATTTATTTTAGTAATTTAGAGAAAATTACAAATCTTTCAGTTGCGAATCTGTAGAACAAAACGAAGGTACAGAAGGCTTTGTGTAGTGTGCGTCAAATAATAAACTGCCAATATTTTTATAGTACGTACAGAGTTTTTTTGTCTTAATTCCGTGAAATATTCATAGTACGCTTTACATTTTCCGCCATTTTACAATTTGAGTAATGTCAACCAGTGGCGATTCCTGGTGTTTATAATTGGGGTGGCTCCAGCTTTTGTTATATAGGGTGCAGTGTTAAGTGCGCAAAACCTGAAAACCGTTTTTTCAGACGGTCAATCTGAACAACTTTCAGTCTTTCTTTAGGGAACGAACTTTGCAAAAAATACATTTCATCGATTTAACATTTTCGTTTTTGTATGAAATAGCTGATATTTTTTCGCGATTTTAGGGTTTAATTACTAAATAAAAAGTCAATTAAATCAATAGAAAGATAGAAAACATAACAAACACTATAACGAAAAACATGCGAAAAATCGTTAGGTAGTGCGCCATTCGCAGCGCCAGACCCGCGCTTCAAACTCCGTGAGTAATACTAGGCGATTAAGGGGGCGGGGCACGGGCGGCGAACGACTTTGTATGGACTCCGCATGCGCTGGCAAAAGCGCATCGCTCGCCTTGACCGCGTTCGGCGTTGACCAAACGCGACGACAATCGCCGAGTTGCGTTCGTGATAGAAAACCGCAGCGCTCGTAAAAGCAATTATTTCTTGTACCTAGTTCTAATTAATTAGGTTGTAAATATATGATTATTTACATTTTAATGCTTTAAAAATTATGGTATGGCGGCGCCGCGCCATCTTAGAGAAATCGCCACTGATGTCAACAATCAAAATGCAGTCAATGACGGTCATCAGCCTCGGTGAATAGTTTGATATAGTGTGGAAATTTGCTTTACAGGGCCTATGTCAATTAAAATAATTGTGGAGTTTATTTGGCGTACACTGTACCTACCCTTCATTTTTTAATTGGCTATGCGCTGAATCATTTTGTATGCGATGCATAATTAATTAAGCTCAGTAGGTTTGTTAGCGTTTATATAAGTCACTTTAGAAAGTTTTTTTTGTTTCAAAAAGCCAACATCGCTGTGAGTTTTGAAGCTATACCGCATAACACCGTCCAATTACCTAAGACTAATGTGTATATTAATAGTACCTCCTGGAAAAAAAAAGTTATGAACTATGTGTATGTGACAGTGTTTTATTTTTGTATTTTGATAAAATTTGTGTAAATAATTTTCTTATTTCATTGATATTAAACTCAATTAATCAAGCCGTGTTTGATTTATTGTTGTGGAATTTTTGCTTTTTTTTCCATACCTACCCTTTTTACCTGTTTACAATTTCCAATCTTCCAAGTTAGACGAGTTAGATTGACAATACACATACTTTTATATGAAAACTGCTTCAACCATTGTAGGTGGGTGGAGCTTATCGTGGCGCGAAAATATACACCAATTAGGCGCGAGGCAAACACACCTGACTTCACCTGATTAGTGTTTGGTCGCGCCACAAAACATCACAAACTGGTATTATCAATTTGTAGGTACCACAAAACACAAACTGGTGTACCTATTATCAATTTGTAGGTACACGAGTACAAATCGAGATGTCCGTCGTTTTCCGTTAAATGACACGATATATTTGATAACGGACGATGTAATAGTAATTCTGTTTGGCATTTTGTTTTTTTCTCACTAAGTTCGCGCTTGGCGGGTGAATGCACAATGAAAGGATGATTTATGCCGCGTGAGCGGGAACGGTCTATTAATGTATAAAAGTATGTATAAAGTCGTTTGATGTATAAAAGTAATTTTCTTAATTTTTAGGGTTCATACCTTAAAAGGAAAAAAGGAACCCTTATAGGATCACTCGTGCGTCTGTCTGTCTGTCTGTCCGTCCTTCACAGCCAATTTGCTCCGAAACTACTCGACCGATTGAGTTGAAATTTGATGAATATATGTAAATGTGTTCTTCTTTGGGTCACCACCCAAAGATGAACACGTCAAGTAAAATAATAAATTTTAAACAGGGGGCCACTTTCGGGGGATAAATCAGCAAAAAAAATAAAAAATCGTGAACTGTGTCGTGTGACATATCAAATGAAAGAGGTTGTTGTCAGCATCTCAGATATATTTTTTTTATAATTTTTGCATAAACAAATTTGAAGTTATTTAAGAAAAACGACGAAAATTGACCATTCCGCCGCCTATCTCCGAAACTACTGAACTTAAAATTTTGAAAAAAATGTGTAAAGTAGTTCTTTGCCTATAGATTACTGGAAAACCTATAAGAAGTTTTTCATTACATTTCTTACTCTATAAATGCACTAAATACGGAACCCTACACTGCGCGTGGCCCGACACGCACTTGACCGGTTTTTTGAGATATGCCACTTCAATTCTAAATGTGCGATTTTACATTTACATAATCTTTACCCAAATTTATAGCATTGCGATATTCAGTTTAGGCATTACAATTAAATAGCTTTGAGAAGAGCAACCAGCAGGAGCTGGAACGCCTAACAGCTTTGTTTGCTTTGTTGTTGATTTTTCTAGTCCTTTTGTACCGCCTATGAGATCACTAACCAATGATCTGAGTATGATGCTGATGTCCAAAAAATAATAAATAATAAAATGAGATATGAGATAAAGATACGAATTTTAGGAGACATTTAATGACATTTATTTTAATTATGACTCAGTATATACCAAATAAATTAGAAAAAATAGCAATATTTGATTAAATATTTTGACTAGATTAGGTACATTAATAATACATTTCGCTATTGAGTAATAAATATTTTTTTTTAAACTGATATCATTAATAAAACATTAAGTTGATAAAAAAATGGGACTAGTTAAAAACATTTAACAATAGTCCTCATCGTCAAAAATCCCTTCTAAACCTGTAAAACATTCTATATTACTAAAATCAACATCAAACATCTTTTCAATATCTAAATCAAGATCTTCATCTTTAAGCTCTGGGCATAGTTCATTTATGTTCTCTTCTTTATCTTCATTCTGTTTGTGGTATTTTGTTCTTAAATCACGAAGCAATTGCTTTTGTTTCTCATACATTTTAATCAGATCTTTTAATTGAGCTGCTAACCGTTTGGTCTTTGCAGAATCTTTGTTTGTTACTTTGACTGCAGGTGGTAAAATGCTGGAACCTGGATCTGCTTCTACTAGAACTATTTTAGATTCATCTTCTGAGTCGGAGCTGAATTCGGAGACTGTTGAATCTGACTCGTTGATAGAAGATGTGTCTGATTGATTTGTTAAGTCTATTAAGCCATAGTATTTTTGAGGTTTTTTAGGCTTATCCTGCAAAAATAAATATTGTTATTCGAATGTATTGTAAATATAACAAATTATTTTAACTCACGACAATTTAATTTGCAGTTTTACGAACCTACAAAAGGAGTAGAAGTGGTAGGAACTGCTCAAATTAAAATTTGAGTTTTAGATATTTTTTTATAAATATGAAATTGTGATATGTTTTTACAGCAAATAAATAAATATACCTGCTGTGTGGATTTCTGCTGAGATGTTGATTCCATTATATCCATTGAAGAAGCTTGAGCACATTCATTCAGCGGAAGTAAATCTATCATGCTGACAGATGCCTCAGGATCTTGGACTCGAGGGAAATTATTAATAACTTGGGAATCTGCTACTGCATGCAGTACAATATCAGTTATCTGAGGTTCTATTGTTTGCAGCAAAGTATCAGTTATCGCAGGTTCTATTGTTTGATGCAAAATATTTAACCGAGAATCTGCAATCGCTTGATGCAAAGAATCATCATATTCATCATGTTGCGGCAACAAATTTATTACGCCTTCTATAGCTATTGTTGATTTTGGCTTTTTGATATTTGGCATGACTGTTACACTGGACTTGAGATAACTAGATTTAGTTTGTGGAACGATGTTGATAAAACTGCCAACGCTGATCTCAGATTGAGGGCTTCCTTGAGACAGGGTTTTAGTAGCACCAGACTGACTTGAAAGGGTGTTTATTATGCTGTCAACACTGAACTTGACCTGAGGGTTTACTTGCGGTGAAACATTAGTTGCATCAGATTGTCTTTGTGACAATAAATTTAACATAGAACCTGCTTGCTTCTGTGGCGATTGAAAAATAGCAGATTCTTCCGGGAAACCTGTTGCTGGCGATCGTGGTGCTAAATTTATGATGGTGCCCACAGGTAAGGCGCTTGTGGCGTTCATTGTGTATTCTGGAGGTGGCATTAAATTTATGATAGTGCCTACAGGTAGTCTTTCCAACTCGGGAACATCGTCATTAGCAGTATATTTAAAAAATGGAGTTGGCGCCGGTAGAACTACAGTATTTCCAAGTGACTGCTTGTTTGACTGCGACGTTTTAGCGGTGTGTTCTGTATGCGATGATTGTAGATTTAAATTCGATATAACCAGCGGAGGCTGCTGCGGCTGAGCGGTATCCAATGCGGTCTTTGTGGTTGTAGCATACTTATTGTTAATGATAGCATCTATAATTGAGCTTACTGGTATGGCCATTGTGAAGAGCTGCTAACACCACTTTAAGTATTTTGCATGGCGACAAACATTATACCAACGATTTTCATTATGAAAATCGATTGTTTGTAAACAAAAGATGAAAAACAGATTTAACGATTTTACGTCATGCCCTGTCAAAAGTGTCAATAAAATGGCTAAAAAAAATTAAACGTCACGTCAATATGATAGTGTTGTACCGATCTGATCCTTTTTTTTTGGAAATTGGATCATGGATGGATCTGGTTTTATCGATTTTCGAATAGTTTCTTTTTATGTAATGTAAATAATCACATCCACGTAAACTGCTTGTGTGTAGATTCTACACAGTGTCTTACATTATATCTTTGTATGTATCTTGTACTTGTTACTTGTAATTAGTATCTTGGGATGCCGATTGTGAAAATTCTAAAGAAGTTTTCACTACATTGTCCAGTTTTGGAGTACTTCGGACTGGACAAGCACATTATTGTATAATCTGTAGTAAGCTAAGTGACACCTGTCAGCTTAATACTGTTGTCAGAATATTATTTTATCTCTGGTCTTTTTTTGTCGACAGGCAAAGAGAATGTGAGTTTCGTAAAATTATTGGAAAAATATCCAAATAAATCTGTGAGAAGAAGGATAATTTGAAAACATAGTTTAGAGAAAATCAAATTTTGTGATCATCGTATAAATTCAACACAAAGATTTTGTCGCTAACACCAAGAATTTATTTGTAAACTTGTGTTGTGATCGTTCACCACGGTCAGTTTGTGGTTATAACTTTGAGATTACACGAAGTACGGTACCGACGGTACAGTGTAACGCCTTGTAACCAATAATAGACTCTGAAAGCAGTGAGACTATTTTAGGTTTAGAATTTGTTTTGATCTTGAAGGTAAATCCGCTTGTTTTGTTTGCAGATCCATCCAAGATGGGTAAGATTATGAAGCCGGGGAAGGTGGTACTGGTCCTCAGTGGCCGGTACGCTGGCCGCAAAGCCATCGTAGTGAAAAACTACGACGAGGGTACATCTGACAAGCCCTATGGTCATGCATTCGTCGCTGGCATCGACCGGTATCCCAGAAAAGTTAACAAGAGGATGGGCAAAAACAAAATTCACAAACGCTCGAAAGTAAAGCCTTTTGTCAAGGTAAGTTCTAGCTAATTTAATCGAGAAAACTTTGGAAGTTGTGTTGAGGTTATGTTTGTGTGTTTTGACTGTTTGATTGTTGTGCTTCTTCCTGATGACTATTGGCATTAAGCTCTACTGAACTGTCGTTTGAAGACTGAAAAATAGATAATATAAGGTTTTAAATTTCTATCTCAAATCAACATACTTAAGTCAAGTTTTTCTGTCATGTATGGCAAAAGAGCATAAAGTTCACAATGATGGAATGTTAATGCTGTAGCCTACAAACATTATTTAAAACCAGATACTTCATCAATGTTGTCTTGGCACTTCTCAAGTC
Source organism: Macrosoma leucophasiata (assembly GCA_036365455.1). Classification (NCBI taxonomy): domain Eukaryota; kingdom Metazoa; phylum Arthropoda; class Insecta; order Lepidoptera; family Hedylidae; genus Macrosoma; species Macrosoma leucophasiata. The sequence continues at coordinate 18,735,811 of JAWQUS010000017.1, read as the reverse complement.
TCAACTATTATGGCTCTGTTGCAAATTACAGAGCCATACATTATCACCAACATGACTTTCAACATAACTGCTAACAGAGTGCTATTGCTATAATTATAACTGGTAGGTAATGTGCTAATGCCCTATCAATAGTTGTAATAATTTAATTTTAATTAAGGTTAAATTGATGATCCATTTAGTCCAGTGGTGTGAGTTGTTTGATTCGATTGGTGGCAGGTTCGATCCCCGCACCATGACAAACATTTGTATGGCCTGATATTACTTTTGGGTCTGGGTGTTTGTGTGTACACAAATACTGTTGTAGCGGTACCCACAATACAGATTTATACCAGCTGGGCCTGTGAGTGTAAGCATTTTTATTAATATTAAGCAGAATTTACTTGAAATATACTTAAAAGCTAAATGTTTTAATAGGTGATACGAAACTGACAATTTAACGTCCTAAACGAAAGCATTACAGTTAGGCGGTTGGCCACTTAAGCTATGTTCCTCATAGGACCTTTGTGTAAATAGTTACACAATAGAATAGTAAAAGATTTTATCATATGACCATGTTTTCTATAGCATCTTTATATTGGTGATAGAGGTCTAGTGACAGAGCTCATGGGTATAGGCACCACCGTATTACCTAATGTACTTGCTACATACATAATCACCTGCTGTTCCAATCAGGTGATTATGTATGACCCTCAATTAATAATTTTAGTTTAATATATGCAAGATAAATCCGTGAAAATAGTTTTATTTCCATGTATGACCCTGTAATCTTTGACACAAAGGTAGAATAACTTAGTCCTCATTAGTGGCAATTGATTCAAATTGAAATAATTAGTTTTTATCTAGATCTTTGAAGGCTACATTTGACGACGATTGATGACTGCAGCAGCCTATAGACACTAACACAAAGACCAAGGTCAAAATGCAGATGTGTTACCACTCCTGAGGCCTAAGGTATTGTCCTCTGTGCCGGAAATTACAGGGCCGTACATTCCCATCTGATTGGAACACAATAGTGCTGAACACTACCATTTAGTGGCAAGTATATTAGGTAAAGCGCTGGTGCCTGCGCCCGCGAGCTCCGTCACTGGAGCTCTACCACCAGTACCTTCGTTACATAACAAAAATTGACTGCTTGTGTTATTCATATGAAATTAAATTCTATTCCAGTTGGTCAACTACAATCACCTGATGCCAACCCGTTATTCAGTGGACTTCAGCTTCGAGAAGTTCAGTACTAAGGACCTAAAAGACCCCGCGAAACGCAAGAAGTTGCGCTTCAACACAAGAGTGCGTTTTGAAGAGAGATACAAGAGCGGCAAGAACAAATGGTTCTTCCAGAAGCTTAGGTTCTAAGGTGTAAATTAACAACAAAAATAAAAAATGTTACGTTTGTAACCCATTTGTTGTCTTATTGTAATACTTACGGCCAAATACTCAAAAGTCACTTAAAATCTAAGTTGGACTTAAAAGTCATGTCTTTAACACGTTCACACTGTAGAGATAGTGCACGTTTGAGGGTTGCTTAAAATTGAGTGATGTTTGAGTATTCGGCCATCAGTGTAATAATAGCGGTCCTAGCAAACTTGTATTGCCTCGGAATTAGTATACATAGTGGTAGGATTCCAGTGACGAAGCACGTGGGCGCAGGCACCACTGCATTACCTAATATGCTTGCTGCTAAATGGTAGTGTTCGGCACTATGATGTTCCAGTGAGATGGTAACCCTAGTTCACCCAGGTGGACTAAGCAGGTGTACCACGGGCAATGACTGGTAATCTCCGGCACAGGCATAACACCTAAGGCCTTGAGTGGTAAACGCATTTTGACCTTGGTCTTTGTGTGGGTGTCTATAGGCTGCAGTCATCACTTTAACTTAACATCAACTGCAACTGTGAACTGCATGCTTGTATGCCACTTCCATCACAAAAAAAATTGCATAAAATTAAATACCAACTGCAGCGACATCTGCCGGGCTGATATGTGGCTAAATCATCCAGAACATCATTTGTTTGGGTGGCCCAAATAAAAAAATTATTCATATCTGTTTAGCCGTGTATGAGGAGTTCAGTCACACACGCAAATAAGAATTATAAGATAAGCAGCTTTTACACAACCGCTAATAAATCACAATTATTATTGTAGATGGCAGCTTTGATCGCGTACATTAACACCCCTTTGAGTATCTGAAATGCTAAAGTATTTTTTCATCTCTATTTTGAAAGTCACGGCTTAAGTACAATTAATATGCCAAGGATGCGTCAGATATTCTGAGAGATGTCCAAACAAAGATTTGAAAATAAGGTGCGTGAGTAGCGGCTTAATTTTTTTTTTACTGTTGCCCAACGAGTACAATTACTACTGTTGCCCTGAGGGTGCGAGCCTATATAGACAAGACAGCTCAGATTCGGTAGATATTCAACAGAATACAAAGTATTCCCCATATCTAATCTGACGTCCTCGAGTCAATGCAAAATTCACCTCTTGAGCTCCCCTAAAAGATTTTTTTAACAAATTTTCGAAATTCACAAGCGAATTAAAACTTCCTGTGAACTCAGAATCTTGAAAGGAGATGTTGCGAGCTCGGCTCTGGTTCGTACACATCCTCAAAAAATTGAAGAAGTATCCGAAAAAAATACAATTAATTTATTCAACAATATATTTTAGAGTTACAACCACATTTAATTCAAACGATTTTATCATTTTCAATCGCCATGATGGTTTTGAGTTGCAATTCTAACTGCAAATAATGTTTTGTAACTGTAAACAAAGATAAATAAGTGAAAATATGCAGTAAAAAACGTTTTTATATTGATTTTGCCTGTTTAATAATATTGTGTACAATACATGGCCGGAGGTCCATACATTTTTGCAACATCTCCTTTGGTACTAAGCAACGGAGCAACGTCTTCACACAAATAAATGAAAAATTGCGGAAACCATTAATTTTTAGTCACATTACATACCTACATTTTTTAAATAACACATCGACTCGTGTGTCGTGATGGGTGAACTTTTATATACATACCTTTTATACCTACAGATTTGTACCGAACCCGCGGTGCGCGAGTCTGACTCGCGCTTGGCCGGTTTTTCTCTATTATTCCTTTATAAACTCACTCGCATTGCGAAAAATTAAAATATGACAAGCTTAACTATGATAGCAAAAGAACATCCAGTTCTAATGGATGGTACAGTAACTCCACTGCAGACTACACAAAAACTGGCGGTCAAAAATCCAGATGCGTTGCTTTTGCCACTCTTGAGGGTTAAGTTCTTTTGCCTCCGAAAATTATTACCTACCTTAATTACCCTTCGTTCTGGGAAAATAGGACTGAAGTTACGTACGTATATGTAAAGCAGATTTTAATGTAGATGCGTTGCCACTCCTGATGACTGAGTTTTTATGCCTGTGTACCGGAAATTACAGGACCGGAAGACGATAGAGTTACACTACCATTTAGCGGCAAGATTAGGTTATGCAGTTCATCTCAACATCTCACGTGTATTGTATGTAAATAATTTAAATAAAACTAAAAACGTGCCATATAATTGCTTTATTTTTAAATAAATTATTTAAATAAGCAGTCTAAATTGAGCCAAACGAACGAATACAAGATATCTTAGGTTTTCCTGAACTACATTCATTAATATCAAATTATTTCTACTGATTAATCTCGCGTGGACTTAAAACTTCATTGATTTCTCGAATGCACTGCGTAGACCGTTAGGGCCCTAACTAACTAGGATGCCATGGCCACGTTGCCGTGCCGGCTACGTAGCCAAGCAGTTAGTATGGCGTGGAGACGTTGCCACACGGTGGCCAGGTGAGATAGGTATCATGTGCTTCAATACTAGCTGCTTGGCTACGTAGCCGGCAACGTGGCCATGGCATCCTAGTGAGTAAGGGGCCTTAGCGCTCGGGATAGATTTGACGCAAAAATGAAAATTTTCGATGATTCTCCATAATATATTTTTTTAACTATGTACTGTCAGAACTATGGAGTGTCAAGGAGTGCCGTCTGATTTGGGGGAGAACAAAGTACGCCGAAATTATAGATTCTTTCTAGTATAAGTATGCCAAAATAGCGCTGGCATATGAAACTACGATATGAATTTAGTTGTAGTATAGTAACGTGAGGTGAGTTCAACATTTAAAATCTTATCAGTCATGACTAAAGTGAAATACCTCAAATATTTGCGTAGTATAAAAAAACGACTTAAAAAATGTGTAAAACGATAATTATTTTTTCCGATTATTTATATTATTGAAATATAATTATCATACGCTATTCCAGCGCCACCCCTATATTCCGTGTTTTGATGGACACTTTTTCAATACAGAGACCGTGTTCCTTTATCTTTAATGTTACCTTAGTCTACGCATACTATTATATGGCTCATAATCACCAAAATGACTGAAATGTCGGGTTGAATATACATACACGAGATGAATCCGTAAAAATACTTAAATTTCAAAAATATAATATGCCTACAAATTGTACTCGGTCCTGAGGCAAAATATATACACTTGCTAGCTTTAAACTGGAATCACATAAACGGCGGTTGTTCAATCATGTGTTATTATTGGAACGGATCCTTATCGCGCGGTGCGCTGGCTAAGGGAGCTAGGCGAGCGTCACGAAAAATCCTCACGACACTATTACTATAGTGCGAAGCGCTCGGAGAGGGGGCAGACCGAGTATAGCATTCGACTTATTCGTTCTCTCTCTCTCTCTCTCTCGACAGTGACAAGCCATGCGACGCGCGCGTCTGCTGTGTATGCGTACATTGTTTTGTCGTGTTCGTGTGTATGTAGTTTTAGTTATTTTTAATATATAAAAAAAATAAGCAATTGAAGTTGGTTCATAAGAAGTTGAAGAGGAACATAGTTCCGGGGTAATCGGGTGTCCCACATGTGACACCGCAGACAGTTTTTGTTTATTTTATATTGTTACCTCAGTTTATGTGACTCCAGTTTAAAGCTCGCAAGTGTATTTTAATAATACAATATTATAATGGTTAGTGAAGATTATATTGACTGAAATTATATAAAATAATTTGCACTATCATGCAACAAGTGAGCACCAATACCAAGATGGCAGTTTTATACACCAGGCGGCGAAAACTCGATTACTTTTCATCAAATTATTGAGTGTGCGAATTAATAATATCACGGTAATTTTACTGACCAATAAAACGAATGGACTGATTGGATTTGAACGCATTCAGGCTGCTATGAATGTACATATTAAATTTAATAAAAAATAATTAATTTATTAACTTCGCTGTACTTGTAATTACAGGATAACTTAACACATTAAATTGAAACATTCGATATAAATTAGGTACTTATTATAATATTTTAGCTAATAATGTTTTTCTCTCATTTCCTTTATAGAATCCTGGTACAAAAGGAAACAAAAATATAAAAACTAAGTATTGCCGTGACGAACAGTTATTTGAAATGGAATTGGAAAATATGTCTGTGGTCAAAAGTAAGGCTGGGTTGCACCATCTTACTTTAACAAATTTGTTACAGTACATACCGGTTAAACAGAAAAATGAGTTGCACCATTTGACAATTGTTAAATGACGTCATATATTTAACTTTACCGTAACTGGCCGAGTTGCGCTAGTTAATGTTAACGTTAACCTCAAAATTATCTGTCAGATGCTAAGGGAATCTGTGACCCCTGGTAACTTAAAACAATATCAAATCTACGCGGTGCAAGTGGTGCAATGCATTCTGCAGTAACTGTTGCCAATGCAAATATTATTGTAACATTCGACAATAATTGTTTTATATTATTTCGCATTAACACATGCTTGTGAAATATATTTTATTTAAAGAAAAATGGAAAGAAAAATTTGACTTCAGGCGAGACTCGAACTCGGGGCCTTCTGGGAATCTAGTCCAGCCGCTCTTCCAATTGAGCTACTGAAGTCCTGCCCGATTTGTCCAATCTTTCCTTCACATTTATTGCATTGCTATATGGTAGCAGCAGCGCCATCTATTTCCAACTATGCTAGTTAGGCAACCGATATAATAGACTAGAGTTCGAGTCTCGCCTGAAGTCAAATTTTTCTTTCCATTTTTCTTTAAATAAAATATATTCGACAATAACCGTAATTTTGACCAATATTTTAGTGCAACCGAACCTAAAATAAACTTCGCAAATTAGAGATTTATTTGCAAAATATCAACATTTAAGCTTGCCCAATGTTGCAGCGTTTTAGTGCGTGTATCCGATCTGAACTGTCAAGGTACCACAGTTAAAGAGATTACGACAAGCAAATACCTATTCGAGATTAATCTGCGTCATCACGCGGTAACCAGCTTGCCGATTCTTTCGTCTAATTTCTTGATTTCCTTCTGTAGGCTGTCTATGTTGTGGGCGAACACTTCTTGAACACCCTGTAGAAGTTCCTTATTGTTCTGCACTCCACTGGATATGGTGCTTTGTAATGTCTCTAATTCCGTTAACGACTTCCCGAAATTACTCGCTGTAAAAAATGGTAATTTGAATATTTTTTTCGAAATTACTTGCTGTAAAAAAAATGATAAGAAAGGAGATGTAGCGAGCTCGGCTCTGGTTCGTACACGACCTCAAAAAATGGGTAAATTAAAGAAGAATCCGAAAAAAATACAATTAATTTATTCAAGAATATATTTTAGAGTTACGACCACATTTAATTCAAACGATTTTATCATTTTCAACTATGTTCAACATGGCGGCGATACAGCCGACGCTTGGGATTAATCGATTTCGACAGTATTTAGAAAATGTTACTTTTTTCTCCAAGTACTATATGATCAAAATGCAATTTAAAAAATTAAAATGTCAAAATGACATCGCCCGCCATATTTGCCATGTTGGTTTTGAGTTGCAATTCTAACTGCAAAGAATGTTTTGTAACTGCAAACAAAGCTAAATAAGTGATAATATGCGGTAAAAAACATTATTATATTGATTTTGCCTGTTTAATGATATTGTGTACAATACATGGCCGGAGGTCCATACATTTTTGCAACATCTCCTTTGAATATTTTTTTGAATTTAGTCGCTGTAAAAAAATGGTAATTTGAATATATATATTTTTTGATGTAATGAAGGTGGCAAATAAGCTTGCAATTCACACAGATGTTAATTGATGACTACAGTTTATAGACATCTACACAAAAACCAGAGGACAATATGCAGATGCGTTGACATCCCTGAGACCTAAGTTGTTATGTCTTTGTGATAGTTATTACGGGGCCATACATTACCACCTAACTAGAACACTTACCACCCAAAATGTCATTTGATTAAAATATTAAGATCTCATACATTGCAATTTGCATAACGAACTAAATAAATAAGTATTTTTGAGACTTATTACACAAAAATAACTCTGATTGTTAAAGTTGAACGCTTGCTTTATAAAAACACTAACCTTGATTATGTAGAGCTTCCAACGCCTCCATGCGCTCCAATATCTCCGAATGCGATATACCGTCTATTTGTTGCAATAGTTTGTACAATTCGTTCACCTGCACAAAAAGGAATACTGATGAATGTTCTGTCATATTATTAACCGACTTCGAAAAAGGAGGTTCTCAATTCATCCGGATCTTTTTTTTTTAATGATGTTCAGCGATAATTTGAAAACGCCTGTACCGATTTGGTTATTTTTTTTTTGTATGCGAGGGTATACTTATAGTAGGTTGGGGAAAAAGTCTTTTCGCATTATAGTATGTATGAACTTGTAATAAAATCTCTTTGGCTGTAGTATTTGTATCTGGCTGGTTTTGGTGTCATTGAAAGTTAAAATTTTAAAGAACATAATTTCAAATTCAAATTAGGCAAACGTGTGATTTTCATTTGTTTTTCGTACTGTCAAGATGAGTGAATCTAATGAAGAAATTCGATACATTTTAAAATTTTACTACAAAAAAGGTAAAAATGCAACGCAAGCCGCGAAAAAAATTTGCGATGTTTATGGACCTAGTGCAGTGTCTGTGAGAGTAGCACAAATTTGGTTTAAGCGTTTTCAATCCGGAAATTTTGATGTCAAAGACGCTGTGGTCGCCCTATTACGGATAAAATGGATGCCATATTTGAAAAAATGGAGCAAGATCGACATATCAGTAGTTACGACGTAGCTGAAGAACTGAGAATTGATCACAAAACAGTTTTGGCGCATTTGAAAAAAGCTGGGTACAAAAAAAGCTCGATATTTGGGTACATCACGAGCTCACTGAAAGAAACCTAATGAACCGTGTACTCATTTGTGATTCTTTATTACGACGTAATGAAACCGAATCATTTTTGAAGAAGCTGATAACTGGTGATGAAAAGTGGGTCACGTACGACAAGAACGTGCGAAAAAGGTCGTGGTCAAAGGCCGGTCAGGCTTCACAGACTGTGGCGAAACCCGGGTTAACTCGCAATAAGGTGATGTTGTGTGTGTGGTGGGATTGGAAGGGCATTATTCATTATGAGCTATTACCACCAGGCAGGACTATCGATTCTGAAAATGTATGTAGCTTGGGCCTGCACCTTGTATGCAGTATTGAGAGCAAGTATTGAGAGAAGAAGCATAAAATACAAAACCATTTTCAGGTATTCAATTCGTTTATCAATATGAATTGAATTTATATCAATTGAAGGTATAACCTTCAATTAATTGTCGTAAGTACATTTCAGTGTTTTTCCATGATTCTACGTATTTTTCTTTATCTTTTGATATAGTGTACAAGGTGCGGGACCAACGTGGAACTTTTCTTTAAATTTTTTTAATAAGACTAGCTGTCCCGGCAAACTTTGTATTGCCTCAGAATGAAATAATGTGTCAAAGGTTTGATAGATACGGACTATTTGTATGGAAAAATGAACTTTTGGTTTTTACTATTTCCCTTCAATCACTTTATACTTTCTTACTTTTTAAACCTTCCCTGGACTTCCAAAAATGATTCAAAAACCAAAATTAGCCAAATCGGTCCAGCCGTTCTTGAGTTTTAGCGAGACTAACGAACAGAAATTGATTTTTATTTAAATGATGCAACCCAATCTAATAGGACGGAATACGGGCAGTACTCACTTTGGCCTCGACGTCAGGCTCGGCGGGCTTGAGGGCGGCCTTGAGCGACTCGACGTCGGCGAGGAGGGCGCCCACCCTCGCGTCGGCGGCCGCCAGCTCCGCGGGCCGCAGCAGCGCCGCCTGACGGGCCAGCGACGCCGCCGCCCCGCACAACGTCGCCTGTACAGACAAAACACGTCTATGCATTTTTTATTATGTCGAATAGAAATAGAAAAGACACAGCCGTGAGACACATATTACGTGTATAGGTATGTATTAATTTTTAGAAAATGTGTTGTCTATTCTCTGTTACCTGTTACGTTTTATGTCTGTTTTATGTGTCTCGCTGTGTGTCAAATAAATGTTTCTTATCTTATCTTATAAAATAGAAAATATTTTTATTTCGAATAGATCTTTACAGATACTTTCAAAACGTCAATAAATCATAAACTACCTAGAGCGAATAACCATTACATATAGTAAAAGCTAAATCATATATTAGTAGTAAATAAAAATAAAAATTTAAACTATTTGGTTAAAACATAATAATCATAAATTTTTTCAATTCCTTCAATGATAATAAATGAAGAAAAAGAAAAACTTATTCGTCAAGATCAATGTTATTCACTTAGCAGAGTTCCAAGTGCAGTCATTATTGAGAAGAACTCCGCTACCCAACAAACAAAAGGATTGACAGACAAGCAGACGGGCCACCTGATGGCGAGTGGTCACCGTCGCCTATGAACATTTGCAACATCAGGGGAGTAGCCGACGCGCTGCCAGCCCCGAAGGACTCTTTTGACGCCATTTTTGAAGAACCCCATATTGTAGCACCGAGGGAACACCTCAGAGGGAAGTTTGTTCCACAATTTAAACGTTCTGGGCACAAACGAACGAGAAAACAGCACTGTTAAGCACTGACATGTGTCCAGCCGGTGAGGGTGAAACTTCTATTTTTGCAGGAAGTACAGTGAGGAAAAGAGAGGGTGGCACCATGTCGAATAGTTCAACAGAGCACTCACCACACGCACAGACTCGCTCGGGCCTTATAAAGCTGTAATATATTCCCTTATAATAATATAGGTATACAGGTGGGAAGTTACGTACCTCACCCGTAGCTGCTTGCAATCTTCGGAATGCTTCTTCATCTCGCACACCAGCTGCCTGTTCCAGTTTGTGTAACCTGTAACGTTAAGTTAAGTTGATCGATGGTCAGAAATGTCTAAATTATAATGGTTTATCGGACACCATTTTGGTCCAATTAAGGAGACACTTGTTATAATCTTGTGATCCTTTTATGTGAAATATTCATAATTAATGTACTAATATGTAGTTGTTTTCCTAATTTTGTTTTATTTTTATGTGTAAATATGTACTGTTAATGTCTATATTGTGTCTCCTTCTGGACCAAATAACCTGTTATTTTTTTTAATTCTTTTTTAAATTCATTGTATATGCAGTTAAAATTTGCTCGTATTGAGTTAGTAATTATTTTTGCTATGTATGTAATTACCTGTGCTCGAGCTGCGCTATCCGTGCCGTCTGAGCCAGATTCACTTCGGGCTTCAGTTTGAGATGCGCCGTAACCACCTCCCCGCGTTTCTTTTTGCCGCTCGTCGACAGATATTCTCTGTAAATGTTTCACAGTATTTATCAGACATAGATTTTTTTATGTCTGTCTGTTCGGAATACACCCAAAGACTGCTGCACAGTGTTTCATATGGTTTTCACCAATAGATAGAGTGATTCATGAGGAAGGTTTGTGTATATAATTTGTTGAAAGTGTAAATTCAACTTGCTTAACCTTATTTTTGTAAGGCTTTAACATTTATTGTATTGCAGAACAATGTTTGCTGGGTCAGCTAGTAAAATATATAGAAGTAAATTTTACACCAATGTCTAATAGATTAGATTAGATTAGATTTTATTGCAAACAATTCACAGTTCATGGTTAGTAATATATAAAAACTTATGGTCTATGTTAGTAGTAGTTATATAAGTACCTGCTTAGTAAATTTTTTTGAATTACATAATTCATTAATAAATGCATCAATTGATTCTATCTAATAGCCTAATAGCCTTTACAGTAGAATGGCAGTAAAAGCAGTAAAATAGTATGTAGTACTTAACATTATTAATGAAATACGAATATATAATGAATAATCATGTAATGTTTTGAATACATACTTTAATTTTTCAGCTTTAGGATCAATCTGTTCTCCTTCTTCCAGTTTAAGTTCTTCTAGAAGCTTTTTTGTTGAGTTTATTTGAGCTGCCAGTTTGGAGTGTTCTTCCTGCAAGTTATATAATAAAATAGACATAAAGAAAAACAATAATTAATTGAACAATTATAATGTATGTAATGAAGCGCGTATGGCTCTGTGGCTGGTGTAGATCGGAAGCGATCTACTCGGTTAAGCGATACGGGAGCGGTTGGTTGTGTGATGGGTAGTGTCCGACCGAAGCTTCGGCTTCGGCCACCTTCGCCCAAAAAAACCTTCGGCGAAACCTTCGGCTTCGGCCCAAAACTCGGCCGAATCCGAAGGTTTCGCCGAAGGTCCGAGCAAATTTGTATTAGCGAACATTGTCGTCGTATTCACAATTGTAAAATACTCATTTGTTACATCACTAAACTACATAATAGCCAGAGATCTAAATGCAAATACATTGCCATTACCATGTTATTATACTCGTATTATTTATTATTAAAATTTTTCCCATTACTGAAAACCCTAGATGAAAGCACTGATCATTTTATCAAGTATGCAACTAAGATTGTTTCACCCAACAACAATTTTTTTCATCACTTTTTATAAGTCATCATAGAAGTGAATTGAATATTATTACTCTCGTAGTAATGTTATTACCCGTTCACTCTCTGTTGCTTTATTCTGATGTTCTGTGACCTGTTCCAGCAACTCGGAGAACTCACATCGCAGTCTGTTGTACCTCTCCAGTGGGGTTTCGGGGTCACCTTCAGCTGCCAACTCCCATTCTCCAGCTCTGAATGTGAATTAGTAAAGCATTATCAAATAACATGTCTTGAAAAAAATATGTTAAGAACATGTCTTTTGAAAAAAAATTCCCAAATATCTAATATATAAAATTCTCGTGTCACAGTTTTCGTTGCCATACTCCTCCGAAACAGCTGGACAGATTCTCATGAAATTTTGTGAGCATATTGGGTAGGTCTGAGAATCGGCCAACATCTATTTTTCATAACATTTTTGGACATTTTTTTTAATTTTCTAGGGCGATACAAAGTTAGCCGGGACAGCTAGTTTAAATATGTAAATTAAAATTTATTAAATATAACAAACAGTAATTAATGAATATTCATTCTCTAGGCATCTCAGAAAGTATTGTATGGTTGTCAAGACTTAGCCTGAATACAAAATATGATAATTTTACCGCTATTATGTTAATGAGGTAGAATATTAATAAAATAAAAAGGTATGTAACTTATAAAATAAATTTTTAATTAAAGTTAATGCTGCCACAATAATACTTTTACTATTATGTTTATAGTTGCTTAAGATTCATAATGTTTAAATGTTAAATTAGTTTGGATTATCCTTTTAAATTTTGGATAAGACCTGAGACCATTTAGACTGCAGTTTTCCAAATTGAGAAAATAATTACTAGTAGCAGTGGATATGTTCGTCTGGGCACAAATAACTCAAAAAACAACACAAACTGGCCATGTTTTAGTGCATGAATTCATATGTACATTACTTCCTTATGGGTGTGCTAGGACTTGTATTATTCAGTTAATTTTAAATGTATCTGTCCAAAAAACTTACCTATATCCAATCCGAGATTTCCTGCTCAGTCTATCAGAGAAATCGACAGTACCTGTGAGGAATTTCCCTTTAAACTTATTAAAAGAATCCTTCACTGACAAATGCAACTGTTCAATGCAGTCGTTCTCTTCTTCTTCGAATTGTTCGGGCTGGTCCGCTTCCGGCAAGTCGTCAGTCTCATATACATCGGGTTGATCGTAAGCCTTCAATAAAATAACCAAAATTAGCCCTCTGCCCTAGGTTATAAAATCGATAAACTCATTACACTTATAACTGCAATACTTACGATACCCGGCAGATCTTCGTACTTAGGATCAGCCATTGTTATTAAGGTCGAAATAAATCACCTATTCTTACAGACTAAATCTGTTAATTTAAGTGTTTTTTTACTTATTTTTGTACACCTTTATTTGGTATAGATGACGTCAGACATCAGATTGAAAACGAAATGATCGTTGTCATTTGTCATTGTGACAAATACGTTCACGTTTCGTTACCTTCTGTTGTCAAGGAATAAAGTTACTAATTTAGCAGAAAAAGGCAGCAATGTGAATACATTTCTGAAAACAAAAAAAAATATATATTCCCGAAGTAAATGATTACAATATCAATTTATCGTTCGTGTTCTTGAGATTCTGAAAGGTTTGTGTTGTAATTTATATAGTCATAGAATTTGATGGCGAACGAACTGTACTTACGTTCCATATTCCACATAAATGTATCAGAAAACAAAGAAACACTTGTACATTTATAAAGAAAAAGTAGGAATTATAATAGTTAAGGTACAAAATGTATATACAAAGTTGATGCGAATAATATTTAACTGATATTTTTACACAAATATCTACTTTTACACTTTTATTCTAATTTTTAATACCAACTCTGAGCTCTGATTGGTACAGATCCTATAGGTACACGTCATTTGTGTCAAAAAAACTCATGAATTCATGATTGTCAAATTTGACTTTGCCCCTGAGTCACCGATATTGCGGAACCTGCTTTCATTTTTCGTCATATACTTATTTATATTTGTGCATAATTGTGTTATCATAGTATTTAAATAACCAGTCAGTCAGTCAATAGAAGGCGCGCCAATTTCCATTGATACAGTGCTACAAGAAATCGAGCACCATGAGTCTCCAATGGACGATTATTGCGACGTTTTTGTATGCCGAAATCGCGTTCGTACTGCTGCTAACGTTGCCGATCGCGAGCCCGTCGAGATGGCAGAAGTTCTTCAAATCCAAGTTCCTCGCTTACATAAGCAATCAAGCGTCAATATATTTTCTCATATTGGTTGGGGTGCTAATACTTTGCTTGCTGGACGCCATCAGGGAGATGCAGAAGTACTCCAATATAGAGGCGTCGGATCACCAGCACTTGGACGCAGAGATGCAAGGTAACATGAGGTTGTTTAGAGCACAGCGTAATTTCTACATATCTGGTTTTGCACTGTTTCTCCTTGTTGTCATTCGTCGCATGGTGCAGATGATCTCGGAACTTGCAACATTACTAGCCCAAGCCGAAGCTAACTTCCGTCAGGCGCAGAGTGCAACGGTAGCCGCTAGATCTCTGCTCCAGAAGCAAGGCGAAGGGGATGAGAGTAGCAAGAAGATGATTGAAGATCTCAGAAGCCAAGTCACAGTTCTCGAACGTGAGTTGAGCAAAGAGAAGAAAGACAAAGAAGCTGTTAAATCGCAGGCTGAAAGCCTCAACAAGGAATATGATAGGCTAGCGGAGGAACACAGCAAGTTGCAAAAGAAGATTACTGTTGCTGGTGGTGATAAGAAAGATGATTAATTTTGGCAATTAATGTTTATCTCTATGAAACCTTTATATTGTTCATATTTGCAGACTTTCTCTACTTCTTCTCTTACCTGATGTTTCGGTCTCTTTCCAAGTACCATTGTCACAGGCAGACTGTCCATGAGATGCGCGACAGTCTGCCTGTGACCTCGGTAGCTCATAAGTGACCGAAACATTCCATTAGTAGAAGAAGAAGTTGGGAGTAGTATATGCTATAAAATCCACGAATATGATTTTTAATATGTATGAAGCTTATGAAAACCTGCTAATAGATTATATTATTATTTTTCTTTTCGCAGGTTTTCACGAGCTTCATTCATTGTAAAAATCTATTGCTTTTATATTGATAATATAATTGCATTTAAAAGCAAACAGTATTGGCAAATGGGTTAATGTGGGTGTAGAAAAGGTTTGCTTAAAATATTTTTGGTTCCATCTCAGATAGGTCATAATGATTCATTATTGTGTTTTCAGTCATTTGTTAAAGAACTTTTGTAATAGAAGATTTTCTGTTTGCCAAGACTGATCTTGCTTATTTTTAATCTGGTATGTTTGAAAATGTATGATCAAAAACAAATATGATTTTTTTATTTACATCACTAGATGTGTGTATTCAAAGTCTGTTAATTAACATACAGTCACCTTCAATCTTATCTTAGACATGATGTAATTCTGTGATTCACTAGGCCTTTGGAACATTTTGCCTTACTATATTCTTATTGCACAACTTCTGAAAGATTTTGCTATTGTTCTTATGAAAATGTAACCTGTAATATGTAGAATAATTTCCCAGTATTCTGTAATAGTGGTTCCTAAGTTTTTATGTGACATTACCAGTAATTATGGAACTTTCTTTTTCAATTTGGGTGCGTATATTGTACGCAATAAATTCGTATCAATTCTTTCTGGGACAGTACTGGGAATTGCTTTCAAAATTATTAATTTAGGTAAATTGTGCATTTTTTTAAATAATCAAAATGTTTCTTTTGTGTGTAAGTAGATTGGCATCTGTAGTATTTTTAAAAAATAATGTTTAAATGTCAAAGTGGGTTTCTTATTTTTTAGAAAAAGAAATCTTGAGTGGTGGTGAAATGTTTATTCTTCATAAACATTTTTATACTTAAAATTAAATATTTTTATAAGTAGTATGGTTATAAATGTAAGATCAAAAATATATTTGCAAGTAGAAGACTTGGTTTTGGTTTATAGTTTTTGTTTAGTTAAAAAAGTCTGATTTTATATTTGTATCTTAGTAGTTTTGAGTTTGTATATTTATGTGTGTTTGGATTGTTTTGTTTACTAAGAGGCCTTTTTTTTTAAACAAATTGTTTCTTATTTATCCTGTTTCTTTTATTGTTAGATATACAACTTGTGTCAATATCAAAGTCAATATAACACTAGATATCAATGACAAACAGCTTAAAATAATTTTCTTATGGGGTTAAATTCTAACGGGTTGTTTGGGTAATTTATTAACTTTACTTATTCAACTTTAATAGGTTTGTTTATCACCTAATTATGTTCAAATGTACCATTAAATATTTATACCTACCCGTCATTAAATATTTTATACCTACTTACTGCAGTCAATGGGCACATTTTTTTTATAAATAAAACTACTGCTTTATAAATAAAGCATTATTTAATTATCTGATGATGTTTTATTTTCGTTACATTGCTAAGATTAAATAATACTTTTTTTTTTAAAGAAACCTAAAATAATTATCGAACTATTGAAAACTGCTCGATTTACAAAGATGAAATTTGCTAACTAGGTGGTAGACGTCCACTAAGAATGGATTAAGGTCTTAAAGTCTTGGCAAGGTTGTGGTTGGGCGGAGCCTCATACCTTTCACTGGTGGAAGAGTTCCAATGTAGGAGCTCGAGGGCGTAGGCACCACCGCATTACCTAATCAATCTGCCGCTAAATGGTAGTGTTCAGCACCATCGTGTTCCGGTTAGATGGTAATGTACGGCCCCGTAATAACTTATTACACAGACGTGATATTATATCAACTAAGTTATAAGTAAATGTTTCTAAGACAAATAATATTTATTTATCCAATAATTTTAGGGTAACCCATAAAAAAAATAGTCAACATCTATTATTATTACAGTTATAGGTATTATTGGGCAATAAGTGCTAAAAAAAAATTACAATTGATAAAAATAAACATAACAACCCTATTGCTTGAATGGAGTGTAGGTAAATATTTTTATCAAATGGGCTTAGTTTCTATAATCCATACTGTACAGATTTGTACTGTGCCATTGGTGGCGAGGTTACGGGAACGCTGACTTACATACACTGGTGGTAGAGCTCCAGTGACGGACCTCGCGGGCGTAGGCACCACCGCATTACCTGATTTACTTGCCGCTAAATGGTAGTGTTCAGCACTATCGTGTTCCGGTCAGGTGGTAATGTACGGCCCTGTAATTTCCGGCACAGAGGCATAACACCTTAGGCCTCAGGAGTGGTAACGCATTTGCATTTTGACCTTGGTCTTTGTGTTAGTGTCTATAGGCTGCAGTCATCACTTAACATCAATGTGAACTG
Organism: Macrosoma leucophasiata; assembly: GCA_036365455.1. Lineage (NCBI taxonomy): Eukaryota > Metazoa > Arthropoda > Insecta > Lepidoptera > Hedylidae > Macrosoma > Macrosoma leucophasiata. The sequence continues at coordinate 18,718,582 of JAWQUS010000017.1, read as the reverse complement.
CATGCTTGTTTGCCACTTCAATTACATAAAAACAAAAAAAAAAAAACTTATCCGTGACCCCGCTGGCGCGGCGGTTGCTCTCTTCCGAGCCCTCCACAATCCGAGCCCTTGGGTTCCACGTGAAGATTTCATACCCTTTTAATACACCTATGATGACTCGTGAGATAGGTACGTTAATTGAATCATATCAGTGATAAAATGAATTATTATCTTTGTGGATACAGATTGCTCACAATTATTAACAAGGTACATGATAGCAAGCAAATTGAAACAAAATAAGCCGAGTGCGTGTCGAAACACGCGCAATGTAGGGTTCCGTTTTTTAAATACATTTTATAAGTTTATCGACTATTGCTCCTAAACTTGTTAAGTCAACTTAGGCGCGATCCTTGTCGTTTAAAATTCGTTATACGAGAATGCACATATCACCGTGATTTTTTTTCATACGTCCAAATACCTACCACCCTTATCTTGACAGAGGGGCGATTGGGAAAACTGTTGAATCTAACAAAATACCTATTTGCGTTTTAAAGCTAAATATTACACAAACGGATCCATAAGGGCGTTTACACAAAACTGCAATGCGATGCGATGCGATTTCGTTTCACATAAGTATGGTCAACTGAATTGCATCGCAGCAATTCGCTAGTTTCGCCGATGCGACGCCGCATCGCAGTTTTGTGTGGGCGCCCTGCAATATTTTTGAAAACCTCGTTTTAAGATGCTAGAAAAAAAAAACCATTTTAAATGTAGGGGAGATGCCCAAAAACAAATTTTCAAGATTCTTCCGCATAGCTAATATAGGTAGTAAATTCGTTCCTAATTACAGCTTTCTAGTATGTAGGTACAAAGAGTTTCCGAGTATAGTTGCGGACAAACGGACGGACATGGCGAAACTATTTCCTTTTAGGCTGCGGAACCCTAACAACGTCAGTTACAAAAAAAAATCTAGATGGAGTTATTTGTATCGAAATAGATGATTTTTTACTTCTCTGGTGGTAGAGTCCCAGTGTAGGGACTCGAGGGCGTAGGTACCACAGCGTAATCAAATCTATCTGCTGCCAAATGGTAGCGTTCAGCATTTTTTACTGGTGGTAGAGCTCCAGAGACGGAGCTCGCGGGCGTAGGCACCACCGCATTACCTAATATACTTGCCGCTAAATGGTAGTGTTCAGCACTATCATGTTCCGGTCAGGTGGTAATGTACGGCCCTGTAATTTCCGGCACAGAGGCACAATACCTTAGGCCTCAGAAGTGGTAACGCATCTGCATTTTGACCTCTGGTCTTTATGTGGGTGTCTATAGGCTGCAGTCATCACTTAACATCAATGTGAACTGCATGCTTGTTTGCCATTGGCCCCGTCATAACTATCAATGAGACCTGTGAACATAGAGCAACACGGGCCATCGGCTGCGGCGGACCGGAAGGGAGTAGCCATATGCAGGCTTTCCCCTCTGTCAAAGTACAAGCACAAGTGGGCCTATGCCTGTCGCTTAGATGTTTAAATGTGTGCGTGCAATTGTTTATGTATTTTGATAAGGTGTGAGTTTTGGTTTTCTAGTAATAGACGATTTTTGTAGTGTGTGTGTGTTACACGCATTTTCCCCCGCAAAAAATGACAGACTGTTTTGCATCGGTAATAGATGCTATGGCTACTCCCCTCCGGGCCGCCGCAGCGGCCGGCCCGTGTTGCTCTGTGCCTGTGAATGAGACAACAAGTCTTTTAGGCTGCAGTGTGTATTTTGACCTCCTGTTTTTGTGTAGGTACCTACTGGTTATGGGCGATTCAATGCAAAATTCAAGTTTGGCCTTGGGTACATAGGCATGATGTCATTGTTACGATATTGATTGTGATATGCACAATAATAAACATCTGATATATAAAAAGATTTTAATTTAAAAAACGATACATTTCATAATAAATGCTAGCAAACCGGTAATTTTTAATTTAATATAAATATAATAGTATTTAATATCTTGTCGAAAATAAGAACTCCATTTAGTTCTACAGTTCATCGCGAACGAACGAATGATAGTTCTCGTTCTCAGTGAAACCAAGGCTGTCCCAGAAGGCTCTATGACCGAAGTCCTTGCTGGACTTCATTTCGATCTTCATGGGCGAGGATATGTCCAAGTAGTTCAGTTCTTCGGCACCAGGTGTCACTTTTTGCCATTGCGGTCCGGTAGGCCAACGTGGGACACTGTCAAATAAATAGGTATTAATTTATTATGAGAAACTTATACAACATGTAACGGGAATAACGCACATTTTTCCGGCAAGTTTTTCTCAGATCATATTGGCCCTTGGAACTTTGCCGGTGAATGACAAAGAATGACTCTTTTTCTTTTCTTTTTACTCTTTGTTATCAGTTTGTAAAGGGGAAATGAGACATTCTACTGATATACTTTTTACATTCGTTTATTACATTTAGTTTTATCTTAGTGATATTCTTGACTTTACATATATTTTTTATCTTGTTTAACATGTATATCAATTGTTGTTCACTTTAATTTATTTTGACGTGTCATAAGAGGTGCCTGTCACCCTAAATGAATAAATGAGTTTCTGATTCTGATTCTGATTCTCTTAAACACCTCGATTAGAAAATCGAGTTATAATCATGATACATGAACTGAAATTATATGTGTATGTTTTTAAAGTTTTTTATTTATTATTATATTATATTCTAAACTAACTCGTTTCGGGTTGTACATTCAATCCTGTTACACGTTGTATACAGTGCTCATCAAGAAATATTGCATATCGAGCTTATGTATGCCGACAATCGGCTAGTTTCGACTTCGTAGAGCGTTATCTCTGCTGCACACTGTCTACGTAAGCACCGATAGTCCGCTATTGGTCAAAACTTGATCAAAATGGTGGACGAACGTAATACAGGCAGAGAATATGTAATAATACTACGTATAGAATGGACACTTCGACGTCTCGCCCGATTTGCACACATACACAACCCCTTCCTCTATTATGGGCGACGGTTGGTATTTTGTACGTGCTACGCACACAGGTGCGCATGTAAATACACGTCACTGATGGATAGAAACCAAATTAAGCGTTTGTATGGAATCTGGCGGAGTGTCCGCGGTGTGATACAGGGTAACGTGCGAAAAAGATAACGCTCTACAGACCCGAAATAAGCCAAAGTCACCTTCCATCGGTAGATGTGCATTATTTCTTGTTGGATTTTTTTATTTTACGGTAGTGGCAAACAAGCATGCAGTTCACATTGATGTTAAGTGATGACTGCAGCCTATAGACACTTACACAAAGACCGAGGTCAAAATGCAGATGCGTTACCACTCCTGAGGTCTAAGGTGTTATGCCTCTGTGCCGGAAATTACAGGGCCGTACATTTGTTACGTTGGATACCTAAATAATACTGTTGGCACTACCAAGCTTCTTCATTAGAGCTCCACCAAATTTGTAGAGTTCCAATACAGGAGCTCGAGGGCGTATTGGCCACCGCATTACCTAATCTATTTGCTGCCAGATGGTAGTGTTCAGCACTACCGTGTTCCAGTTAGACGGTAATGTATGGCCCGATATAACTATCAGAGAGACGTGGTATAGAGCATACATATATATATACAAAGCATCTGCAGGCTGCAGTCATCACTTAACATCCATGTGAGTTGCATACTTGATTGTCACCTTCCTTACATAAAAGTACTGAAAAATATAAGAAGTTGGCTATTTGCCAACTTCTTATATTTTTCAGGTAAAGAATATTTTCTTCATAAGCTGTATGCACATACAATTGAGCGTTCACACTCACTAACTCTATTCCCTCAATCTCATAGCCAGTGCCAGATTGGCTTCTTGGTGCTAAAAAAATCGACGTCCGTGTGCCTAGTTTTTCAATTCTTTTTTTGCTGTAAAGTAAAAAACTTAATTTTCTCTTTGATGAGCAAAAAAGGGAAAAACTCCCCATTTTTATATAATGTATCTTCACGCCAGGTCCCTAACGGGGTAGGCACAGAGTGTAGAGCGCCAGATATCCCGGTCCTGACATACCTCTCGTGCCTCGTCTACCTTCATCACTCTCTTCATACATGCACGCCGATTCCTAAGACTTTTGACCCCACCCATTTTTAAGTAGGTATTAATGGGAGCATTGTTTTTTGTGGTGTCCTCATCTAAATTTTTATGACCAAATCCTCTGGTTAGCATCACGTCTTGCAGTTGCTTAATTTATGGATTAAACCGGAGAAACATCAGGTGCAGGGGAACTTACCCAGTGGAGGCATAAGAGTAGACCAGGTCAAGGAGGCCCTCCCTCATCTTAACGTCGTTGGGGTAGTCCGACACGGAGCCGTACTTGTAAATAGTAAGCACATCGTCGGCGTGGCTCACACCTGAATAAGTAACATGTGGTTTGTAATAAAACACTAAAAATACATTTGTAGGTAGCTTTACTGAAAAAGACAGATAGTCAAATGCACAATGTGTTGACGCAGGGGCGTTCCGCCATAGTTTCTGGGACCCTTCACAGACTAAGTGAGCAAGGCGCTACAATATTCTTGCACTGGGCAGGGGCATCGGGGCCTCCAAATGCCGCCCCAGGCCTCTGATGACTCAGGCGACTCAGGCGACACGCGTAGCGTTACACGTTCGTTGTCTTTCCGGACATAGCTTGGATTTACTTTGGAACAGAGATTTGACGAGTAGACTAAAGGACTTACCATAATTCTCTTCATTTCTCGCCATCATGTTCGATAAACTAAATTTTGCACGATATGCGTAGCGGTACACGTAAGTTGGCTCTCCAGATTTGGCATGAATCTGAGCCAGTTTGCCCACGTCCACCACAAACAGACGGTCGCCGAGAGCCTGCAATGTAAGATAAATAAGCCTAAGGAAGCAACTTCACGCCTGTACTCCAAACATGCAAACACCCACGAGTCGCCGGTTACGTCTTGGCTAGGGTGCCCACCTCTCCCGGAATTTCGGGAGTGTTTCGGTTTTGACCTCTGAAAATTAAAATCTCCTGTCTCCCGGAAGGAATTTGAAATATACAAAATTCTCCCGGAATAACAAGTTGTTCAAAAGTAACGACACGCGAAGTCGAAATGGCTAAGAACGGCATAAATCACGACCGTGCTCGACAACGGCCTTCTCGCCACTATCAGCCACTATCTCGCCACTACTGGCTAGAGTGGGTAGCTAGCTAGTTTCGTTTAAAGTGATTTGCGCGCGCGTAGGTACTTTGTTTTAATGTTTCTTTCTGACCCATGTGCGTGAGAGAATGCGTCGTATTTGTCTCACTCAATAGTTAAATACATGATTAATTCATCACAGGTAGTCATTAATTGTAAGATTAATTTTTAAATTTTTTGCTAAATAAAAAACACACGACGTTATTACGCAACGAGCTTTTTTAAGGATTTGTAAGGACAAAATATTGTTGCTATAATGCTGCTGACGGTGAGCAAGATGCCTAACAAATCAAGTCAGTAGTAAAACATCATCTGCATTGTATTCTTGTCTGCAGCTAGTTGCTGATGTTTAAGAATTTTAGACTAGGTAATTTCCCAGCCCCTCGGGGACTTAAAGTATTTAAAATGGAAACACGTGCCTTGTTTGAGTTAGTTAGCTAGCTGCCTTTGGTCTAACTAACCCAACCACAAACTAATAGAACTTATATTATTCACGTTATTGTATTATGTTACATAAATCCCCACAAGTTAAAGCTTGTCCAACTTCTAAACTAATATGCAACTTTAATCGGTTAAAGTTTATGCTTCTCAATGCTAATAAAGGCAAATCGTGGGCAAGTTATGATTATATAGGACAGTATTGTATAATATAACCAGGTAGCCCCAAGGTGTTTGTTCTAGAAGGGTATGTAGACTAAAGAATAGGAGATTGGTGTGTCCAATAAAAGAGTGAAAGCGGGCCTGATTCGAATACCGCCTAAAGGTGGTTAAACCGTTTTATCATCGGCCAAAGATATTAGATGAACTTAGATTTCCAATACACACGCATTTCTATGAAAACTGCTTCAACCATTGTAAGTGGGTAGAGCTTATCTTGGCGCGAAAATATACACCAATTTTAAGCGCGAGGCAGCGACAATACAACCACATCGATGGCGCGAGGTAAACACACCTGATTTTACCTGATTAGTGGTTGATCGCACCACAAAACGTTACAAAAATGACACGCATTTATATAGAATATCAATGAATACACGTGATTATACTACAAAATCGAGATGTCCATCGTTTTCTGGGTGAATGACGATCTAAACGAACGCTCAGCGACCGGAGCGTATTGTCAATCTAACTTCATCTAATATCTATATCATCGGCCATCTGCCATAACAGGGACGTCCGTAGCCCCAATGAAGAGGAATCCCGAGCTGTTCCGCACACTATTAATATGGTTGGGTGTCAAAAATCCACCAGTCTGTCGGTCGAGTTGGAACACCGCGGACTTAAAGTGATGAAGAGACTCTCAGCCATCTTTGCCCTTAGATGGCGGGTGCCCACGATTGGTTTGACCAGGAAACAGCTCCGACGCACGACGGGAGTTGACTCGGTGTGCGCTAGAGTGCGGCCGAGTGAAACACTTTCGCTCGGTCGTAGCGCTTGCGGAGGAATCGCGCGTAACGCCTCAACTTTCGTGTAACCTACACTTGATTTTACTCTTCATAAAATTTCCGTGCCGAACCTTATAACTCAAATTGTAGGAGAGAAAAGGAGTTAACTCCAAAAAAGAAAGCCCATTTTAAAATTATAATCTACAATGGAGTAGGTGAGATTGTTTATTTATTTACGTAATTACGTTGAGTTACTAACCGCTTGATCAAATTAGTGAGCACACATTAGTTACTAACTATATGGACGGGGAAAATAATGACCAAAAACGCTCAAAACGAGTTCAAGAGTTATTCATTGAACTTTAGAAAATATACCGACGAAAAAAATTTTTTTTTATGGAAGGAAGGTGGCAAACATACATGCAGCTCACATTGATGTTAAGTGATGACTGCAGCCTAGCAGCCTATAGGCATCTACATAAAAAGTATAGGTCAAAATGCAGGTCTATGCGTTGCCACCCCTGAGACCTAAGGTGTCTCTGTGATAGTTATTACGGGGCCTTTTGTAGGTATGCCTACTTATAGTGCTCATCAAGTAATATTGCACATCGAGCCTATGAAAGTGACAATCGGGTAGTTTCGACTTCGTAGAGCGTTATCTCTACTGCACACTGCCTGTACCGTCAATTCAACGCACCGACCCCGGCCCCGCGAGACCGATGACATTCCGGTTATCGCCAACCGAATGGAGTAGAGCGAAAGTTGCACCGCCCATGATCGTATATGTCTCATATGTCCCTCCGCAACGCCCTAAGCCGAGGCACGGACCCGCATGGGGGCGTTAGGGTGACTTAGGCAGTTGCGCTAACTTTTTTGCCTAGGCTGGAGCGCCTTCTGCGCTCGCCGATTGCCCGGTGAAGTAGACTAGTGCCGTCTCGAGACAGGCCGCCTACATAAAGCCTACGTTAGCATTGATAGTCGGGTCTTGATCAAAATGGTCGACAAACGTCAGATAGGTAAGGTGCGAAAGAGATGACGCTCTACAGACCCGAAATAAGTCGAAATCTCCTTCATAAGGTCGATGTGCAATATTTCTAGTTGGATACTGTTTAAACCTATTTTTTTTAAAGCAAGTTAATATTTCAAAATTTCTAACCTGAACCAACTGCGGGAAGGTCTCTTGGCTGACCGCTTTGTCACCGAGGTACTGCTGCTTGATCTTGGAAGCGACGCTGGCACGCAGGTTCAGAGGCAGGGTGTCGTTGTACTCGAATATGTTGCTGGCTAGATGCTCCCATTGCGTTTCCAAATCCGACAGCAGAGTCGGGTCCGTTTGGTAGACTGGAGACAAACATTATTTTCAGTCCGAAGAAGTCAACAATTTCTTTTTTTTTTTTAATAAAATACGCTTTTTTATGTAATGGAAGTTGCAAGCAAGCATGCAGTTCACATTGATGTTAAGTGATGACTGCAGCCTATAGACACCCACACGAAGACCAAGGTCAAAATGCAGATGCGTTACCACTCCTGAGGCCTAAGGTGTTATGCCTCTGTGAAGGAAATTACAGGGCCGTACATAACCACCTAACCGGAACACGATAGTGCTGAACATTACCATTTAGCGGCAAGTAAATTAGGTAATGCGGTGGTGCCTACGCCCGCGAGCTCCGTCACTGGAGCTCTACCACCAGTAAAGACACAGCTTACACTCACAGCCCCACAGTAGGCATAAACCTGTGTCATGGATGCCGTTTTACAAAAACAACACATACACAAACACCCAGACCTGAAACAAATATCTGTAAGCCATACAAATATTTGTCCCGGTGAGGGGATCGACCCGCGACCCTTCGAATCAAACGGTCATCTCACACCGCTGGACTAACCGGGTCGTTAAATTGACAAAAAACCCTTAATAGCGGGAGCGTCTTCAAACTAAAGGAAATAAGCATGCATACAGCAGTTATGACACCCCCGCCGCAATACCAACCGCCGCGGCACCGCTGTCATCTCGGCACCACCACCCTTGGGAGGCGCCTACTCCGTCGCTGCGCCGTAATCGGCGACGCGGCGCTCACCACTCCGCCACCCAAAAAAGACGCCGCTCTCATTTCTATGGGAGCAGAAGATGCCGAGGCAAAGGGGCACGTGTCTTGAAGCCTATACCATCAACGACAGCCTACCTTTACCTACCTTTACCCTACCTACCTTTGACCTTGCATATCCGGAACAGTCATGCACGCTTAAATGTCTTTGCCTTTGGCGGCGTCGTGTGGCGGGTTGCTCACTTCCCTCTAAAATGGTCGAGGAGGGCAATGACTGTCACATGCGTCATACTCGTGAACGGGTGCTGTTGGTGGGGACTGGTCTGTTCTGGTTTGCAGGGGCTACATCACATTTAGTAGATAGCAGTTTATTTGCATCTATGCTATGGACGTTGACATTATTTGATTTTTCACGATAATCTGTACTAGATTTAAGCTCTCATTTAAAAGAGCTCTTACTGAGTTTGTTGGGTAGCGGAGTTCTTCTCAGTAGTGACTGCACTTGGAACTCTGCTAAGTGAATAACATTGATCTTGACGAATAAGTTTTTCTTTTTCTTCATTTATTATCATTGAAAGAATTGAAAAATTTTATGATTATTATGTTTTAACCAAATAGTTTACATTTTAATTTTTAATTTACTATTAATATATGATTTTGCTTTTACTATATGTAATGGTTATTCGCTCTAGGTAGTTTATGATTTATTGACGTTTTGAAAGTATCTGTAAAGATCTATTCGAAATAAAAATATTTTCTATTTCTATTCTATTTCTATTTCTACAGCAGTTATCATGGACGATGATGTCGATAAGGGACTACAACTGTTTTTTTATTGGTGGTAGAGTTCCAGTGTAGGAGCTCGAGGGCGTAGGCACCACTGCATTACCTAATATACTTGGCGCTATATGGTAGTGTTAAGCACTATCGTGCTCCGATCAGGTGGTGATGTACGGCTCTGTAATTTCCGGCACGAAGCCATAACACCTTAGGCCTCAGAAGTGGTAACGCATCTGCATTTTGAACTCTGGTCTTTGTGTGGGTGTCTAGGCTGCAGTCATCACTTAATATCAATGTGAACTGCAAAACTGCAAGCTTGTTTGCCACTTTCATTACATAAAAAAAATATATATATTAGAAACATCTACAGAAAATTCAGAGGTACAAAAACAGATACGTCGTTAGTGTGGTTATCCCTGAGGCCTATGATATTTTGTCTGTGTGACAGAAATAATGGCGTCACACAAGACCTAAGCACAGATTACGCACTAGACCCCAGTCTTGTTCAGTCTTGTTTGTCAGTTTTGACGACCCGGTTGGTCCAGGTGTGAGAAGACCGTTTGACTCGAAGGGTCGCGGATTCAGCGGGCGGCCTACAGATATTTGTTTCGGGTCTGGGTGTTTGTTTATGTGTTTGTATGCAACGGCACCCACGTCACAGGTTAGCCCCACCTACTGTGGGCCTGTGAGTGCAAGCGTATATAATTGTAAAAAAAGTCTGCAGCTCTTATCACAAGTAAAACCTTACAATTTTAGGACAGCAATAAGTCTTATTTTTAAAATTGAAGGTTTTTAACCTTATTCACATGATATTTATTTACCTTAGTATATTTAATTAAGATTGAAATTGAAATGGGTGTACGTTATATTATTGAAATATACCTACATCAGAGCATAGACTCACAAAATTCTGCGCAATATCATACAACACAACTAAATTGAGCATTCATCTTCAGGATAATATACAGTTGAAGTACACAGCAGGACTGAAACGAGCAGCGACTATGAACAATTACCCTACCTTTTTTATTGCTTTATTACTACCTTCATCAGTCAGAGGTCTTTATATGTACTTTGGTATTTGCAATAGAATTTGTAACACGCTTTGACTTATTTATTTATTTATTAATATGTACTTTAATATACACCAATACATTAATGTGGAGACAGAAAGATAGGACACAGAGACAAAAAATAGAAGAGATAGACGATACACAAAGCGGTCTTATCACAAAACTGCAATCTCTTTCAGGCAAGCTATTTTGTCCTTATTATGTTACCATTCCTACAAAAGTAAACAGAAGAAGAGATATGAACTCACATGCAGCAGGGTACAATCCTTCTTCAGAAGTAACAGACGCGATGAGAGGCACCTTATTCATACCGCCGGACTTAGCAACGATGTACGGGTACTGCGACAGGAACGGCTCCCGAGAGCCCGAAGCCTCTATTGTTGGAGTGAACGGCGTGAACATGTGCACCTTCCAGTCCTGGAATATATATTGTTTTGTTCCATTTAGTTATACGACATGAAAGCTACATAAAATAAATAAATAAAAATTTATTTATTGACAAAATTTATTTTTACGTGATAGTGGTTGAGACTTCCCAGTAAGTTATCAATGATACTTGTGTTGGGAATGTCTCGCTACTTCCCAAGTGGGTAACAATAGGAGATTTTTCTTTTTAAAACTATGTTATATAACAATAATGTATGTAATATACAAATGAATACAAGTTAACGTAGATATGATAAGTTAAGGTTTGTGTATGTCCTTTTAGACGTGTGTGAGTGTATGTGTGTGTGTGAGTATGTGCGTGCGTGTTCGTGCGTGTGTGTGTATGTGTGGTGTGCGCGTGGTGTTTTGTTGGTGTTGATGATATTCTCCATCTTTGTACAGGTTTATTTTGATATATGTACTACTTTACCCGGATTAATAAACTCTCAATTTCCAAAGTTTAAATTAGAGTTACAGTTCAGATTGGCGCAGGTTTGTTCGTATTCGTCGCGCCAGGTCCCTGACGGGCACAGATAACGTTATCTATGCTTACGTGATTGATTTTATTTATTTATCTTTTATGTAAGGAAGGTGGCAATCAAGAATGCAGCTCCCATTGATGTTAAGTGATGACTGCAGCCTATAAATGTCTACACAAAAATCAGAGGTCAAAATGCAGATACGTTGCCACCCCTGACACCTAAGTTGTTATGTCTCTGTGGTATTATGGAGCCATACATTACCATCTAACCGGAATACGATAGTGCTGAACACTACCATTTGGCGGCAGATAGAGATAATGCGGTGGTGCCAACGCCCGAAAGCTCTGTCACTAGAGCTCTACCACCAGTTATTTGTATGTAAAATGTATGTATGTATGTATGCAAGTATGTATGTATGTGCTGAAACGAGCAGCGACTATGAACAATTACCCTACCTTTTTTATTGTTTTATTACTACCTTCATCAGTCAGAGGTCATTATATGTACTTTGGTATTTGCAATAGAATTTGTAACACGATTTGACTTATTTATTTATTTATTAATATGTACTTTAATGTACACCAATACATTAATGTGGAGACAGAAAGATAGGACACAGAGACAAAAAATAGAAGAGATAGACGATACACAAAGCGGTCTTAGATAGAAGACAAATGCCTAAGGTAGACGATAGACTTACAAACATCTGAATTTGAGCGTTAACAAGAACTTCTGCGGGCCTGTTTTTGAGGCAATCTGCCATTTCCTTGTTGTTGTTGGTCGGGCAACCCACGATGGCTGACAGGGCCTTCGCTTTCTGTAGCGGCTTCAACGAGTGGGTCCACGATGAGAATGCTGAACCGCTGAACGCGATGCCTCGGTGGAAAGTGCCTGGAATAATATGTTGTTACTTTTGCAATAGGCTATCGGACAGCTATCGAAAATAAATGTAAACTATGATTAGAATGAATGTTTGTGAAATAATACGATGACCCATTAAATATATTCGTGAAATATTAATGATTTATATTTTTAAATTGCAAAATAAAATGTAATAATAGGACGTGACGTCATATGTTTGTACAACAAATAATTAACACAAGTGATACTTTGATTTATTGGCTCTTTTTTTGGATATTTTCTACGTTATTTACACGAAAAATAAGTTATACGAAATTTAACAAAATTAATTTGCACTTGCTTAGTCGTATTGAATTAAAAGATTCACTTTGATTGGAAACAGTTGACGTCACATTGTTTAGAGTCATTCGGCACCGATTACGCGGCATTTATGAAATTACAAAATGTAGTGTTGGTTCTGGTACTTTAACATGTTTATATAATAAAATTCATATTTTTATGGTTAAATAAACGTATAAAGAATAATTTTAGACATATTCTCAAAAGTTGTCCGATTCCCTATTATATCAATGGATTTGGAGAGTCGAGCTCCGAAATGTTAAAGAAGAAGGTAATTTGTATTTGTATGTAAATAGGCTTCGAGGCACGTGCCCCTTTGCCTCGGCATCTTCTGCTCCCATACCTGCGGCCTCAGGATAACCAGTCCAGCCGCTTTACCACTAAGCTACTGGTTATTAATGTATTAGAAGGCTTCAGATGTGGAACTGAAGACACCTCCGCACCGGTGTGACATAATTTTCTTTCCAAAAATTTAAGAAAGATTTAGAGACACTTTACGTGAGTCTTATATTATCTATCTAGTCTTATTTATTAGAATCCAGAAACTTCCACGAAGCCTTAAGAATAAAATTATTCTTTTATCTGAGCCTGAAGCAAGATATTGTACTCTTTTAATGTTTACAAGTAACTTATTGTATAAATATCCAAATTTCTCAAAGTATTTTTAACGAAATGTTATCAAGTGACTGAGGATACAACAGAGGAGCATTCAAGTAAACAAAGAGTTAATTATATCTTAATTGATTGGGACGACTAAATTAGGCGAATGATTGCATCAGTCGTGTATGACGTAAGAAACTGATTTTTTTTTGTTAAAATTAATTAAGCATATATTTTGTCTACTTCATCGAACAAGCTGCGACCGACGATGATGATAAATATATAAGTAGGTGGTACCGTGACCTCCTGAGCCTTGGATGAGGACATTGTGGGAGAAAGTAAGAGATATGTGATTAAGGGCGTGCAACTATCGCTTCTGGCATTCGTTGTGGAGAACCTGGATGAATCAAGGCTGGTACTAGTGTAGGGATGCGTCGTGGTGCGTGGCGGGCAGAGGTCTTAACTAATACTTAAGTCGTAATCTGTCAGGCCGCGAGAAAAATATGACAAGTGTGTGTTTCTAATTGTTCGTGTACCGATATCGATCCAACTGCGGCCTAACGAGGGACGTGTCGACAACATTGCCCACTGATGGAGAGTTCTTCCGGTAGTGCGGTCAGTCGACAGTAGTCAGTAGTAAATACAATAACACTGGATGGGTTGCAGCGTCCCGCGACAAAACTACTGCCACTGTGATCGCCAATCCTGCCTTTATAGAGATCTTTGGGAAGGCTTTTTTGTCCAGCAGTCGACGTCTTTTCGCTGAAATGATGATATCAATTCTATCCATAGTTTATACCCTTCTTGTACTACCAATAAGTAGAAGACACAGTGTATGACTTCTATTCATAAAATGCTTATAGTCATAGTAAGCTTATAGTAGTAAAACACATTTACACTGGTGGTAGAGCTCCAGAGACGGAGTTCGCGGGCGTAGGCACTACCGCATTACCTAATATACTTGCCGCTAAATGGTAGTGTTCAGCACTATCGTGTTCCAGTCAGGTGGTAATGTATGGCCCTGTAATTTCCGGCACAAAGACAACACCTTAGGCCTCAGGAGTGGCAACGCATCTGTATTTTGACCTCTGGTCATTGTGTGGGTGTTGCAGTCATCACTTAACATTAATGTGAACTGCATGCTTGTTTGCCACTTTTATTACATAAAAAACACACACGACAGGATTGATGACCAAATCCGGTATCGCTACACATGGCCAGATTTGGTTCGAATTGTACCGAATCCGCTGTCCGCTCCGTACCAAATCCGGACGTGTGTTACAACTATTTAACTACTAAACAGAATAATGGTGTCACAAGATTCCTAGCATGAGTTATCTCAAAGGAAAATAGTTTTAAACTAATAAACATTGTTTGAAGTTGGATTTAACTAACTAAGTTAGTTTTGCAGTAAGATGATGTTAGATTTCGTATCTAAGTACAGTCTTTATATGACTCACGGATGAAAACCTACTGGCGTAAGGAAATGCTTTCTAGATTAATATATTTCATGACCAAATAGGTCGAGTTCTGTCTGATGGTGGGGTCAAAAGTCTTAGGAATCGGCGTGCATGTATGAAGAGAATGATGAAGGTAGATGAGGCAAGAGAGGTATGTCAGGACCGGGATATCTGGCGCTCTAAACTCTCTTCCTACCCCGTTAGGGACCTGGCGTGAAGATACATACATATTTACAGAAATTATGCATACATACCTAGGCAAAGTTTTAAATAAAACCTGAGGCCTAAGGTGTTATGCACAGAGGCATAACACCTTAGGCCTCAGGATTGGTAACGCATCTGCATTTTGACCTTGGTCTTTCTGTGGGTGTCTATAGGCTGCAGTCATCACTTAACATCAATGTGAACTGCATGCTTGTTTGCCACTTCCATTCATCATCATCATCATAATATCACCCATAGGACGTCCACTGCTGAACATAGGCCTCCCCCAATGACTTCCATGCCGACCGATCGGAAGCGACGTGCATCCAGCGGGTACCTGCAGCCTTGACTAGGTCGTCGGTCCATCTTGCAGGTGGACGTCCCACGCTGCGTTTGCCGATACGTGGTCTCCACTCGAGAACCTTTCTGCCCCAGTGGCTATCGGTTCTCCGAGCTATGTGCATTGCCACTTCAGCTTGGAAATCTGTTTGGCTATGTCAGCGACTTTCGTTCGCCTACGGATCTCCTCATTTCTGATTCGATCCAGTAGGGAAACGCCGAGCATAGCCCTTTCCATTGACCGCTGAGTGACTCGGAGCTTTCGTACGAGACCCATAGTGAGAGACCACGTCTCGGCACCGTAGGTCATCACCGGTAAAACGCACTGATTAAAGACTTTCGTCTTCAACTTCCATTACATAATATATATATATATATATATAAATATAATATAATATATATATACACATATATATATAAATATAATATAATATATATTTAAATATGATAACATTTTTAACAGTGTTTCATATAAACCATAACCATGACAATCCCCACACACAATCACAATCCTTTTAAAAGATTAGAAGGAAATAACAGAAAAGGGAAGAATTAATTAAGTACCTACACATTTACAATTCCAAGGTTCTATAGACAGGGCAAATCCCCAGACAATGGGTTTATCAATGCAGCGCAAACAACGGTATTGAATCAGTGTAATTATTATATTAAACATTTCATCGCGAGCCGAGGCATTTAATCGCGCGGACATTTTAATACGATTCTATTGTTAATATCAATCTAATTTCACAAGTTCAAATTTCTCTAATTTCTGGAAATTCTATTACCTAGGGGGCATTCTGAAAATTTCTAAATCTGTCCACTTTTTTTTTTTCAGTTGTTATGGCACCGCTGTTACTCATATTGCCAGAGTCAAGTCTTAGTAACAGAATATTTCGAATATTTTGTATTCGTATTTAAGCAGCGTAAAAGTTAGTTTAGTCAGTTAGTGAACTATATATTATTATGTCAGTCAAGTGAGTTACAGTCAGTAATTCGAGTAAAGCGATGGCTACTTTACCAAAACGTTTACTATGAAGTTTTGGAGGCAACCTGAAAGGCTGTGTTTTCGCACTGTTATTCTATTTCACTATACTCGAGCACTGCAATAAACCATAAAAAACAAAATGCCACCAACTTTATTTAATATAACTCAAAAATACATAAAGAAAATTAAATAAAATAGGAGCACCATACGCCTCTTTCAAGGTTCCCACCAAAACTCCATCTATCCACTTACGATAGAAAAGATATAACTATTACTTACTTACGGAATTCGAAAATGAAACTCTGCGAAAACGTTTTGTTTAAAAAAATATATTATAACATGAATGGTTGTCACAATTTATTTAGATATTTTTTCATTGTTGCGTTCTTTTGATTGTTTTGTGTTGCTACCCGAACACCATGACTTCTTTTGTACCAAAGGTTTACATTTATAGATTTTTTCAAAAAACATAAAAACACGCGATAGTAATATATATCATTACTTGCTGACCCGGCAAACTTCGTATTGCCTCAAAATGAAAATATGACATGTGTCAAAGGTTTGATAGATACGGACTATTTGTATGGGAAAATGAAATGGTAGTTTTTACTATTTCCCTTCAATTTCTTCATATTTTCTTACCTTTTAAACATTCCCTTTACTTCCAAAAATCATTCAAAATCAATATAAGCCAAATCGGTCCCGCCATTCACGCGTGATGCCGTGACCAAAGAAAACGGGTTGCATTTTTTATATATAGATAGATATAGATAGAAATAAGGTAGAGTAGCAGTAGACACTAGTGCCACCAGCGGTCACGCTGTCAGGGTTCCCCCTAAACATCATGATGTAGTTTTGGCCCATTTTATTTTTAATTATTTAGCTTCATTAAAACTAATTATTGATACTTACCCCTGGACATAGGCGAGAGATAGTGGTAGTGCACACTAGCCCCACCAGCAGAGCAGCCGGTCAGGGTGACGCTGTCAGGGTTCCCCCCGAACATCATGATGTTGTTTTGCACCCATTTAAGCGCGAAAGCTTGGTCTTTGAGCCCGGCGTTGCCTGGGATCACGTCGTCACCGGTGCTGAGGAAACCTGACAAAAATGATGAACGACGAAAATGAAATTATTAAATTCTTTATTTCCTGAACAGGTTCACAGAAAGGGAAACACCATAAAACTTTAAAAATTAAACAGGACATATCCTGTTCTTCCGAAATTCGCCATCCCCTATCTTTTTTGCCAGGGCCGGGATATCTGGCGCACCGCACTGTCTGTCCATCAATTGGCGTGAAAATAAATACATACATACATTTTCAATACAAAAAGTGTATTGGTAGGTACTTGGTAATTGGTATTTAAAATAATTTCAATGTTTTCATCTTAGTAATGTGATTTTTAATCAATCAGTAATGATAATTTACTTACTAGTTTTTATATTCACTATGACAATTAATCAGATGACTAAGCATTTGTGATTAAAGAACGTTGAAATTAATTTTATTTTCGGACGAAGCCGTAGTTAGACTCAGATATAAATTATAATAAATTAAATTCTCGTTTCAGTTTTTGTTACAATCTGTTTTTTATTGAGTTTGTTTGCAAATACAAATACTTAGGATAAGAATTTTTATTCTACTTGTGAAATTTTAAATTACTTTCGAATAATTCATTTGTAAGATGGAGAAGGTACCGTTTACGTTTTTTGGATTGCAAAATGTCTTTAAATGACATGTGTGTATGAATGCTTTTCCAATAACTTACTTATTATTTTATTTTAATTGGTTCCTTACTTCGAAAAGAAAAAAGCGGAACCCTTATAAGTTTACTCGTGTGTCTGTCTGTCTGTTCGTTTGTCACAGCCGATTTTCTCCAAAAGTAGGTACTTACTGAATCAATTGAGTTGAAATTGGGTAAACTAGCGAACTATTCGGTGAATCATAGAGCAACGTTGCTCTATGCGGTGAATTTTAACAGAGGGACTTTTGATATCAGTAATGCTCGGATTTTATCACTCACTCACTGATTGGCTATCCACTTTTTATTTATTTATTTATTTTCTTTTCAATTTTCCAAAGGTAAAGATGCTGTTATCACTACATTGCAATATTTTTTACAATTTGGCAGTTACGTGTTATCCTATGTAATAAGGTCGAGGTGAGTGCAATAAACAAGTCTATTGAGATCTCCAGGCACATTACCACACTTCGATCATTTGAACCTTTCGACCTCGAGGATCGAACGCTGGACCTCATCGTAGCAGCAATGACCTGCTACAATTAGCTTACCGAGGCTAACGGCCTCTTGTACACGACAAGAAAAGTCACCGGTCCTGTCAGAATTCGTGTCGTTTTTGATAAATGAACTCACTATTTCTGTGCTGAGAAATAAAAAATCTTGTCTGATGCGCTATCTAGACACGCCGTGTGAATGTTGCTGCGGTGCGGTGGAGGACGGAGTAGGGTAATTACTTTACCTTACCTTACTTATGGTCGGTGGTCAGCTATAAGGTAGTTTTTGTACATTTATTCGGGTGGACGTAGTGTAGCTAGGGTTACCACCTCTTAGCTGTCTAAATGAATGAGCGAACGAATGAAAATTAAAATATAGGAGAAACGAAAATAAGTGAGACAAATACTACGCATTCTCTCAAGCAAGTAGGTCAGAAAGAGACATTAGAACAAAGTACCTACACGCGCGCAAAACACTTTGTACGAAACTAGCTAGCTACCCACTCTGTGCCACTAGTGGCGAGATAGTGGCGAGAAGGCCGTTGTCGAGCGCGATCGTGATTTACGCCGCTCTTAGCCATTTCGACTTCGCGTGTCGTTACTTTTGAACAACTTGTTATTCCGGGAGAATTTTGTATATTTCAAATTTCTTCTGGGAGACGGGATATTTTAATTTTCAGAGGTCAAATCCGGGAGACTTCCGGAATTCCGGAAGAGGTGGGAACCCTAAGTGTAGCACCGAGTTGTCTCTAACGCCCTACGCACGACTGCCCGAAAACAATCTTAGCGTGTACACCCAAAAAAGTTTTTGTATCTAGATCAGACAAAATTCTTGTCGTGTACATAAGGATTTGGTCTTATCTGCAGCAGTGTCTGCTCTTAATGGCTCTTAGTATTTACTGTCCTAAGAAATATTTGCATGATATACCTAATGGGCCCAGACGGTAGTTCAAGGTGACAGCTACTACATCTCTGTCCATCAAGTTGGATGCATCGTAGAGTCCACCGTTTCCATACATGAAGGCACCGCCGTGGATGAAGACCACGACGGGGAGTGATGCTGCAGCGTTCAGTTTTGGAGTGAAAACGTTGATGTATAAGCAGTTCTCGCTACCTGCGAACAAAATGGTATTGTAGATCAAGGATTCTTTCTATCTTTCTTCTGGTCGGCTGGTGCTACATTTAATTATAGTAAATAGTTGTTGATATGAACTTATACAAATATATATGCTAAGGACGTTAACATTAATAATAGCAACTCTTGAAACGTCCCACTGCTGGGCACGAGTCTCTCCCCTTTTTTTGGCGGGAGGCCACCACGCTGCCCCAATGCGGGTTGGTGAAGATACGGATTAGTGGCCAACCCGTTGTCGGATGTTTTCAATCCACCCATAAGACCCCCGACAAGGTTTAACGACTGATATATATCGATAGCAACCGAGATCGACGGCATATCGTGCCCTCCGAAGCACGGAAATGCGCATTTTAATTTGCCACTAGCGTTCACCCATCACACAGCCGACCGCGCCCGTATCGCTTAACCGAGTAGATCGCTTACGATCTCTTACAAAATTGCAGTTAAATTAGTTATAACTTTGTTAGCTGAGCAAATTAAAACTAATTAGAACGTGAGATAGGTTGTCGGTGCCAATATAACACAAAAGCATTATATTCATTGTATTTTGTACCTTCTCATATTTTGCAAACAAAATAGGGCTAGGCGCAAAAAGTCTAATAACCTATAACTAATTTTATTATGTTTAAAAGCCACGCCTGTTTTCTCCGAAGCGATACTTCGATACTTAGATACGGGCCTGTAATTTCCGTCACAGAGGCATAACATCTTAGGCCTCAGAAGTGGTAACGCATCTGCATTTTGACCTTGGTCTTCGTGTGAGTGTCTATAGGCTGAAGTCATCACTTAACATAAATGTGAAATGTATGCTTGTGTGCCACTTCCATTACATTAAAAAAAAAACATAGAGAGATAAAATTAAATGCATGCATTTAAGCAAACGCAAACATCCATGATTAAGTTTAAGTTTTATCTCATGAAACAGGTGACGAGATAGACATCTCTGCCCACATTGCCGAACGCCGAGGGTGGCCCAGGGAATCTTCCCAAAAATGGAAAAATTTCAATATCACCGGAGATAGAGGATAATACAACTCTAGCCCCTGGATCGAACCCAGGTCTCTAGCGTACAAGTAGTAACCTGCTACCACTAGACTACTCTAACTAAGGCCTATTCAGACCTGGGGTCCGACCGCCTAACTCAAATGCTTTCGAAATTAAATAAAAAAACCGGTCAAGTGCGCGTCGGGCCACGCGCAGTTTTGGGTTCCGAAGGTTTGATTAATGTATGAAAAACATACATAAAAGTTTTCGGAGTTGTTTAAAAATTTCGAGTATGACATTTGGTAGACTATTACTCGCAAACTTATAAAGCCAACTAAGGTGTGATAGTTTTCCCTTTGTAACGTTTGAATTTCTAACAACAACCGTTTAGTCTCTAGGGGGGAGGGGACACTTGAGTCTAACGAAAATTCGCACTTTAAGCTTAATAAGTCACAAACAGTTACCTGAATCCTAAAATGATGTTAGCATACCCCTTACATCTTTGAAAGACCTATCCAACGATACCACTATATATATAAAACGAAAAATAAATAAATATCCGTGCGTTACATGTAGGGGAGGTACCCTAAATAATTTTATTTTTCATGATTTTATTCTACCACTTTGTCGGCGTAATTAAGGTATACTTGCGCCAAATTTCAAATCTCTAGTACCAATAGTTTTTGCGCTAAGCCGCGGACGGACAGACAGACAGACAGACAGACTGACATGGCGAAACTATAAGGGATCCACATCCCATTTTTTGTATGATTCTTTGCAATTCACTCTCAATTGCGCAAAATGCTTTTTTTATGTAATGGAAGTGGCAAACAAGCATGCAGTTCACATTGATGTTAAGTGATGACTGCAGCCTATAGACACCCACACAAAGACCAAGGTCAAAATGCAGACGCGTTACCTACCTACCTACCTCCCTGAGGCCTAAGGTGTTATGCCTCTGTGCCGGAAATTACAGGGCCGTACATTACCACCTGACCGGAACACGATAGTGCTGAACGCGGTGGTGCCTACGCCCGCGAGCTCCGTCACTGAAGCTCTACCAGCAGTAAAAATGATTACCAGTAATTTGATTTTCAAATGGTTCATACTGCAGACAGGGTGAGATATGGCGCGTCGCATCCCACACCCCGCTCCATGGCTTCATCTGCTGTGGTTCCTGCAATAATTGAATTCTTTGTCATTTTGTAACAAAAAAGAAACGCAATTTCTTGCAATACACCTGCGAGTGCATTAAAGATTTGTGAAATAAAATGGAAAGAAGAAATACAATAATACCTGGACTTACGCTAACTCGTTTTACGCGAATTCAGAGATATGCGGTTTTTTTCTCATACTGCGCGTTTGGGTTTCCCCACTCCACTCGGTCGGTGTTTGGTTTACGCGAAGTTCAAGTCATTCAAAAGACTAAATTTGACTTACGCGAATTCGACTTATACTGCTATAGTTTGGTCCCACCTATCGCGTAAGTTCGAGGTATTACTGTATTGGTTTTTTTCATGTAATGGAAGTGGCAAACTACAATGACCAGAGGTCAAAATGCAGATGCGTTGCCTCTCCTGAGGCCTAAGGCCTCTGTGCCGGAAATTACAGGGCCGTACATTACCACCTGACATGAACACAATAGTGCTGAACACTACCATTTAGCGGCAAGTATATAGGTAATGCGGTGGTGCCTACGCCCACGACCTCCGTTATTGGAGCTCTACCGCCAATAAAATTTGTATTCGGGCGGAATTTGAACCTGCCACCTAAGGAAAACTAACCCAGCTTTACCACTAAGATTATGAAGTCCCACATCCGATCGTCGTTTTTCGTTCACTTTTGATTACAGCCGTTGGTGAATGATATCCATTGATGCAATAGATTTGATAAATTTTACAGTTTTTACATAATATATACACCGCGTCTCATGCCGAATGACCTCATCCCGACCGCGTATAATTTACTTTCATGCATTTGCCTGCATATCCAGCTCTCGCTTCCATATAATAGCGTTGGAGTAAGTACACCATTATACATGGCTAGTCGAGCTCGCTGGCTTACGTATAGCTTACTCAACGCTCCATTCACGCAATTTCCAGAGAAGGGTTTCTCTCAGATTTTTAAAACTTGTTAAATAAAGTTTTCAATATTTTTTTATTCGTACAAATAAGAAATGTAAGATTTAATGAGAGGCTTCAATGCCACGTCTCTCGTTAAAAACTTCTTGAAAGAAAAGAAAGAACAGTTCGAGAGGATCATCGTTAAAGTTAGTTTGAAATAGGACCACTTTTAAAGATTTGATTTAATTGCAAATGTTGCTTGATTTTGTTTCAACGTCTCTCTCTAAAGGCAGGTTACGTAAAAAGATCAATGGTGACCTAATGGCCTGTTTGTCATGAAACTGTACAACATCAATGGGAACTGTATGCTTGTATGCAAATTCAATACATAAAAAAATTGAAATTGTTTTTTCGTTGTTTGATCACAACTCGAGCAAAAAACGTGTACGGTGAACGGACATCGGCGTATTTCTTACCTAGGTTAATTAATGCACTACCCTCACATGTGCGTGATATTATAAGTCCCAAAAATATTAAATCCAAGCTTAAAACATTTTTTAATGAAAATTGTAAAGGGACGAATTGACCATTGTTAACCGTTTTGTTTAAATTTTATTTATTTTTAAGTAATTTGTTACAACAACGTAGAACTAAAGTAGCATCGTTACAAACCTCTGTGGTTTTTTAGATGCACTGTTATTATTTGCCCAGTGTATGTACTTTCTATATGATAGAAAAAAAAAAAAAAAAAAACATAAAAATATTTTTTTTGATATTGCTAAACGCGCTATAAAATGTGACATATCCATTTTTATGTCACGAAGTGGCAAACGAGCATACAGTTAACATTTATTTATTAATTTATTCAATCTTTATTGCCACAACATATAAAACATATGAGCAAATGGCGGACTTAACGCTAAAAGCGCTCTCTGCCAGTCAACCATTCGTAGTGAGAGAAAAAAAATGGTAGGCGGCATTAATACTAAATTTAGAAATAATAGCTTTATGTATAAGATTTAGGACTATTATATATATATATTAAATAAATTTACATATCTTAAATACATTCTAATATTTATAAATAAATTTATATACACATTAATGGTAAGTGAAAAGTCTATAAATGTCTAAATAAAAACCAGAGACTGATGCGTTGCCACTCTTGAGATCTAAGTTGTTTTACATACCAGAAATTATAGGGCTGTACATTACTACCTGACCGGAACACAATAGCAATGAACACTACCATTTAGCGGCAAGTAGATTAGGTAATGCCTACACCTGCGAGCTCTGTCATTCCGTCTTTCCCAGAAGTCAATTTACCACGAGTTTTTACTGGTGGTAGAGCTCCAGTGACGGCTGGCGGGCGTAGGCACCACCGCATTACCTTATATACTTGCCGCAAAATGGTAGTGTTCAGCACTATCGTGTTCCGGTCAGGTGGTAATGTACGGCCTTGTAATTTACGGCACAGAGGCATAACACCTAAGGCCTCAAGGATGAGTCTTGTGTTGTTGTCTACGGGATTTTGCGCAATAACACATGCGAGAAAATGGAATAAAAAATTTGAAAATTAAAGAAAAAACGGAAAGAAAAATTTGTCTTCGGGCAGAAATCGAACCTGCGACCTCAGGATAGCCAGTCCAGCCGCTTTACCACTAAGCTACCGAAGTCCCACACCGATGCGTCAAATTTTTTGCTTTCGATTTTTGATTTCTAACCGATTTAGGGTCAGTGGTTAGGCGACTTAGGGTCAAATTTTTCTTTCCGTTTTTTCTTTAATTTCTAAAGTTCACTCGCATGTGTTAACTAAATTTTTTGTTTCATTGCGAAAACTAAAATATTGAAAAATTTGACTCCCGGTGGGACTTGAACCCGCGACCACAGGATCTCTAGTCCAGCCGCTCTCCCAACTGAGCTACCGAAGTCCACACCTGATTGTCGAATTTTCTTTCACATTTTTTGCATTGCTCGGGGTGTCAGAACGACATCACATCATTCTAACTTTTTTTTTTTATTTAATGGAAGTGGCAAACTAGCATACAGCTCACATTGATGTTAAGTGATGACTGCAGCCTATAGCTATAGACACCCTCACAAAGACCAAGGTCAAAATGCAGATGCGTTGCCACTCCTGAGGCCTAAGGTGTTATGCCTCTGTGCCGGAAATTACAGGGCCGTACATTACCACCTGACCGGAACACGATAGTGCTGAACACTACCATTTAGCGGCAAGTATATTAGGTAATGCGGTGGTGCCTACGCCCGCGAGCTCCGACACTACAGTTCTACCGCCAGTGAAAATATCTAATAATTCTAAAAAAATAATAATATCTAATAATAAATATCTAATATAGTCTGCCCGGGACCACGGAAGCTGAAAAGCGACCGAAACGTCGGGTTGATTTTAAAAATCATTTTAGTTTAATATACGCGAGATAAATCCGTAAAAATAGTTTTATTTCAATATCTAATAAGTACATTACGAGTACTAACAATGCTAGTTAGCAAAGATATTAGAGGAATTAGATTGTTAATAGGTACGCACCGGCCGCTGAGAGTTCGTTTAGACTCGCTTACGGTCAGGTGACCGTTCCCGCTCACCCGTCAAGAATCATCCATTCATTGTGCATTCGCCCGCCGAGCGCAAACTTAGTGAGAAAAAACCGTTAAAAATGCCAAATTGTTTTGTGTTTTGGTGTAAAAACCGAACAGTAAAGCAAACTAAACAAAAAAAAAAAACTCGGTAGCATTACTTATCACCGGTGAGTCATAATTTCGTTTCTTTTTTGTTACTTTTTTAAGTAAAACACGATATCACATCGTCCATTATCACAATGTCGTATCAAAACAGAGAGTACTGCCAGCTAACTCATTTACACGGAAAACGACGGACATCTCGATTTTGTGGTCGTGTATTAATACGCCATTTTTGTGACGTTTTGTGGCGCGATCAAACACTAATCAGGTGAAGTCAGGTGTACTTGCCTCGCGCCTAATTGGTGTATATTTTCGCGCCAAGGTAAGCTCCTCCCACTTACAATGGTTGAAGCAGTTTACATAGAAAAGCGCTTGTATTGTCAATCAATTCTTATAATATCTTTGCTAATTAGGTTAGGAGTGTGTTGCCGATCCCTCATGGTACTTATTCCATTTCAAATTATGTCAATAGATTTCACAAAATTACCGGTCTCTTCTGGGGCATTTATTTATGCAACATTCACCAATTAATTTGGTTTTGATGAGCTCGAAACAAACATGTTATTGAAACAGACATGTTGTAACATGTAATGAACGTATTAATTGAATATTTGCTGTGTGATTGCAGTTCGATTCCTGGGGCTTACTACGTCAATTATTGTTTTATTATAAAGAAATTATGGGAAAGGTCGTCTTCGGGTGGGATTTTATCCTGTGATTATTAGCTTAGCCGCTTTACAACTGAGCTCTCAAAGCCTAAATAGACACACCCGAGCGTTAAATTTACCCAACAAGCATGCAGTTTACATTGATGTAAAGTGATGACTGCAGCCTATAGACACCCACACAAGACCAAAATGCAGATGCGTTGCCACCCCTGAAACCTTAGTTATGTCTCTGTGATAGTTATTACCGGATCATACATTAAACTTTAATAATTGCCATAATTTCTTTATCTATACGATATATATAAAAATCAATTGCTGTTCGTTAGTCTCGCTAAAACTCGAGAACAGCTGGACCGATTTGGCTGATTTTGGTTTTCGAATGATTTTTTTAAGTCCAGGGAAGGTTTAAAAGGTAATATTTTTTTTTTTACGCTTACACTCACAGCCCCACAGTAGGTATAAACCTGTGTCGTGGGTACCGTTGTACACATACAACACATACACAAACACCCAGACCCGAAACAAATATCTGTAGGCCATACAAATATTTGGCCCGGTGCGGGGATCGAACCCGCGACCCTTCGAATCAAACGGTCATCTCACACCACTGGACTAACCGGGTCGTCAAAAAATGAAGAAATTGAAGGGCAATATTAAAAACCACAATTTTTATTTTCCCATACAAATAGTCCGTATCTATCAAACCTTTGACACATTATTTCATTCTGAGGCAATACGAAGTCTGCTGGGTCAGCTAGTTTTCTAATTCAAATGCGAGTCAATTTAAAGAAATTATATATTAGGATAAAAACTGTTTTTTTGTCTTTTGTATTCTTTTCTTTCAATTTGTTAACAGAAGTAAAACTGCAAAAAAAATATACCAATTTTTTCAATATAACAATTCAATTTACATTTAAGATAGGAACTTGCGTTGGATTGAACCTAAATACTTTTTTATTTTTTGGTAAAATTGATTACAAAAAATAAAATAAAGGCGTTATGGCTTGCCTAAAATTAATATAATTCATCTATACCAACATCTTTGGTAGTAGTTCTCCAAAACCCCGGATATCCCATTCCAATTAGTAGCTTTGACGCCTAAAATATCGGCATAATATATGAACCGTGAATATTTAATATCGCGCCGCCTCGACGGGTCGGGAGTGTGTACTCGCGGTGCGAATGATTGGTGCCAAATGATTTGGATAAATGTGAACGATTGAAATTATACAGGGTGTTCGTGATAGCCAAGATTTGGTAACAAACGTAATTACTGCGGTCACTGCGGTATTGGTCAAAGAGCTTACATGAATAAACATAGAATTCTTTCAACTTTGTTGAGTATAACAAGATTTACTACGGCAGCAACTAACGCCAGAGAAACAGAGTACCTACTATAGCAATTAAACAAAAACATTTGGTTATCTGCAATGTTGGTTTACGGACTATAATTTTACGATAACATGCGTCACTAGCTTAACGCTTAGGCCGACTGTGCTTCTCTATAACTTTAAGGTATTATATCTATAATTTGTTATAATCTCTATAACTTGTTCCGTGCTCTTGCTCGTTCCGCGCTCTCGCTCGTTCCGCGCTCTCGCTCGTTCCGCGCTCTCGCTAGTTCCGCGCTCTCGCTTGTTCCGCGCTCTCGCTTGTTCCGCGCTCTCGCTTGTTCCGCGATCTCTCGCGATAGCCAGTGTTCATCGATTTATAAGACATCATATCACGTCATAAACATCCCACCCCTCTGATCACGTCCTCCACATGAGCAGCAGCAGTGCTGGGACAAAGCCGGACTGTATGTGGAAGGGCGAGAGGGTAATTCTATGAAATTGTATTTCTGCCCAATAATTGATTGAATACAAATAAATAAAATTGGGAGCAGAAGCCGGCCTGAAATAATATAAAAACTAAGAGGTGGCCAATTTCGAGTCTTACAACTTTTTTTAGCCATTTAGTCTTACATTTTTTTCCACATATTTGACAGTAGATAAATACAATATTGTGAAGCTTTTCATTGGTCATAATACACTATCAATTACGATTACGATAGAGATTACAAAAAAAGAAAACAAAATTCACGCATATTCTTTGCGTAAAAAAAAACATACAGAACACGTAGGTATGTTTGAGTGCCAACTATGTAAATTTCTTTAATTACGTACGCGAGTGTAAACACACAATATAAATATATCAATTGTCAAGAGTACATCGTTGAGATTAGAAAAATAAAACAGCTCGGTACGAGTCGGATTAGTGAACCCTAGGTATGCAAACATCTAAACAATTTTTTTTTTTTTATGTAATAAAAGTGGCAAACAAGCATGCAGTTCACATTGATGTTAAGTGATGACTGCAGCCTATAGACACCCACACAATGACCAGAGGTCAAAATGCAGATGCGCTGCCACTCCTGAGGCCTAAGGTGTTATGGCCTCTGTGCCTGAAATTACAGGGCCGTACATTACCACCTGACCGGAACACGATAGTGCTGAACACTACCATTTAGCGGCAAGTATATTAGGTAATGCGGTGGTGCCTACGCCCGCGAGCTCCGTCACTGGAGCTCTACCACCAGTAAAAACTAATACTAATATTATAAAGAGGTAAAGTTTGTAACTTGTTTGTTTGTTTGTAGGGACTTATAGAGCAACGTGGGCCACCGCCGCGGTGGACCGGAGGGTAGTAGCCATAGCGCTTATTACCGATGCAAAACAGTCTTGTTTTTTTGCGAGGTGAACTACGTGTGATACACACACATATACTTACACTACAAAAATCGTCCATTACTACGAAACTCACACCTTGACTATAACAAAATACATAAACAATTTCACGCCCACATTTAAACATCTAGGCGACAGGCGTAGGACCATTTGGGCTTGTACTTTGACTAGTTTTGCTAGTCAGACTCGAGTGCGTAGGATTTTGTACAATAGAAGCATTTCATATATTGCTTAAAATGATTCCTATAGGTTTTCATAAAACTATAGCTGAAGAACTAAAGAGAGAGATAAAATGTTGCACCGACAGACCAGTACAGACCAATTCCTACCATCATAACTCGTAAACTAGTATGTCATACATGTGTTACTTAGTAAATAAGTAGATAATCTAATGAATTCTAATGTTAAACATATTAATTCATTGATTTATCAATTAATAGGATCGGCAATTGATATCATTAATTGGATATTGTTTGATTATTCCAGTTGATTTAGTAGAAGAATATCTTACTTTTTTTTTTTTTTTTTTTTTTATGTAATGGAAGTGGTAAACAAGCATGCAGTTCACATTGATGTTAAGTGATGACTGCAGCCTATAGACACCCACACAAAGACCAAGGTCAAAATGCAGATGCGTTACCACTCCTGAGGCCTAAGGTCTTATGCCTCTGTGCCGGAAATTACAGGGCCGTACATTACCACCTGACCGGAACACGATAGTGCTGAACACTACCATTTAGCGGCAAGTAAATCAGGTAATGCGGTGGTGCCTACGCCCGCGAGCTCCATCACTGGAGCTCTACCACCAGTGAAACTAGTATGATACATGTCTTACTTAGTAAATTGATTGTTTGATTATGATAATCTAATGAATTCTAATGTTAAACCTATTAATTCATTGATTTATCAATGAATAGGATCGGCAATTGATATCATTAATTGGATATTGTTTGATTATTCCAGTTGATTTAGTAGAAGAATATCTTACTTTAGAAATATCTTATCTATCTGCTAGGTCATTTTCATAAAAATTTAAACTTTTCTCATTAAAATAATTTCAAGCCATCTGACTAAAGGCAACAACACGGAATACACGGATGTGATTGTGTAGCGTAAAATTCATGCTACGCGGCGCAATCATGCTACGTAGAGCTATGAGCTATGTTGCGGAGACAAGCTAAGGAGCGCAGTCAAGCTACGTACGCATCGCAGGCGAATTTTTATGCGAGCTCGCAGATATTCGCGATGTGATGCTAATTCGCAGTTATGTGTGGGAGGGGGGAGCCTTTAGAGGTACGAAAAATGGTTCAAAAACTATTCTCAGAACTACTGAATATAAACATTAGTCCAGCCGTTTTGGCGGATTTTAGTTACAAACACCGTGACACATATATATGCAATATTGTGTCTCAGCCTTCAGACATATGCAATAATTTGACCACAAAAAATATTAAACATATCTTAAAACGATATTTTATAAACACTCTAAGAGTGAAATTGTTTTCATAAACATGTAACTTGTCAACTAGATTAAGTGTAGAACCCAGGTAATTACCTATAATTAAGGAATGATTGTAAATATTTTATATGATAGACTCATAATAGCATAGTCATAAACCTCTTATGGTTTTTTTAATGCTATTATTGTAAATATTTGTAAACCTTTTGTAAAAAGCGATAAATTAATAAAATAAAAAAAACTAGTATTTTATGATAATGTATACATATTAATTTATATTAAAAAACATCGAACCACTGTTGTTTTAATTAAATTGTATTATCTATTGACATCTCTGTGATTTTCAAAGTAAAGCATAGTTACAAAATGTTTTTTTTAATTTATTATTTTTAAT
Organism: Macrosoma leucophasiata; assembly: GCA_036365455.1. NCBI lineage: Eukaryota > Metazoa > Arthropoda > Insecta > Lepidoptera > Hedylidae > Macrosoma > Macrosoma leucophasiata. The sequence continues at coordinate 18,688,058 of JAWQUS010000017.1, read as the reverse complement.
TTCCATTTATAATACAACCAATTAGATTTACGTTATGAAGCGGATCAGTATCGGATTTTTAATACAAACACCAGACAAAGAACACTTCACACTTAAAAATATAAAAAGGGACAGTAAAATTTAATAAAATTGTCCTAGATTTTATTATGAAACCAGCAGCAACCTGTTCCGGCTTCGCATTGTAAGGACGCGATCAACTTCTTTGACAAAAACCGTGATATCTCGGTAAATATAGGTACAATATTGGTAAATTATGCATATATATCTACCTCAAAAACCCCTTTTTCCAACATTTTTACAGGAACAAAATCCATTCACAACGCGCCGAGATTAGCGCATACATAAAGACAGACCCCCATTATTCATAAACGTATTTAAGCTAAAGTGTCGCTAATCTCTCCTTTGTATTTTTCTATCCTGTACATTTGACAATGCAACTGACAAAGACAAAGCATTCTATAGCTAAAACGTATCTAATGTACGTTTATGAATAAGGGGGAGAGGAAATAGGGGGACTTTATAATATGTAGTGATATGAAGTAATTCAGCGAAGCGAGTATGTGGCTCGAAGCATAATAATATAACAGAATTTAATGTTGTTATTCGTCCAACATATACATCAACTTTATATCAAGCACGTGTGATTTATGCACAACCCTAAGTAAACTAAGAAATGAATATACCCACCGAAACCAAAACTTTACTGATATAAACACAGAACAATAATCCATAATTAGGGATGCCAACTTATTGGCACCCCAGTCTTAGAGCAACAGTGACGTAAGTCTGCAGATTTGAAAAATGGATTATGTATGTACGTATCTTCACGCCAAGTCCCTCACGGGATAGGCAGAGAGTGTGAAGTGACAGATATCCCGGTTCTGACACACCTCCCGTGGTTCTTCTACATTCATCATTCTCTTAATACATGTACGCTGATTCCTAAGACGTTTGACCCCACTCTCAGACAGTACTCGATCTATTTGGTCATGGTAGGTCAGTCTTGGTCTTGCTGGGCCTCTGCAACCATCCACATTCGCATTGTATATCTGTTTAGTCATTCGTTCATTCGACATTCCTTCTACATGACCGAAACATCGGAGCATGCCTTTTTTAATTTTAACACCGATTCTCTCATTCTCACAAAGCTATTCTTTTAAGTTTTCACTACGAACGTGATCGGCGTAAAATTGATTATTTACTGGAAGTTGAGCCTCAGTGACGGAGCTCGCGGGCGTAGGCACCACCGCATTACCTAATATACTTGCCGCTAAATGGTAGTGTTCAACACTATCGTGTTCCGGTCAGGTGGTAATGTACGGCCCTGTAATTTCCGGCACAGAGGTATAACACCTTTGACCTCAGGAGAGGCCACGCATCTGCTTTTTGACCCATGGTCATTGTGTTAGTGTCTATAGGCTGCAGTCATCACTTAACATCAATGTGAACTGCATGCTTGTCTGCAACTTTTATTACATAAAAAAAAAGAAAAATATTATGTAAAATTTTCATCATCGGGTTGCTCTTTCCGGAAAAGTGGCAGCCCTATACATCATACGAGTACATAAAAAGCATGTTAAAGAATCCACAATAAACAGACAAATTAAATATGTCTGTACCAATAACGTGGCCACGTGGATATTTCATGGTCATACTTTAAGGTCTTTAACACGGTGATTATATAATATATGACATCATTATTTGGTATAAACACACATTTTTATATATAACACATAATATTTTCTTGATTTTCTTGATCTTGATCTTTGCGCAAGATCTGCGGTGTATCACTCACCGATCGCGTTCGTAACGAAGATGTAAGAAAGAGGCTTTGTGTGAATGATAGTATCGGTGTAAAAATGAAAAAAGGCATGCTCCGATGGTTCGGGCATATAAAAAGAATGTCGAACGAGCGAATGACTAAACAGATATACAATGCGAATGTGGATGATTGCAGAGGCCCAGGAAGGCCAAGACTGACCTACCATGACCAAATAGGTCGAGTTCTGTCTGATGGTGGGGTCAAAAGTCTTAGAAATCGGCGTGCATGTATGAAGAGAATGATGAAGGTAGACGAGGCACGAGAGGTATGTCAGGACCGGGATATCTGGCGCTCTACACTCTCTGCCTACCCCGTTAGGGACCTGGCGTGAAGATACATACATACATAATATTTTATATTATATCCTAGCGGCTCGCCACGGATTCACATGGGTGCAATGTTACATTACTACAATCATAATAAAATATATAATATATAACTCCTGAAAAGTGTCGCTTTCTGCTTGTGAAAGAATTTTCATGATTGGTTCAGTATTTCCGAAGATTAGCTTTTCAAAATTTAATTGGAAAGAAGGTTAATAAGTTCGGTCTTTTTAGGGTTCCGTGATAAACAAGGAACTCTTATAGTTTCGCCATATCCGTCTGTCTGTCTGTCTGTCTGTCTGTCTGTCCGTCCGCGGTTTAGCGTAAAAATTATGGTACTAGAGACTCAAAATTTGGCACAAGTATACACCTTAATGACGCCGACAAAGTAGTAGAATGAAACCATGAAAAATAAAATTATTTAGGGTACCTCCCCTGAATGTAACGCGCGGAATTTTTTTTTATTTTTCGTTTTCTATATGTATAGTGTGAGATATCGTTGGATAGGACTTTAAAAAATCAAAAATGTTAGAAATGTGCTATTTTTTTTTTTGATTTAGTTAACCTTTTGTGGCTTATTAAGCTTAAAAGTGCCAAATCTCGATAGAGTCAAGTGTCCCTCCCTTTTACCAACTAAACGGTTGTTGTTAGAAATTCAAACGTTGCGGCAATAGTAGCTACATAATAGGTTGGGGAAAAAGTCTTTTCGCATTATAGTATGTATGAACTTGTAATAAATACTCTTTGGCTTGTAGTATTTGTATCTGGCTGGTTTAGGTATCATTAAAAGTTAAAATTTTAAAGAACATAATTCCAAATTCAAATTAGGCAAATGTGTGATTTTCATTTGTTTTTCGTACTGTCAAGATGAGTGAATCTAATGACGAAATTCGATACATTTTAAAATTTTACTACAAAAAAGGTAAAAATGCAACGCAAGCAGCGAAAAAATATTGCGATGTTTATGGACCTAGTGCAGGGTCTGTGAGAGTAGCACAAATTTTGTTTAAGCGTTTTCAATCCGGAAATTTTGATGTCAAAGATGCACCTCGCTCTGGTCGCCCTATTGCGGATAAAATGGATGCCATTTTTGAAAAAGTGGAGCAAGATCGACATATCAGTAGTTACGACGTAGCTGAAGAACTGAGAATTGATCACAAAACAGTTTTGGCGCATTTGAAAAAAGCTGGGTACCAAAAAAAAAGCTAGATTTTTGGGTACCTCACAAGCTCACTGAAAGAAACCTAATGAACCGTGTACTCATTTGTGATTCTTTATTACGACGTAATGAAACCGAATCATTTTTGAAGAAGCTGATAACTGGTGATGAAAAGTGGATCACGTACGACAAGAACGTGCGAAAAAGGTCGTGGTCAAAGGCCGGTCAGGCTTCACAGACTGTGGCGAAACCCGGGTTAACTCGCAATAAGGTGACGTTGTGTGTGTGGTGGGATTGGAAGGGCATTATTCATTATGAGCTATTACCACCAGGCAGGACTATCGATTCTGAACTCTACTGCGAACAACTGATGAGATTAAAGCAAGAAGTTGAGAGAAAGCGGCCGGAATTGATCAACAGAAGGGGTGTGGTGTTTCATCATGATAACGCTAGACCTAACACATCTATAGCCACTCAGCAAAAATTAAGAGAGTTTGGCTGGGAGGTGTTAATGCATCCGCCGTATAGTCCTGACCTTGCACCTTCAGATTTCCACCTGTTTCGGTCTCTTCAGAATTCTTTATGCAATGTTAGGTTAACATCACGAGAGGACTGCCAAATCCACTTGTCGCGGTATTTTGATGAGAAGTCCCAAAATTTTTATAGCAATGGGATCATGTCCCTACCTACAAGATGGCAAAAGGTTATCGAACAAAATGGTACATACATACTTTAGTTAAATTTAAATAAACTATATTAAAAAATGTTTTGAATTATCTTAAAAAATGCGAAGAAACTTTTTCCCCATTATATATAACATTTTGTATATCCATCGACTCAACTCAGGTTGACTACATGGAAGAGAAAAAGTATTTTGAATGCAATATAAAAATCAAAACAGAACTTTTTTCATTAGGTAACTGATCTTCATGTAACCTCCTGCCACTACTCAAAACATAAGCCTTATTTGCATCGCTGTTATCAAAGAATAACATAAGCCAAGAGCGGTAACGAGACATTTAACACATAATCATACAAATCTTTAACACTACACAATGGTAAAACATTTTCTAGCAACTTTAAATAAGCTATAAATCCACTTCCCATTTCATTACCTTAGTTGCAGATTTTAGGAAATAGTTTATATGTAGTTAGTCTATGGGTTTAGACAAAGTAACTTAATAAAAGCTATTTACAGGTACGCACTTAATATAACGAAATTAAAAGGAAAACTACCACACTTAAGTTGGCTTTACTAGTTTGCGAGTAATAGTCAACCAAACGTAATACTCGAAATTTTTAAATAATCCATACAAAATATTTATGTTTGGCCTGTCGTGACTTGGGTTAATAATGACAAACAGTTATCGGCGAACACGACTTCTAAGTAGTTGTAAAGTTACCACATTTACCACCCATTTGGTTTTTCCTATAAGGAGGCGTAGTACTTAAAATTTCATTATAATGCGCCGGAAATAAACCTTATCCCCCTTTTTTTCGCTATTACGCATATTGCCAGTGTCAAGTAAAACGAAATTTCGTATTTATTTATGCAGCGTAAAAGTTAGTATAATATAGACAGTCAATTATTTTTTAAGTATGTAAGTCAAGTGAGTTACAGTCAGTTATTCGAGTAAAGCGATGGCTACTGTACCAGAACATTTACAACTGAGTTTTGGAGGCAACCTGAAAGGTCGTGTTTTCGCACTGTTATTCTGTTTCACTATACACGGACACTATAATAAACCTATATCAAACAAAATGCCACCAACTTTAATCAATATAAGTTAGAAATATACCAAGAAAATGAAATAAAATAAGAGCACCATACGCCTCTTTCAAGGTTCCCGCCAAAACTCCCTTACCCCCTTATTCATAGACGTACATTAGATACGTTTTAGCTATAGAATGCTTTGTCTTTGTCAGTTGCATCGTCAAATGTGCAGGATGGAAAAAGATAAAGGAGAGATTAGCACCACTTTAGCTAAAATACGTTTATGAATAAGGGGGGTCTACATTTAAAATCGTCGTTTGGTATTACTGATATTGAAAAAGTATTTAAATATAATTTAGTTAATTGTTATTAATTTTTAACGACTTGTTAATGATGTATTAATATTCTTACACAATTATCTAATCCATTGACTTGTTTTTAATGAGGTAACATTGTTATGATATAATGATTACTCAATAACAAAACAAAACTTCGAATTCATTGTTTATCACGAAGGTGAGTTGACAATGACCTAAATGTTATGATAATATGCAGAAAATTATGAGATGAATTATGTATCATTGAAATCCATATTAAAGTAGCACTTTCATTATTATTACTTGTACATAACTACAATCTACTGGTGGTAGAGCTCCAGTGACGGTGCTAGCGGGCGTAGGCACCACTGATGATGATGATGATCTAAGGCACTACGGCCCAAGGTGGCCCTTGGCCTGGTTAAGAATTTTCTTCCAGTCCGGTTTGTTTTTGGCTCTTGCCCTCCAATTCCTTACGCCCAGCGTTCTCAGGTCCTGCTCTACTCCGGCACCACTGCATTACCTAATATACTTGCCGCTAAATGATAGTGTTCTAGTGTCTAGTGTCCGGAGCACTATCGTGTTCCGGTCAGGTGATAATGTACGGTCCTATGATTTCCGGCACAGAGGTATAACACCTTAGGCCTCAGGAGTGGCACTGCATCTGAATTTTGACTTGGTCTTTGTGTGGATGTCTATAGACTGCAGTCATCACTTAACATCGATGTGAACTGCATGCTTGTTTGCCACTTCCATTACATTAAAAATAAATCTACAAATGCCGGCATTACGGTTGACTGACTGCACCAGTGGAAGAATTATCTTCCAGTAGCAGAAAATTCTTCCGATGGGCGGTGGGGTCATCACGTCCCGACGCCAGCATAAGGGTGCTTTTCACAAACATTTGTATTGATATGATCGCGATGAAAGGTAAAGAGTCCCTTGGTTAATTTTAAAAATGAAATGGAAATATAAGAATGTAAAACATAATAAATAAATTTTAAAACAAAACAAAAACTCAACCTCCGGTATTTTTATGTCGTCAGTATCCAAAGATTTTATAAATCGCTTGCTTTTTATAATTTTATAAGACGAATTAATATTTTAACACTTATTAATATTGTTTCATTGAATAATATTTATTAATACCTTTTCCGCTAGCACAAAGTAAATAGGTTGGTGTACATAAACATTGAAATAGAATTTTAGTATGATAACAAAAGCATTGTCTTTTGTCACATAAAATCTTATTACTGTGCTCGAAATAAAATGGTTCCTTACAGTCGTAAAACTATGTACAATACAATGAGTGTTTACTTGTCCATTTCTGCTAGTACGTACTACCTATTATTACATATTATCTGCTGCTAGTGTTGCCAAGTTTCCCGATTTTCAGGGATCGTACGCACTTGGCCAGTAAAAAAAAATCGCTTACCCTGAACCTATATTTTCCGATCGGAGGTCGGGCATAAGGTACGCCCAGGAATCTGGCAAAGGTTCTTCCATTAGTAGACACTTCCCAGGAGCCCTGCAGCAGTCCATTGGCCACCCTCACCACGGGGTTGGAGCCCTCAGCAGTGGCGAAGGCAAATAGTAATAAAATTGAAAATATCTTTAATGCTGTCATTTTAGAAATAGCAGCTAAACGTGCGCACGCGACGGTTTAACACACGTTACTGATACTAAATATAATTTGCTTACACAAACTTATCTAGGACTCAATTAGCGTAGAAATATTAATTATTGGAAATAATATTGTTTACATTAGTGTTTGTAGGTAATAGTCAATAGTTTTAGCTGCCATAGTGGCCGTTGGGACTGATGTCCCGGGTTCAATTCCTTGGTTGGTAAGTACTGTGTTTTTATCCCATTGCGATCTGTTTAATGGTGGAATTGTTTAAGAATAGTTCGTTGTGCGGAGATTTTTTATTTCTTTCCACATTTTTCACTTACCGTCCCTTGAGTACCTACTTATTTATTTATTTATTATTTATAGCTTGATTTCCATACTATGAACCTGAAATGAGTACCTACTTAGCTCAGATTTTGTGATTTCTGTTAATGACGTTCTGATAATGATATAGAAATTTAAATAACAAGACAATGCTACTTAGATTTCTATATGATTTTAGGGATAAATCCCCGTAACAAATACACGGAAAGAAGGCTCCATACAATTTTTTAAATACGAATAATTTTGGGTCCTCCAGACTCACCAATTTTGTTGGAAGCTGTGAGTGTAAGCGTGTCACTACAATTGTATTTTTTAAAGTTTTTTAGAATAATTTAATGTTGTCGTAAAATTTACCGATGCAAACATGAAATTGTAAGTTTTAGGCGCGTATAAATAACATAAATAAAATATATCTAAGTCCTTGAGACGATCTTAAGATCACGTTTTTCCATACTAAACGGGATCTTCGTAAATTAATAGGCTTTGTAAAAGGGACTTGACGTGAACATACAAGTACATACATACATTTAGCATTTAATGTAGATAGATTCTTAATAACTAGGCAGTACATTTATGTAGGTACTTAGTTATTATTTTACTAAAATAAAACATAACATTTTTTTTATATCTAAATAGGGACAGTATAGGGATTTGTGATTTTAATACATCTTTTTTGCAAATAGTTAAGAAAAAACGGAAAAACTACATAAAGCTTTATATATTCGAAAAAAAAAATTCTATAAAGCGGCGTTTTTTAATTTTCAAGGTGACTGTTACAGCTCTTCAATAAAATGTTAATTAACAGGTATTTTTGGAGGTTATGTGTGAGATGCGCCTTAATTTCGGGCAAAATTTATGAGTAGGTACCTATGCTCGGACATTTATGTAATAGACATTTTTTTAGAATTCTTCTGGGAGCACATCGTATTAAGGTCGGATATTTATGCTCTCCCAAGTACATTGTTGTTGTGGAAGTAGCTGACACGCGTATAATCAGCATTATACAGTGTGTGAAAAAACAAGAGCCCCATATTACCTAACTTGATTAAAAATTATTTAGTCCAGCCGTTTTACCACTACGCTACCGAAACTCTTTGAAGCTTTTAGTGGTATAGCGGCTGGACTAGTTATACTGAAGTCGCATGTTCGAGTCCTGCCCGAAGGTAATTTTTTTAATCCATTTTTTCTTTTATTTATAAATTCACTGGCATGTGTTATTGCAAAAAAAATATGATAAATAGGTAGCTACCTTGTTATTTGCAGCAAAGCTAATGATATTCCTGCTATGAGACGTTATAGTACCTACTGATATCTGTGTCAACTGGAGGAAATAAAAAAATATACATTGTTTGCTATTGTAATATTGGAAGCTGTAGCAAAATATTCCTGGTATGAGGTAGCCAGTTTATTATCAGTCCTACTGTGTTATTAATGTAGGATTTTCTCAGACGCTCTGTAAGATTGTCACTATTTTTAAAACACCCCTCTTTATGGTTGATTCTACGATTTAAAACATTGTTCACTTAATAAAATAAAAGATCCAGAACCCCCTCCTTTTTTCGAAGTCAGTTAAAAATAAAAAAAGTGAACCCCACCCAACCTCCTCTTATGGGAGACGTTTGTTATTCTTTACGTGGTACGCACACAGGTGCACGTGTAAATACACATCACTGATTGATGTCTGTGTAATAGGGACCAAATTAAGCGTATGTATGGAATTTTGGCGGAGTGTCCGCGGTGTGACCGAGTGGTCCACTCGCCGTCCACGCATGGACCACGCGCCGCCCGCTCGTTGATGGCTAGCGATACGGAACGGAGTTGATGTAATGAGCGCAGATCGCTCAAGGCGGTCGGGCGCTGGTCGGGAGCCGGGTGACTCTAGTGAGCTACGACCCTAAGCCGTTTGTTGACGAGTGGCTTCCGTCACACAATAGATATCTGCGAAATCAGATTTATTATTTATTTATTTTTATTTATTAGGAAGACTATCGATTTTTACAATTAGAGTGTGGATACAATATAAGAAACGGAAGAATCACTTATAAGTCTCCACTTATAGAAAAAAAGTAGATAGCGAAAGACATTAGCAACATTTAAAAGACATTATAAAGAACGGTTCTAGCTAACACATCATATCACAAAGCAAAACGGTGTGAATATATACTGATGCTTAACAAGTTTGTCAGTTAAACAAGTAAAAGTATTTGTAATATAACAAAAAAGACGAATAAAGCAGTATAAGTACATACTACATTTACGCATACTTATAAATATATATTATAAACATATGCTTAATATCCACATTGAAAAAAAAAAACAAGTAAAGAAATCACGAGTCGACGTGTGAAATTAACTCTGTCTATCTGTATTTCTGTCGGTCTGTTACACTCACCACGACGTTATCCACCGCTGACACGATTCTGGTCAAAGCTAACAAAGAGAACAGTATGAATCCTGAGTTGAATACTATCTTAATAAAAAAAAATCTTATTATATTTGTTAAAGAAAGTATCACTTAATCTTTTTTTGGTTGAAGGTACACTGGAGAAAAATAGGTCCAGGTCGAACTCCTGATCCGTACGTTTGCATAAGGCATTGAAGAGCTGACATGAACGATAGATAAAACTATTCTGGCGATAATTTGTGGTAACCGATGGAAGAGAAAGTAGCGGGCTACTACGATAAGTTATAATGGGGGTGTAAAGAGAAAATTTACCTAATAAATCAGGGCAATCTATGGAGGAGACCATAATTTTCTTCAAAAAGATGATATCGGAAATGTCTCGTCTATTTTTTAGAGGAAAAAAGTGATGCTTAGCACAGGAAGTATTGTAATCCGTCTTTTTAAGCTGAGCTCTAAAATTAAGAACTCGGATAAAGGAGATGTTGCGAGCTCGGCTCTGGTTCGTACACGTCCTCAAAAAATGGGTAAATTAAATAAGAATCCGAAAAAATTCAATTAATTTATTCAATAATATATTTTGGAGTTACAACCACATTTAATTCAAACGATTTTATCATTTTCAACGTTGTTAAACATGGCGGCGATACAGCCGACACTTGGGATCAATCGATTTTGATAGTATTTAGAAAATATTACTTTTTCTCCAAGTAACATATAATCAAAATACAATTTAAGAAATAAAAATGTCAAAATGACATCGCCCGCCATATTCGCCATGTTGGTTTAGAGTTGCAATTCTAACTGCAAATAATATTTTGTAACTGCAAACAAAGCTAAATAAGTGAAAATATGCAGTTTAAAACGATTTTTATATTGATTTTGCCTGTTTAATGATATTGTGTACAATACATGGCCGGAGGTCCATACATTTTTGCAACATCTCCTTTACGCTGTATTCGTTCTAACCGCTCAGAGTAAACGGTATACTTCAGGTTCCAAATTTGAGATGCATATTCTAAATGACATCGCACATATGTACTATAAAGAATTTTAATCGTTTTAACCTGTTTAAATTCCTTAGAGGATCTCATTATGAATCCTAGAGACCTAGAACCTTGTTTCACAACTTTCGGGTTCTTATCACGATGAGGCATTATTATTATTAGGTATTCTATGTTGCCAAGTCTATTTTTGTTGACACTGAAATCTTTGCGAACATTTTTCTAAAGAAAACGGAACAATACAAACTACCTGTCTATAGTTCTATTTTCAAGCGCTTCACTCGTAATCTTCTGGCTTTTAGGGTTCAGTGGATCTACATCAAAAATAAATCATAATGAGGACCAAACTCCAAAATTTAATGTTAGGTATAAATTGTATAATGTACAACGACATTAACATTTTATTTAAAGAAAAATGGAAAGAAAAATTTGACTTCAGGTGAGACTCGAATTCGCGGCCTACTGGGAATCTAGTCCAGCCGCTCTTCCAATCGAGCTACTGAAGTCCTGCCCGATTTGTCAAATCTTTCCTTCACATTTATTGCCTTGCTTTATGGTAGCAGTAGCGCCATCTATTACCAACTATGCTAGTTAGGCAACCCATATAATTGACTTTTCAGTTTATTGAATATCGTAAAGAAGTCGCTTTTACCCTTAATAATTGTTTTTATATTATTTCGCATTAACACATGCTTGTGAAATATTTTTATTTTTAAAGAAAAATGGAAAGAAAAATTTGACTTCAGGCGAGACTCGAACTCGAACTTTCAAAGAAAATCGGCTTGATAATATATAGGAGACATTCCAAAATGTATGGAACTTGGGCCCGCACCTTTTACACTACAGTATTGAGAGAAGAAGCATAAAATACTAAATCATTTTAAAATGATTAATTATACCTTCAATTAATTGTCGTTAGTATATTTCAAAAACAAGAATGTCATAGTACCAATATGAGGACTTCAACTTATTATGTTGTTAAATTAACGATTCAAATTATTATTTGAGTATTTTTCCATGATTCTACGTATTTTATTCTATCTTTGGATGAATGAATGATATGATTGTGTACAAGGTGCAGGCCTAACGTGGACCTTGTCCTTTACCTATCGATATATTTATAATTTTAGACATTTAAACCGTTTCTGGTTACACCGTCATAGTTGTATTCAATCTACGGAACCCATAGGATGTGATCTGCCTTACACATGTTATTTCAATGTCACGCGGCCCGTAATATGGCGCCGCGACAAATTACGAGCGGGCAACGAACTCTCAAAAATTATTGTGGCTATTGTAGAAATTAAACTTGCGGATTTTAGGAATGTTGTATACGCGAGAAAATCCGCAAGTTTAATTTCTACAACGTATGAAGTTCGCGAAAACAAATGTGAAATGTGGCAAACAAGCATGCAGTTCACATTGATGTTAAGTGATGACTGCAGCTTATAGGCAACCCACACAAAGACCAAGGTCAAAGTGCAGATGCGTTACCACTCCTGAGGCCTAAGGTGTTACGCCTCTGTGCCGGAAATTACAGGGCCGTTCATTAAAAATAATGTCACTGTCAACGTAAACGTTTTATTTGGCTGATAAATGGAGTTCTAGTTATTTCACTATCGGCCAAATACTCAAACGTCACTGAAATCTAAGTGAGACTTAAAAGTCTTCTGTCTTTATAAAACACGTTCAAACGACAGAGATAGCGCACATTTGAGCCTTGCTTAAAATTGAGTGACGTTTGAGTATTCGGCTATTAGCCTCTTATTTTGAATTATTCCCAGTTGCCCCCGCGGCGATTGCCTCCGGAGGCAATTGGGACAAAATTTTCCCAGTTGCCTCCGGTGGCAGGGTTTGCCCCCACTTCAGTTTCGCTGTACATTGCTTTCTAGCCGTTTCTTTCATTGGGTAGCCGCCTCATCCATCAAATAAAGTCTCAATCTTTCACAATCACTCGATAAATACTATTCTTTTGTTTTTTTTTGTAATGATTCTTTTGGTATATGTTTAAAAAATCGGCTTTAAATAAAATATGGCATCATCTTTCTTAATACAGTATAATATTTAACTCAAATAACGTTCTATGTACAATAAGCGAATCATCATGTTTAAAACCTCAATAACATATTAAATTCTCGTTCTCAAAGAATCCAATGCTGTCCCAAAAAGTTCGGTTTCCATAGTCATATGTGTACTTAATTTGGTACTGCGTCGGTGAAGATATTTCCAGGTAGTTCACTCGGTCTGGTGCCAAGGTCAGCGGTTGCCATCGCACCTTGGTATTAGGTTGTGGAATACTGTAACAGAAAGGAAACGTTAAAATCGGTCACTCAATCATTCCGTAATGACGTTGACGAACATGCAATGCCGCGTAAATTGCCATTGCTATAATAATTATTTCATAATGTTATACGAGTGTGAGTTGGATCCGCCCGTCGAAATTTAAATGGAAAGATAATAAAAATAAGCCGATATTTTTTTTGACCAAAAAAAAAATGTTTGAGAAGGTGGTGAACTGGATGTTTTAAGGGTTGAAAACGGTTTATCACGATTGCCGAAAAAACTACGAGTCCTATAGAATAAAAAAATATTGGTAAATAAAAGATCTACTTACAACTTTTGTATTTGCAAATTTTTTTACAAAACATGTTTTTTTGGTTTTGTATTTTTATCTCCCACAAACAAACATTTTTTTTCCACCAAACTTAGTGATAACTTACCTTCCCTCCAATATATCCCAAAAACGCTGTAATCTGACATCGATAAAGTTAATTTTACCGTTTTGAAAAACATGTTACCAATATCTCAAAACATGCTCACTACTTATATTTCGTTCATAACATTTTTTTCTTTGAAAGTGTTCATTGAGATTTGAAGCATGAATCTTTTACCATTAGACTACTGAGGTAATAAGTTTGTAATAGATGTTTATAGACTTATTGTCATGTTTGTCACTTTCATATCGTGGAAAGTGATATCAAGACGTACCTAAATCACCTTTGACGATTAATGCGTTGGATGTATTTAATTAACCCTGTATATTCGTTTAATTTAATTTTTAAATTTACTAATACATTATAAGTTACGTGCCAGTGAATTTATTGTGTCGCAGGTTCTCACGACTGTATCAATAAAGTGTTTTATAAAGTGTTTTTTCTTTCTTTCTTTCTTTCTTTCAAGATTAACTTTGTCTATGGAGTGTTTAAAAGCCCTAGTTATAAGCTAAGCATAAAATCACTCGGCTAAAATTCCATACAAACGCTTATTTTGGTTACCCATTATACAGACATCATTCAGTGACGTGTTTTTACACGGGCACACAGAAATGTACCACGTAGGATAATGACCTATTAACAATCGTGAAATAAGTCGTCGCACTGACTCCGTGACCAACTAAAGTCGAAGTGTCCATTCTATACGTAGTATTATTACATAATAATGGCAACCCATTATACGTCCCGCAGCTGGGCACGAGGCTCTCCCCTTTTTGGGGGGAGGCCTGGAGCTTACTTCACCACGCTGCTCCAATGCGAATTGATGGAGGTGGTTAGGTTAGTGGCCAACGCGCTGTCGGATGTTTTCAAACCGCCCATAAGGCCTCCGACAAGGTTTAACGACTGCTATCTATCGATAGCAACCGGGACCGACGGCTTAACGTGCCCTCCGAAGCACGGAAACGCGCATTTAATTTGCCACTAGCGGTTACCCATCACACTACCCGACCGCGCCTCGCTGCCGATCTACACCAGCCACCTGGTCATGCGCGCTTCTTCTTCTTCATTATTACATATTCTCTGATAACATACCCGCTGGTAGAGAAGGTGTAAACTATATTGATGAGGGATTCCGTCATCTGGATGTCTTCAGGTGCCGTTATCTCTTCATTCGGCACCTCGAGGATGTGGAACAGATCATCGGAATGACTTGCTCCTGGAAATAACATTTTTGATGAAATATTATACTATTAAAATTATAAGGTTTTATCACACACGCACAATGGCGTCGACAGCCTACGATATAGAGAATGGTAGCTTGACTATAGGGGAGAGCAGGTTAGATCTAGAAGAAATAGGTTGTTGCCTAAACTTATGGGACATATAGTATTTGATGTGTGTTGTGCTATTTTTTTTTCTTCATGGAGGGTCAGCTACCCTCTCCTGTCATTCCCTGGCGACGCCCATGCACACGCATGTCATATTTTGTCTCAAACTAAAGGTTCTTTAGTCCGATATATTTTTATGACAACATTTTTAATGGTTGTTTTATTATAGGTAGGTACACGGGCAAGTGAAATATTTAAAGAAAAATTTGGACTTCAGGCTGGACTTGAACCCGTGGCAACTGAAATCAATGAAGCTGTGAGATTTTTCTTTTTCTTCTATGAAGGAATTGAAAAGTTTGATGATTCACGTATCGGTAATATTGTTATTAAACTGGTATTTATTAATACCTATTGGATTATTATTATAAGTGATTCTCTCTAGGTAGCTTATAACCCGACAATGCAAAAGTGTCCTTGTAGACCAATTTGAAATAAATGATTTGAATTTTGAATTTTGTCATTCTATCAATTGAGTTACCGAAGTCCACATCCGATTGTCGAATTTTTCTTTCACATTTAATTGCATCTAGTAATGGGCGTTGAATGAACGAACAGTTTTTTTAGACTGTTTCTTGGTCGTCGACTAATAAACTAGTTTACTGTTCAATGATAAACTAGTTTACCAATAAACGGCGCGACGCGCGCGACATGTGTATGTTTGCCGTTTACTGAACTAGTCGATCAACGTAAATGTCGTCAACTACTCAACTATGAAACGTTGTCGTTTCGTGAACTTTCGTGTCTACGCTCGACGCGGCGCGCGAACCGTGCGAGACGGCAACAATGCACGATTATATTAAATGTATATAAACTTCAGACTCAGTAATATAATACCTAAACATTTCCATCAAATGTCGTTCACTTTAACCATACGCGCATAATATGTATGAAACAAACTTGTTGAAAAATATTTCATTTATTCATGCATCGTTGACGGTAAACGGTCAGCGTAATGAACTTAATCGACTAAATTTCAAAACTAGTCGACGAAATAAACTAGTCGAAAAATAGACTGCTTCCGTCATAAACTCATGTATCGTTCACGGTAAACGGTTAAACATAATCGACTACATTTCAAAACTAGTCCACGAAATAAACTAGTCGAAAAATAGACTGCTTCATAAACTCATGTATCGTTGACGGTAAACGGTCAAACAACATATTCGACTTCATTTCAAAACTAGTTCACGAAATAAACTAGTCTAAAAAAACTGTTTTTTCGACTAGTTTATAGTTCACGGTAAACGGTCTCGTTGCGTTGACGTGAAAACCGTCAACGACCCACGTCTAATTGCATCTCCTCGGGGTAGCAGCAACGACATCTATTGCCGACAATGCTAGTTATTCAACCGATTCAACAAACTTTTCAGTTCGTAATATCGTAAAGATGTTGCTTTACCCTTATGAATATCACATACGGGTTCGATGGCCTACAGATATTTGTTTCGGGTCTGGGTGTTTGTGGGGCGGCAATCTTTCATAGGCCTAGGGCAGCCAACGTACTCGTATCAAATCCGCCCCTGATAGTGACATCTCATCTTAAGGGAGAATATGCCTACTGATGGCCTGGGCAGGCGAAATGGCGATCAAAGCGATGGTAGTTCTATTGCGGGACGCTGCTCACCAGCAGGGCGATAGGGTTATCACGTTCCAAAACCACCCAATTAGTGAAAAGGCTGAGGATTTTTTTAAAAAATGTGGAAAGACAATTTGACTTCAGGCGGGACTTATACTTTACTCAACAGTAAAATAACATATATTTTTTTTATTTTTAGATGAATTAAATGTTTTTCTTACCATAGTTAACATCGTTCTGCGCTAACGATACGGACAAGCTTATAGCCCCGCGGAAGGTATAAAAGTAGAAGTAGACTGGATTGAAACTTGTATAGATTTTGGCAAATTTACCAATGTTCGACAAAAATAGACGATCTCCAAGAGCCTGCAACAGAAATGATGATAATATCGGAATGAGAAGTGTTTTTTAATTAATTTATTTTTGTTCCTTTCTATAGCAACAAATTTTAGATAAAAAGCATTGATATACATTTGTATATCAATGATAAAAAGGTTTGATTTTTGCGATCCCCAATTTAGAATTGGATCTGAAAACATTTGGCTTGAGAAATTAGTTTTTGCAACTTTTCCCCGTCATCCATATCGCAAAAAATCAATACATATAATATATATAATATAATATATATAATATATTATATTAATATAATATATATAATATATATATATATATATATATTAAAGTTTAAGAAAATATGAAGAAATTGAAGGGAAATAATAAAAACCACAATTTTATTTTCCCATACAAATAGTCCGTATCTATCAAACCTTTGACACATTATTTCATTCTGAGGCAATACGAAGTTTGCCGGGACAACTAGTGTTGAATATTTTCCAAAAAACTGTCAAGGGGCGATTAAAGAAGCGTAACAGAAACCAAAAAAACAAGTTCAGTTCAGCATCTACGCGAACGAATTCGTGGGCACAGCTAGTCTATGACAAATCCGATTCGCGCCATCCCCTGCCGTAAATTTTTAGTTCTTAGTAATTTTCTAGACTACGTTTGTAGGATTCTACGGAGAATCGAAAGTTCGGGGAATTGAGCCTTATGTAGCGAGGAATAATATATTTTATTTTGACAACTTCTACTGGTGGTAAAGCTCCAGTGACGGTGCTCGCGGGCGTGGGCACCACCGCATTACCTAATTTACTTGCCGCTAAATGGTAGTGTTAAGCACTATCGTGTTCCGGTCAGGTGGTAATCTACGGCCCTGTAATTTCCGGCACGGAGGCATAACACCGTAGGCCTCAGGAGTGGTAACGCATCTGAATTTTGACCTTGGTCTTCGTGTAAGTGTCTATAGGCTGCAGTCATCACTTAACATCAATGTGAACTGCATGCTTGTTTGCCACTTCCAGTATATAAAAAAAGAAAAAAAGTAATTTTCTAGCCTCCGTACATAGATGTCGGGGATTCTACGGAGAATCTAAAGTTCGGGGAATTGAGCCTTATAAAGCGAGGAATAAAACATTTTATTTTGACAACACTGGCTTCGAGTCCAGGCGTTTATAAGTTAAGTACCCAAGAGTCCCATGACGCCGGTTAAAAGCAGCGTACACAAGATAAGTGAGAATGTGAAAAACAATAACAACACAATAAAATAAAGTTCAGGATCATTAATTCAATTAATTTCTCTCTATAAATCTAGACTACAAACCTGGACTAATTCCGAAAAAGTTTCCTGACTGACAGGCCGTCCTCCAAGATATCTCCATTTTATCTTATTAGCCACAGACGCCCATCTTGTGTTTGGTATCGTATCGTTGTAGACAAATATAGCGCGCGCCAGTTCGATCCATCGCTCTTCTAACTCTGGGAGAAAACTTGAGTTTGACTGGAAGACTAGAAATAAGACATTCTTTTTAGATGATCATTTGGGATAATTGGTGGAAGATTAACAAGGTAAAGAAAGAAGTTAAGGAACAGGTGGTACAGTTCCACTGTTGGAACTCAAGGGCGTAGGCACCACTAGGGTTACAACTTAGCTAAAGAAGAAAAAAAAACAATGATTATCATAACTTTTCTTTTTCTTATGAATGACCTTTTGTTTTTTTTTTAGGCGGCCTGTTTCGATACGGCACTAGTCTACTTCACCGGGCAATCGGCGAGCGCATCGGCGCTCCAGCCTGAACAACAAAAGTTAGTGCAACTGCCTAAGGGTGACCCATGCGGGTCCGTGCCTCGGCTGAGGACGTTGCGGAGAGACATATAAGACATATGCGATTGTGGACGGTGCAATGAAACTCCGGGGTACTGGGAAACTTCCAGAAAATTGAAAAATCCCAATAGAAGCAGAGATAAAGGATTTTAAACCGTTATCTCTGATAGTCCCCGACCCGGGAATCGAACCCAGGACCTCCAGCGTAATAGTAGTACTATACTAAGGCAGTAAATAACAATAAAAACATAAGTACATCAAAATGTTTACTGGTGGTAGAGTTGCAGTATCGGAACTCGAAGGCACCACCGCATTACCTAATCTTGCACATATACAGCATCTTGGTCTTTGTATGGGTGTCTATAGACTGCAGTAATCACTTAACATCAATGTGAACTGCATGCTTGTTTGCCACTTCCGTTACATTAAAAAAAAACGTTAAAGATAAATAAGAGACTTAACAATAACAATTTTATATAATAAAATAAATTAAAAACAAGAATCTTACAACTTTTCTTTTTTTTTAACATCAATGTGAACTGCATGCGTGTTTTTCACCTTCATTACATAAAAAAAATCAAACCTCACATGCAGCAGGATATAAGCCTTCGGCAGAAGTGTCACTGACGATGAGTGGCACCCGGTACAAGTCACCAGACACAGTCGCGAAGTAAGGGTGAGTGGACAGGAAAGCCCCTTCCACACATGGTTCCACTGTTGGCGTAAATGGTGTGAACAACGCCGGAGTCCAGATCTGAAAGTGAACACAGGTTCATATTTTTGGGTTATGCTCGATTGTCGATTGTGAACGCACCAAATGACAAGTACGTTGGGCCGCACCTTATACACTTTATCAAAAGATAGAGATAAATACGTAGAGTCATGGAAAAATACTCAAAAAATAACTTGAATCGTTGTTTTTTGTCGGAAACATTATTTTATGTAATTTTTGTATGACAACAATATGTCACCACTAGATATTGTTTTTGAAATATACTTACGACAATTAATTGAAAGTATATTAAACGATTTGAATAGCTGAAAATGATTTTGTATTTTAGGCTTCTTCTCTCAGTATAGTGTAAGCCCAAGCTCCATACATTTTGGTACATCTCCTTTCAACTAAATATCCCCATACATAGTTGTACAGTCATAGGTTCTATTATTTTCTTTAGCACCGAACCCCAAAAATGCGTAATGATTCCTTAATTTCTCGAAATACCATTTCAAAATGAACACAATAATGGTATACATGTAAATAAAATCCGACCAACTGCGAGTCGGACTCGCGCACGTACGGTTCCGTACTATCAACTATACGCCCTCCTTTTATTTTGATAGATTATACGTATACAAATAAATATTCTGTGAAAATTTTGAGCGTTTACCTTTTACCGTTATTAATATTGAGCAAATATACGAAATAAACGGAAATATACGGAAGCGCGAATGGCCCCGCGGCTGGTGTAGATCAAAAGCGATCTACTCGGTTAAGCACTACGGGCGCGGCCGGGTAGTGTGATGGGTGACCGCTAGTGGCAAATTAAATGCGCGTTTCCGTGCTTCGGAGGGCACGTTGAGCCGTCGGTTCCGGTTGTTATCGATAGATAGCAGTCGTTAAACCTTATCGGAGGCCTAATGGGCGGTATGAAAACATCCGACAGCGGGTTGGCCACTAACTCACCCACCTCCACCAGTCCGTACTGGAGCAGCGTGGTGGAGTAAGCTCCAGGCCTTCACCCAAAAAGGGGAGAGACTCATGTCCAGCAGTGGGACGTATAATGGGTTACCATTTTATACGAAAAAAACACGTTTATTGTATGAAGGCCGTAGGCCCCTTAATATTTAAATTTTTAGTATTTGTTGTTATAGCGGCAAACGGTAATACATCATCTGTGAAAATTTCAGTTGTCTAGCTATCACAGTAAGATATAGCCAGGTGGCAGATCGACAGACAGACAGCAGAGGCTTAGTAATAAGAGTCCCGTTTTTACTTTAACCTGTCAAGAAACGTAAGGCCACCGGCGCCCAGACACATATTTTTCATATTTTTCTCGTGTCTGGAGGACTTAAAGCCCAGTTTAGGATTAATTATATCCGTTCTTGGACGTTCCGTTTGGGTTACAGTTACACCCTTTTGAATGCATTTTCTGCTAAATTTCTCCGTAAGTATTATTATTATTACTTAAGTTCTACTGGTGGTAGAGCTCCAGTGACGGAGTTCGCGGGCGTAGGCACCACCGCATTACCTAATATACTTGCCGCTAAATGGTAGTGTTCAGCACTATCTTGTTCCGGTCAGGTGGTAATGTACGGCCCTGTAATTTCCGGCACAGAGGCATAACACCTTAGGCCTCAGGAGTGGTAACGCATCTGCATTTTGACCTTGGTCTTTGTTTGGGTGTCTATAGGCTGCAGTCGTCACTTAACATCAATGTGAACTGCATGCTTGTTTGCCACTTCCATAACATAAAAAAAGGGAGTGATCACAGGGGTATTAAACGGGTTCTATTATTTTCTATTGAGGCACGAAACCCCAAAAACGTCAACATACATACTGCTCCTTTTATTCCTCGAAATACAATTTCAATAAATATAAGTAAACACAATATTGGTTTTCATTACTAAATTGCCCACCGTACCGGTGGTACCGATGTAATGAAAATATGTTCTTTAGTGGTTTATCAATATTTGCTATTGGTCCTAGTGGGTTTTTATACTTTTTGAACTCCACGCTTGTACTTACCGAGGGAGTAGGCATAAATAAATGCATGCATTTATCACGATTCAACAAGGTGGCGTACCTATTGGCATCTCTGACCACATTAATTAACACCGTTAAAAAATTCCAGGTCATAGAAAAATATCAAATAGGTAGGTATATCAAATCAAATCAAAACTCAACAACTTTAATCACTTGGAAATAAATAATAAAGTTTTCTTGTGATATGACAAGGTTTAACGACTGCTATCTATCGATAGCAACCGGGACCGACGGCTTTAAGTGCCCTCCGAAACACGGAAACGCGCATTTTAATTTGCCACTAGCGGTCACCCATCACACACCCGACCGCGCCCGCATCGCTTAACCGAGTAGATCGCTTACGATCTACACCACCCGCGAGGCTATGCGCGCTTCTATAGTTCATACTATTACATTGGATTTTTTGGACTAGTTCAATATAATTATTGACAGAGGGTTTAGCGCTTGTAGCGTTTATAGATATGTGTATCAACTCTCTCTCTCAATGCATTGCTATTCCTGAGACGTAAGTTATTTTGCTTCGGACTGTATATTACCACTTCATCGGGGTAGTAGCAATGAAGACTACCAATTAGTGGTAGGTAGATTAGGTGTTTTGGTTGTGTCCTTGTTTTCAGAGTCGATCATTGGAGCTCTACTACCAGTGTCATTAGAGACAGTGTTAACGCAATCTAATTGTACCTACGATGAATCAGTACAGTCAACGTATTTTAAACCTTTGCCGCTCTCTGAACGCAAGCAGGATACGATGAAATTCACAGCCAATCACAGACAAATATCACGTCACCTACAGCCGCTGTGATTGGCCGAGAAGAAGGACGTCACTGTGGAGGGACACACGGCCACGCATTCACCTTTTGATCTGTATCGAGACGCCACTGATTTAAACTTTTATTACTGTAAAATTAAATCGCGAAATAAACAGTATCGGTTTAAACTATCAGTTTTTTAACTGGCTGGCTATCCACATGTCGACCTCATCTACGTCACCGCCGCAACAGACAGTGTCTTAATTGCTGGTGAAAATACTTACAAACATCTTCGATTGGGCTTCTACGATATATTCACCGGGTTTGTTTATCAAGCAGGCCACCATATCTATGTTATTCCTTGTGGGACAGTCGACCAGGGCCGCTAGCCTCTTTGCCTTCTGCAAGGGACGGACTTGTTGAGCCCAGGAAGCAAATGCACTGCCACTGAATAAGATGCCTCGGGCGAATGTGCCTGCAATGGACAAAAGTAAGCTACTTTAACTTGTTCTTGACACATTTTCGTTTTGCCAATGAACGAACAGTTATATCGGGACATGGGTATAGCGTAAGAAACAACTCTTTTTTTTTTCAAAATTCTTTATTATCTGTTTGTACGAGAGGAAATGAGATGTTCTACTGCAATACATAAGTTTTATATCGATTTTTATAATTTGTAAACTAACATTAAATATTTATTTATTTATTGGATTACATATAATTAGGAGCGTTGTCAAAACTTTGTTTCGTCAGGAAAAGAAGTTATGGACAGTTGAAAATGTATATACTTCAAGCACTGCTTGAAAGAGTTGAATGCGGTTTAGCTACTTAGACGTAGGTTTTTAATTTAGATAAAGCTAGAATTTCTACTTTGTTTTATCGATTTCAATAAAGACAAAAACACACTGCAGTCTCTATTGAATTTTAATAAAATAACACATTGAATGTGGGGCATACGCCCAGGAAGTCAGCGAAGAGCGATCTACACACGGGCGGAGCCGCGTGCAACAGCTAGTAATAAATATTACACATATACAGTAGGTACCTTATTAATTTTGTGACGTATCATAAACGATTCTTGTAATCCCAAAAACTAAATAATATTTCTGATTTTGGAACCGAAAGTAAAAAAATACAAGGGCTAGCCAAATAAACCTCTCCGAGTGATAAAATCCGTTAATAGAAGAGGTTTCCATTCAATAAAATAAATCAAAAAGTAGAATATTTTCAATATTGTCACCGCTTCTCGTAGTGTTTAACTGAAGTTACCCCTCCGTGTATTTGAAATTCGATTGGATCTTTAAATAGATGTGACAATGGGAATTCAATAGAATAAATTCGATTCGTGATATTAGCCAATGTAGAGCCGTTGCTTATTTGTATGCTTCTTTCTTTTTTCTTGGTGTCGATAACATTTTTATTTCTTTTTTTGTAACGAAGGTGGCAAACAAGCGTGCAGTTTACTTGATGTTAAGTGATGACTACAGCCTATACACATCTACACAAACACCAGAGGTCAAAATGCAGATGGGCATCCAACCCTGAGACCTAAGTTAAAAATTTATGAAAATACTTGCGGCCATATTTTGATAGCCCATTTAGTGGATATTCTTCTTTAGATTTTAAATCTATGTATATATATATATATATATATATATATATATATATATAAATCAATTGCTGTTGGTTAGTCTGGCTAAAACTCGAGAACGGCTTTACCGATTAAGCTAATTTTAGTTTTTAATGATTTTCTGAAGTCCAGGGAAGGTTTAAAAGGTAAGAAAATATGAAGACATTGAAGGGAAAAAGTAAAACCCACAATTTTATTTTCCCATACAAATAGTCCGTGTATATCAAACCTTTGACACATTATTTCATTCTGAGGCAATACGAAGTTTTCCGGGTCAGCTAGTAAATAATATTTTACGCATATTAAGTATGTGTAAAAAATAGGTTTGCAGCATATCTCGATGAACGGAATAATTCTGCAGCGGGATCCTATAATATAGGTGACAGATATATATTATTTTAAGTAGAACAACTGATTATGGACCGATGTCAACGGTTATAGGGTCAAGCTAACATAATTCACTCTACGAGTATAATATTACATATTATTTATTATTTACAGCATTATTGTTGAAAGAACACCTACTTCCGTTAGCCGTCGTTGTTACTATAAATAATAATAAAATCCGCTTACACTCACAGCCTCACACTAGGTTACCTGTGTTGTGGGTTCCGTTGTACATGTAGCGTCCACTACATTAAGGCGCCAACTAGTGGAACACAATGAAAACCTTACAGTACTCGTCTAGTACGTTAGATGGCGTGCAATCTAATTACATCGCACATACGAAGATTTCTCAAGAGTTGGCATATATACAACTTCCCAACGTCACTCATTGGACCGCGGCCCGCCAGGCACTATCACCTCGCCTGGTCGGAGGATCCTCCCTTTTCGTCGGAGGAACATTTCCACCCGTTCCACCACATACACAAACAACACACAAACAAACACCCAGACCCGAAACAAAATATCTGTAGCCCATACAAATATTTTTACCGGGGCGGGGATCGAAACCGCGGCCCTTCAATCAAACGGTCATCTCACACCGCTGGACTAACCGGGTCGTCGAGTACGTACAATTCGTACTATAATTTATTTGTAGTTGGTTCTTTATTGGTTTAATTTGTGTCTTAATTGATATTGTATTTGTAGTCACCAGGACGATGCCTCTTTAATTAATTCTCATAGATACCTACTAGTGTTATCAAACAACCTTTTATTAGAAGTTAATGATAATGTTATTTTATGTTTTACGCTTATAACAAACAAAATACGAACACGAATTAACACAAAATAATGTGAAATCAAGAAGCCTGTCTGTTTGTGACTTCTGCTCGGCTTTTCATACAGTTTCCATCGCCAGATAGCGTGTAGGAAGGTTTATGTACAGTACTCAACAATTAATATTGCACATCGAGCCTGCGGAAGAGACGATGGGCTCGTTTCGACTTCGTAGAGCGTTATCTCTGTTGCACACTTCCTACGTAAGCAGTGACAGTCCGGTATTGGTCAACATTGGTCAAAACTTGATCACAATGGTCGACAAACGTCAAATAGGTACGGTGCGAATGAGATAACGCTCTACTGACCCGAAATAAGCCGAAGTTTCCTTCCTAGGCTCGATGTGCAATATTTTTTTTATGTAATAAAAGAGGCAAACAAGCATAGTTCACATTGATGTTAAGTGATGACTGCAACCTATAGACATTTACCTGGACCAGAGTTCAAAATGCAGATGCGTTACCACTCCTGGGGCCTAAGGTGTTATGTCCCTGTGCCGGAAATTAATAAGACTACTAATTTCTAAAACTAAGTAAGATGTAAGATCGTTTGATCTATAGACCGTACTGTGACAGTTCAAGGATATCGTATTTCACGTAGTACGAAAATTCGAACTGATTTTCTCCTCAAGGTGAAAGTGATGTGATCGTCTTCGAAAATGGTGATATTCTTCTGGATCCAGAGATTGCAAACTCACTAATGCTCATGTTTGGTATGATATCAAATCCCTGGAGGGAAAACATTGAGACCAAGATCTATGGTCTCTTCCTCAAACTATCTACCTACTTCTTCTTCTTTTACCTCTAGATAACGGTGAAAGCAGATGATAGTGGACACTGGAAGCACCAGCCGAGTTCCCAGTGAAAGTGACACTGTTCGGGTCTCCTCCAAAAGCCGCAATGTTCTTCTGGATCCAGTGGAGGGCGAATGACTGGTCTTTGAGACCTGTATTGCCGGGCACTATATCATCTTGTGTACTTAAGAAACCTGAAAATTTGACATGAAAGTTACAGTTTATTTTTTTTATGTAAGTGAGTTGGCAAATAAGCGTGCAACGCATATTGATGTTAAGTGATAACATAAATACCAGAGATCAAAATACAGATATGTTGCCACCCTTATACATTAACATCTAACTGGAACAAGATAGTGCCGAACACTACCATTTAGTAGCAGATAGATTAGAAATAGAAATAGAAAATATTTTTATATCGAATAGATCTTAACAGATACTTTCAAAACGTCAACAAATCATAAAATACCTAGAGTGAATAACCATTACATATAGTATAAGCAAAAACATATATTAATAGTAAATTAAAAATTAGAATTTAAAGTACTTAGTCAAAACATAATAATCACAAAATTCCTTCAATGATGATAAATGAAGAGAAAGAGAAAATTATTCGTCAAGATCAAAGTTATTCACTTAGCAGAGTTTCAAGTGCAGTAACTACTGAGAAGAACTCCGCTACCCAACAAACTCAATAAGAGCTCTTTTAAATGAGGGCTTAAATCTAGTACCGATCATCGTGAAAAATCAAATAATGTGAACGTCCATAGCATAGATGCAAACATACTGCTATCTACTAAATGTGATGTAGCTCCTGCAAACGGGAACAGACCAGTCCCCACCAACAGCACCCATTCACGAGTATGACGCATGTGACAGCCATTGCCCTCCTCGACCATTTTAGAGGGAAGTGAGCTATTAGGTAATGCGATGGTGCCTACGCTTTGTCATAAAGTGGAAATCAAGCATACAGTACTCAAGCTTATAAACATCTATAAGGCACCTGACATTTCAATTAAGATGCGTTGCCACTCTTGAGGCCTAAGGTGTGTTATGCCTCTATGCCGGAAATTACAGGGCAGAATTAAATAATCCCTTTGATTGACTAAACAGATATACAATGTGAATGATGATGGTTGCAGAGGCCCAGGAAGACCAAGACTAACCTACCATGACCAAATACGTCGAGTTCTGTCTAATGGTGCGGTCAATAGTCTTAGGAATCGGCGTGCATGTATGAAGAGAATGATGAAGGTGATGGAGGCACGAGAGGTATGTCAGGACCGGGATATCTGGCGCTCTACTCTCTGCCTACCCCGTTAGGGACCTGGTGCGAATACATACATACATATTGAAAATGTATTTATTTAACTATGTGACCAACCATGCTGATCTGCCAAGAAATCTGGATGTAGCATAGCTTACCCAAAGGTCCTAGCCTATAGTTTACACTCACGACAACCATATCGAAGTCCATGACGAAGCGAGCGTTGTAAATCGAAATGCCACCGAAGAGGAATGCACCGCCGTGGATAAACACCATCACTGGCTGAGATGCTTTGATGTTTGGGGTGAATATGTTGAGGAATAGACAGTCTTCTTGACCTGGAAATGTTTAGTTAGTCATTGACATATACCATTTTTTTATGTAATGGAAGTGGCAAACAAGCATGCAGTTGACATTGATGTTAAGTGATGACTGCCGCCTATAGACACCCACACGAAGACCAAGGTCAAAATGCAGATGCGTTACCACTCCTGAAGCCTAAGGTGTTATGCCTCTGTACCGGAACCACCAGCTCTGTCACTGGAGCTCTACCACCAGTAAAAAACCATGGATGAAAGATACGTACTAGGCATTGGGACGTGACGAGTAATGATGAGACGAGCCCATCAACTGCTAGTGGAGGAGAATTCTTCCGCTAATGCAGTCAATCGAACAATGGCGGTTAAACCATTCGAATGGAGCGGTAGCACACCGCGGACACTCCGTCAAAATTCTATACAAACGCTTAATTTGGTTTCTATTACACTGACAACAATCAGTGACGTGTATTTACACGTGCACCTGTGTACGTAGCACGTAGAAAATACCAACCGTCGCCCATAAGAGGGGAGGAGGTTGGGTGAAGCGGGGAAATCGGGCGGGACGTCGAAGTGTCCATTCTGTACGTAGTATTATTACATATTCTCTGGCGGTTGTCAAAATAACAACGCGGGATGGGCAGCAGCGTTCCAGGTAGGCGATAAAACTACCCTTTTAACCGACTTCAAAAAATGGAGGAGGTTCTTCGAGACCTTTATTTCATGTATCTCCACCGATAATTTGAAAACGCCTGTATCGTGTTAAGACGTTAAGTAAACAAATGCAGATATTTGAAACGCAGTGAAATAGGCACTGAATTTTTTATTTAACTTGGCACCAACTTCAAAGCTATGGGTAGGTAGGTACGTAGCCCATATTAAAGTAATTGTCTTAATATAATTAATAGGTTCCCATTCCCTTAAAATAAAATTATCTAATTGAGTTTATTTTTCGTTGTCGTTGTTTTTCGTCTATTCAATTTTTTTTTTTTTTAAGTCAATTATTTAAAAAAAAAAAAAAATAATTTATGTTATGAGGGTGGCAAACAAGCATGCAGTTCACATTGATGGTAAGTGACGACTGCAGCCTATGGACACCCACACTAACACCAGAGTTCAAAATGCAGATGCGTTGCCATTCTGAGACCTTAAATCAATGGGTTCACTGTACGAATACTTAATTGAATTGAACGACAATATCAAAGCACTTCAAAAGTTTTTCGGAGATAGCTTAGAGTTTTATTTGAAAGAATCTATACTTCTATACTATTTAATTATATGAACCTGATGAGTTTGTTTGTTAATTTAAAAGCGCCAATCTCAGGAACTACTCTACCGATTTGAAAAAATCTTTTAGTGTAAGATAGTCCATTTATCGAAGAAGGCTATAAGTTATGACATCACGCTACGCGGACGAAGTCGTGGGTACAGCTAGTATTCAATAAATGTTTGTGTAACACAGTGATTCCCAAAGTGGTCTATATCGACCCCTGGGGGTCTATGAAAACAAGAAAGGGGTCTGCTTCAGCGAAAAAAAATTTGGAGGTCCATGAAATGAAAATGGGGGTCCACGATAATGGATCTCAACACATACACTGATAGTACCAATTTACTTACATTAACCAGTGATTCCCAAAGTGGTCCATGGGAGACTCGATGGGGGTCTACGTAGGCGTAAATAAAAATTAGAAATATGGGAATGTGATATAAATATAGCAAGGACGGGGGTCCAAAGAAACCAGAAAGAATTGTAAAGGGTCTACAAGAAAAAAATGTTTGGGAACCTCTGGTGTAACAAAAGGAAGTAGTTATTAAACTGATAGCGCTGAAGACTGTCAACTAACGACAGACGGATTCCTAAAGTACTTTTATGTTAATATTGTTATGAGCCTACATCCTATTACCTTATCTTTATTTAGTCGTGTTCCGCTTAGTATATACCTAAAGCCCTTGAATTTAAATGACAGAAAAAAAAGTCATGGCGTATGGACGTGACGACGAGAGGATTTTCACCACCGCATTACCTAATATACCACTGGTGGTAGAGCGCCAATGACATTACATTACCTAATATACTTGCCGCTAAATGGTAGTGTTCAGCACTATCGTGTTCCGGTCCGGTGGTTATGTACGGCCCTGTAATTTCCGGCACAGAGGCATAACACCTAATGCCTCAAGAGTGGCAGCGCATCTGCATTTTGACCTCTGGTTATTGTGTAAGTGTCTATAGGCTGCAATCATCACTTAACATCAATGTGAACTGCACGCTTGTTTGCCACTTGTATTACATAAAAAAAAATCATGGCAATTACTCAGTAGAATTAAATCCCATTCGCAACAGTCTGTAAGACCTCAAGATACAATAAGTTACTTTTGTGTTAATCCTGAACGCTACGCAAGACGTTTGCGAAACAGATGGAGGTAGCTGTGCATAATAATTTTTCAAACTGCCGTCAGACAAATGTCACCTCAGTCTACCCGAAAACACGGAAGCTGAAAAGCGACCTAAACGTTGGTGTAAAGGCGGATCACGGTGGAGTTGTGGAATAAAAACTGGTTGCCTGTAAAGTCGGTTTTACGGGCGAAGATTTTACGTGACAACGTCTTTTTCTCGGTAGAAAGGCATTCGCCGGTCCGGCAGGCCTCTCTCTCGTTCGGTGACTCATCGTTACGTTACCGGGCGTTACACTTTTTCATGAGTGACTCCGAGCCGCAACCTAATTTAAGACGTTATCACGTCAACACTCAAGCGGACTGTATTATTTTGTAATCAGAACTATATCAAAATTTAGCCGTAACTACGTACAAACAAAGAATAAAAAGTAATAAGACATATGCGCGAGCGCGGCCGTGCGCTAAGACGATGCGTGGCCGACCAAGTGGCGGGCACCGGTGGCAGCCAAGTCAGCCAATGACAGCTCCAGTGTCCCCGCGCCTCTCACTCCACCCCCGGCAGCCTGGTTGAGTGCACAACTCAACAGATGGGTTGATTTGGGTTAAATACTCATTTTAATCGAGATAAATCCAACATCTAGTTTTATTTCAAAATAATTACCTGTAACTGTGCGACTAAATGGTAGATATTGAAGGCAATCCGGCGTGGGTCCCGTGGCGTTTCTGATACCACTCCATGATCGTAACGGTTCAGGTGCCTGGATGAAAACATTATCAGTAACATAATCATGATGAAAGCACACAATCATGCAGTTCCCGTAGATGGTAAGGGAATACTGCAGTCTTAAGACCTTTTGCAAAAACCAGAGGTCAAAATGGTGATGTTTTTTTTTATGTTATGGAAGTGGCAAACAAGCATGCAGTTCACATTGATGTTAAGTGATGACTGCAGCCTATAGACACCCACACAAAGACCAAGGTCAAAATGCAGATGCGTTGCCACTCCTGAGGCCTAAGGTGTTATGCCTCTGTGCCGGAAATTACAGGGCCGTACATTACCACCTGACCGGAACACGATAGTGCTGAACACTACCATTTAGCGGCAAGTATATTAGGTAATGCGGTGGTGCCTACGCCCGCGAGCTCCGTCACTGGAGCTCTACCACCAGTAAAATGATGTTCCCCTAATACGTTAGTTGTTTTACCTTTGTGATAGATTTTTTTATGTAATGGAAGTGGCAAACAACCTTGCAGTTCCAATTGATGCATTGAGCATCTGGCCCTTTTTCAAATGCCCATAGGCGACGGCAAGGTTTTTAATCATGGTGGATCTGCTACTTATCTTTCAACTATTTAATATTAAAAATATAGGCGAGTTAACACAAAATCAATGTAGACACGCTGCAGCGTGTCAAGCCAAGTTCAGGCTAACAGAACTGGCGAGCAGCAACGCGTGTAACATTACACGAACCATTTGAAGCCACTTATGACCCTCATAACTCAAAAACTATTTCACATAAACCTGTCAAATGTGGCTTTTTTAAATTATCCATATCCATATTTAATATTAATATTAAAAATGTGAAAATGTGTTTGTGTGTATGTTTGTCCGTCTTTCAGGTCAAAACGGAGCGACGGAGAGTGACATAGGCTGCTTTTTGTCTCCTTGTATTCCCCAACCACCCTAAATAAAATAAGGGGTGGAAATTTGTATGGAGCATTCTACAAAGAAAGTTAAAACTCGGTGTGCAACATCTTTGAGCCTAATAAACAATACGTACAGCATTTTTATTAGAAATCTGGCCCCATCCCCTTAAAGAAAGGGGTGAAATTTTGTATTGGATTTTCCGCAGTGTTCAAGGAAGAAGGCGGAAGTGGGCGTGGATGTGGGCGGGCGTGGGCTTGGGAGTGGTAGGCGTGGGCATCAAAACTATGTCACGAAACTTCAAGTGGCAGACCAAATTCAACGCGAGCGAAGCCGCGGGCAAAAGCTGGTTATAAGTTATTGAGACTTGATACATACATTATGCATCTTTACATCAAATACATAAAGCTAGTCAGACCTTACGGTTCGATAGATGCTCCTAAGTACTTAATAAGAATAAATATGTTATAAATATATTTCGGGACCGACCATTGAACTTTGCAACCATCCATTCAATCTCACTTCTTTTGTCGTTAGAGTCATCAACCACGTCATATATCATAATATTGAACTTGGCTCTCACTTCACATTAATGTTTTATGGGATACGGTTTAAAAGGCTATTACACGACACGGTATTCAGGGTCCGGCAGAAAGGGTGGCCTCGCGCCGGGTTGCCGCTTATTACACTATCCGGTCGACAGCGCCCTAACTCAATCACAGTAGGTACAAATACGCGGGCCGCTCCGGTCGCCCTAATTAGGGTCCTAACTCTAAATGTTATTACACTACCCTGACCCTTGCTATCGTACCCTGAATACCGTGCCGTGTAATAAGTCCTTACCCAAAGAATCTGGATAACATAATTATTATGTACACAGACTACACAGGCACGCCGTGATCTGCATACTATTCGATATCGGATATCTCCATTTAATCACAAGTTCTCGTTAATCAAGATTTCTCCCGAAGGATGTCACGTTCGGATTCAACTTTGAATGTAGTTTTGATCACTTTTGATCGTTATTGAACACGATTCTGCAAGCACGTATTTAATATAAAATATTTCCTTGATAGTATCAGAATCAGCAAAAATTTTACACTATATTTCAGGGAAGATGTATACAAAACCTTGGTAGAGATAACTTGTTTTTATTTCTTGTATTATAACTATGCTTATCGGAGATTTTATCAGAAATGTAAATTTTTTTTCGCGAAAAGTATCTTTTCATGCATTTATTGGCAACGGACTGTCATTATATTTATTTCTTTTTAAAGTTCTTTCAAAGAATCACGACTACGTAAGTTATACATCGCTATAATGGCCCTCTTCTGTAATACAAAAAATGATATTAAGTTAGCCGCTTAATCCCACAATAAAATACCATAAGACATGACGTGCAATATACCAAAATAGTAGCAACGATACTTGAGATATCTTAGATACTTGAGATCTACGGGTGGTGGAGCTTCAGTGACGGAGCTCGCGGGCGTAGGCACCACCGCATTACCTAATATACTTGCCGCTAAATGGTAGTGTTCAGCACTATCGTGTTCCGGTCAGGTGGTAATGCCCTGTAATTTCCGGCACAGAGGCATAACACCTTAGGCCTCAGGAGTGGTAACGCATCTGCATTTTGACCTTAGTCTTTGTGTTGGTGTCTATAGGCTGCAGTCATCACTTAACATCAATGTGAACTGCATACTTGTTCACCTCTTCCATTTCATAAAAAAAAAGATATTAATCTGGCGTCAAGAAGTGGCGACCCCACCGCCCTCTAGCGGAAAACAAAATCTTCTACTGGAAGAGAATTCTTCCACTAGTGCAGTCAGTCAACCGAACAATGGCGCGTTATTGCCCCATTCTGATGGGGCAATAACGCGAGGTGGGCAGCAGCGTCCTGCGATAAAACTACCGCCACTGCGATCGCCAATCCGCATGCCAAGCGTGGCGATTATGGCATTCCCTTATGGGGAGGCTTTGGTCCAGCAGCGGACATCTTTCGGCTGATAAGATGATGATGATGAAGAATATTAAACTGGCAGTTTTATTCAGTTATGATATTCACGAAAAACATTTATTGACAGATTTATTTTATGCTCTAACTAACAAACTAACGGCCTCAGCAGTCTAGTGGTAGAAGGCCATGACTACAACGCTTGGGTCCTGGGTTCGATTCCCGGGTTGGGAGCTGTCAGAGATAACGGTGTAAATTCCTTTATCTCTGATTCTATTGGGCAACCTCGATTTGGTAATGTTAATAGCCCGGAGATGTTAATAGGTTTTTTTTTTTTGGTCTTGCTTTATGTAGGCGGCCTGTCTTGAGACGGCACTAGTCTACTTCACCGGGCAATCGGCGAGGGCAGAAGGCGCTCCAGCCTAAGCAAAATAGTTAGCGCAACTTCCTAAGGGTGACCCATGCGGGTCCGCGCCTCAGGACGTTGCGGAGGGACATATGAGACATATGCGATTATGGGCGGTGCAACTTTCGCTCTACTCCATTCGGTTGGCGATAACCGGAATGTCATCGGCCTCGCGGGGCCGGGAGATGTTAATAGGCTCGCCACCTGTTACATGGGCAAATCGTACCCGGGGAATCGTGAGTGTTTGGATGTATGTCTGGCGCATGCATGCACCTCTGCCTACCCCTTCGGGGTATTACAGACGTGAAGTTACGTTTAAACTCTATGGATGAAAAAGTGAACAAAGAATAAAATATTATTTTACTGGTGGTAGAGTTCCAGTGACGGAGCTCGCGGGCGTAGGCCACCACCGCATTACCTAATTATAACATTAATATACTTGCCGCTAAATGGTAGTGTTCAGCACCATCGTGTTCAAGTCAGGTGGTAATGTACGGCCCTGAAATTTCCGGCACAGAGGCGTAACACCTTAAGCTTCAGGAGTGGTAACGCATCTGCATTTTGATCTTGGTCTTTGTGTGGATGTCTGTAGGCTACAGTCATCACTTAACATCAATGTGAACTGCATGCTTGTTTGCCACTTCCATTACATAAGAAACCGGACAAGTACGAGTTCGACTCGCGTGGTGAGGGTTCCGTAATTTAAATAAATATTTTACTTTTTTTTTTACGGTGGTACCGGCAGGGAGGGTTATATTATTAAGAATTTTCGATTTAATTTAAATACTCAAACTTCTTATAGGTTTTCCAGTAATCTATAGGCAAAGAATTATTTTCGACATTTTTTTCAAAATTTTAAGATCAGTAATTTCGGAGATAGGCTCGCCACCTGTTACATGGGCAAAAACGTACCCGGGGAATCGTGAGTGTTTGGATGTATGCCTGAGTGCATGCATTTACCCCTGCCTACCCCTTCGGGGATTACAGGCGTGAAGTTATGTTTGAACTCAATGGATGAAAAAGTGAACAAAGAATAAAAGATTATTTTATTGGTGGTAGAGCTCCAGTGACGGAGCTCGCGGGCGTAGGCACCACCGAATTACCTAATTTCCTTGCTGCTAAATGGTAGTGTTCAGCACTATCGTGTTCCGGTCAGGTGGTAATGTACGACCCTCTAATTTCCGGCACAGAGGCATAACACCTTAGGCCTCAGGAGTGGTATCGTATCTGCATTTTGACCTTGGTCTTTGTGTGTGTGTCTATAAGCTGCAGTCATCACTTAACATCAATGTGAACTGCATGCTTGTTTACCGCTTACATTACATTTAAAAAAATGATAATGTTATGTTCTTAGGTTTTCGCGAGCTACACTCATTGAAATAAAACTATTTTTACGGATTTATCTCGCGTATATTAAACTAAAATTATTTTTAAAATCAACCCGACGTTTCGGTCGCTTTTCAGCTTCCGTGGTCCCGGGCAGACTGAGGTGACATTTGTCTGACAGAAGTTTGAAAAAGTTTGGGACCACGGAAGCTGAAAAGCGACCGATTTGGTAATGTGCCCGGAGATGTTAATAGTTTTTTTTTTTTTTTGGTCTTGCTTTATGTAGGCGGCCTGTCTTGAGACGGCACTAGTCTACTTCACCGGGCAATCGGCGAGGGCAGAAGGCGCTCCAGCCTAAGCAAAATAGTTAGCGCAACTTCCTAAGGGTGACCCATGCGGGTCCGCGCCTCAGGACGTTGCGGAGGGACATATGAGACATATGCGATTATGGGCGGTGCAACTTTCGCTCTACTCCATTCGGTTGGCGATAACCGGAATGTCATCGGCCTCGCGGGGCCGGGAGATGTTAATAGGCTCGCCACCTGTTACATGGGCAAATCGTACCCGGGGAATCGTGAGTGTTTGGATGTATGTCTGGCGCATGCATGCACCTCTGCCTACCCCTTCGGGGTATTACAGACGTGAAGTTACGTTTAAACTCTATGGATGAAAAAGTGAACAAAGAATAAAATATTATTTTACTGGTGGTAGAGTTCCAGTGACGGAGCTCGCGGGCGTAGGCCACCACCGCATTACCTAATTATAACATTAATATACTTGCCGCTAAATGGTAGTGTTCAGCACCATCGTGTTCAAGTCAGGTGGTAATGTACGGCCCTGAAATTTCCGGCACAGAGGCGTAACACCTTAAGCTTCAGGAGTGGTAACGCATCTGCATTTTGATCTTGGTCTTTGTGTGGATGTCTGTAGGCTACAGTCATCACTTAACATCAATGTGAACTGCATGCTTGTTTGCCACTTCCATTACATAAGAAACCGGACAAGTACGAGTTCGACTCGCGTGGTGAGGGTTCCGTAATTTAAATAAATATTTTACTTTTTTTTTTACGGTGGTACCGGCAGGGAGGGTTATATTATTAAGAATTTTCGATTTAATTTAAATACTCAAACTTCTTATAGGTTTTCCAGTAATCTATAGGCAAAGAATTATTTTCGACATTTTTTTCAAAATTTTAAGATCAGTAATTTCGGAGATAGGCTCGCCACCTGTTACATGGGCAAAAACGTACCCGGGGAATCGTGAGTGTTTGGATGTATGCCTGAGTGCATGCATTTACCCCTGCCTACCCCTTCGGGGATTACAGGCGTGAAGTTATGTTTGAACTCAATGGATGAAAAAGTGAACAAAGAATAAAAGATTATTTTATTGGTGGTAGAGCTCCAGTGACGGAGCTCGCGGGCGTAGGCACCACCGAATTACCTAATTTCCTTGCTGCTAAATGGTAGTGTTCAGCACTATCGTGTTCCGGTCAGGTGGTAATGTACGACCCTCTAATTTCCGGCACAGAGGCATAACACCTTAGGCCTCAGGAGTGGTATCGTATCTGCATTTTGACCTTGGTCTTTGTGTGTGTGTCTATAAGCTGCAGTCATCACTTAACATCAATGTGAACTGCATGCTTGTTTACCGCTTACATTACATTTAAAAAAATGATAATGTTATGTTCTTAGGTTTTCGCGAGCTACACTCATTGAAATAAAACTATTTTTACGGATTTATCTCGCGTATATTAAACTAAAATTATTTTTAAAATCAACCCGACGTTTCGGTCGCTTTTCAGCTTCCGTGGTCCCGGGCAGACTGAGGTGACATTTGTCTGACAGAAGTTTGAAAAAGTTTGGGACCACGGAAGCTGAAAAGCGACCGAAACGTCGGGTTGATTTTAAAAATAATTTTAGTTTAATATACGCGAGATAAATCCGTAAAAATAGTTTTATTTCAATGATAATGTTAGCTTAACTTAAAATATTGTCTAAGACCCTGAGGTCATATTAATATATATTTGTGTAGTAGAAGCCGCAGTATCTTATGATTTTCGAGAAAAGGTGAATTTACCGTGGCATATTTCTCAGTTAACCATGAGACATGGTTTCATCTCTAAAACGCCTTATGTTCACATTTATTATGAATATTGTTATTTTTTGTGCTTCCTATGATCGCGTTGTTTATGTGGGACTCGGAATTTGGCTTAACTTGTAAGTTGAGTACTTTGGCCAATAAGTTCAGTAAGTCAACTGCTGAAAATTGTATCAACAATTACTTCATCGACGAATGACTGTGCGAATGGCTGACATGATGAGTGTGATACCGAACTTCAAAAAGTGTAACACCGAATACCTCGTCACCGTAAGTTTACTAACATGAATCACAATGACATGACAACGAATGCACGGTACCACGAAAAACTTAGCACCGAAGCCACGCGATCACCAATAACAGAACCTCTAATTCACTAATACGTATCACTTGAAAACGAATGCACACCTCCCCCTACCAATCAAACGGTTGTTGTTAGAAATTCAGACGTTACGGCAATAGTAGCTACATATAACGAAATTAAAAACTATCACATTTAAGTTGGTCTTGCAAGTTTGCGAATAATAGTTGACCAAATGTATTTTACTCGAAAATTTCGAACAAGTACATACAAAATATATTTTTTTCATTACATCTCTGACTCTGTAATTACGGAACCCTACACTGAGCGTGGCCCGACACGCACTTGACCGGTTTTTTTTAGTTTTTTTTTGTGACAATAATCATAATGTTCACGTAAATAGTGAACGTAACTATTGAAATGTCTTACCCAAAGGGATAGGTACAGCTGAATGCTTAAGTTTATAAAAGAATACACTCACACTCACACTAGGTATAAACCTGTGTCGTGGGTGCCGTAGTACACGTACAACACATAGGTACACAAACACCCAGACCCGAAACAAATATCTGTAGGCCATACAAATATTTGTCCCAGTGCGGGGATCGAACCCGCGACCCTTCGAATCAAACGGTCATCTCACACCGCTGGCCTAACCGGATCGTCGAGGGATTTGTGTGTATTGGTTCTTTCATCAAACACCCACGTTTTTACAGATTTTGACTCCATGTAATAAAGTGGCGTACCTGTTGATATTTATTGGATCCATTCTACATTCTAAAAAAACTACTAATGAAATTGTGAAATAAAGTGACTGAAAACGGTATCGTAGTGTCGCGTTAAACACCCGCCGCGGCGGATCGGAGGGGAGTAGAATATGCAGGCTTTCCCCTCTGTCAAAGTACAAATACGAGTGTTCCTATGCCTGTCGCCCAGATGCTTAAGCGTGTGTGTGATATTGTTTATGTATTTTGTTAAAGTCAAGATGTGAGTTTGGGGGCGTCCATAAATAACGTGAGATGTTAAAGGGGGGGAGGGGGTCGAGACAAATCTCATCCAATCTTACATTGGAAAGAGGGGGTCTAGGCAAAAACACGCAATTTTTTTTCAGATTGAAACAAAAAAATATACTAACTATTTTCGCGCGGGCTGAATAAGAGTAGATTATTTTTTTAATCGCAATAGTTACGATTTATGTATACTATTGTTTAATCTTCTTGTATACTATTGTTAAATTTGTAAATAATTATTACACTTATAGCTATCAGCAATATTAATTACTAGTGTTAGCTAGTTGTAAATAAAAGTACGAAGCATATTTTTTTCTTTTTTCAATAAAAACCAACGCGTTTACATACCCACATTTTGAAAAATCTCACGTGAGGTTGGGGGACGGGGGAGGGAGGGGGAATAAAATCTCACGACATCTCACCAGGGGGGAGGGAGGAACAGAAAATTAAAAAAAAACACCTCACGTAATTTATGGACGCCCCCTTTTGTAGTAATAGACGATTTTTGTAGTGTAACCCCCTTATTCTTAAACATATTTTAGCTAAAGTGTTGCTAATCTCTCCTTTGTCTTTTTCTATCCTGCACATTTGACAATGCAACTGACAAAGACAAAGCATTCTATAGCTAAAACGTTTCTAATGTTCGTTTATGAATAAGGGGGTAAGTGTGTATCACACGTAGTACCCCCCGCAAAAATGACAGACTGTTTTGCATCGGTAATAAACGCGGTCCGCCGCGGCGGCCGGTGGCCCGTGTTGGTCTATGGCGCAAAGAAATCATGCACATATTTCGGTATTTATAGCAACATCCTATATTTTTTTTTTAATGTTATGGAAGTGGCAAACAAGAATGCAGTTCACATTGATGTTAAGTGATGACTGCAGCCTATAGACACCCACACAAAGACCAAGGTCAAAAGGCAGATGCGTTGCCACTCCTGAGGCCTAAGGTGTTATGCCTCTGTGCCGGAAATTACAGGGCCGTACATTACCACCTGACCGGAACACGATAGTGCTGAACACTACCATTTAGCGGCAAGTATATTAGGTAATGCGGTGGTGCCTACGCCCGCGAGCTCCGTCACTAGAGCTCTACCACCAGTAAAAATGTTATGTATGTATATGTTCGGTTGTTTATGTGGGATCAGCAATTCCAATTTCCAATTCCAGCAATTCGGCAATTTCGGCTTCGAGCATTTCAACTGTGAAAGTTGTATAAACAATTTCTTATGACGCCTACCCGATTGTTTTGTTTTCGATAATCTCTTTGATCATAAAAATAATAAAAAAGTATGTATAAATATATGGTCTAAGAGCCTGCGACGCCCAGACCTTCGTTATAATAGGTTGGGGAAAAAGTCTTTTCGCATTATAGTATGTATGAACTTGTAATAAAATCTCTTTGGCTGTAGTATTTGTATTTGGCTGGTTTTGGTATCATTGAAAGTTAAAATTTTAAAGAACATAATTCCAAATTCAAATTAGACAAATGTGTGATTTTCATTTGTTTTTCGTAATGTCAAGATGAGTGAATTTAATGAAGAAATTCGATACATTTTAAAATTTTACTACAAAAAAGGTAAAAATGCAACGCAAGCCGCGAAAAGAATTTGCGATGTTTATGGACCTAGTGCAGTGTCTGTGAGAGTAGCACAAATTTGGTTTAAGCGTTTTCAATCCGGAAATTTTGATGTCAATGATGCGCCTCGCTCTGGTCGCCCTATTACGGATAAAAGAGATGCCATTTTTAAAAAAGTGGAGCAAGATCGACATATCAATAGTTACGACGTAACTGAAGAACTGAGAATTGATCACAAAACAGTTTTGGCGCATTTGAAAAAAGCTGGGTACAAAAAAAAGCTCGATATTTGGGTACCTCACGAGCTCACTGAAAGAAACCTAATGAACCGTGTACTCATTTGTGATTCTTTATTACGACGTAATGAAACCGAATCATTTTTGAAGAAGCTGATAACTGGTGATGAAAAGTGGATCACGTACGACAAGAACGTGCGAAAAAGGTCGTGGTCAAAGGCCGGTCAGGCTTGTGCACAGACTTTGACGAAACCCGGGTTAACTCGCAATAAGGTGATGTTGTGTGTGTGGTGGGATTGGAAGGGCATTATTCATTATGAGCTATTACCACCAGGCAGGAATATCGATTCTGAACTCTACTGTGAACAACTGACGAGATTAAAGCAAGAAGTTGAGAGAAAGCGGCCGGAATTGATCAACAGAAGGGGTGTGGTGTTTCATCATGATAACGCTAGACCTCACACATCTATAGCTACTCAGCAAAAATTAAGAGAGTTTGGCTGGGAGGTGTAAATGCATCCGCCGTATAGTCCTGACCTTGCATCTTCAGATTTCCACCTGTTTCGGTCTCTTCAGAATTCTTTATGCAATGTTAGGTTAACATCACGAGAGGACTGCCAAATCCACTTGTCGCGGTATTTTGATGAGAAGTCCCAAAATTTTTATAGCAATGGGATCATGTACCCTACCTACAAGATGGCAAAAGGTTATCGAACAAAATGGTACATACATACTTTAGTTAAATTTAAATAAACTAAATTAAAAAATGTTTTGAATTATCTTAAAAAATGCGAAGAAACTTTTTCCCCAACCAATAGAAGAATTTCCAGGTTTTATAATAGAACGAAGGTCTGGGCGTCGCAGGCTCTAATACGACGCCGACCGTGAACGCTACTTCATACTTGTTTTCTCTGATAATATTTACAGTATGTAATTTTGCATAAAAAAGGAAAACAAATACGGTCAAGTGTATAAGCCACGCGCACTGTGTTCCGTAGTTGTTTGGTTTAAGGTTTGACTAATGCAAAGAAAAAAAAAATTATTTTTTTTCTATGTAGTTGTTTAAAAATTTCGTGTAAGTATTACATTTGGTCGATTATTACTCGCAAACTAGTAAAGCCAATTTTCCTTTTAATTTCGTATAATAATATTAATATGTAGCTACTATTGCCAAAACGTTTGAATTTCAAACAACAACCGTTTAGTTGGTAGAGGGGGGACACTTAACTCAATCAATGTACCAATACTGTATCAATAGCTTTTTGCGCTAAGCCGCGGACGGAAAGACAGACAGACATACAGGCAGACAGAAAATATTACACATTATTATTTATACAAATAATTCAAATTGGATTTATGTGTTAATGATTAAAAATTAAAACGTAACTTCACGCCTGTAATCCCCGAAGGGGTAGGCAGAGGTAAATGCATGCATTCAAGCATACAGTAAACACCTACGATTCGCCGGTTACGTTTTTGGCCCATGTAACATGTAACAGGTGGCGAGCCTGTTGACATCTCCGGGCACATTACCAAACTTCGAGGTACTGAGAAATTTCCAGAAAATGGAAAAATCCCAATAGAACCAGAGTTAAAGGACTTTACACCATTAATCTCTGTTAAGTTCCCGGTCCCCTACCCGATTAAATTCCCGCGTAGGGGACCCGGGAATCGAACCCAGGACCTCAGCGCCTGCTACCACTAGACTACCGAGGCAGTTAAAAATTACCGTATTTAAAATAATGCATATTTATATCTGTTTGTTTGCCTACTACTCTACATTTTTGCTTTCGAATAGTCTCTATATTTCATTTTCTGTTTTTCTTGCCACAAATTTGGTTTTAATGTAAGCGACATCTTTGTAAATAACCAAGTGTACAAAGTAAAACGTGGCATATTAATTATGTTCGTGTACACATTAGTAAGGATCCCACTGCAGAATCATTTCGTTCATCCGATATGTTTATCATCTCATCAGATATGCTGCAAACCTGATTTTTACGCATATTTATAATCTAGATAATATATTTCCACTAGGTTGCCTACCGAAAATGGCCGCAAGTATTTTATTATATATTTTTGTGGGAATTTGTTTTAAATTGTTTTTTCAATAAAATATCGTCCACTTCACGGCAATATGTGTATATGATATATGAGGAAGACTGAAAAATCACGGCTACCGTTGCGCACTTGGCCGCAACTACATATTTTCTTTCCGCCCCGTTAACTTTTTACGTTCATAACGTACATGTATTATTTATATATCAATATATCAAATTAAAGCTGTTTTTTTTCTCATTATTATGATATACGAGAGCCAAATTAAAACAGGCGCAAATAAGAGTTGCTGGCTGTTAAAGATTACATAATTTAGAAATTAAAGAAAAACCGGAAAGAAAAATTTGACTTCAGGCAGGAATCGAACCTGCGACCTCAGGATAATCAGTCCAGCCGGTTTACCACTAAGCTACCAATGTCGCAGGTTAGATTCCTGGCCGAAGTCAAATTTTTCTTTCCGTTTTATCTTTAATTTCTAAAGTTCACTCGCATGTGTTATTGCGAAAAATAAATATTACAATTAAAATAATTTAATTAAAAATATTGGCGGCCTAATTTTGATAGGCAACTCACTGGATATAATATATTCTCTACATCTATACTAATATTATAAAGAGGAAAACTTTGTTTGTTTGGTTATATTGAATAGGCTCATAAACTACTGGACCGAATTTAAGAATTCTTTCACTATTCGAAAGCTACATTATCCATAACATAGGCTATATTTTAGTTTGAAAAAATTGGGTTCCGTAAGATATTTGGGTTTTTCGTACACAATGTGTAAAAAAAATTTAGAAAAAATTACTTATTTTGCGTACGCTGCCTAAACTATAAAATATATCGAGTAACCTCCTTATTCATAAACGTAGATAAGATACGTTTTAGCTATAGAATACTTTGTCTTTGTCAGTTGCATTGTCCAATGTGCAGGATAGAAAAAGACAAAGGAGAGATTAGCATCACTTTAGTTAAAATACGTTTATGCATAAGGGGGTAAGGCTTTAGGATAGCCTAAAGATAAAAGATATAGATCTATAATCATCACGCTAAGGCAAATAGGAGAGGGTAGGTAATATTGCACCCGCGCGAAGCCGGGGCGGACCGCTAGTTTT
This sequence comes from Macrosoma leucophasiata, assembly GCA_036365455.1. Classification (NCBI taxonomy): domain Eukaryota; kingdom Metazoa; phylum Arthropoda; class Insecta; order Lepidoptera; family Hedylidae; genus Macrosoma; species Macrosoma leucophasiata. Next base: position 18,644,665 of record JAWQUS010000017.1, on the reverse strand, counting down.
AAATATGTGTAAAAAATAGGTTTGTAGCATATCTGGATGAACGAAATTATTCTGCAGTGGGATCCTAATCTAACAATAACACAAAGATACACGTGTCTTTTCATTTCAGCAGATGTAGAAATGAAATGATCTTTTTGCTTTGTTCACACAGGTACCTAATTGAAATGTGTTTACAAATAAAGTAGGTTGTTTGTTTTTACTTCTGTTTCTTTTTTTTTATTTTTCTTTATATAATGGAAGTGGCAAACAAGCATGCAGTTCACATTGATGTTAAGTGATGACTACAGCCTATAGACACCGACACAATGACCAGATGTCAAAATGCAGATGCGTTGCCACTCCTGAGGCCTGAGGTGTTATGCCTCTGTGTCGGAAATTACAGGGCCGTACATTACCACCTGACCGGAACATGATAGTGCTGAACACTACCATTTAGCGGCAAGTATATTAGGTAATGCGGTGGTGTCTACGCCCGCGAGCTCCGTCACTGGAGCTCTACCTCCAGTAAAGTATATAAGTATTTTAGTCGGCGCATGCATTGATTTGTAGAATAGAATATTAGGTACGATAAATATTTTTACTGGTGGTAGAGTTGCAGTGTCAGAGCTCGAGTCTAAGTTGACCTTTTGTCTAATAGCCTTATGCCAAATTATTGGCTATCAAAGCTTTTTTTTTGTAATGAGGGTGTTGAACAAGCATGCCGTTCACATTGATGTTAAGTCATGACTGCAGCCTATAGCGTGATGTTATACGAATTAATTTACAGTCTGATAATGACAAATTAAGTGAAATCGACCTAGATAAATATTAATTAATATTGAAGATAATTTTAAGATAATATTAGTCTATTAGTATCAAGTCTGTGACCTCAGATGTTACTACGAAGCACCCAACTTTGTATACCTAGTAAAGTAAAGTTAATACCTACTGCAGATACATTATCTGTATTAATTTTTTTTATTTTTTTTATTTTATGGAAGTGGCAAACAAGCATGCAGTTCACATTGATGTTAAGTGATGACTGCAGCCTATAGACACCCACATGAAGGCCAAGGCCAAAATGCAGATGCGTTACCACCCCTGAGGCCTAAGATGTTTTGCCTCTGTGCCGGAAATTACAGGGCCGTACATTGCCACCTGACCGGAACACGATAGTGCTGAACACTACCATTTAGCGGCAAGTAAATTAGGTAATGCGGTGGTGCCTACGCCCGCGAGCTCCGTCACTGGAGCTCTACCACCAGTAAATAATATAAGTTATACTATAAGTTTGTTTGTTTGTTTGCTTGAACGCGCTAATCTCAGAACCTACTTTTTCGATTTGAATGTTTTTTTCAGTGTTATCCTGTAGCTTATTTATTGAGGCATTGAGTACATAACATCACGCTAAGATGAATAAGAGAGGGTTGGTAACATTGCACCCGCGCGAAGTCGGGGCGGGCCGCTGGTACGTTATAATGTGCGTATCTCAACATTAATGATGGCGTAAAGTTTTTTTTTTTTTTTTTTATGTAATCGCTGTGGCAAACAAGCATGCAGTTCACATTGATGTTAAGTGATGACTGCAGCCTATAGACATCCACACAAAGACCACGATCAAAATGCAGATGCGTTACCACTCCTGAGGCCTAAGGTGTTATGCCTCTGTGCCGGAAATTACAGGGCCATACATTACCACCTGACCGGAACACGATAGTGCTGAACACTACCATTTAGCGGCAAGTATATTAGGTAATGCGGTGGTGCCTACGCCCGCGAGCTCCATATTTTTCCAGAACTGTTTACTGGTGGAAGAGTCCAGTGTAAGAACTCGAGGGCGTTGGCACCACAGCATTACCTTATTTGCTGCCAAATGGTATTGACAACATGATCATGTTCTGGTTAGATGGTAATGTATAGTATATTTATGGCGACATAGGAAAAATCCCAAGGATTTTTTTTCTACCACTCAAGACTATTTTTTTTCTTCCAGGCCCAAACAAATTCATTTATTCAAATTAGTATTCACAGCAAGGCAGAAGAAAAGCATGTTAAAAAGCAAACTCACCGAAAACCGAAATTCGCCAGTAGGTGGTCTGGCATACGGTACTTTTTCGAACAAAGCATAACGACGACCTTTGGGGGATAACTGCCAAGTCCCCTTTAGCACCCCCTCATTTACTTTCACCATGGGTCCCTGCGCACAAGCACCCGCGATTATAAGAAACAAAATTATCATTTTCATTTAATTCCGATTAAATACTTGTTCGGTTACTCCGAGTATTCGTCGACTACTGATTGTCAAACGAAACTAATTGAACTTGTATATATTTGTACATATGAAGAGGTGTAATCAATAAAATCCATTTTACACCGTAAATGTAGTAAAATGTATTTTATATTCAAATGCATTTTAAAAGTGAAATATTTATTACAAGGCTAAGTGCTGTTATATAAATCTATTTTTTTATTAAAAAAGCATATAAAATTTGTTTACAGATTGATAAAGATATTTACAAAAGTACTAGCTGTGCCCGCGACTTCGTCCACGTGAGAAAAAATATGATTGTTCAGTATCTATCCGGACGAAGTCGTGGGCGCAGCTAGTATAAGAGTAGCCTAAGTTACTCCTTATTACATCTGCTATCTGCCAGTGAAAGTCGTGTCAAAATCGGAGACACTCAAATTCCCAAGCCATTCCCCAGATTAGCCCCGCCAAACAGACAAACAGACAGACAGACAAAAATTGTAAAAAATGTTGTTTTGTTATATGTACCGTGTAAACATACATATGCATTTAGTAAAAAAAGATCCGGACGAATTGAGAACCTCCTCCTTTTTTTGGAAGTCGGTTAAAAAGCGGTTATTTTTAATATTACAAACAGACACCCAAATTTAATTTATTTGTATAGATGTATAGATGTTATAAACGCAACATTGGTTTTTACCAATTAAGATTTTTTAAATACCATATTATCTACATTAAAAAATCCGTTTGCGATCCTATGTGGCAATGCTGCTAGGCTTTTGAGGAGTTCTGAGAATGTCAAGACATTCCTGTATTCGTACAGCGATGCAGAATTTATAGACGCTTGTTTTTATGTAAGTAATAGCATAAGATGGGCATAATGTTTTAATTTGTTTTTTTTTTATTTCATTTTCCTAGTGATGAATTGTTTTAACGACGTTGGAACACCGCGAGGTTTTAGTGAATACGAGTCTCACACCCTCCGTCTGTTCCATTCCATGGCAGACAGACAGATAGACAGACAGAGAGACAGACAGACGGACGGACAGGTACTTAAATTAATAGACAAACATGACAAGAAATCGGTTAAAAATAAAAAAGGGAAAGCAAAGCAAAATTTGACGCATCGGTGTGGGACTTCGGTAGCTTAGTGGTAAAGCGGCTGCACTGGTTATCCTGAGGTCGCAGGTTCAATTCCTGCCCGAAGCCAAATTTTCCTTTCCGTTTTTTCTTTAATTTCTAAAGTTCACTCGCATGTGTTATTGCGGATAAAATAAATAGTACAAACATGACAAGTCTATGAGGCCGCCGTTTTTTGCGATTTTGCTACAGAATCCTAAAATGGGTTGGTTAATTGTAAATCAGTCAATATAGCGGAAAATTAGGGTATTTTACTAATCTCTAGGGTATGGACTGGGTTGCCAATACCCCTGTTTACGGAGATGTGGCGTTCGTGAACGCTTATCGAATCTCCTAAGTTAAATATACCAACCTACCTATATTTTTACTGACGCGTTTATTCTTATTAATTTCATGACAAACCTACATTACGCTACGAATTCAATTAAAAATAATATTCTCTCTGCTTAAAGTTATTTCCATTAAATCTTTTTATTATAACAATTACATTCCTGTTAAAAGAATATCATGCTTTGTTCGTCGGAGCGCAACATTTCCGTCGAGAATTCTCTTTTGAGTCATTTATTTTCGATTCATTCCGTAATTTAGAGATAAAATAAAATCGTAACAAATATGAAAAATATAAGATTTCATATTTATTCCCGTAGCCTTAGTAAACAAAGTTATGTAGATTATTGATAAGCCTCTGCTTTTGCGTCTCTGTATTTAAAATTGGACAGATTAAATGATTCGTTTTCTTTTCCATTATTTGAGTAAAAGTTTAAATTAACCGATATTGTGTTACGAAAGAATGAGTGCATGCATTTACCTCTGCCTACCCCTTCGGGGATTACAGGCGTGAAGTTACGTTACTACCCCCCTTATTCATAAACGTACATTATATACGGTTTAGCTATAGAATGCTTTGTCTTTGTCAGTTGCATTGTCAAATGTGCAGGATAGAAAAAGACAAAGGAGAGATTAGCAACACTTTAGCTAAAATACGTTTATGAATAAGGGGGTACATATAAACAGGACCATTACGCAAAAGTTTAAATTAACCGATATTGTGTTACGAAAGAATGTTGCGTAATGGTCCTGTTTATATGTACCCCCTTATTCATAAACGTATTTTAGCTAAAGTGTTGCTAATCTCTCCTTTGTCTTTTTCTATCCTGCACATTTGACAATGCAACTGACAAAGACAAAGCATTCTGTAGCTAAAACGTAACTAATGTACGTTTATAAATAAGGGGGGTAGTAACGTAACTTCACGCCTGTAATCCCCGAAGGGGTAGGCAGAGGTAAATGCATGCATTCATGCATTTACCTCAACATACATGCAAACACCCACGATTCGCCGGTTACGTATTGGCCCATGTAACAGGTGGCGAGCCTGTTGACATCTCCGGGCACATTACCAAACTTCGAGGTAAGTACTGGGAAATTTCCAGAAAATGGAAAAATCCCAATAGAACCAGAGATAAAGGACTTTACACCATTATCTCTGATAACCCCCAACCCGGGAATCGAACCCAGGACCTCAGCGTAGTAGTAGTGGCCTGCTACCACTAGGCTACCGAGGCAGTCACGGGGGTAGTGTTTTAAGGTATTTATAGACACCAATATTAACTTACCATTATTATGAACTGTATGCTTGTTAGCCACTACCTGGCATAATAAAAACTCTCGCGACACGCGCTATGTTGAGTTCCATTTTTAGGGTTCCGTAGTAAACAAGGAACCCTTATAGTTTCACCATGTCCACCTGTCTGTCTGTCTGTCCGTCTAGCGCAAAAATTATTAGTACTAGAGACCTGAAATTTGGCACAAGTATACATCTTTATTACGCCGACAAATTGGTAGAATAAAAAGAAAATAATTTATAAAAAATTAATAATTTTTGTTAACATCATTTTTCGATTTAGTTAACTGTTTGAGACTTATTAAGCTTCAAAGTGCCAATTTTCGTTAGAGTCAAGTGACCCCCCACTCTACCAACTAAACGGTTGTTGTTAGAAATTCAAACGTTACGGCAATAGTAGCTACATATAACGATATTTAAAGGAAAACTATCACATTTAAGTTGACTTTACAAGTTTGCGAGTAATAGTCGACCGAATGTATTTTACTCGAAATTTTTGAACATCTCCGTAGAAAATTTTTATTATTGTAGAAATTAAATTTGCGGATTTTCTCGCGTATACTACACTCCCAAACTTCTTCTTATACCTAGGGTTACCACCTCTTAGCTGTCTAAATCCGGGAGAAAAGAAAAACATTGAATATCATATTTTTTTTTTATTTTGAACTTTTAACAACATAGAAATAATTGTATTTAATCAAAATACGACACAAGTGCATGGATTGCTGTTAAATACAGACTGATGAGCGAACGAATGGAACTTATAACAAACGAGCTGACCCGGCAAACTTCCTATTGCCTCAGAATGAAAATAATAGGTTGGGGAAAATGTCTTTTCGCAATATAGTATGTATGAACTTGTAATAAAATCTCTTTGGCTGTAGTATTTGTATCTGGCTGGTTTTGGTATCATTGAAAGTTAAAATTTTAAAGAACATAATTCCAAATTCAAATTAGACAAATGTGTGATTTTCATTTGTTTTTCGTACTGTCAAGATGAGTGAATCTAATGAAGAAATTCGATACATTTTAAAATTTTACTTCAAAAAAGGTAAAAATGCAACGCAAGCCGCGAAAAAAATTTGCGATGTTTATGGACCTAGTGCAGTGTCTGTGAGAGTAGCACAAATTTGGTTAAGGCGTTTTCAATCCGGAAATTTTGATGTCAAAGATGCACTTCGCTCTGGTCGCCCTATTACGGATAAAATGGATGCCATTTTTGAAAAAGTGGAGCAAGATCGACATATCAGTAGTTACGACGTAGCTGAAGAACTGAGCATTGATCACAAAACAGTTTTGGCGCATTTAAAAAAAGCTGGGTACAAAAACGACGACGTTACGACGTAATGAAACCGAATCATTTTTGAAGAAGCTGATAACTGGTGATGACAAGTGGATCACGTACAACAAGAACGTGCGAAAACGGTCGTGGTTAAAGGCCGGTCAGGCTTCACAGACTGTGGCGAAACCCGGGTTAACTCGCAATAAGGTGATGTTGTGTGTGTGGTGGGATTGGAAGGGGATTATTCATTAATCGATTTCCAATTTAAAAAAATCATCGAAACTTCTTTTAATTGATCGATTCGATACATTGTTTTTTTTATATCAAATGATGCACTAGTAAGATACGGATAGCATTAGTTTTGTTTTATCTACATAGGTTCTATCCCAAGTGTCGGCTGCATCGCTGCCATGTTGAACATGGTTGAAAATGATAAAATCGCTTGAATTGAATGTGGTTGTAATTCTAAAATATATTCTTGAATAAGTTAATTGTATTTTTTTTGGATACTTCTTTAATTTACCCATTTTTTGAGGACATGTACGAACCAGAGCCGAGCTCGCAACATCTCCTTTCTAAAAGTATACTTATGTCTAAAGACTATACGGACAAAACGAAGTCTATGGCGTCTGTTAAAAGGTTATCACGTTAGAAATATGGAACATACCATTAAAGAATTAAAATGTGTGTTCTTTTAAAAGTTCACCGAAACATAATAACAGATTTCAATGTCCAGATAAACTCTCGGAAATTGAACGCCAGCCACAGAGCACTATTTGGGTTAACATGAGAGTGTTTGTTGTCAATTTTTAATAGTTACAAAGCGATATTTTCGTACCTCAAAATATATACCTCAAAATGAGGAGACGTAGGAATACTTTTAGGGTGACTTGTATATAGAAAGAAAGAAACGACTGACAGCGATAAAAAAAGAAAAGACAACACAATTTCTAAAATTATTACGCAGCTAGTACATAGCTGCTTTGTGTCGTCGATGGTACATACATACATACATAAAATGTGCCTCACGGCTGCGTCAAAAAGGTGTCCTGTTCAGCAAATGTGAGGTAACTTCATAATGGTACTAATACTTATACATACATACAGATATAATACATAGGTATAATAAAACCATTACAATAACATAGGTACTCACTTAATAAAACGATAAATGTAATACATACTACTTAATACAAACAATAATTTAATTATAATCAACTAGCTGTTCTGTCTCTATTCTTTCTCAAAGTCAGCATTATCTCTGTACCAAATTTCATTAAAATCGGTTCAGTAGTTTGGACGTGAAAAGGTAACAGACAGACAAACAGACAGACAAACAGACAGACAAAGAGACAGACAAAGTTACTTTCGCATTTATAATATCAATATAGTAGGGATAGATAAATACCAAGTGTAAAACATAATCTATATATGCATATCAAAATCAGTGCCACTTTTCGTTGTATTTTTATAACTCAAGAATGGGCTCACTTATCCAAATCAAATGTTTATGCTTTGCTCGGACTATTTATATAAAGTTTGCACAACATCAGTAGAGCGGTTCTTCATTTATCACATTTTTTGTTACAAATGAATTCAATAAATGGCGGATCATTTTGTAAATGGGTAGGCTATATTTTATGATGATAGCAGTAATGTAGGTAACGTTGCACCCGTGCAAAGCCGAGGCGGGCCGCTAGTATTATATAGGGATGGCGATTCTTTCTGAAAAAGATCGATCTTTGAATCGATTCAAATCGAAGTGTAAAAAATCGATCCACGATTGTATCGACGACAAAAACCGATTTCCGATTAATCGATATTTTTTCAATTTGGTTCATGTAATACTTCAAATTCAATCAAAGGTAAGTGACGAGCAAAAGAAAAAAGGAAATCAATGTTGCTTCATATCTCCTCACACTAAATGTTATGATTTATGTGTCGTGTCTCTTTTTACTGTATTTACTGTAGGTATGCTTTCTATATGTAATGAAGCAAAAAGATAGATCGTTCCAGTACTGTGAATCGATTTAAATAATCGATCTTTTCGGTCTAAAAGATCGATATTCCGATTAGTCGATATCAGATCGCCATCCCTAGTATCATAATAATAATAATATGGAATGGTGTGGTGGCGCGTCGATCGCCTGGAACCGGGAGTGGTGCGTCATCCCCACCTCAGGCACCTCAGCGCGATAACGGTCGGCAGAGCGCTGGCCTTCCACATTGCAAAGAGTACCTAGTACATAGATAATACATGAGTAGTATAATGCCTTGAAGCGCGCATGGCCTCGCGGCTGGTGTAGATCATAAGCGATCTACTCGGTTAAGCATTGCGGGCGCGGTCGGGAGTATGATGGGTGATAGCTAGAAAAAAATTAAAATGGGCGTTTCCGTGCACGCTTGTTTGCCACTTTCATAAACCATTTAAAAAATGTTGCGAAGAATAAGGTGGATTTTTGCTGCTTTTTCTCCAAAACAACTGTCTTAATTTTTTTTTCATTAATTTTTTTTCACAAAAATATGCATTTATTTATTTTAGTTGTAGGTTTTATTTCAAAATACCAGGTGACAGTTTATCCTTCCGTAACAATTCACCATTTGAATACAAGACTTTTTCAATAAAAGGGAAACTGTGCCCGTATTCCTTTCTTTAATATCTCCGTACCCGCCTACGCGTATCGGCTTAAACTGTAGGTATTTGTATTTATTTACTTGTTTTAATATTTCAGTAGGGACCCGAGATTAAAAGAACATCGAAATGAGATAAATGTTTTGTATTGATGCTTTAAGCCGAAATAATTTAAGATATGGGCTTAAAGAAAAACAACGCGCAATATCTTCGGTTTTCGAACAATCGAAAAAAATATGAGTATTCTTTCATAACTTCAATCGATAAATTTTAACAGAGACGCCTTGGCCTTGGAGTTTTGTCTCTGAGAACGCCTGAATAAATACGGTATATGTATACTCAGTTTGGTTTGGCATCCGAAGTACGGCTACACCAAGTCACACCGCGGACACTCCGCCAAAATTCCATACAAACGCTTAATTTGGTCTCTATTACACAGACATCAATCAGTGACGTGTATTTACACGTGCACCTGTGTGCGTAGCACGTAGAAAATACCAACCGTCGTCCATAAGAAGGGAGGAGGTTGGGTGATGCGGGGAAATCGAGCGGGACGTCGAAGTGTCCATTCTATACGTAGTATTATTACATATTATCTAACCAAGTCACACCGCGGACACTCGGCAAAAATTCCATACAAACGCTTATCCTGGTTACCTACTACACAGACATCAATCAGGACGTGTTTTTACACGCACACACACAGTTGCCCGCTCGCAATCTCAGTGCACGAGGGTGCCGGCCATAGAGCAACACGGGACAGTAGCCATATGCTGGTGAGGAGTGAGTCCACTCTATACTCACCTTTCATATTGATATTGACTTAAGTCGCCCGTAAACCGTAGCGGGGACTTCTGTCAAGTCATCCACAACATAACTTACTCTTCTTGTATAAATATACAAAGGAGATAAAAAAAAAACATAGGTTCTTAAAACAGCAACCTTAATAACGATGTAAACATTCTAAAAACGTATAATTTCCTAAGGCTGTTTCTTTGTTTGGAACAACAAAAGAAAGATATATTTCAATAAGGCAAAGGAAAAGCATTTGTAAGTAATATGAGCAGTTAACATAAAACAATCACAATACAAATAAAAGTAGGTATATTATTATTATAAGGTCCGCAATCAACTTTGACGACGGTACAACTTTTAATTAAATCATTTTACGATGCTCATGGGCAAATAGTTTTAATGAAAATTAAGGTTTTACATCGAAACTTTAGTGTGGTTTGTTAGGTTATACCTACTCACATTCACTAAGTACAAGAAAATACTTTTTACTGGTCCTAGTACCCAGTGTAGGAGCTTGAGGGCGTAGGCACCACCGCATTAGTATTAGAATAATAAAAAAAAAATAACTTAATTAAAAATATTAGAGGACGTATTTTGACAGGCGATATTTAATAATGTGCTCAAAAATAAATATTGCACATCAGTTTGTTACGTGTATAACTCTGATTTGTATACAATACTAGAAACCCGTTTCAACTTAACGGGGTGCCTTCTGCTAGTGAAACATTCAACTGAACTTTGGAAATGTAATTGTTCAAATGAACTTCACTTATTTTATTTTGTTTTTAAAGAAAAATGGAAAGAAAAAATTGACTTCAGGCGAGACTCGAACTCGCGACCTACTGGGAATCTAGTCCAGCCGCTCTTCCAATTGAGCTACTGAAGCCCTGCCCGATTTGTCAAATCTTTCCTTCACATCTATTGCATTGCTTTATGGTAGCAGCAGCGCCATCTATTACCAACTATGCTAGTTAGATGTGAAGGAAAGATTTGACAAATCGGGCAGGGCTTCAGTAGCTCAATTGGAAGAGCGGCTGGACTAGATTCCCAGTAGGTCGCGAGTTCGAGTCTCGCCTGATGTACCGTCATCATATTATTTCAAAGTTGGTATACAATTCTCAAGCTTACACTTAGGTTGGCACTCCTTGGCACTCTTCACGGTCATTGGTCGATTCTGACAAGACGTCACTGACGTCACCACTCGCCACTACCTGTAGCGAATCGAACTTGCAACGGGAAAGGAGACGCTTGAAATTCGTGATCCCGGACGCGCGCGTTTTGTGGCTGGTCCAGGGCCACCCGTGACTCGACACCCCGGCCGGGAGTGAAAACCAAGAAAGAACTCGAAGACCACAGGATCAAGACAACATAAATGCCGAAAGCTGGAACCGCAGGTTAGTCAGACGACCTATTAGACCGTTCTCCCTTGTGGGAGTCCCTGTTTGTGAGACGCCAACCGAGTGAAACCGGGCCCTCACAATACATTTTGGTGCCGAAACCCGGGAATTATCCATTTTTCATTAACTTTCGTAAAACCATACACGTACAATTTTTCTTCCTACCGACTTTTTTGAACTCCCTAATTTCGGGAAAGTTGGGAGATTCTGCCCTGTACACGTAACAATTATATTCAATTAACGTGTTGATCGATCGTTAACATTGGAAAGATATCCTCATCTTACGCATCCATATATATATATATTTTTTTTCGATTTCGATTTCTATAAATGAACGATTCTGAATAAATTAATAAATTCGATTTCTATGTAAAAATTTTTAGGTCACCAGGAGTAACATACCTACCTAGTGTGATCTAGTAATCCGAAGGTACAACCGTTGCAAATACCAAGTGTTCCGTTCGGCATAATTATTGTGTGTAGCTACCTAGTTTACAAATCATTTTCAATATTCAACGTTTAGCGGTTGGGATATAGGTAGGTACGTTTTACGTGAATATACACAAACCCGGTAAAATCCTATTTGTCTAACTGTTGTTTATAACATCGTATCATACGCGTATTTAAGTTTTTTTTAAGTAAATAATTGTTCTTCGCTCCTAGGTACATACCTACGTACAACACAATAATACAATTGCTTGCGCCTTTCACTTATTCGCTTTGGTAAAAACCTATCGTAAAGAGGAGCAGCATTCTATTCTTGTTTGTTGACACAGGTTTGCCTTAATTACGTAGGTACCTAAAATTCGTCGCTTATCTCATAGACCTACACTATGTAAAAGTGGATAGGTATTCAAGTTGCAATTTATCGTTGCCTAGCGTTGTTTATACATTCTATTTATATCGCGGTATAACATCGCTGGTCCTCGCACTTGTTTATCTGATTCTTTTTAGTGGTGTAGGTAGGTAAGTATGCAACTATCGTAGTTAGGTCGTTTTTTATCGTAATTTACTTACCTATTATAAAGGGTTCGTAACTAATTCGGGCGTCTTATTCATCGAGTGACTTACCATAAGCGAAATTATTCAACTGCAAACAATAACAATCGTGTTTACGTAACTTAGCTCATTAGGTACTCTAAAGTGATAGGTACCTATCGTGAAGCACCATTATTATTATAATAATAGTGCTCGATCGCTCTCGTAAAAACTGGACCGTGCTATACCTACATATCGTTTAATTAGGTATTCTATTGTTTAACTTTTAATTATTCTCGTATAGTTCCACATCCCCTCGTAATTATAAGAGAACGAGTTCGGTTGGGAACCTGACTCGCGGGATATCGTAACACTAAATCGTTTTAATAGATAAATGGTTCTTCAATTCTTTTAATTAAATTATTTATCACGTTTTTTAGCATTGCGCGTGCTAAGCCGTAGCTTGTGTACACTGCTTTGTCGTATTTCGTTTGTACTAGTCTCTCACAACGATGTACGCAACTCGGCGACGTTCTAAGCACGACACAACATCGAGGCGTGGCTCACATGCTACTTCCGAATTAACTATGCAAGACTTACCGGTTTTACGGAGGAAGCGTACACTAGCTCTGCGACGTCTTGAAAAAACTTTGGAGGCAGCTGAGCTAGCTCAAGATGATAGATCTCTTCTGAATACGTTTCTTTCTCATCATGCTGTCATGCCGCGACTTTGTGAAAGTTTTGAGCAGGCTCATACGGACATTCTTGGCATTATTGATAACACATCGGAAGAGAAAGAAGATTTAATACGCGAACAATTTGATGACATTTACATTAAAATTGCTACTATTTATAGGGAACTTATTCCTAGTAACGATGAACAACGTACTGAACGTGATCGCTCGAGCGTCTGTAATGTTAAATTACCAAAAATCAAAATTCCAACGTTTTCAGGAGCTATTAAAGAGTGGCCTGAATTCTATGATGTTTTTAATTCGTTGATCCATAATAACGAAACATTGTCAGACACTGAACGTATGCATTATCTTATATCAAGTTTGTCAGGTGACGCACTTGTTCTTATTCGTACGTACCCAGTTAAGGGTACTTTCTATAGCGAAGCCTACCAAGCCTTGCTCACTAGGTATCGTGATAAGCGTGAGTTGGCTTTTACGTGCTGGAAAGAAATATTAAATATTAATTTTAAATCGAGTTCTCCTTCAGAATTCCGTCGTGTACTTGATTTAATTAGTGAAAATTTAAATATTTTGAAAAGTCTTGATTTACCTACGGATCAGTGGAGCTTTATTCTGTGTTATCACATATTATCGAAACTCGATTCTAAGACTCGCTGTGCATTTGAACGAAGTCATTCAACTGCCGAACTTCCCGAATTTAGAGATTTGTATAAATTTTTAAATATGACATGCGAGGCCCTTCTTCGAGATACACATTTTTTGTCACAAGAGCGTAGTCACTCTACTACCAACCGTGCACACGATAAATCTATACCTAAAATACCACCAAGTAATAAATCGTTTAAATCGAAACCGACTACGGTATTCCTTTCCAGCACTAGCAACACTAAATCTACTGCTGATAAACCTAAAATTCGAACGATTACGGCATCTGAAGCATCAGTCAAAACACCAATTGTCAAGTGCTCCTTCTGTTCAGAAAATCATTCGATCAGTTATTGTGAACGGTTCACAAAGCTTTCTGTTGCGGAACGGATTGAATTCGCTAAAACCAACCGTCGGTGTTTCAACTGCTTAAAACCTTCGCACAGTTTAAAGAATTGTAGATCATATTTTAGTTGCCAAAAGTGTCGTCAACGTCATCACACCCTGCTTCATCAAGATGATGATGCTAATTTATCTGCTTCATCAAGTCAAGCCGATTCGAGCAGTAGTCCAGAGCAACCTGTAAGAGTACTTACGAGCATAGGTGATAATTCTGTGGTGCTGTTATCAACAGCCACTGTGCAACTTCGTGATTCCTCAGGCAACTTCCAATCGTTTCGTGCTCTCATAGATTCGGGTAGCCAGGCTCACTTCATCAGTGAACGTGCTGCCACCATCTTAGGTGTCGCCCGCACACTTACTTCTCGTCGTGTTCGTGGTTTGGGACAAGCATCTTCGTCTATATCAGGTGCAGTTCGCCTTGAGGTTGGTGCTAACAGCAACAGCCTCTTTTCTATCGACGCGCTCACGTTGCCTAGCATTTGTGGTAGGATACCTTCAACTCGTATTAATAAATCGTCGTGGCATCATATCAAGGATCTCGCCTTGGCTGACCCTAACTTCGACAAGCCTGGTTCTGTAGATCTGCTTCTCGGCGCTGAGGTGTTTACTTCTCTTCTCCTTCCTGGCCGTGTGGATGGAGGTCCAAATCAACCCTCAGCTCTGAATTCAGTGTTTGGCTGGCTCTTACTGGGTGGTGCCGGCTGTCAGGACGAAGTTCAATCGTTTTTCAGCCAAGACGATGATCTGCTTCATGAGGAAGTCAAGCGCTTCTGGGAGTTAGAATCATTTCCGTCACCTCGACATCTAACTCCTGAGGAAACTCGCTGTGAAGAAATCTTCGCAACTCATCATACCCGTGATTCGGTTGGCAGATACGTGGTCACTCTGCCTTTCAAGGAAGAAGAGCAGGATCGTTCTTTTCCTGGATCTCGTGACATCGCTTTGCGTTTTTTTTCACTCAATCGAACGAAAACTCAGGAGAAATCCAGAGTTGCATCACCAGTACAACGACTTCATGAAAGACTATCTCGATAGTGGTCACATGAGTCTTGTCCCTGTAAACAAACTTACAGAGGGAAAGTATTACATCCCTCATCACTGCGTTCTGCGTCCCGAGTCCGCCACAACGAAACTCCGTGTGGTGTTTAACGCTTCAGCTAAAGATGCTAGGGGCGTATCGTTAAACGACACTCTGCTCGTCGGTCCCAAACTCCAATCAAACATTGCTGATCTACTGAAATTCGTAAAGGACATATACTCACCTGTTCTTCCATGCAGTAGTCTTTTCGCGTGGTCTGATTCTACCGTTGTACTTGCGTGGCTTCGCTCTCACCCTTCACGTTGGAAGACTTTCGTTGCGAATCGCGTAGGGCACATTCTTGATCTCATCCCTGGGGCTCGATGGGGTCACGTGGCCTCTGAGGATAATCCAGCGGATGTAGTCTCCCGTGGACAGCTTCCATCAGCTCTTGTCACTAATCGCTTATGGTGGGCGGGTCCGTCGTGGCTCTCTCAACCGCTTTCATCTTGGCCAAGTTCTGATGATATTCCAGACTCAGACATTCTAGCTGCAGAAGAAAAGGCTCCTCGCTCGTTCCTTACTCATGGTGACGTTCCTAGTCCGTTTATAGACACTCTGTTGGATCGCTATTCGTCGATTCGTAAAATCCAACGCCTTTTGTGTGTCTGGATAAAATTCATTGCATTCATTCGTTGTAAACGCACTCGCTGTTCTGATCCCATATCGACTCGGGTAGAACTACATAATGCCCTTATGATTATTGTGAAGTACGTTCAATCACATCATTTTGCATCAGAGATAAGTCACTTGCTAGACAATACTCTTCTTTCGAAACAAATGCGTAAGTTAAATCCGTTTCTCGACGCTAAGGGAACTCTCAGGGTGGGTGGCCGATTGGCCAGATCGGGGCTCGAATTTGAGCATAAACACCCCGCTCTGCTCCCTCGCGAATCGAAGCTTACCTATTTAATCATCGAAGCGTTTCATCGTGAAAATTGTCACGCTGGCGTTAACACGATGCAATACCTTCTAACACAACAATTTTGGATCCTTTCACCCAAACGGGCAATTCGTCATTGCCTTTCGAAGTGTGTTCAGTGTTATAAAACGAACCCGACTCCTCTTGAACCGTTTATGAGCGATCTACCTGCTACTCGCGTCAATCAGGTTAAGCCTTTTTCTGTTGTGGGAACGGATTACGGTGGTCCTTTCCGCATCAAACTCGCAAAACATCGCGGTGCGAAAATCGGTAAGGCTTATCTCTGTTTGTTCGTATGCTTAAGTACCAAAGCAGTGCATCTCGAAACTGTTTCGGATCTTTCATCGGACGCATTCCTTGCCGCTCTTCGTAGATTTGTCGGTCGTCGCGGTAGGGTCAACGTCATCCAATCCGATTGCGGTACAAATTACGTAGGCGCGAATAATCAGCTTCAGTCTCTCATGCAATCTGCCGCTCAAACCGAACAGATTGAGTTTCGTTTTAACCCGCCTTCGAGTCCTCACTTTGGAGGAGTTTGGGAAATTCAGATTAAAGCAGTAAAATCGCACCTTTATCGAATTATCGGTGATCAAGTCTTAACGTTCGAAGAACTAAGTACGGTCTTCGTGCAAATTGAGGCGATACTCAATTCGCGACCCCTTTGTCCGTTGAGTTCAGACCCCAATGACTTGGTTGTACTGACACCGGGCCACTTCTTAACCTTGGAGCCTCTAACTACCGTTCCCGATGAGGACTTAACGTCAGTTAATATTAATCGACTTAGTCGTTGGCAGCTCATTCAACGTTTCCAACAGGATTTTTGGAATCGTTGGAAGTGCGAATACCTCCATACTTTGACTCAACGGGCAAAGTGGACTAAACATTCTAAGCCGCTAATCGTGGGATCCGTGGTAATTCTGAAAACCGAAACTTCTCTTCCGTTACATTGGCCTCTGGCTCGGGTCGAGAAATTGCACCCTAGCCCGGACGGAATAGTTCGTATCGCAACGGTTCGTACAGTCGATGGTTCGTGCTTAACTCGACCGTTGGCTAAGCTATGTCCGTTACCTAACCTAGATTAATCCGTAACTTGTTAATTATTAGCTTTAGTCGTAATTAAGTCTTTTCGTAGGTTAGTTATTCGCTAGTTTTAGAAAATACCTATAACGTATTTTGGTGGGCGGAAATGTACCGTCATCATATTATTTCAAAGTTGGTATACAATTCTCAAGCTTACACTTAGGTTGGCACTCCTTGGCACTCTTCACGGTCATTGGTCGATTCTGACAAGACGTCACTGACGTCACCACTCGCCACTACCTGTAGCGAATCGAACTTGCAACGGGAAAGGAGACGCTTGAAATTCGTGATCCCGGACGCGCGCGTTTTGTGGCTGGTCCAGGGCCACCCGTGACTCGACACCCCGGCCGGGAGTGAAAACCAAGAAAGAACTCGAAGACCACAGGATCAAGACAACATAAATGCCGAAAGCTGGAACCGCAGGTTAGTCAGACGACCTATTAGACCGTTCTCCCTTGTGGGAGTCCCTGTTTGTGAGACGCCAACCGAGTGAAACCGGGCCCTCACAATACACCTGAAGTCAATTTTTTCTTTCCATTTTTCTTTAAAAATAAAATATATTTCACAAGCATGTGTTAATGCGAAATAATATAAAAACATTCACTTATTTTAGTTACTGATTTTCTTATCGAGTACTATAGGCTGTAATGAGCATTTTTACCTATAAAAGTTTTTAATTCCATAGTTTTTAATTTAAACAAAAAAACAATGTTAAGCGAAAGCTCCGGGAACACTTTTTGAGGTTGCTTTGAGACTTTTTCTTTTTCTTTGGTTCGTCATTCTATTATATTTTATTTTGTTTATATATATATTTATATGAGTATTTATGTATGTGTAATATATACATAGATATATAAGTAGTTTATACCGATCCATATATAAATGTATCTTATTTCACCGTTTTACATTATAAGCTTATTTTTATTTGCCCCTTTTCATTGCACTACATAAAATATTTATCACTACCCAAAGGTTGACTGGGAGAGAATGCTTTTTAGCAATAAGTCCGCCGCATGTACGTAATTGTGCAAGAAAGAATAAATAAATAAATAAATGTTACGGTAACACAGAAAATAAAATACGTTGTTCGAATCCTCCTCCTGCCCTTCTAACGTTTTACGACACTTCCCTCCCCTCCAAACTGTGGTACGTAATACTTGAACGTTATTCTAATCAGATTTTCGTTGGCTTTCCAACGCCGATGTAGCACACCGCGGTTAATTAGTCAGCAGGTTATGCTAATTAAAGATTATTTACACAACAGTATGTTGTACAGCTTATAATTAACGATCATGTTTTTCTACCCGATCTAGTCAACTTCATATATATATGTATCTTCACGCCAGGTCTCTGACGGGGTACGCAGTGAGTGTAGAGCGCCAGATATCCCGGTCCTGACATACCTTTCGTGCTTCGTCTACCTTCATCATTCTCTTCATACATGCACGCCGATTCCTAAGACTTTTGACAGACAGAACTCGACCTATTAACTTGATCTATTTAAATAAAAACCAATTGCTATTCGTTAGTCTCGCTAAAACTCCAGAACGGCTGGACCGATTTGGCTAATTCTGGTTTTGAATGATTTTTGGAAGTCCAGGGAAGGTTTGAAATGTAAAAAAATATGAAAAATATTAAGGAAAATAGTAAAAACCACAATTCCATTTTTCCATACAAATAGTTTTTACCTATCAAACCTTTGACACATTATTTGATTGTGAGGCAAGCCGAAGTTTGCCAGGTCAGCTAGTCATTAATATTTTAAAATTAAAATTTAACAATCTTAACTAGAGATGAAACGGATAGTGGTTTAGCCGGATACCGTTATTCAGCAAGGTACGAGGCCGAGCGCCGGATATCCACCGAATATTCGGCCCTTTATCGCGTTACATGACGCGATCAGTTTGATTGGAGTCTTGTCTACCACCAGCAGAAATAGTAATCTGACTTTGTTATCTACTTGCTTAACAAACTTAACACGACAAGATAAGAAACTTGCTAAGCAGTGTCTGCAAGTTCGCGGAGAGGTCTTTTTAGATTGGAGAATTTACTTAATTAAGAAGCGTTGAAATAATCATTATGTGCCTATTTACATATTTGCTATTGGTACTAATGCTACAGATATGATATTTATCTAGATATGGGTACCGATATAATAATTGTTTTATATTATTTCGCATTAACACATGCTTGTGAAATATATTTTATTTAAAGAAAAATGGAAAGAAAAATTTGACTTCAGGCGAGACTCGAACTCGCGGCCTACTGGGAATCTAGTCCAGCCGCTCTTCCAACTGAGCTACTGAAGTCCTGCCCTGGGCAGGACTTCAGTTTTTTTTTTCATTTTTCTTTAAATAAAACCGATGTAATAATATAAAAATATCTACGTTAGTAAATTGTATATCAATACTCCCGGCGAACTTCGTCTCGCCTTAGAGGTAAAAAAAAAAACGTCCAAAAAAAAAAAATAGTGAGAATCACACTTATCACTTAGAAAAATATACTACAGCCGATTCTCATACCTACTTTATATACACAAAAAATCATATTTATCGGTACAGCCCTTTCGGAGGAGTATTGTTACAAACACTGTGACACGATAATTTTATTTATTAGATGTTGGAGGTGTCAGGCAATATCAAGCCGCCTGGGAGCTTTCATCGAAGATAAGGCGGCCAACCGTACGGGCGAGACCGTCCCGAAATGCTGGATGACATCCCGCTTTGTAAGAATTAGTATTGTTAGTGGGAAACTAGCATGCAGTTCACGTTGATCTTAAGTGACGACTGCAGCCTATAGACACCCACACTAAGACCAGAGGTCAAAGTACAGATGCGCTACCACTTCTGAGGCCCAAGGTGTTATGCCTGAAATTACAGGGCCGTACATTATCACCTGACCGGAACACGATAGTGCTGAACACTACCATTTAGCGGTAAGTAGGGGAGATGTAGGCAATGGGAGTCAGTTGGCAATGGTGATCACCTCAAAATAACAAGAACCGAATGCGACAAAGCGATGCTAATACACCTATACGCTAGCATTAAGTCATTCCCGTACATGACCAGTGACTGGCTAAATTCTCGCGATGTGTTTGGGAGAAAAGGGAGAGTGAAGGTTTCGCGCTATTTTCATCTAATTTTTCGAGTTGGTAAATCTAAGATAAGTCACAAAATAACAAATATTTATTTCTGCACTTGTTTTATGTTATAATCGTAGCATTTTAGCTTGCAATTCAATAGCCGTATTGTTATTATAACTTAAAATTTCTCGACAGGATTTTTTTTTCCGTTTCTTTACCCATGTAGGTAATCAGGATCAGGTGATCCCAATTACCTACATGGTGATCTCTATGGTCTACATTACCTAACTTCCACAAAAAACAGCATTATTGTTTGTTTGTAGATGCCGAACGTTCCTTCCAGAAAGAATCCATATTTTGTCCCACTACTTCTGAACCATTGACTGCATCGTTGTCTCAATTTGATATACCTACCATCGACATCTAAAAATCTGCCAAATATGTATAATTAAGCTCAAATATTCATTCAGATAGATGCCTAAGAAAGTAGTGCAGTCCAGACAAGACAAGGAACAAAAAACCAGTACGCAGAGATTTTAACACCTACACCAATGAAAGACGCCTAGTTGAAAAAGAAAATAAAAGAAAGGTAAAAGCTGTCAAAAACAAAAGAAAAGGAATAGGAAAGAAGAGCAAGCCACAAAAAGTCAGCCGTGAGAAGGTTAAAAAGAAAATTCTGCAGAGCTCCAGTGTTACTTCGACGTGAGGAGTTGTGCCAGGATGAGGATAATGACGATACAGAAGATGCAAGTAACTTGTATCTTGTATGCTGCGAATTCGGACAAGACAATGAAACAGGGTACCGGTGCACTTCTTGTGGGCTCTGAGCTCATGCTCAAGCTGTACTGGATGGGACTCTGCGCAAAATTATATGTGCGATATGTGTTGATCACATAGCCCACATGCTGATCACCATTGCTAACCGATGTTGACAATGGTGAACAAACTTACTTTTTTGAATTTCTTTTATTTTACCAAAAGTAATAAACCAATGTGATAAAAGTTGATTTCAATTGATAGTCAATAAAGTAAGGTTTGTAATAAGAACGGAGCAATAAATAGTTCATGAACAGTTTTGCTTTTATTTTCATTCTCGCTTAAGTGATCCCCATTACCTACATCTCCCCTATATTAGGTAATGCGGTGGTGCCTACGCCCGCGAGCTTAGCCACTGGAGCTCTACCACCAGTAGAAAAACACACACACCTATATCTATCTTTTATTTTTATAGAGAAATGGAAAGAAAAATTTGACTTCAGGCGAGGCTCGAACTCGCGACCTACTGGGAATCTAGTCCAGCCGCTCTTCCAATTGAGCTACTGAAGCCCTGCCCGATTTGTCGAATCTTTCCTTCACATCTACTGCATTGCTTTATGGTAGCAGCAGCGCCATCTATTACCAACTATGCTAGTTAGGCAACCGATATAATAGACTTTTCAGTTTATTGAATATCGTAAAGAAGTCGCTTTTACCCTTAATAATTGTTTTATATTATTTCGCATTATTTTTAAAAATAAAATATATTTCACAAGCATGTGTTAATGCGAAATAATATAAAACAATTATTAAGGGTAAAAGCGACTTCTTTACGATATTCAATAAACTGAAAAGTCTATTATATCGGTTGCCTAACTAGCATAGTTGGTAATAGATGGCGCTGCTGCTACCATAAAGCAATGCAATAGATGTGAAGGAAAGATTCGACAAATCGGGCAGGGCTTCAGTAGCTCAATTGGAAGAGCGGCTGGACTAGATTCCCAGTAGGTCGCGAGTTCGAGCCTCGCCTGAAGTCAATTTTTTCTTTCCATTTCTCTTTAAAAATAAAATATATTTCACAAGCATGTGTTAATGCGAAATAATATAAAACAATTATATCTATCTTTTTAGGATAGCTTACTACACTAGCGAGCTTCAGGGTGGTTTTCCACTAGAGTTGTGCTATGCTACGTTGCTATGGATGCGTTTGATATCCACCAATCGTATTCATTGGTGCACATAGCTTAGCACTAGTGGAAACGGATTCAACTAAGATATGTTTTCTATATGGAAGTATGTGCTATGGATGCGAGCTTTATAATTATATTCATAGCACATGTTCCTCGTACAGCTACAAAGCAGAGTATTGGTGGTAACGGTCATATATTTTCGTAGCGTAGATTTCACATCTTCGCAGAACAGCTGTATAGCACATCTCTGGTGGAAAAGCACCCTAAAAATTGGAATCACTTAAACGGGGATTGTTCAATCATGTATTTTTTTATGTAATGGAAGTGGCAAACAAGCATGCAGTTCATATTGATGTTATGTAGGTAAAAATACCATATACGAAACATTAACATCTTAGATGTAGTAAAAAATGACGGGAAAATGAAAATAAATTTTTAATTCAAAAGGCGTTGCTCACATCGAATACCCGTCAGTATTAAAAATTGTCTATTGTAGATGACAGACGTTTTGCTGGCGTAATTTATGTCGAAAAATCGGCCCCAATGGAAGACCAGCGCCGCTCGTAAGACCGGCTTTTTGCTGAATTGGGGACCTTTTTGTAGCAACCTTGATTTTGTGTTCTTTGTTTTAGTGTTCATGTTGCTGTTACAAATAAAGTTTTTCTATACTATTCTATTCAGTTTTTTTTTAATTTTATGGCCATAGCTTTAACATTTATTGCATGGCAGAACGAGATCTGCAGGGTTTGTTAGTCTTAATATGATTGATTATAAACTTAACATGCACACCGCACAAGGCGAAAAGCAATGTCACTTTGCATAGTTATTTATACATCTTACATTTCAGCTACATAATGAATCTCTTTGCATTCAGAATTTAACTTGTTTTGACTTTAGAATTCAATGCACTTTTCAGAATGCAGTCATGGATTAAATGAACATTCTAGATAGTTTTTAAAACAGAGTTCATTCTTTTACTGTTTAAAGGAATTGAAGAGTTTGTTTTTGTTAGGGTTCCGTAGTAAACAAGGAACCCTTATAGTTTCGCCATGTCTGTCTGTCTGTCCGTCCGCGGCTTAGTGCAAAAACTATTGCTACTAGAGCCTTGAAATTTGACACAAGTATACACCTTAACTTCGCTGACAAAGAGGTAGAATAAAGACATGCAAAATAAAATATTTAGGGTAACCTCGCCTACATGTAACACGTGGATATTTTTTTTTAGTTTCGATATTTCGATTTCCATATAGTGTGGGGTATCGTTAGATAGGTCTTTTTTCTAAAATGTTAGGGGTGTGCAAACATCATTTTTAGATTTAGTTAACTGTTCGACACTTATTAAGCTTTAAAGTGCAAATTTTCGTTAGAGTCAAGTGTCCCCCTCCCCTACCAACTAAACGGTTGTTTAAAAATTTAAACGTTTGCAAATTTTTTTAAACTCTATTAATGCTTCATTGTGTAGCGGTGTACAGTCGTAAGGTATACCATCGTTTATAGCTTGTTTTGCCAATATATCCGCCTCCTCGTTACCCAAAATGCCGATATGAGAGGGAATCCACTGCAGAACAATTTTTTTATTTTGAGCCTTAAGTTTACTGATGGTTTCCAAGATTGTATAGGCTATCGGATATCCTCGAATGTTCGAGGTTATTCGAGCCAGGTGTAGGAGTGCACTCTTTGAGTCGGACAAGATAACAAAATCCTTGCCGTCACACGACAATAAGTAAGCTAACGATTCCGATATAGCAATCAACTCACTATGCATTACGGTGATATTCGAGTCAATTTTAAACTTAATTTTTATTCCTATCTGTGGATCAACAACAGACGCTCCAGATCCTGATTCATCTTTAGAACCATCAGTAAAAATCTTGTACCATAAATTATATTCGGTATTCAAGTATGACTGACATAAATTTAGTAGACTCGATGCATCAAATGATTTTTTTGATTTACATAACCCTTGAACATTAGTGACTATATTATTTGACAAATCATGTGCACCACTCCACGTACATGAAGAGTGAATATGTAATTTTTTCCTAGACGCTACTCGAAGATGTTTTAAATTTCTATGCATATTAACTAACAAAGGTAATTTCTTATTTCTCCAGTATTCACCATTACATTTACTGCTCAGTTGTTGTATAATTTCTGTAGTTTTATTATCTTCAAATGATTTACATTTAAGCCAAAACTTACCCCCCAGGTACTTCCTTCTTATGGATAAAGGTGCAAGACACAATTCACTCTCCATTACGTGCAGTGGTGTAGTCTTGATAAATCCACCAATTACTCTCATGGCCTGGTTCTGTACTAAATTCAATTTGTTAAGATGACTGTTGATGCTATTATCATAAAATATGCTTCCGTAGTCAAGTCTACTTCTAACAACAGACATATAAAGTCTACGTAAGTGCTTAGGGTGAACTCCCCATTTACTGCCCGCTAGAACTTTAAAAATATTAAGAAATTTCAGTGTTTTTTCTCGAGTCTCATTTATATGCTTACCCCATTTCAAATTTTTGTCGAGCCATATCCCCAAATATTCAACACAGTCAACTAATTGAATATTAACGTCATTGTTAACTAAACACCGACTAGGTTCGTTCTTAAGTTTACCTCTACTGAAAATGCAATATTTAGTTTTTCTGAGCGAGATGTTGAGACCTAATTCTTCTATTAAGACACAGAAATTATTTAATGCATTTTGCGTATCAACGACTGCAAGATCAACCTTTTTGTTTGTGCAATATCGAAGTCGCTTTACCCTTAATAATTGTTTTTATATTATTTCGCATTAACACATGCTTGTGAAAATATATTTTATTTTTAAAGAAAAATGGAAAGAAAAATTTGACTTCAGGCGAGACTCAATCTCTCTTTACGATATTCAATAAACTGAAAAGTCTATTATATCGGTTGCCTAACTAGCATAGTTGGTAATAGATGGCGCTACTGCTACCATAAAGCAATGCGATAGATGTGAAGGAAAGATTTGACAAATCGGGCAGGGCTTCAGTAGCTCAATTGGAAGAGCGGCTGGACTAGATTCCCAGTAGGTCGCGAGTTCGAGTCTCGCCTGAAGTCAAATTTTTCTTTCCATTTTTCTTTAAAAATAAAATATATTTTCACAAGCATGTGTTAATGCGAAATAATATAAAAACAATTATTAAGGGTAAAGCGACTTCTTTACGATATTCAATAAACTGAAAAGTCTATTATATCGGTTGCCTAACTAGCATAGTTGGTAATAGATGGCGCTACTGGTACCATAAAGCAATGCGATAGATGTGAAGGAAAGATTTGACAAATCGGGCAGGGCTTCAGTAGCTCAATTGGAAGAGCGGCTGGACTAGATTCCCAGTAGGTCGCGAGTTCGAGTCTCGCCTGAAGTCAAATTTTTCTTTCCATTTTTCTTTAAAAATAAAATATATTTTCACAAGCATGTGTTAATGCGAAATAATATAAAAACAATTATTAAGGGTAAAGCGACTTCTTTACGATATTCAATAAACTGAAAAGTCTATTATATCGGTTGCCTAACTAGCATAGTTGGTAATAGATGGCGCTACTGCTACCATAAAGCAATGCGATAGATGTGAAGGAAAGATTTGACAAATCGGGCAGGGCTTCAGTAGCTCAATTGGAAGAGCGGCTGGACTAGATTCCCAGTAGGTCGCGAGTTCGAGTCTCGCCTGAAGTCAAATTTTTCTTTCCATTTTTCTTTAAAAATAAAATATATTTTCACAAGCATGTGTTAATGCGAAATAATATAAAAACAACTTGAAAGGATGTGTTTTCGGACTGTTATTCTATTTCACTATACACAGGCACTGTAATAAACCTATATCAAACAAAATGCCACCTGCTTTAATTAATATAACTCAAAAATGCACCGAGATAATTAAATAAACTAAGAGCACCACACGCCTCCTTCAAGGTTCCCGCCAAAACTCTCTATATCACTCGCTTTTGACAATACTAGGTAAACCATAATAAATTACGTTGGTAGGTAGGTAAGTAGCAATAAATTACGTTCTGTCATGTTAATGGCAAAATGTCAAACATGTGCTGTGAACCATACTGTGGTAAAACGGTTTCACCACTTTCGCCAAAGAGGTTTGTTGCAGAATTCAAACTTAGTTATATCTTAATTTCGACCGAATTTCAACCACTAGGCGATTACTAGTCCAGTAATAAGTAACGGATAACAATACCTATCTTATTTACGTCTTAATTTTGTAAGTATGATTCTTAAGCCCTAAAATAGCAAACGTACGTGCTGTTAACAAGTACAGTTACTGCAGTCTATAGACATCCACATAAAACTTAGTACCACCACTGGAGATCTAGAATATTTTCACATGTACATAACGAAGCCCTCATTTACCTTCACAGGAATCTAGATTTATCCACTAGTTTCATTAGATAGGATTAATTAAGATATTTGCAGTATTATTAGCGTTGAAGACTGGATTCAATACCAAAGGCCGATTACATCACATAATCTCTTTGACATTCCGTATTAGATTCCTAACTAGTCCTTTCACGGCTGGTTTCTAGAAGGTCTGTCAAATATAAATTAGTTCCTAGAGTAGTTAGTTATAAATAGTTGTCAAGTTAATTTGCGACGATGCCATTATGCAGCCACTCAGGCACGGTAATGTTGTTTTACAGTATACATGGGTAGATGAGTCAGATCTTTTCCACTGTTTGGATTGTTGCTTTGAATCAGGAATATGGTGGTGAACCCAGCTTTCATCCATGGTAACAAATCTAGACAAAAAGTCCTCGGGATCAGTCTCAAAAAGTTCCAAACAGTCTCGCGAAATTGTGAATCGAACTCGTTTTTGTTCAGCTGAAAGCAACCTCGGGACCCAGCGAGCAGAAACCTTATGGAATCCCAATTCTTTCGTTATTATGTGTTGCACCCGGCCATAATGAATGTCTGTTGTCTCAGCTATCTTACCGATGGTCAAACGTCGATCACCCAGTACGAGATCACAAATTTTATCGATGTTTTCTTTCGTGGTAGAGGTTGTAGGCCGTCCACTCCTAGGATCATCTTCAATGCTCTCACGACCGCGCGTAAACTCAGCTACCCACTTCTTGACACTGGAATACGATGGAGCAGACTCCCCCAAAGTGCCCACCATATCTTGATGGATGTCTTTTGGTGACAGGCCTTTTTTATTGAGGTACTTAATGACTGCACGATGTTCAATTTTCTCCATTATTGAAAATCGCGTCAGAATGCTTCAAACAAATAATCACAGAAAAATTATGTTTACAGTATCGGAATGAAACTGCGCACAATAAATCAATAGAAGACATACTAACAAATGACGGTAAATTTAAAAAGATGTCATGTCTCCTTGTAGTTTGGGCCACGAACTTTTGGATCCACCCTCGTACCTATCACATCAACCGTTCGTCGCTGCGGCGCATAGGGCAACACCGGAGGGGAGTAGTCATAATATGCAGGCTTTCCCCTCTGTCAAAGTACAAGCCCAAATGGGCCTATACCTGTCGCCTAGATGTTAAAATGTGTGCGTGAAATTGTTTCTGTATTTTGTTAAAGTCAAGGTGTGAGTTTCGTAGTAATAGACGATTTTTGTAGTGTGCGTGTGTGTCGCACGCATTTCTCCCCGCAAGAAATGACAGACTGTTTTGCATCGGTAATAATCGCTATGGTTACTCCCCTCCGGTCCGCCGAGACCGGTGGGCTATATATGCTGCGGCGCAATCGCGCGACTGTTGTGTACCGACGAGTGTGTACCGAAACCGGTGACGCGGATATAACGCTATGGTTACTCCCCTCCGGTTCGCCGCTGCATCCGGTGGCCCGCGTTGCTCTATGGATTAAAGTTAGAGTTATAGTTTTCGTCAAATTCAAAGCATTTTGTCTTAGCTGTGACAGACTTTAGCAGAGACAGCGGAATGCGTTCCACCAGAGTATTTTTGGCATAGATAGAGGAATCAGGGCAGAAACTGAAATAACAACATGTGACAGTTAATTGACAACAATTACTCTATCCCGTGCTTCTTGGACGGTTAAGGAACGGATAACATTTGAACTTGTGGCGTCATCTATGTAAAAACCACAATTTCATTTTTCCATACAAATAGTCCGTATCTATCAAACCTTTGACACATTATTTAATTTTCGTTGTGAGGCAATACGAAGTTTGTCGGGTCAGCTAGTCTATCTATCTATCTATATATATATATATATATATAAATGAATTGCTGTTCGTTTGTCTCGCTTAAACTCGAGAACGGCTTTACCAATTTGGATAATTTTGGTTTTGAATGATTTTTGGAAGTCCAGGGAAGGTGTGAAATGTAGGAAAATAAGAAAAAAATTGAAGGGAAGTAGTAAAAACCATGATTTAATTTTCCCATACAAATAAATAATCTGTATCTGACGTATCTGTCAAACCTTTTTTTTTTTTGTTTTTATGGCATCGCTATTACGCTTATTGCCAGTGTCAAATAAAACGATATTTCGTATTTATTTAAGCAGCGTAAAAGTGTAACTCACTTGACTGACATACCATACTTGACAACTTATATACCCAATACTACACTACATTAAACTAGTCATCAAGTATAAAATACTAGCTATCAAGTACAATATGTCAGTCAAGTTAGTTACACTCAAGTTATTCGAGTAAAGCGATGGCTACTTTACCAGAACATTTACAATGAAGTTTTGGAGGCAACCTGAAAGGTCGTGTTTTCGCACTGTTATTCTATTTCACTATACACGAGCACTGTAATAAACTTATATCAAACAAAATGCCACCAACTTTATTCAATATAACTTAAAAATACACCAAGAAAATGAAATAAAATAAGAGCACCATACGCCTCTTTCAAGGTTCCCGCCAAAACTCCTGTCAAACCTTTGACACATTATTTCATTCTGAGGCAATACGAAGTTTGGCGGGTCAGCTACTATTAGTATATTAGTAGACGAACTCTTCACGAACATACTCGTACTTTCGTAATATCTAGTTCTTTTAGCACGTATAGGGATCAGATAATCATACTTCGAAGTAATTCCTTCGTCCGAACTTTATTGCTTCGACGACAACAACGATTATTATATAGAATTTGTAGGTTATTGTTGTAATAAAACTATCTATGGTGTAACTTTTTTATGTTTCTCATAAAAATCACAATAATTTTAATCAACTTACACTATTATATACCCTAATAACCTTTATCATGACGACCAAATTCCTCCTTTCTCAGTTTCTTTTGAAATGGGGAATTGGAGGAATTTGTAAATAATTGATGCTTTCCATATTATACAAAACTGTTTAGTTTCTATTAAATTTATTATGTGTTTTTGATTATTATTAGTGGTTATTCACTCTAGGTTAGTTTAAAAAAAAATGACGATGTAAAAGTGCTCTCCAGGAGCCTAATTATATGAAATAAATGAATAAACTGATAAACTATTCATATCTATGACAACGTAATAAAATCATAAAGCAAC
The DNA here is from genome assembly GCA_036365455.1 of Macrosoma leucophasiata. NCBI lineage: Eukaryota > Metazoa > Arthropoda > Insecta > Lepidoptera > Hedylidae > Macrosoma > Macrosoma leucophasiata. The sequence continues at coordinate 18,615,227 of JAWQUS010000017.1, read as the reverse complement.
TTCACGCCTGTAATCCCCGAAGGGGTAGGCAGAGGTAAATGCATGCATTCTATCATACATGCAAACACCTACGATTTGCCGGTTACGTTTTGGCCCATGTAATAGGTCGCCCTAGGTCGACCTAACCTGGCTAAGTCAAGGGCGCCCCTGGTTAGGTATTTTTTTTGCTGACAGTAAAAGTTTGACAGTATCAATATCCTACATTTAGTAATTAATAGCCGGGAATAAGTTTGTGTTACACCTAGGTTTAACCAACGGCTACCGGCCACACCTAGTTTTAGCCGGATAGAACTGAGTGTAGCCGTACTTCAGATATTAGCCGCAATATATACCTATAATAAGTTATACTTATTATCCGACTTCAAAACTATCATATTTTCTTTAAGTAGACACAAAAAAATATAGCTGAATAGATAATTGGGTATACCGAAAAAATATTCAGCCCTCAAAACTTATTAAAGGCTTACTTATTATATATTTGGATAGTCTTGAAGTACTATGACAAGATTAAAAATACTATCCGGTTAGAGCATAGATAACCTGGGTTAGAGGTACCTACTTCTAATCATAAATGGAACCTTTCCTACAACATCTGGAGCGTAACTTTCAATTGAAACGTCCAACACAATTATTGGTAAAGATTTCGATTTATTTATTTTGGGTTCTCGGTCAATATTGATATCCCCGCTCTCAGGTTGAGTAACATATCTACTTAAGCATATCAATGGTAATATAATATTATGTGTTGATCTTGCAAATTTTACCGTGAGTTTGCATTGATGAAACATTCACATAAAAACCGGACAAGTGCGAGTTCGAGTCGCGTGGTGAGGGTTCCGTAATTTAAATAAATATTTTCGAAAATATTACAGATTTAAAATGCAGGGACATAGCGGTTACGGGGGTACCGGCAGGGGGGGTTATATTATTAATAATTTTCGATTTAATTTGAATACTCAAACTTCTTATAGGTTTTCCAGTAATCTATAGGCAAAAAATTATTATCCACATTTTTTTCAAAATTTTAAGTTCAGTAGTTTCGGAGATAGGGGGAGGGGGATGGTCAATTTTCGTCGTTTTTCTTAAATAACTTCAAATTTGTTTATGCAAAAATTATAAAAAAATATATCTGAGATGCTGACAACAACCTCTTTCATTTAACAACAACCTCTTTCACACGACACAGTTTTAAGGTACGGAACTCTAAAAATATGTTAAAATTATAGGTTTGACAGCATTGCGAACGCTAGCACCAACGAGACATTTATCGCAATACATACTTTATGCGACGAGTTGCGAAACATCATCATGTTTGATTCCCGGGTAAGGGGTTATCAGAGATAATGGGGCAAAGTCCTTTACCTCTGGTTCTATTGGGATTTTTCCATTATCTGGAAATTTCCCAGTACCTCGAAGTTTGTCGAAATGTGCGCGGAGATGCCATGGGCCAAAAACGTAACCGGCGAATCGTGGGGGTGAGAATTTATGATTGTTCAGTATCTACCCGGACGAAGTCGTAGGTGAAGCTAGTATAAAACAGCCTAAGTTACTCCTTATTACATAAGCTATCTGCCAGTGAAAGTCCCGTCAAAATCGGTAAAGCCGTTCCCAAGATTAGCCCCGCCTAACAGACAAACAGACACACAGACAAAAATTGTAAAAAAAAATGTTTTGGTATATGTACCGTGATTACATACATAGTAAATTGGTATATGTACCGTGTATACATAAATATGCATTTAGTAAAAAGCGGTTATTTTAATATTACAAACAGACACTCCAATTTTATTTATTTGTATAAATAGAAGAATCGTGAAAAGAAACGCGAATTGCCTCCCGTGACGTCATTTACAAAAGTTGTGTTTCACAATATGACGTCAAAAGGCAGTCGGTGTTCTCGAAATTTCGCGAGTTCACGTACACAAACCAATTACGGCATTTATTTTCATTTAATAAACGCAATCTGCTGGGATGGATTTCGTGAGGTTCGTATTGAATTATTAATGTTTGTTTTATATTATTTCGCATTAACACATGCTTGTGAAATATATTTTTATTTAAAGAACTTAGGACTTAGGACTTAAGAGTTCAATAGCTCAATTAGAAGAGCGGCTGGACTAGATTCCGAGTAGGCCGCGAGTTCGAGTCTCGCCTGAAGTCAAATTTTTCTTTCCATTTTTCTTTAAATAAAAATATTATTAATGTTACTCAAGCATTTGTTGAGCACTTTTTTTGTTTTTTTTTTATGTAATTAAAGTGGCAAACAAGCATGCAGTTTACATTGATGTTAAGTGATGACTGCAGCCTATAGACACCCACACTTAGACAAAGGTCAAAATGCAAATGCGTTACCATTTCTGAGGCCTAAGGTGTTGTGCCTCTGTGCCGGAAATTACAGGGCCGTACATTACCACCTGACCGGAACACGATAGTGCTGAACACTACCATTTAGCGGCAAGTATATTAGGTAATGCCGTGGTGCCTACGCCCGCGAACTCCGTCACTGGAGCTCTACCACCAGTAGAGTAGATTTATAATATTTTGTAATTTCTGAGACGGTGCGAAAAGTTTGTAATGGTTATTTTACGAGTAATATGTTGTTAATACTCTTTGCTATATATAAGAGGTTATTATGTTATTTAATCTGTCTAGGAGTTGATAAATTATTCCCGGGTCGTTAAGTTTCATAGGTTGTTAATTAAGGTGCAATTCCGCCAGTGTAGTGAACTGTGCCGCAATATACATTTTGTATTTCATTTATATGTACACATGGCGGATCAATGTCACATAGCATGAAGATACATAAATACGGTGCACAACAATGTATATTGTACATCGAGCCTAGGAAGGAGACTTCGGCTTATTTCGGATCTGTAGAGCGTTATCTCTTTCGCACCGTACCTATTTGAATTTGACGTTTGTCGACCATTTTGATCAAGTTTTTTTTTATAATTATGGCGTTGCTATTACGCATATTGCCAGTGTCAAGTAAAACGATATTTCGTATTCGTCATAAGCAGCGTAAAAGTGACCAAATACCGGACTGTCAATGCTTACGTAAGCAGTGTGCAGTAGAGATAACGCTCTACGAAATCGAAACGAGCCGATTGTCTCTTTCGCAGGCTCGATGTGCAATATTAATTGTTGAATACTGTACATCAACTGAAGTTGAGTACTGTACATCAACTGAAGTTGAGTACTGTACATCATAAAAAAAGTATCCAAGCTGTTAGCATGGTGTGGAGATGTCGCCATACAGAATACAGAATCAGAATCTCATTTATTCATTTAGGGTGACAGGCAATTCTTATGACACGTCAAAAACAAACAAAATAAATTAAAGTGAATAACAATTGATACACATATCAAACAAGATAAAAAATATGTGTATAGTCAAGAATATCACTAAGATAAAACTAACTAGAATAAACTAATGTAAAAAGTATATCAGTAGAATGTCTCATTTCCCCTTTACAAACTGATAACAAAGAGTAAAAAGAAAAGAAAAAGAGTCATTCTTCGTAAGCAGTGTGCAGTAGAGATAACGCTCTACGAAGTCGAAACGAGCCGATTGTCTCTTTCGCAGGCTCGATGTGCAATATTAATTGTTGAGTACTGTACATCAACTGAAGCGAACACATTTAAATACGTCGATAAACTCATACACTGATCGGATTTATAAATTAATATTCATAGAAGGTACTATAAATTCTAATTAATCAGTAGCGCGTATTTAATTTATCATTACATTACGATTTATGACGGAAACACAACTTACAGTCATCATCATCACCATTTCAGCCAATAGACGTTTACTGCTGAACAAAAGCCTCCCCCAAAAAGTGCCACAACGAACGGTCCCGGGCCGCCCTCATCCAGCGATTGCTCGCGACCTTCACCAGGTCATCGGTCCATCTTGTGGGGGGCCTGCCTACGCTTCGTTTTCCGGTACGCGGTCACCACTCGAGAACTGCTCAGCCCCAACGGTCGTCAGTTCTTCGAGTTATGTGCCCTGCCCACTGCCACTTGAGTCTCGCTATTCGGTGAGCTATGTCGGTAACTTTAGTTAAAAATAATAAAAATAAAACACGTTTACACTCACAGCCCCACATTAGGTATAACCTGTGTCGTGGGTGCCGTTGTACACACACAACACATACACAAACACCCAGACCCGAAACAAATATTCTCTATAAACGTTATAGAGACCAAATTAAGCGTTTGTTTGGAATTTTGGCGGAGTGTCCGCGGTGTGACGTAGGTAAGATGTGAGAGAAATAACGCTCTATACACCCGAAATAAGCCGAAATGTCCTTCCTAAGGTCGATGTGCAATATTTCTCGTTGAATACTGTATATCTGAACATTTTCGTAAACATAACATTTAAATTAAGGTCAAGGTTATTGGGATCAGTCGGACTTAAAGTGGTCTCTATTTTCATTATTTCTTTTACAAACTTGCAGCTTTGAAATAAGAATATTAAGGTCAAATGCCGACGAGTAACTTTATGAGAGATAAATCTGATATAATTTTCAACAACTGATATTGTTGTTTATTCAATATTTTGCCTTTATGCAGAAATAGTAGGGTCATACCTTAGGAGGTCGTAAATGAGGAAAACGTTATGGTTTTCTTAAAAAAAACAGTGCTCCGATCTCGGACTGATACGTAGCGACCGCGTAGGCTTCGTAGCACAACGCTACGCGGCCTACGTGGTAGCACAATCGTATCTATACTGTGGTGGTAGCATCGGTAGCATAATCAAATAATCGATAGTCGAAAAGTGTTTTTTTTTTGCTTTAACAAACACGAGTGAATTATGAAACGACTATTGGAAGAAAAAACTTTGTTTTATATATAAAGATAAAAAATAATTATTATTAATTAATTGAAGGAGAGAAACAGACATGTTCCAAGTTAGGCCCGCGCCTTGTACAGTATTAAAAAAAATGAGAAAAATGCGTGTAGCATGATGGAAAAACACAAAAAAAAAAAATTTTTTGCTGTTTTTTGTGTATTTGTTGTATGACCACAATATGTCATTATAGGTACTATGAAATTCTTGTTTATGAAATATACTAACGATAATTAAAAGAAGGTCTAAAAAATGATTCAGTATTTCATGTTTCTTCTCTCAATACAGCGTACAAGGTGCAGGCCCAAGCTCCATACATTTTGGAACGTCTGGTTGCCTTCCGTTTGATACACAAATTTACTTAAGTCTTTTATTTCTTCTACACTTATATATTACTAGCGGCCCGCCCCGGCTTCGCACGGTTGCAATTTAGGTACTTACATAATATTACGACTATGAATTGAGATGAATGCTATCCTATCTCTCAAGTTGGATCGAACTGCACATGGTGTGCGAATTTTATTATAATCGGTTAAGTGGTTTAGGAGTCCATTGAGGACAAACATTGTGACACGAGATTTATATATATTAAGAAGATAAAGAGGAAAACTTTGTCTGTTTGGTTGTATTGAATAGGCTAAACAACTACTAAACCGATTTTAAAAATTCTTTCACTATTCGGAAGCTACATTATCCACGGGTAGCATTGGCTATATTTTATTTTGAAAAAAAAATAGGTTTCCGTAAGATATTTGGGTTTTTCGGACACAAGGTGTAAAAAATCAATTAGAAAAGTTACTTATTTTGCTTACGCTGCCTAAACTATAAAAGATATGGATGAAGGCTTTAGGCTTTATCTATAATCATCACGCTTAGACGAATAAGAAAGGGGAAGGTAACATTACAACCGCGCGAAGCCGGGGCGGGCCGCTAGTAGGCGAAAGGCGTATATTTCTCGCCGTCCTCGCGAGTAATGTTAAACAATACTTTTGTTTATAGGTTGTAACAATTGTCATCAAACCGACAAAGTCTGCCATGTTTAATTTAATTAACTTCAACAGAACCCTCACTTCAAAGAATATTTTGCTTGCAACACAATATTTTAAAAGCAATGTTGGTATCTAAATGTACGTTTGTATTATTTTTTTATTGACGACGAATTTGTCATATAAATATATATATAAATAATAAATAATGACCTACCATGACCAAATAGGTCGAGTTCTGTCTGATGGTGGGGTCAAAAGTCTTAGGAATCGGCGTGCATGTATGAAGAGAATGATGAAGGTAGACGAGGCACGAGAGGTTTGTCTGAACCGGGATATCTGGCGCTCTACACTCTCTGCCTACCCCGTTAGGGACCTGGCGTGAAGATACACATTAATAAATAATAAAATAATAAATATAAATAATAAAATAATAAATATAAATAATAAAATAATAAATATAAATAATAAACATACGAATATCTTTTTCAATTCAAAATGGTTTCTTGATTTGTCTTTTTAACAGGCCTCATAATTTACTGCTGGTAGAGTTACAGTGTAGGAGCTGGAGGGCGTAGGCACCATCGCATTACCTAATCTATCTGCCGGCAAATGGTTGTGTTCAGCACTATCGTGTGCCGGTTAGATGGCAATGTATGGCTACGTAATAACTTTCACAGAGCCAAAACAACAACAACAAGTCATCACTTAACATCAATGTGAACTGCATGCTAGTGTGTCACCTTCATAACATAAAAAAAACTTGCAATCCATCTACTTGATCGATTGATTGATATCTCTGGTTTCAAATAGATGTTTAAAGGCTACAATATTCACTTACCATCATTGTGAACTGTATGCTTATTTGCCATTTCATGACATAAAAAAATAGCAACAGCTTTCATTAAGTTGGGTGTACGCTATGTTTTCGGCTGTCCAACCGCAATCAACATTGGAGAACACTAAAATTAATCATCCTTGCATCATTAACACCCTCAATCCTTAAATAATTCGCTTACCCCCGAACTGTTCTATAAATAGAGTCTAAAGAGTCCAATATCATTGCAGCGGTTAAATAATGAAAGATAACTTTTTCTCTAAGTAACAAAATTACGTAACAAGAAGTAAACAAGAAAGTTTCATTCATGTAAGATGGTGAAGAAGAAAATTTGGCAATTACGTCACTCCGCGTTTGTTTTTAAGGTATAAATTAAATTTTACCCGCGTCTCAAGCTCCGTCTCTGGTGCTCTACCAAAAACTAGAACTACTTCTTATTCTCAACTACATTTTTAAACAATTTACCTATTATATAGAAGTGTATATTGTACTATAATTAACGAATTACGAGTATGTTTTAGCTATAAACATTTCGATGGCCTATAAAAAATATTATGTCCCGTCAACCACTGATCTTATAATAGGTTTGGCTATGAAAGTGTCGGAGTAACATCAAACCAACCTCTAAAATCATTAAAAAAGAATCATTATTATGTAAAGAATTAATATTTATTAATTAAGTATTTATAATAATTGAGCACTTTAAATAACACAATTTCCTTTTCTATCACTTTTATTGATCGCCTGAAAGTATCTACAAAACTATAAAAAGCCTCGCAAACAAATTATTCCTACAGACTAGAGTCGTGGAGACATTACTTATTTACGCGCGTGTTTTATTTAGCGGTGGCTCGTAGGTTATACCTCCCTGTTGCTTATTGTACAGCCTCCGCGTAGTAAGCGCCTGGGAGACGCGAGTTCATTCAGTCGACCGGCAGTTTTGCTCTAACCTTTGTGACAGGCGCTCGGCTCGTTTCGGCCTGATCGATTTTAGATGAGAACGCTGTAATATTGGACACAGTTTCAGTGATAAATTCCTTGTGCTAATGACTCTTGTATTAATTTGAGTGAGGATTAAGTTAAAAGTGATTAATAATTATTTAAGGCATTTACTTCTCGACTTGAAATTACTGAGTTAAGGTAAGTCGATTTTTATGTAAAGTTGTCTTGTTTATTTTCACAAGTTCCGCCTTAACGTTAAACTAAGTTGTGGTAAATTAATGTGAAAGGACTAATACATGGACATTTTCTTTCCATCACATTATTTTCTTTCGATATCTCTGTTCGGAGATCTACCAAATTTTAGACTTGAATGACTATATTACCTACTGCAGATAATAATGTATTGATGAAGAAAACCACAGGGCGAGTTGACGCAGTGAGAGAGGCAGATTTATAGATAACAATTCAAAAATATTTGGGACTATTTATTTGTTTAATTACTTATTTCAATTATAAAGTTAAAACAGTAGTCGTTTAAAATAAATTTTAAGTCTTCTTCTTTTTATTCTAATGAGGAAAATATGTTTTGCTTATACATATCAACCACAATAACTTTCGTAAAATATATTATTGTATTCCAAGACGCGTGTTACTCCTTGCGTATCCTACAATGCAGTGGTTTGTCACCACCAGTCACCTCATCCCCTAATCTATCTGCCGCCTAATGGTAGTGTTCAGCACTATCGTCTTACGGTTAGTTGGTAATGTGTGACCTCGAAATGACTATTATAGAGACAAAACAACTAAGGTCTCAGGGGTGACAACGCATCTGCATTTTGACCACCGGTCTTTGTGTAGGTAAGTGTCTATAAGCTGCAGTCATCACTTAACATCAATGTGAACTGGATGCTTGTTTAATACCTTGATTACATAAAAAAAGCGTTGTACTCTTTGTTAATGACCTTCCATTTATGTTATGACTGTCACTTACTCACTGTTTTATTTAAAAACCTTTAGGTATATAAGTTGATATAACTTAAAAGTTAAGTTTAATAAATCAAAACGTGTATGTAGGCATGTCTCATTTAAGGAGTGGAGGCTGTTTTGGTACTTTTCAGTACGTAACTGAATAAATACAAAGTCTCCAGAACAAATAGCCCAAAAAGGTAGCGAGATCGTAAATCCTGTTGGGTAGTTCAGCCGAGTTAGTCAGTGTTCAAGCGAAAGGGAATCAATTAAATCTTTTTATAAAAAGGCAAGCACTAAACAGTTTAGTGGCCTTTTGTCTTTTTATCCTCAGTTTGTCAATCGGTTTTGTTTTTATGTTCCTGCCGAGCATTTGGTTTTCTTATAAATGATAAATATATTATATTGAAAGACAAAATTTAAGGAATTTTTATCAATAAATATCAGAGCAACACGGGCCACCGGCCGCCGCGACGGACCGGAGGGGAGTAGGGAGTAGTCATATGCAAGCTTTCCCCTCTGTCAAAGTACAAGCCCAAACGCCTGTCGCCCAGATGTTTAAGTGTGTGCGTGAAATTGTTGATGTATTTTGTTAAAGTCAATGTGTGAGTTTCGTAGTCCTATACGATTTTTGTAGTGTGTGTGTGTATCGTATCACACGTAGTTCCCCCCGCAAAAAATGACAGACGGTTTTACATCTATACAAATTTAAAAAAATGGAATGTCTGTTTGTAATATTAAAATAACCGCTTTTTACTAAATGCATATGTATATTTACACGGTACACATACCTAAACAACATTTTTTTCATTTTTTGTCTGTCCGTCCGTCCGTCCGTCTGTCTGTCTGTCTGTCTGTCTGTCTGTCTGTCTGTCTGTCCGTCTGTGCGTCCGTCCGTCCGTCCGTCCATCTGTCGGTCTGTCTGTCTGTCTTTTGGCGGGGCTAATCTTGGGAACGGCTGTACCGATTTTCGACGGGACTTTCACTGGCAGATAGCTGATGTAATAAGGAGTAACTTGGGCTACTTTTATACTTGCTGCGTCTACGACTTTGTCCGGGTACATACTGAACAATCATAAGTTTTCACGCAGACGAAGTCGCGGGCACAGCTAGTCGGTAATAAACGCTATGCCTACCCCCCTCCGGTCCGCCACGGCGGCCGGTGGCTCGAGTTGCTCTATTATAAATATCAATTACCGATTATCTAGCTATAGTTTCAATGTTGAAGCTCGAGAGCGTAGACCAATTACCTTTATTACCATATCTATCTGTGTTCAAATGAACTCTTGGAAAGTTCCAGTTACAGAGTTCAAGGGCTAAGACACCACCGCATTTTTTTTTTTTTACATTTCAGAGTACAATCTTTAAAATCATACCCCCTTATTCATAAACATATTTTAGCTAAAGTGTTGCTAATCTCTCCTTTGTCTTTTTCCATTCTGCACATTTGACAATGCAACTGACAAAGACAAAGCATTCTATAGCTAAAACTTATGTAATGTACGTTTATGAATAAGGGGGTTAGCTTTTATTGAAAACGGTTTTAAGGACTTTTAATATTTTTGTTATATTTATGACAAACAAATGTAAGGACAGACTAGATTTTCATTTTATAGGATGTGTTACTAATAGTCGTAATACACGTCCGGATTTGGTACGGAGCGGATAGCGAGTTCGGTACGCTCCGAACCAAATCTACACCGGTTACATTATCCCTCGACTTATCAATAATCTACCTTCAGACTTATGCAATAAATTGAACACAAAAAATATTAAACATATCTTAAAACAATATTTTTGTTTTCATAAACATGTAACTTGTCAACTAGATAAGTGTATAACCCAGTTAATTAACTATGTATAATTAAGGAATGATTGTTAATATTTTATATGGTAGACTCATAATAGCATAGTCATAAACCTCTTATGGTTTTTTTAATGCTATTAGTGTATAAATTTTGTAAACCTTTTGTAAAAAGCGATAAATAAAATTAAAAAAAAAAAACTGGCCGTGTGTAGCGGACAGCGGATTTGGTCCAATGCGGTCCACTCGCGCGGGTTTGGTCGGCGGATGCGGTCCGTCGGACCGAATCCGGTCTCGTATAGCGACACCGGATTTGGTCTGCGGATTCGTGTATAATATAGTAGTAACATTTAGTTCGGGTATCCATTAGCTAAACTCAAGTGACCGTGGGCAGCTCAAAGAACCGATGGCCGTTGGGGCAGAAGAGTTATCCGTTTCAGTCCAGAATGTCAAATTCCCAAAACGTCAAGCCGTTTCAAAATGTCAAGTTCCCAAAATTCCAAATTCTTAAAATGTCAAGTTCCCAAAATTCCAAATACCCAAAATGTCAAGTTCCCAAAACATCAAGTTCCCAAAACATCAAGTTCCCAAAACATCAAGTTCCCAAAATATCAAGTTCCCGAAATGGCAAGTTACCGAAAAGTCTCATAAAAGTATATAGAGCTATTAAGCTATCTACATAATTATTTTAAAAAGACGACGTTTTTTTTTTTAAATGTAATTAAAATCTTTTTCAATAGTTCGACCGCTTGTCCGAAGATGAAGCGTAGGCAAGACCTCCCTAAGATAGACCGACGACTAAGTGAGGGTCGTGGAGTCACTAGATGAGGTCTAGGATCTTTCGTTGTGGCAATCTTTCGGCAGGCCTTTGAGTAGCAGTGGACCTCTTTTGTATGACAGCAAATGATTATAATTTGGACATAAAACATAACTATTGACGACCCGGTTAGTCCAGCGGTGTGAAACCATCGTTTGATTCGAAGGGTCGCGGGTTCAATCCGCGCACTGGGACAAATATTTGTATGGCCTACAGTTATTTGTTTCGGGTATGTGTATGTGTTGTATGTGTACAACGGCACCCACGACACAAGTTTATACCTACTGTGGGGCTGTGAGTGTAAGCGTATTTTATTTATATATTTTATTTATTGACATTTTAGGACAAAATAAAAAAAACATTGCCAAACAACTGCCTCTATAGAGACGACTATATAGTTCTAAGATGTAAGGAGTTGTAGATTTATCTACTTAATTCAATGGTTTGCATCAAACCAAACTCTCATTGAATGTAGGGCATATATCACATAGAATGGTAAACAGGAAATATTCCTCCATACATTTGGACGACGTGTGAGTGAGTGCTTATAACGAAGTTTTGAATAATGTATAGGTATATGCCGTTTCAGCTCGACATTCGAAAGCTCAACAGAAAAACAGAATGCATGATTTTACGGTTCAGTGTCTAGGCAGTAGTAGCCTGTAGGTTTGTAACAAACCCTTAAAGAAGAAAAAACTAAGATTTATTTCGCGTATATTAAACTCAAACGATTTTGAAATAAACCCGACGTTTCGGTCGCTTTTTAGCTTCCATGGCAAAAAAACATCAGAAATGAAGAGATTCACTTGAGAACCATATAGTCGACATAACCCATCGAATAGCGAAACTCAAGTAGCAGTGTGTAGGGCACATAGCTCGAAGAACCGACGGCCGTTGGGTCAGAAGAGTTCTTGGGTGATGACCGCGTACCGGAAAGACAAAGCGTAGGCAGACCCTCCACTAGGTCATAGTGGATCGACGACTTGGCGAAGGTTCTGGGTAGTATCTGGTGGAGAGTGGCCCTGGATCGTTCGTTAAAGTAGTTTTTTTCCAGAAGTGGACGTATTGCGGCTGAAATGATGACCTACTCGTAGGAATTGTTATAAGTTTATATATGTATGTATGTGTGTAGGTATGTTTCTTCACGCCACGTCCCTTTCGGGGTAGGCAGAGAGTGTGAAGCGCCAGATATCTCGGTCCCGACACATCTCCCGTGCTTCTTCTACATTCATCATTCTCTTCATACATGCACGTCGATTCCTAAGTAACAATTGTATATGTATACATACATACATATACAATTGCTACTTAGAGTTTGGCTATAGAAAAGGCAAAGGAAATACAATATTTATGAATAAAACAACTCGATTCTATAACAGTAGATAATGGCCGTTAAAAAAATTCTCGTCTCCTATTACAGCGTCTCGAGTTCGGGGCTTCTTCGTATAATGGGAGGGCACAGTGGACACTGGCAGATTTATTTGCCATTAATTTAAATTGCTTTTGACGCGTAATTTTACTGTTATAATCGAAGATAATCAAATATGTAACCGATGTGTTAGATCGGTCAGAGAAAAGAGATACAGCTTCGTCTTTTTAAAAAATGTACTTATATTACAAAGAGATAATATTTGTTTGTTTGTTTGTACCGAATAGCCTCAAAAACAGTTGTTTTAAAAGAGACCAATTGACTGCTACTTTATCGCTGAGTGAGGCTATAATACAAAAGTTTTATCTGAGTAAACTATGGCATATTTATCAATATGATCTTGCACACAACTTTTCAGTTTAAAAAAAAATTGAATGGAATAGAGTCATTTATTGCAGGCAACTAGGGCCCATATCATACTATAAACTAGTATAAACATAATATATAAAGTTATTAATAAAATAATTTTAATACTTTACATTATAACATATGTCTAAAACACTAACAACGAATTACTGATCTATTTATATTGACGACCCGGTCCAGCGGTGTGAGACGACCGTTTGATTCGAAGGGTCACGGGTTTGATCCCCGCACCGGGACAAATATTTGTATGGCTTACAGATATTTGTTTCGGGTCTGGGTGTTTGTGTATGTGTTGTATGTTTACAACGGCGCCCACGACACAGGTTTATACCTAGTGTGGGGCTGTGAGTGTAAAGCGTATTTATTTATGAGGCGTCCGTCGTGCCTCCCAAAATCATCGGAAAACTACGCCTTCGGGCCAGAAGTCGGGACTGAGAAACATTTGCAGATGTTTGGCAGGTACACGTAACTTGAAAGATTTGAATCCCGTGGGTCGGCACGACTTCAAGGTTTCAATCTCTTCTTGAATCTGTCTCTCCGTTTATAGTTTAGGCAGCGTACTTATTTTGCGTACGCTGCCTAAACTATAAAAGATATCGAGGAAGACTTTAGGCTATATCTATGTATAATCATCACGCTAAGACGAATAGGAGAGGGTAGGCAACATTGCACCGCGCGAAGCTGGGGCGGGCCGCTAGTATTCATATAAGACTAAATCTATTATATTGCAAAACCATGCAAGACTTTATAATTATGAAGGAAACACAAATTGAATTTAATGTTATCCGAGAGACCTATTCTCACGTCGATGCGGGTGTGGGAAAACACGTAAAACAAAGGTGAATGCGGACCCACAAAGTTCACTTTGTTCTAGATTTTACCAACTTGAAAATTAAAACGGGACGTGATTTTCTTCTTAGCGATATTAAAATATAATTACTGTATACAAAACATTACCTGTCTTTCATAATACGAGTACTTAAGACGACTCGGTTAGTTTAGCGGTGTGAGATGACCGTTTGATTTGAAGGGTAGCGGGTTCGATCCCCGCACCGGGACAAATATTTATATGGCCTACAGATATTTGTTTCGGGTCTGGGTGTATATGCCACATACTGTGAGTGTAAGCATATTTTTTTTTACTTCGGCATCATTTTTTATTTATTATTTTTAAATTATTATTATTATTTATTCAGTTCGGCAGATACTTAACTGTTTGCTATACCTGCTAAGCCGGTGCGTTATCGCAACAGTATGCTCGTGTGAACGCGCGTATAGAACAAACACATATACGCCACGAAACGGGATTCTCGATTGCACTGAAACGGTGTGTAGGTGTGTGAAACACTGTTCCTACATACCTACACTATATTCACTCAATCTGCTGCGTCCACAGGAAAAAGGTCTTCTCAAGGCTCTTTACCCATAACAGTGGGATTATGAGAGAATATGTCTGAATCGGCACGCTTGGCAATCGGATTGGCGTTCGCACAGACGGCAGTTTTATCGCGAGACGCCGCTGCCCATCCCACGTTATTGTATTTACTGCCTCTTATTGTAATGATTTAGCCGCCATTGTTCGGTTGATTGATTGCACTAGCAAAAGCATCAAACAGTTCAAGTGATCCTTGAATTATTTTTTGCTTCCAGACTTCCCAAGAGACCCTAATAAAGAAATGTTTGCAAGGTCGTCTTTCTGAATCTTTTTACGTATTTAATTACAGCTATAAAGATATAAAGTAGCAATCTGGGTGAATATTGTATCACCTCATGTCTTTACTCATTAATCTTGCAGGGTTTCACGGAATTACTCTGAACATTTCTTTTTTCTTTCATTTTCCTGTTTTTCGCTTATTTGTTAATTCGTGAAACTGGTAGGCTACGAGTAGTACCGCTTATTTGTTGCTTATAACTACACTTATATGTCTATAATAAAATGTACGTAACTTCACGCCTGTAATCCCCGAAGGGGTAGGCAGAGACCCACGATTCGCGGTTTACGTTTTTGCCCATGTAACAGGTGGCGAGCCTGTTGACATCGCCGGGCACATTACCAAACTTCGAGGTACTGGGAAATTTCCAGAAAATGGAAAAACCCTAATAGAACCAGAGATAAATGACTTTACACCATTCTCTCTGATAACCCCCTACCCGGGAATCGAACCCAGGACCTCAGCGTAGTAGTAGTGGCCTGCTAACACTAGGCTACCGAGGCAGTTTTGTCATGTCTATAAGCGTCGAAGGAACACCTCATAAGGAAGTTCATTCCACAACTTGTACGTTCTCAGCGGAAACGAACGAAATAAAACTGTATAAATTCACTGGTGGTAGAGCTCCAGAGACGGAGCTCGCGGGCGTAGGCACCACCGCATAATCTAATATACTTGCCGCTAAATGGTAGTGTTCAACACTGTCATGTTCCGGTCAGGTACTAATGTACGGCCCTGTAATTTTCGGCACAGAGGCACAACACCTTAGGCCTCAGGAGTGGTAACGCATCTGCATTTTGACCTTGGTCTTTGTGTGGGTGTCTATAGGCTGCAGTCATCACTCAACATCAATGTGAACTGTATGCATGTTTACCACTTCCATTACATAAAAAAAATATATATATTTTTGGTCATTTTCATTACATTAAAACTTTTAAACTTACCGACACCTTATCTACCTACCTCTTTGACAATAAAGCAATTTACGCACAGGTGTGTGGAATTGTGTTTACCCCTCTTTTTACGGGATTTAATTCAATATGACACGAAGGAGAACAGAAAAGTTTACCAAGTTGGCGTTCCCTAATAATATGTTAAGGAGCACGAGCGACAGAAAGCGTGTATTTTATGCTATTCGACTCGAACTTTACACAGAGAGAGTGACGCGTTTGAGACGTTACTAAATTATCAGTTTAGAGTGCGACAATGTATAATTTTTTTATAAATTATTTTCATTTTTGTACCATTGCTGCACCTACTTCGTCGATATCCTCACTAACCGAAGGTTGACTGGTAGAAAACGCCTAGTGGCGTTAAGTCCGCCTTATGTATAATTTCAGTGCATACATAAAAGAATAAATAAATAAATAGAATAATAGTTTTTTTTTTTTTTTATATGTAATGAAGTGGCAAACAAGCATGCAGTTCACATTGATGTTAAGTGATGACTGCAGCCTATAGACACCCACACAAAGACCAAGGTCAAAATGCAAATGCGTTACCACTCCTGAGGCCTAAGGTGTTATGCCTCTGTGCCTGAAATTACAGGGCCGTACATTACCACCTGACTGGAACACGATAGTGCTGGACACTACCATTTAGCGGCAAGTAAATCAGGTAATGCGGTGGTGCCTACGCCCGCGAGCTCCGTCACTGGAGCTCTACCACCAGTACAGCTTAACTGGTGGTAGAGCTCCAGTAAAGGAGCTCACGGGCGTAGGCACCACCGCATTACTTGCCGCTAAATGGTAGTGTCCAGCACTATCGTATATATCGTATTCCGGTCATTTGGTAATGTACGGCCTTGTAATTCTCGGTACAGAGGCATAACACCTTAAGCCTCAGGAGTGGTAACGCATCTGCATTTTGACCTCTGGTTTATCTGTGGGTGTCTATAGGCTGCAGTCATCACTTAACATCAATGTGAGCTGCATGCTTGTTTGCCACTTTCTAAACATAAAAAAAGTAACTTCACGCCTGTAATCCCAGAAGGGGTAGGCAGAAGTAAATGCATGCATTCAATCATACATGCAAACACCCACGACTCGCCGGTTACGTTTTGGCCCATGTAACAGGTGGCGAACCTGTTGCCATCTCCGGGCACATTACCAAACTCCGGGGTACTGGGAAACTTCCAGAAATTAGAAAAATCCCAATAGAACCAGAGATAAAGGATTTTAAACCGTTATCCTTGATAGTCCCCGATCCGGGAATCGAACCCAGGACCTCCAGCGTAATAGTAGTGGCCTGCTACCACTCCGCTACTGAGGCAGTCATAAAAAAAGAACAGATAAATTAATAAGTTTATTTCATTTATAACTTTACAAAACTTTCTCGTAGCCAGGGAGCCCACGAAGGCATTTGGGAAGGAGTTTTAGGCACGTCCAAATATTTTTTGGATAATTGATTTATTTAACTTTGTTAATTGACATGTGTATCTGTTGTTATTTTTTATATTTAACGTCATAAAATACGTTTCAGACCAGATTCTTTTAAATTAAGAGAAAAAAGGTATGGTTCCTTATTAATCATTATAAGCTTACCTGTATGTTTTGGTATATTCTATGAAAATATCAAGATCTTTGTGATTTTGTTCAAAAGATAGCGATATGAAGTTAAGTTAAGAAAATAAGTTATAGTTATAATAAAAAGCTCATAGTCTCCCTCGAGTTCATCACTCGAGGGTTTCAACACTGAAATATAAGGAAAAGACGCAGGAAAAACTGTAACAAAAATATAAGAGGTTTCGCAACATATAGACTAAATATCTGTATTGATGATCAAATCAATACAAAGGCAAATGGAAACTTGTGAATCTTTAGCAAAAAAAAAATGTAAAGTCTATGATATCGGTTGTAAAGCTATTTTATATGTAATAGAATTGGCAAACAAGCATACAGTTCACATTGATGTTAAGTGATTTCTGCAGCCTATAGACACCCACAGTAAGACCAAGGTCAAAATGCAGATGCTTTACCACTCCTGAGGCCTAAGGTGTTATGCCTCTGTGCCAGAAATAACAGGGCCGCACATAACCACCTGACCGGAACACGATAGAGCTAAACAGACAGTTTGATAGATATGCGAGTGAAGCTATAAAACGGCAAATCTCATTTCAGCTTTACTGTGATATTTTCTCTCCCTATTCGGCGGCTATTCTCAACTTATTATCCTATAGGACTCGAAATACATGACCTTTGCATAGGTATAGTTCATGGCATCGTTTTTGCATTTCGTGTTTTACTATATTTTTATAAATAATTTACGAAGAAGAATAGTAGTAAATAAATAAAATACGCTTACACTCAAAGCCCCACAGTAGGTATAGACCTGTGTCGTGGGTGCCGTTGTACACATACAGCACATACACAAACACCCAGACCCGAAACAAATATCTGTAGGCCATACAAACATTTGTCCCGGTGCGGGGATCGAACCCGCGACCCTCCGAATCAAACGGTCATTTCATACTGTTGGACTAACCGGGTCGTCAATATAAGTAAATATTAGGTATTAAGCGATAAACGCTTGTGTTATTAATAGATGTTAAATAAGTGTAACTGGCGCTGGCGTCGGAACCACCGCTCATTAGCACCAGAAATTTCTTCCACTGATTTCTTTAACTGCCTCGGTAGCCTAGTGGTAGCAGGCCACTACTACTACGCTGAGGTCCTGGATTCGATTCCCGGGTAGGGGGTTATCAGAGATAATGGTGAAAAAGCCTTTATCTCTGGTTCTATTGGGATTTTTCCATTTTCTGGAAATTTCCCAGTACCTCAAAGCTTGGTAATGTGTTCGGATATGTCAACAGGCTCGCCACCTGTTACATGGGCCAAAACGTAACCGGCGAATCGTGGGTGTTTGCATGTATGCTTGAATGCATGCATTTACATCTACCCCCTTCGAGGATTACAGGCGTTAAGTTACCGCCACTTTAATCGCTAATCCCCGTGAAAATCGTGACGATTATGGCGTATCTCCCTGTGCAATTCCGTGGGTCGCGATTGATCGCGGTCGCGCGCGGCCTATGACGTCATCGGCCGCGCGCGACTTCAGTAGCAGTATGAAAATGTATGGAACCGCTTCCATGGCTCGCGACAGACGCGCGCGGGACAGCGACTGTCGCAAGCCGCGCGCGACGGTGCGTATATTGACATCAGAAACGTCATGGATTTCATGGCGCAAACATAACGAACCTCTATGGTGAAACCATTTTACGGCCGCGATCGA
This sequence comes from Macrosoma leucophasiata, assembly GCA_036365455.1. NCBI lineage: Eukaryota > Metazoa > Arthropoda > Insecta > Lepidoptera > Hedylidae > Macrosoma > Macrosoma leucophasiata. Next base: position 18,596,285 of record JAWQUS010000017.1, on the reverse strand, counting down.
TCGCGACCCACATAATAGCACCTAGGCTTCTTTCTAATATTACAATTCATAATCATGTTGATAAAATTAAAGCTTAGTTAAATCATAGAAAGTAAAATAATAGCACAGTCTAAAGAAAACGAACATGTTAATATAATAGTGTGTCAGGATCGGGATACCTGGCGTTCCTTATCTCTGCCTACTCTGTGAAGATACATACATAGAAAATTATAGTGCGAATACGTGCGAATATGTGTGTATGGAATAAACCTTTACGTTACGTAGCGCTACGCGTGTGTAATTGCTACGCGGATACGCCGTCCGACGTCCGAGCTACGTAGAAACTATTCACAAATTCCCAGACTCTCATCATATTTCTATGTCTCGGAATTTGTATACTGATCTCATTCTGCGCTCATTCTTACTTAAGGCGATGATCAGACTTGTTAATATGTGTGTATTAAGTAAGCACATTGTAAATAGGTATGTGTGTTTTACGTTGGCCACTACTACTACGCTGAGGTCCTCGGTTCGATTTCCGGGTATGGGGTTATCAGAGATAATAGTGTGAAGTCCTTTATCTGTGCTTTCATTGGGATTTTTCCATTTTCGGGAAATTTCCCAGTAACTGGCGAATCGTGGGTGTTTTCATGTATGCTTGAATGCATGCAGTTACGTAAACATTGTAAATTTCCATTGTAATAGGTATTGAATATATTTTTAACCATTATAACTTTGAGTGATTGTAATAATTAGTCAATTTTATGTTTATTCACCAGTAAAAATCATGTAAAAAGTAGTAAAAAGTATAGTGTAGGACCTTGAAGCGAAGTCACCAGCGCGTTATGTATAGCTGGCATTAAAGGGTAAGGTAAGGTTTTTCATTTGAATGAAAACTGATTAGTTATATTATTACAGAGACAAACCGCGTTTGAACTGGAATTCGAATTCGATATTCGACATTAAACACACGGAAATTTAAGTGTCTTTTGTGTTGTTTGTCTTTGTGCAAATGTTTATGAGTGTATTTATATATCAGTAATGTGTATCGCATATAAACATTTGCTACTGTGGAAAGGTGACTGTTAAATTTCTCAATAATGTCACATCCCGGACACTCGGCTTAAATGCCATACTAACGCTTATTCTAGTTACCTATTACACTACACACAGAAATGTAGCCCGTAGGGTTATGACTTAAAATAATAGTGAAATAAGTCGTCGCACTGACTAAGTGACCAAATTAACTAAAAAATATATATATATATACCGGCCGAATTGAGATCCTCCTCGTTTTTGAACTCGGTTTAAAAATAGACCGTTCGCTCGCCCGCTCGCAACCTCACTGTTGAAGTTTATCAGAGTGGCTCTCAAGGGGGGGAGGGGGGGGTGACGAGGGGAAACAATATTGAAATAAACATTATCTCACAGAATTTGAGGTTATATTGCATGTGTGTTGTGAAAATAGTTTTGAATTCGCTAAAAGTTGGTCAAAACATACCCTAACTTGTTGCCCAAATAGTTTATGTGAGTGTTAACCTTAATGTACCGACGTGGTACAGCCGTGTCATAAATACCGAGCTGACGTATCTCAGACGGATACATAAATAATTAATAATTTAACTGGTGGTAGAGCTCCAGTGACGTAGCGCACGGGCGTAGGCACCACAGCATTAACTTATAAACTTGTCGCTAAATGGTATTCAGCACTATCGAGTTCCGGTCGTGAGTGAAGTTGTAACACACACAACAATCAAAATACCTAATTAAACAAACATTATATTCTTCATAACTGATGCGTTACCACTCCTGATGCCTAAGGTGTTATGCCTCTGTGCCGGGAATTATATTACCACCTGACCGTAACACGATAGTACTGAACACTACCATTTAGCGGCAAGTATATTAGGTAATGCGGTGGTGCCTACGCCTGCGAGCTCCGTCACTGGAGCTCTACCATCAGTAAATACGTTACGTAATGTATTATGACTATCGGCCCGCCCCATCTTCGCGCGGTTGCAATTACCTACCCTCTCCTATTTATCTTAGCGTGATGTTATAGACTAAAGCCATCCTCGATAAATGGGCTATCTAACACTGAAATAATTTTTCAAATCGGACCAGTAGTTCCTGAGATTAGCGCGTTCAAGCAAACAAACACACTCTTCAGCTTTATAATAATAGTATAGATATAGATTGTCACGCCATTCTACTAGCACGGAAATAACTAGATATATACAAATATCCACTCCAACCTATTTGGAAATGTGCCAAATAATTTGTCACGGAAATCATTGACTCTGTTTGAACTCCAATTTCGAATTATGTAACCAATATGGCTTCAGGCTACGTTCTAATCAATTTTAGTCTTGGCGAGCATTTCAGTTTTCATTTTATATGTGCTGCAAACACTTTACGTGTGATTTTAGTAATTTTCAGATACATTTTGGAAAGTTACTGGTGATAGAGTTCGAGTCGAGGGCAGAGGCACGACCGCATAATTTAATCTATCGTTACCATTTTTATACAATAAATTAAACAAAGATTCATAATTTAACAACTTAGATTATTTTAATTCTAAAGTCCTATTTACTATTTGTTATTTACAAATTAATTAGGTATTTTGATTGTTATAAATTTGTAACTTCAAATATTTTTTTTTATTTATTTATTTTTTACCAGGGGAAAATGCGTCATGCATACCCACCCTTGGGGAGAGGGGTGGGTTATGTGGGACTCCGGGAAAGGACATCCGTCTACACACTAAAAACTCCTGGGTGTTCCGACTCGTCCGCCATCAGTGGCGGGGTCACGGGAACGCTATAGCACACATCCGCGGCCCCACCGGCGGCTGCTCGATGTGGAGCCCTCCTCGCAGCCTTTCGGCTCCAACCACTACTAGTGGCGTGCGGAACACCTGCACGCCAGCCAGCCCGGTACCTCTCCAGTCGGGGGATGAACTTTCCCTAGTCCGTCGCCCGAAGGTCCCTGCCCCGATCACTCACAACACCAGGCGTCCCAAGACGCCCGGGTAGGGGTCCAGGGGCCAGGGGCACATAGTTTGGCCCTGGGGGAGCGTCGAAGAAATTTTGGTTCCCTCATCCGCCCCCCCACGGCCCCACCACGTCCCTATCGAGCGGCGGGACCACCGCTAGGCGGCTGGGGATAGGGTGCAGGGCCAATAACATACCCATACACCTCTTCCCCAGCCGTCTTCCCACCACGTCCCCATCTGACGGCGGGACCACCGTTAGGCGGCTGGGGATTGAGTGCAGGGCCAACGAAATACCCGTACACCTCCTCCCCAGCCGCCTCCTCTCCACAGCAGCGAGTGGCGGGCAGAGCCACGCCAAACGCCGCCCCCTCTCTGGGTTCCTCTTGGTTTCGCCGGTGTGAGGATGACCACCGGGTACTGAGCCCCCCCGCCACGACAAGGCGGAAACCCTGGGGGGGGAACTTCAAATATATGTTGTAACCCTGTCCAGCCTGAAACACAGGTTTTACCTAGTTCAGGCAACTCAAATATGAAAATTTGCATTTTAAGTAAATATTAAAACATTTTTGTAAAACTTTGATATTATTTTTCAAATAAGCAATAATTGTATTGTATCTGCTGCGAAATGGTAGTGTTCATTATAGCATTAACGTGTTTCGGTTAGATGTTAATATATTTTTATTGCCCCGTAATAACTACTAAAGATATGTAACAACTTAGGTGGTTTTGGGTTAGATATCCGCACAAAAACCTCTGGTTTTTGTGCGGATATCTATAGGCTGCAGTCATAACTTCACATCTATGTACGGTCCTGTAATTTCCGGCACAGAGGCATAACACCTTAGGCTTCAGGAGTGATAACGCATCTGCATTTTGACCTTGGTCTTTATGTGGGTGTTTTTAGGCTGCAGTCATCACTTAACATCAATGTGAGCTGCAAGCTTGTTTGTCACTTCCATCACATAAAAAAAATCTATGTCAGCTGCATGCTTGTTAGCCACCTATTAATGTTACGTAATATATGAGATTATCACATCATTCCACTGACACGGAAATAACTGGATTAACGTACAAATATCCACTCTAACTAATTTGGAAATGTGCCAAACATAGAGCAACGCGGACCACCGGTCGCGGCGGACCGGAGGGGAGTAGCCATAGTGTGTTTTACCGAAGCAAAATAGTCTGCCATTTTTTGCGGGGGAACACACACTTTCGTAAATTCACACACAACAAAAATCGTCTATTACTACGAAACTCACACCTTGACTTTAACAAAACACATCAACAATTTCACACACACATGAAATCATTCCGTGTCATAATAGTGTAAAGAATGATGCAACTACATCGACAAGTCCTAAAAACCATAGTTGCGACAAGTGTCGATAAATTTTATCGATAAATTACTTAACTCTGGGAAATAAGGTTTAAATGAAATACACTTTGTATTATTATAAAAATGGACTTTATTTGTTATGTACTACCAATTTAACAAATAATCTTGTCGCGTTATGCGCACGTACAGTCCGGTCAATTTAGACCAAAAAAATAGAGTGAAGTTACATAAAGTCCCAACAAGCTGAATTTTTAGTGAAATTGTTTAAATCATAATTATAAACAATACCTATAAGTTCCCCATCATTTCCGTGTATGGAAAAAAATATTCAAGGTCAAAGGTAAAAAAAATGAGTTTTTCGCGATTTTCAGCAAAACGGTAAGTTTTATCATAAAAGTACCCCAAACAAAAATTGTAGATTATAAAATTATCTATAAAAAATGTTTCAATATTTTTTTTCTTATGAGCCACCGTTTCTGAGATATAACGATTCAAAAAGTTATAAAAGTTGTTATTGTCATAATATGCACACGTTTCCACGCCACCTATGAGGTAGTGTACTTAGCGCGTTTTTTTAATGTGGTTTCCCCAGTAGTGCCTACTCCACGGGTCAGTTGTGATCCTGTTTAATGTAAAACTAAATTAAAAAAAAATGTTGAAGTTCATTCGTCTGATTCGTAAGTTTCAAATTCTTGTTCTTCTTCCCCTGCTTCTTCTTCATCTTCATTTTGGATGCAAGTCAATTGCGTCAATAGCGATGTATCGCGCGATACTTCGTCGGAATCAAACGAATCCTCCATTGTTTGTGATTCAATATTAGAGCACGACCAGCCTTGACAATTTGTGCATGCCAAAGAACAAAACAGTCCGACTTTTTGTATGAATGACCGCGTATGTTTGACCGCGTTGCTCTATGGTGCCAAATGATTAGTCACGGAAATCATTGATACCGTTTGAACTCCGAATTTCGAATTATGCAACCAATATGGCTACATTCTGACAACCCGGTTAGTCCAGCGGTGTGAAACCATCGTTTGATTCGAAGGGTCGCGGGTTCGATCCCCGCACCGGGACAAACATAATATATTTGTATGGCCTACAGATATTTGTTTCGGGTCTGGTTGTTTGTGTATGTGTTGTATGTGTACAACGGCACCCACGACACAGGTTTATACCTACTGTGGGGCTGTGAGTGTAAGCGTATTTTATTTATTAAAAAAAAAAAACTTTCTAATCAATGTTAGTCTTGGCGAGCGTTTTAGTTTTCATTTTATTGGTACTTCAAACATTTTACGTGTGATTTTAGTGATTTTCAGATACCATTTACACAGTTACGTGTGAATAGATATATAAATTATGTGTTCTACTATACATAATTAGATTGCGATTGATGTCCCCTTATAATAAAACACTTTTGTATTTCTTTATTACTTATACTGGGTGATCATGGGACATAATAATTCAGGATCTTATATATCTTCAAAAATGAAGTCCCCGCCGCGTCTGTCTGTCTGTCTGTTCGCGATAAATTTAAAGAATGCTGCACGGACTTTCATGCACTTTTCACCAATAGATAGATTGATGCATAAAGAGGACTTGATTTTTTTATATTTCGCGAATTTTTAATTAAAAATGACAGATATTATAATAAATAAAGCCAGATATTACGAGTAATCAGCCTACAAAAGCTATTTGAATGAACTATTAAAATTATACCAAACCAAATTCTAATATATTTCGAAATGTGCATTTATGGCATTTATTTTCAAACTTTTATATCACTTTGAAAACTTTATTTTAGAATGTGCTTAATTTTCCTTTTAGATACTGTAGTTTTTTGTTCATAAACACTTTTCTCGAAAGGTTCGCGCACAGTTGCATAAATCCGAAGTGACATTTCGTGAGAGAGCACGGCAGGCGTGTGTCACGCGCGATTGTCGGACACCTCAGTGGGAGAGAGAGTAGTTTATCTGTTTTTTTTTCGAATATGTTGTAAAAATATTCTTTCACAATACTTCCGTTAGATAAATAAAATACGCTTACACTCACAGCCCCACAGTAGGTATAAACCTGTGTCGTGGGTGCCGTTGTACACATACAACACATACACAAACACCCAGACCCGAAACAAATATCTGTAGGTCATACAAATATTTGTCCCGGTGCGGGGATCGAATCCGCGACCCTTCGAATCAAACGGTCATCTCACACCGCTAGACTAACCGGGTCGTCAACAATTTGTAACATTCGTTTTAATTTAATGTCGTATTGTCTTGACCATATTGTATTTCGAACGATTTTACCTACTGCGCATAATAACGAAGTGTTTTTGTTATAATATCATTTGGTTATATGTTGTGTATTCTAAATTATAGGAAAATGTTTCTGTGATTTTAGTATAAAGTGGAAATAAAGCCAATTAAAAGGTCTTACGCGTATTAATTGCGAGCCATTGTCTATTTTGATGGCTCCATATTGCGTTATCACAATGGGGCATTATTTACCTTTCCCCACTCGATTCTGCGTGTAACGGTTTTTTAAACCTAGAGCACGACCGCCTATCAAAATTCTTGTCAAAATTGTTATTGCTGTCAATTTTTCTTGTCAATTTGTACCTCCTCTAGAATAACGATAATTTAATGTTTATATTTTTTTAGATTTACGCAGTAAGACATGCGAGTTAAATATATTTACAGAAAAATGGCAACAAAAATTTGATTTCAGGCGGGACTTGCTATCGAAGAAGAAATTACTGATAATCATTTTAATTACGAACTTGTTTAAAAACATTAATCTTTACATATAAATTACAGGAACACCTATAAAAAGTATTAGTATGAAAAAAAAAGTAAAATAGTACGCGATTAAGTCCCGTTTACAATATAAAATATGAATACAAATCGTGAAAGTTTGAAACGATTTTTTAAATTTTTTTTAGTATGTATGGAAAATCCTTTAAATGTACGGAATTCTGTCAAGGCGAGTCCGATTCGCACTTGACCGGTTTTCAGGGATCAAAATATCAAAGTTTGCTTCCAATGCACGCTTGAATTCATACTAAAACTGAGTTTATTAAAGTGGCAACGAAATTTTAGGTCCCATTTTAAATTTGCTGTTTACTGAAATACGACCACATTTCAGTCCAAGCCTACATCTTATGAATATTGGAATAGTTGTGCATTTTCTATCGTGTTGGTGCTTTTAAATAGTTAAACGAAGGCCTTTGTGTCGTGCATATGTTCAAAATTTTGTGAACTGTGATCGCAGCAAATTAATTTAAAAAATGGCAACCCTTGATACCTCCCACTGCTGGGCACAAGTTGATCGCACAGCAATATTTGTATTAAATTAATTATACAAAAATTATAGTTTGAAAAAAAAACTAGAAAACACGCCTTATCCTTATAAAATCTATACAAATAAATAAAATTGGAGTGTCTGTTTGTAATATAAAAATAACCGCTTCTTACTAAATGCATATGTATGTATATACGGTAGGTACATATACCAAAACAACATTTTTTACAAGTTTTGTCTGTCCGTCTGTTTGTTACCGCTAATCTCGGGAACGGCTGTACCGATTTTGATGGTACTTTCACTGCCAGATAGCTGATGTAATAAGGAGTAACTAAGCCTACTTTTATACAAGCTGCGCCCTCGACTTCGTCCGGGTAGTACTGAACAATCATAAATTCTCACGCGGACGGAGTCGCGGGCACAGCTAGTTATAAATAAAACAGTAGTAAACAATTGAGAAACCCATACAAGCACATAGTCATTCGTAGATGTTAGATGAAAACTGCAGCATATAGACATTTACATAAAAGTCACAGGTCAAAATGCAGATGCGTTGCACACTGCACCATTTGGCGTCAGATAGATTAGGTTTTGTTTTTTTATGTAATGGTAGTGGCAAACAAGCTTGCAGTTCACATTGATGTTAAGTGATGACTGCAGCCTAGAGACACTTACACAATGACCAGAGGTCAAAATGCAGATGCATTGCCACTCCTGAGGCCTTAGGTGTTATGCCTCTGTGTCAGAAATTACAGGGCCGTACATTACCACCTAGTCCACCAGGAACACGATAGTGCTGAACACTACCATGTAGCGGCAAGTATATTAGATAATGCGGTGGTGCCTACGCCCGCGAGCTCCGACACTGGAGCTCTACCACCAGTAAAACGCGGTGACGCGGACGTGCAGGCTGCAGCCTATGTCTTCGAGCACCGACGTTGAAAATCTACCATTAGTAAAAAGATACCACATCACACATTTAACAAGACTTAAAGTTAATAAAACTTCAGTTAATTGACTTCAGGCGAGACTCGAACTCGCGGCCTACTGGGAATCTAGTCCAGCCGCTCTTCCAATTGAGCTACTGAAGTCCTGCCCGATTCGTCAAATTCCCAGTAGGCCGCGAGTTCGAGTCTCGCCTGAAGTCAAATTTTTCTTTCCATTTTTCTTTAAATAAAATATATTTCACAAGCATGTGTTAATGCGAAATAATATAAAACAATTGTTATTTCATTGCTTTAAAACCTATTTAACTTACACCAGTTATCACTTGTGTAAATACATTTCGATGATGTAAAATTTAATTAAAAAATTTAGTAAATTTGTATAATTGTATGAATCCCGTCAAATAAACCTCGTATGAGATTAAAGGCTTAAACTGCGCACAAGCGCAATAAATTAGCTTTAGGAAGTTATGAAAAGTTAAAGCTATTTAATTATTCAAAATTATGCTGTATTTCATATTCGAAAAGTTTATTTATTTATTTATTTTAGTCGACGCTCGGTAATTATATTTAATTTTAGGGTTCTGCACCTCATCGACGCTCGGTTATTTCAACTAATTTAAGGGTCCTCAAAAGGAAAAACAAACGGAAAAACAAACATTACCCTTGTAGGACCACTTGTGTCTGTTCATCTGTCTGTCCGTCTATCGCACCTAATATATTTCGTAATTACACATTTTTACACTATGTAAAAAAAGTGACCAGGACATGAAAGTGTCCTAATCACTTTTTAAATGATTTTCAAACATGAGCACCACTTTTAAGGCTACCTAAATAAAGTTTCAGTTAAGTTAAGTTGCAGTATAAATATCGTGTAGCATAATAAATAAACGGTCCTACGGTTTGTTCACGACTTCTGACGAGCGGCGCGGTCGCGTCGTTTTGCACTTAACGCACCTACTCGGAGTAGCAGTTCGCGACAGCGACCGAGGTGGACTTATGAAGACGTACAAGAAAATCAACCACAAAAAAAAACTGAGTTTCAGAATGCTAAAAATATATTTACTTATTCACTTCTACATTTATTACCGTCATCCGCCGCGCCGCTCGCCGTTGGTACGATTCGCTCGGAAAAACCGCCTGCGTTTTCACTATGAGCGGCGTCTCGTATTATACTTTATATTACCGCTCGCTGCACCGCGCTGAGTTGCCGCTCACAGCGGCAAGGTCGAGAACGAGCCGTTCTCTATGGCCGTTCGAACTATTTTTCAGAGAAATTGTTTTGAAGGTATTTAAGAAAACATGCAAATGTTAACATTTCTCCAATTATCTACAAAACCACTGAGTCTAATATTCATTTTCAAAAATACACTAAAGTTAATTGATATTAGTTCTGGTAGTAAAGGTATCATGATAAATTTTTCATTTGTACGGAACCTTGTTTGTTTAAGACCGACTACAAGTTGGTCGGTTTATTTTATACAAGTATCTTAAATGACTAGAGTTACAAAATATTACTGTAATAATGGTGAAACTGTAAATTTAATGTTTACTTTAATTACCTACCTAAAGGAACAATTTAAGACGGACTAACATTACATCTGCATTTTCTCATAACTTTGAATTAACTCGACTTTGTTCTTAATAACTAAGTCGAGTTGTTTTTTATTTAAATTTCGTTTCGCTTCTTGATTTATGTTTATTTATTAGAGCTTCTGCGATGTCGTTGACATCTCGATGGAAATAAAATTAATGCGGATTTATAATATTTATAAGTAGTTTAATTATAAATTTAGAAATAATCGGTTCAAGAAAGTTATAATATTTTTAAATGTTGGCTCTAGTACCACCCGTGGCCGATTCGGTGGCCGTGGATGTAAAATTTCAATGTGTAGGTATGTGTAACAGTTTTTATGTACGAGTACATTATATATCTTCCCCAATAAACAGGATATACATATATACATAGGATTTAGTTATCTGGGCTTTTTCAAAATCATCCAAATTCTCTGAGAAAAATCAATTGCGACATTGAAGTTCAATATTGCAAAGATGTCGTAATAATGTACGGCCCTGTAATTTCCGGCACAGAGGCATAACACCTTCAGCAACAACGGCCTCAGAAGCGGTAACGCATCTTTATTTTTACCTCTGGTCATTGTGTGGGTGTCTATAGGCTGCAGTCATCACTTAACATCAATGTGAACTGCACGCTTGTTTGCCACTTACATAACATAAGAAAAATGCTATCTGATATATATATATAATATATATATATAATTGAAAAATGGTTTGGTTTCACTCCATTTGCGAGGTAAATTGAATTACAAACGACGTTGAACTAGTGAAAGGTAATATTGCTACAGGTTTTATGACTTATTTTATTACTTGCGATCCCCTCCGGCTTCGCACGGGTCAAATCTGTAATATCTGCCAAAATATTCGTCATAATGACATGTCATGCTGTTAGGGGCCATATTGATATAATATATATTAAATGCACAATGTATATCTTGTATAAGGACACAGTGCACTTATAAGGATTAATGCTGTATTGCTTAAATTCGCTTCGTAAATAAGACAAATTTCTCGTACAAAGTAAAGAATAAAAAATGGTTATCGTAAATTACCCTTATGAGATAGACATATAGGCTGACTTAGCGGACTTTTTTGTAGATATCTCTTACCCAATAAACACGCATAGGGTTTCCGTTACCTTGTACCTAAATTCATTCAAATTATCTGATAAAAATCAAGCGTGACGGCGAATTTGAATATTGTAAAGATGTCGTAAACAATCAGATTGATACAAATGGTTGAGTTTTACTCAATTTGCGTGGAAAATTGAATTAGAGACGACGTTCAACTAGAGAAAGGTACCTAATATTGTTTGAGGTGTTATGACTTATTTTATTACTATAAGCGATCCACTCCGGCTTCGCACGGGATAAATCTATACTAATATTATAAAGCTGAAGAGTTTGTTTTTTATTTGCTTGAACGCGCTAATCTCAGGAACTACTGGTCCGATTTGAAAAATTATTTCATCTATATTAATATTAAAAATCTAAAGAGTTTGTTTGTTTCTTTGCTTGAACGCGCTAATCTCAGGAACTACTAGTCCGATTAGAAAAATTTTTTCAGTGTTAGATAGCTCATTTATCGAGGAAGGCTTAGGTTATAACATCGCGCTTAGATGAATAGGAGAGGATAGGTAACATTGAAACCGCGCGAAGCCGGGGCGGGCCGCTAGTCTGTAATATCTTTCAAAGTATTCGTCGTAATTACATATTGCACACACGATGTATTATTTAGGAACCTTATTGGATAAGGATTCATGCTGTATTTACATTCAGTAGCTCAATTGGAAGAGCGGCTGGACTAGATTCCCAGTAGGTCGCGAGTTCGAGCCTCGCCTGAAGTCAAATTTTTCTTTCCATTTTTCTTTAAAAATAAAATATATATCACAAGCATGTGTTAATGCGAAATAATATAAAACAATTATTAAGGGTAAAAGCGACTTCTTTACGATATTCAATAAACTGAAAAGTCTATTATATCGGTTGCCTAACTAGCATAGTTGGTAATAGATGGCGCTACTGCTACCATAAAGCAATGCAATGGATGTGAAGGAAAGATTTGACAAATCGGGCAGGGCTTCAGTAGCTCAATTGGAAGAGCGGCTGGACTAGATTCCCAGTAGGTCGCGAGTTCGAGCTTCGCCTGAAGTCAAAATTTTTCTTTCCATTTTTCTTTAAAAATAAAATAGATTGTAATTTTGTCGTTCAAGATCACATTCCTCCGATTTGTCTCATACCAGAAACACAACGCGAGGTATTTGAAAAAAAATGGTTGGACGTATATATGCGGCTTGTATCTCTGTGATAGTTAATACGAGGATTATCATCTAACCAGAACATGAAAGTGCTGACCACTACCATTCGGCGGCAGATAGATTAGGTAAAGCGCTGGTGCCTACCCCCTCCAGCTCCTACACTCGAACTCTACCATCAGTTAAACATGATAAAAAACTAATTTGAAAGATTTAAAAAATCTGTTGTTGTATTGTGAGGGCCGGTTTCACTTGGCTGGCGCCTCACAAACAGGGACTCCCACAAGGGAGAACTGTCTAATAGGTAGTCTGACTAATCTGCGTTTCCAGCTTTCGGCATTTATGTTGTCTTGATCCTGTGGTCTTCGAAGTCTTTCTTGTTTTCACTCCCGGCCGGGGTATCGAGTCACTGGTGGCACTGGACGAGCCACGAAACGCGCGCGTTCGGGATAACGATTTTCAAGCGTCTTCTATCCCGTTGCAAGTTTGATTCGCTACAGGTAGTCGCGAGTGGTGACGTCAGTGACGTCTTGTCAGAATCGACCAATGACCGTGAAGTGCCAAATAGTGCCAACCTAAGTTTAAGGTTGAAAATTATATACCAACTTTGAGATAATATGGTGACGGTACAGTTGTAAAACCTTTATTTAAGGCACGCATGAGAATAGTTTTAAATAATTGGTTTTATCGCAGTATTCCATAAAACGAAATGCTTTTAGTAGAACAGTGTAATACGTGAAATAGTCCTAAGAAGTGTTATAAATATGTGAACGTAAGATCACGAGCGGCGGATAAATCTAATCCCAAACGGTAATGGAGCACATACAGTCATTCTCTTTTGTTGGAGCGCATTTCCTCAGGATTGTTTGAAATGTAAAGGGATTATGGTTTTTATGTACATTATAGCCACTTATAGCTGTCACAACTAACTCCGTCCCTAAGCTGTATAAAAAAAAATCAGTATGTGTACTTATGAACGCTCGTAAGAAATTATACTTCTTTAGCGTAACTATCTAATATACTTAACAGAAAAAAAACTCTTCAGCTTTCCACCGCCCAGCCCCTCATGACTGCCGGCCGCCTATTATTACATTGTGCGAGCAGTGCTCAATCATTATTTTGCTGTGATTAGTGTTATTTTAAAACTGTGATATCTCCCAAGATATTGTTTTAAATCGAAATAAGTAAAGGGCAATTTCATTTTAAATTAAATACTTGTGATGAACTACATATTTATTTCGATAATAATTATTATTAATATCATGTTTATAAAAAACACCTTCGCAAATAATGCATTATTTTGGAACAACTTTGGTTAGCATAAAAAAGCGTATTGTGAGCTAACGCTAAACGATAGACATATGTTGTCGCGGATTTTTTTTAGAACTTTAAAGGTAAACAAACCTGTAACATATATATAATACATGTTTTTTGTTAAACTTTTACCGTTTCCGCAGCGCAAGCAGTGGAAGCTCTCAATAGGAAAAAAAAGATTTTTTTTCCTATTATTTTTTGGTGCTCAGCTCCTATTGGTCTTAGTGTGATGATATAGATATGATATATCTTGCTCGATAAATGGACTGTCTAACACTAAAAACAATTTTTCAAATCGGACCAGTAGCTTTTGAGATAAGCGCGTTCAAACAAACAAACAAACTCTTCAGCCTTATAATATTAGTTAAAATAATAATATAAATATATATCTAGTATAGACTAAACAAGCTGTTTTTCATGAATCCAATACATTTGGAGTGTCTATAGATAGGTCTTTGAAAATGACTTTGACATTTTTAAACCATTTATTCCCAAAGTCAATCGTTTTAAAGACAGACCCCTCCAAAGTGGTAAAATGTGTGTCCAAAAATGCATATTTGAACAGTTTTAACTATTCAAAATCGTTTGACAATATCTACTTTTCCCAATTTCCTAAAGGTGCCTACCTACTAGTACTTACCTAACTATACTCCCAAAATATTCATAGTGAGGTGAAAACTCTTTAGCTTCTTTATATTCCAGTGTCATAAAAGCTGCAAGGACTTAGAATTGTTGAAATATTTCAAGATAAATCTGTTTTAAAATGTTAAAGACACTTATGCTTAATTTTAAAGCAGACACTTTTATCGCTTTATTCCATAACGTGAAATGGTTTAACGTGCCATAACGTGGATCCTAGTGGAGTTCGAGACCACGTACGGCTTTCATGGACCTACATAAAAAACCGGCCAAGTGTCGGAGCCGAACTCGCGCACGAATGGTTCCGTACAAAAAAAATTTCCTATAATGTATGTTTGTGGTAAGGAAGGGGAGGGGGGGCTACCTGGGTGGCTCCCTTTAATATTTTCTTTATTTTTATTTTATTATTCATTATGAAAGGTAAAATACAACTTAAAATTCTGTGAAAACTTTAACCCCCTTATTCATAAACGTACATTAGATACGTTTTAGCTATAGAACGCTTTGTCTTTGTCAGTTGCATTGTCAAATGTGCAGGATAGAAAAAGACAAAGGAGAGATTAGCAACACTTTAGCTAAAATACGCTTATGAATAAACGCTTACGCCCGTAAGCGTTTACATGCTACCGTTATTAATATTGAGCAAAATACGAAAAAAAACCGGTCAAGTGCGTGTCGGGCCACACGCAGTGTAGGGTTCCGTGGTTTTAAGGTTGGAATAATGTAATGAAATAAATTAACAAATATTTTCTATGGACTTCTTCAAAATTTTCGAGTAAAATACATTTGGTCGACTATTACTCGTAAACTTGTAAAGTCAACTTAAGTGTGATAGTTTTCCTTTTCAATTTCGTTATATGTAGCTACTATTACCGTAACGTTTTGGACGTAGTTGGACACTTAATTCTAACAAAAATTGTCACTTTAAAGCTTAATAAGCCACGAACAGTTAACTAAATCGAAAAATGATATTAGCACATCCCTAACATTTTTTAAAGACCTATCCAACGATATCTCACACTATATAGAAAATAAAAATTTACCGCGCGTTTCATGTAGAGGAGGTACCCTAAATATTTTTTACACGTTTTTATTTTACCACTTCGTCGGCATGATTATCGCGTATACTTGTGCCAAATTCTCTAGTACCAATGTTTTAGCGCTAAGCCGCGGATGGACAGACAGACAGACAGACAGATAGTCGGACATGGCGAAACTATCAGGGTTCCTTGTTTACTACGGAACCCTAAAAATGCCGTTTATTATATGGGGATCCTTTTAATATACATTTTTTTAATTTTTAGTATTTGTTGTAATAGAGGCAACGGAAATTCATTTACAATTATTCTGATAAGTTTTCTTCTGTAGAGAGTGAATAGAGTGGGTATATCTGTACTATTGCCCCATAAGGTGGTAGAGCTCCAGTGACGGAGCTCGCGGGCGTAGGCACCACCGCATTACCTGATTTACTTGCCGCTAAATGGTAGTGTTCAGCACTATCGTGTTCCGGTCAGGTGGTAATGTACGGCCCTGTAATTTCCGGCACAGAGGCATAATACCTTAGGCCTCAGGAGTGGTAACGCATTTGCATTTTGACGACCTTGGACTTTGTGTGGGTGTCTATAGGCTGCAGTCATCACTTAACATCAATGTAAACTGCATGCTTGTTTGCCACTTCAATTACATAAAAAAAAAAATAAGATTACACCATAACTTAGCCACGAGTGCGCGTAGGCATAGTATGTAGTTAAAGCATTTGCTCCTTTGCTTATAATAATAATGGCAACCCATTATACGTCCCACTGCTGGGCACGAGTCTCTCCCCACGAGTTTTTTGGGGGGGAGGCCTGGAGCTTACTCCACCACGCTGCTCCAATGCGGATTGGTGGAGGTGGGTGGGTTAGTGGCCAACCCACTGTCGGATGTTTTCAAACCGCCCATAAGGCCTCCGACAAGGTTTAACGACTGCTATCCATCGATAGCAACCGGGACCGACGGCTGAAAGTGCCCTCCGAAGCACAGAAACGCGCATTTAATTTGCCACTAGCGGTCACCCATCACACTACCCGACCGCGCCCGTAGTGCTTAACCGAGCAGATCGCTTACGATCTACACCAGCCGCTGGGCCATGCGCGCCTCCTTTGCTTAATAAAGTGTTTTTTTTTAACTTACATTAAGTATATTTTATGTATACCAAATACCAGACCAACAACGCTTAAATACTTTGATCTTTTCAATTACATATTACAAAAAAGAATTGAAATATCTTATCGCTTACTCAACATTCAAGATATTTGAGCTTGAACCGTGTGTAAAGGTTAGGGTGCCTATATTGAAATAAGTTTCAAACTTCAAACCCAATTATTTTAATACCACAAGCATGCGAAACTCAAACTTCTTAATGAGCGAGTTATTAAAATAACTACCGTCGAGGCAGAAATACTGAACTTTGAATTAAGTTATAATATTAAACAATTGTAATGAATACCCAATTTAAGCAAACCGTACCTTTTCGAAATCAATACTCAATACTCAATACTTTATTGCACCATAATGTACCTACAACATTAGGATTATGGACCCTGTTGGGCACCGCAATGTAGGAGAGAGGATGATTTATACTCAATTAAATACCTAGTATTTTAACATATACAGACCTACATTATTTATATTATTACTATAATTTATTAATATTTTAATTTAATTTTACTTTGTACTTATATCTTTTTCTTGAAAGAATTCATTAATGCTGTAATAGGATTTATTTAATAAAATTTTCTTTAATTTGGTCAAAAATGTTTTATCATTATCTAAGTTTTTTAATTTTTCAGGTAGATGGTTGTATATTTTAATGGACGTTGGATAAGTGCTGGAAGAGTGGAGGTTTAGTCGAGATGGGGGTAGCGGTAGTTTATTTTTGTGTCTTAAATCCTTGATATGAGTCGAATATTCAATGTAGAGTTCCGTAGCAAATATGTAGAGTAGCATTTTTTTTCGCTTACACTCACAGACCCACACTAGGTATAAACCTGTGTCGTGGGTGCCGTTGTACACACACAACACATACACAAACACCCAGACCCGAAACAAATATCAGTAGGCCATACAAATATTTGTCCCGGTGCGGGGATCGAACCCGCGACCCTTCGAATCAAACGGTCATCTCACACCGCTGGACTAACCGGGTCGTCAAAAAATCAACAACTTAGCTGTTGTTTAAAAATGGCTGTACCGTAAAAGGTGAAGTGGTATTTCCTGTTGCGACTGCCGCAGTAATTAAAATCTTGTCAAAATCAAAAATTCCGTCAAAATCAAAATCTTTACGCGGACGAAGACATACGTTATATATAATGTCTAGTGTATAATGCACGTAATAAGAATCGCAGTCACATCGGTAAGAAAAAAAAAGTTTCGGCATTCTTTTTTTTTTTTTCAAATTTATTGGTATTTGAACCCCCCATACATCAATTTTTTTAAAAGCATTACAATTACTTTAAAAGGAAAAAGTCAGTCAACTCGCTGACTTTTATAATAAGCCTGTAAATTTAGCAAAAAGAGAAAAAAGAAGTATTCGAAACGATTTTGAATCGTCACATTACCAACCAAGTGAAGAACCAAATATGTAATGCACAGCACGGTTTCAGAGCGGGAAGGTCAACAGCGACTAATCAAATTAACTTTATTGATTATGCTTTGACACAAATGGACCATAAAAAGCAGGTAGATGCTGCCTATTTTGATTTTAAAAAAGCGTTCGATCGCGTCCACAATGACGTTTTATTGAGAAAATTTTCGGCCACCGGCTTCACTCCGCAACTTTTGAATTTATTTGCCAGTTATTTCTCCGACCGTCAGCAATATGTGCAACTCAAGAGTTTCCGCTCTGAGCCATATAGTACCTGCTCCGGCGTAAGTCAAGGCTCTACTCTTGGGCCTACGCAATTCTTGATAATGATAAATGATTTGCCAAATATTGTAAAGACATCGGAATGCCTCATGTTCGCCGATGATCTGAAGCTATTCTTGGGTATCGATAGTACTGCGGATTGCGAAGCGCTGCAAAGGGACGTGAATAGTGTGGTAAAGTGGAGTGAGGTTAATCAATTGGAGTTCAATATGGACAAATGCAAGACTATCACTTTCACCCGATCCCGCTCACCCATTTTACACACTTATAATATAAGCCACATCTCCCTAAAGCGTGCGTCAACAGTTCGAGACTTAGGCTTGACTTTGGATACAAAGCTAACACTTAATACGCACATTAGTGAGCTCTCTTGCCGTGCATATAAGTCCCTCGGCTTTGTTATGAGACAAACATCTAGATTTCACGACCGGAACACCATTGTCTCATTATACAATTCTTTTGTACGGAGCTTGTTAGAATATAACGCCATAATATGGGACCCTCATGAGAGTAACTATAAACTTATGATAGAAAAGGTGCAAAAAAAGTTTGCTCGATATCTCTATAAGAGAATGTACGGATATTATCCATTTTTATATCCATCACATTTTATTGGGGGTATGGAAGGGATTGACACCTTGGAGTTAAGGCGGAAGTGTGCAATCATGTCGCACTACTTCCTATTAGTTAACGGTAAAGTGGATAACTCTTCCGCTCTGTCTCGCTGTGCAATGTATGTCCCTGATCGTCTGGTGAGGCAGCATCGGCGACGGTTGTTCGAACTGCCCCCGGCGCAGACGCGGGCGGCCCGCTCTGCACCGACATACCAAGCTCTGAGTCTGCTCAACGCTCTGGTTGCCCAGAATCCGGATATCGATTTGTTTAACATTAGTGTAAGGGATTTTTTGAGTAAATGTGTAATGTTTTTAATGTATTTGTAATTAGTGTATGTACGTCATGTTAACTTTAAATGTATGTACTGTAATTTATCTTGTGTGCGTTTTGGCTAAGCTGTAAGTACAAAAGAACCTGTTATAAATAAATAAATAAATAAAATATCATCAAAAGTAAATGGGTAAAAAATCATTAAAAAATAATAGGGTTCCGTATCTAAAAAGTAAAAAAGGAAGCTTCCCTGTTTACTACGGAACCCTAAAAATGACATTTATTGTTATTTTGATGATTATGGAGTTGCAACTAGCCATGGCGTGTTGAGAAAGGTTTAGGCTTCTGAGGCAATGAGTTTGTAGATGATAGATTTTTAAAATCAATATTTTGATGAACCAACCGTACAACAAGACTATCTACCACTTTTAGGAAATACACGCGGGCGTGATATTACGGCATTTGTAATGTTTCTCTTCGAACATAATACAAAAGTTTCAAAAATAGGTGAACGAGGTCAAAATATTTATAATTCAGTGTCATTTTAATTAAACTTTAATCCAGTCGCTAGCGGAAAGCTGCTAATGGGTAACTTTTGAACGTTAAGTGCATTAAATATATTGCATTTATATAGCATTTGGGCTTAAAGATCTTAGTAAGTGCTTACTGATTCAAAACTAATGTAACTTCACGCCTGTAATCCCCGAAGGGGTAAGCAGAGGTAAATGCATGCATTCAAGCATACATGCATACACCCACGACGCGCCGGTTACGTTTTTGGCCCATGTAACAGGTGGCGAACCTGTTGCCATCTCCGGGCACATTACCAAACTCCGAGGTACTGGGAAACTTCCAGAAAATTTGAAAAATCACAGTAGAACCAGAGATAAAGGATTTTAAACCGTTATCTCGTGATAGCCCCCGACCCGGGAATCGAACCCCGGACCTCCAGCGCAATAGTAGTGGCCTGCTACCACTACGCCACTGAGCCAGTTAAACTGTATTGATACAGTTTGTAAGAACTATATTGATACATATCCGTGATTACGAGTAAAAAGTTGCCGAGTCACTTGTCTAACATATCAAGTTCATTTTGTTCATTTGGTAGTTTTCAATTACGTATTTTGATAACTCGCACTTGAATTTTTTAAACTAGTTTTTATTTCTAATACTTGTAGGTCGACGATATTTTCTGTGACGACCCTTCTATTGGTGGAGAATTCTGCCGCTAGTGTAGTCAATCAACCGAACAATGGTGGTCAAACCATTTCAATCGGGCGGTAGTAAATATAATAATGTGGGATGTGCAGCAGCGTCCCGCGAAACTACCGTCACTGTGATCGCCAATCCGCCGGCCAAGCGATTATGCCATTTTCACCCCTAATGACGCACTACACTGTTGTGGACGTCTTTGGGGAAACCTTTATCCAGCATTGAAGGTCTTATGGCTGCAGTGATGATGATTTTTTTATTTAAATTATAACTTTACTGGTGGGTAGGCACCACCGCATTACCTAATTTACTTGCCGCTGAATGGTAGTGTTCAGCACTATCGTGTTCCGGTCAGTTGGTAATGTACGGCCCTGTAATTTCCGGCGCAGAGGAACAACACCTTAGGCCTCAGGAGTGGTAACGCATCTGCATTTTGACCTTGGTCTTCACGTGGGTGTCTATAGGCTGCAGTCATCACTTAACATCAATGTGAACTGCATGCTTGTGGTAAACAACATAAAAAACCATCCTCATCCAAAAACAATCCCTTACATAAAAAAAATCATGACGACATCTTTATAACATTAAATAATACCAAATCTCATTGGTGAATCGCGCATGGCCCCACGGCTGGTGTAGATCGGAAGAGATCTACTCGGTTATGCGATACGGGCGCGGTCGGGTAATCGCTAGTGGCAAATTGTAATGCACGTTTCCGTGCTTCGGAGGGCATGTTAAACCGTCGGTCCCGGTTGCTATTGATAGATATAGGTCGCGCCACGTAAAAAGAACGCTGGAAGAAAGTAGAAGGGATGTGTTCGCGCATCGGTACACTCGCGCACGAAAGTACTAGCCCTATTGGTTTGTTTTTGATCTAGCTTTCGCTTGCGGTTTCGTGTATTGGTAGGCAGATTGAAAACTATATTACATAGAATAACATAAAATGAAATAAAAACACATGACGCACAGCTTGACCGCCAGCGTTCTTTTTACCTGGCGCGACTCTTGTCGGAGGTCTTATGGGTGGTTTGAAAACATGCGACAGCGGATTGGCCACTAACACTTATCTCCACCAACCCGCATTGGAGCAACGTGGTGGAGTAAGCTCCAGACCTTACAAGAAGGGGTGAGACTTGTGCCCAGCAGTGGGACGGACAAAGGATTGCTATTATTATACCTCATTGGTATAGTCCTATAATGAACTAAGTACATAGGCAACTTTGTTTTGGAAACAGGTACGTAACAAAGTTATGGATTCAGATTGGGTGGCTCTGTGTATTTCCTAAATGTATGGGACTAAACCAATAACGATATTATCCTACTAATATCATATTATGAAAGTTTGCCTGACAAGATTCTTGCTCGAATACACAGACACGGGTCAATGGAATTGGATGAGATTAGGGACATAACAAACATGTACAGAGCAGCCAATTTGTATTCATTCGTAACGTACGTGTATCCAAAACAAAGTTACCTGTGTAGTTCATTCACAATTTTTTTTTACTGGTGGTAGAGCTCCGGACGTAGGCACCACCGCATTACCTAATATACTTGCCGCTAAATGGTAGTGTTCAGCACTATCGTGTTCCGGTCAGGTGGTAATGTACGGCCCTGTAATTTCCGGCACAGAGGCATAACACCTAATGCCTCAGGAGTGGCAGCGCATCTGCATTTTGACCTCTGGTCATTGTGTGTGGGGTGTCTATAGGCTGCAGTCTTCACTTAACATGAATGTGAACTGCATGCTTGTTTGCCACTATTATTACATTAAAAAAAAAAAAATTATAGATCGCGCCACGTAAAAAGAACGCTGGAAGAAAGTAGAAGGGATGTGTTCGCGCATCGGTACACTCGCGCACGATAGTACTAGCCCTATTGGTTTATTTTGATCTAGCTTTCGCTTGCGGTTTCGTGTATTGGTAGGCAGATTGAAAACTATATTACATAGAATAACATAAAATGAAATAAAAACACATGACGCGCAGCTTGACCGCCAGCGTTCTTTTTACGTGGCGCGACCTATACCTGTGTAGTTCATTCACAATTACAAAAGCGACAAGTAGATCTTTATTGATATTTATTTGGAAACATTTTTTTTATTAGGTTATGGTAGTGGCAATCAAGCTTGCAGTTCACATTGATGTGAAGTGATGACTGCAGCCTATGGACACTGACACAAAGAACAAGGTCAAAATGCAGATGCGTTACCACTCCTGAGGCCTAAAGTGTAATACCTCTGTGCTGGAAATTACAGGGCAGTACATTTCAAATCAACATTCGACAAAAGAAATTTGCCTTGAGTGACAGATATTAATCTTTTGCCACTGAATAGGGGTATTAACAGTTATCGTGTAAATTGTATGGACCACCGGCCATGTATTGTACACAATATCATTAACAGGCAAAATCAATATAAAAACGTTTTTACTGCATATTTTCACTTATTTAGCTATGTTTGCAGTTACAAATCATTATTTGCAGTTAGAATTGCAACTCAAAACCAACACGGCGAATATGGCAGTCGATGTCGTTTTGACAAATTCCTTACTACTAAACTAAGAACTTAATACTAATCGACTTAAAAATTTAAAGAATGATCGATACGATATATCGTTTTTTTTTGTTAATATGTGATACAGATAGCATTCGTTTTGTTTTATCTACATAAGTACTATCCCAAGCGTAGGCTGTATCGCCGCCATGTTGAACGTGGTCGAAAATGATAAAATAGTTTGATTTAAATGTGGTTGTAACGCTAAAACATTGAATTTCTTGAATAAATTAATTGTATTTTTTTCGGATATTTGTCTAATTTATTCACTTTTTGAGGTAGTGTACGAACCAGAGCCGAGGTCGCAACATCTCCTTTGCTAGACTTTTCAGAAGATCATGTTATCCGCGTTAGCAAAGGTGCAGTCTATTCTTGGCTGGAGGGTTGTTACTTCGAGAATCGTTGAAATTGTCAAGCTTTAACAATTCTCTATGCAATGTATACTTTTATGTTTTGGTCTCTTTATTCAAGCTGGGTTTTCTTTACGCTGACTTGAATAAGAAAATATTAAAATCTGTAAGTACCTATATTTTTTGTTATTGAAGTTAATACGCTTACACTCATAAAAAATATGTTTACACTCACAGCCCCACAGTAGGTATAAACCTGTGTCGTGGGTGCCGTTGTACTCATACAACACATACACAAACACCCAGACCCGAAACCAATATCTGTAGGCCATACAAACGTTTGTCCCGGTGCGGGGATCGAACCCGCGACCCTTCGAATCAAAGGGTCTTCTCACACCGCTGGCTAACCGGGTCGTCGAAATGAATGAAGTATGTAATCCTAACACATGGAAGCTATTTATTTAGCCTTTTAGTATTAAATATATCTGCTACCAAGTTGGTAGAACAGAACCATACTACGGTAAAACTATCAACGCTTTCTAGCTTCAGAAATAAGTTTTTAACTGGTGGTAGAGCTCCAGTGACGGACCTCGCGGGCGTAGGCACCACCGCATTACCTAATATAGTTGCCGCTAAATGGTAGTGTCCAGAACTATCGTGTTCCGGTCGGGTGGTAATGTAATTTCCGGCACAGAGGCATAACTCCTTAGGCCTCAGGAGTGGTAACGCATCTGCATTTTGACCTTCGTCTTTGTGTAGGTGTCTATAGGCTGCAGTCATCACTTAACATCAATGTGAACTGCATGCCTGTTGGCCCGTTTGCTTGTCTGTAAACATTCAGACATAAAAAAATATATTATTGTTGTCGAGTGTAGCGAAAACATGGAAACATCAGATGCTAACTTAATTGGCCACAGGTGGATATACGATATACTTTATATACCTACACGAGGGAATATAATATCCTAATAAATAGGAATATGTGTAACCTTTACTCACGTTCGTGTTCAGTTCGAGAAATGAAATGTTTTGACGTTCCGATTTTTCTCATGATATATGATTGGACGCTTTTATATTGGACGACACGATTCTGATCCGGTACAGCACCTCAACGATCCGACATTACACCAACAGCAGTCAAAGGGCTCTTGGACTTATTACACGGCACGGTATTCAGGGTACGATATCAAGGGTCAGGGTAGTGTAATAACATTTAGGGAGTTGGGGCCCTAATTAGAGCGACCGGAGCGACCCGGTCAGCCTAACACCCTAACTATACACAGTTAAAAAAAATAACGGTATGGTAACTACGTACAAAACGTTCAAAACGGTACACTCACACAAACATGCGCATCGACGCCCAAGTGACTCGGAGCTGCAGCACCGCGAGAACCGCTTAGGGGCCTCATTAATGCGCATGTTTGTGTGATTATGCCGTTTCAACGTTTTGTACGTAGTTTCCATACTGTTCATATTTGTAGTGTCACTGAGTTGGGACCCTGTCGACCGGATAGTGTAATAAGCGGCCACCCGGCGCGAGGCCACGCCCACCCTTTCTGCCGGACCCTGAATACCGTGTCGTGTAATAAAATAATGTAAAATAGCCTTTTCTTTTAAATTAATGCATTCAATATCAGCGTTGTCGAAGCAAATCGGTTGTCGTACTACGCACAGAGCCACCAAAGGTTGGCTACTCTCACAGGAATGTAAATAATAAAACAGTCAATGCGCTGTGAGCGCGTGACAATGTCGCCACAAATTAGTGTCCTATGGACACATTGAATTTACATTTTGACCTCTAGTTTTGATGTAGATGTCTATAGGCTATCATCACTAAACATCAATGTGAGCTGCATGACTGTTTGCCGCTTTCCTTACATAAAAAAGGATCATCATCATCAAAAATGGATTGAGATCGAATATTGGGCCCCGCTGTAAATGAAAAATAATGACGGTGTATTCCAAATTCAAATTAGGCAAATGTGTGATTTTCATTTGTTTTTCGTACTGTCAAGATGAGTGAATCTAATGAAGAAATTCGATACATTTTAAAATTTTACTACAATAAAGGTAAAAATGCAACGCAATCTGCGAAAAAAATTTGCGATGTTTATGGACCTAGTGCAGTGTCTGTGAGAGAAGCACAAATTTGGTTTAAACGTTTTCAATCCGGAAATTTTGATGTCAAAGATGCACCTCGCTCTGGTCGCCCTATTACGGATAAAATGGATGCCATTTTTGAAAAAGTGGAGCAAGATCGACATATCAGTAGTTACGACGTAGCTGAAGAACTGAGAATTGATCACAAAACAGTTTTGGCGCATTTGAAAAAAGCTGGGTACAAACAAAAGCTCGATATTTGGGTACCTCACGAGCTCACTGAAAGAAACCTAATGAACCGTGTACTCATTTGTGATTCTTTATTACGACGTAATGAAACCGAATCATTTTTGAAGAAGCTGATAACTGGTGATGAAAAGTGGATCACGTACGACAAGAACGTGCGAAAAAGGTCGTGGTCAAAGGCCGGTCAGGCTTCACAGACTGTGGCGAAACCCGGGTTAACTCGCAATAAGGTGATGTTGTGTGTGTGGTGGAATTGGAAGGGCATAATTCATTATGAGCTATTACCACCAGGCAGGACTATCGATTCTGAACTCTACTGATGAGATTAAAGCAAGAAGTTGAGAGAAAGCGGCTGGAATTGATCAACAGAAGGGGTGTGGTGTTTCATCATGATAACGCTAGACCTCACACATCTATAGCCACTCAGCAAAAATTAAGAGAGTTTGGCTGGGAGGTGTTAATGCATCCGCCGTATAGTCCTGACCTCGCACCATCAGATATCCACCTGTTTCGGTCTCTTCAGAATTCTTTATGCAATGTTAGGTTAACATCACGAGAGGACTGCCAAATCCACTTGTCGCGTTATTTTGATGAGAAGTCCCAAAATTTTTATAGCAATGGGATCATGTCCCTACCTACAAGATGGCAAAAGGTTATCGAACAAAATGGTACATACATACTTTAGTTAAATTTAAATAAACTATTTTAAAAAATGTTTTGAATTATCTTAAAAAATGCGAAGAAACTTTTTCCCCAACCTTATATTATAAAGCATTACATTTATTGACCTTTTCTTTCCAGAATGACATCTCACACTTTGAAAGTGGATAACTGCTCGTCGCACTGCACTACACCCTCGGAGAGAAATGATCAGCAAGTGGTGTCTGTGAAAGTCGGCTGTCTACATATCAACCCTGCTACCGCGTGAGTGATTGTAACCGGTACTTTTTTTTCTTTTTGTTTTTTCTCCAGAATGACATCAAACACCCTGAAAGTGGATAGCACCTCGTCTCCACTGCACTTCACCCTGGGAGAAAAATTATCAGCAAGTGGTGTCGGTGAAAGTCGGCTGTCTACATATCAACCCTGCTACCGCGTGAGTGACTGTGATCGGTACTTTTTTTCTTTTTGTTTTCTTTTTTATTTTTTCTTTATAATGACATCTCACACTTTGAAAGTGGATAACTCCTCGTTGCCAATGCACTACACCCTCGGAGATAAATTATCAGCAAGTGATGTCTGTGAAAGTCGGTGAAACATCAACCCTGCCACCGCGTTAGTGTTTGTAATCGGTACTTTTATATTTTGCTTCTTTTTTGTTTTTGTTTTTAAGAATAAATCTAAGCGGAACTACAGTACTCAACAATTAATATTGCACATCGAGCCTACGAAAAAGACAATCGGGTCGTTTCGACTTCGTAGAGCGTTATCTCTGCTGCACACTGCCTACGTAAGCACTGACAGTCCGGTATTGGTCAACACTTGATCAAAATGGTCGACAAAATTCAATTCAAAATTAAAATTATTTATTTCAAATTGGTCTACAAGGACACTTTTCCATTGTCGGGTTATAAGCACCCTAGAGAGAATAACTTATAATAATAATCCAAAAGGGATTAATTAATAAATATCAATTTAATAATAATATTTTACCGATACGTGAATCATCAAATTTTTCAATTCCTTCATAGAAGAAAATGAAAAATCTGTTCGTCATACGACAAACGTCAAATATGTAGTCAATAGGTGCGAAAGAGATAACGCTCTACAGACCCGAAATAAGCCGAATCTCCTTCCTAAGCTCGATGTGAAATATTTAATTTTATTGTTGAGCATACGTTTGTATGTTTGAAAAAAAAATACAAACGTATTATGACAGTTTTCTAATAACCTGTTACTGAACTGGTACATGATATTTTTGAAGGTGTTCGGCAATTCAGGGGCGTCATAAAACCATTACGAATTCCCAAGGGCATCACAATACAAATAAGTTTGGGCACTCCTGAGCTAGAGTATTTATTTATTATCTAAGTGAACTGTATCCTCGTTTGACATACAAAAATCAATTTACGACTATAGGTCGTAAAGGTATCATAAGGCCCAAAAATATCCAAGCTTAAAATATTTTTTATTGAAAATTGTAAAGGGACGAATTGACCACTGTTAACCTTTTTGTTTTGTGATATATTACAACAACGTAGAACTAAAGTAGTTTTTTTAAATTATGTAATGGAAGTGGTAAACAAGCGTGCAGTTCACATTGATGTTAAGTGATGACTGCAGTCATAGACACCCACACAAAGACCAAGGTCAAAATGCAGATGCGTTACCACTCCTGAGGCCTAAGGTGTTATGCCTCTGTGCCGGAATTTAAAGGGCCGTAGAAAAAAACCACAGAGGCTTGTAACGATATTACAAACCTCTGTGGTTTTTTAGATGCACTGTTATTATTTGCCAAGTGTATTTATTACATATTTGATAAATAAAATAAAAAAAAAAAGTAAACACTTATTTTATATTTTTATTCAGGTTTATTTTGTGATTAAGGAGACAAACAAGAATGGAGTAAACATTGATGTTAAGTGATGACTGCAGCCTATACACACACAAAGACCAAAGACCACCCTTGAGGCCTTAATTGTTTTGTCTCTGTGATGGCTGTATGGACACATCACTTTTGCAAATTTTGATTAAAGCAAAGAAAAAAAAGACTCAAATGGTTAAGTCGTGAGAATCGGCCTTAATAAAATCGGTCCTTCTGCAAGCTACTTGTACGTACTTTTCTCACTTACCTACATTAATATCTCGGAAGGATGGGGATAAACTCCGCAGCAAACAGAAAAGGGATCAGATAATCCTATATTTTAGTAAAGGATAATCAGGATGACATACAAAATATATTGCAATTTTTCCGGTTTTTGGTACAAAAATCTTAGCGTGACTTTATTAAAGTGAGATTTATTGCCTAGCTATGATGACATAAAACGTGTTTGGATTCGTATTCATAGCACATCTATGAATACGAATAATAGCTTTAGCTTTCAGCTTTGTGCTGAATGCCTTTATAACTGCCTCGGTAGCCTAGTGGTAGCAGGCCACTACTACTACGCCGAGGTCCTGGGTTCGATTCCCGGGTAAGGGATTATCAGAGATAATGGTGTAAAGTCCTTTATCTCTGGTTCCATTGGAACTTTTCCATTTTCTGGAAAATTCCCAGTACCTCGAAGTTTGGTCATGTGCCCGGAGATGTCAACAGGCTCGCCATCTGTTATATGGGCCAAGACGTAACCGGCGAATCATGGGTTTTTGCATGTATGATTGGATGCATGCATTTACCTCTGCCTTACCCTTCGGGGATTACAGGCATTTACGTATTTTTAACCTGAAAAATATTGTAATATTTAATTTTTCGCAATAACACATGCGAGTGAACTTTTTTTTTATTTTCTGTAATATATTGTGATTCCCACCGAATCTTTTTACATGAGAGGGGAACTGCACTCCCCTAATTTTTCACATGAAATTCACCGAACCTCCGTTCCAGTCACTGTTACTACTAACCAATACACATACAGAACATTCAAAAGACCCGATACATACATGCCGAACAAATACTTGTAGGCCATACAAATAGTTATCTTGGTGCGGGGATCGAAGCCGCGACCCTCGAATCAAACGGTCAACTGACACGTATCTTTATCACAACATTCTAGTACAAAACATCTCTGAGCTAAGCTGCAAACAGATGCTTTCATGTACGGTAAAACTTTATATCTAATCAAGTTTCAATGTTGACAGGCGTGGCCGCAGGATGTTCCTACTCCAAATGCTGGTGCTTTGCTTCGTGCCCCATGCTGCGCTTATTCTACAGAACTGCACCATCATGGCACAGCTCTCCGAGACCCTGGACTCTTCTATATATTTAAACTCAGAGGTAAGCACTATTATGTTACGAAAAATAAGATACTGGTGAAATTCATGGTCAACTACTAGCTAAAGCTCCAAATAAACTATTGGATGCGTTAATCAGCCGCAGCTAACGGATGCGTCCGATAATTATGGATAGACGATATAACGACGATATAAAGCGATTTAGCTCACTGGATGTTTCAATCCAGAGAGCCAAATCGCTTTAGGGTGTTCAATCGCTCAAGGATACGTCCGCGACTTACGTCAGATAGTGGATAGCATAGAGAAAATGTACTAGACAGTCGTGAAACATTCAAAAAGCCGTATTGCTTTAGGGCGTCCAATCGCCCAAGGATACATCCGCGACTTAGGTCATAGTGTATACAGCACAGCATAGAGAAAATGTACTAGACAATCGTGAAACATCCAAAGAGCCGAATCGTTTCAGGGCATCCAATCGCTCAAGGATACATCCGCGACTTACGTCAGATAGTGTATACAGCACAGCATAGAGAAAATGAACTAGAGAATCGCGAACATCCAAAGAGTCAAATAGCTTTTGGACGTCCAATCGCTCAACGACACGTTCGCGACTTACTTCCAACAGTAAGCATGTCTATGCTCACCATCATAGAGAAAACGCGAGCTAGTTTATGGTCTTCAGCCACGACTGATATACGCGTCAGTACGTTTGCAGCTTGAGGATGACACAGGTACGTTCGTTATATACGAATATCTCCCCTAAAGATGCCTAATCTTTAGGGGAGATATTCGTTTAGCAATGTAGCGTTTACTACATAAGGCGCCAACCTGACCTAATCAACAACAAGACCAATTGTCATCTATCGGCTGAAATGATGACAATTTTTACATTAGTGGTCTGGTAAGTAGAAGCGCGCGTGGCCCCGCGGCTTGTGTAGATCGTAGACGATCTACTCGGTTAAGCGATACGGGCGCAGTCGGATGTGTGATCGTTAAACCTTGCCAGAGCCCTTATGGGCGGTTTTAAATCATCCGACAGTGACGGAGCTCGCGGGCGCAGGCACCACCGCATTACCTAATATACTTGCCGCTAAATGGTAGTGTTCAACACTATCGTGTTCCGGTCAGGTGGTAATGTACGGCCCTGTAATTTCCGGCACAGAGGCATAAGACCTTAGGCCTCAGGAGTGGTAACGCATCTGCATTTTGACCTTGGTCTTTGTGTGGGTGTCTATAGGCTGCAGTCATCACTTAACATCAATGTGAACTGCATGCTTGTTTACCACTTCCATAACATAATAAAAAAAAAATAATAAAAAAAAATATAACAACTAAAGTCTAAAAGCAACGCATCTGCATTTTGACCTTGGGTCTTTGTGTAAGTGTCTCTAGGCTGCAGTCATCACTTAACATCATTGTGAACTGCGTGCTTGTTTTGCCACCTTCATTACATAACAAAACCGTGATCGGTTGATTATAGATCGGTTTTTTTTGTTGGAAACGGATTACGGTTTTGGTGGATACAATCGGTGGCCACTTCAATCTGATACCGTGATCCGTGCAAAACATCATTCACCGCTAATGCTCGAACCGCTTGCGGCGAACTCCTTCGTATGTGTCAAAAAAACGACACTTATCGGGTTGTCCACATGCGCTTGCAATCCTACGCCAACCAAGTCAAACATGGAGTGTTTGACTTGGTTTGCAAACACTCCATATACACGTTTGAATTTGTGAAGGTTTGTTCTGGTTTGGCAAGCGTGTGGACGCGACATAAGATATTCGTTTTATGTAATTATAGATATGCTGATTTTCGAAAAAGCCTTTTTATTCTACCTCAAAATCCTTAGATCACCTGTGTATATGTGTAAATGACGGACTTCTTGGTTTAAGGGCTTAGGTTGGGTTTTGATATCAGTCAGGGAGTCAGGACCTTTCCTTTTATATTATAGAGATAGGTTCTATCTATAACTCTTAACTATTTTTTTTTCATTCCAAAAATATTCTATTTGTAAAGATAACATCGTGCTTCAAATGGTTTCGTTTTTACTGAATTTTTCGGCGAAAATGTCAATGGGTATTGAGGTCGTGACATATTTCGAGTTGTCCAAGTTGTACTCGATGACCGATACAATAAACTTTAGATAGTTCGAAGAAAGTAGAAAGTTTTGTTCAAGACTCTTCCACTCCATTTATTTTTGGTTTATATTTCTGTACATATTGGATACTTGTATCATGGGTGTCGCTAGGGGGTGGCAGGATGAGGCAGCTGCCCCTCCTTAGAGATAAAAAATAGCGCTATTTACAGGAAAGACTAACCTATGCCATAAGTACCTATAGGTACCAACCTAGTCCTAGAACCAACCTGCCCTCTCCCCTATAGCCAAACTGCCCCCCTGTATATCGTAGGCTGACGATGGAACATTCTGTTGATAACTATTTTAATGATGGACCATTATTTATTTTATTTCTGTTTACATTGACATATGAATCATTGTGTTAGTTGTTATGTGATTAAAATATAATTATTTGTTTAAGGCTTGGCACCGACTTCAAACCTATTAGTAAATAGCACATATAAATAATAGGTAGTATATAATTACAGTTAAATCTTTATTATTTTTTAATTTTCAGTTTTGAACTCGGTTTTTCTTAACGTAGTTATATTTATATATTTTTAATTTGACCTATCACAAGCAAATTCTATCATTTCGAAGTGATTAAATAAATTTTTGAGTTTGAGTTTGATGCTCTTGCTAGCGGTGCATCCTGGCATCGTTCGGGTGGCATGTTACTTATATTACTTACCTAAATAAAAAGTGAACCTCTTTGGTCTGTTTCAGCGGCTATTGTTATATTCGCTGCTTTGATAGATGTTGCTTTTCTAGATTAATCTAGAATAATATACTATAACTTCACATCTCCATGCCCGAATTATTACTTATCTTCGCTGGTGGCAGAGCTCCAGTGACGCAGCTGCCGGGCTTTTAATTGCGGTGGTGCCTATCACCACCGCATTAAAAAGCTCACATTGCTGGACTAACATTCATTAATGGACGAACATTTATTGATCAAAGATTAAATATGAGAACTAACTAATATGAGAACGGTAATATTCTGTCCAAAAGTTAATTAAAATTAAAGAAATTATGGTCACCCATTTGGTGAACTGACTGTACATACGAAAATGAGACTAACGTCTATCTAAAATAAAATACTATATAGTATAAAGTTTATTAGAACTCGTTGAGACGTGCTTTTATTATAAATAAAAATTAAAAAAATAAAATAGTTGAAAACAAAAATTAATTTGATTACTAGCGAGTGTTAAATAAGGGTACGCAAGTTACGCTACATCACTTTTTCATTTCGGTTCGTGTTTTATGTGTGGCCGTAGGTAGAGGTAGGGTAAGTATGCATAGGGTGTGCATACTGTTCGTACAAATTGAGCACTACTTATTTCTTAAATAAAAAAAAAAAAACACATAAACATGTAATTTCAGTTTATGTAACATGATTATAACTCGATTTTCTACTCGAGGTGTTAAATAGTGTGCATTATTCCCGTTACATGTGATATATATATATATATATATATATATATATATATATATATATATATATATATATACTACCTAACCCTGCCCAAGTCGGGGACGCCCATGGTCCCCGTCACGCCGAACAACGAACACGAGACACGAGTGACGACGACGACGACGATGATGATGATGAATGATGATGATGATGATGATGATGATGATGATGATGATGATGATGATGATGATGATGATGATGATGATGAATGATGATGATGATGATGAATGATGATGATGATGATGAATGATGATGATGATGATGATGATGATGATGATGATGATTAATGATGATGATGATGATGATGATGATGATTAATGATGATGATGATGATGATGATGATGATGATTAATGATGATTAATGATGATGATGATGATGATATATGTATATGTATTATTTGTATATATATGTATTTATATGTATATATATATGTATTATTTTTATTTTAATATAGGTTTAAAATTAAATGTACTATAATATGCTATTATAATACAAACAGCCGGGAATAATCTTTTGTAAGACCGTAAAAGTTTCCCACGATACAGGCCTTGCCTAGTGTGGGCAGCACCGTCAAAATTGTCTGTAAATTTACCTCTGCATAAACAATTATCAACTTGTTATTCAGTTATTAAGTTTTGTTAGTTTATGCTGAAATAAATATATTATTTTCATTTTTCATTTTCAACTTCGAGATAATGTGCCTATACCGCATACAACGGCATCAATCATATGGCAAGTGTAGCCTTTAGACATTTACACTAAACCCGGTATTACATTAGTACGAGTAGTTGTTAGTAAACACTTGTTGCATTGCACGAAGATGAATGAATCTTGCTTAAAATCTCAAAATGTTTGTTTAATATTTGCGCAAAAGGACCAGAGCTTTTCATACGCAAGTTTAGTGTTGAATACGAATCTGATTTTTATTGTTATATCCGATTTTTCTGCGATGTCAGTACGTGCCCATGCATAAAGTCGATATTTTATCGTACAGGGACGGTTGCAATCCTGCGAGAATTTGGACATTTTATGCCGACGTAGTTGAACACTAATAAAATGAAACGATCGATTGATATGACGCATTGAAAGGTCAATTTCGTGGGAAAAGAGGGTTTGTAATAAAATCAGTAAATAAAGGTCGAATTTTATTTTTAAAGAAAAATGGAAAGAAAAATATGACTTCAGGCGAGACTCGAACTCGCGACCTACTGGGAATCTAGTCCAGCCGCTCTTCCAATTGAGCTACTGAAGCCCTGCCCGATAAACAAGCTGCTACCATAAAGCAATGCAATAGATGTGAAGGAAAAATTTGACAAATCGGGCAGGGCTTCAGTAGCTCAATTGGAAGAGCGGCTGGACTAGATTCCCAGTAGGTCGCGAGTTCGAGTCTCGCCTGAAGTCATATTTTTCTTTAAAAATAAAATATATTTCACAAGCATGTGTTAATGCGAAATAATATAAAAACAAAGGTCGAATTTGCATGCATATGGTGCCATAAAATTGAGAGATTTCTATGTTACCATGATTATCATAGAATTATTAAAGGTTTTTCTCCAATCAGGAGAACTCTACCACCAGTAAATAATGTGTGACTCCTTCAACTTTTCATGTACTCGTATGAGAATCAATAATTAAAAAAAAAAACATGTTCTGTAGTTCTTGATGAAAATTTTCAACGAAATCAAGTTACGTACGTAACAAGATACACTTAATAGTTTTTAAGATTTATGATACGACAGCTAGTTTTGCTGTTGCCCGCGGATTCGCCCGCGTGTTGGTCGCTTTTCGCGTAACCTGTAGACACTCATTAAATCATCCCACAGGGAAAAATCTGGATAAAAACTATCCTATGTGTTAATCCAAGTTACTCTCTATGTGTGTGCTAAATTTCATGAAAATCGTTTCAGCAGTTATTGCGTGAAGGATAAACAAACATACAAACTTTCGCATTTATATTATTGATATACGATATACGATTTGCAAAAACTGCAAATAAAAATCTCGATAAAGATATTACTTGCTACTACGGAACTCTTATGGACGAGACCGACTCGCACCGCTTTTTTAAGGGTTCCGTAGTAAACAAGGAACCCTTATAGTTTCGCCATGTCCGTCTGTCTGTCTGTATATCTGTCTCTCTGTTTGTCCGTCCTCGGTTTAGCGCATAAACGATTTGTACTAGAGCCTTGAAATTTGGCACAAGTATACAACTTAATCACGCCGACGAACTGGTAGAATAAAAACATGATTTTTTTTTAATTTAGGATACCTCCCATACAAGTAACGCTCGGATATTTTTTAAATTTTTCGATTTATATATAGTGCGGGATAGCATTGGATAGGCCTTTCAGAAATGTTAGGGGTGTGCAAACATCATTTTCCGATACAGTTAACTGTTTGTGACTTATTAAATTAAGCTTTAAAGCGCCAATTTTCCAAGAGAGTGAGTCAAGTCCCTACCGTTGTGTCTGGTGGTATTAGAAGCGGACTACCGGACACTTCTGTCAGCGAATTCGATTCGCACATTTCGCACTTGGCTGATGTCAAACCTGATAAATAAAAAAACACTTATAGATGTTAAGTGATGATAGCCTATAAACATCTACACAAAAACCAGAGACCAAAAAAAAAAAAAAAAAAAACAAACTGCTTAGTTATTCAATTTGCTTTTTCTATATGAAAATATTAGGTATGTAAGTTTTCATTAAATTGTAATTGTCGTATTGTCTAGTCCACCTTATATACATACATACAAATACGCACAAAAATAATCATCAAATTCGATGTCAACACGAGTTTCTGCATGAGCGATTATCAAAATCTAAATCAGTTAAAAATCTAAAAGGGAAAGCAAAATTTGACGCATCGGTGTGGGACTTCGATAGCTTAATGGTAAAGTGGCTGGACTGGTTATCCTGAGGTCACAGGTTCGATTCCGGCCTGAAGTCAAATTTTTCTTTCCGTTTTCTTTAATTTCTAAAGTTTATCCGTATGTGTTATTGCGAAAAATAAATATTACAAGGGATTATCTAATAAAAAAATTGTCACAGATCAGCACAACCTTGGCCGTGGGAGACGCCATCATCTGCATCTTAGGCGAGAGGTATCTGGCTGTCCAGCATGTTCTTCGTTCAGTAGAGCAAGATAGTGGCGAAAGGTAGGAATATTTTGTTTATTTTGTCACACAATGTCTGTTTAATAATATTAAAAAAAACCGGTCAAGTGCGTGTCGGGTCAGGCGCAGTAGGGTTCCGTAGTTTTAGGTTTCAATAATGTAATGAAAAAAAAATATTATCTATTCGGAATTTTCGAGTAAAATACATTTGGTCGACTATTACTCATAAACTTGTAAAGCCAACTTAAGTGTGATAGTTTTCCTTTTAATTTTGTTATATGTAGCTACTATTGCCGTAACGTTTGAATTTCTAACAACAACCGTTTAGTTAGTAGAGGACACACTTGACTCTAACGAAAATTGGTACTTTAAAGGCTTGGGCAAACCACACGCAGGGCAGTAGCAGCGCAGGTCAGTAGCAGCGCGGGAGTCGGCACACTGAACGCAGCAGCAGTTTTCAAGCGGTTACAACGCGTGCCCGCGTTTAAACCGCGTTCAGTTTGACGTGTGCGGCAGGCAGTACGCTGCAAGATGTCGAACGGCACGGACTCGGATGAAGAAGAATTTATTGTGCTTCTGGCTCTTAGACGAAAAAAAAAGAATTTGGGTTCATGATATTAATACAAGAAAAAAGAATATGGGGAATTTCATCGTCTCTGCAGAGAGCTGGAAAGTCATGAAAATATTTTTTTCACAAATTTTGAATATATGTGAAAAAATGTCCAAAAGTTCTTTTGAAGATTACGAAAGACAGCTTGAAATCGGAAATCATACAAACATTTTATTTTTACGCACTAATTCGATTATCTTTTCATCACGACGTTGTAAAAAAATACAACAGTCGCCAACTGCTCTTGATGCGCTGCGCTGTACTGCCTCCGGTGGGTCGTGACAATATGACCGCCATAGTAATACAACAGCGCGGGCCCGCGCTCAAACTGCCCTGCGCTGCGCCTGCTCCGCGCCCGCGCCGCCTGGTTTGTCGTCCGGCAGTTGCAGCGCGGCGCGGCGCGGTGCAGTTTGAGCGCGGGCCCGCGTTCAAATTTAGTGTGACGCAGTTCAAAGAGTTTCTTGTATTACAACTTGAGCGGGCCCGCGTTCAAACAGCGCTGCTACTGCCCTGCGTTTGGTTTGCCCAAGCCTTAAAGCTAAATAAGTCACGAACAGTTAACTGAATAGATAAATTATATTTGCACCTCCCTTAGGTTTTTGAAAGAACTATCCAACGATAACCCATACCATTAAGAAAACGAAAAAAATAAAATTCCGCGCGTTACGTTTAGGGGAGGTACCTTAAACATTCTTTTTTCGTATTTTTTTCTACCACTTTGTCGTCGTGATTATTAAGGTGTATTCTTGTGCCAAATTTCAAGTCTCTACTACCAATAGTTTTTGCGCTAATCTACTCGGTTAAGAGATACGGGCGCGGTTTGAAAACATCCGACAACGGGTTGGCCACTAACCTGTATCTCCACCAACCCGCATTGGACCAGCGTGGTGGAGTAAGCTCTAGGCCTCTCCCCAAAAAAGGGGAGAGACTTGTGCCCAGCAGTGGGACGTATAATGGGTTGTCATTATTATAAGGTGATTAGGGAGAACACGCGTGATGCTATCCCGCGTGTTGCCGCGTCGGCAGGGTGTTGCCCTGGGCATTTTTTCTATACCAATCGAGATATCGCTACGCGCCGGGGCTCGGTGCAGTGGCAATCGCCTAATATATTAATTACATCTCATCCTATAAAACGAGCAGTGAAATGCGGTACTGGCAACCCTGCCTTTGGTTATCATACTGTCTGTCTACCAAACGTGTACCAAATGGACGATAAGAGATAAACG
Organism: Macrosoma leucophasiata; assembly: GCA_036365455.1. NCBI lineage: Eukaryota > Metazoa > Arthropoda > Insecta > Lepidoptera > Hedylidae > Macrosoma > Macrosoma leucophasiata. The sequence continues at coordinate 18,558,255 of JAWQUS010000017.1, read as the reverse complement.
GAACCTGACATGTTGGAAATACCCAGTGTATTTCCAATGCTGTAAATACGTTGGTGAAGCTGAAAAAATATGGCAAATTGAACAATGTGACGGCCAATATTCTCATTTTCATGTTGAACATTTACTTTTCTTTAAACGTTCCAAAAAAAATCGGACCTTCGATAAAAATAAACAAACTCTGTGGATGGCATGGATAAACAATTAAAAAATACTCGCCAAGTGCGGGTCGGACTCGCGCACTGAGGTTTCAAACAATGAAAAAAAAAGTGATATTACTAAAAATTTACGGTCTTATTCATAAAAAGTTATAACACCTCTAAGAGCTCGCTATAGTATGCTTTAGGAAAAACGTTATTCTTAATAGCATTTCAGCGCTAAAGCACTCTATAAACCCACTATAAAGTTATAGAGGCCAGAACCCAACTATAACCCTTCGAATTCGAATTCGAAGATAAGGATGAGGTAGGAGATAAGGTCATTTTCACACGTAATTTGTAGACAATTTGGCGTGTTTGATCTCTTATTGGATCCATTTGTCCACTGCATTCCTTGCACTGGCAACATTTCGACTATAAGCAGAATTAACTAAGGAAGGCTTATAGAACGTTATACGAACGCATTTTAACTGATGAATGCTACAAACCTTCTAAAAGCGTTTTTTATGAATAAGACCGTTAAGGTTTTAGGAATTTTCTATTTATATGTGCTATAAAACATTGCTTTGTGCCAGTTTTCAAAGGTTTTGATTGATTGCGAGTTTCGAGAATTTGCGGCATAAACGGCTGTATATTTTGATTGCGTTAGCTTAGAATTTTTTTTACAGCTCCAAGGGACAGTAGTTTTGAGTATTTGATGTAAATTTCAGCTTAACCTTCACGCATTCATCAGGCGGACGGACGGACGGAGTCTGAGTGACATAGGTTATATTAAAATAATAAATAAATAAAATACGCTTACACTCACAGCCCCACAGTAGGTATAAACCCGTGTCATGGGTGCCGTTGTACACACACCGCACATACACAAACACCCAGACCCGAAACAAATATCTGTAGGGCGTACAAATATTTGTCCCGGTGCGGGAAACGAAACCGCGACCCTTCGAATCTAACGGTCATCTCCATAGATTTATTATACAAATTTAGTTTAATAAATCTATGGTCATCTCACACCGCTGGACTAACCGGGTCGTCAAATATTACTACTAGTATATGAATAAAAGGGAATCTTTTGATGTATCGATTCAAATTTTTCTTCACAATATGCCGTCTCCCGTATTCACGGGAATGTAATTCATAAAGATCATCAATCATACATTTATAAGTAACGCCGTAAAGAATAAATTTAGGCTGGGTTACATCATCTTATTTTAATTTTAACAGAATTGTTAAAGTACCGGTAATTTGTTTCACCATTTGAAAATCGTTAAATGACGTCATAACTTTGAACTGCTAACCGTAACTCAACGAGCTGCTGGTTAATGTTAAAGTTAACCTTAAGTTATTTGTCAGACGATGAACAGACATGTTGACAGATTCCCGGGAATCAGTCAACAATGAAACCATGCCAAAAATACATTGGTGCAGCGCATTTTACAGTAAGGTACTGCACAAGTAAATATTACTATTTTTGTTAAATTTGACATTAAGAAACATTGTAATAATAGGTTGGGGAAAAAGTTTCTTCACATTTTTTAAGATCATTCAAAACATTTTTGAATATAGTATATTTAAATTTAACTATGTATGTATGCACCATTTTGTTCGATAACCTTTTGCCATCTTGTAGGTAGGGACATAAACCCATTGCTATAAAAAATTTGGGACTTCTCATCAAAATACCGCGACAAGTGGATTTGGCAGTCCTCTCGTGATGTTAACCTAACATTGCATAAAGAATTCTGAAGAGACCAAAACAAGTGGAAATCTGGAGGAGGTGCAAGGTCAGGACTATACGGCGGATGCATTAACAAGCCAAACTCTCTTAATTTTTGCTGAGTGGCTATAGATGTGTGAGGTCTAGCGTTATCATGATGAAACACCACACCCCTTCTGTTGATCAATTCCGACCGCTTTCTCTCAACTTCTTGCTTTAATCTTATCAGTTGTTCGCAGTAGAGTTCAGAATCGATAGTCCTGCCTGGTGGTAATAGCTCATAATGAATAATGCCCTTCCAATCCCACCACACACACAACATCATCTTATTGCGAGTTAACCCGGGTTTCGGCACAGTCTGTGAAGCCTGACCGGCCTTTGACCACGACCTTTTTCGCACGTTCTTGTCGTACGTGATCCACTTGTCATCACCAGTTATCAGCTTCTTCAAAAATGATTCGGTTTCATTACGTCGTAATAAAGAATCACAAATGAGTACACGGTTCATTAGGTTTCTTTCAGTGAGCTCGTGAGGTACCCAAATATCGAGATTTTTTTTGTACCCAGCTTTTTTCAAATGCGCCAAAACTGTTTTGTGATCAATTCTCAGTTCTTCAGCTACGTCGTAACTACTGATATGTCGGTCTTGCTCCACTTTTTCAAAAATGGCATTTTTTTATCCGTAAGGTGACCAGAGCGAGGTGCATCTTTGACATCAAAATTTCCGGATTGAAAACGCTTAAACCAAATTTGTGCTACTCTCACAGACACTGCACTAGGTCCATAAACATCGCAATTTTTTTTCGCGGCTTGCGTTGCATTTTCACCTTTTTTTTAGTAAAATTTTAAAATGTATCGAATTTCTTCATTAGATTCACTCATCTTGACAGTACGAAAAACAAATGAAAATCACACATTTGCCTAATTTGAATTTGGAATTATGTTCTTTAAAATTTTAATTTTCAATGATACCAAAAACAGCCAGATACAAATACTACAGCCAAAGAGATTTTATTACAAGTTCATACATACTATAATGCGAAAAGACTTTTACCCCAACCTATGTTAATTTTTCGCAATAACTCATGCGAGTAAACTATAGAAAATAAAGAAAAATGGGGAAAAAAATTGACTTCGGGCAGGAATCGAACCTGCGACCTCAGGATAACCAGTCCAACCGCTTTACTAAACTACCGAAGTAGCTGACTTCAGTACAAATTTTTCTCTCCCATTTTTCTTTATTTTCTTTAACAAACATTTTGATGTAACCAAACCTTAACCATGTTATAAATCAATTTTTCTCAGCGCTTGATATTATTTTTAGAATATCGCTGGAAGGTGCGTTTTCGAAGACAGACGCGCGACTGGCTGAAGTACCAGTTTCGCTGGTATCCGAGGAATTGAAGATAACCATTTAGTAAGTATGCTAATACAAGGACAGTCCTCATCAAGAAATAATGCACATCGACTGTGGGAAAGAGATTTCGACTAATTTAGACTCTAACGTAACGTAAAAATAATGTAACTTCACGCCTGTAATCCCCGAAGGGGTAGGTAGAGGTAAATGCATGAATTCAATCATACATGCGAACACCCACGAATCGCCGGTTACGTTTTGGCCCATGTAACAGGTGGCGAGCCTATTGACATCTCCAGGCACATTACCAAACTTCGAGGTACTGGGAAACTTCTAGAAAAATGGAAAAATCCCAATAGAACTAGAGATAAAGGATTTTACACCGTTATCTCTATATCTCCCGAGCCGGGAATGGAACCCAGGACCCCAGTAGTAGTAGTAGTAGTGGCCTGCTACCACTAGGCTACTGAGGCAGTTAAAATTTCGACTCTGTAGAGCGTTATCTCTTCCGCACACAACCTATGTGTTGTTTGTCAATTTTTTTTATCAAATTTTGACTAATATTACACTATCAGTACTTACGTAGGCTGTGTGCAACAGAGACAACGCTCTACGAAGTCTAGCCGATTGTCTCTTTCTTAAGTTTGATGTGCAATAAGTATTTGTTGCAGGGTACTGTTTATTATATTTACTTTTAAAAACTAAATGTGAGAGTTTTGGCGGGAACGCGGAAAAGAGGTGGGTCGCTGCGTGATATTATTATTTAAATTTGTGAATAGATAACATTAACGGGTGTAAAAAAGTGATATGAAGTGAAAATGATTTTTTCGTGTTGCCTCCAAAACTTCGTAAAAACTCCTAGTAAATAAAAAATGACATGAATCAGTGGCCGTAAAACGATTAAAAAACAATAATGCGTGACATTTTGTGAATGAGGGGGCGGAGGTGGGAGGGGCGGGTTTGGGTTGATTTTAAGTCGAGTCAAAAAAGGACTTATTACACGGCACGGTATTCAGGGTACGATAGCAAGGGTCAGGGTAGTGTAATAACATTAAGGGAGTTAAGGCCCTAATTAGGGCGACCGGAGCGGCCCGTGTATTTGTACTGTGATTGAGTTAGGGCGCTGTCGATTGGATAGTGTAATAAGCGGCAACACGGCGCGAGGCCGCGCCCACCCTTTCTGCCGGACCCTGAATAGCGTGTCGTGTAATAGCCCTGCAGTCTGTGATCACACAGCGGACAAACCAAAGCCACTATTTGGTTTGACAAATCTTGAATACTCGCACCAGAATACAGACCAATTCCAAGAATGGTTTGCGAGGCTATTGACATTTTAAAAAATCATTCAAATAACAATATACAAGATGGTTGGCGATTATCAATCAACGTTAAGGGATCTAATACTTAATTAAATTAAATTCCGACCGCAACAGTCGGTAAGACCTCAAGATTCAATTAGTAACTTTGTGTTAATTATGAATGCTACGCAAGACGTTTGCGAAATAAATGAAGGTAGCTGCACATTAATCAAACTACTCGGCTGAAAAGCATCCTTGAATTTTTACTGGTGGTAGAGCTCTAGTGACGGAGTTCGCGGGCGTAGGCACCACCGCATTGCCTTATTTACTTGCCGCTAAATGGTAGTGTTCAGCACTATCGTGTTCCGGTCAGGTGGTAATGTACGGCCCTGTAATTTCCGGCACAGAGGCATAACACCTTGAACTACCCACATGAAGACCAAGGTCAAAATGCAGATCATTTTGACCTTGGTCTTCATGTGAGTGTCTTTAGGCTGCAGTCATCACTTAACATCAATGTGAACTGCATGCTTGTTTGTCACTTCCATTACAAAAAATAAAATCATGCCATCAAGTGCCGTGAAGTCAAATTTTTCTTTCCATTTTTCTTTAAAAATAAAATATAAGTACATACTTATTCATAAACGTATTTTAGCTAAAGTGTTGCTAATCTCTCCCTTGTCTTTTTCTATACTGCACATTTGACGATGCAACTGACAAAAACAAAGCATTCTATCGCTAAAGCGTATCTAATGTACGTTTATGAATAAGGTTATTGTTTGACAGAATGTCGATTGCCAACTCAGATATACAAAAGACATAAAGGGTCGAAGAGATCAAAATCTGTTAGGGTCAAGGTTCCAATTTATCGGAATACCAAGGGATTCGACTGCCGTTGACAATGAATGTTGATTTGAAAGGGATTATCAACAGGACTAAATGTAATTAAGTTTGATAGCTTTTATATTAATTACTTTTAAATAAATTTTAATACAACAAAGTCCACGAGACTTCAAAGGGATCAGGGACATATTTTAATTTTGTGAAACCGTTGGGATTTGTGGTGATTTGATGAGATTTGATACCGATTATAGCTGGCTTATTTTAATACTAGCTGTGCCTGCGACTTCGTCCGTATGAGAATTTAGTATTGTTCAGTATATCGCCTCTTTACAAGAATAATGTGACATTTCATATAGAACGATTTAAATGAAATTTCACGTTATTCTTGTAAGAATAATGTTGCATTTCATCTAAATCGTTCTTTATGAAATGCAAAATTATTCTTACAAGAATAACGTGAAATTTCATCTAAATCGTTCTATATGAAATGTCACATTATTCTTGTAAAGAGGCGATATACCCGGACGAAGTCGTGGGCGCAGATAGTATAAAAGTAGCATAAGTTGCTCCTTATTACATAAGCTATCTATCTGCCAGTGAAAGTCCCGTCGAAATCCGTTAAGCCGTTCCCGAGATTAGCCCCGCCAAACAAACAGACAGACAGACGGACATAAATTGTAAAAAAATGTTGTTTTGGTATATGTACCGTGTATAAATACATATGCATTTAGTAAAAAGCGGTTATTTTAATATTACAAACAGACACTCCAATTTTATTTATTTGTAGAGATGTATAGATAATTGTTTTTGTTTTAGCCAGTAACACATATAATTATAATTTCAGTAGGTATATCACCAAAGTTATCTGCCATAACATGCTCAATGGAATGATGTCTGTATAACTGTAAATAGATAAATCTGTCTGTCTATACTTATTTAAAAAAAAAATCCCCCGCAGCGTCTGTCTGTTTGACTGTTCGGGATAAACTCAGAAACTTAATTTCATGCGGTTTTCACCAATAGGTAGAATAATTCTTGGTGAAGATTTGTGTATGTTATTTATTTAAGTATCGTTTCTGCCTCTGTACCGGAAAATACAGGGCCGTACATTACCAACTGACCGGAACACGATAGTGTTAAACACTTCCATCAAGCGGCAAGTATATAAGGAAATGCGGTGGTGCCTACGCCCGCGAGCTCCGTCACTGGAGCTCTACCACCATTTACGTGTCATAAGCGGTGCTTGGCACCCTAAATAAATAAATGAATTTCTGATTCTGATTCGGCTCCCAGTTCATTGTGAGAATATGAAGTAAATTTATTTTTCATTTTAAAATTGAAATATGTTGTAAAGAACTTTCAGAATGTTCAGGGATTTATTGTTGGTATGCATTCGGCATTAATTCAACAGGATTAAATATTGCGTGATCATTTGTTGGCTTCTGTTTTTAATTAAGTCGTTCTGATAATTGGATTCCATTCGTTTGTTAAAACCATTGTGACGAAATATTTTGATACAAAAATAGAATACTGAAATAAATATCACGAGTTTCAGTAAAAGGGACGAAGTTTTACGAGTCAGTATAAATTTGATCTTAATGGAATGCCACTTTTGCGTTTTTGGGGTCCGGTACTTACGTAATTCGAAAAGAAAAAAATAAACTGTCAATTGCGAGGAGTCAGTGGCGAACAATGGCGGTTAAACCATTCGAATAGGGCGATAGTAAAAACAAAAACGCGGAATGAGCAGCAGCGTCCCTCGATAAAACTAATGAGTAGTTTCAGCTGAGCGGTGTCTGTCAATCACTCAATCACTAAGCCCGGGTTGCACTACATCATTTGTTAAAAAAAAAATAATTGTATATTGCACATCCTTCTCTAACTTAAGGAAATCTGTCAAAGTTGGAGCAGGTTGTGAAATGTTACAATAACTTCTCAACTTTAATAAAAGTCGTGGCAAGGCTTACGGTCAAATACTCAAACGTCACTCAAATCGAAGTAAGACTTAAAAGTCTTCGGTCTTTTTAAAACACGTTCAAACGACAGATATAGCGCACATTTGAGGGTTACTTAAAATTGAGTGACGTTTGAGTATTCGGCCATTAATCAATAAATGTTTCAGAAAGTAATGCAAGATATTAAATATTTATGAATACCATTTTTCATAGCACATGATTAGATTTTGTATTATCATATAGGTACTTTAAAACCGGCCAAGTTCATGTCGGGCCGTGTAGTGTTCCGTAGTTTTTAGGTTTAAATAAGGTAATGAAAAAATAAATAAATATTTTTTATGGAGTTCAAAGTTTTCGAGTCGAACACATTTGGTCGACTATTACTCGCAAACTTGTAAAGCCAACATAAGTGTGATTGATTTCCTTTTAATTTCGTTAATGTAGATACTATTGCCGTAACGTTTAAATTTCTAACAACAATAGTTTTGTTGGTAGGGCGGAGGGGGGACACTTGACTCTAATCAGTTAACTAAATCTAAAAATGATATCAGCACATCCATAGCATTTTTGAATAACCTATCCATATTTTAATTCTATCACTTTTCCGCGTTATTAAGGTGTATACTTGTGCCAAATTTCAAGTCTCTATCAACAGTTTTTGCGCTAAACCGCGGACGGACAGACTGACAGACAGACAAACATGGCGAAACAATAAGGGTGCCTTGTTTACTACGTAACTTCACGCTTGTCATCCCCGAAGGGGTAGGCAGAGGTAAATGCATGCATTCAAGCATACATGCAAACACCCACGATTCGCCGGTTACGTTTTGGCCCATGAAACAGGTGGCGAGCCTGTTGACATCTCCGGGCACATTACCAAACTTTGAGGTACTGGGAAATTTCCAGAAAATGGAAAAATCGCAATAGAACCAGAGATAAAGGCTTTTTCACCATTATCTCTGATAACCCCCTACCCGGGAATCGAACCCAGGACCTCAGCGTAGTAGTAGTGGTCTGCTACCACTAGGCTACCGATGCAGTGTTTACTACGGATCCCTAAAAATTGACTATGAAAGAATAGTAATGAAAGGCAGTTTTTTTTTAAATTATAAAGCTAATTTAACGCGTTTTTCGCTGAAATACAAGCATTGATTATATAACGTCACATCATACTTTTCTCACATAGATTTAAAAAAAATCTGATCATTATCATACCCTCGCCCAGACGCTTTCTCCAATGAAATCTCGAATAAACGTGTCTTCACGAAGTTAAGTCACGTATAAGCAATGTAAATCTGTTTTGAAACTGTTTCCTTACATCGTTACACCGCTCGTATTCGCATCCTATCATTTGTATGGTGATTGTTGTATACACAAAGGCTGGAGCGTGATGTAAGAGCCTATAAATAACATCTTATAAGCCGTGAAGCGCGCATGGCCCAGCGGTAGGTGTAGATCGTAAGCGATCTGCTCGGTTAAGCACTACGGGCGCGGTCGGGTAGTGTGATGGGTGACCGCTAGTGGCAAATTAAATGCGCGTTTCCGTGCTTCGGAGGGCACGTTAAGCCGTTGGTCCCGGTTGCTATCGATAGATAGCAGTCGTTAAACCTTGTCGGAGGCCTTATGAGCGGTTTGAAAACATCCGACAGCGGGTTGGCCACTAACCCACCCACCTCCACCAATCCGCATTGGAGCAGCGTGGTGGAGTAAGCTCCAGGCCTCCCCCCATAAAGGGGAGAGACTCGTGCCCAGCAGTGGGACGTATAATGGGTTGCCATTATTAAGCCGTCAAATTTATTCGTTATTTTTTATGTTGGGCGATACGTAACGTAACCGAACCTCACAACTCTTGACGAAACAACAGTTTTGACAACGCTCCCAATTATATCTTATTCACCTGTGAAAACCGTCTTCAAATCCGTTCATTAGATTCCAAGCTATAACGTACCAGACAGACAGACAGACAGATAAAAATTCCAAAATCTGTTTTTTTGGTTTCTGTTACTCTTCTTTAATGGCCCTTCGTTTGTTTTTTTTGGAATAATCCCTACTAATATTATAAATGCGAAAGTAACTCTGTCTGTCTGTCTTTTCACGTCCAAACGACTGAACCGATTTTAATGGAATTTGGAACAGAGATAGAGTTGACTTTGAGAAAGTAGCCTATGTTGGCTACTTTTTAAACAACATCCACCCGGGCGAAGCCGCGGGCAACAGCTAATATTTAATATACAGGATATTCGGTTTTTACTGTCTTATTATAGGTATGTACAGATAAATTTAAGGGGGAAATTTTGGGGGCAGAGGCTTAGGTAGCCCGAAGGTCGTGTTATAGGTTTAAGCAAGGCCAGAATCTATCTCGAAATACGTTTAAAAGGAAACGGCCTTATTAGGCCGCCTTATAGCAATGCTCCAAAATTTTTAATCTCGACTGAGTCAGCTGACGGTTTTTCCACCGCTACACAAGCAGCTGATTTTTGTTTTCATAGGCTAAATTATTTGAAGAATCACGTTGTTAAATTTCATCCGGCGTAATATATGTAACCTTATTTTACTTTTTTTTTTACAGTTTCATGCGAGCAGCTGACGCATAATCCCCCCTCCACGATACAGCTGACGATTTTTTTTTCAGCTCAGTATGATGTCAACTATCTATGAAAAAAGTTTTAACAAGCGTTTTAGCTATTACTTAATTTTATTTTTTTTATTACATTTTTCGCAGCCTCTCACACTCACACCCACCGCTACTTGAGCAGCTGACGGTCGATTCAGTTATTAGTGATATAAGATCAACTATCGATGTTAATATCAGCCGGCTTACTATGACTTTTTCATTTGCAACGCTACCTCCCGGACTAAGTGTTTATGTTTTACATTTAAAACTTTCTTGTTTCATGCAGCCATTTTAGAGAGGATATTTTGAATATCATGTAAGTATTTTGGCTTAATCATTATTAACACATTTAGCTTCAATAACATTAACTTATTAACCACATTAAGTAACGAGTGCTCCATTTTCAGTGTAACTTACGTGTTATTACGTACCTAAGTATATATAATATACGGTCAAGAAATTCTACGATGTTCTAAAATTAACTATTCATTTTGTGAGATATTCTTGAATGCATGCATTTACCTCTGCCTACGCCTACGTGGAATGTAGTGATTCCATACATTTAAACAAATAAATAAAATTGGAGTGTCTGTTTGTAGTATAAAAATAATCGCTTTTAACTAAATGCATATGTATGTATACGCGGTACATATACCAATACAACCATTTTTTTACAAGTTTTGTCTGTTTGTTGGGTATAATCTCGGGAACGGCTTAACCGATTTTGACGGGACTTTCATTGGCAGATAGCATAAGTAATAAGGAGTAACTAAAGCATCTTTTATTATGTAGATACTGAACAATCATACATTCGCACGCGGACGAATTCGCGGGCACAGCTAGTATAATACTATAAATGTGAAAGTAACTCGGTCTGTAACGCTTTAAGACCAAATCCCTAAGCCCATTGTGATGAAATTAAACGTGCAGATCACATTAAAGAAAAAACGAAAAAAAAAACTTACCCGAGCAGGAATCGAACCTGCGACCTCAGGATAAAGACTTCGGTAGCTTAAAGGTAAAGCGGACTGACGTGCGATACGACGTAACGTAAGAGTTAATATCTTTTCATTTTTAAAAGTGTCGCGGAGTGAGTCAGTACCAAATTTTCTGTAAATTATTCTTACGCAGCGCTTTTGTAATATAAAGGTTGATTGAACAGTCACAGAATTTCCCCAAAAAATTATGCCATATGACAGTTGAGGGAAAACATAACCTTAGTATGCTTTTTTCACAATCTCTTGGGACGCGTTGCTAGATAACATTGACAATAGATAGGTGTAAGAGGCGATCTTTTTATTAATCTTATTTATATGAGATTTCCAATTTAAATGAAAGTCCACTATGAGACCAAGGAAATTGGTCTCTGAGACTTCTTTTATTTGCTCGCCCGAATTTGATATGTATATTTGTACAGGCGCTCTTTTATAATTTTTAAATTGTAGAATTGTAGTTTTATTTAAGATTACAGATAAATTTATTGTAGTTAACCATCTCTTAATGTCACTTAAAGTTACCATTACTTCTTTTTCGAATTCCAACTCATTTAAATTCCCTTGCGATATGAGAACTGTAGCATCGTCAGCAAACATTGTACAAAGATGCCTTACGTTCCTTGGTAATTCATTTATATATATATAAGAAAGAATAAAGGTCCCAATACGCTTCCTTGAGGAATTCCAAGCAAGATTGGTTCCATATTTGACATGACCTTTTCTATCTCTTTCGTCTCTTGTTTATAAACATTTATACATGTAGCTTGTTGTCTATTTTCGAGATATGATTTTATCAGGTCTAATGAAATTCCTCTTACTCTTAAATTTTCTAATTGTGTCAAAAGAATATTATGCAATACACAATCAAAAGCCTTACTTAGATCTAAATACAGTCCTACACAATTTTTCTTAGTATTAATAGTATCCCAAACCAATTGTAAAGATTTAAAGACTGCTAGTATTATGTTTTTATTTTTTTTGAAACCCATATTGATTGCAGTTTAAAACGTTGCAATTTTCCAGATACGAAGAGGGTCTAACATAGATTACTTTCTCAAAAACTTTAGAAAAACCAGGCAATAATGTTATAGGACGGTAATTAGTGACTTCCAATCTAGAGCCCCCCTTATGTAATAGTTTAATTAAGGCTTTCTTCAAATCACTTGAGAATCTACCTGTTTCCAGTGTGAGGTTTATAATGAATACTAAAGGCTCTACAATATGGTCGATACATTTTTTAATAACTTGATTAGAAATGTCATCATGACCTACTTATGTTTTTGAATACCTTGACTATTTTTAAAATCTCATTTGAATCAACAGGCCACATAAATATGCTTTTGAGATTTCTAGATTGACTCGGTTTGTAACTGATGGGTTTATTTAAAGTATCAGCAGCCAAATTAACAAAGTACTTATTCAATTCTGTTACAATCTCTAATGGTTTATGTATTAAATAATCGTTTTTCTTTAAACATTCTATATCAGTATTTATATTATTTACAGCTCCTGTATTTTGATCAATTACTTCCCAAGTGGCTTTAGATTTGTTTTGGCTTTTCAATATATGCCTGTCATTGCTAATAATTTTTGAGGTTTTATGTAACTAAATTGAGCTACCTATTGAGGTTCATCATGTGACTAAATTATACAATATAGTAACATTTTATTTTTAAAGAAAAATGGAAAGAAAAATTTGACTTCAGGCGAGACTCGAACTCGCGATCTACTGGGAATCTAGTCCAGCCGCTCTTCCAATTGAGCTACTGAAGCCCTGCCCGATTTGTCAAATCTTTCCTTCACATCTATTGCATTGCTTTATGGTAGCAGCAGCGCCATCTATTACCAACTATGCTAGTTAGGCAACCGATATAATAGACTTTTCAGTTTATTGAATATCGTAAAGAAGTCGCTTTTACCCTTAATAATTGTTTTTATATTATTTCGCATTAACACATGCTTGTGAAATATATTTTATTTTTAAAGAAAAATGGAAAGAAAAATATGACTTCAGGCGAGACTCGAACTCGCGACCTACTGGGAATCTAGTCCAGCCGCTCTTCCAATTGAGCTACTGAAGTCCTGCCCGATTTGTCAAATCTTTCCTTCACATCTTTTGCATTGCTTTATGGTAGCAGCAGCGCCATCTATTACCAACTATGCTAGTTAGGCAACCGATATAATAGACTTTTCAGTTTATTGAATATCGTAAAGAAGTCGCTTTTACCCTTAATAATTGTTTTTATATTATTTCGCAAAGATTCGGGCAGGGCTTCAGTAGCTCAATTGGAAGAGCGGCTGGACTAGATTCCCAGTAGGTCGCGAGTTCGAGTCTCGCCTGAAGACAAATTTTTCTTTCCATTTATCTTTAAAAATAAAATATATTTCACAAGCATGTGTTGTTGTGTTTTGTTGTAATTAATTTTGGAGATAAATAAAAAGTCTGAATCTAATGGAAGAGTCTATTGTCCAAACCCATAAATTACATCACTCACAATATTAACAGAAGTACACTGTCTTACACAAGGGGAGCAGGACGACTGCCGGGCAAACGACATGCGCGGCTATGCACGCTTACAAAAACCTTACTCAACAAATTATAATGCATATAGTCCCTACAATCATCCCCCTCTTAAAAAAAATATTATTCATACTGTCATGTTATAAAATAATGTGAAAGTTAAACATCATAAAACGAAGCACCAAGGCACACAGGAATGTGCTGAATTGTATTGCAGTCGCCTACTTGACCACCTATTAGACATAAACAAGTATATCATATTTCGAATTACAATGACAAGGCTTGTACCTACTGATATCTTAAAATAGAATACACAATAAATTGTTTTATTCATTTTAAATTTATATAAAAGTCTCACAATAGTGTAAAAAAAAAATGATAATGTATAATTGACATAGTAACACAAAATAAGTAAAAATTTGTAAGCAACCTGTCAAAATAAAAATTGTGTAAAACAAATGCCAAATGTAAAAAAAAAATGAAATTATTAACCAAGGTTTCTTACTTATTATAAATCACTAATCACTGTTTCCTTTCATTTTATTCAATCTAACATGGATTTCCATAAGACACCTGGGTCTGTGACGCAATTGCCGGCCCAGTAGTTGGTTCCGCAGTCCCCAAGGATGTTAATTCTTTCCTGATCCATTCTTTAGTATTTTTACAGCAACGTTTTCCACAAAAACACAAACATAATAGCGTGATTACTACGGCGATACTTATAACGATGCCTCCGTAGATTTCTACTTTCTTTTCTAAATCTCCTACTTGTTTGGCATTATTCGCACCTTGCTGCGTAATAATAACTTCTTCGTTTTTCGTTTGGTAATTTCCCATATTAATTATAGGCATTAAATTACTCTTTTCACACAAAAAAAAAAATGGAAGTGGAAAATTACTACCGAATTTAAATGACTGCAGGAACAAATGTAATAGAAATGAAAGAAAACAGCAATTTCACATCATGTTATATCCGAATTGTTTCGTAATTATCTTAATCTAAACATTATGAACTACTTACCTAAGTACAATCAAAAAATCGCACGGGTGGCCTAACTGTCCGGCCACTGCGCGTGGTTCGAGTCATAAGCGCGGGCGATTTTACCATCTGCTCGCTATTATAACTTAAATCTTTATTTTTACTTTTATCAAATACATAATTATCTAAACATTCATCTTTATCTAATAGAAATGCTGGCTTTAACCTGTCTATCGATACACAAACATCCCTGTTAGGTAATCTAATATTAAAAATTTTAGTATTCCTACTTAAAACTGGGTATGGGCCATCATAGGTAGGACTAAGTGACTTTTTCATACAATCATTTCTAATAAATACGTGACTACAAGTTTTTAAATCTTTACTGACGAAAATTTTTCGTGAAACGCTACCCGCTCGTGACTTTGGTTGAACCCTATTTATAATTTTGCGTAACTGTCCTAGAAAAACATGTTGATCGCTAAACCGCTGATTCTCTGAATGGAAAAATTCGCCTGGCAACCTAATAGTTTGACCATACACCAACTCAGCTGCACTTAACCCTGTATCTGTTCTGCATGCGGCTCTTAACCCTAACATGACCGTAGGTAGTTCATCAGCCCAATCTGTACCATCAGTTAAACGTGTAGTTAACGCATTTTTCAAAGTACGATGCCATCTCTCTATCATTCCATTGCTTTGCGGGTGATAAGGGGTTGTTCTTATCCTTTGTACACCCAAAAGCTTCATTAAAGAGTTAAAAAGATCACTTTCAAACTGCCTACCCTGATCCGTTGTAATTCTATTTGGACATCCAAATCTACATATCCACTGCTCATATATTGTCTTAGAGACCGTGTCAGCTGATATGTCGGAAACCGGTACGGCTTCTGGCCAACGCGTAAAACGGTCAATAATTGTAATACAGTAACGATATCCTAACCGTGACGTAGGTAAAGGACCTACTATGTCTGTGTGAATATGTTCAAACCTACTACTAGGAGGAAAATTAGCTAAATCTGAAATTGTGTGTCGGTTAACTTTACTTTTTTGACACAAAATACATCCTCTTGCCCATTTATTAATATCCGTATTCATACCGGGCCAAAAAAATCTTTGAGTAATCATTTTTCGTGTAGTACGTATGCCGGGATGACTAATGTTGTGAATACTATCAAAAGCTTTTTTTCTAAAATTTAAAGGTAAAACAGGTCTGGCATTGTTCGATGAAACTTCGCAATACACTCGGCTATTACTACAGGGCATAACTACATGCTTAAATATTAACTTACCGTTTGGCTCCATGGTAACTTGATCTTCACTGGCTTGTACCTGTGCTAATTCGTCATAATCTATTGTAGTGGGACATGTAATAGAATCTACACGAGATAACGCATCTGCGACTATATTTTCGGTGCCACTAATATGTTGTATGTCGCTGGTGAATTCGCTTATATACAACAATTGTCTGGCCCTACGAGGTATCTCTTTATCTGTGCTTAGCTTGGAAAAGGCATAAATTAAAGGTTTATGATCAGTAAAAACAGTTAATTGTCGGCCTTCGATCATATTGCGAAAATGCACCATAGCCATGTAAATAGCGGTTAATTCCTTATCATAAGTACAGTATTTTTTCTGAGTAACCGATAGTGCCTTAGAATAATAACCTAATGGTACCCATTTATCATTAATCTTTTGTTGCAATACGGCTCCGACACACGAGTCAGACGCATCAGCCATAAGTGCTAACGGAGCGTCACTAGTAGGATGAGATAAGGTAACAGCATTTTGAAGAGCTAACTTGCACTGCTCAAAAGCTTCATTACTTTTATCTGACCACACAATTTTCGTCTTATCCTTTTTTTTTGTGTTATGTAAAAACTTATTGAGTTCGGCCTGATAGGAAATAGCACGGGGAAGATGAGACCTATAAAAATTGAACATACCCAAGAAACGACGTAGTTGCTCTACTGTTTCGGGCCTTGGGTAGTCATTAATAATTTTAACTTTTTCTGGTAATGGGCTAATGCCATCTATTGAAACTTGGTAACCTAAAAATTCTATTTTTGATTTACCAAAAACACATTTGCTTAAATTTATTGTTACACCTAACTCATCTAACCTTTCAAAAATTAAAGACAAATGTTTTTTATGAACTTCTTCATTTTCTGAAGCGATGAGAATGTCATCAATATAACAAAATAATGCTGACTCATCGTTACCATTTTCATTCTCAATACGCTCGATTCCTCTCAACACTTGATGGTCCATGAACCTTTGAAAGGTCTGCGCAGCATTCCTTAATCCGAAGGTCATGCGAGGAAATTCATAGAGACCGAATGGGGTAGCTATACCAGTTTTTTCTATGTCACATGGTGCGACAGCAATATTATGATATGCTCTATTTAAATCTAGTCGTGAATAGCAATATTTATTAGGCAACATGTATGTAAAATTTTGTAATCTTGGAATCGGATAACGATCGGGCTTAGTTATTGCATTAAGTGCTCTGTAATCACCACACGGACGTATTTGTCCGTCCTTTTTAGGTACAACATGAAGCGGGCTCGACCACTCTCCTTGACCAGGTCTACAAATACCTAACTCCTGCATCAATGCAAATTCTTTTTTTACTTTTTTATACCGGTCAGGTGGTAGAGGCCTAGGGCGCGCACATACCGGTGGACCGCTTGTAACTATATGGTGAAAAACTGAACAAGACGAATTTTCTCTATAAGCTGTCGGTTTAGTAATACCTGAAAATTTTTCTAAAAGATCGCGGTAAGGATTATCATCTTGAATGCTTTTAACCGAAGGTTCGTCATACCATATGATAGACCCATCCGCGCGTAAATTAGTTACAGTATCTACTAATCTTTTATTATGTAAGTCCACAATTAATTTGTAATATTCAATAAAATCTGCGCCTAGTATAGCTTGTTTTACATCACAAACAACAAATGTCCATTTAAAAGATCTACGCAAATTTAAGTTCAATTCTAAGGATTTAACACCATAAGTTTTAATTTCCGAGTTGTTTGCGGCAAATAGTTTATAATTACTCTCTAAATGATCACACTTAAATTTGCTTACCGGGAGGACGGAGACATTCGCACCTGTATCCACTAGAAATCTAATCCGTGTCTTCTTGTCGGTTACGCATAAACGATGGTTTCCAGGTGTCGCTGGGCAATCCCCCACCATGCAGGACTGAGCGACTATTGGTTTTCCGCCGCTCTAGGTACTTCCGGTCGCTTCCAGTTGCAGGGTTCCTCGCAGAATCTGGCACGATTTCTAAATCGGTAATGGTATCTGCATAGCCAATTTGAGTCATTCTGGTTTTTTCGCGGGCGTCGTGATTGCGATCTGGATCTTCGACGGTTCCATGCATTTCCACGGTGCATGCTGCGACCTCGTATCTCGCTGACTTCAGCACGCAAATCCTTCAACTCCAATGTCATCTGCATCAAACTTGTCATCAGGTCAGGAACCAGGGAAGTCGAAGTGGATACAGCAGCAACTTCACCACCGTGCAGATTCTCCATCACTTTGTCAGCTATCAAAGCCATGTTGTCCAACTTCGTATCTTGGGCCACTGACAAAACAGCTTTTACAGCGCCTGGTAGTCTGGAGATCCAAAGTCGTCTTAAAGCATCATTGGAGACGTTGGTGTTGTTAGCTAGCTCAGAAATCTAGGTTGCCAGGTCACTCGCTTCTTGGATCATACCGGTAGCTAAAGGTTTATTCATTTTGAAGTCCAGCAGTCGTCAGCGATAATCGTAAGTCTCCAGTAGCATAGTTTAAAAATTATGTCGGTGCAGGTTAAATAAATCACGACGGGGCAGGTTAAAGAGATCACGTCGGGGTCACCAATGTTGTGTTTTGTTGTAATTATTTTTGGAGATAAATAAAAAGTCTGAATCTAATGGAAGAGTCTATTGTCCAAACCCATAAATTACATCACTCACAATATTAACAGAAGTACACTGTCTTACACAAGGGGAGCAGGACGACTGCCGGGCAAACGACATGCGCGGCTATGCACGCTTACAAAAACCTTACTCAACAAATTATAATGCATATAGTCCCTACATGTGTTAATGCGAAATAATATAAAACAAATATAATTACATAAAACCTCAATAGATGGCTCAAAAGATGGCACCGACTTACTTCAGAATTCTTAAGAATTAACTATAAGCAAGTATTATTAGTTATTCTCTGCTATAAGTATATTATAGATCAGAATAGAACCTGAGTTCGCAAGTTCGATTCCTGCCCGAAGTCAATTTTCTGAAATTCACTCGCATGTAGAAGGGATAAATTAACATACCTACATAATACAGTCACACAACGAGATAATTAGAATGTGTCAGTAAATATTACAAAAGTTACAGCAGTTACTAAACTCTTGGCGATGCTTAGCGTCGGCGAACATGACGTCAATTTTAAATTCTCGTTCATTTTGATGTATTCTGAAGCTCGAATGCAAATGGAACTCGGATATGCATCAATTTTGTTCGTTAGTCACGTTTCGTTGCATCAATTTTGTATGATTTGTATGACTGTGAAAGCATTTATAGCCACTCACATAGAAAGCTAAGTGACATTGCTAAACCTTTTTTAAGGGTTCCGTAGTAAACAAGAAACCCTTATAGTATCGCCATGTCCGTCTGTCTGTCCGTCCGCGGTTTAGCGCAAAAACGATTAGTACTAGAAACTTGAAATTTGACACAAGTTTACACCTTAATTACGCCGGATTAAATGGTAGAATAAAAACATGAAAAATAAAATGTATTTAGGGTACCTCCCCTATATGTAACTCGCGGATTTTGTTTTCGTTTTCTATATAGTGTGGGATATGGTTGGATAGGTCTTTCAAAAATGTTAGGAATGTGCTATTATCATTTTTGATGGATGGATTTAGTTAACTGTTCGTGACATATTAAGCTTTGAAGTGCCAATTTTCGTTAGAGTCAAGTGTGACCCCCCAACCAACTAAGCGGTTATTGTTAGAAATTCAAACGTTACGACAATAGTAGCTACATATAACGAATTTAAAAGGCAAACTATCACACTTAAGTTAGCTTCACAAGTTTGCGAGTAATAGTCGACCAAATGTAATACTCGATATTTTTCAACAACTCCATAAAAAATATTTATATTTATTTCATTACATTAATTAAACCTGAAAACTACGCAACCCTACACTGCGCGTAGCCCGACACGCACTTGACCGGTTTTTTTACTTGTCCCCCGAAGGAGATTACAGACACAGATATATAAACCTAGATAGAATCTTTATGTTACAATGAACAGAACAGTAACGATTAAATTTAGGCTGACCAAATGTGTATTGGTCAATAACACCGATGGGCCATTAGACAAATTGAACATTATGCATATTACTTCGATAGTGGTACGTTTATGCAAATATTTCAACTATATGTTTGTATACTGTTGTTTGGGGATTTCTATCTGCTCTCATGATCATTTCATCAGATAATAATACAATTTTTTTAATGAAATGGAAGTGGCAAAAAGCATACTGTTCACATTGATGTTAAGTGATGACTGCAGCTTATAGACTCACACAAAGGCCAAGGTTAAAATGCAGATGCGTTACCACTCCTGAGGTCTAAGGTATTGTGCCTCTGAGCCGGAAATTACAAGGCCACACATTACCACCTGATCGAAACACGATAGTGCTGAACACTACCATTTAGCGGCAAGTATATTAGGTGATGCGGTGGTGTCTACGCCCGCGAGCTCCGTCACTGGAGCTCTATCACCGGTAGAGTCGAGATACCTTTTCAAATTTCATAGCACACTTGAAAGGATTTCGATATTTTTTATAATTGTTTTCCGTGCCGTGTGTCCGTATACCTCACAGGTAGTCAGATTATCACCATGTCAAGATGTGATCCTGGAGAAATCGAGGGAACTCTTCAGATTTCATAGCACACTTGAAAGGTTTTCGATTTTTTTTTTATGTAATGGGCGTGGCAAACAAGCATGCAGTTCCCATTGATGTTAAGTGATGACTGCAGCCTATAGACACCCACATGAAGACCAAGGTCAAAATGCAGATGCGTTACCACTCCTGAGGCCTAAGGTGTTATGCCTCTGTGCCGGAAATTACAGGGCCGTACATTACCACCTGACCGGAACACGATAGTGAACACTACCATTTAGCGGCAAGTATATTAGGTAATGCGGTGGTGCCTACGCCCGCGAGCTCCGTCACTGAAGCTCTACCACCAGTAAAATAATACAGTTATTATAATACTGTTCTGTGTGTTTGCTTTCGGATAGCACAATTTTCTGAAGTGGGACTGGTACCTTCATAGTTGAAATTCTAACTTTAACTGTAATAATACTAATAATAGTAACACTTTGTTGTTTGTTTCAAAACATTGCTATTATAAACCGCGATTATTCGAAAACGCCTGTACCAATTTGGCTATTTATTTTTGTTTAAAATGGGTTTTTGTATAAACTGCCTCGGTAGCCTAGTGGTAGCAGGCCACTACTACTACGCTGAGGTCCTGGGTTCGATTCCCGGGTAGGGGGTTATCAGAGATGATGGTGTAAAGTCCATTATCTTTGGTTCTATTGGGATTTTTCCATTTTCTGGAAATTTTCCAGTACCTTGAAGTTTGGTAATGTGCCCGGAGATGTCAACAGGCTCGCCACCTGTTACATGGGCCAAAAACGTAACCGGCGAATCGTGGGTGTTTGCATGTATGCTTGAATGCATGCATTTACCTCTGCCTACCCCTTCGGGGATTACAGGCGTGAAGTTACGTTTTTAAAATGGGTATATAGGTCGCGCCACGTAAAAAGAACGCTGGAAGAAAGTAGAAGGGATGCGTTCGCGCATAGATACACTCGCGCACGAAAGTACTAGCCCTATTGGTTTATTTTTGATCTAGCTTTCGCTTGCGGTTTCGTGTATTGGTAGGCAGATTGAAAACGCCGCACCTCATACCAGCAAATAGATCGATAAATCGTCTACTGCGCAGCTTGACCGTCAGCGTTCTTTTTACCTGGCGCGACCTATACCTCACAGGTGGTCCCATTGTCACCAACACCCGGGGTGATTTCACAAAAATCTTGAAATAAATCTGCAAAAGTTTGTGATTATGTGTGTTTGTTACTCTTTCTCGAAAACTGCTAGACGGATTTGGATGAAACTTTACAGTAATATAGGTTATACATAGGAATATCATATAGGTGACAAATTGTAATGAATAAAGTACACGCGGACGAAGTCATGGGCAAAATCTAGTCTGATTTAATTGTTCTATTCAAAAATTTCAATGTGGATTTAACAAATAGCACTTTTTTTAACAGTGTTTATATTAATTGACCCGAATTAAGTAACTTGAGAAGTTGACAGTTGGCATTTTATGGAATTTCTTAAAGAGTTATAAGTGGCGATTATTCTTAATAAATGCGGTGGAAGGAAAAGAGATATTAGGGTCTCATCATTTTAATGTTTGATGAAAATATTTGAGGTTAAAGGGTTGAAAGTGCTCTTGGATCATTTGAGACTGATGGAAGATAGCTTATTTATTTAAAATTAGCTGTGCCCGCGACTTCGTTCGCGTGAGAATTTATGATTGTTCAGTATCTACCCGGACGAAGACGTGGGCGCAGCTAGTATAAAAGTATAGTCTAAGTTACTCCTTACTACATAAACTATCTTCCAGTGAAAGTTTCGCCAAAATCGGTCCCGCAGTTCCCGGGATTGGCCGAAACAAAAAGACAAAAACTGTAAAAAAACAATCTTGTAAATCCGTCTCAAACGCCGGAAAAATCAGGTAAACACACAAAAAAAAATATACAGGTGAATTGAAAACCTTCTTTTTTTGAAGTCGGTTAAAAAATGGTTTATTTCGGTATATGTACCGTGTATACGTACATATGCATTGAGTAAAAGGCGGCTATTTTTAATACAAACAGACACTCCAATTTTATTTATTTTTATAGATGTACTTAAGCATAGATATATAAATATTGTTAGTTTGCTTAACTGGGTAAAATGTTTCATTTTCTCAGCAAAACAACATTCTTTCTTTTCCATCTTTGAATTATGTACTTGTCCTTTATCTTATGTATTTTAAAAGCTTTGTAAATTGAAAGTACACATTTATAGTCATTGAAACGTATTATCACGCCTGTATTGCTCGAAAAAAAACATGAACCTGCCTAAGGTTCATGTTTTTTTTTGTCATGAAATGGTAAACAAGCATACAGTTTACATTGATGGTTCGTAAAACTGTAGCCTATAAACATCTGCATGAAATCGTCTCGTATTTCAATATAGATACGTTGCCACTCCTGAGGCCTACGGTATTAGGCATATGTGGTGGGTATTATAGAGCCTTACATTACCACCTGACTGGTGTACGATAGTGCTGAACACTACCATTTAATAATAATAATAATGGCAACCCATTATACGTCCCACTGCTGGGCACGAGTCTCTCCCCTTTGGGGGTAGGCCTGGAGCTTACTCCACCACGCTGCTCCAATGCGGATTGGTGGAGGTGGGTGGGTTAGTGGCCAACCCACTGTCGGATGTTTTCAAACCTCCCATAAGGCCTCCGACAAGGTTTAACGACTGCTATCCATCGATAGCAACCGGGACCGACGGCTTAACGTGCCCTCCGAAGCACGGAAACGCGCATTTAATTTGCCACTAGCGGTCACCCATCACACTACCCGACCGCGCCCGTAGTGCTTAACCGAGCAGATCGCTTACGATCTACACCAGCCGCTGGGCCATGCGCGCTTCGGGCCATGCGCGCTTCGGGACATGCGCGCTTCAAGCAGCAAGTAAATTAGATAATTCAGTTGTGCCTACGCCCTCGAGCTCTACCACCAGAAGAGAAAGTCTCATGCAAATACCCTCTATTTGTCAGATACGTTTTTGTCTAGATAAGTTATAATGCAGCCTATAAAAATCTAAATCCGTAGAAAATATAAATCTTAAAGTAGTTGCGTTGCCATTCCTGACTCTATGCCGGATATTACGGAGCAGAAAATTTCTACCTGACCGAAACACTATAGGTAATGCGGTGGTACCTAGATACCTACATCCTCGAGAACCATCACTGCAGTACTACTACTATTTCTATAGGTACTACGGTGGTACCTAGATGCCTACATCCTCGAGAACCATCACTGCAGTTCTACTACTATTTCTATAGGTAATGCGGTGGTACCTAGATGCCTACATCCTCGAGAACCGTCACTGCAGTTCCACTACTATTTCTATAGGTAATGCGGTGGTACCTAGATGCCTACATCCTCGAGAACCATCACTGCAGTTCTACTACTATTTCTATAGATAATGCGGTGGTACCTAGATGCCTACATCCTCGAGAACCGTCACTGCAGTTCCACTACTATTTCTATAGGTAATGCGGTGGTACCTAGATGCCTACATCCTCGAGAACCATCACTGCAGTTCTACTACTATTTCTATAGATAATGCGGTGGTACCTAGATGCCTACATCCTCGAGAACCGTCACTGCAGTTCCACTACTATTTCTATAGGTAATGCGGTGGTACCTAGATGCCTACATCCTCGAGAACCATCACTGCAGTTCTACTACAATTTCAGCACTTTCGTGTTCCGGTTAGATGGCAATGTATGGCCCCGTAATAACTCTCACAGAGACATAAAATCTAAACTCTCAGGGGTGCCAACGCATCTGTATCTTGACCGTCTTTGTATGGGTTTCTATAGGCTGCAGTCATCACTTAACATCAATGTGAACTGCTTGCTTGTTTGCCACCTTCGTTTCATAAAAAAAACGACGAGTGAGTTGAGTTACATTCGTAACTATAATATACATATTTTTCTTTTCTCTCGTTCAATTTAACTTGGTTAGTTATAATGAGAATAACTAGCAATAACTCAAGGACTTCAAAAGCAGCATCTAGCTAGACCGAGAGTAATTTAAAAATAATTTTACTATCTTCCTCGGGGCTTTCTTGACTTCGTTATTTTTATGGTTTGCAGAGCTTGCGGTTATTTAGAACGTAAGTGTGTCTGATTCTAGAGAATGGTTATTGTCGTGACGGAATTACGCTTTTATAGTCTGGGTAATGTGGGTAAAGTAAGGTGCTCAACAATAAATATTGCACGTCGCGTCGAGCCTAGGAAGGAGACTTCGGCTTATTTCGAGTTTGTAGAGCATTATCTCTTTCGCACCGTACCTATTTGACGTTTCACGACCATTTTGATCGAGTTTTGACCAATATCGGACTGTCAGTGCTTACGTACGCAGTGTGCAACAGAGATAACGCTCTACGATGTCGAAACGAGCCGATCGTCTCCTTCACACATCCGTAAGCCGAAGTCCTGAGGTCGATTTGCAATATTTCTTGTTGGATACTGTATAGTAGGTATAGTATCAAGTACATCGCTGGCATCGGGACGTGATGATCCCACCGCCTACTAGCGGAAGAATTGTTTGCCACTGAAAGAGAATTCTTCCATTAGTACAAACTCGACTTATAATAACAATCCAATAGGTATTAATGAATACCAATTTAATAGTAAAATTTAACCGATATGTAAATCATCAATTTTTTTTAATTCCTTCTTAGAAGAAAAAGAAAAAAAATCTTTTTTTTATTTCGTCATATGTAGCTACTATTGCCGTAACGTTTGAATTTCTAACAACAACCGTTTAGTTGGTAGAGGGGGGGGGGGGGACACTTGATTCTAACGAAAATTGGAACTTTAAAGTTTAGTAAGTCACGAACAGTTAACTAAATCTAAAGATGATGTTACCACACCCCTAACATTTTAGAAAGACCTGTCGAACGATATCCCACAATATGATATAGAAAACGAAAAATTAAAAAAAATATCCGTGCGTTACATGTAGGGGAGGTACCCTAAATAATTTTATTTTTTATGTTTTTACTTACTACTTACTTACTACCACTTTGTCGGCGTGATAATGGTGTATACTTGTGCCAAATTTCAAGTCTCTAGTACCAATAGTTTTTACGCTAAACCGCGGACGGACAGACAGACAGACAGACTGACGGATATGGCGAAACTATAAGGGTTCCTTGTTTACTACGGAACCCTAAAAACTCGCTAGTCACCTACATCCCCGTAACCTGCCGCGTCATGACCTTTATTGTAACCCGTGTATGGTTCGTGAAAGGCGATTAAAGCCTATTTTTATCCTCACACAAGTTTGCGTAATTTATCCCCAAAATTAAAGTAAATTTAAGTAATAAAAATTAAAATAAAAGTAATTTATCCTTAAAAATTTATACGATTTTTTTAATTTTTACGATTGTTTTACGCCCTTTTATTTACGTCGTATGGTTTTACTTTAGAACGAACAATTTGAGATCAAAAGATTAAGTAAGGTGCATATATTATTATGGTAATTTAGAATTTTTTAAATATGTGTGTTCTGTCTACAGACAAATTACCTTCTCGCATGTTATATTACACAAAAAGTTTAATATTATAACCCCCTTATTCATAAACGTACATTAGATACGTTTTAGCTATAGAATGCTCTTTGTCTTTGTCAGTTGCATTGTCAAATGCGCAGGATAGAAAAAGACAAAGGAGAGATTAGCAATACTTTAGTTAAAATACGTTTATGAATAAGGGGGTATCTATCTTTATAATTGGGATTATCTATATAAAATTCAAAGAACTTTATTTCAAAAAATCGTTATATTTTCTGATCCTGTGTGAATTTTATTAGGCAACTCTTAGCCCTTTCGTACACAAGTCTACTCAAATCTTCGATACTTGACTACTTTGGTAGTCGCTTAGAGCCTAAAAACGTCGAGTATCGAAGATTTGCGAAGCCTTGTGTACAAAGGGGCTTATATATTATGCTCATAGAGCAGCACCGGAGGGGAGTAGCCATATGCAGGCTTTTCCCCCCTTTCAAAGTACAAGCCAAAATGGGCCTATACCTGTCGCCTAGATGTTTAAATGTGTGCGTGAAATTGTTTCTGTATTTTGTTAGTCAAGGTGTGAGTTTCGTAGTAATAGACGATTTTTGTAGTGTGCGTGAGTGTCGCACGCACACTAAAAAACGACAGACTGTTTTGCATCGGTAATACACGCTATGGCTACTCCCCTCCAGTCCGCCGCGACCGGTGGCCCGTGTTGCTCTATGATGCTGTACCCGCCCGTGACTTCGTAGCTTGTGTTCGTAACGCAATGCTACGCAACGTAGTCTCGTTACTGGTTATACCTATAGATTTCATTGCGTCTTGGTATTTCTAGTAGTCTTTTTATTTTTATTGTTCCGTATCGAAAAAGGAAATTTTATTAACCGTGACCTTTCCTGCGTCTTCGAAAATAAGAGCCTTAATATTTTTTCGTCATATCACGATCTATTTTTGTATGGGTATTTTTGTAAAGATTTCAATTGCTCGGCCTCTACATTCATATTGTTTACTAGCTGACCCGGCAAACTTCGTATTGCCTCACAATGAAATAATGTGTCAAAGGTTTGATATTGTATAGGAAAATGAAATTAAATGTAGAGATTCCCGTGGGAATGAGTGTTTTTCCCGCAGTAAAAAGTAGCCTAAATGTTGGCCAGGCTTAGTATCTATACACGACAAAAAGTTTCATTCGAATCCGTTCAGTATCTTTGGAGATTAGTCTGGACAAAGGGACAAATAGACAGACAAAAAATTTAAAAATCATTGAAAAGTGTTCTAATACTATTTTAACATCGCCCCCAATTGGTTTCGTAAATATATAAAATGTACAGACACGCGGGTCTTACTGTTTATTACCTTTTTATGGGTTTCTTATGAATACAGAAAGAACTAACTCCTGGATTTGTTTAACATTTTCGGAGGAGTAGTTTCGGCGATATAGAGAGGGAAATGGTCAAATTTGTATATAATTACAATAAGAATATTTCATCGAGACTAAGGGAATTGGTGTGAAAATACATACATACATAAAAAAAAAATATCACCAACTATATGGTCGATGCAGATACAAAAATAGTAAAAAATGTTGTTTTGGTATAATTATGTACCGTGTAAACGTTTTATTTTTAAAGAAAAATGGAAAGAAAATTTGACTTCAGGCGAGACTCAAACTCGCGGCCTACTGGGAATATAGTCCAGCCGCTCTTCCAATTGAGCTACTGAAGTCCTGCCCGCTTTGTCAAATCTATCCTTCACATCTATTGCATTGCTTTATGGTAGCAGCAGCGCCATCTATTACCAACTGAAAAGTCTATTATATCGGTTGCCTAACTAGCATAGTTAGGCAACCGATATAATAGACTTTTCAGTTTATTGAATGTCGTAAAGAAGTCGCTTTTACCCTTAATAATTGTTTTTTATATTATTTCGCATTAATAAATAAATAATAAATAAAAATTGTTTATTTATAAAATAGATCACAAAGAAGATATACATGAAATTTCTTAACTATATAAAATAAGGTATGGTTTGTATTCGTACCTGAACTAGGTTGAACCTGTGTTTCAGGCGGTAGAGTACGTCACTATATTGTGAGATTAATTAACATTAGAGTAAAACTATATTAGGTAAATTCATTAAAGTAAACTATAACAGTGAGTGATTATTTTTAAGATTATTATTTACATATAGCAAGTAATTCTTCAGTATATTCATAATTAATATTTTGTAAGTAATTATATAAAACTTTTTTACAGCTAAAGATTCTAATTTATAAAATAAAAGGTTTCTATTTAATCTATTGTACAAAAAAGGGCCAAGAAATGAAAAGAATCTTTTTGTAAAGGCATGTTTTGACGTTGAATTTGTAATGCAGACGATATCGTTCCGTCGCTTGTTAGTAATGTCCTCGTTGTACGTAAGCATGGTGTGCTGTTTCAAAATGGTGTGCATTATAAAAATCTGTCTAACAGTTAATACATTACAGTATTTACACATTAACACATGCTATATGTGATAATTATGTTTAAACCAAGTAGTTTAAATTCTAATTTTTAATTTACTATTAATATATGATTTTGCTTTTACTATATGTAATGGTTATTCACTCTAGGTATTTCATGATTTATTGACAGTATCTGTAAAGATCTATTCGAAATAAAAATATTTTCTATTTCTATTTCTATACATATTGCATACATATTATAATGCATTTAGTAAAAAGCGGTTATTTTTATATTACAAACAGTTACTTTAATTTTATTTATTTGTATAAATGTATAGATTTACCATGTTTCCTCCAGAAATGCGTGATATCTTAAAAAGTACTGAACCGATTTTGATGAAACTTAAGATTGTTCTTTAAGTAAGAATATATCTAATTAAAATTAAACAGGTTTAAATTATATTAAAGTATGAATTCTGAGAAATTCGTTTACAAATATACAAACATACATACAACTACGAAATTTAGCACACGTATTTCGAAAAGCAAATAGATTATCATGTTAAAATATTAGCCTATTCCATTAATGTGTGGCCCCGTAACAGACATAATAACTTAGGTCTTAGAAGTGCCAACGCATCTGCATTTTAACATCTGGTCTTTGTATGGGTATCTGCGTGCAAGCAGTTGACATACAGACATGTAAACTGCATCCTCGTATGCCACCTTATTTCATTATAAAAAGTAAAACAGCACCTGCCAAAAAATATTGTACATCGAGCTTCGGAAAAAGACAATCGGCTAGTTTCGAGAGTGTTATCTCTGTTGCATACTGCATACGTAAGCATTGATAAAACGAACTGATTGATTTTTCTTTTTAAGCTATTGCATAGCTTCTATCGCGGGCCTTGAGCGCGGGGACCGAATTCAGAAATTCCGTAACGAAAAAACCGGACGCTCCGGATTACAAATTTTAAACTAATTTAAAGAAACTCATGTATGATTTCGCCGTCCGACCTCGCGGGTAGCGTGGCCGAGCGGTCTAGGCGCTGGTTAAAGGCACCAGTCTCTTCGGAGGCGTGGGTTCGAATCCCACCGCTGCCAAGATTGTTTTTGTTCATTTTTTTTTCTTCTATGAAGGAACTGAAAGATCTGATGAAAATCGGTTAAATTTTAATTTGATTATTATTAATACCTATTGAATAATAATAATAATTATAAGTCATTTGCTTCAGGTAGCTTGTAAACTGACAATGCAAAAGTGTCCTTGTAGACCAATTTGAAATAAAATATTTGAGTTTGAGTTTGATAGTCCGCCATTGGTCAAAATATGATTAAAATGGTTGAAAAACGTCATATAGGTAGTGTACGAAAGAGATAACGCTCTACAGAGCCGAAAATAGTCGAAGTCTTCTTTCCGAAGTCGATGTGCAATATTTAATGTGGATACTGTACATACTTGTGAAACAGATAACCTTCTTTATTTTGATTTCAAAGTCGGTTAAAAATGGAGGCGAAACAAGTTCGTTGGGACATCGGCGAGTTATTTATGAAGGTAACTTGTTTACAAATATGTGTTTCCATAACCTGCTGTGCTACCGCGTGGATCATCCAGACATTGGGGCGCCATAGACATTGCGCGCGCAGTCTATTAACTAGTGAATGGTTTTTTTTTAATTTTTTTTTTATGTCTGTAGGTTTACAGACAAGCAAACGGGCCACCTGATGGAAAGTGGTCACCGTCGCCTATGAACATTTACAACACCAGGGGAGTTGCCAACGCGCTGCCAGCCCTGATGGACTCTTTTGACGCCATTTTTGAAGAACCCCATATTGTAGCACCTAGGGAACACCTCTGGTTCTGGGCAGGAACGAACGTGAAAACCGCACCGTTGAGTACTGCCAGGTGTCCAGTCGGTGTGGGTAGAACTTCTCTCTTCGGCGGGTAGTACGGTGTAGAAAAAGAGACGGTGGCACCATGTCAAACAGTTCAGCAGAGCACTCACCATTGTAGAGACGGTACAACACGCACAAACTCCCAATGACTCTGCGCAGGCTCAGATGTTCGAGCCTGTCGGTAAGTCCTGGATCGTTAACAATACGAACAGCGCGTTTTTGTAGCGAGTCAAGTAGACCAAGCTGGTATTTGGGGGCTCCCGCCCACAAATGAGAGCAGTATTCCAGATGGGGCCGCACTTGAGCCTTATAAAGCTGTAATAGCTGCCCCGATGTGAAATACTGCCTCGCTTTGTTAAGCACTCTCAATTTTTTGGATGCCAACTTGGTCTTACACTCAATGTGACTCCCGAATTGCACTTCGTTCGATATGTCAACGCCCAGGATACCGATACTCTTATCAACGGCGAGCGGAATGCCCTGGAACTGTGGTGCTACAATGAATGGGGTTTTTTAGCGGTGAACGCGCAGACTTACTTGTGTCTTTGAGGGGTTAAACTGTACTAAATTAAGTCGACCCCAATCCGAGACCCGCTCCAGAGAGTGCTCGATTACAGACACAAGTCTAGTCCTGCTTTCCTCGATAAGTGTCCGAGAGGCATTTGCACGGCTAGTGTAGTGTGCATCTCTCGTACTATCATCAGCATAGCAATGAAAATTGGAGTTTTGCTCCAATATTGAATTGATATGCAGAAGAAAAAGCGTGGGAGATAGCACAGATCCTTGCGGCACACCAGCGTTGATAGGAAGTCTGTCTGAGCGCTGACCGTCAACTAAGACTTGTATATAACGCTCAGACAGAAAGCTGGCTGTCCAGTTGCATAGCCTCTCGGGAAGACCGTAGGAAGGAAGTTTTGCGAGGATGATGCGATGGTCCATAAGTTATGTTTTTTTTTTAATGTAATAAATGTGGCAAACAAACATACAGGAGTTTTGGCGGGAACCTTGAAAGAGGCGTGTGGTGCTCTTATTTTATTTCATTTTCTTAGTGTATTTTGGAGTTATATTAAAAAAAAAATGGCATTTTGTTTGATATATGTTTATTACAGTGCCCGTGTATAGTGAAATAGAAAAACAGTGCGAAAACATGGCTTTTCAGTTTGCCTCCAAAACTTCATTTTAAATGTTCCTGTAAAGAAGCCATCGCCTTACTCCAATGACTGACTGTAACTCTGACTGAGTGACTGATAATTGACCGACTGACTCTTACTTTTACGCTGCTTGTGAATACGAAATGTCGTTTTACTTGATACTGGCAATATGCGTAATAGCGATAACTTTATACTAAAAAAAAAATAACAAGCATACAGTTCTTTTTACTCTCTTAATAGGAAGGTTAACTTGAATATAAAAAACGTGATTTTCTTTTGAAGATGATGGTACGGCGCTGGCCGCTTTTTAAATGATAATATATGATGAATGTTGTTTCCAGGTACCTGAACGAAGTAAACACGTTGAACCGGCTGTCGGTGTATCAGGAGATAAATCGACAGCTATTACTGTATTTGATGAAAAACGTTAAGATCACATCAACGCCCCTGTGGAGGTAAATATACTTACCATCAATACAAATAAATAAAATTGGAGTGTCTGTTTGTAATATAAAAATAACCACTTTTTACTAATCGCATATGTATGTATACATGGTACATATACCAAAACAACATTTTTTACAATTTTTGTCTGTCTGTCTGTTTGGCGGGGCTAATCTTGGGAACAGCTGGACCGATTTTGACGGTACGTTCACTGGCAGATAGCTGATGTGACAAGGAGTAACTTAGGCTACTTTTATTTCCATACATCCATACATACATACATACCTACATACAAATAAGTAGATTGGAGTGTATCCGACTTTGACGGGACTTCCACAGGTAGATAGCTGATGTAATAAGGAGTAACTTAGGCTACTTTTATCTCCATACAACCATACATACATACCTACATACAAATAAATAGAATTTGAGTGTCTCTGATTTTGACGGGACTTACACTGGCCGATAGCTGATGTGATAAGGAGTAACTTAGGCTACTTTTATCTCCATACAACCATACATACATACATACCTACATACAAATAAATAGAATTTGAGTGTCTCTGATTTTGACGGGACTTACACTGGCCGATAGCTGATGTGATAAGGAGTAACTTAGGCTACTTTTATCTCCATACAACCATACATACATACCTACATACAAATGAATAGAATTTGAGTGTCTCCGATTTTGACGGGACTTTCTCTGGCAGATAACTGGTGTAGTAAGGAGTAACTTAGGCTACTTTTATACTAGCTCCGCCCACGACTTCGTCCGGGTAGATACTGAACAATCATATTTTTTCTCACGTGGAAGAAGTCGCGGGCATAGCTAGTTTGAAATCAAACTAGTTTCCGGATTTGTCAAAGTAGTAAGAGAAACAGTAAACAACAATTTTATTTTCCTATACAATTAAAAAAATAATAATACATAAAATACGCTTATACTCACAGCCCCACAGTAGGTATAAACCTGTGTCGTGGGTACCGTTGTACACTTACAAATATTTGTCCCGGTGCGGGGATCGAACCCGCAACCCTTCGAATCAAACGGTCATCTCACACCGCTGGACTAACCGGGTCGTCTGTCGTTGTCTAAATAGTCCGAATCTATCAAATTGTTGACACATTACTTCATTCTTAGGCAATACGAAGCTTTTCGGGTAATCTAGGAATAAATTAAAAATAAATCAGACGATTAGACAAAAATTGAGTACTAGCTGTGTTCGCGACTTCGGCCCCGTGAGAATTATGATTGTTCAGTGACCCGGACGAAGTCGTGGGCGCAGCTAGTATAACCTAAGTATAAAGTAAGCTAGTATAGCCAAGTTACTCCTTATTACATCAGCTATCTGCCAGTGAAAGTCCCGGCAAAATCGGTCCAGCCATACCCAAGATTAGCCCCGCCAAACAGAGAGACAGACAGACAGACAGGCAAAAATTGTAAAAAAAAATTGTTTTGGTATATGTTCCGTGTATATATACATATGCATTTAGTAAAAAGCGGTTTTTTTATATTACAAACAGACACTCCAATTTTATTTATTTGTATAGATGACGTTTTCACGTCACCTGTCATGGTTGCTCTGGGAAAGTGTAACAAATTGGAACCATGTTACAATTAAGAATATCCCGTCCAGTACTTACCTACTTTAGTACCTTCATTTAGGTCAATTTTCAAACTGTTCTTTAACTGATCTCAATTTTCTATTACAACTACAACGAAAATAACTTAAACTTAATTTTTTGAGTTTATATAATTAGTGACTTCAAGTTTTTTTTATGTAATGAATGTGGCAAACAAGCATGCAGTTCACATTTATGTTAAGTGATGACTGCAGCCTACAAACACAGCAGCAGCAGCACAGCTGCAGCAGCCGACACCCACACAAAGACCAAAGTGCAGATGCGTTACCACTTCTGAGGCCTAAGGTGTTATGCCTCTGTGCCAGAAATTACAGGGGCCGTAACACGATAGTGCTTAACACTACCAATTCGCGGCAGGTATATTAGGTAATGTGGTGGTGCCTACGCCCGCGGGCTCCGTCACTGGAGCTCTACCACCAGTAGAACCAATTTCCTTCTCTGGAGCACTACCACAAATTGCACTAATTTCCAATTTTATTTGGCTGAATAATTTTCTTGGCCATTTTCCGTGTCGCTCCCATCTACTCGTACAATCGAAATTCAATTAACTCAGGGGATTCGTCAATTTACTATTCCTTTAGTTAAATTCAGCTCTTGCCTCGACTTCCAATATAATATTTCAATGTTGCCACAAATTGAAAAAAAAAAAACTGTCGTGAATCGACTGTACTGGTGGTAGAGCTCCAGTGATGGAGCTCGCGGGCGTAGGCACCACCGCATTACCTAATATACTTGCCGCTAAATGGTAGTGTTCAGCACTATCGTGTTCCGGTCAGGTGGTAATTAATGTACGGCCCTGTAATTTCCGGCACAGAGGCATAACACCTTAAGCCTCAGGAGTTGTAACGCATCTGCATTTTGACCTTGGTCTATAGGCTGCAGTCATCACTTAACATCAATGTGAACTGCAAGCTTGTTTGCCACTTCCATTACATAAAAAAAAAAAAAGAAATCGAACTAAATAAACATACGCTTACACACTCACAACCCCACAGTAGGTATAAATCTGTGTCGTCGGTGCCGTTGTTTACAATCAACGCATACACAAACACCCAGATCCGAAACAAATATCTGTAGGCCTTACAAATATTTACTCCAGTGCGGGGATCCAAACCGCGACCCTTCGCATTAAACGGTGGTTTCGCACCGCTGGACTAATCAGGTCGTCAATATAATTGTTTTATATTATTTCGCATTAACACATGCTTGTGAAATATATTTTATTTTTAAAGAAAAATGGAAAGAAAAATTTGACTTCAGGCGAGACTCGAACTCGCGGCCTACTGGGAATCTAGTCCAGCCGCTCTTCCAATTGAGCTACTGAAGTCCTGCCCGATTTGTCAAATCTTTCCTTCACATCTATTGCATTGCTTTATGGTAGCAGCAGCGCCATCTATTACCAACTATGCTAGTTAGGCAACCGATATAATAGACTTTTCAGTTGATTGAATATCGTAAAGAAGTCGCTTTTACCCTTAATAATTGTTTTTTTATATTATTTCGCATTAACACATGCTTGTGAAATATATTTTAAAGAAAAATTTGACTTCAGGCGAGACTCGAACTCGCGGCTACTGGGAATCTAGTCCAGCCGCTCTTCCAACTGAGTTACCGAGCTATGAAACTAAATGTTAAAAAAAGTAGCCGCCAATAGGGGCGCTCGCCCTTGATAACTTTCGTCACCGCGCTGGCTGGCCGCTTCTGTGATATCATTGTTGTACCATGATGGTCCAAGACGATGCTCTTAGCTGTATCAGAGGGCGCCCCCTGAGACGGCGGCGCCCGTGTGCATTGCACACCCTGCACTAGGTTAAGCCGCCCCTGGGTATATAGAGAAAACAATGGGTATGAAGTCGGTTCCGTTTCAAAATTGAATTAACAGACATGTCAAGAGGGCGTTGTGACGCAATAATATAGCTTAAAAAATTTACTGGTGGTAGAGTTCGAGTGCAGGCGCTCAAGGACGTAGGCACCAAAGCATTACCTAATCTATCTGCCGCCAAATGGTAGTGTTCAGCACTATCGTGTTCCGGTTAGATGGTAATGTATGGCCTCGTAATAACTATCAAAGAGACATAACATAGTTCTCAGGGTTGGCAATGCATCTGCATTTTGACCTCTGGTTTTTGTGTAAGTGTCCATATGTGTCTTTACGTTAGTGCTGAACACTACCATTTGTCGGCAAATAGAATAAGTAATGCAGTGGTGTCTACGCCCTTGAGCTCCTACACTGGATCATCAGTAAATTACTACCATCATTCATTTTCAACTTACTATCTACCTTAATTATTTATTAATTTTAGGCTCCTGTCTTCAAGTTATGACTTGGTGAAATCAATGGAAGAATTGTCCATGGCTCTCACAATAGTCATGTACAGCTTTAGATCAGATCAGCTAAAATTGTTGAACTTGGAGACACACGAGGCATCATGTTTGGAACATCTTCGGGCTACGCTGAACTACTTCGAAGTTGAGAAACTGACGGCAGAAGTGAAAGTGCTGCGAGAAATAGTTGAATTGTAAGTGTGTTTTTAATTTAACTCATTTATTACAAGGCACTTAAAAATTTTCAGTCTACTCCAAAAAAAAAATAGGTTATTAGTTTGACATGTATGATAGGTATCTACGTGAAGTTTTTTGGATGTATGTTTTTTTTTTAATGTACAATTAACTTCACATAACTTCCTGTAATCCCCGAAGGCAGAGGGCAGACTATTGATATTATCTGTTAAGCAACTAATTTCAGACTGTCGGAGTGCGAGCGCATCGTGAAAATTCTATCTTATAATTTTTACCAGAGATAGAACATTTTACCACTTTGAAATTGTCTATGACTGAATCCGCCGAGGAAACCCGCGCGAGCGGATCGCTTCGGATGTGATTAATAATATGTATGTCCGCCGTACTCCTCTACACACGACCAGATTTGGTTCGGAGAAGATTTAGATTTTTTTAAAGATTTGGTTTTAGTGCAGATGTCTATGGGCTGCAGTCATTACTTAACATCAATGTGAGGTGCAAGCATGTTTGTCACAAAAAAAAAGATGTGATGAACGTATACGGTTACAATAATAATATAATGTTTGAATACCAACGTACCAACTAGGTACGGAATAAAGCCAAAATTCTACATGAATTGTGAAATATTAAAATGGTGTAACAAGAGTTAGTATTTGTTATAAACAAACAAACAAACATTAGGTCCGAGGCTTCATTTATGTTGGAGTTTGTTTTTCATTTAAACATTTAGACCCGCTTCTTTGTACTTTGTTAACTGACCCTCGGGTCTGATGTCGGCATTCCTTTGTTTATTACTCAAATACGTTGACAGTAATTTGGTCTTTAAGATTCGACCTTGACTATATGTTACTGCTAGCTGTGCCCGCGACTCCGTCCGCGTGAGAATTTATGATTGTTCAGTATTTACCCCAACAAAGTCGCGGGCGCAGCTAGTATAAAAGGAGCCTCAGTTACTCCTTATTACTTATGCTATCTGCCCGTGGAAGTCCCGTCAAAATCGGTCGAGCCGTTCCTGAGATTAGCCGGAACAAACAGACAGACTGACAAAAATTTTAAAAAATGTTGTTTTGACATATTTACCTCATTTAGTAAAAAGCGGTTATTTTTATATTACAAACAGACACTCCAATTTTATTTATTTGTATAGATGTATAGATAAAAGCCTAAATATTGGTTAATGTTTGGTCATATGTTTGTTTGGATTAACCTGAGTTGGTAAATGTAAAAATTTATGAAAAGGTAACAATTTTCTCGTCGAGTGAATCGAAATATCCCCTCTTTTACCAGGGGAAAATGCATTACGCATACCCATCATGGGACTACGGGGAAAGCACCCGACTACCCACTAAGAACCCCTGGGTCTTCCGTCTCGTCCGCCATTAGGGGCGGGGTCACGGAACACATCCGCGACCCCACGCGGCTGCTGCGACGATTTGATTTGTTTCCAAGCCCTCCATAGAGCTTTTCGGCTTTCGAGTCCCGCTCCCTTGGAGCGGAAGTCCCGCGGATGTCCTTCGATGCTCCCGCTGCGGGAGCATCGAAGAACTTCGACCCTCAGCCGCTCTCCTACTGAAACGATTACTACGACAATCTTTTTTAATTATTATTTTTTCTCTTCAGCTACGATCAAAAGAGGTTGAACGGATCCACCATAAGACTGAAAAATATTGAACAAAAGAATTACATCGCCGAAGCGAACGCCTGGATTGACGCGCTGAAGAATGTACAAATTAATTTATGGAGTGTTATCGGGTAAGATTTTTGTGAATAACGTATGAAACGTAACTTCACGCCTGTGTTCCCCGAAGGGGTAGGCTGAGGTACATACATACATTCGAGCATACATGCAAACGTGTAAAAGTGGGATAAAGGATTATATGCCTTTTTCTATGATAGCGTCCAATCCGGCGATCAGACTTAGTAGTGGTCTTACCTCTCGTCTACTAGAGCTATTAAATTATGTGAATAGCTATTTTGATTTACTTCCATACTATTGTATTGCCTTAATTGATAACAAATTATCTCTTAATATTATAAGGTTGGGGAAAAAGTCTTTTCGCATTATAGTATGTATGAACTTGTAATAAAATCTCTGTGGCTGTAGTATTTGTATCTGGCTGGTTTTGGTATCATTGAAAGTTAAAATTTTAAAGAACATAATTCCAAATTCAAATTAGGCAAATGTGTGACTTTCATTTGTTTTTCGTACTGTCAAGATGTGTTTCTAATGAAGAAATTCGATACATTTTAAAATTTTACTACAAAAAAGGTAAAAATGCAACGCAAGGCGCGAAAAAAATTTGCGATGTTTATGGACCTAGTGCAGTGTCTGTGAGAGTAGCACAAATTTGGTTTAAGCGTTTTCAATCCGGAAATTTTGTTGTCAAAGATGCACCTCGCTCTGGTCGCCCTATTACGGATAAAATGGATGCCATTTTTGAAAAAGTGGAGCAAGATCGACATATCAGTAGTTACGACGTAGCTGAAGAACTGAGAATTGATCACAAAAAAAGCTCGATATTTGGGTACCTCACGAGCTCACTGAAAGAAACCTAATGAACCGTGTACTCATTTGTGATTCTTTATTACGACGTAATGAAACCGAATCATTTTTGAAGAAACTGATAACTGGTGATGAAAAGTGGATCACGTACGACAAGAACGTGCGAAAAAGGTCGTGGTCAAAGGCCGGTCAGGCTTCACAGACTGTGGCGAAACCCGGGTTAACTCGCAATAAGGTGATATTGTGTGTGTGGTGGGATTAGAAGGGCATTATTCATTATGAGCTATTACCACCAGGCAGGATTATCGATTCTGAACTCTACTGCGAACAACTGATGAGATTAAAGCAAGAAGTTGAGAGAAAGCGGCCGGAATTGATCAACAGAAAGGGTGTGGTGTTCATCATGATAACGCTAGAACTCACACATCTATAGCCACTCAGCGAAAATTAAGAGAGCTTGACTGGGAGGTGTTAATGCATCCGCCGTATAGTCCTGACCTTGCACCTTCAGATTTCCACCTGTTTCGGTCTCTTCAGAATTCTTTATGCAATGTTAGGTTAACATCACGAGAGGACTGCCAAATCCACTTGTCGCGGTATTTTGATGAGAAGTCCCAAAATTTTTACAGCAATGGGATCATGTCCCTACCTACAAGATGGCAAAAGGTTATCGAACAAAATGGTACATACATACTTTAGTTAAATTTAAATAAACTATATTAAAAAATGTTTTGAATTATCTTAAAAAATGCGAAGAAACTTTTTCCCCAACCTATATAACCTATATACTACCTAGCCCTTTTCGACTACAGTGACTTGGCTCAGGCACTTTACAAAGGGGAGTGTTTAGCCCTGATGTGACTTACGTAGCCAATCTTCGCACCAAATGTACGGGCGCAGACAGGACATGTCAGTGTACCGTCTTGGTAATGGTAGTAATATGGTCTTAATATTATATAATGTACGGCCTTCTAATATCCGGCACAGAGGCATAACACCTTAGGACAATTAATTATCAATGGATATCGTTCACAAACCCTAAATCGGTTAAAAATCGAAAAGGGAAAGCAAAATTTGACGCATCGGGGTGGGACTTCGGTAGCTTAGTGGTAAAGCGGCTGGACTGGCTATCCTGAGGTCGCAGGTTCGATTCCTGCTCAAAGTCAATTTTTTCTTTCAATTTTTTCTTTTCTTTAATTTACTTCTTCCCTGAGGATCATTGCCCAAGAACGGTGTCGATAATTGTACTATGTGTTTCCAGGACCAGAGTAAGAGACGAAGTTTGGTCAGCTCGTCGCACCCTTTGTCTTGGAATCACAATCCTATGCGTTGTGCTGTTGGCCTCACCTATCCTCATTCTACTCCTTCGGCATACTGTGCATACGATACAGGTTTGTGTTGATCATTATTGATAATGTTTTAGTGGTCCACAGTCACTCTTGTCAATAATTTCCTCCCAAACCTTTCCCTGAGAGCGAATAGGTCATGGATCTTTTTTATGTCATTGGGATAACAGACAAGAAGACGAGCCATCTTATGGAAACTGGTCACTGTCGCCTATGAACATTTGTAACACCAGGGGAATAGAATATAATATAATATAACTGGTGGTAGAGCTCCAGTGACGGAGCTCGCGGGCGTAGGCACCGCCGCATTACCTAATATACTTGCCGCTAAGTGGTAGTGTTCGGCACTATCGTGTTCCGGTCAGGTGGTAATGGTACGGCCCTGTAATTTCCGGCACAGAGGCATAACACCTTAGGCCTTATGAGTGGTAACGGATCTGCATTTTGACCTTGGTCTTTTTGTAGGTGTCTATAGGCTGCAGTCATCACTTAACATCAATGTGAACTGCATGCTTGTTTACCACTTCTATTACATTAAAAAAAGAAAAAAAAATAGAATGTATATTTAGAACACAATTTTTGACAATAGTAGATATTGTCAGTAGTGGATAACAGATAGTACCTATTTCTTAAATTGAGTAGTCATTTCACAACAATTTACCACACTGGGTATACAATATGTTTGATGGAAAAAAATTAACCAAGAGAATGTTTAGTTATTAAGGGGAGTTGCCAACGCGCTGCCAGTCCTGTAGGACTTATTGGCGTCATTTTTTAAGAACCCCATTATTGTATGGCATGTTATATACAAAGGCGTTAAAAGGCTTTTAAAATGTTTATAAGTATATTGTATTTTCCAATGGTAAATTTCTAATCATGGCAATTAGCAAAAACTACGGCATTACATAATAAATCAATAAAAAAATAAATAAAATGTTCAAGTGGACGGTTGGACAGCCGTACATTGAGTATGAAAATAATACGGAATAACGAAAAAAAATAAGGAGTCCCGTATTTTTTGGCACAGAGGCAAGCATGGACATAAAGAGTCACATCTGTGTTAGGAATCATTGAGCAGCGAGCAGATGAAATTGTATTTTTACGAATTGTAATATTACAAAAGAAATACATATGTAGTACCTACATAGGTATTTCTTTTCTTATTTATTTCTTTATTTTAATTATGTCAGACAAAATTCAGAAGTACCGTATAAGGAGTAGAGTATTAAAGCAGCAGACTTTGTAGCAATGCCCTTTTGACATCTGTACTAAATATCTATTTAGATAGTAAATTGATTCATTGTCTTAGTTTGAGGATGTCCATTTTTGCGTCCCCGGTCCTAGCATGGAGACACAGGCTCTAAAGTAGAGTTTGTGTTAAGTTGTAATGTTATCTTATCTACCCTATTGAGTAGAAAGAGAAACTACTGGAGTGATTTTAAGAGTAAGAAACTTACAATAAAGATTAAATCATTATTATTAAAGGTTTGTAAACATAATAATCAAAGGAAACTTTTTCGCCTTCATCGCCAAGATTATGGTTACATAAAAATGTTCACCTCAATAAATGGGTCTACTTTTTTTATTTCGTGACTACCTACCTATTAGTGTTAGACTATTATTATAATTTTGTAGCAATTTCTTGATATACTCATGGTCCTGAGGTGAATGATAATTTTCAGACTTTCACAGAGTCGATAGCGCTCAGCACGCAACGCTTGATGGCTGAGAAGCAGAAAAGTGACTTGCTTCTATCCAGAATGCTTCCGCTGCCCGTGCTTCGGCGGCTGCGGGCTCAGAGGACGGTACCAGCGGAGTCTTTCGACGCGGTCACGATATTCTTCAGTGATATCGTCGGGTTCACTAACTTGTCTGCTAACAGTACGCCCATTGAGATCATCAATATGCTCAATAAGTTGTACAGGTTAGTGTGCTATTTAGATTTTAAGATTAAGTAGAGAAGTGACCTGATTCTTTTCAGAATGCTTGCGCTGCCCTTGATTTGGCGGCTGCGGGCACAGAGGGCGGTACGAGCAGAGATTTTTGACGCTGTCAACGTATTCTTCAGAGACATCGTTTGGTTCAGTGAACCTTGTCTGTTGCTCAACAAATTGTACAGGTTAGTTTGCTATTGAGATATAAAAATAAAAGAAAACATCTTGCGCATTTAACTAGTAGAACAAATTGTTGCCTTCTGTTGGGTTTTAAATGGGAGTCTAAGTTTTTATTGAGTAAGGATACTCGTGAAACTCTTCAGAAAGATTTCCCTATTTAATATTGGCGGTAGTGTCAATGGCGCAGCTCGAGATCTTCTCAACCTTTTGACGATATTACCATGTTCTTATTTATTTATTTATTCTTTTTATGTCCAGAGATGGTACATAAAGGCGGACTTAATGCCAGTAGCCATTTTCTCCCAGTTATTTGTTCTTTAGCGATATCGTCGGGGTCACTACCTTGTCTGTTAATAGCACGCCCATTAACATCATTAATATGCTTAA
This sequence comes from Macrosoma leucophasiata, assembly GCA_036365455.1. NCBI lineage: Eukaryota > Metazoa > Arthropoda > Insecta > Lepidoptera > Hedylidae > Macrosoma > Macrosoma leucophasiata. The sequence goes on along the minus strand of JAWQUS010000017.1, from coordinate 18,515,909 downwards.
CAATTTGTACACATGTGTGCTGATGAGATTTGATTAAAACACCTTATAGGGAGATTTGTAGAAAACTCATGCAGCCACGTACCGTTTCGGTCCCATGTAAGATCACGTTAAGTGGAGCATTTCTTACGTGTTCATACAAGTATACTATTGTGGTAGAGCCACGCCAGAAGTAATTTAGCGTTGTAATACAGCAAAAAGAACCATTACCTACCATCAGAAACCGGAGTAAATGAAACGTTACGGGTTGCGTCTATTTTCATTGTAGATGAATTTTTAAAGCATTCAATTATCATAAAGAATCAAACGGTCATCTGACACTACTGGACCAACCGGGTCACCATTCTAGCCGGGTTCGTTATCCGGACCAGGAAACAAGTGTTTATCAGGATACCAGTGGCACACGGAGTTTTGTAATGAAACGGACGGCTGATGATATTCATAAACGAATCCAAAACCTCAACGTTTTATGTAATGAAAGTGGCAAGCAAGCATGCAGTTCATATTGATGTTAATTGATGACTGCAGCCTATAGACACTTACACAAAGACCAAAGTCAAAATTCAGATGCGTTACCACTCCTGAGGCCAAAGGTGTTATGCCACTGTGCCGCATATTACAGGTACGTACATTACCACCTGATCGGAATACGATAGTGCTGAACACTATAATTTAGCGGCAAGTATATGAGGTAATGCGTGCCTACGTCCACGAGCTCCGTCTCTGAAACTCTACCACCAGTAAAACCACGTTACGGAAATGCCATTCTAACAACACCACCAAGGCCAATATTATAAAATCTATTAAAAACACAAACATTAATGATACGACGAGGAAAAACGCTCTAATGATCTAAAAATCGATCCATTTATTAAAATTGACTTTCGAGTAATTGCAATAAAAATGTCTTGATTGCGTTCCGTGAAATAATTCAAAACACGAGTTGTAATTTGGTGGATTCTCTAAAATGCTTTATGGTAATACCCGAGCATTGCGTGAGTTTGGTTATTATGACACCAGTATCATGATTGCAGGGTAAGATAAGGAAGGATTAATTCGCACTACTGTTAAATTATGAAAAGCGACCTGCTAGCGACCTGCTTCTGTTTAGAATCCTTCCAATGCCCATGCTTCGGCCGTTGCGGGCTCACAGAGGAGGGTACCTGCGGAGTCTGGACGCGGTCACCATATTCTTCAGTGACATCGTCGGGCTTATTAACATGTCTGCTTATATTTGTTCTGGCTAAAATCGGGCCTCATTATTTAGTGTTTCCGACCACGAACTAATTGTTTTGGACGTATGTACGTATCTTCAAGTCCCTAATGGGGTAGGTAGAGAGTGTGGAGCACCAGATATCCCGGGCCTGACACACCTCCCGTGCCTCATCTACATTCATCATTCTTTCATACATGCACGCCGATTCCTAAGACTTTTGACCCCATCTGTTTAGTCATTTAACATTTTTTCTATGCCCAAACCATCGGAGCATACATTTTTCATTTTTACATCGATATTCTCATTCTTAAAAAGCCTCTTTCTTACATCTTCATTACGACAGCGATCGGTGAGCGATACACCGGATATCAGTTGGACGTTTAATGTGATAATTAAATAATAATAATAGGCTATAGACAGCCGTTTAAAAACCGGATATCAAAATGGAGGTGCGTATGCTATCCCTGAGACTTACTTAGTTTTGCCTCTGTGATAATTATTAGTGGACAAGCTATTGGTATCTGGACGTGATGATCCCAAAATCCCAACGTCGATTCTCTTCCACTGATTGAAAACGTTATCTCCATTAATTTGAAGAAAGATATCGATTTTTTAGTTTTGGTGTTACCAAGATGAAAATAAGAAACCATATTACCTTTGGGTTACTTACATTTTAAAGCGAGTTAAAAGTTTGAAAACGAATGAAAATGTGTCTTTTAATGATTTAAGTTAACACGTTCAATTAATTTACGTTGTCTTAGAGAAAAAAATATCGAAACAATAACAACACAGTGCGCAACTGTCCTCGATATTACAGGAAAACTTGACAGCTAATACAAAATCCCAACCAACCGGTCTTGCGCAGGCGCCAGTGAGATAAAAAACTTGCATTATACCATACATTAGCTCCATTCATAATGGCATGCGCACACGGTAGATCCAGCGCCCGCGTATTTTTTTTAGTCTAGCTTTTTAATATCATGAAAGGCTTTTTGTTCGAGTCAACAGCTTTAAAATATTATTTGCTTGCTAAAGGTTATCTGTAGCCCTGTTGAGCTCAGCTTCGGAGCTGCTAGCAGGGCACAAAGGAAACACCGTTAGGTTAGGTTAGGTTAGACACACCGTTAGGTGCGCCATCGTTTGGGCTATTTTTCCACATTTACAGAGGATACTATCACTGGTTTGACCCATCTCTGGTATTAACCATGTTTACCTTGCTGTGACCAACTTGGGTTTGAGGGCGATTGCTCCTAAAAATATTTCATCTAAACTTAACAAATTGCGACATATATTCTGATATATGACGACGTTTGTCAAGCCAGTTGGTCCAGCGGTGTTGACCAGCGGTGTGGGACAACCGTTTGAACCGAGACTCACGGGTTTCATACCTGTACCGGCAACAATATTTGTTTTAGGTCTGGGTGTTTGTGTATGTGTTGTGTGTGATCAACGGCATCCACGACGCAGGTTCTTACCTAATGTGGAGCTGTGAGTGAAGGCGTATTTTAATTATTTGAACAATAAGTAATTGTTGTTTTATATTATTTCGCATTAACACATGCTTTTGAAATATATTTTATTTAAAGGACAAGATTCCCAGTAGGCCGCGAGTTCGAGTCTCGCCTGAAGTCAAATTTTTCTTTCCATTTTTCTTTAAATAAAAATAAGTAATTGACAAAAGCAGTACACGTCCAGTCTAACGTTCGATTTGAAGTAAACAGAGCGTTATTATTTTCTCGTAAATTGCCATCTCATTTTGTTTTAAGATTTTCAATCATTTTGTGCCCTAATATATATATATTTTTGTGTTTAATCTCTTTTTATGGGCATTTTACCGTTAGAGTGCGAAAACATCATTAATTTTATTAAGGTGTACAATTATTATGTTTTTATAGTCATGAAGTATCAAAGCATGAAGGCTCATACAAAAGATAGTTGCAATCCATGTTTATTCTTATTATCATTTTAGAATATCAGCAGGCTTTACACAATTTACAAGTTTTTTCTTCGTCAAAATCGGTTAAGGGAAAAAAAAGTTATAGTCAATTGAAAATTTACTTCAAGCACTATTTAAAAAAAACGAAACGCGCATGGCCCGGCGGCTGGTGTAGATCATAAGCGATCTACTCGGTCAAGCACTACGGACGCGGTCGGGAAGTATGATGGGTGACCGCTAGTGGCAAATGAAATGTGCGTTTTCGTGCTTCGGAGGGCACGTTAAGCCGTCGGTCCCGGTTGCTGTCGATAGATAGCAGTCGTTAAACCTTGTCGGAGGCCTTATGGGCGGTTTGAAAACATCCGACAGCGGGTTGGCCACTAACCCAACCACCTCCACCAATCCGCATTGGAGCTGCGTGGTGGAGTAAGCTCCAGGCCTCCTCCCAAAAAGGGGAGAGGCTCGTGCCCAGCAGTGGGACGTAAAATGGGTTGCCATTATTATTATTATACTATTTAAAAATTTTTAAGAGTTGAATGCGGTTTTACTAAGCGTATTTATTTTAGACTAGCTGTGCCCGCGTAGAAATTAACAAAATTGTTGTTCAATATCTACGCGGACGAAATCTTGGGCATAGCTAGTTAATAATAATACGGTTACACTTACAGCTCCACACTTAACCCGTGTCGTGGGTGCCGTGGTACACATACACAGATGCCTAGACCCGCAACAAATATCTGTAGGCCATAAAAATATTTCTCCCGGTGCGAGGATCGAACCCGCGACCCTATGAATCAAACGGTCGTCTCACACCGCTGGACTAACCGGGTCGTCAATTATTACGGAAATATCTGGTAAGTATACCGGATATCTCAATGTCGCTTAGACTATGATATGGATGTCTATCAACGACGTGTACATCTATTTTAGGCGACACATAATCATTGAGGCGGCCAATCATTTCTAATTCATGAGTCACAGTAAAACGAAATGGATCCTGTTACTTCGTATGAAATTTGCATTTGAAGGATACATAGAAATTTATTCATATGAGAGAGAATGCTACTGACTAATAAATAAAACAAAACCGGTCAAGTGCGTGTCGGGCCACGCGCAGTGTAAGGTTCCGTATTTAGTGCATTTACAGAATAAGAAATGTAATGAAAAAAAAATATTTTCTGGAGTTGTTCGATATTTTCGAGTAAAATACATTTGGTCAACTTTAACTCGCAAAGTTGTAAAGCCAACATAAGTGTGATAGCTTTCCTTTTAATTTCATTATATTTTTATTTTTATTAGTTACTTCAATAGTAGCCATACTATTGCCGTAATCCACCACCACTAATATTTTTTTTAATTTAGGTTACCTTCCCTATATGTAACGCGCGGATATTTTTTAATTTTCGTTTTCTATATACTGTAGGATATCGTTGGATAGGTCTTTCAATAAATTGTGACTTATTAAGCTTTTAAAGTGCCAATTTTCGTTAGAGTCAAATGTCCCCCCTCTACCGACTAAACGGTTGTTGTAAGAATTCAAACGTTACGGCAATAGTAGCTATATATAATGAAATTAAAAGGATAACTATCACTCTTTGGCTTTACAAGTTTGCGAGTAATAGTCGATCAAATGTATTTTACTCAAAAATTTCGAAATACTCCATAGAAAACTTAAATATATTTTTTTATTTATTCTTTTACTCTGTAACTACGGAACCCTACACTCCGTGTGACCCGACACGAACTTGACCGGTTTTTTATACATTTATTTATTTTATTTAATCATTAAACTACTGAACAAAAACATATAACGTTTTGTTTTTATATTATTTCGCATTAACACATGCTTGTGAAATATATTTTATTTAAAGAAAAATGGAAAAAAAAAATTGACTTCAGGCGAGACTCAAACACGCGGCCTACTTTTTTTTTTTTTTTTTATGTAATGGAAGTGGTAAACAAGCATGCAGTTCACATTGATGTTAAGTGATGACTGCAGCCTATAGACACCCACACAAAGACCAAGGTCAAAATGCAGATGCGTTACCACTCCTGAGGCCTAAGGTCTTATGCCTCTGTGCCGGAAATTACAGGGCCGTACATTACCACCTGACCGGAACACGATAGTGTTGAACACTACCATTTAGCGGCAAGTATATTAGGTAATGTGGTGGTGCCTACGCCCGCGAGCTCCGTCACTGGAGCTCTACCACCAGTAAAATTTGATAAATTATCTGTTCAACTTAATGGTTAGGTATAGATTAAAATCTTCCGTAATAACTCAATTTAATGCTTTAATCATGACGTTGATTATATTCCCATGTTTATTGTATGTAGCTAGTAAAATGTTACATATTTTATTTAAAGAAAAATGGAAAGAAAAATTTTACTTCAGGCGAGACTCGAACTCGCGACCTACTGGGAATCTAGTCCAGCCGCTCTTCCAATTGAGCTACTGAAGTCCTGCCCGATTTGTCAAATCTTTTCTTCACATTTATTGCCTTGCTTTATTGTAGCAGTAGCGCCATCTATTACCAACTATGCTAGTTAGGCAACCGATATAATCTAAAGTCTATTATATCGATTGCCTAACATTCCCATTTTCCTTTAAATAAAATATATTTCACACGCATGTGTTAATGCGAAATAATATAAAAACAATTATTAAGGGTAAAAGCGACTTCTTTACGATATTCAATAAACTGAAAAGTCTAATATATCGGTTGCCTAACTAGCATAGTTGGTAATAGATGGCGCTGCTGCTACCATAAAGCAATGCAATAGATGTGAAGGAAAGATTTGACAAATCGGGCAGGGCTTCAGTAGCTCAATTGGAAGAGCGGCTGGACTAGATTCCCAGTAGGTCGCGAGTTCGAGTCTCGCCTGAAGTAAAATTTTTCTTTCCATTTTTCTTTAAATAAAATATGTAACATTTTACTAGCTACATACAATAAACATGGGAATATAATCAACGTCATGATTAAAGCATTAAATTGAGTTATTACGGAAGATTTTAATCTATACCTAACCATTAAGTTGAACAGATAATTTATCAAATAATAATTACTCCACTTACATCACGCGCAATTTATTATCCATGACATTGTACGATGTCATTAAAATTATAGGTTACTAATAATAATAATGGCAACCCATTATACGTCCCACTGCTGGGCACGAGTCTCTCCCCTTTTTGGGGGGAGGCCTGGAGCCTACTCCACCACGCTGCTCCAATGCGGATTGGTGGAGATACGGGTTAGTGGCCAATCCGCTGTTGGATGTTTTCAAACCGCTCATACGGACTCCGACAAGGTTTAACGACTGCTATCTATCAATAGCAACCGGGACCGACGGCTTGACGTGCCCTCCGAAGCATGGAAACGCGCATTTTAATTTGCCACTAGCGGTCACCCATCACACACCCGACCGCGCTCGTAATGCTTAACCGAGTAGATCGCTTACGATCTACACCAGCCGGCTGAGCACGTATCGCCAATACGTGCTCAGCCGAGATTAGATTAGATTAACACCTTCTATGTCTTGATTGTTGAGAAAACGCCTTTTAAAGACTTGTACATTTTTGAACTGGTAGTAGAGCTCCAGTGACGGAGCTCGCGGGCGAAGGCACCACCGCATTACCTAACATACTTGTCGCTAAATGGTAGTGTTCAGCACTGTCGTGTTCCGGTCAGGTGGTAATGTATGGCCCAGTAATTTCCGGCACAGGGGCATAACACCTTAGGCCTCAGGAATGGTAACGCATCTGCGTTTTGACCTTGGTCATTGTGTAAGTCTATAGGCTACAGTTGTCACTTAACATCAATGTGAACTGCATGCTAGTTTGCCACTTCAACTACATAAAAAAAATGTACAGTATCTAACAAGAAATATTGCACAACGAGCCTAGGAAGGAGGATTCGGCTTATTTCGGGTCTGTAGAGCGTTATCTCTTTTGCACCTTACCAATCTGATGTTTGTCTATCATTTTGATCAAGTTTTGACCGATACCGGACTACGGATGCTTACGTAGACAGTGTGCAGTAGAGACAACGTTCTACGAAGTCGAAACTAACCTCGAAACTTGATGAGCACTGTAGTTTCAAAGGCGTCGTGGTGTATCGATCCCACAAGTGGACTAGTGGAAAAAAAATCTTCAACAACAATAACAACTTATACCTCAAGGCATGGCAACGCATCTGCATTTTGACCTCTGGTTTTTATCTAGGTGTCTAGGGCTGCAGTCGTCACTGAACATTTATGTAAAATGCATGTTTGATTGTCATCATCTTCTTTGGATCCTCCGTTTACGCGAACCTCCAAGGATGCTACAAAAGTTTCTATAAACGTAAAAAACGCAACTTCACGCGTGTAATCCCCGAAAGAATAGACAGAGGTAAATGCCTGCATTCAAACACATGCAAACCCACGACTTCGTTTCACGGTTACGTTTTTGGCCCATGTAACAGGTGGCGAGCCTGTTGACATCTCCGGGCACATTACCAAACTTCGAGGTACTGGGACATTTCCAGAAAATGGAAAAATTCCCAATAGAACCAGAGATAAAGGACTTTACACTATTATCTCTGATAACCCCCTACCGGGAATCGAACCCGGTACCTCAGCGTAGTAGTAGTGACCTGCTACCACTAGCACACAGCGGACACTCCGCCAAAATTCCATACAAACGCTTAATTTGGTCTCTATTACACAGATATCAATCAGTGCCGTGTGTTTACACGTGCACCTGTGTGCGTACCACGTAGAGAATACCAACCGTCGCCCATAAGAGCAGAGGAGGTTGGGTGATGCGGGGAAATCGGGCGGGACGTCGAAGTGTCCATTCTATACGTAGTATTATTACATATTCTCTGCCACTAGGCTACCGAGGCACATAATTTATCCTACATTTTTAGAAATTACAATATAAAAAAACTAGTTATCATCCATATTACATTGAACGCTTACACAGTTATTATTCTGATCATATGTAATTACATCCTGTCCACTGGCGCCACTGTACGACATAATAGATAAATAATTGATGCAAAGTACTTCTACCATGTATATATAAACTTTCTATTAGCCAACGAGGTTAATGTATAGACATGACACCGGGAACAACAGCCGGTTTTTTTTTTCTGGCATCGCTATTACGCATATAGCCAATGTCAAGTAAAACGATATTTCGTATTCGTATTTATTTAAGCAACGTAAAAGTTAGTATAATATAGTCAGTCAATTATTTATTATGTATGTCAGTCTAGAGTCAAGTGAGATATAGTCAGTTATTCGAGTAAAGCGATGGTTACTTTACCAGAACATTTAGTGTACAATGAAGTTTTGGAGGCAATCTGAAAGGTCGTGTTTTCGCAATGTTATTCTATTTCACTATACACGGGCACTGTAATAAGCCTTTATCAAACACAATGCCACACAACTTTATTCAATATAACTTAAAAATACACCAACAAAATGAAATAAAATAAGAGCACCATACGCCTCTTTCAAGGTTCCCGCCAAAACTCCTAACAGCCGGTTCCGTTTTCAAATTGATTTGACAGAGTTGATGTGAGACGTTTCACGTCATCTGTCATGTTGCTATGTGAAGATGCGGTAAATTGACTTCAGAAATTGGATTTGGAATTTTCTCAGTAATGTGGGCTTTGGAACTCTACCAGTGAATGACAAAGAATGTCTCATATTCTTTTCGTTTAGTCTTATCTTGCCGTTTGTAAAAGCGAGTATGGAACATTCTATTGATACCTATTTTAATTATTAAGTGTTTTTGGACCACTTTTTATTTTAATTTGTTTACTTTGACATATTAATCAACGTATCAGTTGTTATTCGCTTTATATTTTATATTTGTAATTTGACAAGCAAATTTTATTATTTCCAAGTGATTCAATATTTTTGTTAGTTTGAGTTTGAGCTTTGGAACCTTGCTACTTAAGGGCGTGTCCTGTCTAGTACTTTAGTAGCTACACATCGGTCAATGGTTTTAGTACGTTTGTTTAGCTGCAATCACACCGGGCTTCCATCGAACACTTACGATAGTACGATACGAGAGTATTCTTATGGCATCAGTCGATAAAACACTTTTTGCGCTGTCTTTATTACTTTAAAGATAGTTAATAAGATCGGTCGAGTGCCAGTTTGATAGCCGTGGAAATACAGGGTTCCGTACAGTCGAGAAGTTTCCTAAGTAACCCAGAATATCATAGACTTCCTGTAATCTATAGTTGTTCTACTGATATACTTTTACATTAGTTTATTACATTTAGTTTTATCTTAGTGATATTCTTGACTTTACATATATTTTTTTATCTTGTTTGACATGTATATCAATTGTTATTCGCTTTAATTTATTTTGTTTGTTTTTGACGTGTCATAAGAGGTGCCTGTCACCCTAAATGAATAAATGAGTTTCTGATTCTGATTCTGATTCATAAGGAACTATTTTGGTCCATTATTTTCGGCACTGTAGATAGGAGAGGAAATGGTTTTTTTTAACATATTTTTGCATAAATAACTTTAACTTTATAGTCTAACTCTATGTCTGTTTGGCGGGGCTAATCTTGGGAACGGCTACACCGATTTTGACGGGACTTTCACTGGCAGAGAGCTGATGTCATAAGGAGTAACTTAGGCTACTTACTTTTATACCAGCTGCGCCCACGACTTCGTCCGGGTAGATACTGAACAATCAAAAATTCACACGCGGGCGAAGTCGCGGGCAACAGCTAGTATGTATATATAAGTACCTATAGAGAATATAAATTGAATTCAATTTTTTTTATGTAATGGAAGTGGCAAACCGGCATGCAGTTCACATTGATGTTAAGTGATGACTGCAGCCTATAGACACCCACACAAAGACCAAGGTCAAAATATAGATGCGTTACCACTCCTGAGGCCTAAGGTGTTATGCCTTTGTGCCGGAAATCACAGGGCCGTACATTACCACCTGACCGGTACACGATAGTGCTGAAGACTACCATTTAGCGGCAAGTATATTAGGTAATGCGGTGGTGCCAACGCCTACGAGCTCCTTCACATGAGATCTACCACCAGTAAAAATAGTTTGTTTTTAAATTTCTGATAATAACAATAGTTTGTTTTTAAATTTCTGATAGTCACAAATACGTTTTAAATTCTTCGAAAGATTCTGGGCATATTGCCACAAGAAGACGCAATCAGTTATTGTTCACTATCGTTTCTTAGACTTTGTAATCTATTTTTGTTGGTAAACATGGGAGTTGATAAACATGCTAAATACTATGAATGAAGTGACGGAGCTCGCGGGCGTATTCACCACCGCATTACCTAATATACTTGCCGCTAAATGGTAGTGATCAGCACTATCGTTTTCCAGTTAGGTGGAAAAGCCCTGTGAAATCCGGAACAGAGGTATAACACCTTAGGCCTCAGGAGTGGTAACGCATCTGCATTGGTCTATGTGTGGGTGTCTATAGGCTGCCGTCATCACTTAACATCATTGTGAACTGCATGGTGGTTTTCCACTCCCATTACATAAAAAAAAATCTGATCAGAGATAACGATGTACTCGTATAATCCTTTATCTCTGGTTCTATTGGGATTTTTCCATTTTCTGAAAGTTTTCCAGTACCTCGGAGTTTGGTAATGTGCCCGAGGCCGTCACCTGTTACATGGCCCAAAACGTAATCGGCGAGTCGTGGGTGTTTGCCTGATGTTTGAATGCATGCATTTACCTCTGCCTACCCCTTTGGGGATTACAGGCGTGAAGTTACGTTTACCTTTGACAGTTACAATAATTTTAGAAAAAGGCAATGATCTTCGTTTGGTTTTTAAAATTATGGCTACCGATTTACAGAATACTTTTTCCAACTGTCAATAAATAAAAATATCTACTTGTACTATTTATTTTTGACAATAACACATGCGAGTGAACTTAATAGATTAAAGAAAAAACGGAAAGAAAAAATTGACTTCGAGCAGGAATTGAACCTGCGACCTCAGGATGCTGGACTGGTTATCCTCAAGGTCGCAGGTTCGATTCCTGCTCAAAGTCAAATTTTTCTTTCCGTTTTTTCTTTGATTTCATAAATATATACGCTTAATGTTTTGTTTAGCAATATTTAATGTTTTGTTTAGAAATTGAAGATAAAAAGGGAAAAAAAACTGACTTCAGGCAGGCATTGAACCTGCGCGATGAAATTAAAGAAAAAAATCTAAATTCACTCGCATGTGTTATTGAGAATAATGAAAATGTTAGTAATGTCTTGTTGTTTTCACAGACAAAATTATGCGATCGCATCATTTGATTCTGACTCATGTCTTAGACTTTCTTGCCAACTCCTGGTAAACTTTTTTGAAAACAACAGGATGACTGAACTGTAAAGTCCCTGTTGAGTCATACACAGATAATTCATTCAATTTATTTTTAATTGTTGCACAACTAACAAGGAATACTTTACACTTGTTTTTCCCTGAAGGGACAGGAAGAGAGTGTAGTTATACCTGTGTTATTTTTGTCCATAGTGGAGTATTTGTTAAGGGAGATGTTGCGAGCTCGGCTCTGGTTTGTACACTACCTCAAAAAATGGGTGAATTAAAGAAGAATCCGAAAACAATACAATTAATTTATTCAAGAATATATTTTAGAGTTACAACCACATTTACTTCAAACGATTTTATCATTTTCAATATGAATATTAGTGGAATTTGTCAAAATGACATCGCCCGCCGTATTCGCCATCTTGGTTTTGAGTTGCAATTCTAACTGCAAATAATGTTTTGTAACTGCAAGTAAAGCTTAATAAGTGAATATATGCTGTAAAAAACGTTTTTATATTGATTTTGCATGTTAATGATATTGCGTACAATACATGGCCGGAGGTCCATACATTTATGCAACATCTCTTTTACTGCTTTAAATAACGTTCCAAAAATATGTTATAGAGTATAGAGATTATATGTATGTATAGAGTTCGAAAAATGAAAAAAAAAAGGTCCTTGTCCTTGAAGGACTTCGGCAGCTTAGCAGTAAAGCGGCTGGACTGGTTATCCTAAAGTTGCAGTTACAATTCCTGCCTGAAGTCAAGTTTTCTTTATTTTTTTCTTTTATTTCTAAATTCACTCGCATTATCGTGATAATGCGAAAAATAAAAATATTATAATAATGGTGAAGTTCAAAAAATGTAACACTTTTAGATTCTTTAAACAAGTTGTTTGTACGAACATCTTTTACTGTACAAGCTATGAATAAAAACGAAACATTATCGCATTGACCTATATGTATTAAAGTAATAAACAGGTCAATTTACCACACTTTCACACGAAATATCTATCAAATCAATTTAAAAACGGAACCGGCCGTTTTGTGTCCGATGTCTTCTCAATACATTAAACTCGTTCAGTACCTATTTCTCCATAGCTCTACCTACAACTTAACCTTATCTATATGCCACCAAATGGTAGTCTATCATGGTAATGTCACACCGCAGACACTCCGCCAAAATTCCATACAAACGCTTAATTTGGTCTCTATTACACAGGCATCAATCAGTGACGTGTATTTTTACGTGCACCTGTGTGCGTAGCACGTAGAAAATACCAACCGTCGCCCATAAGAGGGGAGGAGGTTGGGTGATGCGGGGAAATCGGGCGGGACGTCGAAGTGTCCATTCTATACGTAGTATTATTATATATTCTCTGGTAATGTAATAATTATCACAGAGACGTAACAACAAAGGTCTCAGGGGTCGCAACGCTTCTGCATTTTGACCTCTGGTTTTTGTGTAGATGTCTATAGGTTGCAATCATCACTTAACATTTATGTGGACTGCGTGCTTGTTTGTCACTTTCGGTATAAATAAAATATTAAATGAAATCCGTACTGCACAAGTCCTCTAAGGTGCTAAATCTGTGGTGTAACTTGTTACTTGCGATGATGCATTGTATTGTCAATCGTCTGCTTAGTAGCCTATGTACAAGGTAGGTAACAAGTAGGCTCATGTATTCATAATAATAACAGGAAGCGCGCATGGCCCAGCGGCTGGTGTAGATCGTAAGCGATCTACTCGGTTAAGCGATACGGGCGCGGTCAGGTGCGTGATGGGTGACCGCTAGTGGCAAATTAAAATGCGCGTTTCCGTGTTTCGGAAGGCACGTTAAGCCGTCGGTCCCGGTTGCTATCGATAGATAGCATTTGTTAAACCTTGTCGGAGGCCTTATGGGCGGTTTGAAAAACATCCGACAGCGGGTTAGGCACTAACCCACTAATCCGTTTCTCCAGCAACCCGCATTGGAGCAGCGTGGTGGAGTAAGCTCCAGGCCTCCCCCCAAAACGGGGAGAGACTCGTGCTCAGCAGCGGGACGTATATGGGTTGCCATTATTACTCGTAGTATTAGCGGCACGCCCCGGCTTCGCACGGGTGCATTAAACATTAGCCGCGAGGCTACCTGTATATACCGCGATTCCCTATCCCTTGCAACTCCCGCAGCGTTACCTGCTTTACCACATTATTATCTTACATCACTTCAACAGTTCAAAACTTACAGTTTGTATAAATGCGTTTGACAATTTATTCAAATAAAACCTGTGTAAACTATATATGACACCGACGGCTTGCTAAAAAACTGAGAAGGTAAGTAAGTATCATACATAGTATCTACATTAGAAGAAAAAAAAAAACCACCCGAATTGAGAACCTTCTCGTTTTTTGAACTCGGTTAAAAAATCGAAACACAAAGCAATAATTATCGCTGACAATTTGTGGATGGTTGGCAAAGGCCCAGGAAGACCAAGACTGACCCACCATGACCAAATAGGTCGAGTTCTGTCTGATGGTGGGGTCAAAAGTCTTAGGAATCGGCGTGCATGTATGAAGAGAATGATGAAGGTAGACGAGGCACGAGAGGTATGTTAGGACCGGGATATCTGGCGCTCTATACTCTCTGCCTACCCCGTTAGGGATCTGGCGTGAAGATACATACAATTTGCTCGTCCAAAATGAAATGACCGCATGAATTATAAAATACATAATAACATGCTTTTACTGCCAACACTGAAAAAAGTTTCAATTAGAGAGCATAATCACCATTTACAAAATTATCCGCCATTTATTGAATTCATTTATTACAAAGAATGTGATAAATGAAGAACCGCTCTACCGATTTTATGCAAACTTCACATAATCATCATCATCATCATCATTTCAGCCAAAAGACGTCCACTGCTGAACAAAGGCCAAATAATGCCACAACGAACGGTCCTGGGCCGCCCTCATCCAGCGATTGCCCGCCACCTTCACCAGGTCGTCGGTCCATCTTGTGGGAGCCCTGCCCACGCTTCGCTTTCCGGTACGCGCCACTCGAGAACTGCTCTGCCCCAACGGCCGTCAGGTCGTCGAGCTATGTGCCCTGCCAACTGCCACTTGAGTCTCGCTATTCGGTGAGCTATGTCGGTAACTTTGGTTCTCTTGCGGATCTCCTCATTTCTGATTCGATCTCGCAGAGAAACTCCAAGCATAGCTCTCTCCATTGCTCTCTGAGTGACCTTGAGCCTTCTTATGAGGCCCATAGTGAGCGACCACGTTTCTGTCCCATAAGTCATCACTAGCAACACACACTGGTCAAAGACCTTTTTCTTGAGACACTGCGATAAGTCGGACGAGAAGATGTATCGTAGCTCCCCGAACGCTGCCCAACCGTTGGATTCGGCGATTGACCTCTTTCTCGAAGTTGGACCGACCTAACTGGACCGTTTGTTCCAGGTATACATAACTTCGAGTGTAGTACCCTCGACCATAACAGGAGTGGGTGTAACATGGACATTTGACATGATCTTCGTCTTGTCTGTGTTCATTTTAAGTCCCACTCGTTGGGAGGCCCTACTGAGGTCATCGAGCATTGTGCTAAGGTCTTCCAGGGTCTCAGCCATGACTACGATATGTCTTCTAATGCAGCGGTGAACAGTTTCGGAGATATAACATCTCCCTGTCTCACACCTCGCTGCAGTTGGATAGGTTTCGAGTTCTGATCCTGAAGCCGGACCGACATAGTGGCGTTTTCATACAAGCTCCTCAGCACCTCGATGTATCGGCAGTCAACTTGGCACCTCTGTAGTGACTGTAGCACTGCCCAAATCACAACTTCACATAAACTCTCTACTAAATAGTCCGAACAAAGCCTAAACATTTGGTTTGCATAGGTGAGCCCGTTCTTCAGTTATAAATGTACAAGTAAAAGTGGCATTGATTTTGATATTTTATATGTGTATAGATAGATATTATTCTAATACACACGTAATACGGATTATACAGTTTTATATTTTAACATAAGAATATACTTACCTGTTAACGTCATTGGAAAACGCGGTTGCGCCACCTCAAAAGCTAAAAATAGGTATATTAGACATAAATATGCAACTGACGCTACTTGTAACGGGTAAATATCTAGTGTAGGCGTATTAAGAGCTATTCACATTGTTAATGTGACGCAAGTGGGCTATTTTTTTTTGTATATAATGGAAGTGGCAAAAAAGCTTGCAGTTCACATTGATGTTATATGACTGCAGCCTATAGATAGACACCCGCACAAAGACCAAGGTCAAAATGCAGATGCATTACCACTCCTGAGGCCTAAGGTGTTATGCCTCTGTGCCAGAAATTACAGGGCCGTACATTACCACCTGACCGGAACATGATAGTGCTTAACACCATCATTTAGCGGTAAGTATATTAGGTAATGCGGTGGTGCCTATGCCCGCGAGCTCCGTCACTAGAGCTCTACCACCAGAAAAAAATAATTAATTTCATTTTTTAATTCATATAAATCTTATTAATACACTTGCTGACCCAGATAACGTCGTTCTGCTTTACAATAAATGTTTAAAGGTGAAAAACAGGTGGGTTACACAGTCTCACACCAAACGCTGTCTGTTCCCCTTGATAGCAGGAAAAAATAATAGGGTTTTCTCTTTAAAAAAATGTAAAGAAAGGGGCTTGGTGTGTATAACTAAAGTCCTGCCCGATTTGTCACATTTATTGCATTGCTTTATGGTAGCAGTAGCGCCATCTATTTCCAAACTATACTAGTTAGGCAACCGATATAATAGACTTTGCAGTTTATTGAATATCGTAAAGAAGTCGCTTTTAGCCTTAATAATTGTTTTATATTATTTCGCATTAACACATGCTTGTGAAATATATTTTATTTAAAGACTTCAGTAGCTCAATTGGAAGAGCGGCTGGACTAGATTCCCAGTAGGCCGCGAGTTCGAGTCTCGCCTAAAGTCAATTTTTGCCTAACTAGAATAATTTGGCAATAGATGGCGCTGAGCTGACCCGGAAAACTTCGTATTGTCTCACAATGAAATAATGTGTCAAATATTTGATAGATACGGACTTTTTGTAAAAACAAAAAGAAATTGTTGTTTTTACTATTTCCCTTCAATTTCTTCATATTTTCTTACCTTTTAATCCTTCCCTGGACTTCCAAAAATCATTCAAAACCAAAATTAGCCAAATCGGTCCAGCCGTTCGTTCTCGAGTTTTAGCGAGACTAACGAACAGCAATTGATGTTTATATATATAAAGATAAAGATTATATACATACTATGAATAAATTTATTTTGTGTATTTGCCAAAAAAAATAAGATTATTTTATAATATCTATGCGACTGGTTGCAATAATGTAAATAGACCTTTAACAACCTCCCGGGGAAACACAGGTGTGACCAATAAAATGGTAGCCTCTTGTCGCGTCACCGGTGTGACCCTTATTTTTCCGGTACCTACGGATTCTCAAGTATCGTCACAGGTCTCGTTGCAACATTACTTGCTCATCGTGTAGTTTGGACTCACTTGGTTTTCCCCCGAAGGTGTCTTATTTTACTAATGGGATGTGTTTCTTTCGTAATACACGCTCGTAATACAACGCTGTTTTTTATGTACGTATAAAATGACAAATATTTTTATGGCCTACAGATATTTGTTTCAGGTCTGGGTGTTTGTGTATGAGTGAGTTCTGTGTGTACAACGGCACCCATGACATAAGTGTATACCTAGTGTGGGACTGTATATTAGCGTATTTATTTATTTTACCATTCCAATGAAACGTGCATGGCCCCGCGGCTGGTGTAGATCGTAAGCGATCTACACGGTTAAGCACTGCGGGCGGTGGTGTGATGGGTGACCGCTAGTGGCAAATTAAATGCGCGTTTCCGTGCTTCGGAGGGCACGTTAAGCCGTTGGTCCCGGTTGCTATCGATATTTAGCAGTCGTTAAACCTTGTAATGGAAGTGGTAAGCTAGCATGCAGTTCACATTGATGACTGCAGCCTATAGACATCCACACAAAGACCAAGGTCAAAATGCAGATGCGTTACCACACCTGAGGCCTAAGGTGTTATGCCTCTGTGCTGGAAATTACAGGGCCGTATATCACCTAACCGGAACACGATAGTGCTGAACACTTTTTTTTATATAATGGAAGTGTCAAACAAGCATGCAGTTCACATGGATGTTAAGTGATTACTGCAGCCTATAGACACCCACACAAAGACCAAGGTCAAAATGCAGATGCGGTTCCACTCCTGAGGCCTAAGGTGTTATGCCTCTGTGCTGGAAATTACAGGGCCGTATATCACCTAACCGGAACACGATAGTGCTGAACACTTTTTTTTATATTATG
The DNA here is from genome assembly GCA_036365455.1 of Macrosoma leucophasiata. NCBI lineage: Eukaryota > Metazoa > Arthropoda > Insecta > Lepidoptera > Hedylidae > Macrosoma > Macrosoma leucophasiata. The sequence continues at coordinate 18,498,082 of JAWQUS010000017.1, read as the reverse complement.
GATGTGTCAAACAAGCTTGCAGTTCACATTGATGGTAAGTGATGACTGCAGCCTATAGACACCCACACAAAGACCAAGGTCAAACTGCAGATGCGCTGCCACTCCTGAGGCAATAGGTGTTATGCCTCTGTGCCGGAAATTACAGAGCCGTACATTACCACCTGACCGGAACACAACATAGTGCTGAATACTACTATTTAGCGGCAAGTATATAAGGTAATGCGGTGGTGCCTTCGCCCACGAGCTCCGTCACTGGAGCTCTACCACCAGTCTAAAAAAAGTAGCATGCGGAAAATCCAAGGTGTTATTTTTCTACTAGAATGTTAGGAAATAGTGAACTAAACTAACTCTAACTGTCTAACTAGACTGCAGTTATCATTAATCAAATACTTATAACATTGTTCATTGAGGAAATCACGATAGCAAAGCAATATATTTATTGGAAGCAGGTTATAATGTTTTGATTTAATTAGCTGGTGGTAGAGTTCTAATGGAGCTCGAGGGCGTAGGCACCACCGCATTACGTAATTTATCTGTTATCTGCCACCAAATGGTAGTGTTCAGGACTATCGTGTTCTGATTAGATAGCAATATATTATCTATCACAGAGACGATATGACGAAATAACTTTAGGTGTAATTAGTCACATTTTTGCTATATTTTAAAAAATGACTTCAGAAACTTACCGCTAAAAAGCGAAAAATTACAAAAAACATATTAAATCACTAACAGCAATGCACATTATACTTTTAGAATATTAAGAAGTCCAGCCACCAATGACGTCCATTCAAAAATCTTGTAAACTACCTACTTGTACATAAAAGAATTCGATTCGAATAAAATATGTAATGCTTGAAATGCCACTTTAAGAGATATACATAATTACTTTAAATACCTCTAGACAAGCAATTTTACCGCTCTAATTAAGCTGTATGAAGTAATTATAATATCTACCTATCCATTATTTGTTTGTTCCCACGAGCGTGAGAATTTGTTGAGTTTTTTCAAAACTAATAACTAATAAGATTTCTATGTATATTAAACATACTATTATCTCAAAGAGAGCTCTTAGAAAAGACTTTAAAAACGTTACGTTTAAAAATGTAAGGATTTTCTTCAATTTATATTGCATGGCAAGTATATTATTAATGTATTAGCTGCTCAGCGTTTATTTCTACACTAGCTTTTACCCACGACTTCGTCCTCGTGGAATTGAGGTAGAAATATCGGTGCTCTTGAAACATAATTAAGTTTTGTAAGCAGCAGTCGAGACTTTCTGTTGTCAAATTGAGAATTGGTCAATCATGACGTCAGTTGTCATCTGTCTACGTTCGGATACATGCAACAGCAATTATTGTACTAATTGGCATTTTTTTTTGTCAATGTGAACATCTACTTAAAAATTCCCTAAGGAACCTCTGAATATACTCTACCTGTGTACAAAATTTCATCGAAATCCGTCCAGCATTTTTAGCGTTATTGACCAATAAACATATTAATACTTTCACATATATGATAGTAATTAAAAAATTATGTAATAAAATTTTGATGATTGCTTATCATCATTGATTTCAGATTTCACTGAGTTAATTAATATGATTTTGTTGCAGATTATTTGATGAGAAAATAATGCAGTACAACGTGTACAAAGTCGAGACTATAGGCGACGCCTACATGGTTGTGTCAGGCCTACCGCAAAGAAACGGTGAGTTATTTTTTATGTGATGTAGATGGCAAACAAGCATGCAGTTAACATGAATTTTAAGTGATGACTGTAGCCTATAGACATCTACACAAAAACCCGAGAACAAGAGAAACCAGAGAATCTTTTGGCAGCAGATAAACCTACTTTACCTACTTAGGTACCTTTTTTAAAATCTCGCCATCATCATTCAGCCTGGCAGTGCTCAACGGTGCGATTTTCTCGTTCGTTTCTGCCCAGAACGTGTAAATTGTGGAACGAACTTCCCTCTGAGGTGTTCCCTCGGTGCTACAATATGGGGTTCGTCAAAAATGGCGTCAAAAGAGTCCTTCAGGGCTGGCAGCGCGTTGGTAACTCCCCTGATGTTGCAAATGTTTATAGGCAAAGGACCACTTTGCACCAGGTGGCCCATCTGCTTGTCTGTCAACTTCATGATATAAAAAAAAATTGGATTATTTGGGAAGCCATATAAAATGTTGAAGTTATAATCATAAGTATGGTATTTCTGTACGGACAGAACGATTTCCGCTATAGGATATGCGTAATTGACTTAACAAGAAGAGAGCAGAATTTTAAAATCGTGAAGGTCAACGACGCTTGCGTCACAAAACATAATCCTTTAGCAACAAATTTACATACATATTATAATCCATTTACGCCATACGTTCTAAACGGAATACCACTTGTTCGAAATATCACTAAGCAGGAAAAGAATACCACCAAATGACATGTGGTTTGCACGTGGAAGACATAACAAATAGACGTAATAACATGTAATCGGGCAAGTGGGTGTCGGGTCACTTGCCATGTTCAATCCGTTGATCGAATATTACCCGTGAACTTAAAAACTTCAAATTTTCTTTCCATTTTTGGAAAGAAAAATTTGAGTTTGGATAGGGATCGAACCTGCGACTTTTGGATGACTGCAGTGGGGGTGGTTTTATTGCGGGGTGCTGCTGCCTATCCCGTGTTGTTATTTTTAATAATGTCCTTCAGACCGAATTTCGGTCACGGCGGCCAGTCTCAACGGCGACTAATCAACTGCACGGGAGATATTATAATGCACAAGTATATGCGCAAACACAGGTGCACTCTATTCCTTTACTCTCTTAGCCCGATGGGACGGCAATCCGACATGACCGGAGAGAGATCGGGCGCAGTACCAACGGCTTGTGCTCTCCGAGGCACGACCAGACTCCGGGCTTCTACCGGGAATTTCCTCACAGAAACAACCCAATATCAGATTTTCCCAACCTGGGGATTGAACCCAGGATTTCAGGCTTCACCATCGCGATTGCGATCACTGAGCCAAGGAGGCAGTCAAGTATCTCTGGTTTTATTGCGATTTTTCCGTTTTCTGGCAATTTCCCAGTAAGTTCCTCGAAGTTTGATGAGTTTGAAGAGATGTCAACAGGCTCGCCACCTGTTACATGAGCCAAAACGTATCCGGCGAATCGTGGGTCTTTGCGAGTATGGTTGCATGCATGCATTTATAGTATCCAGCAAGACATATAAATAAATAAATAAAATCTGCCGAAGTCTCCTCGGATGGACGCTGTACCTCTGCCTTCCCCTTTAGGGGATTACAGGCGTGAAATTACGTTTACGTTTTTTTATAAAATGATGACCACGCAATGGCATAGAGACGATAGAATGAGTATTCGCTGGTTTTGTCTAATAGTCTAATATAAAAAGTTAGCATGAGTTAGTCATGGTGGACATGACTAACTCATGCTAACTTCTTATATTCTACACTACAGGATAAAAACACTTATGCGTATATACCGCAACTTTGTTTCATTGTGGTTATAAAGGAAAAAATAACTTAAAACTAAACTTTTTTCTGATGACACTGATAATTGATTAATGTATTCTAATTATTCACAATTGATATTCAGCTCGAAACTATGACGCGCGTGACCATTACTTGGAATAAAAATACAATGGGATGTCAATATCTTCCTGTACGTCGTATTTAGGGAAAAAGATGCACTGGATACTAGATGAGGTGATACTATCGATTATCTACAAGTGTAGGTATCTTCACACCAAGTCCAAGTCCAAACCCAAGCAGAGAACATGGAGAGCCAAACATTCCGATTGTTACACATCGTGTGTCGTCTACATTCATCATTCTCTTGATACATGACATGCACGCCGATGCCTCCTCCGCTCTTGCTCCGACAGACAGTATCAATCTAGATATAGGTATTATAAAACAAAGTTCCCCGCCGCTTCTGTCTGTCTGTCTGTTCATCATCACTGGTCTTCGCGCGCACTATTCGCGCGACGCGGATGCAGCACCGGGGCATCCCCCTCTGCTGCAGCTTCTTCTGCCCTGCGGCTGCAGGACGGCGTTTGGCACCCCCTTGGGGGCTGTGGTGGAGGAGGTGGGCACCATGGACTCATGCCACCATGGTATTGGCGTCCAGGTCCTGCTGTGCTCTCATCCTCTTCTCTTTTCTTGGTGCGATCTCGAGCGTCTGTTCTAAAAGACTATTGCACGGATTTACATGCGGTTTTCACCAATAGATAGAGTGATTTTTGAGGCAGATTTAAGTGCATAATTTGTCAAAGTTTTGTGTAAATTGGTTGGAACATAACGATAAATGTTGGAGGTCAGAAAAAATTAAGCCGCCTTTGAGCTATCATCGAAGACGCTGCTTAAACCCTTTGAGAGAAAACAAAACAATGTAGAGTGGAATATTTCCTCTTCTTTTCTTTTCCTCTATCTTTTAAGGATACCTTATCTTACATAAATTGATAACTTACATTATGGTAATTGGAAAGCTATTAAATCCTATTTCCTATTTTTTTATTCCTATTTTTATTCCTATTTTTTTTTCGGGTAGTTGCAATTAACCAAGACGCATGTGTATTCATTAATAGCAGTATTTTTAATTATAAAATAATTTAATTCTTACCTTTTACAAGTTTAAATCCCATTATTTACTTTTAATTTGACACATAGTGTGTGGGCAAGCCATAATCTTATGCCCTAGTGAAAAATAAAGCACTAACTTGCCGGTCGTCTAACCTCACTACACTCCATCAAACTTTGGACACAATGACATCCATTGCACAAGTGGCGGAACTTCAGAAGAGTACAATGGCTGCCCTTAATCAGAGGATGGCAGACTTTGAAGCTCACCTCAAGGGATCTTCGCCTGGAACCGACTTAAATTCTTTATGTAAAGATTTCAGCAATTTCAAGGAACATGTCTGGGCCGTGTTAAATTTGCTCCAATCACAAATAGCAGATCTGAAGAAAAGTGTGGATATTATTGAAATGCGGCACCGCAGAAAATTCCTACTTCTTGGTGGTGTACCAGAAAGCCCGAGTGAAAACGCTCCTGACACTGTATTATCCATTTTGCACAGCAAGCTTGGTCTCACTCAGCTGGATTCGTCATCACTGCAAGTATGCCACCGTTTGGGTACCAGCAGTGAGGGACGCACTAGGGTTTTATTATTGCGTTTTTCCAATACGGCGACGAGAGGCGTTGTTTGGTCTAAGAAATCCATGCTGAAGGGCTCCAAGTTAGTTATTTCCGAATTCTTAACCCGCGAACGCCAAAATAACTTTTCATTGGCTCGTAAACTGTTCGGGATGACGAATGTCTGGACACTCGATGGGAACGTTACTATCAAACTTCCTGATGGGAAACGCCACCGCGTGCAAGGCTACGAAGATTTGTGTAGTTTGGCTGCCGAGTATAACAAATCCTTGGACGATATTCCAACCTCTACGAAGGCGACAAACACTGGAGCCAAAATAATTGATGAGCAGGCGCCTACTCGTTCAAGACGGCTTGCTAAAAACAAATAATTTGTGCGTGTTTGAAGTGTTTTTGTTCATTTAATTGTTTTTCCAATTGTAAGCTCTTGCATCTGTACTGGCTTAAATCTTCGTGTTTGTGTCTCGTTCTGTTTCTCAACTATCGTGCTTGATGTCGTTAGGTACTAATTCCTATCATCAACTTGTTACTATACCTATTTAATGTAAAATCGTTTTTTATGTAGGTAATCATGTAAGTTTTAATAATTCACTCACTTTCAAAAACTTTCAATATTCAAACAAATTAATCACCAGTGTCACTAGTATTTGGTGTGTGCTGTCACTGTCATGGCTGTCACTGTCACTCTAAATGTCAGACTTTTTTTTTTTTTTTCTCTCTTTCTGATGTAGGAAATGCGTTTTTTGTTGTTGTCTGTTCCCATCTGGACAACAAAATTACTATTTGTTTTTATTCCGTGTTTGTAACTTGGTTGCATTGTTGTTTAGTTGCTTGATTACCGTATGGAATTTATTTATTTTTTTTTTTTTTTGTTGACAACTTTTAATATGACTTTTAACGATTTTTAATATATATACAACTTTTGTAACGAGTGACTCACACGATTTTGAAAAAGTTTCATCATTTTATTTTTATTATTAGTTTTTTTTTTTGTTTTATTGAACAAATTTTTTTTTTCAAGTCATGAAAGAGGATTGTATGGAGAAAGGCTTACAATTGAATGTGGATAAAACTAAAGTATTAGTATTTGAAAGAGATGAACAGAGAACAAATGCAAGGGTAGTAGTAGATGATGCAGTGTTAGAACAGGTGGATGAAATTGTATATCTTGGAAGTGCTTTTAGCAAGGATGGTAGGTACACCACTGACATAGAAAGAAGAGTGCTTGCTGGGAATTGCGTGAATGGAGCGTTGGGTAAGCTGCTAGAATCTAAACATCTCAGCCAGCGGGCTCGACTAGCCGTACATAATGCTGTACTTACTCCAACGCTTTTATATGGAAGCGAGAGCTGGGTATGCAGGAAAGAGCATGAAAGTAAGTTGAACGCGGTCGAGATGAGATCTTTGCGCAAGATCTGCGGTGTATCACTCACCGATCGCGTTCGTAATGAAGATGTAAGAAAGAGACTTTGTGTGAATGATAGTATCGGTGTAAAAATGAAAAAAGGCATGCTCCGATGGTTCGGGCATATAGAAAGAATGTCGAATGAGCGAATGACTAAACAGATATACAATGCGAATGTGGATGGTTGCAGAGGCCCAGGAAGACCAAGGCTGACCTACCATGACCAAATAGGTCGAGTTCTGTCTGATGGTGGGGTCAAAAGTCTTAGGAATCGGCGTGCATGTATGAAGAGAATGATGAAGGTAGACGAGGCACGAGAGGTTTGTCAGAACCGGGATGTCTGGCGCTCTACACTCTCTGCCTACCCCGTTAGGGACCTGGCGTGAAGATACATACATACATACAAATTTTTTTTTTTATTTTTTTTTTGTGTTGTTTAGTACGCGAACGCCAGTTTTTACAATGTATTTAATTTGTATTTTTTGTTGTTTTACTAGTTTTTTTTTTTTTTTTTGTACTTTGGCAGGCGACCGGCGGGTTGTTTGTCAGTTTTAAATTAATTTTATTTAAATTTATATTTTAATTTTTAGTCTGTACCTCCAGTATATATTTTAAGTTATTGTTATTATTTATATATATTTTAAATAACTTCTACCCATGTCTGATGACGATTGCTACTTTTCTGCTAATGATAGTTCTTCGGTTTCATTTTCATCTCTTACTGATATCCCTTCCCTGAATCAATGCCTAGCTGATAAATTAAGCTCAAATTGCAACTCTCTAAATATCTGTCATATCAATGCGCAAAGCATACCTCAACATCACTCGGAGCTTTTAAGCATTTTTTCTGACGTCTTGGTTCATGCTATTTTAATCTCTGAAAGTTGGCTCAAACCCGAACTTCTCTCCACATCCTTCAGTCTACCTGACTATGTTCTCATTCGTAACGATCGTACAGGGAAACGAGCCGGGGGTGTTGCGATATATCTTAGAAGCAACATTCCTTTTAAAATCATCTCATCTTCTCCTTCTCTGTATACGGGCAGTCCTGAATTTTTATTCATTGAAATCTGCGTCAAAGGGATTAAAGCTGCACTCGGAGTTGTTTATTGTCCTCCTGCTATTAATTATTTCTCTGTGTTGGAACCTGTATTTGTTTCACTTTCTTCGGAGTACAAACATTTGCTAATCATGGGTGACTTCAACACCGACTTACTAAAAAATAACCATAGATCGTTTATGCTGAGGTCAACCCTTGATTCATCGAACTTATCTTTGATTAATCTCAACCCTACTCACCATAATTTTAATTTCGATGATTCTTGGCTTGACTTAATCATTGCGAACTCTACTGAACATGTCATTGATTATGGACAGTTCGCAGCCCCTGATTTATCGAGACATGATTTATTGGTTCTGTCCTATAATATTAAGCCTCCTAAGATCCGACCTGTCGTTAAATATATTCGCAATTTTGCCAAACTTGATGTAGACAAGCTTAAACAACATGCTCAATCTGTTATTTGGTATGATTTTGACATCCCGTCTTCAATTGACGACAAGGTTAATGAGTTAAATAATAATATTTTAAAATTGTTTGATGTCCATGCTCCACTACACTCTATTCGTATTAAACGCGCTCCATCACCCTGGATTACCAGTGGTGTCAGAATGGCTATGAGGCGTCGCGACAAAGCTTTTCGAATCTACAAGAGAGACCGCAGCGATGAAAATTGGACACTGTACAAACAAGCTAGAAACTGCTGCAATCAAATGGTAAGAGCAGCGAAACGCCGCTTCATCTATGAAAATGTTATGCATTCTTCGCCGGCAGTAGTTTGGAAGTTTCTCAAGTCACTTGGTTTCTCTAAGGTCCCTCCAAGCTTTGCTGCTTTTAACTTCTCACTTAATGATCTCAATCAGCATTTTGCCTCAGTTCCCTCGCTTAACCAAAACATCAAAATTGATACCATTCGTTACTTAGCTTCCCTGCCATTATGTTCTAGTGAAGTGTTTTCTTTTTCTCCTGTCACTAGTGATGAGGTCCTTAAAATTATTACCGCTGTAAAATCAAACGCTATAGGCTGTGATGGAGTCAGTAGGAAGATGCTACTCCTGTTAATTGACTCTATCCTTCCCACACTTACCCACCTTATAAACTTTTCTTTGCAAACCGGGAATTTCCCTTCTCTCTGGTGCAAAGCCTTTATTATTCCCCTTCCTAAAGTTCCCTCACCCAGTCAAATTAACCAGTTCCGACCCATTTCAATCCTGCCCTTTATATCTAAGATTCTCGAAGCAGTCGTTCATTCCCAGTTATCCAAATTCATCCTCAAGAACAACATCCTCTCCCCTTTCCAATCTGGATTCCGATCTGGACACAGTACATCCACAGCACTGCTTAATATTGTGGAAGACGTCAGATTAGGTATGGAAAAGTCTCTGCTTACGGTGTTAGTGCTAATTGATTTTACTAACGCGTTCAATACTGTGGACCATGATATTCTTATCGCTATTCTTTCGAACATCGGAACCTCACCTCTAGTGCAGGAATGGTTTTCTTCATATCTTCGTGGTCGCCAGCAGTCTGTGCACGCTGATCAGGACTCATCTGATTGGTGTAATCTGTCCACTGGTGTGCCACAAGGCGGTATTCTATCTCCGTTATTGTTTTCTTTGTTTATTAATTTTGTCACACGTGAACTTGGATGCTCTTACCATTTGTATGCGGATGATCTTCAACTTTATTGCCATGCCGACCCCAATAATTTTGAGCTTGCCATTTCTGCTCTAAACGATGATCTTCAGGCCCTAACTAATTGGTCTAATAAATTTGGTATAGTAGTCAATCCTAGCAAAACGCAGGCAATTATTTTAGGTAGCCCTGTGTATATAAATAAGTTAAATTTAAATAATACTCCGCCGCTTATCTTGAATATGTCAACTATAACTTTTTCAAAAGATGTTAAAGATTTAGGTGTACACATTGATGCCACCCTCAACTGGAACTGTCAAATCACTAATATTTGTAAGAATACTACGGCCACATTGCGGTCTCTTTATAGATTCAAAAATTTTCTACCTTCAAGTACTAAAACCCTCTTAGTGCAGTCTCTTATTTTTCCTATCTTGGATTATGCGGATGTTTGTTACTCCGATCTTACACAATATCATCTCAACAAATTAGATCGTATCATCAATAACTGTATCCGTTTCATCTTTGGACTTCGTAAATTCGATCACATATCAAATCACAGGTCCAAACTGAACTGGCTGCCTATTCGCCAAAGAAGATCTTTAAGAATTCTCTGTTTACTTTACTCTATACTTAATGATCCGTGTTCTCCCATCTATCTCAAACAAAAATTTAAATTTCTGGGTGATTCCCACAGCCTCAATCTTCGCTCGTCAGCTAGACTTATTCTCAATATCCCTTCTCATCGTACTGGGTTTGTGTCAAGTTCTTTTACCTGCACAGCAGTTAAACTTTGGAATGCACTACCCTTTGACATTAAAAAAGCTCCGAGTAAGCTGTCATTTAAATTCAAACTTCGTCGTTTCTTTCTAAATTCATTGGCTCAAAACAGCGGCTAACACATATGTATGAAAATGTATTTAGGTATCTAAATCTTTCGTCGATTGTCACTATGTTTAACAGTATTTATGATTTATTATAGTCATTGGTACAGCAGCTTGGTGTATATGTTCATTATTAATGTATTATACTATTATTATATTTAAGTATGTGTATTTTTATTATTATATATTTAGGTATATTATTTAGGTGTGTACATAAATACATGAATAATATATATATGTATGTATATATATATATATATATATTTATCTGTTATTTTGGTTTGAATTTTGTTTTTTTTTTGTTTTTTATTCTCTCCGCAACTTTTGATGCTCTCTTTTACAACCCTAAGGTTGACTGGCAGAGAATGCCTTATGGCATTAAGTCCACCTTATGTACACATTTTGTAATATGTGCATTAAAGATTAAATAAATAAATAAATAAATAAATAAATCCATATCAAGTTAAATACTTTACTTACCTTCAACATTTCATCCACATTATTGTAATGTGTTACACCGAAAAATGCAAATGAAGTTCTCGTGCCTAATTTATCGACAACGAGGAGCATACGAGTCCGTGACAGTCAATATAGGTCATAGAGCAACACCGGAGGGGAGTAGCCATATGCAGGCTTTCCCCTCTGTCAAAGTACAAGTCAAATGGGCCTATACCTGTTGCCTAACCCCCTTATTCATAAACGTATTTTAGCTAAAGTGTTGCTAATCTCTCCTTTGTCTTTTTCTATCCTGCACATTTGACAATGCAACTGACAAAGACAAAGCATTCTATAGCTAAAACGTATCTAATGTACGTGGGGGTAGATGTTTAAATGTGTGCGAGAAATTGTTTCTGTATTTTGTCAAAGTCAAGGTGTGAGTTTCGTAGTAATAGACGATTTTTGTTGTGTGTGTCGCACGCATTTCCCCCCGCAAAAATGACAGACTGTTTTGCATCGGTAATAAACGCTAAGGCTACTCCCCTCCAGTCCGCCGCGATCGGTGGCCCGTGTTGCTCTATGATATAGGTTAACAGCATGTGGATTACGCGTCATACGCGCGTCGTAGGTATACCTTTAACTTACAAGTTGACAAATTCATTCTTAACCAGTCACGAAAAATATGATAATTGATTATCAATTGTGTCTAGCCGCCGGCGGCTTTTCGTTCCTTGAAGGGTTAAGTAACATAACATAGTTTACATTTCGATGCCATACTGTGAGTTGAGTAGGAATTGAGTCGGCATTGAGTCGGTGAAATGTGCGAAGACCTTAATGAAGACAAACATTTTTAGTCAACATTATTACCGCATATTCTAAACCGTTTAGTCAGCGCACGCTGGTAAATCATCACATCGCTACACATACACATCATACTTATATAATAAATGCGAAAGTTTGCGAGTAGGTATGGATGGATGGATGTTTGTTACTCTTTCACGAAACAACCACTGATTTGGATGAAACTTTACAGTAATATAGGTTATACATTGGAATAACATATAGGCTACAATTTGCAATGTTAAAAGTACACGCGGACAAAGACGCGGGCAAACCTGTTTACATATATTTTACAGAATTGTTTGTTCAATTGTCATAAAATTAGCCTTAAGCATTCATAAATAGTGTGGCTTTAAAAAAAAACAAAATTATACACTTTACCTCTTTATAATATTAGTACAGATAGCACAAACTATATGAATACCTACTAACATACTAATTTACCTCATAACCATAACGTGACAATATAATTCTAAAACCTTAAAGGAAAATACCATCAAAGGCGTCACAAGTTATGCTATTCATAAGCTAATAATGATTCAATTTTTCTTATCAATTTAATGCCTATTAACTAACCTCATACAACTATTACGAAGCACGTGTCGGCGGACGTATGCAAATTATGAATGGGATGACGTAAGGTTAGTGTGAATGACACCGTCTAATAATACGCGGTCTTCGTATTGCCAATAGAGGGGTTTCCCCATGATACAGTAGGTTTAGTATTCTATGACTACTAATTCCCGTTTGCTGAGGTTCTTTTGACAGTTGTTTTTCTTTTAGGGATTATTTGATAGTTTCTTAAGTCAGGATATTGTGCGTAGTGGTAGCAGGCCACTACTATTACGCTGGAGGTCCTGGGTTCGATTCCCGGGTCGGGGATATTAGAGATAACGGTCTAAAATCCTTTATCTCTGCTTCTATTGGGATTTTTCCATTTTATGGAAGTTTCCCAGTACCCCGGAGTTTGGTAATGTGCCCGGAAATGGCAACAGGTTCGCCACCTGTTACATGGGCCAAAACGTAACCGGCGAGTCGTGGGTGTTTGCATGTATGATTGAATGCATGCATTTACCTCTGCCTACCCCTTCGGGGATTACAGGCGTGAAGTTACGTTACGTTACGTTAGGATATTGTAAAAAAAATGTATATACATGTTCTATAATAATATATAACTTCCCTCTGAGGTGTTCCCTAGGTGCTTCAATATCTTCATAAATGGCTTCAACAGAGTCCTCCAGGGGAGCGCAGCGCGTTGGCAACTCCCCTGGTGTTGCAAATGTTCATAGGCGACGGTGACCGTTTTCCATGAAGTGGCCCGTCTGCTTGTCTGTCAACTTAATGACATAAAAAAGCCAGTAAGCCAGACGGCTTCTGGGCAGAAACGAACGAGAAAACCGCACCGTTGAGCACTGCCAGGTGTCCAGTCAGTGAGGATGAAACTTCTTTCTTCGGCAGGTGGTACGGTGTAGGAAAAGAGACGGTGGGACCATGTCGAACAGTTCGACAGAGCACTATGGTGAGTGCTCTGTAGAGACGGTATAACACGCACAGACTCCCAATGTCTCTGCGCAGGCTCAGATGTTCGAGCCTATCAGTAAATGGATTGTTAACAATGCGAACAGCGCGTCTTTGTAGGGAGTCAAGTGGACCAAGCTGGTATTTGGAAGCTCCCCCGCCCACAAATGAGAGCAGTATTCCAGATGGGGCCGCACTTGGGCTTTATAAAGCTGTAGTAGTTGCTCCGTTTTGAAATACTGCCTCTCTTTGTTAAGCACCCCCAACTTTTTGCATGCCAACTGGCTTATTTAAATCAATGTTCACTTCCATTGTCAGGCAATCGACACGCATCGGAGATAGCTGATATGTCGCTATCCCTAATGAGGAGTTTGGAAGGTGCCCGTGTACCCCACCGGCCCCATGAGATGCTCAGGATCCGAGCAGGGATAAACACGGGGCCGTGCGTCGCCGGCGTCGTGGGCACCACCATGCCCCGGTACTGTCTCTTCGGGGACACCATCAACACCGCCAGCAGGATGGAGAGCACAGGCGAACGTAAGTGGTCTTAATGTCTACTGGTCTGCTGACACCATAATAGTACATCATCTACTTACCAAATTAAAGCGATTAGTGTCGGGTTGCGATAAAAAGTATTGACCAATACCGTACTGTCAGTGCTTACGTAAGCAGTGTGCAACAGAGATAACGCTCGAAACGAGCCAATCGTCTCTTTCGCAGGCCCGATGTTCAATATTAATTGTTGAGTACTGTATATAATATGTAACTTACTAATTCTCTATTCGGTGGTTTTTTTTTGTTTAATAGTTATTATTTTTCTAACTAAACAATTGAGGTATACATATACATATACATACAGCCATTAGTTCTCATTGCAAAATTGGATTAGTATATACCATGTAGCGAACTGTAGTGTTTATAATTACACATAACGTAGTACAGGTTTCGGTTCTTAAAATAATTTATTTTGCAGCGATGAAGATCCATCTTTCACCGACTACGAAGCAAGCGTTGGATGAAATCGGCAATTACGAAGTTATGTCCAGAGGCATGGTTGATATTCCGGTAATTGCTCATTATTGAGTTTAATATTTTATTTTAGATATTTTATCGCGAAGGATAAATATTGATTTTAGATATTTAATTTCATCAGGTGCCGATCTAGACCGCAAGAAAGGTGATGGTCTCTGACCCTCAAAAATCTCTCAAATGCAAACAATCGAATCAATTTTTATGCCGTTCATGCCCTATATGATACAAATGTTATGTTGTATGAGTCTCTGAAAAGTCACAGAAACTTTTACAGAAACTCAACGCAGATTTTTACAGAAACTGTAAAGCTCATGAGACTACAGCGGTGTTTTACCAAAGAACACTGTAATTATAGTTAAAATATTTATGATTGTTTTTAGAAAGAAATCTTTCACTAGTAATATAATAATAATAATAGAATTACCGATAGCGTTCGTAATGAATATGGAAGAAAGAGGCTTTGTGTGAATGAGAGTAACGGTGTAAAAATTAAACAAAGCATGCTCCGATGGTTCGGGCATATAGAAAGAATATCGAATGAGCGAATGACTAAACAGATATACAATGCGAATGTAAATGGTTGCAGAGGCCCAGGAAGAGCAAGACTGACCTACCATGACCAAATAGGTCGAGTTCTGTCTGACGGTGCGGTCAAAAGTCTTAGGAATCGGCGTGCATGTATGAAGAGGATGATGTAGGTTGATGAGGCACGTGAAGTATGGCAGGACCGGGATATCTGGAGTTCTACACTCTCTGCTTATCCCATTAGGGACCTGGCGTGGAGATATATATTAGGTTGGGGAAAAAGTTTCTTCGCATTTTTTAAGATAATTCAAAACATTTTTTAATATAGTTTATTTAAATTTAACTAAAGTATGTATGTACCATTTTGTTCGATAACCCTTTGCCATCTTGTAGGTAGGGACATGATCCCATTGCTATAAAAATTTTGGGACTTCTCATCAAAATACCGCGACAAGTGGATTTGGCAGTCCTCTCGTGATGTTAACCTAACATTGCATAAAGAATTCTGAAGAGACCGAAACGGGTCCCCGCTGCCGGTGGTAACGTGCAGCGCATGAAATGGACACCTACACTTAATGAAAATGTCATGCGCGCATATTTCGGGGCTACGGGGAACCAACCTTACTGCGTATCGTAGTCGTATGCTGCCTCTGTTTCAGACTCTCGAACCATCAGTCAACGTGTCGAGCCAACGTCCCAATAAGCCTGATATAGTGGTGATAGATCGCTCGGAGCGCCGCGTAATGATGATCGACATCACCGTCCCGCATGATGAGAATCTCGTGAAGGCCAAAAAAGATAAGGAAATTAAATATCTTGATCTGGCTCACGAGGTTGTCGCCATGTGGGATGTGGATTCGGCCATCATTGTGCCGATAGTCGTATCGGTGAACGGGCTGGTAGCGAAGAGCCTCGATCAACATCTCAAGAGGCTCTCGCTAGGTGGATGGATCAAGGGTCTGATACAGAAAGCAGTACTCCTCGGCACGGCACGCATAGTGAGGAGGTTCCTGTCTCTGTGTCCCTAACCACCGGTAGTTTGGACCCTGCTCCCGCTGCCGGCGGCACACTATTTATTATTTTTTATATATATTTGTTGTTTTTTTTATACATATATACGTAAAAAAAAATAGTTAATAAGTCTCATGAATAAATAAGTGGAATAATAATAAGGATGAAACAAGGGTTTGATACAGAAAGCAGCACTCCTCGGCACGGCACGCATAGTGAGGAGGTTCCTGTCTCTGTGTCCCTAACCATCGGCAGCGTGGACCCTGCTCCCGCTGTCGGCAGCACACTATTTTTTATTTTTTTATATGTATTTATTTATTTTTATACTAATACATGTAAAAAGTTAATTAATAAGTTAAAAAAATAAATAAGTGGAATAATTATAATAATACTCTTTATTGTACACTCAACAGAATCACAAAACAGAACTGAATGTCTGAATAGGGCTTTATCCTATTTCTTCAGGTACAATTGTATGTATAGTGAGATTATTTCAGCTCACGCACACCAGTAAATAACAAAATACCAACCAGATTAAAATTGCCATAGATTGGTATATTGATAAGTGGTTGTTGGTGTTGGTTAGTTAGCAGCAATACATTTTATTGCATTCCTTCGTCCTCGGCTTGTTAATTGTGTACCTTCCTTATACGAGATGTACAGACTTGATAATAGGTAGGTAGGTATAATTGAACGTAACTGCGTAATCAGAACATTGACAATATAATTTGTCTTTATGAAGAAAACTATTGCATCATGGAATCAACATTTACGGCCAAATACTGAAATGGTACGGACGTCGTCGTCATACGTCCGGATTTGGTACGGAGCGGACCGCGGATTCTGTACGCTCCAAACAAATCTGGCCTTATGTAGAGAAGTCCGGCGGACATAATTATAATTGATCAAGTCCGATGCGGTCCGCTGGCGCGGGTTGGGTCGGCGAATTCGGTCCGCCGTACTGAATCCGGTCGTGTGCAGCGAGAGCGGATTAGGTCGGCGAATTTGATCCGCCGTACCGAATGCGGACGTGTGTTACTACTATAAGTGCGACTTAAAAGTTTTTTGTCTCTATAACACACATGCAAACGAAAGAGATAGCTTACATTTGAGGGTTGCTTACAATTGAGTGACGTTTTAGTATTCGGTCATATGAGACTTTAAATTCAGGATCTACTGTTATAATATTTAGAAAATTCTTTTTGTTTCCGCCTTGTTGCATGAAGAGTAACTAGGTACAACAGTTTTTATCGCAATTCAATTTCAATTTTTTTTTCTTCTAATGTTAAATTTTGTACTTCTGATGAACATAAAACAACGTGTTGCACTCCGCAAGCGCGCCGGCGGCAGTGAATACTAGAATATTAATGTTGTGCATTTTTAACCGGTTCACAGTTCAGACACAATTGTTTTAACAATTAAACAGACCATATATGGGCTGTGGGACTGGGAACCGGTTAATATTTTGGAGTGGTTAGGGTATATTATATAATTTGGCATGGATTGTTTTAATTATCAGTTTAAAAGTATTATTCATGGGGTAGAATACAATTTTAATTTAAGTCGGTATCATACACAAAAATGGCAATGTTTATCTAATTAAAAAAATACACAGAACTAGTTGTTACTAACATAATAGGCACAATTATTTAACATTCATAGAACGAAGGAATGTCAAATCAGTTTAATGCAACAGCACGTTGTAACACATAGTTTTCTCTCTCTCTCGACGATGATTGCGGCCGTAACAGCTGTCAATGGGTCCCGAAAAAGTAGGTGGACGCAATTCTGGTCACGTGTCCGTCTTACGCATTTTCCATCACACGTATCCTGACGCAAGTTTAACATTTTTTACCCAACACAAACGCAAGCCTGTGTCGTGGGTGCCGTTACACAATTAGGCATAAAGTGAGATTTTCAAATAATTCCAGGGCAAAGGTGACATGGAAACATTCTGGCTGCTGGGCAAGGTTGGTGAAGAGAGGGGAGTTGAAGCAGAAAGCCCACGCTGCCTTCGCCTCGATGACTACGATCAGAACGTTCTAGAACTACTAATAAGGGCCTAATTGTAATTAGAGAAATATATCGTTCTAACAACAATTTACTGTCTTTATTTTGATCCTTGGTAAACCTCATCTTATCACAATATAAAAAAAACATGCAGAATTAAATGGCAATTATTGCTGGTGATGGAGCTTCAATGAGAGCGTAGCACCATCACATTTCCTAGTCTGTTAGCTGCCAAATGCTTGAGTTCGGCTTTACTTTTGTATGGTCTTGTTATATCTACCACAGATACAAAACAAGTTAAGCCTCAGGGGTGGCAACGGAATTAAATTTTGTGTATCGATTTTTCCTACACGGGTCGCCACTCGAGAACCTTTCCTCCCATCGGTTATCAGTTCAGCGAGCAATGAGGCCGTGTAGGAAAACGCAGTGCGGAACGGCCCCCCGCGAGATGGGCCGACGACGATGAAGGTTGCGGAAAGCCGTTGGATGTAGACCGCCCAGAATATATCAGTGTGGAAGTCTTTGCGGGAGGCCTATGTACAGCAGTGCACGTCTACATGCCGATGATGATGATTATCGGTTTCAGTGTGTTAACCGATTTAGGGTCGGTGAACGACATCCATTGATTAAAAATCACGAAAAGGGAAAGCAAAATTTGACGCATCGGTGTGGGACTTCGGTAGCTTAGTGGTAAAAGCGGCTCGACTAGTTATCCTGTGGTCGCAGGTTCGATTCCTGCCCGAAGTCGAATTTTACTTTCCGTTTTTTCTTTAATTTCCAAAGTTTACTCGGATGTGTTATTGTGAAAAATAAATATTACAATTCAGTGTAGCTGTCTATAGGCTGCAGTAATTACTTACCATCCATGGGCATTGCAAGCTTTTTGCCGCCGTCGTTAGATAAAATAAAACTATTTTCTTACCAAAAATAAGAACGAAGCCCTGAGGTTTCGGCCTTTTAAACAAACGTTGGATTTGCTGGAGATACTCAACAGAGTGTATGTATGATAAAGTAATTTAGGAGTCGAAGTAAAAATTTTTAGAGAATATTTTAAAACAAAAAAATATATATTTTCTTAATACAACATTTTAATTCAACAATTAATTCAATAAATAGTTCTTAAAATACAAGAGAGCTTAGAACATTAACAAAAATGGAAAACAATGTTTTTAAAGGACTTATTGCACGGCACGGTATTCAGGGTACGATAGCAAGGGTCAGAGTAGTGTAATAAGATTTAGGGAGTTAGGGCCCTAATTAGGGCGACCAGAGCGGCCCGTGTACTGCGACCGGATAGTGTAATAAGCGGCAACCTGGCGCCAACCTGGCCACACCCACCCTTTCCGCCCGGACCCTGAATACCGTGCCATATAATAGCCTTTTAAGCCAGGTTTCTCTATACTACCAATATCCGCACATAAATACCTATCGGTCGGTTAACATAAGGCTGGGTTGCACCAAGATATTTGTTAAAGTTAATTTTTAACACTGCACACAAATGTTTTTTTTTTTTTTTTTTTATTTAATGGAAGTGGTAAACAAGCATGCAGTTCACATTGATGTTAAGTGATGACTGCAGCCTATAGACACCCACACAAAGACCAAGGTCAAAATGCAGATGCGTTACCACTTCTGAGGCTTAAGGTGTTATGCCTCTGTGCCGGAAATTACAGGGCCGTACATTACCACCTGACCGGAACACGATTGTGCTGAACACTACCATTTAGCGGCAAGTATATTAGGTAATGCGGTGGTGCCTACGCCCGCGAGCTCCGTCACTGGAGCTCTACCACCAGTAAAATAACTTTACAATAACTTTAACAAATATCTTGGTGCAAGCCGGCCTAAGAGTTTAGACGAATATTGAGGTTCGGTTGCACCAAAATATTTGTTAGTGCTAAATTTCAAATCCTTCTCTAACTTTAACAAATTTATTACAGTTAGAGTAGGATGTAAAATTTAACACTAACAAATATATTGGTGCAACCGAACCTTAATGTCAAATGTGTGACAAATTATTCACCACTAGTAAAACTAAAAATATGTTTGTAGTTTACATAAACCTGGCTTTATTTTACAATACTTAGTACAAAAACGTACCTGCCTTATGTTGAATAAAATAAATTACTCAGTCCAATCTCTTTGTTTCATAAATTAATCAAATTAAATTATAAAGTTATCAAAATGTTAAAGTAATATCTTTTGTGATGATTTATTTCGATACATGGAGATAATATTGTGTTTAATTAAATATGGCACTTGACATCTTTGGAAACAAAAAACACCAATATGGATTTAATGTATTGAAAAAAATGTTCAAAAATGGAATGTTTACAATTTTGTTAAATACAGCATAGCAGCTTTGCAATTGTGCTATTGTCAAAATTAAGGTAAGGGGCCGTTCAAGTATTACGTCAGCACTATGGGGGGGGGTGGTATAAATATGCGTTCAGTCTAACATCTTATACAATCACCCGTCATGTTATTTTGTCATTTACTTAATAAATATGTTACACCATGAAATAACTTACCAATAACTTAAAATGTCCAAAATAAATGTGTATACTCCATTTAGGATTAAAGGAGTTATTACACGGCACGGTATTCAGGGTACGATAGCAAGTGTCAGGGTAGTGTAATAACATTTAGGGAGATAGGGCCCTAATTAGGGCGACCGGAGCGGCCCGTGTATTTGTAATGTGATTGAGTTAGGGCGCTGTCGACCGGATAGTGTAATAAGCGGCAACCCGGCGCGAGGCTACGCCCACCCTTTCTGTCGGACCCTGAATACCGTGTCGTGTAAATAGCATTTTAAGTAATGAAATGAATTAGCAGCCTATTATTATTAGCGGCTATATTAGGTAGTGTAATAAACTATATAAAGTTTCGTGTCTTTCTAACACTGGTATTTTAAGTCTACAAAATGTTTTTTAGTTAACTCTGAACACTATACAATTAGATTGTGAAACCAGTAATATATGACCAACATCCCTGTTAACTTTTTTAAATTATCGAAATCGTTATGTACGAGTATACTTAGTAATAACATTTGTTTCAAAATAATTCTATTTTGTTTCCAAATGAGGCTTAAATGTGTAAAGTATACATTTAATAAATAATAATGGCAACCCATTATACGTCCCACTGCTGGGCACGAGTCTCTCCCTTTTTTTGGGGGGAGGCCTGGAGCTTACTTCACCACGCTGCTCCAATGCGGATTGGTGAAGGTGGGTGGGTTAGTGGCCAACCCACTGTCGGATGTTTTCAAACCGCCCATAAGGCCTCCGACAAGGTTTAACGACTGCTATCCATCGATAGCAACCGGGACCGACGGCTTAACGTGCCCTCCGAAGCACGGAAACGCGCATTTAATTTGCCACTAGCGGTCACCCATCACACTACCCGACCGCGCCCGTAGTGCTTAACCGAGCAGATCGCTTACGATCTACACCAGCCGCTGGGCCATGCGCGCTTCAAGTATACATTTAATAAAAGTTAACTAGGCTCCTTAGCTATGGTTAGTTTAATACTTATATTCACACTGGAAGTTCAAGGCAATATTGCATTATAATCTACTTAAGCGAAATTGGTGTTAATCATAATTAATATACAAATGCAATATTGTATAATTATTTCAATTCTATTCGTAGGGTACATTTTGTGTTACAAGCGAATGTAATTATTTTTAATTATTTTTTTGTATAGACACAGATACATCTTCTTTGTTTTACTGTAAAAACACTTACCAATATTTTTAAAATACTGTTTATTATATTTTTATATACACAACAGGATCTGGCGCCCTTCACTCTCTGCCTACCCCGTTAGGGACCTGGCGTGAAGATACATACATATATATACAAAAAAATTTAATAAATTTACGGATTTTCTCGCGCATACAACACTCCCAAACTTCTTCTTACACCCGACCTTTCGGTCGCTTTCCAGCTACCGTGGTCACGGGCAGACTGAGTCAGTCTGAGAGAAAACTACGAGAAAATCCGCAAATTTAATTTCTACAATGTATCAAGCTCGCGAAAACCTGCGTAAACGTTAAATATAATAAAACTTTAGATTAATACATTAAATATTTAGTTATCTATTACCCGTTTCACAGTAACTTGACTTACAGTTAAAATATCTAAACTCTAAATACATACTGTAGATGTGTAGATGAATATAATCTATTAATACTTGCGAAAATGTTTTTCTGTAACAATCTCTAGATTTCGCAACAACTGTGCTGACTCAGTTACTTCTAAGTGGAAACTTCTTTAGCGACGTTGTGCATTGTGATAGATAGATAGATAAAAAATGTAAAATTCGCGTCAGTACACGTGAACCTGATCAAAAATGCGTAAGACGGGCGTGACCAGAATTAGATCCGCCTATATTTTGGGGACCCAATGATAGCTATCATAATCGCAATCATCGTTGTCAGAGAGACACAATAGAGAGTTCTTTAATGAACTCTCTATTGTGTCTCTCTGACAAATTCGTGCAAAACTATTCCCTAACCTTTCCAAAATATCAAAATTGCACAACGTTAATAATCAAGTTTTCACTTCTAACGTCACTCCCGGTGTGTAACCAGTTGTTTTTTTTTAATCAACATCATGTTAAATACTGGCAAAATAATACTTAAATATATTGGCGTACGTCTCACGTAGAATGTTTCCTCAGATTTTCTATAGATACACATTTTCATCAACTGTTCACTCACTCACTATACTGAAGTACAATCAATATCACTCATACATTATCACAGCTTTGTCTCATGTCTTGAACTGGTCCCTTTATTTTCATGCGATTTCTTTCAACCGCGTTCATCACCGGCGGCATCTTGAGTTACGTTTCAATCTGCAACAAAGATAACAATGGTGTTATTGCATTGTTTTAATACAACATGACTGTATTATTCATTATTATATATATATATTATATTATTATATATCATTATTATTTAATATATATATATATATATACATATTATGTCAATTTGTTGACGAGTCCGTGATTTCATGTCTCGTAGATGTTATAAAATTGTGTCAGCAACACAAAATCGGAAACTTTTTACGCGGCAACTTAATGTCGGATAACTCAAAATATTTTTATAATGTCAAAAAACTCGACGACTCGACATGTTTTGTCAACGGTGTAACGTCTTTGATATTCTACACACTTCTTATGGGTTAGGATCCTACTGCAGAATCATTTCGTTCATCCAGATATGCTAAACTAAATTTTTACGCATATTAATAATCTAGAGAATATTGGGTTCGGTTAGTAGTTTAACCTATTAGGTTCGGTTGCACCAAGATATTTGTAAAGGTTATTGTTCTTGCTAAATTTTTCATCTTTCTCTAACTTAAACAAATTACGTCTCAAATGAAATGTCATCTCCAGGTATTAAAAGGTATTCTACACGGATATTTAAAATAGATAACGTGTATTACAGTGCCGAACAAGAAATATTGCCCATCGAGCCTAGAGACAATCGGCTAGTTTCGACTTCGTAGACCGTTATATCTCTGCTGCACACTGCCGACGTAAGGACTGATAGTCCGGTATTGGTCAAAACTTGATCAAAATGATCGACAAATGTCACTTATGTAAGGTGCGAAAAAGATAACGCTCTGCAGACACGAAATACGCCGAAGTCTCCTTCCCTAAGTCTAAGACCATTATTTCTTGTTGGAAACTGTATATTTGTATGTTAGAAGTGACATACAAAACTATTTCAACTATACTAAAAATGATATTTGCTTGAAAGAAGAAGAAAAGCTAAAAAACAAAAACAAACTTCTAACTTTCAAAGAAATGAGATGAGACAGTTACATGAAAAATTGGAAAAAAAGTCACATAGGTATCAAGTTATCAAGTATAGGTATCAAGATTTTATTGTGATATGTAATATTCTTATGAAGAAAAACGTATTATTATAGTAAAGTATGATTACTAGAATTAAGTTATCTAGTAAAATAAAGCAATACTAGTTCTTCTAAATTACTTTTTGATTGCATCTATTAAAGCTTAAATACCTATTCAATTACGATTCATAGCGCCAACTTGCTTCTATAAATAATTGTATCTTTGTGGATTTATTTATATAAATCTTAACATGGTAACAAATAATCACGTCACATCTTACGCAACGTGGTTTTCATCAATAGATCTCTAAGTACCTATGTACTCGTTAATTGATTTGTACCACATATTATACATATTACAATTTCTAAATAAATATTTTGTACCCATTGTACCCTTTCTGGACTCTACATTACAACGTTGAAATATAAAAAAAAATATTTGATTAATTAAGATGATTAATTAAATTTTATAAATTAATGCTTAATGCAAAAAAAATAAGTGATTTTGACTTAGGTGCTTTAATTTTTTATAATTTTTAAATAACCACGTAAAAGAAGAACTAAACAACTCAAATAAAAATTAACATAAATATATTATGTTGTTGTACATGTTTTCGTAAAATGTGGATGTGATAAATTAAGAGAAATTGGCTTTTTATTTATACTAAGTTCAGTCGGTTGCATGTGTAATATAAAAGATAATGAGACCCTAAAAGTGAACGACGATAAATCAGACACATCTTTTAAAAACGTCTTATTCTTACAGTCCATTGAGTTTTCCTCGAAAAAAAAAATCTCCAATTTCGTTGAACAATATATTATAATCTTAATAAATCAGACACAAATTAAATTGTGAATTGTTAATACTCACTTTTTACAGCTAACACACAATCCTCTATATCGTACACTGTTAACGGCGCACGTTGTTGAAAAAGCAATATGTCTTTTCCGTCTAGTAATATTCACATCACTATCAAAATCCGAAACTGCCAAGTTTGGTATTTCCTCTTCCCTAATTTCTGTTACTTTCACGATATTTGCATGTAATCTGCTCGTATTTTTTGGAAAAACATTTCTTTTCTGTTTAATATTCACAGCACTATCAAAATTTGCATCTTCAAATTTTGGTGTTTCACTTTCGCTAATTTCTGTAATTTTTGCGATATTAATATTCACTGATCTGCTTTCCGTCTGTACCAGGAGCGTGCATGCGGCACACAGCATGAGAAAATTGCGAGACATGATATCGCGAGCAGTCGGAATGGTCAACTGATGTATTAACACATGCGGCGTCTTTAAATATATCGAGAAAAATATCTTCCATTCTGTCGTGTGCCACACATGACTCAAGATATAGTCATTTATGGCTCAGTACTATCCAGTAGTCGTCATTTGGGTGTGTTATAAAATAATTATGAAATGATGTTGGAATTCTTAACAACTTATGTTTCGGCGTTTTTAATACGAGCAATTGATTTGATAATGTTTGTGAATCTAGAATCTTAACAGCTCAAAGTGGAGTGACGTACTCAAATTACAGCTTTTAAGTAGTTTCAGGGTTAAATTGCATTAAAAGATACTACTGCAAACTGATTAACTGAATAACAGACGGGTCAGCACTCTTCATATTTTTCCTTTATTCCAGAATTAAATAATGTGTCAAGGGATGATGTAGGTACGTCGTCCTCTTTGTTTGGAAAAACGTAATTGTTTTTTTTTAATGTAATGATTGTGGCGAACAAGCATACAGTTCACATTGATGTTAAGTGATGACTGCAGGTCAAATTGCAGATGCGTTACCACTCCTGAGGCCTAAGGTCTTATGCCTCTGTACCGGAAATTACAGGGCCCATTCCCTTAAAATTTATTTATATTTTCGCACCTTTTAAACCTTCCCAAAAATAATTCAAAACCAAAATTAGCCCAAATCGGTCGAGCCGTTCTGGAGACTAACGAACAGCAATTGATTTTTTATCGTTATATTATAAAATGTTCTCTTAATATTGCGTGAAAATATACAAAAAAAAAAGAAAAAAATAGGTAATCCCCGGAATGAAAAGAAGAATTTTAACTTTCGTCACCTGATGACTAGGTAGGTATCTGAATAAAACTAAGCTGGGTTAAACCAATTACTCAACATTATACCATCTTCAATTATTACTCAATCATTTGAAAAATATTTTGCACCTGTTTTATTTGGTAACTTCGGTCAGGCGTACGACCGAAGTTCGGTTCCATTGCTGAATTCAATTTGCCGACACACACCACAATGAACTGAAGTTCTGCCGCGTAAGTTTGGCAATTACCTATATGGTAAAATTACAGTGAGAATATATATCAGCCGAATACGTCGGACGGAACGTAAAATCAGCTGCCGAACTTCCGTCGCGTACCTTCGACCTTCGGCATAGCGTGTTCACTCACTAAGGTTCGGTGGCATCGAACTTTTTGTTAAAGTTAAGTTAATGTAAAATTTAACATCTTTCTCTAACTTAAAGAAAATTGATAAAGTTAGAGAAGTACCTACCTATGTACTTACAAGGTAACTATTTTTTTAATGTACTGGAAGTGGCAAACAAGCTTGCCGTTCATATTGATGTGAAGTGATGCTGCAGCCTATCGATACCCACACAAAGACCAGAGGTCTAAATGCAGATGCGCTACCACCCCTGAGACCTTAGCTATTAGGTATGTCTCTGTGATAGTTATTACAGGGTCATACATTATCATCTAACCGGAACACCACAGTGCTGAACACTACCATTTAGCGGCAGATAAATTAGGTGATGCCTAACCCCTAATATCTACGCCCTCGAGCTCCTACACTGGAACTCTATCACCAGTAAAACTTTTCCTGTCACTAACTTCAATTTTTTGACACTAGATCCACTGCCCTATATGTAAACAGACCATAGAGCAACTCGGGCCACCGGCAGCGGCAGACCGGAGGCGAGTAGCCATAGCGTTTATTACCGACTCAAAACAGTCTGTAAAGTAAGTTATGTCTAATGCTGCCAAAACTATTCCACGCGAACAAAGTAGCGGGCACAGCTAGTTAACAATATTTTTTAACTGCCTCTGTTGGTAGCAAACCACTACTGATACTTTAGGGCTCTGACTTCTGAGTTAGATTTCTATTATATCGAGGCCTATCAGATATCAAGGTGTTTCTTTATCTGTGATGGGGATGTTTTCCATTTTCTAGAAGAGTCTCAGTGCCTAGAAGTAGTAAGTGATTTATCTGCCGCTAAATGGTAGTGTTCAGCACCATCGTGGTCCAGTTTATTCATTTATTTCATATAATTAGGCTCCTGGAGAGCAATATTACATCGTATTTTTTTTTAAACTAACCTAGAGTGAATAACCGCTAATAATAATCAAAAACACATAATAAATTACATTGAAACTAAATAATTTTGTATAATATGGAAAGTATCAATTATTTAGGTAAGATGGTAATGTATGGCCCCATAATAACTATCGCAGAGACATAATAACTGAAGTCTCAGTGGTGGCAACGCATTTGAATTTAGACCTCTGGTCTTTGTGTGGGTGTCAATAGGCTGCAGTCATCACTCAACACCAATGAGAACTGCATGCTTGCTTGCCACCTTCATTATACATATAAAAAAGTGCAATCCTCGGTGTTTTGTAAATTTTCCGGAGTCAATAGGCTCGTCACCTGCCACATCGGCCAAGACGTAAGCGATGAATGTGTGGCGGTGGGTGTACGCATGTATGTTTGAAGTTGCTTGTTGTTTTGCAACGCATTTTTTCCTTGATCAATGTGGCGAGCCTATTATATCCCTGGGCACGTCACGAAGTTACGTTAAGTACTTAACCTTTTATTTTTATCACACCACGTTCGGTTGCACCAAAATATTTGTTGAAGTAGGCACCACCGCATTACTTAATATACTTTCCGCTAAATGGTAGTGTTCAGCACTATCGTATTCCGGTCAGGTGGTAATGTACGGCCCTGTAATTTCCGGCACAGAGGCATAACACCTGAGGCCTCAGGAGTGGTAACGCATCTGCATTTTTACCTTGGACCTTGTGTAGGTGTCTATAGGCTGCAGTCATCACTTAACACCAATGTGAACTGCATGCTTGTTTGCCAAATACATTTACCACTTCCATTACAATAAAAATTGTGCCGAACTTCCGTTGCGTAATTTCGGCATAGTGTGCTTAGGGCTACAGCACATCTTTACCAGTTTTTAGGAAATTCGTATTTTTGCGGCAGTTTCGCCGAAAAAACCAATTAAAAGTACAAAAAGTGATCGTAGCAACAAATTAATTAATTTAGTAGATTGGTCTTGAAATAGGCTCAAATTATATATAGTAATCTTAAAATCGTAAATTTGGTTGTTACTGCACTTTGGGCTCGGGAGTGAAGAATCGAGTTAGTCTTGTCGCTGTAGTGTCTAACGGTCGTTTAGACGTTTTTGTCTGTCAGACGTCTTGTTCAGAAGTTCTGTGATACGTTAGTCTGTCTTTAGACAGTCTTGTCTAAGGTGTGCGGTAGCCCTTACACACTGACTCCTGAGTGAAGGCGTACTGTGTAGGTGAAATCAAAGGCCGTGAAAGGCGCATTATTAAACAAATGTTCGACACGTTTGAACATGACCAGAGTGCGAGCGGACGCGCACATTTGACGGTTGACGGCGCATTCTGTTGCCGGATACGCTTATAAGGATATTATTACACGATACGGTTTTCAGGGTCCGGCTGAAAGTGTGGGCCTGGCCTCGCGCCGGGTTGCCGCTTATTACACTATCCGATCGATAGCGCCCTATCTCAATCACAGTCCAAATACACGAGCCGCTCCGGTCGCCCTAATTAGGGCCGTAACTCCCTAAATGTTATTACACTACCCTGACCCTTGCTATCGTACCCTGAATACTGTGCCGTGTAATGAGTCCATTAGGTATTAATAAGCGCATCTTGATTTTTACTCACGGACATTGATGTGAAATGTCGTCAATTAGTTTAATTAATGCTTTTCCTGCTGAAGATTTTTTCACTGCAGTGATGGAAACGCCTTATATTTGGATGTTCAAGCATCCTGAACATAAAAATAAAAGGCTCGTTAAGTAAGCATGGAACAAAATAAAAGAATAGTTTCCGCATCAAAATGATAAGTTTATTTTAACATTAGCTGCGCCCGCAACTTTGTTCGCGTGGAATAGTGGCTTTGGGCAGCATTTTTGGATATAACTTTCGGTTAGTTTTGGATCATACAAAAACAACACGCTGGACGTCGAGATGCTGGATGTCGAGGCGCTGGGCGTCGGGACGCTGGGCTTCGGAACGCTGGGCGTCAGGACGCTGGGCGTCGAGACGCTTGACGTCGGGATGCTGGGCGTCAGGACGCTGGGCGTCGAGACGCTCGACGTCGGGATGCTGGGCGTCGGGACGCTGGGCGTCGAGACGCTCGACGTCGGGACGCTGGGCGTCGGGACGCTGGGCGTCGGGACGCTGGGCGTCGGGATGTCGAGCGTCACCATCACCATGATTACATCCGAAAGACTTCCATCCCTCTCCGCTGGACAAAGCCTTTCCCGAAGATGCTCCTAAAAGTGTGGTGCGTCATAAGGAAAGAATGTGCCATAATTGCCACGCTTGACATGCTGAATGGTGATCACAGGGGCGTTTGTTTTATGCCGGGACGCTGCTATGCGGTATGTTCAACGTTACTGACAGAGGAAAAACCGACCAAGTGCGAGTCGTACTCGTGCAAAAAAATACGTTTACTGTATGCCCCCTTGGACTCCTTAATATTTTCATTTTCTTATTTTTAGTAATTAATTTGGCTGTATCCCATTTGGCCCGGTGACCTGGCCTGTCTTTATAGCGGTAACAGAAATAAATGATTTGTGAAAATGTTAGCTTTCTAGCTATCAATATTTATGAGATAGGTACAGCCTGGTGAAAGACAGACGGATGGACGGACAGACAGACAGACAGCGGAGAATAAGTAATCCGTAGGGTCCGTTTTTACCTTTTAGGTACGAAACCCCCTAAAAGATAGAAGATAGATACAGAATACTTAGTTAAAAATATTCGATATGATTCTTTAAATTTAAAAATAATATGTATAATTGTCATAACTTTTTTATTTCTGAACCGATTGACACGAAACAAACTAGTAAAACTTACCACAATATATTAGTGAGACTGCAAATCGGATAAGCCATTTCTGAAATTAGCGTGCACAAACACACAGACAAACAGACATTTTTCCGGGACAAAAGTACCCAGTGTTGTGCGCCAAAGGTTAAAGTATAATTATATAAAGTTTCATCGTAATCGGACCTGTAGATTTTGTGTGATGCTTAAACAAACAGACAGACAGACAGACAAAAAATTTTCTAATCACATATTTGTGTTCGGTATCGATCTAGTAACATGGTATTTATTTTTTTAATATTTTTAATGTACAGGATTCACACTTCTACAGTTTTATTATAAGTGTATAGATAACAGATGATTTTCGGAAAAATAACGTACTAATTAGTTTCTTATGTATCTGTTGTGTACACTGGAACTGGAAGCATTATTACGACTTAAAGTGTACGACCTATTAGGTACTACTTAGATCTTTCTACTGAAGTAATGAACTTATTTATATTGTACAAAATGAACATACAGACAGAATTGAGAACCTCCTCCTTTTTGAAGTCGGTTAAAAAATAGTTACGACGAGTCAATAATTCACGAGTCTACTAAGGTTGAGATTTTTTTATCAGATCATACCTACCTAGGTACCCAACATAAAACAAACTAAGGTGTTATTTATAATATCACATTTTATTTCAACAGATAATTCACAAGAGAGCTTAGAATGTTCGCAAAATGGAAAACAATGTTCTTTTTGTATCTTTTACATATCCACAGGTAATAGTAGTAACAAACGACCGAAATCAGCAGATTGCATCGGACTTGACTAATAATTATTATGTCCGTCGAACTCCTCTACACACGTCCAGATTTGGTTCGGTTCGTACAGAATCCGCCGAATCCGGACGTGTGTTCAGACTATTATAGTCGTTTTTATATTATTTCGCATTAACACATGCTTGTGAAATATGTTTTATTTTAAAGAAAAATGGAAGGAAAATTTGACTTCCATTTCTTTCCGGCTGGACTAGATTCCCAGTAGGCCGCGAGTTCGAGTCTCGCCTGAAGTCAAATTTTTCCTTCCATTTTTCTTTAAAATAAAATACTATTTTAGTCGTAAAATGTCACAGTTTTAATTAATACAAAATTTCGGTTGCACCAAAATATTTGACTTAAAGTAATGTAAAATTTTACATTCTTACCCAACTTTAACAAATTTGTTACAGTTACAGAAGGATGTAAAATTTTGGTAAAAGTTGGTGCAACCGAATGTAAATATCGAGTATGTGACAAATGCAACCCCTAGTAAAATTAATATTATGTTTGTACAGTGCTCATCAAGAAATAATGCAGCCTATGAAAGTGTCACTCGGCTAGTTTCGGCTTCATAGAGCGTTATCTCTGCTGCACACTGCCTACGTAAGCATCTGTAGTCCGGCATTGGTCAAAATTTGATCGAAATGGTCGCCAAACGTCAAATAGTTAAGGTGCGAAAGAGATAACGCTCTACAGATCCGAAATAAGCCGACGTCTCTTCCTGAGGTCGATGTGCATTATTTTTTGTTGGATACTGTAGTATACAGAAACTTGACTTTAATTAACAATACACATACAAAAAGGTACATATTTAATACATAATAAAATAATTAATTAATTAATTTAAACATATTAATTTACATAATAAAATAAATAATTCAGTCCAATCTTATTGTTACTTAATTACTTACAATAAAATTAAATATTAATAAGAAAAATAATTTAAATACCTATATCAAAAACCATTGTGTACCACAGTTTATGGCATGTGATTAATTATTTCGATACAATGTTGGGACATTATTATTATTATTATAATTAGGTACATTATTTTTAAGTCTAATATGGCACTTCGTGTCTTTGGAATGAAAAACAGCGATCGGATATTATTAAAAAAATATATTTGTAATTAAATGAAATCCGACCATACATTTTCAGTAGAGTTATGTAAAGGGTGTCAAAAGGCTGCCAAAAAAAAAAGTATATATTCATGATACAATGACGAAAAAAAAAAAACAAAACAAACAGTTTTTTTTTGTTATTTTCTTGTGTACTGTAACGTGTGAATGGAAATGGTGTGAAAAAATTATTAAAGTAGTATCAGGTAAAAAATAAATATCTAGTACCCGTTTTACAGTAACTTAACTTTCAGTTTAAAAAGCTTAACTTTAACTACTATAATTAAATATACATAACAGCGAAAATGTTTTTCTTTAACAATCTCATTCTTCTTAATAGCATGAAGCTGGGTGGATTCGGTTTCGTCTATCGGATATTATTTGTGATCATTTTTATTTAAAATCATATTACATGCTGACAATAATCATTACAGTATCTAGCAAGATGTATTGCACATAGAACCTACGAAAGAGACAATTGGTTAGGTTAGGTATAATTATAGAAAATGGAGCAGGAACTGGATGAACAGTTTCTCCCCCACTTTCATCTAATATTTATATTTTTTTCTTTATTTAAACAGCTTAACTACAGTGCGACCATGTCGCTCTATACCAGTGATTCCCAAAGTGGTACATATAGACCCCCTGGGGCTTATGGAACTTGATGGGGGTCTACGTAGGGGATCTACGTACTTTTATACTAGCTGCGCCCACGACTTCGTCCGGGTAGATACTGAAGAATCATAAATTCTCACACGGGCGAAGTCGCGGACATAGCTAGTTATTAATAAGAAAGCTGTTCTGAAGAGAAAAACATGACATACAACATAAACAATAACTTTGTCTCGTTTGAGTGAGGATAAGAAAGGATAGTGCTACAATAAAAAAGAATCAGTAGGTTAGTTTCGACTTCGTAGAGCGTTTATCTCTGCTGCACACTGCCCACGTAATCACTGATAGTCCGTAAAACTTGGTCAAAATGGTCGACAAACGACACAAAGGTAAGGTGCGAAAGAGATCATATTTCTTGTTTAATATTGAGGAATGTGGCACGGATAATGTTTTCGTTGATTTTTAAAATATTAACTCACTATACTGAAGTACAATTTTATCTTATATCACAGTTTTTCTTTAGGTTTTAATATGATCCCTATTTTAATGTTTTCGATTCCACCGGCGGCATTTCGGATGACGCTTCGCTCTGCAACAAAGATAATTAAATTGTATTATTGCATTAACACAACATAACATCAAAGTCTAAAGAAAACGAACGTGTTATGATAACATCATCATTATCATCAGATCATCCAAAAGATGTCAACCACTAGACCAAACCCTACCAATTAGTGGGATATAAAATAAAATAAAAATAAAAAATACGCTCACACTCACAGCTCCACATAAGATATTATATAAACCTGTGTCGTAGATTCCGTTGTACACATACAACACATACACAAACACCCAGATCCGAAAAAAATTATGTAGGCCATACAAATATTTGTTCCGGTGCGGAGATCGAAACCGCGACTCTTCGAATCAAACGGTGGTTTCGCACCGTTGGACTAACCGGGGTCGTCGATATGCCCATATACGAGTACTGTAAGTATAAGATTCTACACATCTTTTATTGGTGGTAGAGTTCCAAGTGTAGGAGTTCACGGGCGTAGGCACCACCGCATTACCATATACTTGCCGCTAAATGGTAGTTTTCATCACTATCGTGTTCCGGTCAGGTGGTAATGTACGGACCTGTAATTTCCGGCACAGAGGCATAACACCTTAGGCCTCAGGAGTGGTAACGCATCTGCATTCTTACCTCTGGTCATTGTGTGGGTGTCTATAGGCTGCAGTCATCACTTAACATCAATGTGAACTGTATGCTTGTGCCAAATGCCACCTATGCCAAATTTCAAGTCTCTAGTACTTACTAGCGTTTTTGCGCTAAACCGCGGACGGACAGACAGACAGACAGACAGACGGACATGGCGAAACTATAAGGGTTACTTGTTTACTACGGAACCCTAAAAATCATTATTTTGAGGTTAGCTTTGTATAATTGGAACAAAAAGTCACTTGAAATGGTAAGTATGAGTCTTTCAAGCATATTACGTCAAATGAAATGTTTTACAAACATAACATTATGCCATTATTTCACCAAGAGAGCAGGTACAAATATTTGATATTTACATTAAATATGGCGGCTCAATTGATCGGAAACCGAGAAGTACTACTTCATTACATGAAACATAAATACCCCATTATAAATGTTATGAAAATGCGTTATCTATATATATATAAATCAAATGATGTTCGTTAGTCTCGCTAAAACTTGAGAACGGCTTTACCGATTTGGCTAATTTTGGTTTTGTATGATTTTTGGAACTCCAGGGAAGGTTTAAAAGGTAAGAAAATATGAAAAAATTGAAGTGAAATAGTAAAAACCACAATTTCATTATTCCATACAAATAGTCCGTATCTATCAAACCTTTGACACATTATTTCATTCTGAGGCAATAAAAAGTTGGCCGGGACAGCTAGTAAAATATTTTTTTATTTCATCTTTTTCATGCCGTTATGCTTTTAGAGACACCAGTGACACATTTTTTTCATCAAGACTGCTCGTGGGCAAAATGAAAATTCAAATCTAAAAAAAGTAGATATGATTATGTCAAATGTATTTGCAGTAAACCTAAAAAAAACTTTTATTACCTACTAACTCTAGTGTATTGCATGAAATAATGCAATGAGTGTACTATTTATTTTTCGCAATAACATATGCGAGTAAACTTCATAAATTAAAGAAAAAACGGAAAGAAACAATTGACTTCGGGCAGGAATCGAACCTGCGACCTCAGGATAACCAGTCCAGCCGCTTTACCACTAAGCTACCGAAGTCACACTTCTTTCTTTAATTTCTAATACAATGAGACCCACAAAAGCTGAATCAGGCATCTATCAAACACGTGATATAAATTTTAATAATGAAAACTGTGAGTTGAACTATTATTATGCTCTCCGTATTTTTTTCTCCTCTTATTTATTTTTTATTTATTCAAACATTTTCATTCTTTAATAAATTTATTTTACAATTTAACAATATCATATTTAATAGTTCGAGTTAATTTCTCTTAAATTTTATCAAATAAAGTAGACACAGATTAAACTTTGTTAATACTCACGTTTTACAGCTTACGCATTTTTCCATTAATTGTACTTGATTAGAGGCGCACTTCTTTATTTCAGTAATAGTTCTTTTCCGTCTAATAATATTCACATCACTATCAAAATTCGAAACTTTAAAGTTTGGCATTTCTTCACTTATGTCTGTTACCTTCGCAATATTTGTGTTGCTTTTAATAATTGAAAAAACATGTCTTTTCCCTTTAATATTCACGGCACTATCCAAATTTCCAATTTCAAATTTAGGTGTTTCGTTTTTGCTGATTTCTGTAAATTTCGCAACATCTGCGATAACCGATCTGCTTTCCGTCCGTACGAGGAGCACGCAAGCGGCACACAACATGAGAAAATTGGCCGACATGATGTTGCGAGCGTTCAAAATAGTCAACTGATGGATTAACACAAGCGGTGGCTTTAAATACGTCAAAATATTGACCTTCAGCCACGTGCCACATATGACTCATGATAAATGATATCTATCATATTACTATCAATCAATATTACTGTGTATGTATCGGACCAAATCCTGAGGTATTTTCCGTTTTACCCGACGACGTATTTGCGGTTCATAGTTCATTAGTGACCGGACGAGGTAGGAAAAATAACGTCAGCTGCTGCAATAGCGTCGCGCGATATTACAACTGCCACGCACAACAATATGTGGGCATCTTTGGGAAAGGCTTTGTCCAGCAGTGGATGTCTTTCAGCTGGAGTGATGATAACTATGTTGAAACAAACCACCAGTGAAATGGTTTGACCGCCATTGTTCGGTTGACTGATTGCTTTAGTTTTCTACTAGTAGAATAAAATTCTTAGGTAATAGGTATGTTATTAGGAATGAATTATTGAAGCGCGCATGGCCCGGCGGCTGATGTTGATCATAGGCGATCTACTCGGTTAAGCACTACTGGCGCGGTCGGGTAGAGTGATGGGTGACTTCTAGTAACAAATTAAATGTGCGTTTCCGTGCTTCGGAGGGCACGTGAGCCCGGTTGTTATCGATAGATAGCAGTCGTCAATACTTTGTCAGAGGCCTTATCGGCGGTTTGAAAACATCCGACAGCCGGTTGGCCACTAACCCACCCACCTCCGCCAATCCGCATTGGAGCAGCGTGGTGGAGAAAGCTCCAGGCCGCCCCCAAAAAAAAAAAGGAGAGAGACTCTTGCCCAGCAGTTGGATGTATAATGGGTTGCCATAATTATTATTAATATGTTATTAGGGCAACATAAATAAATAACGACTTCACTGTTCTTTACTACATTTAATTTGATCAATATACAAATAAAACAAATATAAAGTTTTATTTATCTAAATAAACAAACCATTTTAGGGCATAAAGCCAGTGGCGGACTAAGGTCATCAGTCAAAATGACAAACACACAAACACACGACCAAAAAAAAGGCATATGGTAAAAAAGGGGCCCCCACGCCCACGCACAATTTGCCCCCCACATTGTATGATTGATACGGAATATAAAAACTACATTTCCCCTGCCCCACCCCCTTAGTTCGCCACTGCAAAGTTTGGACTACGACAGAATTTGCAACATTAATATCAGACATTAGTGTTCACATTTTAATAAAATACTAGTGGCTCGCCCCGGCTTCGCACTTGTACAATGAATGTAATATAGCCTATGTCAATCAGCAAAAATGCAGCTTACTAATGAAAGAATTTTTGTGAACAATCCAGTAGTTTTTGTGGGAAAACGTAGCAAAGATACATGCATAAATACAAATGTTCCCTGTTTATAATATTGGTATGGATATTATTATGACAGTAACCGATAAAATTATATTTAATCCTATCACAATAAATTTCTTCAAAGCACTCGCGTCATAACAGGGACACAGTGTATATTGTCCGAGTATCATTATTCTTAAAACTGAAAAATATTCAAAGAAACGTTAAATTTAAATCATACTCTTAATATCTGCGAGCATAGAGCAACACGGGCCACCGGCCGCGGCGGACCGGAGGGGAGTAGCCATAGCGTTTATTACCGATGCAATACAATTTGCCATTTTTTGCGGGGGGAAATAAGTGCGACACACACGCACACTACAAAAATCGTCTATTACTACGAAACTCACAACTTGACTTAAACAAAATACAGAAACAATTTCACGCACACATTTAAACATCTAGGCAACCGGTATAGGCCCATTTGGGCTTGTACTTTGACAGAGGGGAAAGCCTTCATATGGCTACTCCCCTCCGGTGTTGCTCTATGCCTGCGAGTAACAATACATAAAAATCTAATTTTTTTTTTAAGTTTATCTATTTACCACTTCAAAGCTGTTGCATATAATATATGCAATATAGTATGTACTTAGGTTTTCGCGGGCTACACTCATTGAAATATACAGCGCAACAGGTGTGAAGTGTGAAAACCTTATTGTATAACTTAAAAAAATTCAAGCATTAAGTATAGTATATGTCGATGATCTAGAAGACAAACACGCTAAAAAATTAAGGTCTGTACTTAGCATGTTTGTCTTCTAGACCATCGATGTATAGTTTGACATAAAAAAGACTACCTATCCAAATGTCTACGCATAAGAGTGGGTATAACTATTTTTAAAAAAAAAAGACAAAATTACTATTAAAATTTTAATTGAAAGTATACTAAAAAAATAAAGCCGCTAATGTTTACTATAATATGAGTATTCGTTGATTCAGCTAAAAGAATAATAGCTACTGCGTAGACACCACCGCATTACCTAATATACTTGCCGCTAAATGGTAGTGTTCAGCACTATCGTGTTCCGTTCAGGTGGTAATGTACGGCCCTGTAATTTCCGGCACAGAGGCGTAACACCTTAGGCCTCAGGAGTGGTAACGCATCTGCTTTGACCTGTCTGTCTAAAGGCTGCAGTCATCACTTAACATCAATGTGAACTGCATGCTTGTTTGCCACTTTCATAAATCGGACTTCAGACCATATGCGTCTCACTCATGCCGAGGTATTTGGACGATTCCTGGTATTTTCAATTAAAAGGGACGTTAGAGGGTAAATTAAATTTGTGAAAGGTACTCTTTTGGGTTTTTTGCAACATCAACATTTTGTACGTTTGGATTCTGGTTGGTAACGAGGCGAGCTTCTTCCGTGTGAATGGATCCTGGCCAGGAAACTGGGTGTGCAGTCCAGGGAGTTGGACGTCGGTCGGGCAGGAGACGGATCAGTTCGCCCTTCCAGCCAATACGTCGTCATTTCTCCTTTACCCTAGTAAAAGAAAAGAGCCAGTGTTATTTTTTGTTAGTTTTTCTGATTGAAGAAAAACTGACGACCCATTACCATCTTATTTATAAATGCCGGAATTTTGAAATGGTTTTGTTTATGAATGGATTATGTTTCCATCAAAACAGTTTTCAAACTACATATATTCAAAAGATTCATCAGTATTTAAGACCTATAAAAAGAAGTATTCCATTTCAAAATTCCTACATTTATAAATTAATAAGATTGTGATTGTGGACTCTCAAATATTGGTCAAACGAAGAGAGTTGTATCCACCCGCGTTAAAAAGCACATTGCTGATGTTAAAAAACGAAGAACAGGAAGTCTGTGAACACATAGCGAATAAGCCGAACCATTACATCCGGTAAGTTTGATAAAGTTCAGATACTCGCTAGAGAATACAAACTCATTCCACGAATGGTACGCGAGGCTATTGAAATTAAAAAACACCCAAAGGAGATGTTGCGAGCTCGGCCCTGGTTCGTACACGTCCTCAAAAAATGGGTAAATCAAAGAAGAATCCGAAAAAAATACAATTAATTTATTCAAGAACATATTTTAGAGTTACAACCACATTTAATTCAAACGATTTTATCATTTTCAACTATGTTAAACATGGCGGCGATACAGCCGACACTTGGGATCAATCGATTTTGATAGTATTTAGAAAATATTACTTTTTTCTCCAAGTTCTATAATCAAAATACAATTTAAAAAACGAAAATGTCACAATGACATCGCCCGCCGTATTCGCCATGTTAGTTTTGAGTTGCAATTCTAAGTGCAAATTATGTTTTGTAACTGCAAACAAAGCTAAAGAAGTGAAAATATGCAGTAAAAAACGTTTTTATATTGATTTTGCCTGTTTAATGATATTGTGTACAATACATGGCCGGAGGTCCATACATTTTTGCAACATCTCTTTTTTTTAATAGAGAAGTTGGATAACGATTATCAACATCATTGGATCCCATACTCAGCATAATTAAATCCCAGCCGCAGCAGTCTGCAAGACCTCAAGATACCATAAGTCAATTTTGCGTTAATTCTGAACGCTACGCAAGGCGTTTACGAAATTGATGGAGGTAGTTAAGATAGATATAATTTTTCAAACTGCTGTCAGACAAATGTCACCTTAGTCTGCCTGAGACCACGGAAGCTGGAAAAATAACCGAAAGGTCAGGTTGATTTTAAAAATCATTTTAGTTTAATATACGCGAAATAAATGCGTGTGGCAGTGGCGTTTTACGTAAATGCGTAAATATAATTTATTTTCAATAGGAAAGTTGATAACTTGAAAACCGGATCTGCCGTAGTCACGCCAGAAGATGCTAATGCTCCTCAAACGTGTTTGGCCTTGAAATGTGCTTTAAATAACTTAGAGAAAGTAAGATACCGTTTTATTTTTAATTTAAGTGAGTAAGCAAGATGGACTATGATGTGTGAGATATCCTTCCGTCATTGCAGTTATTATTGAAGTTGGATTTTAGGACGTTTCTTAACTTTTACACTGGTGATAGAGTTTAATGCAGTGACTGGAGGGCGTAGGCACCAAAAAATTACCTACCTAATCTTTCTACCGCCAAATGGTAGTGTTCTGCACTATCGTGTTCTGATTAGATGGTATTGTATGGCCCCGTAATAACTATCATAGAGACATAACAACTATAAAAAGGTTATTACACGACACGGTATTCAGGGTCCGATAGCAAGGGTCAGGGTAGTGTAATAACATTTAGGGAGTTGGGGCCCTAATTAGGGCGACCGGAGCGGCCGGGTCAGCCCAATGCCCTAACTACACACAATATAACTATGAACAGTATAGCCCACTCACAAAAATATGCGCATCGACGCTCGAGTAGCGATTGACTCGGAGCTGCAGCACCGTGAGAACCCCTTGGTTGATGCGCATGTTTGTGTGATTGTGCCGTTTCAACGTTTTATACGTAGTTTCCACACTGTTCATATTTGTACTGTGGCCAAGTAAGAGCTCTGTCAACCGGATAGTGTAATAAGCGGCAACCCGGTCCGAGGCCACGCCCACCTTTTCTGCGGGACCCTGAATACCGTGTCGTGTAATAAGGCCATAAGGCTTTGCGGGTATCAACGCATCTGTATTTTGACTTCTGTTTTTTATGTAGATGTCTATAGGCTGCAGTCATCACTTAACATCCACGTGAAATGCATGCTTGTTTGCCACCTTCGTTATATAAAAAAAAACATAATTAGAATTAGTATGTAGATGCATTGCCGCTCCTGATACTCCTGATGTCTAAGCTGCTATGCTTTGCTATTTTCAAGAAGTTTTCCCCGAGGCCATACCACTTAACTTGCACACGTAGCATTGAATAAAGAGAGAGAGAGGGAGCGCGGGTGTAAGAGAGTGTTGAGAGTATGGGAAAAAATCTGCGAGGAGGAGCATGGGTGTCAGAAAGACAGTGTAACTTAACTGTTATTTTATGTTATTTCGCATTAACACATGCTTGTGAAATATATTTAAAAAAAAAATGGAAAGAAAAAATTGACTTCAGGCGAGACTCGAACTCGCGGCCACTGGGAATCTAGTCCAGCCGCTCTGAGCTACCGAAGTCCTACCCGATTAGTCAAATCTTTCCTTCACATTTATTGCATTGCCTTATGGTGGCAGTAGCGACATCTATTGCCAAACAATGCTAGTTTGCTAGTTAGGCAATCGATATAATAAACTTTGCAGTTTATTAAATATCGTAACGAAGTCGCTTTTACCCTTAATAATTGATTTTTATATTATTTCGCATTATCACATGCTTGTGGAAAAAATTTTTACAGCTCAGTTAGAAGAGCCGCTGGACTAGATTCCCGGTGGCCGCGAGTTTGAGTCTCGAAGTCCCAGAAGAGTCCTGAAGTCAAATCTTACTTTCCATTTTTCTTTAAAAAATATATTTCACAAGCTGTGTAACTTAGTTTCCTTACCTTCACATCAACGACCCCTCGTGGTGTTGTCACGAACTGCCCAGTTCTGTCCAGTGCTCGTTTCACGTCTTCCGATATTTGTATCTTCATTGCTGTAAATGATTCATAATAATTTATGACACTTTACTCCCAAACAAAGAAATAATAAAACATATGGTATGGCCCACATTCGTCTTTCGCCTAAAGTTATATTTGCCGGTACATGCTGGTGCGAATGATGATTTTCGAGGAAAAATAGCATGACGTAAGTGATCCTTTTCCTGATACAGATAGATTCTTGTTTAAATTTCTACTTATCGTGTTAAATTTGTTGACCGCGTCATGATCTCATCGCGTCACGACTAAAGTGTCATTAGGGAAATAGTGAATAGTGTGGCATAAATATAAGGAACTATAAAGTACCGTTTTTAGGGTGCAGTTCCACCAGAGATGTGCTGTGCTACGTTATTATGGATGCGTTTGATCCAATCATATTCATTGGTGCACATAGCTTAGCACTGGGGGAAACGGATTAAACAAAGATATGTTTTTTATATGGCAAGATGTGTGCTATGGATGCGTGCTTTATAGTGTAGAGCAGAGTTCCTACAGTATGCCGCGCACTTGGCGGCGGCGCATCTTCATAGCGCATCTCCCTCGTACAGCTACATAGCTTGTTATTGGTGGAAACGGTCACATATTTTTGTAGCGTAGATTTCACATCTTCGCAGCATAGCTGCATAATAAATCTGTGGTGGAAAAGCACCCTAAGAGTCGGAAAAAAACAGTAAGTCTATCAGACAAACTTACGTTCGCCGGTGCTCTCCATCCTACTGGCGGTGTTGATGGTGTCCCCGAAGAGGCAGTAGCGCGGCATCTTGCTGCCGACGATGCCAGCCACGCACGGCCCCATGTGGATACCACTCCGCATGCAAAGGGTCTTGAAAGAAGAGAACAAAAAGAAAATAGAATAGAAAGAAAATCTTTATTTTTAACAACAACAACTTTTAACTATAAAACTAAGAACACAAATTTATCATGGCTGTTAGAAAAGGCCAATTGAGCATAAAACCGATCTAACGAACGGCGCTGCTCTTCCATTGAGGCCGATTTTTTGACATAGCACCTAAATTACGCCAGCAAAACGTTCGTCGTATTTCATAAATACCTATAAACTTATATATTGGATCGTATTGTATGTATACCAATATTAGACATTTAGATTAGCAGCATTAACTGCCTCGGTAGCCTAGTGGTAGCAGGCCACTACTACTACGCTGAGGTCCTGGGTTCGATTCCCGGGTAGGGGGTTATCAGAGATAATGGTGAAAAAGCCTTTATCTCTGGTTCTATTGGGATTTTTCCA
The DNA here is from genome assembly GCA_036365455.1 of Macrosoma leucophasiata. NCBI lineage: Eukaryota > Metazoa > Arthropoda > Insecta > Lepidoptera > Hedylidae > Macrosoma > Macrosoma leucophasiata. The sequence goes on along the minus strand of JAWQUS010000017.1, from coordinate 18,455,914 downwards.
TTTTCTGGAAATTTCCCAGTACCTCAAAGTTTGGTAATGTGCCCGGAGATGTTAACAGGCTCGCCACCTGTTACATGGGCCAAAACGTAACCGGCGAATCGTGGGTGTTTGCATGTATGCTTGAATGCATGCATTTACCTCTGCCTACCCCTTCGGGGATTACAGGCGTGAAGTTACGTTTTTTTTTTTTTCTTTTTTTTTTAGATTAGCAGCTCATTTAAATATATCCGTTACTGGCTAAGGTTTGGTTGCACCATAGTAGTTGTTATAGGTATAGGTTTAAAGCTATTGTGAAATTTCACATTATTCTCTAACTTTTACAAATTTGTTACAGTAGGAGAGGGATGTACAATTAAACGTTAACTTTGACCACTTATAGCAAATAGTTTGGTGCAACCGAACCTTACCAAAACAAATTTCAGCTTCATCTTCACTGAGTGACATAGGCTCTAATAGGTAGGTACATTAATTCCACCCGTGTGAAACCGCGGCGAGCCGCTGCTTTGTAATAACTTGATTTAAGATTTATGGCCTTATTACACGACACGGTGTTCAGAGTCCGGCAATAAAGGTGGGCGTGGCCTCACCTCGGATTACCGCTTATTACACTATCCGGTCGACAAGGCCCTAACTCAGTCACAGTACAAATATGAACAGTATGGAAACTACGTACAAAACGTTGAAAATGTTCGTACAAAATGTTTGTGTGATTGTGCCGTTTTATACGTAGTTTCCATACTGTTCATATTTGTACTGTGTGTAGTTAGAGCGTTAGGCTGACCGGGCCCCTCCGGTCGCCCTAATTAGGGATTTTAACTCCCTAAATGTTATTACACTACCCTGACCCTTACTATGGGACCCTGAATAACGTATCCTGTAATAACGCCAATAGCTAAAAATGTGTGAGGGAGTCACGTTTGTATTTAAGTATAAGTGATACAAGCACAACTCCATACACAATTTCACGGTCCTGTTGAGGCAGCGAATCTTTTAACATCGAACATCGAGAACTCCTGAAAAGATCTTCAAGTGTCAGCTTGTCAACAGGTAGAGCTAGCATAAAAGAAAACTGCATGCAAAGCTGGTGAGGATATACAACGACATTCATTACCTATGTAGGTACCTGTTCTGGGCGGTGAGGCAGACGGCACATGGAGGTAGCCTCAAGTAGTTCAAGTGCCATGTTTGCTATCTCACTTGCGTGCTTGTTGCCTACAATTTTTTATGAAATTAATTAATAATTGTATAGCCATGTAATTTCTTGCACAGAGGCATAATACATTAGTCCTCAAGAGCGGAAATGCATCTACATTGAAATCTCTGGTTTCATGTTGATGTTTATAGGCTTCAGTATTACTTACCATTAATGTGAACTGTATCTTGTTTACCATTACTTGACATAAATTCAAGACATTTTAGATTCTAAACTTTTTTTCAATGAATTTGGAAATACTAGCCAGAAGTATCGCGACTCCTGTTCTTCTAGCGGATAATGGTCGCAACACAGTCTGAATAATGGGCAATATATGGAGAAAAAGGAGTACTATGAGCATAAATATGACTTTGTCGCCCTACGCAAAACTACCAAATAGTTTTGAAAGGTATAGTAAATATTAAGTTTGTGGCATTTCCTACTACTGAAATTCTTAGAATGTACTTATAGGACAGGACAACATTCCATCCATCTACCTCATAATGATAAAATGACGTGTTTTATTAAAATACACGTCAAACATAATCCGATACCCTCTATCAATGAAACAAGTAAGAATCAAATTACAACCCCACACTAGGTATAAACCTGTGTTGTGGTACACAAATAACACATACACAAACAATTGTTTTATATTATTTCGCATTAACACATGCTTGTGTTATGCAAAAATTTGAGAAATTCAAATTTTTCTTTCCATTTTACTTTAAAATAAAATATATTTCACAAGCATGTGTTAATGCGAAATAATATAAAACAATTACTAAGGGTAAAAGCGACTTCTTTACGATATTCAATAAACTGAAAAGTCTATTATATCGGTTGCCTAACTAGCATAGTTGGCAATAGATGGCGCTGCTGCTACCATAAAGCAATGCAAAAAATGTGAAGGAAAGATTTGACAAATCGGGCAGGACTTCAGTAGCTCAATTGGAAGAGCGGCTGGACTAGATTCCCAGTAGGCCGCGAGTTCGAGTCTCGCCTGAAGTCAAATTTTTCTTTCCATTTTACTTTAAAATAAAATACATGCACAAACACCCAGACCCGAAACACGATACGGGAATCGAAGTCCTCGGTTAAAATGGTCCCGTAAATCGGACCCGTGAGCCTCGGTAATGGTCGTCACACACCGCTGCACTAAATGGCTCATCAAAAAATATAACTATTTATCCAGTTGACTGTTACGTACTAACGCTCGAAGGGCTGTTCAGATTTTGATGTACTAATTCTTTTTTTTTATGTATTGGAACTGGCAAACAAGCTAGCAGACATTGATGTTAAGTGATGACTGCAGCCTATAGACACTTACACAAAAACCAAGGTCAAAATGCAGATGCGTTACTACTCCTGAGACCTAAAGTGTTATGCCTCTGTGCCGGAAATCACAGGGCCGTACATTACCACCTGACCGGAACACGATAGTGCTGAACACTACCATTTAGCGGCAAGTATATTAGGTAATGCGGTGGTGCCTACGCTCGCGAGCTCCGTCACTGGAGCTCTACATCCAGTAAAAATTTAATTCTGTACGGAAATAAATCTGAATGAGTGATAAATGCAACTTACCATTTCTAACTGGCAATCCAGAAGCCACCATATAAGAATCGCCAATTGTTTCAATTTTGTATACATCGTAGCATTCGATACGCTCATCAAACAGCTTGTACACGGAGTTGAGGAAACTGATCACCTGGTAATGAAAATAATATTAGTTTTAACTTGAGACGTTACGAACTGGAAAATACTTAGTGATTCGATAAGGTATTAACGTATTGTGGTTTATTAACGTATTGTGGTTACTAAGCCTTTTTTTAGGATTCCGTAGTCAACAAGGAACCCTCATAGTCTGTCCGTCTGTCCGTCTTTCCGTCTGTCCGTCTGTCCGTCTGTCCGTCTGTCCGTCTGTCCGTCTGGCCGTCCGGCCGTCCGTCCGTCCGCGGTTTAGCGCAAAAACTATTGGTACTAGAGACTTGAAATTTAGCACAAGTATACACCTTAATCAATATATAAATACGCCGACAAAGTGGTTGAATAAGATAATGAAAAAAAAAACTATTTAGGTTACCTTCCCTACACGTAACGCGCAAATAATTTTCAGTTTTTTCGTTTTTCATGTAGTGTGGGATATCGTTGGATAAGTCTTTCAAAAATGTTAGGGGTGTGCAAATACCATTTTTCGATTTAGTTAACTGTTCATGACTTATTAAGCTTTAAAACGCCCATTTTCGTTAGAGTCAAGTGTCTCCCTCTCCACCAATTAAATGGTTGTTGTTAGAAGTTCAAATGTCACGGCAATAGTAGCTTTATATAATGCAATTAAAAGGAAAACTATCACACTTAAGTTGGCTTTACAAGTTTGCGAGTAATAGTCGACCAAATGTATTTTACTCGAAAATTTCTAACAACTCCAAAGAAAATATTATTTTTTTCATTACATCTCTTACTCTGTAACTAAGGAACCCGTACAGTGCGCTGACACGCACTTGACCGGTTTTTTTATTCATTATGATCGTGGATTTACTCACGGTTCATATCATAAATGAATACCGTTAACAATGAGCTTATATAAATAAAGTGGTAAAACTGATGTATCATCATCATTGGAGTTGCCAACGTCAAAGTCTAAGCTGTCATGTGTCTATGTGGTAGTCATATAGTGATATTGCCCACAGGGTGAAATGGTTTCATCATCGTAAAACGGTTAGGTACAGTAACTGCCTACAGAGGCCCGTGCCTCTGTAGGTAGTTACTGTACTACATAAGTACTGTTTGCACTTTGTTTATGAGTCAACATGGCAGTCTCGGACATATGCGTAGTGACCACGCGAAAATATATAGATATTTAAACGTTCTATGAAATGCATGTGCTGTAATTGGTGTACGAGAGCCTAAGTAGAGCATCAATATATAATATACTAGCGGCCCGCCCCGGCTTCGCCCGCGCTGCTCTGCTCCTATTAGTCATAGCGTAATGTAAGCTATCCTATCTCTCAAGTTGGATCGAACTGCACATGGTGTGCGAATTTTATTATAATCGGTTAAGTGGTTTAGGAGTCCATTGAGGACAAACATTGTGACACGAGATTTATATATATTAAGATAATTTTTACTGGTGGTAGAGCTCCAGTGACGGAGCTCGCGGGCGTAGGCACCACCGCATTACCTAATATACTTGCCGCTAAATGGTAGTGTTCAACACTATTGTGTTCCGGTCAGGTGGTAATGTACGGCCCTGTAATTTCCGGCACAGAGGCATAAGACCTTAGGCCTCAGGAGTGGTAACGCATCTGCATTTTGACCTTGGTCTTTGTGTGGGTGTCTATAGGCTGCAGTCATCACTTAATATCAATGTGAACTGCATGCTTGTTTACCACTTCCAATACAAAAAAAAAAAAAAATCAATATATTGTAACATTTAGTAGAAAGTTTCTACTAAGTCTTTTTTTTATTGTAATAAAAGTGGCAAACAACTTATTACATAAGCTATCTCGTCATAATCGGTGCAGCCGTTCCCGAGATTAGCGGGAACAAACAGACAGACAGACAAAAATTGTAAAAAATGTTGCTTTGGTAGGTACATATCCCGTGTATACATACATATGCATTTAGTAAAAAGCGGTTATTTTCATATTACAAACAGACACTCCAATTTTATTTATTTGTATAGATATGTACACAATGAAATAACCTGATATGGTGTTGAGACAGCTGCAATAGCTGTGAATCCAACAATATCACTGAAGTAAACGGTAACTGACGCGAAGAATTCTGCAGGTACCTGAAATGTTAAGAGGATTGATTATTGTGTGGAATGGAAAACAAGAAATGTTGTTCAGCATTTATTCTTCAAAAATGGCGTCAAATAGTCCTTTAGGGCTGGCAGCGCAGAACACTCGCGGGAGAATGGCGCGTAACCACAGAGTACCTTTATATCCAACTAGCTATGCCCGTGACTTCGTCCCCGTGAGAAGTTACGATTGTTTAGTACGTACCCGGACGAAGTCGCGGTCGCAGCTAGTATAAAAGGCCTAAGTTACTCCTTATTGCATAAGCTATCTACCAGTGAAAGTCCCGTAAAAATTGGTTAAGCCGTTCCCGAGATTAGCGGGAACAAACAGACAGACAAAAATTGTAAAAAATGTTGTTTTAGTATATGTACCGTGTCTACATACATATGCATTTAGTAAAAAGCGGTTATTTTTATATTACACTCCAATTTTATTTATTTGTATAGATGTGGAACAGGATTAACGCACAACCTGACGTTAGATTGTTCAAAATCGATAACCAAATCGATTTCAGGCATTTTTTGTCACAAAATCAATTACAATTAAGGAAATTTCGTGAACAGTCAATACAAACGAAAATAAGATAACGTCTATCCAAAATAAAATGCTAGTCTCAACAAGTTCATTAAAATTCGTTGAGATTATAATTTATTCCTAAATAATAAATCTACATCTACACTAATATTATAAAGACGTAAACTTTGTTTGTATGTTTGTTCGGTTGTATTGAATGGGCTCAAAAACTACTGAACCGATTTTAATAATTCTTACACCATTCGAAGGCTACTTACTTTATTCACGAGTAACATAGGCAATATTTTATTTTGGAAAAAATAGGGTTCCGTAAGATATTTGGGTTTTTCGGACACAAGGTGTAAAAAATCAACCAGAAATGTTACTTATTGTGCGTGCGTACCTAAACTATAAAAGATAGAACCATAAAATGTTCTAATTAATTGAAGATCTTATATATATCTACAAAAAGTCCGCGACACATTATACCTATCTATGTCGAGTGAGACACAACAACCATTTTTTTATTTCAAAATCTTGTTTTTTTTTGGACAACATTTAAAAGCGTTTATTTTACCCATCACCTCATCATGTCAAAAATATATATTAAAGACACCTAGGTATTTGTTTTTAATCAAGATTTCAAATCCAAGTTTTGCCGAAGAACAAGAAATTCAATTATGTCCGAGCAGAAAATGATATTGAAACCGCATCATGTTTTTGCGTCAAAACTTTGTGATTGACGAGTAATTTGAAAGAAACACCCTTATAAAGCAAAAGTAATTATATTTTCGTTAAGTTTTTTGTTTACGTTTTGTAAAATATCTTTGATATATTTTCTTTGAATGCTAAACTTAATTGATGATAATTCTGCTTGATTCCGACAAAGAATTATGGCAAGTCCCATTTTTTAATATAATAAATGAAACAAGGTACAAGTACTTATCTTTGATATATCTTTTCTAGAGTACTTGAAAAGGATTTTTAGGTATTTATATAATCATAGAAGCGCGCATGGCCTCGCGGTTGGTGAAGATCGGAAGCGATCTACTCGGTTAAACGGAAACGGGCGCGGTCGGGTGTGTGATAGGTGACCGCTAGTGGCAAATTACAATTAATTTGCCACATCGGTCACCCAGCGGTCACCTAGCGCGTTTCCATGCTTCGGAGGGCACGTGAAGCCGTCAGTCCCGGTTGCTATCGATAGATAACAGTCGTTAAACCTTGTCGGAGGCCTTACTCAGGCGGTTTGAAAACATCAGACAGCGGGTTGGCCACTAACCCTTATCTTCACCAAGCCGCATTGGAGCAGCGTGGTGGAGTAAGCTCCAGGCCTCCTCCCAAGAAGGGGAGAGACTCGTGCCCAGCAGTGAGACGTATCATGGGTTGTCATTATTTATTATAAATAATCATAATAAATCAGTTTTCAAGGTATTTTTTCATGTAACGAAGGTACAGGCAGCAGGCAGACAGGCAAGATATTTGTTATGTAGCATCCAAGCCTATTAGTTCACATGGATGTTAAGTGATGACTACAGCCTATAGACATTTAGACAAAAACTACAGTGCAAAATGAAGATACGTTGCCACCCCTGAGATTTTAGTTTTTATGTCTGTTGGATAGTTTTCTAGGGGCCTACAGAGATAATATTTCATTTCAAAGCTATTGCTACACCTTGTACCTTTTTCATTTATTTTTTTGTTGTACAAAACCATGATGACAAATTTGTTAATTTTTTTTTTATGATATAAAGGTGGCAAACAGCCATACGGCTCGCATGGTATTAATGACTATGGGCTGCTGACTAAAACACGATAGTGCTTAACACTACCATTACCATTTGGGGACAGCTAGATTAGGTAATGCGGTGGTGTACACTTTAACCACAGAATAAAAAGGTATAAAAGTCAATCTCATCATGTATGTACTTCACTTTTCAGGCCTACGCTCGGCGGTTGCGCTAGGGTTGCTAACATTGGCTTATGCACAAAAAACTACCATGGTAGTGCCAATCGAACCTTATTCTACAATATCAACACAAATTAATAAAAATACTATTACAATACAAAAAGCTTACACAACAAAAACAGAATACAAAATGATACATTTCACAATTTTCATAATTGAAAATTCCTGATGGCTTCTAAACGGATTACCCTCTTTACCCCCAACCCCGAGACACCGTGTCGATGAGCGCTGTCTCTAAGTGCGTTGCTCGAGCGCGCTTTGTATGTAGATTGACTTCTGTACCTTTTTATTCTGTTCAATAAAATACAATAAAAATACCGAAGTCCCACACCGATGCGTCAAATTTCGCACTCCCTTTTTGAGTTTTAACCGATTTAGAGTCGGTGAACGACATCATTTGATAAAAAGACCAAAGCTTAATCAATTGTAAGCGGCGCGCGGAGGAATAGCTGAGAGAGAGAAAAGAATATGCCCCAAAAAAAATTTAACTCAAAAAAAAAAACGAATAAAAAGTGTTAAAAAGCTCAAGTAAATATTTTTTAACAATATTTTATTTATGGCGCGTGTCAAGTGGTGTCAAGTGTCAAGTGGTGTCAAGTGTCAAGTGGTGTCAAGTGTCATGGTGGTGTCATGTTTCAAGTGTTTTTTTATTGTTATTTTAATTGTTTCAGTGATTTTCAAAGTAAAATACAGTGTTTTGTGCATAAATATGATGAGAAATAATGTAAATGTGTGTTTTTAGAATAATAATTATACTAGTGCAATGCGTGAATTTCAGTGATTTTGTGTGAGTGATTTTCACGTTGGATTGGTGAGTTTTTTTCTTCTCATATTTTCTCATATTTCATCGTATTTGATTAAAAAATAATATAAATCGGCTGCTGTAAGCATAAATAACATTAATTATGAACACGTATAGCAAATCAGCATGCATATAGCATAATAAATATGTAATTCGATATTTTTTTACTCGCGTTATTCTAATGTCATTTTGGATTTTAAAAGGGGATTTTTTTTACTATATATTCGAAATTATTCTGTTAGATAATTACTTGAATGTAATATATAGGCTATATTTGAAGTTTTATTGAAGTCGTTTTATTCAATTTATGCCACAACAGTAGCTAATATCGAAAATAAAAATCTTATACAAGGATCGCGTTTTTCGAACATTTTTTTGTGATTATCTTTCTTATTGGAAATTTGAGATTCATATTATATATATATATATATAAAGACAATTTATTTAGCAAGTAATTGTCGTTGAAATCATCACGATAGGCGGTCTAGACATTTTTAATGCGCATTTTTAAGAAATCAGTTCCGACCTGAAGTCCGGACATCCGGGAGATCCGGAAGCTCGGAAGTGACTTATAAGATTTGCCATAGAACAGCTGATGTGCCTTGAAGGGTTAAATGAAAAGGAAAAAAAAGTGTATATGGCCTCTTTTACATTAGCTTTCCCAGCGTGGTAGCATCCCGTTAACGACCACGCCCCCGATGCTTCGGGGCCAGATTGGCCCGAGGAATGAGGAAATCCTCGACCCCCGAACCATCTCCCCCCCCCTCTGTTACGCTTCACGTGCTGAGGGAGGGATGATGATTTGTCTTGCTTACTTGATAATTAATTAGGTAATAACTATACAACCAATATGATAGATTTTGCAGTTCATACGATATCGTTAAGATGTGGCTGTGCTCATAGTAATTGTCATATTTTTTTTCGCAATATTTAAAACTAGTGAATTTTATAAATTAAAGAAAAAAAGTGGTTGCCTGTAAAGTCGGTTTTACGGGCGAAGATTTTACGTGACAACGTCTTTTTCTCGGTAGAAAGGCATTCGCCGGTCCGGCAGGCCTCTCTCTCGTTCGGTGACTCATCGTTACGTTACCGGGCGTTACACTTTTTCATGAGTGACTCCGAGCCGCAACCTAATTTAAGACGTTGTCACGTCAAAAAAATTAAATTTAAATTTGATTTTGGGAAGGAATTCAACCTGATGACCTTAATTTCTAAAATTCACTCGATTGTGTTGTTGCGAAAAATAAAATTTTACAATGTTTAAATACTTTTTTTTTGTAAAGTTTCTGACATAACAATTTATGTCTTGTAACATTTACAAAGAGATGTAAATTTTTCTCACTTGTTGATTAAAAAAGCAATCTTGTAATGAATAAGTAATTATGGGTTTTTATTTTCTTTCTGTTGTTTTCTGTTTCATGTCTATTTATATTCTTAGAACGCGTAAGTGACAGTTAATTTAAGTAATTGTTTTGTGTGACTTAAATACGCGTATGGGGTCTTTCTTAATTTTGTTTTCCGAGTCTTAGTACAATCTCTTATTTATAATAGAACAATATTGTACGTTATTTTAAAGTTAACAAGTACATTTGCTCCTTCACCAACCCGCATTGGAGCAGTGTGGTGGAGCAAGTTCTAAGCCTCCCCAAAAAAGGGGAGAGACTCGTGCCCAGCTGTGGGACGTCAAAAAGGGTTGTTGATAAGAAAATTAGGTTAATTCGCTTCTAAATTTAGAAGCGAGCATGGCCCTGCAAGCTGTGTTTATCGTAAGCGATCTATACGGTTAAGCGATACGAGCGTGTCCGCCCGTGCGATAGGAGACCGCTAGTGACAAATTAAATTTGCGCGTTTCCGTGCATTATAGCACATTATTTACTAAAATATCAAATCTTTACTTATTTTTATTTATTACTAGCTGTTGTCCGCGGCTCCGCCCGCGTGTAGGTCGCTTTTCGCGTAAACTGAGGAAATTCATCAAATCATCCCATGGCATCCCCCACAAGAACATTTTTTCGTGAAAAAAAAACTATCCTATGTGTTAATCCAAGTTACCTTCTATCTGTGTGTCAAATTTCATGAAAACCGGTTCGGCAGTTTTTGCGTGAGTGAGTAACAAACAAACATACAAACTTTCGCATTTATAATATTAGTATAGTATAAAGTATTATGATGATTCTTCTAAAGCTCGACAAATTAAGAGCTTAAGGCTTTGGATTCAGATATTAATTTCAGATTTATTATATACCTGCTGAGTTTGTTTCAGTTGCTTAGCAACGCTAGGCGGCAACATCTGGTAGAGAAGGGAGTCGCTCAACTCTTTCTCGTACTCCAACTCTCTTGCTTTCTCCGACAGATTCCTCGCGTACAACTGGAAAAGAAAATATGATTATTGGTTGATAATTTAATGGAGTAATCCATGCATGGCCTCGAGCTTCCCAATTTGTAACAAACTATACTGTCGACCTTGACAGAGCCTACCCTCAACTGGATCAATCTCTTTTCAAGCAAAAATTATGGATAATTCAGCTCACTCAGAGACTTATTTATATTGGGTGTTTTTTAAAAGTTGGTAATGTTCCCGGAGATGTCAACAGGCTCGCCCCCTGTTACATGGGCCAAAACGTAACCGGCGAATCGTGGGTGTTTGCATGTATGCTTGAATGCATGCATTTACCTGTGCCTACCCCTTCGGGGATTACAGGCGTGAAGTTACGTTTTTTTTACCTTCCCTAACGCCACAGGTAAAGTACATTACGCGAAGAAGCGCGCATGGTCCCGCGGCTGGTGTAGATCGTAAGCGATCTACTCGGTTAAGAGATACGGGCGCGGTCGAGTGTGTGATGGGTGACCGCTAGTGGCGTAAAATACGCGTTTCCGTGCTTCGGAGGGCACGTTACGCCGTCGGTCCCGGTTGCTTTTGATAAATAAACAGTCTTTAAGCCTTGTCGGAGACCTTATGGGCGGTTTTAAAACAACCGACAGCGGGTTGGCTACTAACCCGTATCTCCAACCCGCATTGGAGCAGGGCTCCAATGCGGGACGTATAACGGGTTGCCATTATTATGAAGGACATTGATTTTTATTATAATAATTCAAAGATTCTTTGAATCTTTGAATTTTAATCACCACGTCCTGTGTATAACATGTGATGTAATTGTATTCTTTTAGAAGGGCTATGTCCGTAATAATGGCTATTTTGTATGTTTTAATTTTGAATGACACAGGTAGAAGAACACAGGTGAAGCACATTGATTTAATTTTAATCACCACGTCCATAACAAGGGATATGATAGTATTTTATTAGAAGGGCCATGTCTGTAAAATGGCTTATAAGTGTATCTTAATTCTGAAAGAATTTATTCAGTATACTTTTTCAAAGATTTAAGTATAGATACTATGTTTCATTTAAATTCCAACTACACAAACAATATATTTTTATTACGAATAAATGTACTTCAGCAATATCTTACACCACTAACAACTTTACTTTCAATGTCAAACTCGAATAAACAGACCAAATTTTGCGTAAATCCCCCAAAACTACGAAATTGTTCGTGACCTATTTTTGTTGCTTTCATGCCATTAAACACCCTACATCACAAACTTTTGGTAAAATATAGCATGATAATATTTAACCTTGTTTATTTATCTCATCGTAAAAAATAATATTGCCAGTACGATTGTATTGCGGAAGTATGGTTAACGGTCCTTTGAATAAATTCATCTAACACAGTTGTTTATTCTTTTTTGTTTTAGTTTGTTTTTTATCATGGAGATAGAAAACAAGCCTACGACCATAGAGCAACACCGGAGGGGAGTAGCCATATGCAGGTTTTCCCCTCCGTCAAAGTACAAGCCCAAATGAGCCTATACCTGTCGCCTAGATGTTTGAATGTGTGCGTGAAATTGTTTCTGTATTTTGTTAAAGCGAAGGTGTGAGTTCCGTAGTAATAGACGATTTTTGTAGTGTGTGTGTCGCACGCATTTCCCTCCGCAAAATATGACAGACTGTTTTGCATCGGTAATAAACGCTATGGCTACTCCCCTCCAATCCGCCGCGGCCGGTGGCCCGAGTTGCTCTATGCCTATGACCTATAGTTCACTTTTATTTTTTATCTTATGAATGATAGTTCATATGGGTCATTAATAAAATCTGCTTTAGACAACAAGGTGGTAATAAGTGATGACTGCGGCCTAAAGACATCTTTATCTATATATAAATAAAAAAATAATTTGATCCACGGCACCGTCTGCAGAGCTGCAAAATCCTACCTTAGCTCTCTCTTGAGTCGCAAGAGTTTTCTACGGTCCACCGAACCTCTGGATCGCACATCTGTAGAGGCCAAAAAACTTCTATGGGCTGCCAAATGTCCTCCTCCTTCAGGTTTTGTACCACCCTCGGAGTTCCTGCCCCCTGGCCATAACTTGCAGTGGCCAATATGGAATCGCTTAATCGTTTGCGAACCCAGGTTGGTCGCTGCAGGGAAAACCTGGTTAAGTGGGGTTTCTCAGCCAATACGATGTGCGACTGTAAAGAATCCGTTCAGACGATGGCTCGTCTGAGGGTTTGCCCTCTGTGTCCCACTAGCTGCTCCACAAGCGACCTTAGCGGGGCTACGGATAATGCGGTGGCCATTGCCAAGTTTTGGGTCAGGATTCCTTAAAACCTAATAAATTTCGCTTTGAAGTCGTTGACGCAAAGAAGAAGAAGAAGATTACGGGGCCATACAATTACTCCTAGCCGAAACACGATAGTGCCGAACACCACCTTTTGGCGTGAGATAGATTGGGTACTGTGGTGGTGCCTATGCCCTTACATACAAACAGGTCTTCACTTATAATAATGGCAACCCTTGGTATGTCCCACTGCTGGGCACGAGTCTCTCTCCTTATTGGGGGGAATGCCTGGAGCTTACTCCACCACGCTGCTTCAATACGGGTTGGTGGAGATAAGGGTTTGTGGCCAACCCGCTGTCGGATGTTGTCAAACCGCCCTTATGGCCTCCGACAAGGTTTAACGACCGCTTAACGTGCCCTCCGAAGCATCGAAAAGCGCATTCCAATTTGCCACTAGCGGTCACCCATCACACAACCGTATCGCTTTCATGTAAACTGTAGATTTGTTTGCCACATTCGTAACATAAAAAAAAATTCAAAACGTCCTTTTTCTCTTACACACGAGAAGCTACGATCAATGCAATCGTATAATGCAGCGACATGTCTGCATTGCAGCGCTGGTAGTTACATAACATGTAGCTCAGAAGATCTATTGCAACTTATATAAATGTGCATTTGGTTGCCATCTAAAACGTGCCCTCAACAAATCTTTCTCCATGGAATAAAATGGTAATTTTTGTAAGTGGAATAGGTCAATTGTGTATTTTGGCAAATTGAATTATTGGCAAACATAAAAAAATAGCTGTCACGGGACGCCTGGAGATGTGAAACATCATGGTCGTGCAAGTAATAAATGCATCTGAAAAAAATACAACATACACTCATACATAGACTATATAAATACCTAAGTATAGCGTGGCGACCCACTCCACGGCAAGCGTCGCCACGCCAACGATCCGGATTCACATCAAAACAACTAAAAATCCTAAAACACATTTGGGTTATTTTTTAAAAAAGATGTCTTTTATAAATCGCATATATCCCTGCATATATATTTATGGATGTATCCACAGATAGTGTAGGGGTTGACTTATTATCACTTCGACAGTGAACAGTGTACTCGAAGAAAATGCGAGCTTTGGATTAGAGTTGAGTTGAACGGTCCCCTGAAGTGCGACCATACTGGGGCAACATCTGCACGGGACTTGTGACGTGACAAGGTACTAACCTGGATGATGTTAACAGCATTTCTGACCAGGGCAATGATGATGGGCGACACTACACACACCAGTACTAGAATACCAGCGCAAACCGCTTCGCTACGTCTTGCTTCCCGTAAGCTTTCTGTGACACCCTCCCTGAAATAGGATTCTATAGATATATCATATTTTATTTAAGAAGTCAAAATTACTGGTGCCTGTTGGAATTGTTCCATTGTTCGGTTGACTGATAAATGAGAATAAAGAAGAATTTTGAGTTTTTTTTTTAATAAGAACTGTATTTTATCGACCTATTTGAAACGTGCGAAATGAAGTTTATAAAAGGCTGAGGCAATTTTGGCATATTACATTTTATGGCCCTGAACACAGAAGTCCAGAAGCAATATGTAATAACTAGATGCGTTGCATCGCACCTATATTGAAATCTCTGGTTTAATGTAAATGTTGATAAGCTTCAGTATTAATATACTTACCAGCAATGTGATTTGTATGCCTGTTTGCCACTAAATAACATTTAAAAAAATTCTCGCGTACTGATTAATCCACGCAGTTCTTTGCAGAAGGCTTTTGTCCAGCTGTCGACATTTTTCGCCCTAAGTAATGATTATGATTTATTTTATATTTTTTATTTGTCTAGCTCTAATATAGGATCTATACATACAAAATTATATTGAAGTAATACCTCATTTTGGAATATTTTGTGTTTTGTAATAGGGCAAACGCGGGTGGGGCAGCAACGTCCTACTATTATAAAAATATAATTGTATTATTTATTTTTTGCAATAACACATGGGAGTGAACTTTCAGAAATAAAAGAAAAACCGGAAAGAAAAATTCAACTTCGGGCAGGAATCGAACCTGCGACCTCAGGATAACCAGTCCAGCCGTTTTACCACTAAGCTACCGAAGTTACTTCAGTAACTTAGTGGTAAAGCGAATTTTTCTTTCCGTTTTTTCTTTAATTTTTATAAAAATATAGCCACTACGATCGCCAATCTGCCTGTCAAACGTGGCAATTATGGTATATTTTCCCCCAACGACGAACAACACTGTTGTGGGCGATGAGAATACCTTTACGTATACCAATTAACTTTGAAATATCACACGAGTTGCTTTTAGAAGACTCCTGATTGGTTCATTTTGATTTCAATATTTTTTTATTGGGTACCTATTATTCTCGCCCTGTTTTTATCCCTATTTGTACTTGTTTTTGTATTATTTCGCATTAACACATGCTTGTGAAATATATTTTATTTTAAAGAAAAATGGAAAGAAAAATTTGACTTCAGGCGAGACTCGAACTCGCGGCCTACTGGGAATCTAGTCCAGCCGCTCTTCCAATTGAGCTACTGAAGTCCTGCCCGATTTGCCAAATCTTTCCTTCACATTTATTGCCTTGCTTTATGGTAGCAGTAGCGCCATTTATTGCCAACCATGCTAGTTATAATCTATTGCCAACCATGCTAGATATAATAGACTTTTCAGTTTATTGAGTATCGTAAAGAAGTCGCTTTTACCCTTAATAATTGTTTTTATATTATTTCGCATTAACACATGCTTGTGAAATATATTTTATTTTAAAGAAAAATGGAAAGAAAAATTTGACTTCAGGCGAGACTCGAACTCGCGGCCTAGACTACGGACGCGGCTCGGACTAGATTCCCAGTAGGCCGCGAGTTCGAGTCTCGCCTGAAGTCAAATTTTTCTTTCCATTTTTCTTTAAAATAAAACCTATTTGTACTACCCTGGATACACATCGAGCGACACTGCATTGAGGTTGTATCGTCATTTTATGATAATTCAAGATGGAAAATACACGTATACGCTACTGACACACTTTTGCTAAATTGCACGAAGCCTATCAGGCTGTAATAGCTACTGGTTATGAGTACTGGAGGGAATATGTGGAAATATAATAGCTTTGAAGGATAACCCAGAATAGAACGACGCAAAAATACTATGACGAGAGATTCTGATAAGGCGGTTTGAGTGTAAAATATTACTACTAAATCACATTTTTTAAGCACAACGTTTTTTAATAGTACTTTTTTTCATAAAATGCAACCTATGAAATGATATTTCTAAATGTTGTTAATTTGTTAATTTATATATTTAACCCCAATCGATATATGTATATATATATATATATATATATATATATATATATTATGTAATGGAAGTGGCAAACAAGCATGCAGTTCACATTGATGTTAAGTGATGACTGCAGCCTATAGACATCCACACAAAGACCAAGATCAAAATGCAGATGCGTTACCACTCTTGAGGCCTAAGGTGTTATGCCTCTGTGCCGGAAATTACAGGGCCGTACATTACCACCTGACCGGAACACGATAGTGCTGAACACTACCATTTAGCGGCAAGTATATTAGGTAATGCGGTGGTGCCTTCGCCCGCGAGCTCCGTCACTGGAGCTCTACCACCAGTTATTAGATATTTAGATATTTTCAACGTTGATATTTATACGTTCGGTGTTTTTAAATACGATATTGTCATACGTACCTATTTTAAATTATTCGTGTTTGTTCTGATCATAATTTAATCAGCATTTTCACTCATCGTCGTATTGTCTGATCTGCTGTTGGTAAAAATGGATTACCTGATGTATTCCCTAAGTTGTTTCTGGACAGCACGCAACTTGTCCAGCAGGGTGGCAGTCTGATCGAAGTACTCGATGGCATCACTCACGCTGCCGTCCTGGTGACGATTGTCCACAATCTGCTGGTTTCTGGGAGAAAAAACATAATGAATTTGGAACGCTAGCGTATGCCAGTTTTTACTGGTGGTAGAGCTCCAGTGACGGAGCTCGCGGGCGTAGGCACCACCGCATTACCTAATATAGTTGCCGCTAAATAGTAGTGTTCAGCACTATCGTGTTCCGGTCAGGTGGTACGGCCCTGTAATTTCCGGCACAGAGGCGTAACACCTTAGGCCTCAGGAGTGGTAACGCATCTGCATTTTGACCTTAGTCTTTGTGTGGGTGTCTATAGGCTGCAGTCATCACTTAACATCAACGTGAACTGCATGCTTGTTTAGCACTTCCATTACATAAAAAAAAAAAAAAATGCCACAGTAAGTCTCTTTTTTCCAAGTCTTAGTTGTCCAGTTTCTTACAGGGGCGATGAGACATTCTAGTGATAAAAATTAGTATATATACTGATATAAGTACTATTCTTATTGACATACTTAATTAATTGAATTAAAACTATTTTTACGGATTTATCTCGCGTATATTAAACTAAAATGATTTTTAAAATCAACCCGACGCTTGTCACTGATAAAATCAGCAACATTTTAAAAAATGAATTCCATTAAAACAGTTTTCAAACCATATAAAAAGATTCATCAGTATTTAAGACCCATTAAAAGTAATATTCCATTACAAAATTCTGGCATTTATAAATTAGATTGTGATTGTGGACTCTCATATATTGGTCAAACGAAGAGAGCTGTATCCACCCGCGTTAAAGAGCACATTGCTGATGTCAAAAACCGAAGAACAGGGAGGTCTGCAGTCTGTGAACACATAGCGGATAAGCCGAACCATTACATCCGGTTTGATAAAATTCAAATACTCGCTAGAGAACACAAACCCATTCCACGAATGGTACGCGAGGCTATTGAAATTAAAAAACACCCAAATTTCAATAGAGAAGATGGATGGCGATTATCAACATCATGGGATCCCATACTTAGCAAGATTAAATCCCAGCCGCAGCAGTCTGCAAGACCTCAAGATACCATAAGTAATTATTGTGTTAATCCTGAACGCTACGCAAGGCTTTTACGAAATCGATGGAGGTAGCTACATATAATTTTTCAAACTTCTGTCAGACAAATGTCACCTCAGTCTGCCCGGGACCACGGAAGCTGAAAAGCGACCGAAACGTCGGGTTGATTTTAAAAATCATTTTAGTTTAATATACGCGAGATAAATCCGTAAAAATAGTTTTATTTCAATGAGTGTAGCTCGCGAAAACCTAAGAACATACTTAATTAAGTATGTATCTTTTATAATTTCTCAAAAATTGTGAACCTGTGAAATTCTTCTTAACTCTTGAAGTCGTCTACGATTGAAATGAATATACCTCTACGCCCTCGTAGCAGACAGCTACGAAGTATTGTTTGTAATCGAATCTTGACCTTTTCTGATCAACCTAAACTGAATCGCTAGAGCTGATTTTTGTCTCTTTTCATCATATGTGCTGTCATTTAAGATAAATGAAACAAAATTTTGGCAGCGTCTTAATTAAATCGGAATAAGAGGTTGTGGTGCGGACTGGGTTGAAATGATATTTAACTTTTTAGTTCTTTTATTAACGTGTAAAAATAGGTTTTTCATAATTTTTTTTAATAATTTTATTTATTCTTCTTTTTTTATTTATTTTGTTGATGGATTATCAAAAAATCATAAAAAGCTAGGTGTTTTTTTTGTAATATTATAATCTAAGGTACCGTTTAGATTATACAGACTTTATTGACATTTCCATACGCAGATCCAACTTTATTCATTTCCCATTGTACCCTTAGCACCTATTTTTTCAAAACTGATTCTTACTTTTTCTCCAAGACCTGGTACTCTGGACTGTCTTCCTTGATGTCCATATGTAGAGGGATGAGGGAAGGCACCAGGTTCAGTGTGTTATCCAATAGATCTCTTCCCAGGACCATGTGTGTTATGTACCTATGAAAAAAAAAGAAGATTTGATGGACACTGTTGCATTATAGTGTCCTCGAATTTTAAAGGAAAACAGCCAAGTGCGAATTGGTCTCGAATGAATTTCTATGTTACCCAGACTTTATATTATGTACAATGACAAAATAAAAAAATACATCACTTCATTTTTGACATTACTGGACCAAACATTTTGAAAAATTCATGGGAAATAGTATCTTATCCATGATACTATTTTTTTTTTTATGTTTTAAAAGTGGCAAACAAGCATACAGTTCACATTGATGTTAAGTGATGACTGCAGCCTATAGACACCCACACAATGACCAGAGGTAAAAATGCAGATGCGTTACCACTTCTGAGGCCTGAGGTGTTATGCCTCTGTGCCGGAAATTACAGGGCCGTACATTACCACCTGACCGGAACACGATAGTGCTGAACACTACCATTTAGCAGCAAGTATATTAGGTAATGCGGTGGTGCCTACGCCCGCGAGCTTCGTCACTGGAGTTCTACCACCAGTAAAAATGTAGATCATGTGTTTGTGTGTGCTGCGAATAATTAATATTTTTTGACAAGTGCCGGGTTTTCAAATCTGTGTGACCCATTGGTTCGTTTCGTTGAAAATGACTTGTTCCTTTGATGACCAGTCGCAGCATTGCATTGCGATCCTAGTGATTGAAAAAAAACGAGCGGTGACATTTATCGAATGAATTATCTGTATCGATCGACTTTTTCAAATTTCTTAAGAATTGGAAAAAATCGTTCACTCAATCTGGCAATGAACCAATCAATCAATCGAACAGTTCGAACGAACCGGATCTTTTTGTCAACGGATCCGTATAACACATATGACCTTATACCTTTCAAAATGTGAACAGTCCAAGTTTAAGGTGAGGTCGTAAAACGGAGTGAACGTAGAGGATTAGTGATTTTACTTGAACATTAAGTACGGGTTCATGTCTGCAGTAAATTTAAAATTACCGTGTTACGATGGCTCTGAGCTTAGTGGAGCTTTTACATTCGATACGATCGATAAAGTTAAGTACGTTTTTAGGGTTCCGTAGCCGTAGTTAGAATCCAAATAACAGTTTTCTAGTACTAAAATTATCTTGAAACAGCTTTTAAGTACTTAAATTATAACTTAGTCTAGCTATGTAGAAACTGTCCGACGAACATAGTGAAGCTAAAAGGTTCCGTAGCCCAGAAAGAACCCTTAAGTATGAAGCTTCACTATGCTCACAGTGGTGACAACATACCTGCGTTTTGACCTCTGGTTTAGGTGTAAATATCTATCAACTGCAGTCGTCATTTAACATCCATGTGACCTGCTTGTTTGACCTTCATTTCATAAAAAAACGATAGTGCTGTATACTACCATTTGTCGGCAGATAGATTAGATAATGTTGTGTAGGCACCACAACATAGTCCCCTCGAGTCCTTAAGCTGGGACTCTACCATCAGTACAATTAAAGTTTCACCTACGATTCCATTATCATCCATCTATGAATTCCTGTGAAAACCGACTCACCGTTTGTGTGCTCTCGGAAGAAGGTATCCTCTTGCAAAGTAGTTGATGCCCAGAACCGATGCAATACCTTTGCATTCTATGCTCCGCAGTAAATTTTTGAATCCCACCAGGTACCTGTCAAAGTATCATATTAGAATCATTATAAAAGCAATGTAATATGACAATTAATTTAAGATTAAAAAATTGTGTGCAATTCACAATCACACTAGATCAGTGTTTCCCAAACACTATTCTACCATGGCCCGGTAAATATCACACTGCCCCTTCGTGACCCGCTTAATATTTTTAAACCGAAGTTGGTTCCATAAGGTAAATTAAGAATATTTACAATACGTGAATCGATAGTGGCTAATATTTCCTAAAACGAGGTACATGTTGCGACCCTGTATTTTATATTGATGACCCGCTACCGGGTCGCATCTCGGACAATATGAAACGCAGCACTAGATAGTTGCGTCGCCGTCCCGTCCCGCCACGCCGCGCCCGCTGTCTGGCCAGACCTTTACCAGAAATGTTTCTCAACCATGACTATTATGTCATCCATCTTGCTTCTTTAATACATCATCCCTTTCATACAACGTCATAATTGTTTCACTAAGCTCGTGTTTAATTGCTACAATAGTGTGACACTAATAATAGCCTCTTAGAATTATGTCTATGTCTTAGATGAACAGATCAACAAAGACCACGATTCAGTGGTCATTAATAACATGTCTTGTTGTTCCGATCTCGTGGAGAGTACTGAATATGTTAAATGGGACTCAACAGCCTTTGGTCTCTATTAAACACGTGGCAGGCATTGCATATATTTGAGAGTTACTTAAAATTAATTGATGTTTGAGCATTACAAGTTAGTAAAGTACACAAAAATCGTAATTCTTAGAATAGACTTGGAAATAGCGACGTTTACATATGCAAAATAATTATTTTACTACAAGTATTTCTATCAAAATTATATTATATCACATTTTTAAATTATCTTTAAAATTCGGGTGTTACAATTAAGGGTCATAGCTCACTAGTGTTACTCGGCACCCGACCAACGCTCGACCGCCTCGAGCGGTCTGCGCTCATTAGGTACAATATCGCCTCGACCGCAAGCCGTCAACGCGCGGGCGGCACGCGGTTCACGCGTGGACGGCGAGTGGACCACTCGGTAAATACTAGCTTGTCTTCCGTTAACTTTGCATTGCCAACTCACTGTTCCCAAGTGGAAAGCGCGCCGTCCGCGAATTCACAAGTAACATCGCGTCGTTCACCCGTGGACCACCCATCGACAACGAGTGGACGCCGTAAAACGAGGCGGTGTTGGTCGGGTGCCGGGTGGTTGTAGTGAGCTATGACCCTTCTATGAAACTAGCGACCCGCCTCGGCTTCGCGCGGATGAAATGCCACATACCCTCTCCTATTCATCTTAGCGTGATGTTATATAGCCTATAGCCCTTCTCGGTAAATCTATTATTTAACACTAAAAGAATTTTCAAATCGGTTCAGTAGTTCTTGAGATTAGCGCGTTCAAACAAACAATCAAACAAACTCTTCAGCTTTATATTAATGGGATATAAAGTATAGATATATGACTCAATAGCACCAGTGTCATCTATCCCTTTCACAAAGTATAAATTAAACTAACCATAAATAATCACGTCACCACCCTCTAGTTTGGATTGGTGTCAACTTGATCTAAGATCACAGACTGCAAGATTATCCAGTGTTCATCAATAATACGTTATAGCGAGTACAGAGTACTGAAAATGTAGAGAGTAACTGCGATTTATTTTTAAGCTATTTTTTTAGGAAAATCGCAGAACAACACACCGTTTTTGCAGATGGCAAGTGAATACTGTCTAAATTCAATGATACAGATGCTTAAGTCGTATTGCCTCTTTGATAGAAATAACAGTAGCATAGTACATTCTAATTTTACTAGCGTATATATATATATAAATTGACGCCAAGTTCCTTACGGGGAAGGCAGAGAATTTTTGAAGAAGCGCTCCCGAGCTTGTTTTACAGTCATCATTCTCTTTTCTTAATGTAATGAATGTGGCAAACCGGCATGCAGTTTACATCGATGATATGTGATAACTGCAGCTTATAGACACCCACACAAAGACCAGAGGTCAAAATGCAGATACGTTGCCACCCCTGAGACCTAGGTTGATATGTCTCTGTCCTAAATTATTACGGGGCCGTACATATAACCGGAACAAGATAGTGTTGCACACTACCATTTGAGAGATTAGGTATTGCGGTTGTGCCTTTGCCTTTGAGCTCCTACACTGGACCCTTTGCCACCATAAAAAGAAAATATTTTTTTTTTTTATGTAATGGAAGTGGCAAACAAGCGTGCAGTTCACATTGATGTTAAGTGATGACTGCAGCCTATAGACACCAACACAAAGACCAAGGTCAAAATGCAGATGCGTTACCACTCCTGAGGCCTAAGGTGCTATGCCTCTGTACCGGAAATTACAGGGCCGTACATTACCACCTGACCGGAACACGATAGTGCTGAACACTACCATTTATCGGCAAGTATATTAGGTAATGCGGTGGTGGTGAGCTCTACAACCAGTGTAGATTATTTCTGCATTTTGTTTTATTTACGTACATATTATGTCAAGCTACTCTATGCATCCGACCTCCCGTGATCATTTTCCAATGACGTCATATAGGTGAAGTGCACATCGTAGACGACGAGTAAGTTGCGTTGCTTGGTTTCTCTTCAGTGAGTATCAGCTTTATTTAGTACCTACTACCTACCCATATTACGTCTCATATCCCACCCTCGCTACAATTTTTGAGGTTCCGTAGTGAAATTAAAGAAAAACCGAACTCCCTTATCTTTTTGAGATTTGTCATGCCTGTTTGTCTGTCCGTCCTTCCGTCCGTATATCAAAGCCACTTAACTCAGCAATGATTAGGACTACTGGAATAGGATACTGGAAATTCGGTATTCTATGAACCTGTAAGATTTTTATTCAAAACTAGCTGACCCGGCAAACTTCGTATTGCCTCAGAATATGAAGTAATGTGTCAAAGGTTTCATAGAAACGGACGATTTGTATGGGGAATTTAAATATTTCCCTTCAATTTTTTCATATTTTCTTTCACCTTTTAAACCTTCCCTGGACTTCCAAAAATCATTTAAAACCATAATTACTTAAATCGGTTCAGCCGTTCTCGAGTTTTAGCGACACTAACGAACAGCAATTGATTTTTATATATATAGATATAGATAAATAAAAAGTAGGGTCTACATAGAACTGAACTTAGACATGAAACATAAAAAAAAATCTTCATGAAATCGATACGTTTATGGCGTCTAGACAGATTTTTGATGATATTGAGGTTTCTAAAACCAACGTTCTGAAAGTCGATCGTTTGAAAGATAGACATTTCCAAAGTGGTTTGCCAGTTACATGGGCCAAAAACGTAACCGGTGAATCGTGGGTGTTTGCATGTATGCTTGAACGCATGCATTTACCTCTGCCTACCCCTTCGGGGATTACAGGCGTGAAGTTACGTTCGTCTTGGCATATGGGTTAGCGAATGCAATGGCGGTAAATTTACCACGGAACACTTTGCTGATCACCTCGTGTTATTGCATTTACTATCATCCTACTAATGGTTTGACCGCCATTGTTCGTTTGACGACTTCCCTTCCCTGTGAGGTGTTCCCTCGGTGCTACAATATGGGGTTCTTCAAAAATTATGTCAAAAGTATCCTTCAGGGCTGGCAGCACGTTGAAAATTCCCCTGGTGTTACAAAAGTTCATAGGCGACGGTGACCACTTTCCATCAGGTGGCCTGTCTGCTTATCTGTCAATCTTAACACAATAAAAAAACTAGTTAAAAAAGTCATTTTGATAGCCGGAGATGGAACTCAGAACGCCAGCGTAGCAGTGGGCCTGGAACCTCTTGAGTCAGTTATTGATACACATAGGGAACTAAAATGATAAAAAATCAGTACTAGTCACTGAAGCTATCGATTTTTTCATACGATTGAATAGAGACTACAAATACACGATTTTATTACGTTTTTTATGACAGTTGTTAACTGAAATGAGCCATAATGTTGATGCTATTCATAACTGCTTATTTCTAATTTAAAGGTAAGGTACTCCGTTTTATATACATATGGTACAGTATCAATTCAATAAATATTGCGCATCGACCTTAGGAAGTAGACTTCGGCTATTTTCGGGTGTGTAGAGCGTTATCGCTTTCGCAGGTAAGATAATGTGACGTTTTCCGACCATTTTGATCAAGTGTGCACTGGGGCGGATTTGATACGTTGGCTGCCCCAGGCCTATGAAAGATTGCCGCCCTGTGCTGTAAAGCATAAAAGATTAGATAAACTATAGAAATTAAATTAAAATGAAAAACGATAGTCAGTAAGTGATTTATTAATTCTTCTAATAATCGTATTTGCCATACATGTAAATTTTTTCGCGAGAATTATGACTATACGGACACATTTTTGAGATTTTACACGAATGTGCGTAGGCAACTACTTAAAAAAAAACGACCAAATGAGATGTTGCAAAAATGTATGGACCTCCGGCCATGTATTGAACACAATATCATTAAACAGGCAAAATCAATATAAAAACGTTTTTTACTGCATATTTTCACTTATTTAGCTTTGTTTGCAGTTACAAAACATTATTTGCAGTTAGAATTGCAACTCGAAACCAACATGGTGAATATGGCGGGAGATGTCATTTTGACATTTTCATTTTTTAAATTGTATTTTGATTATATCTACTTGGAGAAAAAAGTAATATTTTCTAAATACTATCGAAATCGATTGATCCCAAGTGTCGGCTGTATCGCCGCCATGTTTAACATAGTTGAAAATGATAAAATCGTTTGAATTAAATGTGGTTGTAACTCTAAAATATATTCTTGAATAAATTAATTGTATTTTTTTCGGATTCTTCTTTAATTTACCCACTTTTTAAGGACGTGTACGAACTAGAGCCGAGCTCGCAACATCTCCTTTACCGCCCCCCTAAATTTTGCCGCCCTAGTGCCGGGCCTACTCGGCCTGTAGGTAAATTCGCCCCTGAGTGTGAAGTAGAGATTACGCTCTAGGAAGTCGAAACTACTAGGTTAGGATCCCGCTGCAGAATCATTTCGTTCATCCAGATATGCTGCAAACCTATTTTTTGCGCATGTTTATAATCTAGAGAATATATATTTAATTTAACTATCTACTAGGTTGCCTATTAAAATTTGGCCGCCAGTACTTTTAACTAAATTATTTTATTTTATTTTTAACAGCCAGCAACTCTTATGCGGCCGTTTTTATTTGGCGCCCGTATATCATAAAAATGAGAAAAAAATAACATTAATTTGATATTAGATAATACATGTACGTTAAAAGTAAGGACGTAAAAAGTTATCGAGGCGGAACGAAAATATGTAGGAGCGTCCAAGTGCGCAACGGCAGCCGTGATTTTTCGGTCTTTATGCAATATGCATTGACTCTGAAAAATCACGGCTGAAGTAGACAATATTTTATTGAAAAAACAAATTTTAAAAAATTCTTTCACAAAAAAAAAATATAAAAAATAACTTGCGGCCATTGCTTGATAGGCAACATTATAAATATGCTTTTTAAGTTTGCAGCATATCTAGATGAACGAAATTATTCTGCAGTGGGATCCTAAGCTATACACGATTGTCTCTTTCGTAGGTTCGAAATACAATATTTTTTACTGGGTACTGTACCAACAATTAATTATTCTTTTTTAAATTGAGTAGACATTTTCACAAATGATGTACCCGTATGAAGTAAATTGTTTTAAACTTTCACGATTTGTATTCATATTTTTTATATTGTAAGCAGTCTACTCGTGACGTGTCGAAGGAATAATCATCATCCCTCCCTCCGCACGTGAAGCGTAACAGAGGAAGGGGATGGTTCGGGGGTCGAGGAAGTCCGAAGGATTCCTCTTCCGCTTCCTCATAATGAGGAAGTTCCGCAATATCTTGGGATCATCATCTCATCATCATCCCTTACTGCATCCTCATAAATAAAAAATAAAAAATTCCTCTTCCGCTATTGCTTCCTCAAAATT
Source organism: Macrosoma leucophasiata (assembly GCA_036365455.1). Taxonomy (NCBI): domain Eukaryota; kingdom Metazoa; phylum Arthropoda; class Insecta; order Lepidoptera; family Hedylidae; genus Macrosoma; species Macrosoma leucophasiata. Next base: position 18,429,476 of record JAWQUS010000017.1, on the reverse strand, counting down.
TAAGAGGAATTTATGAGAATTTCATTGCGCGTGCGCGTCGCATATCCATGGCATACACACACGCCGCAGCGCGATGCCGGGCCGAACAAGCGAGCGAGACCTCCCCTTCCGCCACCGGCGCTGTTCCTTGCTTGTTTGTTTTTTTTTATATATTTTATTGACGTACATTACATACAATATTATGTATAAACGAGTAAGCAACTAAAAAAATCTAAATATTCGGGGCTTTACGGAACTGTATCTATGGCAATACCTATCTTCTTTTCATATATATATCATCAAATGTCCCAGCGAACGACTTTTTAGCAATGTTGGATTGGTATATTAAAATGATGAGCTGAGAAACCGGTTGTCAGGGAAACAGCTTCCAAATTATTTTTTATAATAATTAATCTCCCTATAATTATTTTTGATTAATAATATTCGACTTAAGTATCTAATTAACAAAGAAATAAAGAATGCGTTCTTATTTTCATTTCATTTTCTAAATTAAATATTCATTATATTTTAAAAATATTTAATAATCATTCACTCATCTTTTTTTGTGTGCGTGTGTTGTGTAAGATATGTTACTGAACTCGTCCTTAACTGCTGGACCGATTTTGATGATTCATGATTGTGTGTGTTTTGAGAATGGTTTAGATTCATAGTTTGGTCCACTGGAAAATGCCCTTTTAATTTTTTTTTTGTATTTATGTACTTAGTTATGTAAATAGAGACAGGACAGCGGATTTTGGGTTGGGTCCGCTAGTATTTATAATTTCGTATCATCCTCTTTTCATCTTTCTGAAGCGCGCAAGGCCTCTCGGCTGTTGTAGAACGCAAGCGATCTACTCGATTAAGCGATACGGGTGCGGTCGGGTATATGACGGGTGACCACTAGTGACAAATTATAAAATGCGCGTTTCCATGCTTCGGAGAGCACGTTAAGCCGACGGTCCCGGTTTCTATAGATAAATAGCAGTCGTTAAACCTTGTCGGAGGCCTAATGTGCGGTTTCAAAACATCCGACAGCGGGTTGGTCACTAACCCGTATCTCCACCAACCTGCATTGGAGCAGCGAGGTGGAGTAAGCTCCAGGTCTCCTCCCAAAAAGGAGAGAGGCTCTTGCCCAGCAATAGGACGTATAAAGGGTTGCCATTATTATTATAAGAAAAAAAAAATTACCCCTCTCCGGAAAAAATCACGTTTGTTACGTGTTTTTTTCTCATCGTTATAATGGTACGGAACCCTTCATGTGCCAGGTCGACTCGCACTTGGCGGGTTTTTTATTATTGAATAGTCATAAATACCTCCAAATAGTGCTGCTGTCGGTATCTTTGATTTCTTTCGTGAGATGGTTGAGCAGGGCACCATTCGCGTTTGTGTACCACTCCACAGCCTCCGTCATAGATGTCCTTGTTATGTTTGCCCTGGGAAGGTAATAAAAATACATATTACATAATAATATACACATTCTAGCTGCCCCGACGAACTTCGTATCGCCTTGGAGGTATAAATGAATTATAATAATAATTATGTATATTAGACTACGCCGACATATCTTATCTCGACCTTACACAGGAGCAACTAAATAAACTTGAGCGACTCCAAAACCTTTGCATACGGTTCATATTTGGCTTGCGCAAATATGAACACGTTTCTAAATTTCGCGCTGAGCTCAAGTGCTTCCTATATCCCTTCGCAGGAATACTCACATTCTCTCTCTTCTTTACTGTCTACTATTCTTACCTCGTACCCCCGATTACCTCAAAAGTCGCTTCCTTTGTCATACAAATTCCCTCTCCCTCCGATCTCCAGAAAATCTTCTTCTTCAAATACCTCTACACTCCTCTTCCTTTATTTCCAATTCTTTCACAGTTACGGCAGTGCAATTGTGGAATACCTTGCCGTTAAAAATTCGTCAAGCTCAGACTCTTGAGTCTTTCAAAAAACAGCTCAATGAGTACTACCTAGCTAAAAATTTGTATTGCTCTTAATTACCTATAATATTGCTGTATTATTATGTATATATCTATCCAATGTTGTTTATCTATATACGTTTTATACTTTGTATTAATTAAATTACTGTACGTATTATTTATTTAACCTGTACACCCCTACCGTCTTAACCAAATCAAAATTCTCCTTCCACCTACAGGTAGTCTGGAAGAGATCGCTTTAAGCGATAAGACCGCCTGGTTGTATTGCCTATTTGCTATGCATCTAATTTTATTTTTGTAAAAATTATTGGAGTACAATAAAGAATATTCTATTCTATTCTATTCTATGTATATCCAATAAATCTAATTTTTTTGATGAGATTCATCCTCATTATTAAGGGACATAAAAAATAGACTACCGATTCTCATACCTACCAAATATACACACATTTCATAATGATCGGTACAGCCGTTTGGGCGGAGTATTGTTACAAACACTGGGACACGAGAATTTTATTTATTAGATACACAATTTTATATACTGACAATAAATAAATTGGAGATACCTTGCAACCTGTTGAGTACCTCCTCAAATTTAAGGTTGCTATATTGTAGGGCCGAACCCTTAGGGCTCCGCCACGAGCTTGCCTCACATCCAAATGTTCAGAAATTTGAATGGGAGCTTAGATTGGGTTCACTTAACAGCCTTATTTGTTGTTTTTATATTATTTCGCATTAACACATGCTTGTGAAATATATTTTAAAAGTTTATTAAAGTCTATTATATCGGTTGCCTAACTAGCATGGTTGGTAATAAATGGCGCTACTGCTACCATAAAGCAAGGAAATAAATGTGAAGGAAAGATTTGACAAATCGGGCAGGACTTCAGTAGCTCAATTGGAAGAGCGGCTGGACTAGATTCCCAGTAAGCCGCGAGTTCGAGTCTCGCCTGAAGTCAAATTTTTCTTTCCATTTTTCTTTAAAAATAAAATATATTTCACAAGCATGTGTTAATGCGAAATAATATAAAAACAATTATTAAGGGTAAAAGCGACTTCTTTACGATATTCAATAAACTGAAAAGTCTATTATATCGGTTGCCTAACTAGCATGGTTGGTAATAGATGGCGCTACTGCTACCATAAAGCAAGGAAATAAATGTGAAGGAAAGATTTGACAAATCGGGCAGGACTTCAGTAGCTCAATTGGAAGAGCGGCTGGACTAGATTTCCAGTCTCGCCTGAAGACAAATTTTTCTTTCCATTTTTCTTTAAAAATAAAATATAGCCTTATTTGTATCTGATGTTTTTCAGTAATTTTGGACCTTCATTTTCGAAAGAATCAAATCTTTTCGTAAAGAGCACGTCATTTATCTATAGAGCACCGCGAGAACCGCGCCTATAGGGCAGCCCTAAAAATATTCAAATGGTCGTTACTATCTTACTTCACTTCCGAATCGTCAGATTGCAAGTGGCAAACAAGCATGCAGTTCACATTGATGTTACGTATGTGATGACTGCAGTCTATGGACACCCACACAAAGACCAAGGTCAAAATGCAGATGCTTTACCTACCACACCTGAGACCTAAGGTGTTATGCCTCGTTGCCGGAAATAACAGGGCCGTACGTTACCACCGGACCGGAACACGATAGTGCTGAACACTAACATTTAGCGCCAAGCGTATTAGGTAATGCGGTGGTGCCTACGCCCGCGAGCTCCGTCACTGGAACGCTACCACCAGTAAAAAATGGCTCTGTGATAGTTATTACGGGACCATACATTGTAATGAAGTTGGGAAATGATCATGCAACTCACATTGATATCAAGTGAGTAAGCAGCCTATAGACATCTACATAACAACCAGAGGTCAAAATGCAGATGCGTTGCCACTCGTGAGATCTAAGGTATCAAGTGTCTGTGAATATTGATAAGAGGAAATAAAAAAAATAAAAAAATCCCCTCTTTGGCTTCTGTACTCTAACCCCCTTATTCATAAACGTACATTAGATACCTTTAAGCTATAGAATGCTTCATCTTTGTCAGATGCATTGTCAAATGTGCAGGATAGAAAAAGAGAAATAAGAGATTAGCAACACTTTAGCTAAAATACGTTTATGAGGAGGTAAGAAGTTACGGTCACTTACGTATTATTTATGATTCACATTCTATGAAGTATATGAACCGATGACTTGTATTAAACTATACATGTCATGTAAAAATATTTAACGTGACAATTATTGGACATAATTCTTAGCCGCACGCGCAAGACAATCCCATGATATTATTGTATGAGTCAAGCAATAAAAGTAAATGATTTGCGACTGATTGGATGACTCACGTATGAACACGATTTGCTGCTATGCAAAAGTAATCTCGGAGTTTTCTAAGAAAAAAAACAACTACAAGAACATGAGTTTTACTTGTGGTAGAGCCAGTAGGTACCATTCCATTACCTAATCTATTTTCACGTCCATGTTTGAGTCACATAATATATGTACCATATTTCAACTACAAAATTGTATATCATGTTATTTTGATGTGTTAAATAAATTAAAAAAAGAAAAAAAAAAACTAAATTGGTCTAGTAATTTTGAAGCCAATCGAATATCTTTAGAAACCATAATAATGTCCTCCAGACCAAATTTCGGTCACGGCGACCAATCTCGACGGAGACTAATAAACTGCGTAAGAGATATTAAAGAGCACAAGTGGATGCTCAATGCTGCAAATACGTCTCTGTTCCCTCACCTTCATAGCCTGGCAAGCCGGCATTCCAACACGACGGAGAGAGATCGGCTTTACGAGCTCTGCTCCACGACGCACCAGACTTAGGAATACTAATGGGAATTTGCTTACAGAAGAAACCCGCTTACGATACACCGCTTTTTCTGTCTATGGGAATCTGGGGATGGAATACGGGCCTCCAGTGTTCAGACACACCGCGGACACTTCACCAAAATACACGGAATAGATAAATAAAGATGGAATGGTAATGTGGGCGTGGCTAGCGCACCACAACTATGCGTGAACAAGTACAGTTCGGCCGAACCATTCGTTCGCCGCTCGTAGTTTCGTGTAGACAACTTAGAACAACACATCTCTGGGTAAAAATGCCGTTTTGTGTAATTTTAACATGTAAAATGAAAAGTAAGACCTCCAGTAAAGCGAAGAGGTATAGTTAAAGATATTTAATACCACCGTTACCCTAAAAACCCTTTAATAATTATTAAATTGAACTAAAACGAAAATCTTCACTAGTGTTGTGATATACATATAAAATATCGATATTTTTTTAATGTTCCGTATCAATATTTGTATAGGTACATAGTATAGATTTTTTTAAATATGACAGTGGTGTGTAGGCGTTGGAGAAACGTCTCACCTTTGTGAATGGAACATTAGCATCTGAAACACTAAACTGTTCCGAATCATTTTATGCATCATTTGGAACATTCGGAACATTTGGAACATTGCGTCAAAGATATGAAATACAGATCAACTGCTTAGTTCCGGGTGGTGTACCCGATGGTATGAAAGTGATAATAAGTTATTGTGACAATATTTCATTATACTTTTATACAATTTTTTAAAAGAACACTGAAACCCGATTACCCTCCATACTTCATCGATCAGCAGCACCGCATTATATGAATATTTGTGTAGTTGTATTAATATGTCTATAATTTACCTGCTGCTAAGTGGTAATGTATGGTGGTAGAGCTTCAATGGTAGAGCTCGAAGGCATACAATCATCATGTGAGTAATATGGGTATGGCCTTTCAGTTAACCTATAATATCCGGATCTCAAAAAAGATGCCATTTTCGTAATCAGCACCCCAAGAAACCTCGTAATTGTAACACATATCACATTTTGAAAAAAAGTCTATCCGCCATTGTGGATTCGAAAATAGACACCATATTCGCAATCAGCACCCCAAAAAGCCTCCAAATTGACACCCATATCACATTTTGGTAAAATTATTGAGTCCGCCATCTTGTATTTGGAAATAGAAGTCATTTTGGTAATCAGCACCCCAAAAAATCTCGAAATTGACCCCCTATTACATTTAAAAAAAAAATTATGTCTGCCATCTTGGATTCGAAACAAGATGTCATATTCACCATTATCTCAAAACACCTGTGAATGTGCGACCACCTGCGACAATTTTAGCTTCTGAGCACGGTTTTCAGTTTTTCACTGCACATCTCAAAAGAGGTCACATTCAATACTCTTAAATAAAATAAAAATAATTTATTTAAAATATTATTTACCAAAAACATCAATTTCGATAAAAAGATAAAAAGTCGATAAAATATAAAGCACATCTCTTAAGCTGGGATACCAGTAAATAAATTTTTCCCCGAAATAATTTGTGAAAATGCAGATTCAATATTGAATGTTTTTTTTTATATATCACGATAATAACTATTAGAAATTTATTTAATCGAACGTAAAAAGAATTCCACCCATTTATTATCACTATGTCAATGGATTAATGTGCATTTTTGGCATTTTTTTAAATATTTTGAATTTTATTTATGGTTCAGTAATTGCACGATCATTGTAAAAATGTTATAAACTGGTAATACAGTTTGTGAAAATTATGACATTCGAATATTTCGAATTAAAACGTCTTAACTTTGCGAAATCAGAGCATAGAAAAAGCAACCGAATTACTTAACAAAAAGAGTTAGTTTTGTGAGAAGTAAGTGTTTGGGAGTGGTATATTTCAATTGACCAATTGCAGTTTGAATTATCTCTGTAGTGTGATTGTCAATGTGTGCAACTGGCGACAGCGGTTTCAATATGAAAATGAGACTTGAGCCATTCTATCTTTATTTATCGATTCTGTGCCAAAATACCATACAAACGCGAAAGGAGAATGACCAATTTTGTATGGGAGTTCGCCCTTCTTGCGTCTCGACGGGATTACTCGCAAAATATGGGCAATATCTTAAGAAATGCGTGCGCAAAAAAGAAAAAAGGTATCAATAGGAGTTTTTAAAAAACTGCATTACGAACTTTTGGTTATTTTGAGGTTAAGTTTTGTGTGCTGTACCTGCCAGAGGTTACTAAAATAAGCGAAGACTATTTTAAAGTATTGTGTAGTATCTTAGCTATTTTACTTAAATTAAGTAGGTATTCTAGTTTAACCGCATGGCGTAGTCATGATTCTTCTCCAGGTAGATTATTATAACAATTACTAAATAAATATCTGGTTTTCATGTGGGTGTTTTTATGCTATATATTCACTTACCATCAATGTAAACTGTTTTTCTATTTGCCGCTTCATGATAAAAAAAGTGTCTCACTTTTTATATGATGAATTTGAGCTAAGTCAAAACTAACGTACTGTTTAAATTATATCCACTCGATACCTAGTGATTATACAAGACAAATAGTAGACAATGAATAATCTATTTCGTTGAATATCGACAATAAAGCAATCGATCGTTGAAATCGATTTTATTTCGACGAAATTATAAAGGTCCTAAAATGACCAGTGTCCAACGCAAAAAAGTAAATAATGCAATGGTGTTGACATGGTGTTGACATTGGCAGCTTTGACATTTTGATCTGTGATTTGCAGTTCACTACAAAATAATTTATTAACTTTTAAAAAATATCTTGTAAATCCCCATTCGTTTTAACGTGAAAAAAATGTGAGTGAAATCTAAATTCAAAAAACAATTTTCTACATACAAGTTGTTAAGACGCCAATCAGGGCGACTTTGGTCATTCTCCTTTGGTCTCTATTACACAGACATCAATCAGTGTCGTGTTAGGATGGTTTGACCGCCATTGTTCAGTTGACTGACTGCACTAATGGAAGAATTCTCTTCCAGTAGAAAGAAAATTCTTCCGCTAGTGGTCGGAGTGGTCATCACCTCACAACGCCTTTTGTTACTCTAAAGGGTTCTTCAAAAACAGCCTCAGAAGAGTCCTTTAGGGCTGGCAGTGCGTTGGTAAAACTCGCATGGTGTTGCAAATTTTAATGTTTATAGTCGACGTTGACCCCTCTCCATCAGGTGGCCCGTCTGCTTGTCTGTCAACCTTTGGACATAAAAAGGTACTACGCTATCAAGAGTATCATTAATAAAATCTGTGTTAAATATAAAACATTCGACTGCCTCCTTTACAAAACACTTATTATTATTTGACTTGGCCGTAAACTGAAATCACCACTCAAGAGTACTCAAGCCACGCCCAAGTAGCTACCATCCACTTTTTACGATTTCATCGATAATTATTGTCAATAACTTCCATAATGTCAGTGTTATGAACCGTCGGGACTCGTCGATAAAAAATGAATTATTAAATTACATTACTTTTGCTCTCGGATAAATATTATTATTACTTTTACTCCTTTATTCGGAAATGTTTTAAGAATTGTAAATTTGTTAGTATCTAAAATAAATTGAGTTAATAACATATCAGAGTTTCATCACAAAAAAGTACATTATCACTTTCTGACGGTTGCAGAGGGCCAGGAAAATCAAGCCTGACCTAGATGAAATGGGTCAAATACTGTCTGAATACCAGATCCTGAAGAAGAGAGTGAAGAATATACAAAAGGCACGGGCGATTTGTTAGAACCGAGATATTATTGTTTGTGATGCTTCATAAGAGAGGCTTTGTTATCACCGCAAATGAATAAATACATTTTTCATACTGATTCTGAGAAGGCTGAAGATTGCATTATACACATACAATAAACCCACGCCAGTAACGTTTTGTCGTGCTTTCGGGCTTATTGATTACACCAGCATTACTAAATGCCGAGGTTAGCACAGGGAATCTCCTGACCCAAGGATTGAAGCTAAGATCTTAGAATACCAGTTACTGCTATGCTGAGATCCTAGCTTTAAGTATACGTCATTATAAACGACTCAATAGAAGGCCACTACTGTAGTGGCCTTCTATTGAGCCAGTACTTATGAGCGAGATACGCGCATGATTATTCAAAATGACTTACAATAATTAAATAAACAACAAAACCACTATCTCTAATCAAACAACTACTAATCAATTAAAAGAGCATAGCGTGTTTCAAGTGCGAGTATGAAAATATAACATATCTAATACGCCGTAATGGGCGCGCCTGAGTAAATATGTTGATGTGGTACTAGTGAAGGGCGGATAGTGGCTTAATGTGCTCGCGGTTTGTGGTCGTTTTCGTAAGGCTCCGGTCACACGAGCGTTATGTGGTTATGGCTGCATTGACAGTTAAATCACTACGAGCTGAAGTTATCTTCTACACCAAAATGTCACAGGACTTCGCCTTGAAGCTCATTTTTTAGAAGAATTTGTCTGTCATTGCACCAGGGTTCAGGGTTTTCGCAGTGTTGTGGCGAGGAGTCTTAGTATCCGATGGTTGTCCCCACACCGGCAAAGAAATCCAACGACTCGCTGCTATGGTGAGGTGATGGCTAGGGAAGAGATGTACGGGTGGGTCGCCCTGTCACCCTGTCGTAGTCGCCTGGTATAGTGGGAAGGGACCTCCGGGCTTTGGATTTGCGACATGCTGGCTGGTGTTTCGCACACCACTAGCATCAGTTGGTGTCAGGGCGGCCACACACAAAACTGCGATGCGATGCGATGCGACATCGATCGACGATCGCAGGCGATGTATTCGTGGGAGCTCGCGGATATTACGATGCAAGCGAATTCGCAGTAATGTGTGAGAGCCCTCAAAGGGTTCGCACTGTAACGGGTCTGGAAGCGAATACCGCCGGCAGGGTCGCGGTTGTGAGCGTTGTATGTGTGTGTTCATATGACGCCGCCATGGATAGCGGTCGAGTTTTCAGTCCATTATTTAAGTTGTCGGAGTAAGAATCAATATGACGAAGCATTGTATTGTATTATATATAAGGAAATTCTCGGCAATAATTCCAATGTCAAGTCGTGGTTTTCGTATAAATGAATGGGATTATAAGTATTGTCATCAGGCGATTGCGGGGCGGCAGCGTTTGCGGGGCGGCGGCACCGCTGCTCACCAGTTCACTTCAATAAGACTCCAGTTCACTTCGATAAAAAGCCCTACAGAACGCTGAAATCCAGTTTCAGGCATATGTTACATAGTCGCTGTGGCGTGGGATTAGCCATGCACAGCACACATTTGCCATTTTTAGGAATTGGAGGCGTTATTTTAATAGTTCTAAAAATAAATGTACCAAGTTATAATAACTCGAGAACAGAAGCATTAATTAAAATAATACTCTTACTAGTTAGAGCTTCAGTGACGGAGCTCGCGGGCGTAGGCACCACTGCATTACCTGATATACTTGCCGCTAAATGGTAGTGTTCAGCACTATCGTGTTCCGGTCAGTTGGTAATGTACGGCCCTGTAATTTCCGGCACAGAGGCGTAACACCTTAGGCCTCAGGAGTGGTAACGCATCTGCATTTTGACCTTGGTCTTTGTGTAGGTGTCTTTAGGCTGCAGTCATCACTTAACATCAATGGGAACTGCATGCTTGTTTACCACGTCCATTACATAAAAAAAAAATACTCTAAAAACAACTTAATTCAAAAATAATTATTCTGTCCATAATCATTTCAATCATGCAAGTGCATGCTACGTTAGTGATTACTTCGAGTGCCGATGAAAACCATTATGCTCGGGCTACTAACTTCAACATTGATGTTAGGTTTATTCACCCTTCCACCACAATTGAGTTTAATTATGCTGTTTCAATATCCTTGAAATGGGCCGTACTCCATTGATCAAATATCTGTTTGTAAATAAAATCGAGGCTGTGAGCAGATAGTAATTAATTAGACTAACACTCACAATAATTATTTACACTCGTTACACGTCTGGGTAACTAATTAACATAATATGTGTTTTAAATTTGAACTCAATTGGCCCCAAAGTATTGATGCAAATTGGCTGTAACAGATGGACAAACAGACAGACAGACATACAATTGTTCTGAAACGGACCTTAAAAAGGGACTAGATATCCCAACATAGAAACAAAGGCCAATTACATGGACCTCTGAGAATATATGGACTGAAATGTATTTCATTGGCAAGGAGGGTAAGTTTCCCTGATTACTTGAATAAATCACTTGGCAGGTGAATTCACTAAGGAAATTTGTAAGCAACGCGTTTAAACGTGGCGTTTGTCGATCACGATACAATTGATTAAAAGTTTCAATCCAACCGAATGTATGTATGAGACATTTAAAAATTAAAATAGAAAAAAAATGTCAAGAACGCTTAGTTTAAATATTGTTAGCACTTAATTTAGACCATATCATCGTTTTTGCTAATCTACCTATCATCACCTCAAAACAATCTCGGCATAACTAAAATATAGGCATACTACGAGTAACTTAGGTCTCAGAAGTGGAAACGACTACATTTCAATCTCTGGTTTCATGAAGATGTTTATAGCCCACAGTATTACTTACCATCAATGTTAACTGTATGCTAGTTCATGATAAAAAAAATAATTACGAGTTTAATTTTTTTATTTTTTTTTATGTAATAACAGTGGCAAACAAGCATGCAGTTCACATTCATGTTAAGTGAAGACTGCAGCCTATAGACACCCACACAATGACCAGAGGTCAAAATGCAGATGCGCTGCCACTCCTGAGGCATTAGGTGTTATGCCTCTGTGCCGGAAATTACAGGGCCGTACATTACCACTTGACCGGAACATGATAGTGCTGAACACTACCATTTAGCGGCAAGTATATTAGGTAATGCGGTGGTGCCTACGCCCGCAAGCTCCGTCACTGGAGCTCTACCACCAGTTCAAAACCTATTGGTATTCTACCATTAGTTACCTTCTTTTGCTGTTCTTAATCATAGGACCGCTTTGTCATCTTTTAGAAAAGAAGTTGTAAAAAAGAATCTTCACTTCACCCTTAATAAAGCTTTATAACTATGCTACTATATAACTTTATATGTCTATAGACTATTTTTTACACGAAGTGCAAGTTTTATGCTTCTTTCATGACATCAAAAAAATCTTGCCTTACCTAGTCTGTGGCGTGAATAACTGACGCTTATTTCTTATATGTATATTAAAATATCATATAAAGAGTATCGACTATCTACTCGTATAAAATATACTATCTACTAAAGCTTTCAAAGGTGGTGATGACATATTAAAAATCTCGCTTATCAGTTGCTTAATTTTCAATTGCATATTATTATATTATGTTATTACTATTAAAATTTCTGATTTAAAATGTTCAATAAATAATCCAATATACATCCAATAAATAGAACAAATTTTATGCCAAATGAGCCTTTTTGATTAAAGATAGGTAGATTTTATGTAAGTGTTCCAACTTTGTTAAAACAAAAACATTTTTTTTAAAACGCTTAGTTTGCGGCAACCTTAGAACCCAATAAGGATCAGTTAGGAGACAGTCAATAGCAAACTAAGATTAATTACAAAATGGCTTCTTCTGGTTGTAATAGGTGCCAATTGAAAATTATAGCGCTCTAGTAATTTAACCAAGGCTTTAGAACTATTTTGGTTTGTTTACGGTACAAATACGAATTGGGTGGATATACGACGGGATATTGAATTTAGTCTTAGGTGTAATGGCCGATTTATATTGGGGACTGGAAGCGGTTGGTATAATATAATTTCGAGTAAAGTATTTATATCTCGATTTGGTGTGAGCAAGTATATTTTTATAGTTGCATACTTTAAAAATGAAAAAAGGCACGCTCCGATGGTTCGGGCATATATTATTATGTAGAAAGAATGTCGAATGAGCGAATGACTAAACAGATATATAATGCGAATGTAGATGGTTGCAGAGGCCCAGGAAGACCAATACTGACCTACCATGACCAAATAGGTCGAGTTCTATCTGATGGTGCGGTCAAAAGTATTAGGAATCGGCATGCATGTATGAAGAGAATGATGAAGATAGATGAGGCATGGGGGGTATGTATCTTCACGAACCCGCATTAGAGCGCGGTGCAATAAGCTCCAGGCCTCCTCTCAAAAAGGCGAGAGACTCGTGCCCAGCAGTGGGACGTATCTCAATGGTTGCCATTATTTACTACATACTAATAAACATAAGCATATTTTCTCATACTTTAAGAAAGTATTAACACGTTCCTTTTTCTTTAGGCTGTGATAGTATCATTTCGCACGCTAGCTTCCGAATAGCGTTATAAGACTACGTAAATAAGAAGTAGTAAACCGACCTTCTTATAGGATTTTCTACGGAACACGAGCTTCCGAAAAACAGCATTGTTCTCAAAACGAGAGATCTGTTACCAAATAAATCACTCAACGTATAATAAAGTGATGCAATTTGATACGAAGATGAAGAACATGAGCTTCTGCTTTTGCAATTTTGGATTACATATAAGATAAAAATAAACTTTGTTTCAGCGTTATATATTACCATCCGTATTTATTGTATTTTGAAAAAAAAAATCGAAACACAGGAACTATCGTTTTTTTAATTCTTAACAGTTTAGAGCGAATACAACAGAGAGTCAGCTATATAGATCTTAAACTCTCTGTGGATTGCACTTCCCCCGAATTCAAAACTTCTTTTTAGTTACAGAACATCTGGTCTCTTCTGTGAAAATCTAACTAGCAATAAGCCAATGTTTCGTGAAGTCAAACTAATATAGTTCACGAAAAAAAAAATCTTTATTCGATAGATCAAATATTTTTTACAATTAAGCTGTGGCAAGGGACTCCTTTTAAATATACAATACCTGTGTTAGGAGACCCTGCTCTTCCTTGTTAGAAAAATACGAAAACATTACCTAATATACTTGCCGCTAAATGGTAGTGTTCAGCACTATCGTGTTCCGGTCAGGTGGTAATGTACGGCCCTGTAATTTCCGGCACAGAGGTATAACACCTTAGGCCTCTGAAGTGGTAACGCATCTGCATTTTGACCTTAGTCTTTGTGTGGGTGTCTATAGGCTGCAGTCATCACTTAACATCAATGTGAACTGCATACTTGTTTGCCACTTCCATAACATAAAAAAAGTCAAACTAATAAAGTTCACGATAACTACAGTAAACTCTAGTGTTTCGAACTTAGGGTTCGCATCATAATAAATTGTAATACACGTACCTAAATCTAGTAAAATAAGTACTACGCGCTTGTAATAAAGAAATGAGAAATAGTAAGTCGACCTACATAATATATGGTTTTATCAATGGCGCACAAGCCCCCGAATAACAACATCGCTCGCAAAGCGGATCTGGAAGATTTGGTACCAAATAAATCACTTATCATACAATATAGAGATGGGATTTGATACGAAATGAAAAATATGATGCCCCAATGTCTGGCTGGGAAACGCGGTCGTCCAAAGATATTAACTAAATAAAGTGTTACATTTGTGCCCTGAAATAAATAAATACGTAACTTCACGAAAACGTAACTTCACGCCTGTAATCCCCGAAGGGGTAGGCAGAGGTAAATGCAATACATGCAAACACCCACGATTCGCCGGTTACGTTTTAGCCCATGTAACAGGTGGCGAGTCTGTTAACATCTCCGGGCACATTACCAAACTTCGAGGTATTGGGAAATTTGCAGAAAATGGAAAAACTCCAATAGAACCAGAGATAAAGGACTTTTCACCATTATCTCTGATAACTCCCTACCCGGGAATCGAACCCAGGACCTCAGTGTAGTAGTAGTGGCCTGCTACCACTAGGCTACCGGGGCAGTTAGTTCAATAAATAAAATAAAATATTTTAAATACAGTGCGGCACGTTTCGACATGGTTCAGTACTCTATCCAGGCCATACTTTTAACGTTTCTTATTATGTTTCAAATAAAAATTTCAATTCATTTCATTTCATTTCAATTGGTGCGGCCCGGTAATACAGTAAAAATCCTATGTGCACAAACCGAATGGCCGTGCGAAAGAAGGGTGTGGCTTATTATCATAAAAAATTTAAACAAACATTCAGTTTCCATTGATTGCAATTGAAAAACAGTTTATAGATATCGACATGAAAAAATACTAAATAGGTAATGCAAATATCTTGCAGATTCTTCCTAAATGTAATCTTATCTTATCTATATATATAAAAATCAATTACTGTTCGTTAGTCTCGCTAAAACCTCGAGATCGACTGGACTGATTTGGCTAATTTTGGTTTTGTATGATTTTTGAACGTACAGGGAAGGTTTAAAAGGTAAGAAAATATGAAGCAATTGAAGGGGAATAGCAAAAAACACAATTTTATTTTCCCATACAAATCCGTATATATCAAACCTTTGACACATTATTTCATTCTTTGGCAATACGAAGTTTGCCGGGTCAGCTAAATAAAGATAAAATTTAAGGTAATCTACTTACCTCAAATCAGCGAGTTCAGTTAGGAACGCATCTCCATCGATAGGTTTTGCTCGATTCTTGAAGGTGATCGGCGGGAGATCTGCCATTTGAAGTATTGCGCTGTCCGTAGCTGCAAACCTTTGAGTTAGGTTTGACCTGCGTAAAGCATACATCATCAGAACACCATGTGCTGCTGGATTAAGCCCTTTCGTACTAGCGTTTATCCAGGGTAGGCCGTTCGATTTGCGTATGCGCAGCGCAGACGTCATTAAATTTCGTTGTAAGACGATAATGGGACGTTCGGTGCCTGCCTTGCACCTACCCTCATGGAACGTCTACGTTGGGCAAACGCTAAAGTAAAGGGGCTTAGCTTTCTCAGATATTGTTAGAAGAGAAGAGAAGGTTTGGAAATAGGTATATCAATGTAATTTTTTTTAATGTAATGGACGTGGCAAACAAGTATGCAGTTCACGTTGATGTTAAGTGATGACTGCAGCCTATAGACACCCACATGAAGACCAAGGTCAGAAATGCAGATGCGTTACCACTCCTGAGTACATTACCACCTGACCGGAACACGATAGTGCTGAACACTACCATGTAGCGGCAAGTATATTAGGTAATGCGGTGGTGTCTACGCCCGCGAGCTCTGTCACTGGAGCTCTACCACCAGTAAAAAAGATCTACCACCACAAAGTACGTAATTAGCTGGAAGAGTTAACTGGAGCTCTTCGCTCGTCGCTACTACCACCCCAACGCAATGCAAAAAATGTGAGGAAAAATGGGCTAGTCAGGTGTGGATTTCGATGGCTTCGTTGGGAGAGCGCTTAGACTGGAGATAACAGTTGTACTATTTATTTTTCGCAATAACACGTGCGAGTGAACTTTAAAAATTAACGAAAAAACGGAAAGAAAAATTTGAATACGGGCAGGAATTGAACCTTCGACCTCAGGATAACCAGTCCAGGCGCTTTATCACTAAGCTACCGAAGTCTTAGTGGTAAAGTGGTACTTCGGTAGCTTATTGGTAAAGCGGCTGGATTGGTTATCCTGAGGTCGCAGGTTCGATTCCTGCCCGAAGTCAATTTTTTCTTGTCGTTTTTTTTCTTTTATTTCTAGATATAACAGTGTTTGCGGGTTCAAGTTAATTTTTCTTAGTTTAAACGACATGCTATATTTCTGACAAAATTTGTCAAAAGGTATCGTCACACATTACGGATATAGTTTTTACATTTAATGTAAAAACTATTTCCGTGTTGTGTGTGAAGATACCTTTGAAAAGTACTTGTATAATATTATGATGGAATTCCTTATTCATTCAAAGACGCTCTACTTTGGGAGAGTAATTTGACTAAGTAGTTTACGCTATATACGAGTGATAAAAATACATACATATGTGTATGTATGGATCTATATGTAAATCCATACATGACTTTGTTTTGCTATTGACGTGTTACTGCATGCATTCCAGCATACATGCAAACACCCACTATTCGCCTGTTGACATCTCAGGGCATATTTCCAAACTTTGAGGTAGGTACTGGGAAACTTCTAGAAAATTGAAAAATTCCAATAGAGCCAGAGCTAAAGGACTTTATAAATTATATCTGATACCCCCGACCCGGGCATCGAACCCAGGGCCTCAGCGTAGTAGTAGTAGCCTACTACCACTAGGCTACTGAGGTAATTAATAAACTCCAATAAAAAGTGCACAACACCAAAAGGGATAGATAGGAAGGAAGGAACGACGTTTGCGCACAAACTGGTCCAAGTGTTGACAGAATTTCAAATAAAATAAATAAATAACCGTCTAAATTCACATTTTCAAACACATTACTAGTTGATTTATCTGTTGAGATCTATGTTTATTGTCATTCATTACAAATTATTAATTATTTTAAGAGATTCTTGTTATCAGCACAGTGATAAAATACATTTCTAATTCTCATTACATTTTACGTTTTGCAAGTGTCCTATACGTCGTCGGAAGACAGCTAGATTCGCAAGTATATATAATAGGTTGGGGAAAAAGTCTTTTCGCATTACCGTATGTATGAACTTGTAATAAAATCTCTTTGGCTGTAGTATTTGTATCTGGCTGGTTTTGGTATCATTGAAAGTTAAAATTTTAAAGAACATAATTTAAATTCAAATTAGGCAAATGTGTGATTTTCATTTGTTTTTCGTACTGTCAAGATGAGTGAATCTAATGAAAAAATTCGATACATTTTATTAATTAATTTTACTACAAAAAAGGGAAAAATGCAACGCAAGCCGCGAAAAAAATTTGCGATATTTATGGACCTAGTGCAGAGAGTACCACAAATTTGGTTAAAGCGTTTTCAATTCGGAAATTTTGATGTCAAAGATGCACCTCGCTCTGGTCGCCCTATTACGGATAAAATGGATGCCATTTTTGAAAAAGTGGAGCAAGATCGACATATCAGTAGTTACGACGTAGCTGAAGAACTGAGAATTGATCACAAAACAGTTTTGGCGCATTTGAAAAAAGCTGGGTACAAAAAAAGCTCGATATTTGGGTATCTCACGAGCTCACTGAAAGAAACCTAATGAACCGTGTACTCATTTGTGATTCTTTATTACGACGTAATGAAACCGAATCATTTTTGAAGAAGCTAATAACTGGTGATGAGAAGTGCATCAAGTACGACAAGAACGTGCTAAAAAGGTCGTGGTCAAAGGACGGTCAGGCTTCACAGACTGTGGCGAAACCCGGGTTAACTCGCAATAAGGTGATGTTGTGTGTGTGGTAGGATTGGAAGGGCATTATTCATTATGAGCTATTACCGGAATTGATCAACAGAAGGGGTGCGGTGTTTCATCATGATAACGCTAGACCTCACACATCTATAGCCACTCAGCAAAAATTAAGAGAGTTTGGCTGGGAGGTGTTAATGCATCCGCCGTATAGTCCTGACCTTGCAACTTCAGATTTCCACTTGTTTCGGTCTCTTCAGAATTCTTTATGCAATGTTAGGTTAACATCACGAGAGGACTGCCAAATCCACTTGTCGCGGTATTTTGATGAGAAGTCCCAAAATTTTTATAGCAATGGGATCATGTCCCTACCTACAAGATGGCAAAAGGTTATCGAAAAAAATGGTACATACATACTTTAGTCAAATTTAAATAAACTATATTAAAAAAATGTTTTGAATTATCTTAAAAAATGCGAAGAAACTTTTTCCCCTACCAATATATTAACCACTCTTGAGGCCTAAGGTGTTATGCCTCTGTGCCGGAGATTACAGGGCCGTACATTACCACCTGACCGGAACACGATAGTGCTGAACACTACCATTTAGCGGCAAGTATATTAGGTAATGCGGTGGTGCCTACGCCCGCGAGTACCGTCGCCAGTAAAAAACTCGTGAACTATAAAAGCTATTTAATAAAAAGAATACCTTAATGTGCTGCCATTAGTGAAGATGAAAAAGGCTAATTCAGACCGCTCTTGTTGAAGTCTTGTCACCAATTTGCCCAGCTCTGTTGCTCGGCTAACCTGGATAAAAAAACATCACTTATTACATTCAGATTTCAGCGAGTTTTTTTTTGTAATGGAAATGGCAAACAAGCATGCAGTTCTCATTGATAAGTGATGACTGTAGCCTATAGACATTCACACAAAGACCAAGGTCAAAATGCAGATGCGTTGCCACTCCTAAGGCCTAAGGTGTTATGCCTCTGTGCCGGAAATTACAGGGCCGGAACGTTGGATAGGTCTTTTAAAATGTAGTTAGTTTGAGAAAACACTTTCTCAATTAAGGAAACCGTTTGTGAAGTATTAAGCTTCAAAGTGAGAATTTTTCTTAGACTTTATTCCTCCTTCCCTCCAGCCGAACGGTAGTATTAGGATGCATGAAAAACAAAGATTTTTTTAGACGATCGAATATTCGCGTACAATATACGAGTAATTGTTTTATATTATTTCGCATTAACACATGCTTGTGAAATATTTTTTTTAAAGAAAAATGGAAAGAAAAATTTTTGCCTAACTAGCATAGTTGGCAATAGATGGCGCTGCTGCTACCATAAAGCAATGCAATAAATGTGAAGGAAAGATTTGACAAATCGGACAGGACTTCAGTAGCTCAATTGGAAGAGCGGCAGGACTAGATTCCCAGTAGGCCGCGAGTTCGAGTCTCGCCTGAAGTCAAATTTTTCTTTCCATTTTTCTTTAAAAAAAATATACGAGTATGTCACACAAAATAATTGCAAAACTTTTAAAATTAATTTTCTAGTTTATTACTCCAAGAATGGTTCCCCTATTTAATAATCGCTTATTTTGTTATGATACCTACATACTCGTATATACACATGGCTCGGATCACAGAGTTCCATTTGCCAAATTTCAACTCAATTAACCCAATTACAGTAAAAAAACCGACTGTGACAGACGAACACACTGATGCACTAGTGATGCACTTATGTAGTTAACGTATAATATTTTCCTTTTGAGGTACGGAACACTATAAAGATGGGAGCGGTCTATTACACATGATTAGTCTGTGCTTCGTCCGATGATGGCCGATGGCAGTGACATTGAATAATTACTTTAATTCGCGTAAAAGCTATTAATATGGAAAATATTGACGTTTTTAGGAACGGTAAATATTGATAAAGTTCATAGATTAATAAGAGATTTGTCAAATTGAAAGTTTGTATCCCTGATATACTTGTACTTGTAGCGTCCACTACATTATGGCGCCAACTAGTGGGACACAGACGAAACCTCACAGTACTTGTCTAGTACGGTAGATGGCGCGTCAACCGAATTACATCGCACATACGAAGATTTCTCAAGAGTTGGCATATATACAACTTCCCAACATCAATCGTTGGGTCGCGGCGCGCCAGGCGTTACCACCTCGCCAGGTCGGAGGATCCTCCCTTTTACTCGGAGGAACACTTCCACCCGTTCCTTTACATACTTACCTACGTTAGTATTAAATTTTGTTCTATCTTAGTGATATTCTTTTTAGTTTTCAAATTGACACGTATATATCAATTGTGTTATTCGCTTTAATCCCTATTTCCCTACTATTCCTATTCCCAACTTACCTACTAATATTATAAATGCGAAATGACTCTGTCTGTCTGTCTGTTACCTTTTCACGTCCAAACGACTGAACCGATTTTAATGAAATTTGGTACAGAGATAGACCTTTGAGAAAGAACATAGGCTACTTAGTTTTTATAAAACAACATCCACACGGGCGACGCCGCGGGCAACAGCTAGTTTATTATATCTGCTTTAGTCGTTTCATAAGTGGTGCACACCTGAATTTCTGATTCTGATTTTTATTTTGATTACGAAACAGGCTCTTTTGTTCTTGATTTCAATTTAATATCGGTTTTTTAATACGGGCTAAAAGTATTTTTTTTAACATATTAGGTACAGGTAAAAGCTCTACCTTCTCATATTTGAATAAAGAGACCCTTGGAACTGTAATGTTTGATGCTGACAAATTATTGTCCCTTATAATGTGACCCCTTAGCCGTCATGTTGTGAAATATCATCAAGGGTTAATAACTTTATCCAGAAAAATGAGCGTTTATTTTGTAAATAAAAAAGCTCGGGTTATTTTTTAAGATATTGCAATAACAAATGGGATTAAATAAATATCTCCTAATTGCTTTTGAAGAGATGTTTCTTCGAAGTAAAACTATTATGGATTTTATTTTATGTAATAAGAGTGGTAAACAAGCATGCAGTTTCCATTCCATTGATTTTAAGTGATGACTGCAGCCTATAGACACCCACACAATGACCAGAGGTAAAGATGCCGATGCGTTACCACTCCTGAGACCTAAGGTGTTATACCTCTGTGCCGGAAAATACAGGGCCGTACATTACCACCTGACCGGAACACGGTAGTGCTGAACACTACCATTAAGCGGCAAGTATATTAGGTAATGCGGTGGTGCCTACGCCCGCGAGTTCCGTCACTGGAGCTCTACCATCAATAAAAATGTTGCTTAATTAAACTAAAATGTTTATTTTGTTGCGTATGTTATGTAATTCTTATATAGGTAAGTATATCAGTAGAATGTCTGATTTCCCCTTTTGCAGACTGATAATAAAGAGCATTGAGGAAAAAATATCACATTCTTTATTCTCTCTTTCACACTGGCGGAGTTTCAAGGGTCAAAATGATCTCACAAAAAACCCACACGCAAAAAACTCAGTGGGATCTTTGCAAAAAAACGAAAAGTTTTTAAACTTAAATAAAATATACTTTAATATTTTTTTTTATTTCCTAATAATTAACAAATGTTAAACAATATTATACTCGTAGTGTAACTCGGTGATTGAGGGTGAAAGAGAGTATGGAACGTTCTGTTGATACCTATTTTTATTATTAAGTATTTTTGGACCATTATTTATTTTACTTCGACATATTGGTCAACGTATCAGTTGTTATTCGCTTTAATTTTATATTTGTAATTTTTTATTTATCACAAGCAAATTCTATTATTTCCAAGTGAATAAACATTTTTTTGAGTTTGAGTTTGATTGTAGCACCGTGTCGTAGCTAGGCGTAGCGTATACTCAACCGCGTAACTGACATATTAACGTGCGTCTTAACCACAGTATCATAATTATTAACCTCCAAAAATAGTGCTTGTGGTAGAGCTCCAGTATCGTAGCTCAAGGATGTAGACACCACCGCATTACTTAATAGATCTAAATAGATTCCGGGGTTCTTAAAAAATGGCATCAAAAGAGTCCTTCGGGGCTGGCAGCGCGTTGGGAAGTCCCCTGGTGTTGCAAATATTCGACGGCGACCACTTTCCATCATGTGGCCCGTCTGTCAACTTAATGACATAAAAAAAACAAAAAAAAGCCACACAGTAGTGTTCAGTACTGTCACGTTCCTGTTGAGTAAAAAGTGCTTTTACGGCCCAGTTAAGAAGGACAGCGAAACTCTGCTCCTAACTGAGCGTCGGAGTTACTTTCCTTTATTTTACGTTTGTAGTATTGTAATTGGAATTAGTCGCGCGAGGCTGCTCGCTATGTTAAAACAGACTGGATGTGACGCTTAACGCGTCGGATAATATTAAAAAGTGACACGTAGAAAATTATTACTGGTGTGAAAATGAGCTCCAGTGACAGAGCTCACTGGCGTAGGCACCACTGCATTATACTTGCCGCTAAATGGTAGTGGTTATGTACGGCCCTGTGATTTCCGGCACGGACACATAACACCTTAGGCCTCAGGAGTGGTAACGCATCTACATTTTGACCTTGGTC
Source organism: Macrosoma leucophasiata (assembly GCA_036365455.1). NCBI lineage: Eukaryota > Metazoa > Arthropoda > Insecta > Lepidoptera > Hedylidae > Macrosoma > Macrosoma leucophasiata. The sequence continues at coordinate 18,406,973 of JAWQUS010000017.1, read as the reverse complement.
TTTGGGTGGGTGTCTATAGGCTGCAGTTATTGCTTAGCATCGGTGTGAACTGCGTGCTTGTTTGCCACTTCCATTACATAAAAAAAATATATGCGGAGTCTGTTATATACCCGTACGGTTGGTGCATTTCCCGTGATTACACCGTTGGTTACACTGGTGGAACCACCGATAACATCTAAATTTTTGATGGCTTAAGGGAGCATATTTCATTTACCTGCTCCTCAACATCAGCGACCTCTCGTCCATTTGTGAGGCTGTGCTTCAGTGACAGAGTGGTCTGGACGATCAGCGCCAGGATTGGTATGAAGGGCAGTAGCAGCAGCCGCCACAGCTGGCAACGCCGGCTTTTGCACCATCGCCGGACCTTAGCACCGCAGGCTGGCTTGTCTTCCACTTTTAGGATACTTGGTGGGGCTGTAGGAAAGCAAATAGGACTTTTTAACCGAGATCAAAAAAACGAGAAGGTTCTCAATTCGGCCGGATTTTTTTTTTTATATTAAACTCGGAACGTCGGGACGTGACGACCCTATCGCCCGCTAGCGGAAGAATTCTCTTCCAGTGGAGGGGAATTCTTCCTCTAGTGCAGTCAGTCAATCAAACAATGGCGATCAAACCATGGCAGTAGGAGTATGCGGGATGGGCAGCAGCGTCTCGTGATAAAATTGCCGCCACTGCGATCGCCAATCCGAATGCCAAGCGTGGCGATTATGGCAAATCAACCCAATGAAGCACAACAAAACACAACGGCCCCTAGTCCCCGGTAGCTCCACTATTCCTGACCATCATGGTATCGGTCTGGTAACGGCGGGGCAGGGGGTGCTAGGCAGGCCCTCCACGAGGTGGACCGACGATCTGGTGAAGGTCGTGGGCAACCGCTGGATGATAGCGGCCCGGGACCGTTCGTTGTGGCATTCTTTGGGGGGGGAAGGAGGCATTTGTTCAGCAGCAGACGTCTTCTGGCTGAAATAATGATGATGATGATGAGGTAGGCACTTTTAGTAGCGTCTATCACTACAGCACTTGTAGTGGCGTTGGGACGTAGTGGCGTCGGGACGTGACGACCCCACCCACTAGCGGACTAATTTTCTTCTACTGAAAGAGAATTCTTCCGTAAGTGCAGTCAGTCAACCGTACAATGGCGGTCAAACCATTTCAATAGGACGGTAGGAAATGTAACAACGCGGAATGGGCAGTAGCGTCCTGCGATAAAACTACCATCACTGCAATCGCCAATCCGCCTGCCAAGCGTGACGAATATGGCACATTATCCCCTAGTGACTCATGACACTATTCAATGAGCCGAATGACGTCCAGCAATGGACGTCATTCCTATGTTGTCTTTAGTTAAATCCGGCACTGTGTTACCCCCTGTCCCTCCCCTTCCCACTACTGGATCCACTAGTGACGCTTAGCTACGAAGGTTGAATAGGAAGTTGACGGCCATAATTACTAGAGTTTAGTTTGTGTTCCCGTAGGAAACTTTACTGTGCTAGGATTTGCATAAATATTATAAGCAAACGTTTGGCTGTTCGACTTTTGTTTGGATTTACTGCTTACTTTTGTATAGTTTATAATAAACTTTTTGACCCGACAAACGTCTTTTTGCCATAAAGCCATGGTCTTAAAACAGTAAAAAAATTATAATCATCGGTGAGCAACGCTTTGAGTTTAAATGATAATTGGTTGTTTTCCCGGGCGCAATTTTTTACGCACTTTTGAGATATTCATTTTAATTGTATTTTTTTATGAAACGAAGCCTGGCAAACAAGCATGCAGCTCTCATTGATGTTAAGTGATGACTGCAGTCTATAGACATCTCCGTAAAAAAAGACGCGTGGCACTCGGAGACTGCCGCGGTAAAGCTATTGTGATTACAATTATTTATTTATTTTATTTATGCAGTATTTTCAACTTTTTGAGCCGATATAACCAATGCCACCTAGAGGCGAGTTGCTGAACAAAAGAGACGCGTGATATTTAAAAAAAAGTCATTAAAAGTTCTGCTATTCATCGATAGATGGCAAAACTAAAAAGTATCACCGCTGTGCCGGTCGGAGTGGGGGGTGTCAGGTTATTTTCGTTACGGAATGTCTGGATTCGGTCTCCACGCTCAAAGCCCGCGATAGAATCTATGCAATAGCTAAAAAACCAGAGGTCAAAATGCAGATGTGAATGAATGAATGGCTGAGGTGTTATGCCTCTGTGCCGGGAACTACAGGGCCGTACATTACCACCTGACCGGAACACGATAGTCCTGAACACTACCACTTAGCGGCAAGTATATTAGGTAATGCGGTTGTGCTTACGCCCGCGAGCTCCGTCACTAGAGCTCTACCACCAGCTTTCCATACATCACGTCATCGTTATATTTCATTCCAAGATCTTCTCTCATACAAACACAATCATGCATCACACACAAATAGTGAGTTTTATATTCAACGGACTGTGAAGCACTAGATAGCGCAATAACAAGAAAGAAAAATATCAATGTTAAAGTTTTAACTGAGTGAGTGAGGAGTCTCGCTGAGCGTGACGAAATATGACAGGGGGGATGACGGGTCCACGGCAACGCAGTTCATTAAAATGCTTTAAATTAGTATTTCGTAGGACTATTTTTATTTAAAAAAAGATATACATATAAGATAAGATAAAGATTTAAAGATAAAGATTCTGATCTTTTCCCTCGTCCATTCCTGAGTCTCTAATTTGGTACTAATATTACAAGGAGGAATCATTTATGTTTTTGTACTCGTATGTATGTTATCGGCCTGCCCCCTCATACACAGACGCGCGCGTCGTTTGGCTTGGCTTGGTGAGAGAGAGAGAGAGAGAGGGAGGGAGGGAGGGAGGGAGGGAGAGAGAGAGAGAGAGAGAGAGAGAGAGAGAGAGAGAGAGAGAGAGAGAACACATAAATCCTCGGCCTGCCCCCTCTACGCACTATAGCAAAAGTGTCGTGAGGACTTTTCGTGACGCTCGCATACGCAGCGTTCCGCGCGATAAGGAACGTTCCAAGACGTATGTGTTCAAAATTCTTATTGTATAAAAAAAAAGGGTCAAAAGGACATAAGTCCCGAAAATAATGTTTTAAGTGAATCGATAGATTTGTTTAAATTAAAGCTTGTCCTAGAATTTTGTTACTCTATGTGTTTGAATTAAAAATATAAACAGTTTTTTGTATGTATGTATCTTCACGCCAGGTCCCTAACGGGGTAATCAGAGAGTGTAGAGCGCCAGATATCCCGGGCCTGACATACCTCTCGTGCCACCTTCTATAGTTTTTTGTGTCTCCTGAAAACCTACTGTTTTGTCATACGTCCTTTTGAACTGACAGCGGCGATATATAAAAGGGCGTTGGCCTTAGCAACGTCTGAAAAGTAATTTACGAACTGAGTCCTGTGAAACATGATAGATATTTAAAACATTTTCCACTCATAAATATTCATCTACTCATCACAATGCGCTTACGAGAAAGGTTTGTGGTGACTGAAATGTTTTTATCGTGTAGCAGATTTTTCCAGACCCGAGGAATATTTATTTTATAAAGTAAAAATATGTTATCAAATGATGTTGTTCTTTAAAGTTTTTTTTATGTAATGGAAGTGGTAAGCAACCATGCAGTTCACATTGATGTTAAGTGATGACTGCAGCCTATAGACACCCACCCGCACAAAGACCAAGGTCAAATTGCAGATGCGTTACCACTCCTGAGAACTATGGTGTTATTCCTCTGTGCCGGAAATCACAGGTCTGTATATTACCACCTGACCTGAACACGATAGTGCTGAACACTACCATTTAGCGGCAAGTATATTAGGTAATGCGGTGGTGTCTATGCCCGCGCGCTCCGTCGCTGGATCACCAGTAAAAAAAGTACGAGTAGTTAAAGTACGTTTTGTAGTTATTCTTCTTTTGGCGCTATTGGAAAAAAGATGAGAATTTTTACGATGCGCGCGCGCATCCACAGATAAAAGCAACATTTTGAAGTTAGTTTGATTTTGATAAGTTGTTATGTCTCTGTGATAGTTATTACGGGGTTATACATTACCATCTTACCGGAACACGGTGTAGTGAAACTACAAATTATCGGCAGATAAATTAAGCAATGCGTTGGTGCCTACCTACGTCCTAGAGCTCCTACACTTGAACTCTACCACCAGTAAAAGACGATTTATTTTTACTTCTTTTTATTCTACCCAATAAAACGTAACTTCACGCCTGTAATCCCCGAAGGGGTAGGCAGAGGTAAATGCATGCATTCAATCATACACGCAAACACCCACGATTCGCCGGTTACGTTTTGGCCCTTTGTAACAGGTGGCGAACCTATTGATATCTCCGGGCACATTACCAAACTTCAAGGTACTGGGAAACTTCCAGAATATGGAAAAATCCCAATAGAATCAAAGATAAAGGATTGTACACCGTTATCTCTAATATCCCCGACCCGGGAATCGAACCCGGGACCCAAGCGTAGTAGTAGTGACCTGCGACCACTAGGCTACTGAGGCAGTTAAATAAAGCAACCCCCACAAATAATACAGAATAAACATGAACGGGTCAAGAATATAAAACTCGGGTTATCTAAATAATATGTAAATTATATGACTTATCAAAATATTACTTCTTAAGTAAATAAATAAGCAACCCTTTCGGGGGTTGACTTTTTGCTATTCCGAAGCTATGGTGACTTTTTCCAAGACAGCTTTTGTTCAATTGAAACAAATTAGACTTGTTATTTACATTGCGTTTCCATTTCAACGGTGCTTATATCGAATTAATGTTAAGGTACAATTTATTATTTAAATCCATCAGGCAAAACGAAAAATATGACAATTGATTTCTTATTGTTCTAGGACCTTTATAGGGTCCATCTGCTGCTTCAGGTATATTAAGTTTATGGCCTCCCTCAGTGAGCTGCCCTGCGTACCAGTATCCCCTTCTATAGATCACGCCCCCGGTGCTTCGGGGGCAGATAGGCCCGGGGAATGAGGACTTCTTCTACCCCCGAACCATCCCTTTCCTCTGTTACGCTCCACGTGCGGAGGGAGGGATGGTGATTATTCGTTCGTTCAGGTTATCAATGTGGCAAGCAAGCTAGCAATTCATATGGATGTTAATTACTAACATACACTTGATAACTAGAGGTCAAAATGCAGATGCGTTGCCGCTTGACATGCGGATTGGCAATCGCAGTGGCGGTGGTCTTATCGCAGGAGGCTGCTGCCCATCTTGCTTTATTACACTTACTACCACCAAGCCATCAGAATGGTTTGACCGCCATTGTTCGGTCAACTGACTGCACTAGTGGAAGGATTCTCTTTCAGTAGAAGAAAATTATTCTGCTAAGGTCATCACGTCCGGACGCCATTTTAAGATACGGCATCTTAAAAAACATACCAATTACGAACACGATCCATCGCATATGTATGTCCGCCGTAAATGTTTTCCTTTTTTTTTTTTTTTTATGTTATGAAAGTGGCAAACAAGCGTGCAGTTCACATTGATGTTAAGTGATGACTGCAGCCTATAGACACCCACACAATGGCCAGAGGTCAAAATGCAAATGCGCTGCCACTCCTGAGGCATTAGGTGTTATGCCTCTGTGTTGGAAATTACAGAGCCGTACATTACCACCTGACCGAAACACGATAGTGCTGAACACTACCATTTAACGGCAAGTATATTAGATCCTTCTTTCTTTTTCTTTTTCTTTTCTTTCATATTCTGTCAATACAAAAGCTGAATGCTTGCTCAAACGAAAAGATAAACTGGTTTGTGAGACAAACTAAACTGAAGTTGGACAACTGCTGTCACTGAACTAGGTCGCGGTCTGTTTATTAACTTCAAATATATTTTTATACTACCCGTGCCCACTACTTCGTCCTTGTAGATACTGAACAATAATTTTATGAAATTCTACGCGGACAAAGTCGCGGGCACAGCTGGTCTAAATTAAATATGTTTATGTAAACCGCATTCAACTCTGTTTAAAAGTTTTGAAGCAGTGCTTGAAGTAAATTTTCAAAATGACAATAACTTATTTTTCCTTTACAAAGTTCCTGACAACGCTCCTAATTTTATGTAATCCACCTGTGAAAACCGCCTTAAAATCCGTTGAGAAGATTCGAAGTTAGAACGTACCAGACACACATGCAGACAAAAATTCATAAAACCTTTTTTTTTTTTTGGCTTCTGTAACTCTTCTTTATTCACCCCCCCTAAGCGCACAAACTGTTAGTGTGGGACATTGGCTATGTTATACTTACCTACTTGAGATTGGAGAAATGTATAATGAAGAATAAATATGACATATGTAATAAACGTCAGTCTAAACCTAACGCTGGTCCTTGATTCACACGTTTAAGACAGTTAGTACTAGAGACTTGAAATTTGGCACAAGTGTACACCTTAATCACGTCGACAAAGTGGTAGAATAATAATAATGGCAACCCCATTATACGTCCCATTGCTGGGCACGAGTCTCTCTCCCCTTTTTAGGAGGAGGCCTGGAGCTTACTCCACCACGCTGCTCCAATGCGGATTGGTGGAGATACGGGGTTAGTGGCTAACTCGCTGTCGGATGATTTCAAACCTCCCATAAGGCCTGCGACAAGGTCTTACGACTGCTATCTATCGATAGCAACCGGGACCGACGGCTTAACGTGCCACTAGCGGTCACCCATCACACTACCCGACCGCGCCCGTAGTGCTTAACCGAGTAGATCGCTTATGATCTACATTAGCCGCTGGGCCATGCGCGCTTCTTATGGCATATTCTCCCGTAATGACTCACCACACTCTTGTAAGCGTCTTTGGGGAAGGCTTTGTCCAGCAGTGGACGGTACCGTCGCTACCGTCCTACGGAATGGTTTGACCGCCACTGTACGGTTGACTGACTGCACTTGCGGAAGAATTCTCTTCCAGAAAAAAAAATCTTCCGCTAGGGCGGTAGGGTCGTCATGTTCCAACGCCAGAACTCGTAGTCATACTAACACGATTTTTAATGCAACTATAATAAATATGTGTGTATATATAAATATGTTTGAAAACGGTTCAACGCGTATTTTAGATTGGAATTATGTAGGTTCTCTTCCGACTCAATAGGTTTTCAAGTCACTGGACAGATTGGCACCGACATTTCATATATATCTTTCTGTATTTATATTATTGTAACTCATAGAACAACACGGCCCACCGGCCGACCGACCGGAGGGGAATAGCCATATGCAGGCTTTCCCCAAAGTACAAGACCAAATGGTCCTATGCCTGTCGCTCAGAATTTAATGTGTGCGTGACATTGTTTCTTTATTTTGTTAAAGGTGTGTGAGTTTCGTAGTCATAGACGATTTTTGTAGTGTGAGTGTGTGTCACTCGTATTTCACCCCCCAAAAAAATCTGGTAATAAACGCTATGCCTACTCACCTCCGGTCCACCGCGACCGGTGGGCCGAGTTGCTCTATATTGTAACTGTTTAACATGAGGCCGAATAAAATTCACCTAACTGATGGTAGAGCTTCAGTGACGGAGTTCGCTGCACTCCGCAACTGAATTTCAGAATGAAAAATTCCACAATTTGTGAGATCTAATGTACCTTTGAAGCGCGCATGGCCCCGCGGCTGGTGTAGATCGAAAGCGATCTACTCATGGTCGGGTGTGTGATGGGTGACCGCTAGTGGAATATTCAAATGTGCGTTTCCGTGCTTCGGAGGGCACGTTAAGCCGTCGGTCCCGGTTCCTATCGATAGATAGCAGTCGTTAAAACGTTGTCGGCGGCCTTATAGGCGGTTTGAAAACATCCGACAGCGGGTTGGCCATTAATCCGTATCTCCACCAATCCGCATTGGAGCAGCGTGGTGGAGTAAGCTCCAGGCCTCCCCCCAAAAAGGGGAGAGACTCGTGCCCAGCAGTGCGACGTATAATGGGTTGCCATTATTATATTATAACTAATGGTAGAGTTTCAGTGACGTAGTTCGCTGCACTCCGCTACTGAATTTCAAAGTAAGTCATTCCGCAATTTGTGATTTCCTACCTATACTATTACGATTTTAGTTAGACAGTACGATGGAGCGACGATTGAAATTCCGTATTTTGTGAGAACTAAAGCACACCGCGGAAACTCCGCCAAAATTCTATGCAAACGTTTAATTTGGTCTCTATTACACAGACATCAATCAGTGACGTGTATAAACACGCGCACCTGTGTGCGTAGCACGTACAAAATACCAACCGTCGCCCATAGGAGGGGAGAGGGTTTTGTGATGCGGGGAAATCGGGCGGGAGGTCGAAGTGTCCATTCTATACGTAGTATTATTACATATTCTCAGACTAAACTATACCAGTACTATGTCAGGTACATTAGAGCTCACAAATATTTTGCACTTTGAAATTCAGTTTAAAAAAACTGTCAAAAATCCTAAACTCTCCCAAAAAAATAATGTATTTGCTAGATTTGATTATGTATGTATGTATCTTGACGCCAAGTCCCTTATGGAGGTAGACAGTGTAGGAAGTAGGTTTTAAAAAATGTCATACGATAATAATGTATAAGTAGATATTAAAACTTACCCATTCTCAAAACAAAGTAAACAGTTGCCGAAACAGAAAAAAACTTTACGTGTATGCGAACTCGACGCGACGGATACGACCACCCCGCTCGGGGGTTGAAACGGTACTAAATAGAATTCAATAGGGGTTGTATTGTGAGATTATCACAACAGTGTTTATTCAATTTCTCAATCGATTTACAGATGAATGCTCATAATTCTGTTGAGGTTCTATTCAGTGTCTGAACTGGATTACTTACTTAATAGCTATTGTCTATTTTAATTTTTCGCAATAACACATGTGAGTGAATTGAGAAATTAAATATTTTTTTACATGTAATGGAAGTGGCTAACAAGCATGCAGTTCACATTGATGTTAAGTGATGACTGCATCCTATAGACACCCACACGAAGACCAAGGTCAAAATGCAGATGCGTTACCAGACCTGAGGCCTAAGGTGTTATGCATCTGTGCCGGAAATTACAGGGCCGTACATTACCACCTGACCGGAACACGATAGTGCTGAACACTACCATTTAGCGGCAAGTAATAGGTTGGGGAAAAAGTCTTTTCGCATTATAGTACGTATGAACTTGTAATAAGATCTCTTTGGCTGTCGTATTTGTATCTAGCTGGTTTTGGTATCATTGAAAGTTCAAATTTTAAAGAATATAATTCCAAATTCAAATTAGGCAAATGTGTGATTTTCATTTGTTTTTCGTGCTGAGTGAATCTAATGAAGAAAATCGATACATTTTTAAATTTTACTAAAAAAAAAGGTAAAAATGCAACGCAAGCCGCCAAAAAATTTGCGATGTTTTTGGACCTAGTGCAGTATCTGTAAGAGTAGCACAAATTTGGTTTAAGCGTTTTCAATCCGGAAATTTTGATGTGAAAGATGCACCTCGCTCTGGTCGCCCCATTTACGGGTAAAATGGATGTCATTTTTGAAAAAGTGGAGCAAGATCGATATATCAGTAGTGACGACGTAGCTGAAGAACTGAGAATTGATCACAAAACAGTTTTGGCGCATTTGAAAAAAGCTGAGTACAAAAAAAAGCTCGATATTTGGGTACCTCACGAGCTCACTGAAAGAAACCTAATGAACCGTGTACTCATTTGTGATTCTTTACTTTACGACGTAATGAAACCGAATCATTTTTGAAGAAGCTGATAACTGGTGATGAAAAGTGGATCACATACGACAAGAACGTGCGAAAAAGGTCGTGGTCAAAGGCCGGTCAGGCTTCACAAGCCCGGGTTACCTCGCAATAAGGTGATGTTGTGTGTGTGGTGGGATTGGAAGGGCATTATTCATTATGAGCTATTACCACCAGGCAGGACTATCGATTGATTCTGAACTCTACTGCGAACAACTGATGAGATTAAAGCAAGAAAGCGGCCGGAATTGATCAACAGAAGGGGTGTGGTGTTTCATCATGATAACGCTAGACCTCACACATCTATACCCACTCAGCAAAAATTAAGAGAGTTTGGCTGGGAGGTGTTAATGCATCGGCCGTATAGTCCTGACCTTGCACCTTCAGATTTCCACCTGTTTCGGTCTCTTCAGAATTCTTTATGCAATGTTAGGTTAACATCACGAGAGGACTGCCAAATCCACTTGTCGCGGTATTTTGATGAGAAGTCCCAAAATTTTTATAGCAATGGGATCATGTCCCTACCTACAAGATGGCAAAAGGTTATCGAACAAAATGGTACATACATAATTTAGTTAATTTAAATAAACTATTTTAAAAAATGTTTTGAATTATCTTAAAAAATGCGAAGAAACTTTTTCCCCAACCTAATAAATTAGGTGATGCGGTGGTGCCTACGCCCGCGAGCTCTGTCACTGGAGCTCTACCAATTAACCAAAACAAAAAAAAACTGTTTAAATTTATGCAAAACAATTGCGACTTAAAATTATCTACATGTAAATAAAAATAATGTTTGTCTGTATGTCATTGATGAACTCAAAAACTACTGGACCGATTATTATGAAAATTATGTATTTTTCCATGGAGAAGGTTTGTATAATATGCTCATTGATGCCACTCGCCACCAGATGGCGCTGCAGAGTAGCAACTTCTGGCCCGTTCAACCGATTGCAATGAAAATCAGTATGACGTTGTTATTTTTAATGGGTAAGATGAATAAGATATTCGTATCAAGTTCAATACTGATTAATAGATAAAAGAATTTGACATGTTTATAGATGTAACTCGCCACCAGGTACCAATATTTGTGTACTGATTTTTCTTTAAAATATATTTTCTTTTTATTTTATTTTAGTTGTTGGCGTAGTAGTCTATACATACCTATAAAAATCAATTGCTGTTCGTTAGTCTTACTATAACTCGAGAACGGCTTAACCGATTTGGCTAATTTTGGTTTTAAATGATTTTTGGAAGTCCAGGGAAGGTTTAAAAGGTAAGAAAATATGAAGAAATTGAAGGGAAATAGTAAAAATCACAATTTCATTTTCCTATACAAATAGTCCATATAATATCTATCATATATATTTATACCTATATATATACCTTTGACACTTTATTTCACTGTGAGGCAAAACAAGGTTTGCCGGGTCAGCTTTTGTTTTTATTAGATACTCTAAAAAAGCAAAGGTTCCAAAAAAAGAGAAACGAGCATTAAATATCTTAATTACTGATGAAATAACGTTAAGAAATAAACTGCCGCAAGATCATTATTTATTTACGAGGCTCTGAACTTTGTTTATTTTATTGGAAACGCAGTCATCCTTTCGTGTCTTTTCGTTACAATCAAATGGAATAGTCACAAAAACTAGGTCGATGGGGTCAAGCGAACAAACGGACTAAGACGGAACAATAATTATCCTGCTAGTTAATCTTTATGGGGAAAAAACATGAAGTCATTGATTCGGTCATTTTTGATACCTAATGCATCTTTAAACCACAATTTGTCATTTGTACAGGCAATAAGTTGTAGGTACGTAACTTCACATCCTTAATTTTTTTAACCAGTTTGGCGGCGCGACTAGTCGCACCACGGTAGTGTCCGTAATAATAATGGCAACCCATTATACGATCTAAATAGAAAAGTTGTAGAACTTTTTACAGACAACATCGTCGGAAGAAAATGAATTTAGGTAAATTAATTTTAAAAGTATATTTCCAGCAAATTGATGCAGTTTTGTTCATATTTTCTCACGTTCTAAATCTTCCCTGGACTTCCAAAAATAATTCAAAACCAAAATTAGCCAAATCGGAGGAGCCGTTCTTGAGTTTTAGCGAGACTAAGAAACAGCAATTGGCTTTTAAAAATATAGATTTATCAATGATCATGTCTGTTCCGACTCATCCACCATCAGTGGCGGGGTCACGGGAACGCTATCGCACACATTCGCGACCCCACCGGCGGTTGTTCGTTGGCTGGGCGGAGCCCTCCACAGAGCCCTACGGCTCCAGCCTACGCTACCGGCGTGCTGATGTTCCGCACGGCCAGCCAACCCGGGGCCTCTCCATTCGAGCGATGGACATCCCCTAGTCCGACAGCCGAAGGTCCCTGCTCCGACCACGACACAACTGCAGGCGTCCCATATCGCCCGGGTAGTCCCAGGTCCATGGGCACACAATTCGGCCCCGGAGGAGCGCGAGTGTCAAAGGAGATTGAGCCTCAACCGCCAACCCCTCGTGACCCCACCATGGGACCCGCCACGATATAATAATAAAGCGTTTCTTTATATATATATCGAATCGTTACGCGATAGGTACCTACTATGTTCGATGCAAATATACTTTTTATCTTTATGTATTCTGACGTTACGGCTCGTGCAAAGTTTTACACCAAATTTAAGAAATTTTTAGAGCCCACGGAGGGATAAGTATTTAAATCTCTTTCCAAATGTTATGGCCACACGGAGACGGAGAGGGTAAAGACGTTATTATTTTTTTATTTGCTCGCACGTTTTTGTTTGCTCCTTAATTCAATTTATATGTGAGAAAGAGGGCTCCACAGTATTCTTATCCGGGGTGTCACTGGTTGTAACGCCAGCACTGGGCGGGAGTCTAGGGGCCTCTTAATGCTGCCCCGGGCCTCTGAAGATCTTAATTCGCCACTGCCACATAGTATAGAGCTTACAATTACTGCACCGTGTGCGTAAAGCTAATAGTTCATTACAATCACCGCTAAGTCACCCATACGCATTCCCACATTTATTGACTTCAACCTCTAGAGGAATTTGTCCAGATATATGATAAACAGCCTAGATGAAAGCTAGCTTCGTGTCGGGTCGTTCTAATTGGAGACAGCGCTGACGAGAGATATGTTTAAATATCAAATGACAGACTATTTTTTTTGTGTTTTACGAGTGAATAACATATTGTCTAAAACATGGAATAATATAGAAACTAATTTGATCCAATACCTGTTCGCAACAGGAAAATATTATGGCCGATGATTACCTACACTATTAAATATAGGTACCTAACATTCTTTTGGCGGACCTTGTAAGATGCGTGTGGTGCTCTAATTTTGTTGCATTTTCTTGGCGCATTTTTGAGTTATGTTAAATAAAGTTGGTGGCATTTTGTTTGATATAGGCTTATTACAGTGCTCGTGTATAGTGAAATAGAATAACAGTGCGAAAAAACACGTTTTTTTGGGTTGCCTCCAAAACTTCATTGTAAATGTTCTGGTAAAGTAGCCATCGCTTTACTTGAATTACCGTGACTCTGACTGACATAGCATCAGCATAGCTCTTTGATCCAACATTTGAACCAGGAACCATCTGGCTCAGCAGCTGCGATGTTTCACCAGCGAGTTCATCATGATTATCAAGGGATAAATTTTAATGTACTCTGATAGACCAAAGCCTCCCCGTAAGGAGGGATTACCATAATCGCCACGCTTGGCATGTGGATTGGCGATCGCAGTGGCGGTAGTTTTATCGCTGGACGCTGCTGCCCGTCTAGAAAGAAGAAAGAAAGAGTGCTTTATTTGCATCTTGCGTTACTGTAATTTCTACCGCCCCATTGGAATGGTTTGACCGCCATTGTTCGGTTGGCTGATTGCACTAGTGGAAGAATTCTCTTCCAGCAGAAGAAAATTATTTTACTGGTGGTAGAGCTCCAGTGACGGAGCTCGCGGGCGTAGGCACCACCGCATTACTTAATATAAAAAAATAAAATAAAATAAAAAATAAAAAAGCCTTTTATTTCTTGCTTTCATCAAAAAATTACAAACATGCGACTCATAATTCTAAAAACTTATGTTTTTAATTTAAATGCTATAGTTCAGAATATCTACAATTTTACCTTATTATTTAATTTTTATTTATATTTATTACAGATTATTGTACTTTTTTATTATAATCTAATTTAGGTACTTTATAATATCTTATTTCTGTTTAAATTATATAATATTAATTTAGCTTTTTGTTTTTTAGAGTAAACAATCGTAACTTATTACATTTATTATACTAATATTCATTACACATATTCTAAATTCATTATAATTCAATATTGGTTATAGCAATTCATTCCTTTATTATACATTTTAATGACGTAATATTTTTCTATCATCTTATAAGAATAATGTTGTTGCTCTAAACACATTTACACTAATTTATTAATATGTTACATTTCAAAAATCATAATTGATATTTTTTTATTATTATTTGATTATTATTCAATTAACATCCTTATTTGTAACTTATTTAAATGTATATATATATTTTTTTTCCATAAACATTTTACATATTTCCATAAAGTAAGTATTATAGTTGTATAGTATATAATTAGGTTTATAGTTTTATAGTAACAAAATTTGAAATAAAATAAAGTAGATTATCATCACCAATAGATACATAATAATATTATTATTAAAGCACATTGTATGATAATATTTCGTACATTTGTAATTCTTTTTTATTATTATTTGTAAATAATGCAAATAAGACAAAACGATTATAAATTTTAAGTATTAATTTGATTTTTAATACTGTGGTTTTTTTTTATGTCTTTTTGTTGACAGACAAGCAGACGGGCCACCTGATGGTAAGTGGTCACCGTCGCCTATGGACATTTGCAACACCAGGGGAGTTGCCAACGCGCTGCCAGCCCTGAAGGACTCTTTTGACTATTACTATTACTCTCTTGTTTTATTAGAGATTGACATTATATATTATTATGATACATATTTTGTTCTTATTTATGTTAATATGCAATAACCCCTCATAGGTGAGGGTGAAGGCCTCCCCCAGAATGTTTAATATATTTGTATCTGTGTTTCAAAATATTCAAATTTTCTGAGGGGTTGTGGTCGATCTCTCCCATGGTGACCAACCCTATTGGGAGATTTGGAGTTTGGGGGGCCAACATCTGTGATTGTTTCGTTGTACTGCACTTAAAGCTTTCCCTGACTTGATTCATTACCAACTGTTGATTGGTCTGCGCCAACTGTTGTATGAATAAGTTTAGGCCTCAGGAGTGGTAACGCATCTATATTTTGACCTTGGCCTTTGTGAAAGTGTCTATAGGCTGCAGTCATCACTTAACATCAATGTGAACTGCATGCTTGTTTGCCACTTGTGTTACATAAAAAAAAAAATGTTACGCTAGTGGTCCGTGTGGTCGTCACATCCCGACGCCATCGTATTACCAGTATTTAATACGAAAATTATTTAAACCAAATGGTTCGCTTTGAAAACTTATATAATAGATTATTGACACAGTTGTTATAATAATATGCTCTTACGAAGGTAACGTATTCTGATTCTCATAAGAATGAATGAGTTGCTCATAAAGTAAATATTAGTATGAAATACCTACTTCGTGTAACCTATAATTATTACAGCAATGATAATTGTAATGTCGAGTTTTGGCGGGAACCTTGAAAGAGGCGTATGGTGCTCTTATTTTATTTTATTTTCTTGGTGTATTTCTAACTTATATTGATTAAAGTTGGTGGCATTTTGTTTGATACAGGTTTATTACAGTGCCCGTGTATAGTGAAACAGAATAACAGTGCGAAAACACGACCTTTCAGGTTGCCTCCAAAACTCCGTTGTAAATGTTCTGGTACAGTAGCCATCGCTTTACTCGAATAACTGACTGTAACTCACTTGACTTACATACTTAAAAAATAATTGACTGTCTATATTATACTAACTTTTACTCTGCATAAATAAATACGAAATATCGTTTTACTTGACACTGGCAATATGCGTAATAGCGATGCCAAAATAACAAAAAAAAAAAATGTAATGTCATTACGGCCGTGTTTTTCCTAAGGACATGCAGAATCAGAATCAGAAACTCATTTATTCATTAAGGATGAGAGGCACCTCTTATGACACGTCAAAAAACAAACAAAATAAATTAAAGTGAACAACGATTGATATACTTGTCAAACAAGATAAAAAATATATGTAAAGTCAAGAATATCACTAAGATAAAACTAAATGTAATAAACTAATGTACAAAGTAATAGGTTGGGGAAAAAGTCTTTTCGCATTATAGTATGTATGAACTTGTAATAAAATCTCTTTGGATGTAGTATTTGCTGGCTGGTTTTGGTATCATTGAAAGTCAAAATTTTAAAAAACATAATTCCAAATTCAAATTAGGCAAATGTGTGATTTTCATTTGTTTTTCGTACTGTCAAGATGAGTGAATCTAATGAAGAAATTCGATACATTTTAAAATTTTACTACAAAAAAGGTAAAAATGCAACGCAAGCCGCGAAAAAAATTTTTGCGATTTTTATGTTTATGGACCTAGTGCAGTGTCTGTGAGAGTAGCACAAATTTGGTTTAAGTGTTTTCAATCCAGAAATTTTGATGTCAAAGATGCACCTCGCTCTGGTCGCCCTATTACGGATAAAATGGATGCCATTTTTGAAAAAGTGGAGCAAGATCGCCATATCAGTAGTTACGACATAGCTGAAGAACTGAGAATTGATCACAAAACAGTTTTGGCGTATTTAAAAAAAGCTGGGTACAAAAAAAACTCGATATTTGGGTACCTCACGAGCTCACTGTAAGAAACCTAATGAACCGTGTACTCATTTGTGATTCTTTACTTTACGACGTAATGAAACCGAATCATTTTTGAAGAAGCTGATTACTGGTGATGAAAAGTGGATCACGTACGACAAGAACGTGTGAAAAAGGTCGTGGTCAAAGGCCGGTCAGGCTTCACAGACTGTGGCGAAACCCGGGTTAACTCGCAATAAGGTGATGTTGTGTGTGTGGTGGGATTGGAAGGGCATTATTCACTATGAGCTATTACCACCAGGCAGGACTATCGATTCTGAACTCTACTGCGAACAACTGATGAGATTAAAGCAAGAAGTTGAGAGAAAGCGGCCGGAATTGATCAACAGAAGGGGTGTGGTGTTTCATCACGATAACGCTAGACCTTACACATCTATAGTCACTCAGCAAAAATTAAGAGAGTTTGGCTGGGAGGTGTTAATGCATCCGCCGTATAGTCCTGACCTTGCACCTTCAGATTTCCACCTGTTTCGGTCTCTTCAGAATTCTTTATGCAATGTTAGGTTAACATCACGAGAGGACTGCCAAATCCACTTGTCGCGGTATTTTGATGAGAAGTCCCAAAATTTTTGTTGCATTGGGATCATTTCCCTACCTACAAGATGGCAAAAGGTTATCGAACAAAATGGTACATACATACTTTAGTTAAATTTAAATAAACTGTATTAAAAAATGTTTTGAATTATCTTAAAAAATGCGAAGAAACTTTTTCCCCAACCTTATATCAGTACAATGTCTCATTTCCCCTTTACTGCAAGTATGCTTACGAACAAGGAACGACAACTATAATTCAGCGCTTACATTATTTTATGTCATTCCTAGCTAACCCGGCAAATGTCGTTCTAGTAAATGTTTGAAGGCCTTAATGACCTTGAAATAAATTTTAGAGAACATTCAGGCTTTATTGGTGTATGAAACACACTTGGATGAAATTGATTTACCACGCTTTTTTGCGACATCTTCTGAGATATATATTTTTATATATGGTGTTAATATATTAAAATAATTATTATTACGAGAATGAAATTCTTAAGGTAACTAAGAAGCTTACTTTGATAATAATTAATACTGTGTTATTCGACGACCCGGTTAGTGCGAAAGCACCGTTTGATTTGAAGGGTCGCGGGTTCGATCCCCGCACCGGCACAAATATTTGTGTGGCCTACATATATATTTGTTTCGGTTCTTGGTGTTTGTGTATGTGTTTACTTATTTACTTATTTATTTATTTATAGTTAACTAGAACGGACAACAAGTCCAATTACACTAACTAACTCGGATATACATGTCATAGCAAAACAAAAAAAATACACAAAATTAAATTAAAAACATAAGATGTAGTAATGTTCAGAGGATTTCACTGAACTGCAAACACACACTCACAACAGCCTTCCATCCATCCACAAACAAGTCGAAGTCGGGAAAGGCCTCCAATAGAGCACAGAGCACAGAGAGTGCGCGCGGAACAAAGGAGTTAGCGTGTGCAATTGTCCGAGTAGATGGTACAGCGAGGAGTTTATGCTTCCTAGCACGCAAGTATTTGTCCTGGACGGGCGGGACGTATAAACGAGCCAACTCATTGTGCAGGCACGGAGCATCAATCAAACCACGGTGTTGTATGTGTACAACGGCATCCACGACACAGGTTTATATAACACCTAATGTGGAGCTGTGAGTGTAAGTGTATTTTATTTGTGTTGGCGTAAATAGCTTTCAGTGGCGATTTCTCTAAGATGGCGCGTATGGTGCCGCCATACCATAATTTTTAAACATTAAAATGCAAATAATCATATATTTTTTTACTGGTGGTAGAGCTCCAGTGACGGAGCTCGCGGTCGTAGGCACCACCGCATTACCTAATATACTTGCCGTTAAATGGTAGTGTTCAGCACTATCGTGTTCCGGTCAGGTGGTAATGTACGGCTCTGTAATTTCCGGCACAGAGGCATAACACCTAATGCCTCAGGAGTGATTGTGTGGGTGTCTATAGGCTGCAGTCTCATCACTTAACATCAATGTGAACTGCACGCTAGTTTGCCACTTTTATAACACAAAAAAAAAAAAATTACATCCTAATTACTTGTACCTAGGTGCAATAAGTAATTGCATTTTACGAGCGCTGCGGTCTTCTATCACGAACGCAATTCGCGATTATTGTCGCGTTCGGTTGGCGCCGAACGCGGCCGAGGTGAGGGATGCGCTTCTGCCAGCGCATGCGGAGCCCATACAAAGTCGTTCGCCGCCCGCGGCGCGCTCCCGCAATCGCCCAGTATTATCCACGGAGCTTGAAGCGTGGGTCTGGCGCTGTGAATAGCGCACTACCTAGCGATTTTTCGCATGTATTACGTATGTATGATAGTGTTTGTTACGTTTTCGATCTTCCTAACGATTTTATTGACTTTTTATTTAGTAATTAAAAGTGTCTGAGTTCGCAAATCCGACAGGTGGCGCCACTGTCATTTTTCAGTCGGTGGCGTAGCAACGCGCGCAGGGTACAGCCACTAAATAATAAAACAACCTTCTTCAGTACAAGCTTTCCACTTTATTAACATAACACTTATATCAAGACACGAAATTAATGTACCTACATATAGCGACAAAATGGAATGACTAGTGGTTATTCACAGTAGGAGCAATTCCTTCAGTCATGATTTTTAATAAAAGTTACAATGTTAACCTTAAATAAATACGTACTAACATTTTTTATGAAATGGATGTAAGGAGTAACACGCATATTCTAACCCCCTTATTCATAAACGTATTTTACCTAAAGTGTTGCTAATCTCTCCTTTGTCTTTTTCTATCCTGCGCATTTGACAATGCAACTGACAAAGACAAAGCATTCTATAGCTAAACCGTATATAATGTACGTTTATGAATAAGGGGGTAAGACGTTACTTGAAACATTGCTTGACTCACACTCAGCTTAGAATACTTTATGAGGACACCTCGAAATCCATATTCTTAGCTGTACCTATTTTTAACCGACTCCGAAAAAAAGGAGGAAGTTCTCAATTCGTCCGGATCTTTTTTTTTTATGTATTTTCCCCGATAATTTGAAAACGCCAGCACCGATTGGATGATTTTTTTTTACAGTAACTGCTATGATGTAATTGTATGAACTATCATATAGATAATTCACAAAGTCTTGAAGATCCATTTTTATAGAAAAATATCGTATTAATTATATTCCCTGACAGTTTCGACAACAAAACTTATTAAGCGCAAAAATATAGCGTAAATGTAAATACTCCTCGAAACTTCAAGGTAGGTCGTGACGTACCTTGGGGTTACCTTTCTTACATCAAACGGAGGCAGAATGTCGAGTTGACGATAATAGTTACAACTAATGGCCGAATACTCAAACGTCACTCAATTTTAAGCAACCCTCAAATATGCGCTATCTCTATCGCGTGAACGTATTTTATAAAGACAGAAGACTTAAAAAAGACAAAAGTCCCACTTAGATTTAAGTGACGTTTGAGTATTTGGCCGTAAGAATACCAATTCCGTTGAGTAAGGTTGAGTTAAGGTCAAGATTACGACTTAGAATATGGGTGTTAGACGGTTAACGTCGCAGTGGTAACATTATTTATTTATACAATTCTTGTCGTACACTAAACAGTCAATCCACACAAATAATGGTTAACATGTAACAAAGGTACAGTGGGCAAATGTGTGATTTTAATTTGTTTTTCGTACTGTCCGGATGAGTGAATCTAATGAAGAAATTCGATACATTTTAAAATTTTACTACAAAAAAGGTAAAAATGCAATGAAAGCCGCGACAAAAATTTGCGATGTTTATGGACCTAGTGCAGTGTCTGTGAGAGTAGCACAAATTTGATTTAAGCGTTTTCAATCCAGAAATTTTGATGTCAAAGATGCACCTCGCTCTGGTCGCCCTATTACGGATAAAATGGATGCCATTTTTGTAAAAGTGGAGCAAGATCGATAATCAGTAGTTACAACGTAGCTGAAGAACTGAGAATTGTGGGGTACAAAAAAAAGCTCGATATTTGGATACCTCACGAGCTCACTGTAAGAAACCTAATGAACCGTGTACTCATTTGTGATTCTTTATTTTACGACGTAAAGAAACAGAATCATTTTTGAAGAAGCTGATAACTGGTGATGAAAAGTGGATCACGTACGACAAGAACGTGCGAAAAAGATCGTGGTCAAAGGCCGGTCAGGCTTCACAGACTGTGGCGAAACCCGGGTTAACTCGCAATAAGGTGATGTTGTGTGTGTGGTGGGATTGGAAGGGCATTATTCACTATGAGCTATTACCACCAGGCAGGACTATCGATTCTGAACTCTACTGCGAACAACTGATGAGATTAAAGCAAGAAGTTGAGAGAAAGCGGCCGGAATTGATCAACAGAAGGGGTGTGGTGTTTCATCATGATAACGCTAGACCTCACACATCTATAGCCACTCAGCAAAAATTAAGAGAGTTTGGCTGGGAGGTGTTAATGCATCCGTTGTATAGTCCTGACCTTGCACCTTCAGATTTCCACCTGTTTCGGTCTCTTCAGAATTCTTTATGCAATGTTAGGTTAACATCACGATAGGACTGCCAAATCCACTTGTCGCGGTATTTTGATGAGAAGTCCCAAAATTTTTATAGCAATGAGATCATGTCCCTACCTACAAGATGGCAAAAGGTTATCGAACAAAATGGTACATACATACTTTAGTTAAATTTAAATAAACTATATTAAAAAATGTTTTGAATTATCTTACAAAATGCGAAGAAACTTTTTCCCCAACCTTATATCAGTACAATGTCTCATTTCCCCTTTACTGCAAGTATGCTTACGAGCAAGGAACGACAACTATAATTCAGCGCTTACATTATTTTATGTCATTCCTAGCTAACCCGGCAAATGTCGTTCTAGTAAATGTTTGAAGGCCTTAATGACCTTGAAATAAATTTTAGAGAACATTCAGGCTTTATTGGTGTGTGAAACACACTTGGATGAAATTGATATACCACGCTTTTTTGCGACATCTTCTGAGATATATTTTTTTATATATGGTGTTAATATATTAAAATAATTATTATTATGAGAATGAAATTCTTAAGATAACTAAGAAGCTTAATTGGATAATAATTAATACTGTGTTATTCGACGACCCGGTTAGTGCGAAAGCACCGTTTGATTTGTAGGGTCGCGGTTGCGATCCCCGCACCGGCACAAATATTTGTGTGGCCTACATATATATTTGTTTCGGGTTTTGGTGTTTGTGTATGTGTTTACTTATTTATTTATTTATAGTTAACTAGAACGGACAACAAGTCCAATTACACTAACTAACTCGGATACATGTCATAGCAAAACAAAAAAAAATACACAAAATTAAATTAAAAACATAAGATGTAGTAATGTTCAGAGGATTTCACTGAACTGCAAACACACACTCACAACAGCCTTCCATCCATCCACAAACAAGTCGAAGTCGGGAAAGGCCTCCAATAGAGCACAGAGCACAGAGAGCGCGCGCGGAACAAAGAAGTTAGCGTGTGCAATTGTCCGAGTAAATGGTACAGCGAGTAGTTTATGCTTCCTAGCACGCAAGTATTTGTCCTGGACGGGCGGGACGTATAAACGAGCCAACTCATTATTGTGCAGGCACGGAGCATCAATCAAACCACGGTGTTGTATGTGTACAACGGCATCTACGACACAGGTTTATATAACACCTAATGTGGAACTGTGAGTGTAAGTGATTTTATTTGTGTTGGCGTTAATAGCTTTCAGTGGCGATTTCTATAAGATGGCGCGTATGGTGCCGCCATACCATAATTTTTAAGCATTAAAATGCAAATAATCATATATTTTTTTACAGGTGGTAGAGCTCCAGTGACGGAGCTCGCGGGCGTAGGCACCACCGCATTACCTAATATACTTGCCGCTAAATGGTAGTGTTTAGCACTGTCGTGTTCCGGTCAGGTGGTAATGTACGGCCCTGTAATTTCCGGCACAGAGGCGTAATACCTTAGGCCTCAGGAGTGGTAACGCATCTGCATTTTGACCTTGGTCTTTGTGTGGGTGTCTATAGGCTGCAGTCATCACTTAACATCAATGTGATCTGCATGCTTGTTTTAAAAAAAATATGTTGTTCTGTATGTTCTTTTATAAATCGTCAACTGCGCATTTGTTCAAGTGATGATCTTTAGCAAAGTTGTTGTGCATGAGTCCACGAAGGTTTCTGAGTTGGCAAATCCGACAGATGGCGCCCATACAAAGTCATTCGCCGCCCGCGGCGCGCTTCCTCAATCGCCCAGTATTGTTCACGGAGTTTGAAGCGTGGGTCTGGCGCTGTGAATAGCGCACTACCTAGCGATTTTTCGCATGTATGATAGTGTTTGTTACGTTTTCGATCTTCCTAACGATTTAATTGACTTTTTATTTAGTAATTAAAAGTTTCTGAGTTCGCAAATCCGACAGATGGCGCCACTGTCATTTTTCAGTCGGTGGCGTAGCAACGCGCGCAGGATACAGCCAGTAAATAATAAAACAACCTTCTTCAGTACAAGCTTTCCACTTTATTAACATAACACTTATATCAAGACACGAAATTAATGTACCTACATATAGCGACAAAATGGAATGACTAGTGGTTATTCACAGTAGGAGCAATTCCTTCAGTCATGACTTTTTATAAAAGTTACAATGTTAACCTTAAATAAATACGTACTAACATGTTTTATGAAATGGATGTAAGGAGTAACACCCATATTCTAACCCCCTTATTCATAAACGTATTTTAGCTAAGGAATTGCTAATCTCTCCTTTGTCTTTTTCTATCCTGCGCATTTGACAATGCAACTGACAAAGACAAAGCATTCTATAGCTAAACCGTATATAATGTACGTTTACGAATAAGGGGGTAAGACGTTACTTGAAACATTGCTTGACTCACACTCAGCTTAGAATACTTTATGAGGACACCTCGAAATCCATATTCTTAGCTGTACCTATTTTTAACCGACTCCGAAAAAAGGAGGAAGTCCTCAATTCGTCCGGATCTTTTTTTTATGTATTTTCCCCGATAATTTGAAAACGCCTGCACCGATTTGGATGATTTTTTTTGACAGTAACTGCTATGATGTAATTTTATGGACTATCATATAGATAATTCACAAAGTCTTGAAGATCCATTTTTATAGAAAAATATCGTATTAATTATATTTCCTGACAGTTTCGACAACAAAACTCATTAAGCGCCAAAATATAGCGTAAAAGTAAATACTCCTCGAAACTTCAAGGTAGGTCGTGACGTACCTTGGGGTTACCTTTCGTACATCAAACGGAGGCAGAATGTCGAGATAGTTACAACTAATGGCCGAATACTCAAACGTCACTCAATTTTAAGCAACCCTCAAATATGCGCTATCTCTATCGCGTGAACGTGTTTTATAAAGACAGAAGACTTTTCAGTCCCACTTAGATTTAAGTGACGTTTGAGTATTTGGCCGTAAGAATACCAATTCCGTTGAGTCAAGTTGAGTTAAGGTCAAGATTACGACTTAGAATATGGGTGTAAGACGGTTCACGTCGCAGTGGTAACATTATTTATTTAAACAATTCTTGTCGTACACTAAACAGTCAATTCACACAAATAATGGTTAACATGTAACAGAGGTACAGTGGGCAGACTTATCGCTAAGACAGCGATTTCTTTCAGGCAACCTTACATACAGAATCACATGTTTTGTAAGTCGGTAACATAACATAAATAAAGTTACAAATGTGTAGCAATATAAAAATATGTCATTCTAAAATACAAGCACATGTCCGTTGGAAAAAATATACACAAAGTTTACTGGTAGAGTTTTAAACCAACACATTACGTATCTGCCACCAAATTGTAGTTTTCAGCACTATCGTGTTTTGTATACCTAGCGGCTATTTTGTATGATAAACGGTGCGATAGTTATTACGCGAGCATATTAATTTAGGCTGCTGTTATCATCTAACTTCAATTCGAACTGCAGGCTTGTTTTCCACCTTCATTAGTTACCTACATAAAATATATATATATATATATATATATATATATATTTATATACATATATTATATAATCATGTACTCCATGTGATCAAAGTGCTTTCGTAATTTAGTTTTATAAGTTTATTACCTGTCTAATACTGTGAAACACCGCAGCTGAGAGGGGATTCTTCTAACACAAGTTACTACAACTTAAAAAAAGAATTCCCACACCCAATTATATGAACACTTGTTTTTATTAAAAAAAAAAAAAAAAAAAAAAAAAAAAAAATTTTTCAAGGCCGTACATTACCGCCTAACCGGAACACGAAGCCGTTGTAAATATCATTGAAGCTCTACCATCGAACGTTCTGTAACTGAAACGTATCATTCTGTAAATATTTAACGATTACCGATTCGTAATCCCAATTTTCTCAGAATTTTCAATTAACCACATATTGTGAGTGATTCATGGGTGATGTGTACTTGTCGTATTGTGGGTGTTATCGGTTACCGTGATAGTGTAATGACTTCCTCGATATGATTTGGAATGTTCTGAAAGTCAAGGTGACACTACTAGTAGAGGTGTTATACAGAAAGTATTTTTGATTTTTTGTTTTTTTTTTTATTTATTGCAAGTGGCAAACAGGCATGCAGTTCACATTGATGTTAAGTGATGACTGCAGCCTATAGACACTTATACAAAGACCAAGGTCAAAATGCAGATGCGTTACCACTCCTGAGGCCTAAGGTGTTATGCCTCTGTGCCGGAAATTACATTGCAGATATATTTTTTTATAATTACAGGGATTATATTATTATTAGTGTGATAGAACGACAAAGATGCTATTGAATATTTGTAGGCCCACATTATTTCATTCTGATGCAATACGGAGTTAGCCGGGTCAGCTAGTCGTTACATATATATACATTTACCCTCGTATTCATAAACGTATTTTAGCTAAAGTGTTGCTAATCTCTCCTTTGTCTTTTTCTATCCTGCACATTTGACAATGCAACTGACAAGGACAAAGCATTCTGTAGCTAAAACGTATGTAATGTATGTTTATGAATAAGGGGGATACTTTTTGTGTGTTGTTGAGGTGGCAAACAAGCATGCAGTTTACATGGATGTTGAGTATTGAATGCAGCCTATAGACACGAAAACCATAGCTCAAATTCAGATGCGTTACCACCGCTGCGACCTAAGTTATTATCTCTCTGTGAGAGTTATAATGGGGCTATACATTTACATACAAACGGAATACAAATAGCGCTGAACACTACTATTTAGCAGCAAATAAATTTGGTTAGGTGGTGGAGCCAGTGAATAGGGTCACACACATTTCTCAAGAAAGTTCCTGCGCGTTATTATCGCTACAAACGCGCGATCACAGCATGTTATCAGTGAAATATATTATATTTTTTAAAGAAAAATGGAAAGAAAAATTTGACTTCAGGCGAGACTCGAACTCGCGACCTACTGGGAATCTAGTCCAGCCGCTCTTCCAATTGAGCTACTGAAGCCCTGCCCGATATGTCAAATCTTTCCTTCACATCTATTGCATTGCTTTATGGTAGCAGCAGAGCCAAAAAAATTAAATATATTTCACAAGCATGTGTTAATGCGAAATAATATAAAAACAATTATGTTATCAGTGCGTTTGTTTGTAGCAATATAAGTGAGAGCATTGTGTAAAAAGGTAACAATGCATTAACGGCTCCGCGTTTTCTAAGTGTCCTGCTAGCGTTCAACGCGCGTTTTCAGCGCGTTATTAGAACCGTCGTGTGCAAGACCCCTTAATCGCTGCGCCTCAATGTGTCTTTGCCATACATTTGTGAAAGTGTTTTTCGCAATATTGGAGTTAGCCCATTATAAATAAGATTTGTTAAAAATTAATCCTCATGATTCGGACTTTGTATTAAATATAATCTTAAGTGAGAAAAAAAATAGGTGCTTCAATATTTAAATACACATAATAATACCCACTTTTCAAAGAATAAATTAAGTAAATATATTACTTTCTAAAATTACTTAAATTTTTTAACATTCCTACCTAATTATGTTAAAATAATGGCAACCTTAAATTCGTTACATTTATACACTTAATTTATCTTTAACATTGGCTAAGAAGACATTATTTTACAATTTACTTATGAAATAGCTTGACAAGATCATTTTGTAAATTATAAATTTATTCACTTTGCCAAAATCTTTGAGTATTAAGGCCAAAATATACCAAGTCAACCAACTATTTATTTTTACAATGTATGCAATGAGATATTGAGAATAAAAAAAAGATCCAGACGAATTGAGAACCTCCTTCTTTTTTCGAAGTCGGTTAATAACGATTTCTGAACAAAAATAGTAATATCTAATGAAATTAACAGAATAAAGTTTAAACACTAACCTCCTTATTCATAAACGTATTTTAGCTAAAGTGTTGCTAATCTCTCCTTGGTCTTTTTCTATCCTGCACATTTGACAATACAACTGACAAAGACAAAGCATTCTGTAGCTAAAATGTATCTAATGTACGTTTATGAATAAGGGAATAACTTTTAAAGTTATTTTTAATGTGAGATCTTTCTAAATTTTATTAGTTTGTGATAACTTTATTCTAATCAAAAGTGTCCGAAGGAGAATCGAAATGTCAGGCATCGATGTCAATAGTAGTTACATCAATCACATAATTCAGCAAAAAAAACAATAAAAATTGGTTCACTCAATTTTGTAAGTTATTTAAAATCAGTATGATTATGGCTTGGTGCATTTTGGTCTATCAAGGTCCTTTTGGCAAAAAAAAAAAACGCTAGGTAAATTATAGAAATTAAACTTTCATCAGTGACGTGGTCAGTCAGCCCGTGACCACGGTAGCAGGAAAGTGACCGAAACGTCGGGTGTATGAAGAAGTTTGGGAGTGTTGTATACGCGAGAAAATCCGCAAGTTTAATTTCTATAATGTATGAAGCTCGCGAAAACCTACAAAAACGTTACACTAGGTAAAATTCGCATTCAGTCTGACATCCCGGAGTCACATACAGTTTCCTCGGGCGTTGATGGCATTTTGATATGACGTCAAAATCACTGGGTCATGATACAGCTCAGTCTTCAGTTACCTGCATCATCTTATGGACACCTGTATCGTTTCTGTAGCGTACTCGATAAACTGAAACAAAAAAACATTTTGAATTAGACTATTTTATCGGACTCAGCCTCTTTTGGGGTAGGTATTAGATTTTAAATGCATTCCGAGTATGATTTATTTTTATGATTCAATTAATAGTTTCGCCATGTCCAAAACTATTGAAAGTAGAGACTTGAAATTTGGCACAAGTATACACCTTAAACGCGCATTGTTAGAAATTTAAACGTTACGGCAAAAGTAGCTACATATAACGAAATTTAAAGGAAAACTATCACACTTAAGTAAGCTTTACAAGTTTGCGAGTAATAGCCGACCAAACGTACTTTATTCAAAAGTTTCGAACAACTCCATAGAAAATATTAATTATTGTTTTCATTACATTATTCAATCCTAAAAACTATGGAATCCTACACTGCGCGTGGCCCGACACGCACTTGACCGGTTTTTTATCAAGGGAATGAAGGTATGAATGACTGATTTTAAGTTGTTCACCTAATAACCTAGAAATAGAGATTAAACTATTCCTTTTTAACCAAAACTAAGGGATAATCCGAAAATGATTTCATATTCGTAACCATAACCGAACCGGTATAATTATCATTGCATATATCCGTTTCCTTTATGTAGATCCGAAAGGAATATCCATAACATCCCTAATTTCATGAGGCTTGAGGTCGTTCTGGAGTCAATTTAATATTTCGCACCTTTAGAATAGAAGTGGCATATCTCAAAAAATTAAGAAAATGACTTTTATACATCAAACGTTATAAAAACATGTAATCTTTCAAATTATTAATAATTTAATAGTAGTTATTAATAGTTTAACATGTACTCTATCAAATTATTTATAAATTATTCCGTAATTTGATAGATTACATGTTTTTAGTATAGTCGTTAGATGTATAAAAGTCATTTTTAATTTTTTGAGATATGCCACTTCAATAAAAACTATTTTGTTTCTAAATCTAAATTCATTGATATTTATTAATGTGATAAATCAATAAGCAAATGATATTATCTTCCTATGAACACTGACAGACCGTGTACGAATATTTGATTTGGCTTATTTTGGCGTGCAACTGATAGTGTGTGTTTTAACACCGCGCATGTTGCAGTTAATAAAATCAAATCATTCTTCAAACAAACATTGAAGGTAGCAGAAAGTAATTAAACATTAACTACGAGTATACTTCATAATTATAAAGTACAGCTAAGGTTTCTTACAGACGATTTTTATTTGATTAAAATAGGTACTGTATGTAGAAGTATTAACTAAAGGGAATAAGTTACACAATACTGAATTTTAATTAAGTTTATTCATAAAATCATCCTATTTCCGGGTAAAGGCTTTTTATGTTATTGATAGTGGCAACTGCCTCGGTAGCCTAGTGGTAGCAGGCCACTACTACTACGCTGAGGTCCTGGGTTCGATTCCCGGGTAGGGGGTTATCAGAGATAATGGTGAAAAAGCCTTTGTCTCTGGTTCTATTGGGATTTTTCCATTTTCTGGAAATTTCCCAGTACCTCAAAGTTTGGTAATGTGCCCGGAGATGTCAACAGGCTCGCCACCTGTTACATGGGCCAAAACGTAACCGGCGAATCGTGGATGTTTGCATGTATGCTTGAATGCATGCATTTACCTCTGCCCCCATAACTTCACGCCTGTAATCCCCCTTCGGGGATTACAGGCGTGAAGTTACGTTTACGTTTACGTTTGATAGTGGCAAACATGCAGTCTACATTGATGGTAAGTAAGTAAGAATACTGCAGCCTAACGCATCTCAAAAATCGGAGGTCTAAATGCAGAAGCATTGCCACCCTTGAATTCTACGATATTTTGCCTCTTTGATAGTTATAACGGGGCTATACATTACCATCAAACCCGAACACGTTAGCGCTGAATACTACAGATGCTGTGCAGATAGATTAACGGATGCAGGGGTGCCTACACCTTCAAGTTCGTAAAGTAAACCTACCTCGAGTAAAAGCTGATAATATAATTTTAAGTCATTACTCATAGACAAACAAAAATCTGAATGGTGAGATTGCATGATTTTTTATGTAATGGAAGTGGCAAACAAGCATACAGTTCACATTGACGTTAAGTGATGACTGATAGACACCCACACAAAAAGAAGACCAGAGGTCAAAATGCAGATGCGTGACCACTTCTGAGGCCTAAAGTGTTATGCCTCTGTGCCGAAAATGACAGGGCCGTACTTTACCACCTGACTGGAACACGATAGTGCTGAACACTATCATTTAGCGGCAAGTATATTACTTAATGCGGTGGTGCCTACGCCCGCGAGCTCAGTCACTGGAGCTCTACCACCAGTAAGTATGAAGCTGTCTCAGTCGTAACAGCTACCTCCGAGGTTGTTTGTTGACATAATATGAACCAATTGTAAACAATACATTCTACACAGACATGCAAGATTGCGTGGTTACATGATCTTATCTTGGCTGAGCTGATGCAGCTTAACGTCACGACTATGCTACATAGTTCTGAGAACAAAATATTAGCAATTGGCATTTATATTGACGACTAGCTGTGCCCGTGTCTTTGGCTGCGTAGAATTTATCAAAATTATTGTTTTATATCTACGCGGACGAAATCATGGGCACAGTAGGTGTAATATAAACTATATGTATAAAAATCAATTGCTGTTCGTAAGTCTCGCTAAGACTCGAGAACGGCAGAACGGATTTGGCTTATTTTGGTTTTGAATGATTTTTGTAAGTCCAGGGAAGGTTTACAATATAAGAAATTAAGGAAGTAAAAAACACAATTTCATTTTTTCATACAAATAGTCTGTACATACCTATCTAATCTAAAATCAATTGCTGTTCGTGAGTCTCGCTAGAACTCGAGAACGAATGCACTGATTTAACTAATTTTGATTTTGAATTATTTTTGAAAGTCCAGAGAAGGTTTAAAAGGGCAGAAAATATGATGAAATTGTAAGGGAAATAGTAAAAACGACAATTTAATTTTCCCATATAAATAGTCTGTCTTTATCAAATCTTTGATGCACTATTTAATTCTGAGGCAATACGAAGTCAAGTTTGCTAGTCTGTGACAATTTTTTTATAGACCACGGCTTCGTTCGAGTATTTTATCGTTTTTAAACACCTTGAACCACCAAACCACGAACCCTTTAAAAACCTTCTCAAGTAACTAAGACTTTCTCAGGCTTTCAAAACAGAAATATTTTTCTGTTTAAACAAGCATGCAGTTCACACAAGTGAATATTCATACAACCACTTAAAACCATAAGTCTAAATACAGATGCAGTACGACTCTCGGGGTCTAAGATCTTTTGTTCACACTCCATACCAAATATTATGGAGCTATGTAACCATAACACGATAGTGCTAATCAATATCTATGTAGCGGCTCATAGAAAAGGTATGCCCCGGAGGCCCATTACTGAAACCCTTCACCATCTTATGAAATGAGTTTCGTAAAATATTTCTTATTCTTTATCCACATCATAACAGGTGGATAAAGAATAAGAAATTAATAAGAATTTAGGGCGTAGGCAACACCGCATTATCTAGCCGTCAGTCTATCTGCTGCTAAATGGTAGTGTTCAACACTATCGTGTTCCGGTTAGATGGTAATGTATGGCCCCGTAATAACTATCACAGAGACAGAACAACTTAGGTCTTAGGGGTGGCAACGCGTCAGCATTTTGACCTCTGGTTTTTGTGTGGACGTCTATAGGCTGCAGTCATTATGCTGCGTGCTTATTTACATTAAAAAAACCATCCCTGTAGAAATTATCGGCCTTATTGGTCGGAGTAGGCTCGATGTCAATGCACCAAACTGGATAAATCTTTCGCCTACTGTCAATCAACTGACCGTTACGTCAAGCGCTATAAGGTTTACATTAGAACAGTTAATATGGTCGTTAAATTTTTTTAAAAGGAGGTTGCCCACGAGCTTTCATTGAGTAGTATTTAATAATAATATTTATATTGGGTTTGATGTTTTTATGTAGTAGGTACTTTTCGGTTGCCGGTCAATAAATCCGACATACCTATTTAATGTATATATAATTTTGAGACACCAGCGACACATTTTTTTTCTCAGGACTGCTCGTAGGCAATCTCCTTTATATTTAAAGGACAAGTTTTATTTTGGGCCCGCACTTTGTACACTAAATCAAAAGATACAGAAAATTCGTAGAATCTTTAAAAAATACACAAAACATAAATCGTTGTTTTTTTATCGGAAATATTTAACATTTTATGTAATTTTTATATGACAACAATATGTCACCATTATTGCTATTAAGACATTTTTTTTTTAAATATACACACGAAAGTGAATTGGAGGTATAATAAACGATTTAAATAGCTGAAAATGATTAAGTATTTTATGCTTCTTCTCTCAATATAGTGTAGGGTAAGCAGGGGCAATAGCACTCACTGGGTAATGGCGCTCACCACTGTAACTCAGTCAAAATAGAACGTAGCAACACGTCAGACCCTGTGAAGCGCGAGGGTAAAGGTCTACTAACAGACACCAATGGACACGGACAGTCAGCTCACATCATGCAAACCTTGACACAGTACAAATATGAACAGTATGGAAACTACGTACAAAATGTTGAAACGTCACACTCACACAAACATGCGCATCGACGTATGTTTGTGTGAGTGGGACAAAAGTAAACTATTACTATTTGTAATTTGTATAACCCCTAATAAACATATTTTTTAAATATTATATTAAAATAATTGAAGTTGCTTTGACATAAAAAACTTTACGGTGTTTGTTAAATAAAAAAAAAATAATTTTACGTACAAATGGGGATATTTAATGCTACGTTGTTCTGCTTTTATTGTATAAAGTCGATCTCATTAATATTTCCTTTCATTTTTTTATATTGTGGAAGTGGCTAACATGCTTGCAGTTCACATTGATGTTAAGTGATGACTGCAGCCTATAGACACCTACACAAAGACCAAGGTCAAAATGCAGACGCGTTACCACTCCTGAGGCCTAAGGTGTGATGCCTCCGTGCCGGAAATTAATGCGATGTTGCCTACGCCCTCGAGCTCCGTCACTGGAGCTCTACTAAAGAGCTTTCATTCGAAGGTTTCTAATATAATATACTATAACCCTC
The DNA here is from genome assembly GCA_036365455.1 of Macrosoma leucophasiata. NCBI lineage: Eukaryota > Metazoa > Arthropoda > Insecta > Lepidoptera > Hedylidae > Macrosoma > Macrosoma leucophasiata. Next base: position 18,374,106 of record JAWQUS010000017.1, on the reverse strand, counting down.
GACCCTGAGCGTCATTACCCCGAGTCAGGGGCAATGCCGCTCAAACGCGTTCTTTTAAATGTTTTCCTAGGTCAAAGATATAATTATGTTATTGTTGTAAAATTTTTGATTCCTAGATAGTTAAAGATTTTTTTACTTGTCTTAATTTAGATTTATAAATAAAAAATTATAAAATACACCATATATTTTCGTTAAGTGAACGCCATTTTCCCTGCTTACCCTATAAGGCGGTGCACAAGCACCATACATTTTGGAAGTCGCCTTTGTCTATTACTACTAGTCTAGTTTATTACTTACTCTTCACAGAGTACACATGTAACAAAACTCCCAAAAGAAACTCTCACGGATCCCATAGAGCACTTGACTGAATAAATTTTATTTCGTTTGGTCCTTATTAGTTCTTTCTGTTCACTATCACTTATAACACCAGTCGGTAACTCTGCACTGTCGTGGCTCAATTGTAATTGTGAATGATGTTCGACAGGTAAACACTCAGACATACAAATCACGAGAATCGAGAAAATTCCGATCAAGGTAAACGCCTTCATCTTGACGCCACTTGAGGCTTGCACGGAATGAGGTGCGCAGACGCAGCGCCTTCGTTTTATGTGTTACACACATCAGTGTGACTCATATGAGTGAGTGGTTATTAGTTATAACTGGTTATCTATATATGTAGTAGGTAAAAGGCGCCTCACCTGCCTGACTTGATTGAATTTGTATTTTTTTCTTTCAAAAATATGTTTTTGTTCTAAAAATGGCAATGCAATATACATTGTATTTTTATTAACTACGAGTACTAGCTGACCCGACAAACTTCGTATTGCCTCAGAATGCAATAATGTGTCAAAGGTTTGATAGATACGGACTATTTGTATGGAAAAATGAAATTGTGGTTTTTACTATTTTCCTTCAATTTCTTCTTACTTTTTTACCTTTTAAACCTTCTCTGGACTTCCTAAAATCATTCAAAACCAAAATTATCCAAATCGGTCCAGACGTTCTCGAGTTTTAGCGAGACTAACGAATAGCAATTGATTTTTATATATATTTGTTTACCAATAGTACAAACTAAAATTCAAATTTTACTGTGTGCATCAACTTTGACAGCTCAACAATTAATATTGCACATCGAGCTTGCGAAAGAGATTATCGACTAAGACTTCGTAGAGCGTTATCTCTGTTGCACATTGCCTACGTAAGCACAAACAGTCCGGCATTGGTCAAAACTTGATCAAAATGTTCGACAAACGTCAAATACGTACGGTGCGAAAGAGATAACGCTCTACAGACCCGAAAAAAGCCGAAGTCTCCTTCCTAGGCTCGATGTACAACATTTACTACTGAGCACTGTATAACGGTTACTACCGGTAATGAAACGCCGACTAAACCTCATTTTATAAATTTCGTGTCCGCCGAAACTCGAGGGTCTCGAGAGTCGGCTATTTATTTCTCATCTCGAATGGAGACGAAACTCTCGAGTTGTCTCGAGTTCGAGAAGTCTCGAGCAGAAACCCTAACCACGACTTATGTTGAAGTTAAAGTTATTGTAACGTTTCACATCCTGCTCTAACTTTAACAGATTTCTTTAGTTTATCACCTTAGGCCTCAGAAGTGGTAATGCATCTGCGTTTTGCCCTCTGGTCTTTATGTGGGAGTCTATAGCCTGCAGTCATCACTTAATACTAATGTGAACTAGTGATGGGCGATTGTTTATGAAAGTAACAATCGAAATATTCTAATTATTTAGTTTTCAAATAGTCACTCGTCATTCGAAAGTTTTTTTTATTCATTCGAATGAATTTTCAGTACTTGAACGTTTTTTTTATTCGAATTAATTTTATCGTTCGAATGGCTCTTTCTTACAATCGAATAATCCGAATACCTGCCTACCCGAAGAATCATTCGAATGATTCATTCGCATTCGCCCATCACTAATATGAACTGCATGCCTGTTTGCCACTTTCATTATAAAAAAAAACTATTTGTTTCATGGTTTAATCGACTATAGAACCTTACCTTAGGCGAGATTGGGAGGGCGACCCCGACCGGGCTAGGTCGAAGGGTGTTCAAATTAGATTTTTTTTTTCGCTGACAGTTTGTCAAAAATTTTAGTAAGGTTCTGTCGTCGATAAAACCATGAAAGAATCGTTTTGTTGGTGAATATTCTTAATTGAAAAGTTTTGTCGTTGTACAACTAATAAACGAAACATTCTGTCGACGGCTCATTCGATAGTTTGTTGGATATATTATAATAATGGCAACCGATTATACGCCCCACTGCTGGGCACGAGTCTCTCCCCATTTTGGGGGGAGGCTCGGAGCTTACTCCACCACGATGCTCCAATGCGAATTGGTGGAGATACGGGTTAGTGGCCAACCCGCTGTCGGATGTTTTCAAACCGCCCATAAGGCCTCCGACAAGGTTTTAACGACTGCTATCTATCGATAGCAACCGGAACCGACGGCTTAACGTGCCCTCCGAAGCACGGAAACGCGCATTTTAATTTGTCACTAGCGGTCACCTATCACACACCCGACCGCGCCCGTAATGCTTAACCGAGTAGATCGCTTACGATCTGCATCAGCCGCGGGGCCATGCGCGCTCCCTGTTCTCCTCTTGTTGGCTATAATAAAATTAAAATAAAATACGCTTACACACACAGCTTCACATTAGGTATTATATATATATATATATAGAACTGCCTCAGTAGCGTAGTGGTAGCAGGCCACTACTATTACGCTGGAGGTCCTGGGTTCGATTCCCGGGTCGGGGACTATCAGAGATAACGGTTTAAAATCCCTTATCTCTGCTTTTATTGGGATTTTTCCATTTTCTGGAAGTTTCCCAGTACCCCGGAGTTTGGTAATGTGCCCGGAGATGGCAACAGGTTCGCCACCTGTTACATGGGCCAAAACGTAACCGGCGAGTCGTGGGTGTTTGCATGTATGATTGAATGCATGCATTTACCTCTGCCTACCCCTCCGGGGATTACAGGCGTGAAGTTACGTTATATATATATATATATATATATATATATATATATATATATATATATATATATATATATAAACCTGTGTCGTGGGTGCCGTTGTATACATACATCACATATACAAACACCCATACCCGAAACAAATATCTGTAGGCCATACAAATATTTGTGCCGGTGCGAGGATTGAACCCGACCCTTCGAATCAAACGGTAGTTTTGTACCGCTGGACTAACCGGGTCGTCAAATATACGAGTACGTTTCAGAATCCAGATAAATAAATTACAATTATACGACTCATAATCGATCAACTTATATTACTTACTTTAAGGAAATTTAACCCTTTACGAGGCGTATCTCGACAGACTTACTGGTGGTAGAGCTCCAGTGACGGAGCTCGCGGGCGTAGGCACCACCGCATTACCTAATACACTTGCCGCTAAATTTTAGTGTAGTAGTATCGTGTTCCGGTCAGGTGGTAATGTACGGCCCTGTAATTTCCGGCACAGAGGCATAACACCTTACCTTGGTCTTTGTGTGGGTGTCTATAGGCTGCAGACATCACTTAACATCAATGTGAGCTGCATGCTTGTTTGCCACTTCCATAACATAAAAAAACACGCACTTGGCCGGTTTTTTTATTAAAACAATGAACCGCCTATATTGGGCCATAAATTTAAACAATAACCACGGTATCATCTTAGTGATTGTTTAAAATTATGCCGGGCCACATGGCCCCTCTTGCGCAAGCAGAAATTGATAAAAACTTCCAAACATTTGTTTCTCTTTTGTGAGAAATAAAACCCCCCAGGGAAGCGCGCATAGGCCCGCGGCTGGTGTAGATCATTAGTGATCTACTCGGTTAAGCAATACGGGCGCGGTCGGGTGTGTGATGGGTGACCGCTAGTGGCAAAATTAAAATGCACGTTTTCGTGCTTGAGAGGGCACGTTAAACCGTCGGTCCCGGTTGCTATTGATAGATAGCAGTCGTTAAACCTTGTGGGAGGCCTTATGGGCGGTTTAAAAATATCCGACAGCGGGTTGGTTACAAAACCGTATCTCCACCAACCCGCATTGGAGCAGCGTGGTGGAGTAAGCTCCAGGCCTCCCCCAAAAAGGGGAGAGACTCGTGCCCAGCGTATAATGAGTTGCCATGCCATTATTATTAATATAAGGCCCCCAAGTAAACTTTTAAACGGGACCTCGCCAAGGCACTCTTCGCCACTGTTCATGGTACCGTTAAAGTAAGAAAAAAAAAACAATTATTCAGCAAAGATATATTTATTCGATTGTACAAAATCTAAAGCTATTTACAATCACATTATTCTGACTTAACATCGCTACCTACTTAAAAAAACTATATTAACTAATACTGACATCATACTCACAAAATTATTATACCTTCAACGTGAAATGCATTTAAGAACAGCCTGAGTAGTTTGTTCAGAACCGACAACCAAATCGATATCAGGCATCTTTAGTAGGAATTTGTCTATCCCAAAATTACTTACAATTAATTAAATTATGGTCACCTATTTGGTGAACAGTCAATACAAACGAGACTTACGTCTATCCAAAATAAAATGCTAGTCTTTTCAAATTCATAGAGACGTGCATTTTATTGTAAACTCCTGCCTAATTTAACAATATATTTTTTTAATTCTACGCGCATTAAGTCGCGGGCACATCTAGTCTAAATTAAATATGTACATTTATGTTAACCGCATTTAACTCTGTTTAAAAGTTTTGAATTTTTAATTGACCATAACTTCTTTTCCCCTAAACCGATTTTGACGAAAACTGTTTTTCCGCGTTTCCTTTTCGAAAAGAAAACGCTCCTAATTATATGTAATCAACCTGTGAAAACAACGTTCAAATCTGTGTAATAGTTTCGAAGTTATAACATACCAGACAGACAGACACAAAAGTTTTTTTGGTTTCTGTTACTCTTTAATCGCCCTCTACCAGTTTTTTTGGAAAAATATTAAATGCACAGACATTCGATTTTTACCCTTGTATTATATGTATTGAAAATTATTTAATTTAAAGCAATTAAATAGTGAAAATGAATCTTATTGTTAGCGAGTGTTAAATAGCGGTGTTGTGCAGTGTGCGTGTTTGAATAGGTTTGTGTTTTATGTGCGGCCGTAGGTAGCGTAAGTAGGGTAAGTATGCATGCGTAGGCTATGCATACTGCTTGTACAAATTGAAGACAACTTTTTTATTTCATTTTCTAAATTGGGTGTATCAGTGTGTGCCTTATTTCCGTTGTATTAGACAACGGATTCACATTCACGGAGACATTTCTATCTTATTACATAGTTTCTGAGCAAGATCTAAAATATTATATTTTTTACAATTAAAAAACGTAACTTCACGCCTGTAATCCCCGAAGGGGTAGGCAGAGGTAAATGCATGCATTCAAGCATACATGCAAACACCCACGATTCGCCGGTTACGTTTTGGCCCATGTAACAGGTGGCGAGCCTGTTGACATCTCCGGGCACATTACCAAACTTTGAGGTACTGGAGAGGGGTACAGAAAATGGAAAAATCCCAATACAACCAGAGATAAAGACTTTTTCACCGTTATCTCTGATAACCCCCTACCCGGGAATCGAACCCAGGACCTCAGCGTAGTAGTAGTGGCCTGCTACCACTAGGCTACCGAGGCAGTTTAGGCAAGATATTAAGCCCATTCTCAAGCTACTTGTTATCATATTGGCATTTTCAATTTCTGGAAGTTTCCTAGTGCCACCCTTGGAAGTTGGTATTGTGCTCATAGATGTCAATAGACTCGCCTAATGCTTACATGGGACAAAATTTAACTGTGGAATTTCAAATCGAAGCCCCACCGGTGCTGCCCCTAGCGGATCTTTTTTTAATCTTCTGAGGAAAAAGGCTAATTATATTTCTCTTACTTACAACTAGTGAGACCGTTTCCAATGCAAGCTGCGTAAGCTATGGCATGCGGTATATAGTTTTGTTCATAGTTCCCTGTGAACAAATGAGACCAGGGTCCTTTGGCGTATACTGCTACGTCTTCCCCTCCATGGGTCTCCCTTGGTATCGGCACCAAAGATGGATACGTGTAGTTGAGGTGACCTGGTAGACAAGTGACATTTGTTTTAAAATTCATTTTCGAACTGCCTCAGTAGATTAGTAGTAGCAGATCACTACCTGCTACGCTGGGGCACACCTAGGACACTCGACTATTTGTTTTTTTTGTGATTGAAGTGGCAAACAAGCTTGCAGTTCACATTGGTGTTAAGTGATGACTGCAGCATATAGACACCCACACAAAGACCGAGGTCAAAATGCAGATGCGTTACCACTCCTGAGGCCTAAGGTGTTATGCCTCTGTGCCGGAAACTACGGGGCCGCACATTACCACCTGACCGGAACACGATAGTGCTGAACACTACCATTTAGCGGTAAGTATATTATGTAATGCGGTGGTTTCTATGCCCGCGAGCTCCGTCACTGGAGCTCTACCACCAGTAGTTTTGACCAAGGGTATGACCCTGGTTATACCCAATATCACGGACTGCCTGTAATACTGGAGATTTCCATGATTATGCAAAGCAATTATCTTCTGTGAAGCAACAAAAGATAACAACTTTTTGCTTTTTGACTGCTCGTTTAGTCCAACGGTGTGAGACGACCCTTTGATTCGAAGGGTCGCGGGTTCGATTCCCGCAACTGGACAAATATGTGTTGTATGTGTACAACAGGCATCCACGACACAGGTTTATACCTATTGTGTATGTGTAAAACATAGCGTACAACTTGATAGTAGGTATTGAGTAAAATCAATTAACTTTGTGGTAATTTGTTAATATTTGTACAATGTTACTCATGAAGTCTATACCACAATTAATTTAATAATGATATAACTAAATCATAACACAACGCCACTTTTAGCAACAAGAGAGTTGCATTGCATAATGTTTGTCTTCTGATTATAACAACGTTATTGATTGTTTTTAATTTACAGGTGGTGTCGAGGAACAAAAAAAGATGATTTCCAGAAATTTTCATTCGAACCGAATGCTCATAAATGAAGAATCGGACAAAAATATATACAAACATAACTGGCGTATCGTAAATGATTGCATGTTGTACAATCGAAGAAATGCCAAGTCGTGCGGTTATTTCTATGGTGATAAAGTCTTAATTGCAATGTTTTTGGATCGGGAAGTTATTCGACAGTACGCATGACACTGTGGAGGAAGTGTTCCTCCGACTTAAAGGGAGAATCCTCCGACCAGGCGAGGAGATAGCGCCAGGCGGGCCGCGGCCCAACGATTAAGGTTGGGAAGTTTTATGGCAACTCTTAAGAAAATTTCGTATGTGCGATGCGATTCGATTGATACGCCATCTTCCGTACTTAGTAAGTTCTTTATATTTCGTCAGTGTTCCACTAGATGGCGCCTTATGTAGTGAACTCTACAATATCTTTGCTTACTCCTGCGGGGAATACAGACGTGGAGTTACGTTACTTACTCATATCATCCAACATAAGATTGTGTCTTTGGAAGTCCTGATGAGGCTTGTAGCCGGGCCCGTTGGCGTAGCTCAAGGTGGTGTAGGGTAAGTTATCGGACGCGTTTATCTAAAAAAAATTATTTCATCTGTGTACGTGTAAAATAATAGAGACGTTAAATCTTAAAATTAGGTACCTTGTGAAACCTATTTTTATTATTAACATTAGCTTATGGGCATCACTAGGCCATAGACTTCATTTTACAATTTGGTGCGGGTTCTTTTCAGCCGAAACAAAAAAACAAAACATTCTGAGGTAGACTACTCGACGCTACAATATTAGGTGCTTCAAATCTGGCGCCAAAAATACCTCTCAAGGCTGGAGGCGCATTGGCCACTTCAGTGATGATGCAAATGTCCAAAGGCAACGGTGACCTTTTTCCAACAGGTCGCTGTGTGTGTTTCTTAAAATAACAATTTATTAAACATGTACTGCTCCACGTTTTCAAAATTTTTATTTTCGGCAATACGTTCCTTTAAAACGTACTGCCAATTTTGTTTTTCTTCTCCATCATTTTATGATGGAATTAAATGACTTCAATTATGAAATTATCGAAATTAATAGATTACTAAATAATTAAGGATTGGTGACTGCTTCTGAGGTCACAGGTTCAATCTCGTCTGAAAGTATTATTAGCTTTTAAATGGTCTTTTGATCTAATCCAACTCTCAAAGTGATAACTTGTGAAGCTCAAGTTAATTACAAAACTGAGATTTCTAACCCAGTTTCAGTTTCGTATTCACCTTCGATATTGTTATTAAGCTTATCTACATCGTATTAATAAAATTTATCATAATATACTTAACGAGTTACCTTAGTATTAGCAAATCCCAGTATATCCGTGCCTCGTTTACTGTAACCACTATACGTCATAGTATGACTGTGATCTGAAGTGACTACCACAAGGGTCTCTTCTGGGTCCATCGCCCTCACTGCTGCTTCTACAGCTTTGGCGAACTCCGCAGTCTCGTCCAAGGCTTTTCTTGCCTTTGTTTCATGATGCGCAGTATCTATTCTTCCGCCTGGAAGATATCTCAGTGCAAATAATTCTTTAGAAGATAATTTGACTTTTTGTTTAATTTAAGGCGTTACGTATATAAAATATTTTTGAATTTCAACATATATGTTTGTATAAGTATTAAAAAAGATTTAGGACTTTACTATTTGAAGCGAACCTAAGTATGAAATAAGCAAATATTTAGTAATAGGTAGTTTCAGTGTCGGAGCCCTGGAGCAAAAGCATTTCGAAAATCTGTTAATAGGTAAATAGTAATGTATAGCAGTATCGAGTTCTACTTAGATTGACTGCTACTTGAGTCAAAATCATTTTGACCTTAGAATTGGCAATACATGCTTTTTTACATTTTGAGCTCTGATTTTTGCTTAAATTATTATGACATCTTAATATTATACCTGTCATGTTATGGTATGACATAAACGTGGGAACAAGCATCTTAATACATCTACTTCTAAGAAAACCAGAGATTTCAACGAAGATAGTTTGCCACACTTGCCAATCCTGATATCTAAGTTGTCATACCTCTGAGCCAGAAATTACAGAGCCGTTCCTACATGTATTTTCGAAATTAATAATTTAATTAATATTTTAGAACTTTAATAAACGTGGTGAAAAAAAAAACGTGGGTAATCCGCTTCCGGTTGCCAAATAGTAAACATCACTTTGATAACTGTCCTCCAAAATAATTGCTAAATATAAGTTTTTAACACTAAATCGATATCTGCAACAGTGAATGAAAACATCCAGTGACGCCGAATACTTTGGTGAATATAAATAGTGCAAATAAAAGCAACATAAAACTTATTAAGTTGCTTAATGTAAACTACTACAAAGTGAATACATGATCAAATCAGTGAGAGACATTGTTATATTAATATTGATGACATTCTTCTGTGGCATATAACCACAGACCACAAACCATAGACAATATAACGTCGATATACGCGACAGTGTTGCCACTGCAGAAAGAATCGGCCGAATAATGAAACAGCTAGAAGAAAACCAACCGAAAGAACAAGCGGGCTTTCGCACTGATTATTCCACAGTTGATCATATTCATGTCGTAAAACAATTCATCGAAAAACTGAATGAATATAGACAACACTACTACATGGCATTCATTGATTACAAAAAGGCATTCGACTCCCTAAATCATGACTTTATTTGGAAAACGTTAAAAATTCAGGGTGCATAGCAAATATATAAGAATAATAAAAGAAATATACAAAAATACAACAGCGACAGTCCAACTTGAACAACAAGGAGACGAATTTAGAATTCAGCGAGGTGTTAGGCAGGGCGATCCACTTTCTCCGACACTCTTTATAGCTGTGTTAGAAAATATATTCAGAAATATAGACTGGGAGGATTATGGAATAAATGTAAATGGAATAATTCTGAATCATTTACGATTTGCAGGCGACCTTGTGGTATTCGCTAAGACACCAGATACACTACAAACTATGCTGCAAAGACTAGATTGCGAAAGCAAAAAGGCAGGTTTATCTATGAACCCAACGAAGACAAAATTAATGACGAATACAGTACGGGAAAACATAAAAATAGGTAATGCGATTATTGAATACGTAGATGAATACATATATTTAGGACAGATAATATCAAATAAAGATCAACATTCTAAAGAAATCGATAGAAGAATAAGCAACACCTGGAAACGTTACTGGTCATTAAAAGAGATATTTAAAAATGATACAATGCAAATATCTATGAAAACTAAATTGTACAACACATGCATTTTGCCATGTCTTACATATAGATGTCAAACTTGGCCTGCTACGAGCAAAAACTACCAGAAACTTACAGTTTGCCAACGCAGCATGGAACGTAGCATGCTAAATATAAGATTACAGGACAGATGAACAACTTCAAAAATAAGGTAAAGAACTAAGGTGAGTGATATTTTACAAAAAATTAAAACATTGAAATGGAACTGGACAGGACACATAATGAGAACAAGTAGAGAAAAATGGACTAAAAACATAATGGAATGGTATCCAAGAAATGGGAAAAGACAGAAAGGACGTCAAATAAAAAGATGGGAGGACGATTTACCTAAAGGATGGAGAAGGTTTGCTCTTAATAGAGAGAAATGGAAAACAATGGGGGAGGCCTATGTCAGAGGACAACCTGACCAAATTGGTTGCTGAAATAGTCTTTGCACTAAATTTCCGTTAAAAAAAATATAATATTCGTTTTATATTTGTAATGTATAGGTTAAGTTTAAAAAGAAAAATTGTACACTTTGGTCAGATAATAAAGGCTTATCTATCTATCCATCTAAACGTGGTGAAACGTCGTTTTGGACCCGATTTTATAATAATTTATATTTAAAATAATTATCTTAAACAGAGAAAAAAATCTGTCGATCTTAAGAAGTGTCGGATAGTTTTATAATCAAGTAATCAATTATCTTATTCATGTCATCATGTAAAGTAATGTTGATAAATACCTTCAACAAATAAAACAAATCCATCTCTGTTCTTTGACAGAATCTGTATAGCTTTAAGAGTCATATCACTAAGAGCTGGGTCATCATCTTCAGCTTCCAGATGGTAAGGCATGTGATCAGGTGCGAACAGTCCAAGTATACTAGTATATTCATTCTCATCTAAACTCAAAAGATCTTTCTTAGTTGTGACATATTTTGGAATAGCTCCAAGAGATTCTTTCTTCCTAAGCCATTCACGAATCAGATCAACTCCATCGCTTCTGTAGCCGTAGTGACCTTCAATATCTTTTTCTGTTTTGGGTATAAAATTTCTTCTACCTCCTCCAAGAACAACCTGAAATCAAAATAAGTATTCATTGGAATTTTCATAGATGTTTAGTGTCGAGGCAGTTTCTGACGTTATAATATGGACTTATGAAAAAACTTGACATCACACCTGTAATCCCCGAAGGGGTAGGCAGAGGTAAATGCATGCATTGAAACATACATGCAAACATCTACGTTTTGCCGGTTACGTCTTGGCTATGTAACAAGTGGCGAGCTTGTTGATATCTCTGGGCACATTGCCAAACTCCGAGCTACAAGGAAACTTCCAGAAAACGGAAATCGTATCGTATCGAGGCATTTCCTAGTGTTATAAATATAATACAGGTATTTTACATCAATATGTACTCGTCCTCATACGAGCTACGGGTCTATATCATCACAGTGTAATCCGGGTAGTACATCAATGTTTGCTTTTCATTTCCTATCTGCTGTACGTATTACGATTCGAAGTTTTGAACCAACTTTAGACGCAGTTCCTAACGTAATTATTCGAACCTGCACACTACCGTTATTAAAATAAGTATCAAAGCTAAAATCATTATTACTGCTCTTGCCCACGCGTCTTTTTAGCATTTAAGTGGCTATGTCATCGCAGTGAAGGGCAATAATTGGCTTCCTATCTACCAAAGGTATCATAGAACTTCTTTAAGTGTTAAAACAGTAAAAACTTACATCAATTTGACTTCCCACTCGTCCCCTGACGAGTTGCGTGGCTATATCGTCGCAATGTAGGCCAGAAGGTAGATCGGTGTCGGCTTCCCATTTCCTATCTGCCGCATGCGCGTAGGAAGCCGCAGGCGAGGCGTGCGTCACACGAGTTGTTGTTACCACACCTGTTAAGATAGTTTTATTCAATACCTTTGTCGAAGGAGTAGGAAGACCTATATAAATGCAAAGTGCGCATGGCTCCGCGGCTGGTGTGGATCGCAAACCGATCTACTTGGTTGAGCGATTCGAGCGCGATCGGGTGTGTGATGGGTGACCGCTAGTGGCAAATTAAAATACGCGTTACCATGCTTCGGAGAGCACGTTAAGCCGTCGGTCCCGGTTAACATCGATAGATAGCACTCGTTAAACCTTGTAGGAGGCCTTATGGGCGGTTTGAAAATCCGACAGCGGGTTGGCCACTAACCCGTATCTCCACTAACCCGCACTGGAGCAGCATGGTGGAGTAAGCTCCAGGCCTCCCCCGAAAAAAGGGGAGAAACTCGTGCCCAGCAGTGGGACGTTTCAAGAGTTGCCATTATTATGTTTCTCGTCAGCACGGGGTCCAATTTGAACCCCAGACCTTTGTCAGGCTTGCGCGGGGACATGGGGGATCCAACACGTAGAGGCCCTTTCGAGAATTTTGATCTACTTTGTAATGGGTTATATTCGGCGGGACCTCTCTCTCTGACTGCATCAAGAGTATAATATAGACACAGACAGACCCCGCAGAATACATGGGACTATTGTAATGAAAAATGACTTGCCAAGCTTTGGGCTATGTGGGTGAACTGGGGGGACTAGTTGGCTGGGCCTATGGAGTGAGAGCCGGCACCTGCCTATATTCAACATCTCACATTATCGAATCCTACTTTAGGCAGGTGGTGACTCGCCTCTCCTTGGTGCCCCCCCCAAACAGCCAACCCGATGGTCGACGGGGGGCAACACTGTTGAGAGAGGCTGGGGGTGTCCAGAGGTGTGGGCCCGGTTTCACCATCACGAGCGAGTAATCACGAGCTCGGAGCGGGCTTCCCCGCTATTATGCCTGTAGACACTTCCACCCCCGAGTGTATGGCTCTTGCAGAAATTTAGACAACAGCCTATTATTTAAATTTCTGCAAATGCCATACCTCTATCGCCCCACTCTGACGGGCCAATGAAGGCAAGCCAGAGGTGAGAGACCTGATGCTCAGTACGGCCGTACCCCTGTGTGGCGGACGAGGCGGAGCCCAGTTCTCTCGGAGGAACTCGACATGATGGTAGGGGGTGGTGTCGCTACTCACCAACAGCTCGCCACAAGCTGCTCTGCCCCCTCCATTATTATTATTATTATTTTGCATGCATTAACCTCTTCCTACCTCTTCGGAGATTACAGGCGTGATGTTATGTAAAGTGAAACTTACATTTTCTCAGTTACACAAAAACTACAAAGATCGTTAAAAACCATAAACGAGAGTCAATAATTAAAAGTAATGCATATTTACACGTAATTCTTTAACGTGAAGGCGATTCGTTACAGATATGCCACGATTTACTTTATGTACGAGTATATATCACACCGCTGGACTAAATGGGTCGTCAAAATAAATCTTGGGATAAATCGTCAATTATAAATCTTGGGATTCCGTCTATCCGTATTTTACACTTCCCTCGCTTTACGTCATATTGTACTGAATCACAGAGTAGCCTGGTATCTTACTTTTCTCGACAAATAAAATTAAAAAAAAAAAAAACGTAACTTCACGCCTGTAATCCCCGAAGGGGTAGGCAGAGGTAAATGCATGCATTCAAGCATACATGCAAACACCCACGATTCGCCGGTTACGTTTTGGCCCATGTAACAGGTGGCGAGCCTGTTGACATCTCCGGGCACATTACCAAACTTTGAGGTACTGGGAAATTTCCAGAAAATGGAAAAATCCCAATTGAACCAGAGATAAAGGCTTTTTCACCATTATCTCTGATAACCCCCTACCCGGGAATCGAACCCAGGACCTCAGCGTAGTAGTAGTGGCTTGGTACCACTAGGCTACCGAGGCAGTTACAAATAAAATAATGTAAGCTTTCTAAGGAAACAGGCTACAAAAGTTTGCTATTAACTGATTAGCCTTGAAAGGATAGCCTTTATCTAGTCTGACCATTCAACTATGGAATGTGTATTGTCTCTCTCTTCCTTGCAATGTGTCATTGTGGCGCGTAGTCGAAATATCCAGATCATATGTTCACATTATAACTGATGATTTTGAAATCATCAGTTATAATGTGAACAAGAGAGAGAAAGAAAGAGAGAAGCAAAGAAATTGTACTGATGGAATCAGAACTGTTTCTTTGTCTCTTGCAGTCTCCACGCTTCGATCCTAGAGGAATCCTAGGATAGCAAATTTTTGAGCTGAACGCGGGTCAAATATGGAACAAGCTTCAAAACTTACTAGCAGATATGCCAGCGCACTACAACCAGTTAATCAGTCCAGTACTAAAGTGCCGTCACTGCCGTTTTGCGAATTCAAAACACTTAACTCAATCCTTGAGTCCCATTGCTGGCTTTGGTACGGGTCATGTATGGTACAGACTTCTAAAACTACCAGTGGAATTGCCAGTTCCTTGAACCCAGTCTATTTATCTAGTAGTTTCTCTGTCTCTTACACTCCCCGCGCTTTATCCTCATCGAACATTATAACTGGAGCATCAAAAGCTTACCAGTAGATTTGCCAGCGCGCTGTGCCCAATCCATGAGTCCAGTGATGGAGTGGGTGCCGTCTCTCTGACCCTCGCAGTCTCCACGCTTCACAGCTGCACTGAGACCCAGAGTCCCACTGTTGGCCTTGACGCCAGTCATGTATGCTGTGCCACTACACGCGGAGTCAGCTACGTTGTGGTCCACACAGTAAGTCTGAGGAATTGAGAAGACGGAATTTTACATAAGACAATTAGATTTTACTTCAAAACCTACAGTCTAATGGACGCCTTTAAGTATTTCATCCTTATTGAAAAGGTAATTTTTATATGAAACTAGCTGTTGCCCGCGGTTTCGCCCGCATCGATGTCGTTTTATAAATAACTAGCCTTTGTTCTTTCTCAAAGTCAGCTCTATCTCTGTACCAAATTTTATTAAAATCGGTTCAGTCGTTTGGACGTGTAAAGGTAACAGACAGACGGACAGACAGAGTTACTTTCGCATATATTAGTAGGGAAGTAGGGATAGCATATCTATAAAAATAGACTACAATATTTTATCGTTTCAATAAAATGGTTTCGATCGCAAATATAATACAACCCCCTCGAAATACAAAACTTTGCGAAGATTAGTTCAAGAATAGAATATTGTAATCCTAAATTATATTAACCTAGTTTCTCGAGAAAATTTTCAATTTCGCAGGCTTACTTACATATTTACACAGTTTTATCTTTAAAAATATACTCTGCTACCAACAGTGGTAATCTGTTCAGTGATAAATTATTTTCTTTACTTCTGAAAATAGCGCGCAGTGTTCAAACGAATATTAAATTATTTTCTAGGCAAAAAGGCACGGTAAATCGAATCAAATTGGAATCTTACTGGGGATGGAATTCTTGCAACTCCGTCCCCAGTAATATTCCAATTTAAGCTAAGTTTAAGTAGCTAAGAGGGTAAGTACTGCCAAATTACTTGATCTATGTTCTACCAAATAGCAGTGATCACCATAATCATCTTCCGTTAACACGGTATTGCATAGCCAAGAAAATTACAATTGTAGCGTCCACTCCACACAGTACTGATGTAGCGTCCACTCCACACAGTACTTGTCTAGTACGATAGATGGCGTGCATGCGAATTACATCGCACATACGAAGATTTCTCAAGAGTTGGCATATATACAACTTTCCAACGTCAATCGTTGGGCCGCGGCCCGCCAGGCGCTATCACCTCGCCTGGTCGGAGGATCCTTCCTTTTCGCCGGAGGAACACTTCCACCCGTTCCTCCACACAATCACAAAATGACAAAAAAAATATCTGACTCCGTAATAACCATCAGAGAGACATAACAACTAAGGTCTCAGGGGTGGCAACGTATCTGCATTTTGCCCTATGAAGAATACTCTGTAATTAATTTCTTTACGCATCCCATTGTGTAGGATATCGTTGTATAGATCTGAGAAAACACTTTTTCGATCAAGGGAACCGTTTCTGAAATATTAAACTTTAATATGCGGGTTTTTATAGGATTCAAGTATCTACCAGCCAAACGGTGTTATTTGGACCGATGAAAAAAATAACATGGTGCTAAAACAAATCACGATTTTAAAAGGAAAACTATCTATTACAGATTAGTAGACTCTACAAGTTTACGAGTAATAGACAATCACTTTTGAAATGTACTTGGAAAACAAAACCCTACATTGCACATGATCCGACACACACTTGCCCGGTTTTTGAAGAAAAACTTCTTTGGCGCCATTGTGCATTTTTTGTGATGCGTAAAAAGTGACCATTTCGCGTCAGGACATGTAACCTGATCGAAAATTCGTATTTTAAAACGGGGACGGTACGATAGCGCGATAAATGAATATTCACTATACTAGTACACTATTTTACCACATAAATTATAGTACTTTTATACTGATATAATAAAAGCAATTCGTACGAAACTATTTCCTTACTGTTTCAAAATATCAAAAATGCACAACATTCGTATTCAAGTTTTCACGTCTGCCGACACTCACACACGTCTGCTGGCCGACCGCCTAACTCAAATGCTTTCGTTTGTAACGTTAACTTGTCAGTTTCGTAACGCCTATTAAAACATTTAGCTCTTAAGTATATATACCTTATTTTATTATCATGTAAATGGTTATATTCAAACGAGTATAAACGGTTCTATTAAGACCGAGAAAGATGGCGGGAGATCGTGAAGAGAGCTGAGTCTGCCTCCAACACCAACGCGGACGCCTCAATGTGACCACGACCACCCTGAAAAGAGTGACACGAAAGAGAAGATATACCTCCGTGAAAAGAGTGACACGAAAGAGAAGATATACCTCCGAACGAAAACACTTCCTGGAAAAAGATACGCGGTACGACACTGACAAGATGATGTTGCCATCATTGAAAGCTAAACGAAAGCATTAGAGTTAGGCGGTTGGCTTCCTGGAGTGCAACCTGTTGTTTTTTTAGCTAAATATTGTTATTGATAACCTAGTTCGAAATTAAATCACGAACCTTAGAGAGACCAATGAAGGGGAACGTCTCAAAGCTGAGCTTGAGCTCTTCACCAGTATGCCCATACTTCTGGCCAAGATACACCCTGGTAGCTGCCAGGGTGGTGATGCTCATACCGTCTCCGAGGAAGAAGATTACGTTTTTGGCTACCCTCGTGTTTAGGGTACTGGAAACCTGCAATGTAAAAAAAATATGCTGTTAAAAAAACTAAAGATAGGTAAGCGAATATAATTTTTTTTGTGACTCAGTATGGATTGTAGCATAAAATATACTTTTACGATTAAGTATTTCAAGAGAAAGTAGTTGGTAGTGCCCTAGCGCTCTACTTAGCTCGTCTTGGCGGGGGCACTACCATGCCTCCAGATTAATAACGGACAGTTCATTCATTTCAGAAGCCCACGAGACGCCCGTGAGCATAATCGACGCCGGTCTGCCAGCTCGCATGTCTGTTTACGTATACACGACTTTTACGTTTGCCCTGAGCAATACGATTTCTTTTTTGGACGTAAGTAGTCGGCTTGTCTCGGTATCAAACTATTCTACTTTACCTAGCTTCAATTCATTTCATCATTTTCACTGGTGGTAGAGCTCTCGTGACGGAGCTCGCGGGCGTAGGCACCACCGCATTACCTAAATATACTTGCCGCTAAATGGTAGTGTTCAGCACTGTCGTGTTCCGGTCAGGTGGTAATATACGGCCCTGTAATTTCCGGCACAGAGGCATAACAGCGTAAGCCTCAGAAGTGTAACTCATCTGCATTTTGACCTTGGTCTTTGTGTGGGTGTCTATAGGCTGTAGTCATCACTTAACATCAACTGCCTACTTGTTTTCCATTTCCATTACATAAAGACAATAAAAAATGAAAATTACTTACTTTTGATCGTAAGGTCCATTGTGCTTGAATTTTCCAATGTTCTTTATTCTTCTCGTCAAAAGATGATTTTGGAAGAGAATCTGAAATGAAGGAGAATAACAGAGATGAGTTAAGTTATAGTAGGGGGTTTATAAATAATGTACTACTTACCTATAGTTCACCTATCAAAGAAACTAAGATGGAGAACCTAATTAAACATTGAAATTAGATTATTTTTTTTTTTATGCATACAGTATACACTGACTGTAAACAAAAAGGCGCAGTTTGGGTTATAAAAAGCGGGAAATGCACTAGCAAGTAAAATTTGTCAGAATGTTCAAAGTCATTCTTATAGTTTTTGAAACATCATAGGTTAAATAAATTGCCTCAGTAGCCTAGTGGTAGCAGACCATTACTACAACACTGGGGACCCTGGAGGTTCGATTTCCGCGTCGAGGCTTGTCAGAGATGAAGGTGTAAAATCCTTTATTTTCTAGGTTAGGTTGGTTCTTTTGAGATATTTTTGGATCTTTAAATATCTTAATTTTCATTTTTGGGAAGTTTCCCAGTACCTACTTTGGAATTTGGTAATGTGCCCGGAGATGTCAACAGGCTCTCAATCTGTGGCGAAACGTAATTGGCAAATTGTGAGTGTTTCTATGTATGCTAAATGCAAGCCTCTACCTCTGCTTACTCCTTCGGGGATTACAGCCGTGATGTTACGTTTCATAGGTTAAATATAAATTATTAAAAATTGAATCATTTATTTAACGATTCACACCTACCCAAGAACTAAATAAAGACAATACCATCATCCAATCACTTATCGAAGCGAAACGTTCGTCACACATTCTATGACAAATTCTTATGATTTGGATAACTCATGCGCATTTCCATGCCGCTTACTAATTGTCACAGACCTGGGATACGGTCTTTTTATGACTAGTTTAAGTAGCATAGTCCATTAATTAACGTAATCGTTACCGTCATCCCTTATTGTTGTATTTATTGCCACCTATTGGAAGCGCGCATGGCCGAAGCGCGCATGGCCCAGCGGCTGGTGTAGATCGTAAGCGATCGGCTCGGTTAAGCACTACGGGCGCGGTCGGGTAGTGTGATGGGTGACCGCTTGTGGCAAATTAAATGCGCGTTTCCGTGCTTCGGAGGGCACGTTAAGCCGTCGGTCCCGGTTGCTATCGATAGATAGCAGTCGTTAAACCTTGTCGGAGGCCTTATGGGCGGTTTGAAAACATCCGACAGCGGGCTGGCCACTAACCCACCCACCTCCACCAATCCGCATTGGAGCAGCGTGGTGGAGTAAGCTCCAGGCCTCCCCCCAAAAAGGGGAGAGACTCGTGCCCAGCAGTGGGACGTATAATGGGTTGCCATTATTATTGGAAGGGTTTGCCCGCTATGTCACGAACAGATGACTAAATCGAAAAATGATCTTTGCACATCCCTACTAATATAATAAATGCGAAAGTAACTGTCTGTCTGTGTGTTACCGTTTCACGTCCAAGCGACTGAACCGATTTTAATGAAATTTGGTACAGAGATAGAGCTGTCTTTGAGAAAGAACATAGGCTACTTCGTTATTTATACAACGACATCCACGCGGACGAAGCCGCGGGCAACAGCTAGTACCTAATATTTTTGAAAGATCTATCCAAGAATATCCTACAGTAAATAGAAAACGAAAAAAAAAAATTTGCGCGTTAAAGAGAGGTACTCCACTACAATTGCCTAACTAGCATAGTTGGTAATAGATGGCGCTGCTGCTACCATAAAGCAATGCAATAGATGTGAAGGAAAGATTTGACAAATTGGGCAGGGCTTCAGTAGCTCAATTGGAAGAGCGGCTGGATTAGATTCCCAGTAGGTCGCGAGTTCGAGTCTCGCCTGAAGTCAAATTTTTCTTTCCATTTTTCTTTAAAAATAAAATATATTTCACAAGCATGTGTTAATGCGAAATAATATAAAAACAATTATTAGAGGTACTCCAAATTTTTTTTTTCATGTTTGTATTTTACTACTTTGTTGGCGTGATTAAGGTGTAGGTATACTTGTACAAAATTTCAAATCTTTAGTAGGACCAATAGTTATTGTGCTAAACCGCGGTCGGACAGACAGACATACGGACATGGCGAAACTATAAGTAAATATAACTACTCCTTGTTTACTATGAAACCCTAAAAAAAGCAAACATACAAATTTAAAAAAGACATAATATTTCTTATAAAAACGAAGAGAAGAAAAGTTTAATGAAAAAGCCAGGAAAAAAAAAATAGTAAAAGATGTGTCTCACGACCGCGCAAAAAAGGTAGATAACCTGGGGACCGACGGCCTAAAGGACTTATTACACGGCACGGTATACACAGGGTACGATAGCAAGGGTCAGGGAAGTGTAATAAGATTTAGGGAGTTAGGGCCCTAGTTAGGGTGACCGGAGCGGCCCGTGTATTTGTACTGCGACCGGATAGTGTAATAAGCGGCAACCCGGCGCGAGGCCACGCCACGGTAGACCTCCAGTGACGGAGCTCGCGGGCGAAGGCACCACCGCACTACCTAATATACTTGCCGCTAAATGGTAATGTTCAACACTATCGTGTTTCGGTCAGGTGGTAATGCATGGCCCTGTAATTTCCGGCACAGAGGCTAACACCTTATGCCGCAGGAGTGGCAACGCATCTGCATTTTGACCTTGGTCTTTGTGTGGGTGTCTATAGGCCGCAGTCATCACTTATCATCAATGTGAACTGCATGCTAATTTGCCACTTCCATTATAAAAAAAATCGTAATCAATAAACCAATTTTCGAATTTGGCCTTAAAATGTTGCCAGAACTTTGTATAAGAATTGCAAAAGGAAAATTACATTGGTATAAACGGATAAATAATGAATATATTATAATTGCCTTCTTATAGATGCACAGATGTCAGAGATAGCATTTAATTAACCTCAAAGATCATCAAGCATAAACAATTAATGCTAATCGGTTAATAACCACGATAATCCATGAAACATGATGTTGTAATTTGTGTTTGGAGATTATTGTTTTCCTCAACTTGACATGCGTTGATAGAGCTCCAGTGAAAGAGCTCGAGAGTGAAGCACGTAACGCCACTTTCTTCACATAAAATATAGGTGTGCCTTTAATTTTTATCTTGTGTAGATGTAGCGCACTTTAACCGACCCTAATAGCGCTAGTGAATCATTACAGATTACCCGTCTAGTAGAAGAACCGACATGTATATATCTACAGGGTTCATTGAAGTTCCGCATCGCAGCGCATCACCTCTTGCAGGGAGCCTCTTTTTAATTATGTTCTACAACTTTTTAAAATTCATATATGTATCTTCACGCCAGGCAGAGAGTGTAGAGCGCCAGACATCCCCGTTCTGACAAACCTCTCGTGCCTCGTCTACCTTCATCATTCTCTTCATACATGCACGCCGATTTCTAAGACTTTTGACCCCACCATCAGACAGAACTCGACCTATTTGGTCATGGTAGGCCAGCCTTGGTCTTCCTGGGCCTCTGCAACCATCCACATTCGCATTGTATATCTGTTTAGTCATTCGCTCATTCGGCATTCTTTCTATATGCCCGAACCATCGGAGCATGCCTTTTTTCATTTTTACACCGATACTATCATTCACACAAAGTCTCTTTCTTACATCTTCATTACGAACGCGATCGGGGAGTGATACACCGCAGATCTTGCGCAAAGATCTCATCTCGACCGCGTTCAACTTACTTTCATGCTCTTTCCTGCATACCCAGCTCTCGCTTCCATATAAAAGCGTTGGAGTAAGTACAGCATTATGTACGGCTAGTCGAGCCCGCTGGCTGAGATGTTTAGATTCTTTAAAATTCATCATTCTTAAAATTAAAATTTTCCCATACAAAATGTTTATTGTCTCTAAACGGTCATTTACTCTGAGCATTACCTTGCCAAGGCAAAATATCGCCACGTGCAGCCGGGAGCAAGGGTCGCTGGGTGACGTAGCGGCGGCAATGCTCTTTTGAACTTTTAAAAACTTTTTGATTTTGTTTTTTTTTATTATCTTCAAGATTTGTAAAAAGTCGTAGAACAAATGTTGTTGGAATTTGATTGATTGGAGAGAGAAATAGAGAGGCTGCCTGCAAGAGGAAGGTTAGAAGCTCTTTAAAATTAACCCTGTATATGTTGAATAGAAATAAGTATCCCAGCGCATGTCATGAAACGTGTTGTCCACGTGATTCACTTTTTTGCAGAATTTGCCTAAAATGGTTATTTTGTTGTGCCTATTTGAACGCCTAATTAGCATGCTTAATAATTGCAATTATGATATTTATCTATTAAAATTAATTGTTATTAATAATAAAAAATATGATATCTTTGACCGCGGTGTGTAATGTTAATAGGTCATCCAGTAAGTATTTACTATTAGGTTCGGTTCGAGGTCATAATATTGGTATTAATTTCATTAAAATTTCACTTCGAGTTTCTATTCTCATCTAAGGGTGATATTTATCTAATGGTGACGATGCACATGTGCGATTTACTTTTACAATTAAAAAGTTACATCTATCGAAATGATGCTCTCTGTGTAAATTTCTACAAAACTAACACGAAGTACGTTTTCATGTCATAACTACTGCAGTCCATTTGACTCTTTAACAGAAGTCTGAATGGTAAAGCGTTGCCACGACTTAGAACAGTAACTGATAGGTGAGGATCCCACTGCAGAATCATTTCGTTCATCCAGATATACTGCAAGCCTAATTTTTACGCACATTTATGATCTAGAGAATATTAAATATATATTATATCCACTAGGTTGCCTATCAAAAAATGGTCGCAAGTATTTATATCTATGAACTGTTATGCATGAGCATCAGTTACAGAAGTTGGCCATCCTACCGGAACATGACGGTGCCGAACACTACCATTTGGTGACAAATACTGACGTAGTGTGTTACCGACTTAACGATAGGTAAAGGATCAAGGTCGTGCGGTCACACTCAATCACTTAAGCGAAGAGCAATAATGTTCGAGTTCCAAATGTTCTAAATGATGCATTTGAAATATTATTGGTGTTCCAATCTTTCGGAACATCGAAATGTTTCGGAACAGTGAATCAGAACAGTAAAGAGTTACACACGTCTACCACGGAAGCTAAAAAGCGTCCGAAGCGTCGGGTTTTAAACATAATTTTAGTTTAATTTACGCGAGTTAAATTCGTAAAATATAGTTTTATTTCAATAAGTGTAGCTGGGGCAAACCTTACCCCTAGTTTGCACTAAAAATATTAAACGTGATGATGTTACGAAACTCTTCGCATAAAGTATGTATTGCGATAAATATCTTGTTGGTGCTAGCGTTCGCACTGCTGTCAAACCTATCATTTAAACATGTTTTATTTGAATGTTTCATCAATGCAAACTCACGGTTAGAACACATCATGGTAAAGTATTAGTATTAATCACGGAATAGATAAATAAGGATGGAGAGGCCTTTGCTTCAATTTAGTATAAGAACTAGTGTCGCCGCTTTTCTCACGCTTTTCTAACACCATCTCGACAATCATCCACACATTAATCTCAGGGCAGCTATTCGTTTGCGTAAGTTTGCATACTAAGATGTAACGCCCGTAGGCAATAAACACTCGCACGCACACAACAATATACTCACCAATAAACTAGCCGAAGTGTAGCGGACGCATTACATGCTGTACATTGCAAGCGGAGACAGTAATAGCGTTAATTGAGCGAGTGCTTAACGAGCAATGTATTGCTAGCAGTAACGTTTAAATAATGCAGTTTAAGTTCGAATATTCATATTCCTTTGTATATTTATATGTTTTTTACAAGAATTATAACAATGAATGTTATTTGTGACTTACCGATGAAAAGATATACCTCCTCGCTTTATACTTGAGGTCTGACATTTCATATTACATGTTAAAATTGGCACTATATGGTATTTTACCAAGAGATGCGTCGTTCAAAGCAGTCTACACGACACCACAGTACAAATATGAACAGTATGGAACAAAACGTTCGAAATGGCACACTAACACAAACATGCGCATCGAAGCTCGATGTAGCGAGTGACTCAGTACTGCAGCACCGCGAGAACCGCTTAGAGGCCTCGTCGATGCGCGTGTTTGTGTGAGTGTGACGTTTCAAGGTTTTGTACGTAGTTTCCACACTGTTCATATTTGCATTGTGACGACACTACGAGCGAACGAATGGTTCTGCCAAGCTGTGTGTGTTCACGCATAGTTGCAGTACGCTTGCCACACTTACATTACCATTCCATCTTTATTTATCTATTCCGTGGTATTAATATTCGACCCGGGAAATAAACCCGGAAACTTGACCAGTAGTGACCTGCTACCTCTACGCGACCGAGTTAAAGATATCATTATTAAACCAAACAAACATTTCGTCATCCAACCTTATGCACTAGGGCAAGGCTGAATCTGAATACAAACAATACAAAGTTATCAATTCGATTAGGAAATACTTATGAATTACGTGATGTTATGTGTATGAAAGCGATTGTGCCTTGACTGCATTTGACCCATAGAGCACGAAATAGAGTTATCTATTTATACGTTGGCAAGTGGTAGTGGGACATGGCGGACATGCGTAGATTACAAGTGCTTAGTTCGATTCCCATAATCAGTGGAAAATAAAATTAGGATTTTACAAAATTAAGTCAACTGCTCAACTGCCTCAGTAGCCTAGTGGTAGCAGGGCATTACTACTACGCTGGGGTATTAGGTTCGATTTCTGTGTCAGGGATATTAGAGATAACGGAGTAAAATCCTTTATCACTGATTGTATTGGGATTTTTCCATTTTCTGGAAGTTTCCCAGTACCTCGAAGTTTGGTAATGTACCCGGAAATGACAATAGGCTTGCCACCTATTACATGGGCCAAAACGTAACCGGCGATTCGTGGGTGTTTGCATGTATGATTGAACGCATGCATTTACCTCTGCCTAGCCCTTTGGGCATTACAGGCGTGAAGTTACTTTAAAAAGGTTATTGTTAACCAGTAAAAGACCCAACAATATTTTGGTCGGCCCAAGCAAGAGTAGGAGCTTTGTGTCTACGCCCTAACGCGCTTCGCACACAGTACTTGACAGTACATGTGGAGGAACGGGTGGAAATGTGAAAATGTTCCTCCGACGAAAAGGGAAGATCCTCCGACCAGGCGAGGTGGTAGCGCCTGGTGGGCCGCCGCCCAACGCTTGATGTTGGGAAATTGTATATATGCCAACTCTTGAGAAATCTTCGTATGTGCGATGTAATTCGATTGCACGCCATCTACCGTACTAGACAAGTAGTGTGAGGTTTTGTCTGTGTTCCACTAGTTGGCGCCTTAATGTAGTGGACGCTACATACACATTACATACTTCAACGAATAGAAAGAGGTCAGCGGCCAACCAACCGCTGGTGATAATGACATGAAACACGCTTAGATAGTAACATGCAAGGACAAGGTTGGATTTGAATATAAATAAATAATCAAATCGATTTTTATGAATTACGTGACGTTACGCGTTCCCAAAAAGCGTTCAAACCTTGACTTTATTTGAGTGTCAATGACATGAAACGTGAAATAATGTAATATGGCATATGGCTAACAAGGTATAGAGTTGACTTGGATGGCGTGTAAATAATAATTATTAACACTGCGTAAATTATGAAAAATCTACCTTAGATTAATATTCGGTTGCAGCAAATTATTTGTTAGATTTATTGTTAATATATATTTTTTACTAATTTAATTATTTAAATTACTGGTGGTAGAGCTCGCCGGCGTTGCTCGTCGTTCTCGTTGGCGTCGCGTTGTCATCACTTAACATTAATGTGAACTGCATGCTTGTTTGCCACTTCCATTACAAAAAAAAAATACTCTGTGGGGACTAAGGGTGGATTTTGTACTTAAAATCGATTACTAATTTATCAGTTCTTTACTGCCGCAAGAGATTTTTCCAACACGTTTTTCCAATATTATGAAACTGAAAAAAAAATAATCTTCAAAGCTTAATTCATTTCACAGTATGTATATTATATTATTGAGGCATATTTCTAATTTCATTGGGCAATTTAATGAGTTTTTATTTAGTAAAACTAAATACAGATACATGTTTTAGAGTTGGAGTGAATTTCTAAATTAACTCACTAAATATTATACTAACAGTGTTGTTTCCCTTGATTCCAAAATTCCAGGAGCCAGGACAAACCTAATAAGGGTTTTGTGGTATCCATATACTTTTATTCATATGTTGTTATGTAAAAAATCTTAATGATTAAAAATAAGGTTCAAAATCCTTAAAAAATGCCAAATAGGTATATTAAACACCCAACCCAATTCTATCCTCACTTTATTCGTATAATATGATGCATTAAGGAAATTCCAGTAAATGATACATCCATACCTTTTTTCCTTAGCTAATTGTAATGAAATCACAGATATTAGTCCTTTTATTGAAACCACAACCTGATTTAGATGTCTGTTGCACCTGATTCATAACCTGACAAAATCCAAGTAAATAAAATTACGTCACACCCCGGAGACTTGGCTAAAATTCAATACAAACGCATATTCTGGTTATCTATTACACAGACATCAAACAGTGACGTGATGTTACGCGCACAAAGAAATGTATCACGTAGGGTTATGACTAGCAATCGGGAAATAAAAATTTGAATTTTTGAATTTTTAATTTTGACAGTCTCTTAAGAAGGGTTGATGGGTGAGGAAGGAAAATCAGGCGAGACGTCGAAGCGTCCATTCTACACGTAGTATTAATAATTTATGATTGTTCAGTATCTATCCGGACGAAGTCGTGGGCGAAGCTATTATAAAAGTAGCCTAAGTTACTCCTTATTACATCAGCTATCTGCCAGTGAAAGTCCCGTCAAAATCGGTCCCGCCGTTCCCAAGATTATTCCCGCCAAACAGACAGACAGACGAAAATTGAAAAAAATGTTGTTTTGGTATATGCACCGTGTATACACACATATGCATTTAGTAAAAAGGGGTTATTTTTATATTACAAATAGACACTCCAATTTTATTTATTTGTATAGTGTTCATGATATAGTGTTCATCATGAAATATTCCACATCGAGCTTAGGAGAGAGTCAATCGGCTAGTTTCGTCTTCATAGAGCGTTATCTCTGTTACACACTACCTAAAATACTCAACAATTAATATTGCACAACCAGCCTGCGAAAGAGACGATCGGCTTGTTTCGACTTCGTAAAGCGTTATCTCAGTTGCACACTGGTTATGTAATCTCTGACAGTCCGGTGGTCAAAACTTTATCAAAATGGTCGACCAACTTCAATTGGTCTACTACTTTCGGAGCAAATGTCTGTGACAGACACACGCACGAGTGATCTTAAAAGAGTTCCGCCTTTTTGTTCCGAGGTAAGACACCCTCCTGTGATATATTTGTATATACCATTATGGGAGGGTACTTGAGACACTTGTTACGTCAGCCAGTCTTCGAATAAACGTGGTTTGTGAAAGTACAGTGCCGTATCAATTATCCCTATTGCTCGTTAATAAACCTAATACACTTCAGTGGCGACGAGGATGGGATACATAAAAAAATAACACTTTGTTACTTGAAGGTTCGACACCCCTGCCCTAGACAATGTCGCTTCTCGAAAGGTCACAAGACACCGGGCTGGGAAATTACCGATCACGGCTGAGTCATATGCGACCTATTTGATTTTCATTTGTGTGTGAATTTATATTTCACTGAAATGTTTATTTGTAATTTCAAAAATTAAATAAATACATATCGTCATTGGAACTTTCGAATGGTGATAGAATAGAAAATATTTTTATTTCGAATAGATCTTTACTTAGATCTTACTTTCAAAACGTCAACAAATCATAAAATACCTAAAGTGAATAACCAATACATATAGCAAAAGCAAAAACATATATTAATTAATAGTAAATTAAAAAATTTGACTTTAAACTATTTAGTTAAAACATAATAATCACAATTTTTTTCAATTCCTTCGATGATGATTAATGAAGAAAAAGAAAAACTTATTCGTCAAGATCAAAGTTATTCACTTAGCAGAGTTCCAAGTGCAGTCACTACTGTGAAGAACTCCACTACCCAACAAACACAGCAACTAATACTTGCGGCCAAATTTTGATAGGCAACCTAGTCGATATATATTCTCTAGATTTCTAGATTGTAAATATGCGTAAAAATTAGGATTTCTGGATTATCTGGATGAACGAAATGATTCTGCAGTGGGATCCTAACCTATTAGGCGTTAAGTTTGTCCGCCACTTGACATAAAAGAAACCGGTCAAGGGCGTGTCGGACCACGCGCAGTGTAGGGTTCCGTATTTAGTGTATTTACAGACTAAGAAATGTAATGAAAAAAGAAATAAATATTTTCTATGGAGTTGTTCGAAATTTTCGAGTTAAATACATTTGGTCGACTATTACTCGCAAACTAGCAAAACCAACATAAGTGTGATAGTTTTCCTTTTAATTTAATTATATATGGCTACTATTGCCGTAATGTTTGAATTTCTAACAACAACGGTTTAGTTGGTTGGGGGACACTGGACTCTAACAAAAATTTGCACTTTAAAGCTTAATAAGTCACGAACAGTTAACTAAATCGAAAAATGGTGTTCGGACATTCAAGACAAAGACAATATTTGTGAATGACCTATCCAACGATGCCCCACACTATATTGAAATCGAAAATAAAAAAAATACCGAGCGTTACATGTAAGGGAGGTTACCCTAAATACATTTTTTTCATGTTTTTATTCTACCACTTTAGTGGCGTGATTAAGGTGAATACTTGCGCCAAATTGCAAGTCTCTAGTACCAATAGTTTTTGCGCTAAACCGAGGACGGACAGACAGACAGACAGACGGACATGGCGAAACTATAAGGGTTACTTGTTTACTACGGATCCCTAAAAAAAAGAAATGACACGTTGTTACCTAAGGTTCGTCACACCTGCCCTAAGCAATGTCGGTTCCCTAAAGGTCACAAGACACCTGCCTGGGAAAGTACAGATCACGGCTGAGTCATACGTGACTTATTTCTCATTCATTTGTGTGTGAATGCAATTAATGTTGGGTCTGTTACGAGAATTTACAGTTTATTTTGGGGTTCCCTCCCTTAAAAGGAAAACACTGCCTCCTGGTGGTAGCAGGCCATTACTATTACGCTAGGGTCTTGGGTTCGATTCCCGGGTCAAGGGCTATCAGAGATCACGGTGTAAGGTCTTTCGGAGTTACTAATGTGCCCGGAGATGTAAACAGGCTGGCTACCTGTTACATAAGTCAAAACGTATCATGTATCGAATGTATAACGTTTGCATGTATGCTTGAATGCCTACCCCTTCGAGGATTACAGGTGTGAAGTTACGTTTCCTGTAGTAGAGCTCTAGTAAACGGGGGACGCGGGCGTAGGCACCACCGCATTACCTTATATACTTGCCGCTTAATGGCAGTTCAGCACTATCGTGTTCCGGTTAGGTGGTAATGTACGGCCCTGTAATTTCCGGCACAGAGGCAGAACATCTTAGGCCTCAGGAGTGGCAACGCATCTGCATTTTGACCTCTGGTCATTGTGTAGGTGTCAAAAGGCTGCAGTCATCACTTAACATCAATGTGAACTGCACGCTTGTTTGCCATTTCTATTACATAAAAAATAACGTAGTAATTTACCAGTAAATTGCAGAAAACCTGTAAAAATATGTGAGTGGTATTTATAATAATACGAGTACTTACTCTACCGGTGGTAGAGTTTCAGTGCAGTAGCTCGACGGCGTAGGCATCATCGCATTAACTTATCTATCTGCCACCAAATGGTAGTGTACAGCACTATTCTGTTCCGGTAAGATGGTAATGTATGGCCCCGATATATCTATCACAGAAACATCACAATATAGGTCTCAGGAGTGGCAACGTATCTGCATTTTGACCTCTGGTTTTTATGTAGATGTCTATAGGCTGCAGTCATCAATTGGCGTCAACGTGACTTGCCTGGTTTTTTACCACCTTCCTTACAGAAAAGAAATAGAAAATTTGGTAATTGTACAGAACCCAGAACTTGAGTCCCAGTCACACTTAGCCGGAATTTGCGATGACATGTCGCAAGGTAAGGGGGTTTTATAGGTAGATAGAGATTTTAAATAAACAAATGTGCGCCCACGCATTCAAGTCGCTAAGCATGCAGTTCACATTACGGCAAGTGAATATTCCATTATTGTTTACTGGTGGTACAGCTCCTGTGACGGAGCTCGCGGGCGTAGGCACCACCGCATTACCTAATATACTTGCCGCTAAATGGTAGTGTTCAGCACTATCGTGTTCCGGTCAGGTGGTAATGTACCGCCCTGTAATTTCCGGCACAGAGGCATAACACCTTAGGCCGCAGGAGTGGTAACGCATCTGCATTTTGATCTTGGTCTTTGTGTGGATGTCTATAGGCTGCAGTCATCACTTAACATCAATGTGAATTGCATGATTTTTTGCCACTTCCATTATATAAAAAAGAATGTAATTATTTTAGAAAAACAAGTGTGCATGTTATTATGGCCCCGCTAAATGGGCTTAGAACAGAAGCAAAACAACCTCTTTGACCTCCGGTTTTTGTATATTTTCTATAGACTGCAGTCGTCCAACCGCTCCCACCGTTCATCATACCATCCCGAGTAGATCCCTACTAATATTGTTAATGCGAAAGTAACTTTGTCTGTCTGTCTGTTACCATTTCATGTCCAAACGACTGAACCGATTTTAATGAAATTTGGTACAGAGATAAACCTGACTTCGAGAAAGAACATAGGCTAAAATAAGTCGGGTTTTCCTTCCTGACGCTATAGCTCCAGAACGCACGAGCCGATTTCCACGGTCTTGCATTCGTTGGAAAGGTCAGAAAATTCAGGATTATAAAACGACATCCACGCGGGCGAAGCCGCGGGCAACAGCTAGTATCATATATATCTATTTGCTTACACCCGTGCGAATCCGCAGTCGCTATATTGTCTGATAAGTCACGTGCATTGATTACAATAAATGAACACATACACATGCACGTGTGTGACGACGTAAACATACGCGTTTGCAGATTTTTTGTGTGTACCGTAAAAACGCACGACACAAAATAAAATGTTAGTATTTAAAACAAGACAAGAGCACCTAAGCGCGCATGGCCCCGCGGCTGGTGTAGATCGGAAGCGATCTGCTCGGTTAAGCACTACGGGCGCGGTCGGGTAGTGTGATGGGTGACCGCTAGTGGCAAATTAAATGCGCGTTTCCGTGCTTCGGAGGGCACGTTAAGCCGTCGGTCCCGGATGCTATCGATAGATAGCAGTCGTTAAACCTTGCCGGAGGCCTTATGGGCGGTTTGAAAACATCCGACAGCGGGTTGGCCGCTAACCCACCACCTCCACCAATCCGCATTGGAGCAGCGTGGTGGAGTAAGCTCCAGGCCTCCCCCCGAAAAAAAGGGGAGAGACTCGTGCCCAGCACTGGGACGTATAATGGGTTGCCATTATTATTATGTATTTAAAACAAGCGTACATGGCCTCGCGGCTAGTGTAGATCGCAAGCGATCTACTCGGTTGTGCGATACGGTTGCGGTCGGATGTGTGATGGGTGACCGCTAGTGGAAAATTCAAATGCGCGTTTCCGTGCTACGGAGAGCACGTTAAGCCGTCGGTCCACTACTCCGCATCTCCACCAACGCGCATTTTAGCAGCGTGGTGGAGTAAGCTGCAGGCCTCATTGAACCAGGCCTCAGTTCACATTGAAGTTGAGTGATGACTGCAGCCTATAGACACCCACACAAAGACCAAAGTCAAAATGCAGATGCGTTACCACTCCTGAGGCCTAAGGTGTTATGCCTCTGTGCCGGAAATTACAGGGCCGTACATTACCACCTGACCGGAACACGATAGTGCTGAGCACTTTCATTTAGCGGCAAGTACATTAGGGGCGCGAGTTCCGTCACTAGAGCTCTACCACCAGAAAAAAGTTACGTAAGTTTTGTACTATAAGTAAGTCGACACGCACTTCACTACATGCTTTGGTCAATTTCCCCCCTTTTTATCAATGAACTATTGGATTTAATTACTAAAGAAATTATTGGATTAATTATAATAAGCTAACCACAAAATCTCAGTTCACAAGCCACAGATGATAAATATTTTGTTTAATTAATTACGTGCGGTTGGTTATACTAATATTATTACGTATTGTCCTCTTGAGTCATTCTCAAAACATTGTCTATCAAAATAATTATATAAACCTAGGTACCTAATAATAAGAATTGATACGATACTATTGTATTTTTTATGTTTCGTACCTCAAAAGAAAAACGGAACTCCTAAAGGATACATTTAAAAAAAAATTACTTCTTCATAGGTAAAGATCAGCGCTTGGGATCAGGCGTTGATGGCGCTTATCGTTATGCCAATACCTGCATTAGGTAAATCGGTAACCCAACAATTTTATACAAAATAATAAATATCCAGTAGAAGGGCTGGCTGGGCATTGGAAGAATTTTATACATGTATGTATGTATCTTCACGCCAGGTCCCTAACGGGGTAGGCAGAGAGTGTAGAGCGCCAGACATCCCGGTTCTGACAAACCTCTCGTGCCTCGTCTACCTTCATCATTCTCTTCATACATGCACGCCGATTCCTAAGACTTTTGACACCACCATCAGACAGAACTCGACCTATTTGGTCATGGTAGGTCAGCCTTGGTCTTCCTGGGCCTCTGCAACCATCCACATTCGCATTGTATATCTGTTTAGTCATTCGCTCATTCGACATTCTTTCTATATGCCCGAACCATCGGAGCATGCCTTTTTTCATTTTTACACCGATACTATCATTCACACAAAGTCTCTTTCTTACATCTTCATTACGAACGCGATCGGTGAGTGATACACCGCAGATCTTGCGCAAAGATCTCATCTCATTTTATACATGTGCATTATTATTTATAGGTATTTTACAATTAATGATGAAAAGTATTTTTTATAAGGTAAAAATGAAAATTGTAATACCGAAAAAACATATTTTTTTGTAGAATCAGAGAAATAACTGATAGTTAAAAAATAAGCAAGACGTGTCTGGAAGAGTTTTAATATAATATCTATGTTTGTATACTTAACAGGATTATTCAAAAGGATTTAGACCGTTAACATTTTTTTTTAATTAAACAGTTCGCTTACTTTAATCTCATACAAGTATTTAACTGATCATAATACTTACCTAACCCTGGGTTGCACCAAGATATTTGCTAATTTTAAAGATATTGTAAGATTTCACATCCTTCTCTTACATAAAAAAATCTGTTAAAGTTTTCTCTAACTTTAACAGATTTTTTTCAGATATGAAATGTTACCATAACTTTAACTTAACAAATATCTTGGTACAACCCAGCCTAATTGTTTTTATTTTCATTGGGCATTTCACAATGACACATGCGCGTGAAATGTTTTATTGATCGTTTATTTTTTTCTATTGGTGGGTCAGCATTTTTTAATCAATAACTTCTCATTAGAAGCAGGACTTACCCATGCTGTTAGTGTATTTATCAGCAACTTCGAGAGAATTGTGCTAGATTAATTGAATCTATTCCATGAATTATACATTCACGGTACCTTCACTTACGGATTTCCTCATGCCTTTATGAGGTACAAGATTAACAAGGACGTTTCATACTCAGTTGCTTTAAAATTGAAAGTTATTTCATCAACTTCTAATTCAATATTTGATAGATTTGATGTCTCAGTACGTTAAGGTTCTTAGCCTACTACAGCCACCCAGCACCGCCTCGTTTTACGGCATTTACTCGTTGTCGACGAGTGGACCACTGTGTGGTGGAGTTTCTTATGAACCACTCGCGGACAGCGCGCGGTCCACTTGGGAACAGCGCGTTGGCAATGCAAAGTCACCGCAAGACACCGGGTGGTCACCTCAGAGTACTATAATACATACTGAAATAGAGACCAATTTTCAATTTTTTTAAAGAAAGCAACAGCTCACTTACGCCGTCTGGCGAGTCTGCGATGCGTTTTGGAACTACAACCTAAGGTCAATAGCCCGTGCGTAGCTATTCACTGCTATTCCATTATAAAAACAGTATTTTTGGGCCGCTTTCTTTATATCTATCTGTGACGTGCATTCCATACATCTCAACTCGATGGAAAAATCACGGAAAAAGCTTAAAATACACTCTTTTTAAGCAATATTACATACGACGCAATTGCAGCATGACATGTATGTACCACGTCTGACAACATTATGAATGAACTCAATGAACTCTGAACATTATTGCAACAAATATGCGCGCCATCTGTTGTTACGTGTAAGCAACGTTCACTTGCTCTTACATTGATATGATTGCCATTGCATTAGTACTAAGATTATAAACCCTGGTGGTCACCGTGGTCCACTCGCCCGCCCGCGCGTTGACGGCTTGCGGTCGAGGCAATCCGGTGTCGATACGGAGCGGAGTTGATGTAATGAGCGCAGGCCGCTCAAGGCGGTCGGGCGCTGGTCGGGTGCCGGGTGGCTCTAGTGAGCTATGACCCTTATTTGTAAAAGGTATTTGATAAAGTTGTCGACAAACAGGTTAAGCAAAATAAATATTGACTATATGTCACCCGTTAAAGGATCTGAGCGTGAATATATCTCAAGATACCATTGGCGTAACAAGGGTGTGGCAGAGGGGGACAGCTGCCCCTTTCTAGAGACAAAAGCATCACAATTTACGGCAAATGCTGATACTTATGTGTTTCACTGGTGTTAGAGCTCTAGTGATGGAGCTCTAGTGTGCAGGCACCATCGCATTACCCAATCTGTCTGCCGCCAAATGGTAGTGTTCAGTACTATCGTGTTCCGGTTAGATGGCAATGTATGGCCCCGTAGTAACTATCATACAGACCTTAAGATCTCAGGGGTGGCAACATCTACATTTACATTTTAACCTCTTATTTTATGTAGATGTCTATAGGCTGCAGTCATCACTTAACATCTATGTGAGATGCATGCTTTTTTCTCACCTTCCTTACATAAAAAAGGTGATGCGGTGGTGCCTACGCCCTCGAGCTCATACACTCGAACTCTACTTCCAGAGGAGTGGATACAATATATACACGCTGAATAGGTTTTGGCTGGGTAGGTAGGTCGCTATATAATAATAAGTGATGTTATTAAAATAAGGAAAAACTCAAATAAAGTATTCGGATCTCAAAATATGTACATTAAAATTATCAAAAACCTGATTTTTTTTTAAATACGCTTACACTCTCAGCCCCACAGTAGGTATAAACCTGTGTCGTGGGTGCCGTTGTACACATTCAACACACACACAAACACCCAGACCCGAAACAAATATCTGTAGGCCATACAAATATTTGTCCCAGTGCGGGGATAGAACCCGCGACCCTTCTAATCAAACGGTCATCTCATAAGTACCGCTGGACCAACCAGGTCGTCGAAAAAAAAAATTAATTATTTAAATTCAC
Source organism: Macrosoma leucophasiata (assembly GCA_036365455.1). Lineage (NCBI taxonomy): Eukaryota > Metazoa > Arthropoda > Insecta > Lepidoptera > Hedylidae > Macrosoma > Macrosoma leucophasiata. The sequence continues at coordinate 18,338,445 of JAWQUS010000017.1, read as the reverse complement.
TTTGAGTAAAAGAAACACTCAAATCCACACTGAACCTATCTTATAGCATATAAATATAAGTTTAACAGATAACGGAAGCATACTTAATAAGTTATCATTGCCACAAAAAATGCCACGCGAATTAAAAAAAAACTTACTTTTGTTGCTAAGCACGCTCCGCCCGGTAATGCATGACACGCACACACTGACAGTAAATGTCATCAAAATAAAACGCATTGTCATTTTTAATGTAAACAAACACTCATTATATGAACAAAACAATTTATATTTGAATAATATTTCCGTTCACTTTCCACAATAATGTAATAATCCGTATATTAATCGATTATGTATAAATAAATAGATATTTTTACACTTTGACTGTGAATTAAATTTAAGCGTTTAAAAACTTTAGAAAATTTTTCACAAAACAGGTTATATTAAGTCTTTAACTATTACTCATATTTTAAAATTAATAAATCTGTTTAAATACTGTTTTCAAGCCATATCTATTTATTATTAAATATAATCAATGCTATCAATGCACTTAACGGCGCCGCTGTCGCTTTAACACTACAAGTGAATGCTCCATTACTATCATTTAAAAATGTAATTTCGGTAAGACACCGAGATGAATGGAGCCGCTATTCAAACTGTTTCTTTTGTTGTATCACCTTGACTTTGTTAATTTAACAATGTACAGGTATTACGATGTTGAAGACTCACTTAAAAATGAATAATAAGAATAACGTTGTTTTATTATTTATTTTCAAGTGAGATTTTTTTCAAAGTTTTAAGTTTGTTATTTATTGGATGTTGTTTTTTTTATATTATGTCATCGCTATTACGCATTTTGCCAGTGTCAAGTAAAACGATATTTCGTATTCGTATTTATTTAAGCAGCGTAAAAGATACTATAATATAGTCAGTCAATTATTTATTAAGTATTTCAATCAAGTGAGTTACAGTCAGTTATTTAAGTAAAGCGATGGCTCCTTTACCAGAACATTTACAATGAAGTTTTGGAGGCCACCTGAAAGGTTGTGTTTTCGCACTGTTATTCTATTTCACTATACACGGGCACTGTAATAAGCCTATGTCATACAAAACGCCACCAACTTTGTTTTATATAACTTAAAAATACACTAAGAAAATGAAATAAAATAGGAGCACCACACGTCTCTTTCAAGGTTCCGCCAAAACTCCCTTGCTTGTGTTGTTGTGATATGTCACACATCTATTGTTGTCTGAGCAATTATTAAAATAAAGTTTTGACGTGACAACGTCTTAAATTAGGTTGCGGCTCGGAGTCACTCATGAAAAAGTGTAACGCCCGGTAACGTAACGATGAGTCACCGAACGAGAGAGGGCCTGCCGGACCGGCGAATGCCTTTCTACCGAGAAAAAGACGTTGTCACGTAAAATCTTCGCCCGTAAAACCGACTTTACAGGCAACCAGTTTTTTTGTAATAACTATGGCAGAGGCAAAATAATCTAGACCTCAGGGGTGGCAATGTTTCTGCATTTTGACCATCGGTTTTTATGTTTATGTTATGTCTTGTTCTTTTTTACTGGTGGTAGAGCTCCAGTGATGGAGCTCGCCGGCGTAGGCACCACCGCATTACCTAATATACTTGCCGTTAAATGGTAGTGTTCAGCACTATCATGTTTCGGTCAGGTGGTAATGTACGGCTCTGTAATTTCCGGCACAGAGGCATAACACCTAATGCCTCAGGAGTGGCAGCGCATTTGCATTTTGATCTCTGGTCATTGTGTGGGTGTCTATAGGCTGCAGTCATCACTTAACATCAATGTGAACTGCACGCTTGTTTGCCACTATTATTACATAAAAAAAAAAAAAATGTCCACCTAAAGTCAGTATTAACATCGTCAAAGTGAACTGCATGCTTTTTACCATCATTACACGGTAATGCATTAGTTTATAATAAAGTGATGTGAATTATCAAGATTTTATGGGTGAGTAGGATCGGTCAAGTTCAAAAATTGCAATTTATTTAAAATCTTGTTCGTAATTTGATGCAGGTTGCAAGAGTTTGTTTATTTAGTAATTCTTGTTTTTTAATTCTTAGCGCATAATTGTGTCATATTTACTCGTAAAAGGCATTCATATTAAAACTTAAAATAATACTTGTAATATTATTATGTAGTATTGGTGTCATATACATTTTTTTTTTATGTAATGGACGTGGCAAACAAGCATGCAGTTCACATTGATGTTAAGTGATGACTGCAGCCTATAGACACCCACACAAAGACCAAGTTATAAATGCAGATGTGTTACGACTCCTGAGGCCTAAGGTGTTGTGCCGCTGTGCCGGAAATTAAAGGGCCAGTTGGATTAAGACCAAACGAAGACAGAGCTAGATGTTATTCGTGCCAGTGGTGGATTTACCAGCAGGCTGAGTAGGCTGAAGCCTAGGGCGGCAAATTTTAAGGGGAGGCATAATTAGTTCATTATTTTTTCTATTTACAAAATTACTGTGAAAATTATCAAGGCTCAGATCATAGTTCCCAATGATTCTAACCAACCAAAAAAAGTTGCTTACATCAACTTCAGGATTATGAAGCATAAAACATAAAGTTGAAATTTTATTGATAGAAAATATACCTAATTTATATGATTGTAAGCTACGATATCAAAATATAGGGGCGGCAAAAATAATAGCCTACCGGCGGCAAATTTGTAAATCCGCCACTGATTCGTACACATTATTTATACCTACACACACAGCCAGAACATTATTTATTAATTTGAAACCACGGAATCCATTGTATCTTCACGCCAGGTCCCTAACGGGGTAGGCAGAGAGTGTAGAGCGCCAGACATCCCGGTTCTGACAAACCTCTCGTGCCTCGTCTACCTTCATCATTCTCTTCATACATGCACGCCGATTCCTAAGACTTTTGACCCCACCATCAGACAGAACTCGACCTATTTGGTCATGGTAGGTCAGCCTTGGTCTTCCTGGGCCTCTGCAACCATCCACATTCGCATTGTATATCTGTTTAGTCATTCGCTCATTCGACATTCTTTCTATATGCCCGAACCATCGGAGCATGCCTTTTTTCATTTTTACACCGATACTATCATTCACACAAAGTCTCTTTCTTACATCTTCATTACGAACGCGATCGGTGAGTGATCGGAATCCATTCTGTGGCTTAAACAAAGATTCGTTAGTAGTGTTTACAGTAAAATTATTACTCAAAACTTTTTTAGAATTTTTGCAGAAATTTAGAAATTTAGTATTTGTTTAATAGTATTATTTATTTTACATAACGAAGATGGTCAACAAGGAGCAGTTCACTGTTGACCAGCGTGGATTTTAAGTGATGACTAAACTTATTCTGATAGTACATTTGAAGTTGTTAAAGTTTCAGTGTACTATTACTACGAAACTCGTCTATTACTACGAAACTCACACCTTGACTTTAACAAATTACATAAACAATTTCACGCACACATTTAAACATCTGGGCGACAGGCGTAGGACCATTTGGACTTGTACATTGACAGAGGGGAAAGCCTGCATAATAATATGGCTACTCCCCTCCGGTCCGCCACGGCGGCTGGTGGCTCGTGTTGCTCTATGATCAGAAAACAATAGTATTGAGAACCTACTACCATTAACCGTTGTTCACATAAAACACGCACACACCCGAAACAAATATCTGCATGCCATACAAATATTTGTCCTGATATCGAACTCACAAGCGGTCGTCACTCACCGCCGGACCAACTGGTAAAACAAATAGACCTCTGGGAAATGCATCTGCATTTTCATCATGTTTATTTTTTACTGGAGGTCGAGCTCCAGTGACAGAGCATTAGCTATTAGGTGATGTGGTGGCGTAGGCACCACCACATTACCTAATATACTTGCCGCTAATTAGTAGTGTTCAGCACTATCGTGTTTCGGTCAGGTGGTAATATACGACCCTGTGATTTCACACAAAGACATAACACCTAATGCCTCATAAGTGGCAGCGCATCTGCATTTTGGGTCTTTGTGTGGGTGTCTATAGGCTGCAGTCATCACTTAACATCAATGTGAACTGCAGGCTTGTTTGCCACTTCCATTACCAAAAAAAATGTAGATATCTATAGGATGATGTATTCACGTACGGATGTGAACTGCATATTTATTTCCAACCATCATTACAAAAAAAAACTACCTTGAGGCAAAAAAAAACTATTAATTAGTGATTATTGTAATTCGTAGACTATTCCGTCTCTGTGCCAGTATTTACGGGGTCGTACATTAGCATTCAATTGGAAGCTATCAGTGTCAAGTACACTCAGATAAGATAATAGAAATCAACTTACAGAAGATGAATAATTTTTTATTATCCGCTTAAAGTTAAAGATTAATATAAAATTAAACACAATTTATTGTGTAACGTATCCTCACGTCTCCGTAACCGAAGGGATAGGCTGAGGTCATCACCATATCAGCCGAAAAATCCACTGATCGACCAAATAAGGAGGAATTTGGCATAATCGCCACGCTTGGCATGCGGATTGGCGATCGCAGTGGCGGGTAGTTTTATCGCAGGACGCTGCTGCCCATCTTGCTTTATTGCACTGACTACCGCTCCATTGTAATGGTTTGACCGCCATTGTTTGGTTGACTGACTGCACTAGTGGAAGGATTCTCTTCCAGTGGAAGAAAATTCTTTGTGGGCGGTGGGGTCGTCATGTCCCGACGCTTATAGGCTGAATATAAATGAATGTATTCAAGTATAAATGCTTAGGGCGAGATTCACAGACCGCACTACGACTTTACTTTCGAGCAAAGTACGCTTCGAACTGTCAAAACCCATACATTTCTGACAGTTCTAAGCATACTTTGCTCAAAGTAAAGTCGTAGTGCGGTCTGTGAATCTCACCATTAGACCCATGATTGTTACTTTGCGTCGTCGGTAACATGACAGAAGATTTTACTGAGAGTAGAGTCCAACAGAAGCGCGCATGGCCCCGCGGCTGGTGTAGATCATAAGCTACCTACTCTGTTAAGCGTTACGGGTGCGGGCGGGTGTGTGATGGGTGATCGCTAGTGGCAAATTAAAATGCGCGTTTCCGTGCTTCGGAGGACACGTTAAGCCATCGGTCCCGGTTGCTAACGATAGATAGCAGTCGTTAAACCTTGTCGGAGGCCTTATAGGCGGTTTTAAAACATTCGACAGCGGGTTGGCCACTAACCCGTATCTCCCCAGTCCACATTGGAGTAGCGTGGTGGAGTAAGCTCCAGGCCTTCCCCCAAAAAGGGGAGAGACTCGTGCCCAGGAGTGGGACGTATAATGGGTTGCCATTATTATTTATATATTATTATTAGTGTTCCAGTGCAGGAGCTCGAATAACCTAATCTGGTGGTTTACGCGGGCGTAGGCACCACCGCATTACCTAATATAGTTGCCGCTAAATTATAGTGTTCAGCACTATCGTGTTCCGGTCAGGTGGTAATGTACGGCCCTGTAATTTCCGGCACAGATATATAACACTTTAGAAGTGGTAACGCATCTGCATTTCGACCTTGGTCTTTTTGTGGGTGTCTATAGGCTGCAGTCTTCACTTAACATCAATGTGAACTGCATGCTTGTTCGCCACTGCACTCTGCACACGAGCACTGATTGTCCGGTATTGATCAAAATGGTCGTTAAATGCAGGGGCGGCTCTAGCTCGTGTAGCGCCCGTGTGCAATGACACCCTGCCGCCCCCTAAGCCTGACCTCTCCCTCCACCCCGAGGCTATAACTTTTTCGAAAATGTGTAATTACAGACTGTATTAGATTTAAGTTTGAATTCAAAAGAGCTGTACTGAGTTTCTTCAGAGGCGGAGTTCTTCTCAGCATTGACTGCACTTGGAATTCTGCCAAGTGAATAACCTTTATTAAGACGACCAAATTCATTATTTTCTCAGTTTCTTTTGAAATGAGGAAATGGAGGAATTTGTAAATAATTGATTCTTTCCATGTACATAATTGTTTTGTTTCTTTTTAATTAATCATGTGTTTTTCATTATTAAAAGTGGTTATTAATTCTAGGTTAGTTTAAAAAAAAGACGATAAAAGAATAAGAATAGAATAAAATTTATTATTATCATCATGAACATTGATACATTCATGTCAATTTTATTAAAATAGTGCGCTTAAAACAGTGCAAAAGTGCTCTCCAGGAGTTAAGTTTATTCAGTTTATTCATTTATTTCATATAATTAGGATATGAAATAAATGAATAAACTAAACTGAATTAACTTTGCCGTCGTTTGACACCGCCGTACTAACAGCGCCGCGCTGTCTGGCCGCTTCTAAAGTTTAAACACGTGAAATAAGGTTTATTTCGAGTGGAAACAAAATGTTCGAAAAAGAAGCCGCTCATAGGGCGCTCGCATTGATAACTGCCGCCACCGCGCTGGCTGGCCGCTTCTGTCATATCATTGTTGTACCATGATGGTACAAGACGATGCTCTTAGCTGTCTCAGCTCATGGCTCAGACAGCTAATAGCGCCGCCCGTGTGCATTAGGTACACACCCTGCACTATAATAGGTCAAGACGCCCCTAGATAAATGTCACATAGGTAAGGTACGAAAGAGATACTGCTCTACAGACCCGAAATAAGGCGAAGTCTCGTTCCTAAGTACCTACTATTGACATCTCCGGGCACATTACCAAACTCCGAGAGTGGTACAGAAAAACTTCCTAAAATTGTGAAAATTACCTCTCGACACGGGAATCGAACCCGAATATACATTAGTTGCCCGCTACTATTGGTCTACTGAGTAAAATATTTTTATAATCTGTGTCAAAATCAGCCTACGAAATATTTCTAAGTTATACGAGTTCATGGCAAACATCTATGAGCAAATATTGAATTACAATATTCCTAGAGATTAGTATGGATGATGCCGTAATACGCGGCAGCTAATGTATGCCACACTTGTAACAAGTAGTGATGTACCGGATATCCGTATCCGGTTTCCGGATCCGTATCCGCGGATATTCCAAGAAAGAGAAAAATCCCCTTGTGTGTGTGCCCTTATACGTTATTTTATCTAATTAAATTTTAAACTTATTTTAAAACCTTTATTAATCTACATAACCAAAAAACCATAAAATATTTATATTATTATTTAAAAGCTAAATAATATTTACGTAAAATAAAGTTATACCTAAACTAAAAACTGCCTTCCTGTGTTATGGAAACCAGAAGGCTGGCAGCATTGCCTCGTTGGATGGCAATGCTGATTTTTTGACCTAAAAATTGCCCAGCCTTCTTTGACCTAAAAATTGGTCATGGGAAGTGTCGACCTAAGGTTTTTAAATATTTATCATATTTATTTCATTAAGAATCATGGTTAATTGAATATATCTTGTTAAATACATTAAATTCCTGTTAATGAAGCCATTCACAAGTCTTTATCATATTATTAAACAATAATTATAGGACTTAATTAAGTAACTTTGTGAAATATATTTACAATGAGATTAATTGTTAGAATAATACAATTGAGGAAAAATGTTAAGATCCGTATGCGCGAATCTTCACATCAAATATCCCTATTCGTATCCGTACCCGCGGATCTTGATATCAAATATCCGTATACGACTCCGTATCAGCAGATTCTATATTTTTTACTATCCGGTACATCACTAGTAACAAGTAATCGCTAAGATCTGGCAGTTTACTTGCAAAACGATGAGGGCTTATTTTCATTGGTCATTTTTTATGTCAAAGGATTGACAGACAAGCAGACGGGCCACCCGATGATGGAAAGTGGGCACCGTCGCCTATGAACATTTGCAACACCAGGGGATTTGCCAACGCGCTACCAGCCCTGAAGGACTCTTTTGACGGACAGTTTTGTAGCGCCGGGGGAACACTTCAGAGGGTTGTTCGTTCCACAATTTGCATATTTACTTATTAGTATAAACCGGATTATATAAAACATAAAAAAACGCTTGAAATTTACATGAAAATATGTAAAATTTAATGCTATGATAATAATAGGTTGGAGAAAAAGTCTTTTCGCATTATATTATGTATGAACTTGTAATAAAATCTCTTTGGCTGTAGTATTTGTATCTGGCTGGTTTTGGTATCATTGAAAGTTAAAATTTTAAAGAACATAATTCCAAATTCAAATTAGGAAAATGTGTGATTTTCATTTGTTTTTCGTACTGTCAAGATGAGTGAATCTAATGAAGAAATTCGATACACTTTAAAATTTTACTACAAAAAAGGTAAAAATGCTACGCAAGCAGCGAAAACAATTTGCGATGTTTATGGACCTAGTGCAGTATCTGTGAGAGTAGCACAAATTTGGTTTAAGCGTTTTCAATCCGGAAATTTTGATGTCAAAGATGCACCTCGCTCTGGTCGCCCTATTACGGATAAAATGGATGCCATTTTTGAAAAAGTGGAGCAAGATCGACATATCAGTAGTTACGACGTAGCTGAAGAACTGAGAATTGATCACATAACAGTTTTGGCGCATTTGATAAAAGCTGGGTACAAAAAAAAGCTCGATATTTGGGTACCTCACGAGCTCACTGAAAGAAACCTAATGAACCGTGTACTCATTTGTGATTCTTTATTACGACGTAATGAAACCGAATCATTTTTGAAGAAGCTGATAACTGGTGATGAAAAGTGGATCACTTACGACAAGAACGTGCGAAAAAGGTCGTGGTCAAAGGCCGGTCAGGCTTCACAGACTGTGGCGAGACCCGGGTTAACTCGCAATAAGATGATGTTGTGTGTGTGGTGGGATTGGAAGGGCATTATTCGTTATGAGCTATTACCACCAGGCAGGACTATCGATTCTGAACTCTACTGCGAACAACTGATGAGATTAAAGCAAGAAGTTGAGAGAAAGCGGCCGGAATTGATCAACAGAAGGGGTGTGGTGTTTCATCATGATAACACTAGACCTCACACATCTATAGCCACTCAGCAAAAATTAAGAGAGTTTGGCTGGGAGGTGCTAATGCATCCGCCGTATAGTCCTGACCTTGACCTTCAGATTTCCACCTGTTTCGGTCTCTTGAGAATTTTTTATGCAATGTTAGGTTAACATCACGAGAGAACTGCCAAATCCACTTGTCGCGGTATTTTGATGAGAAGTCCCATAATTTTTATAGCAATGGGATCATGTCCCTACCTACAAGATGGCAAAAGGTTATCGAACAAAATGGTACATACATACTTTAGTTAAATTTAAATAAACTATATTTAAAATGTTTTGAATAATCTTAAAAAATGCGAAGTAACTTTTTCCCCAACCTTAGATACGTGGAGGAGCGTTTTTTTTAAATTTTTTTTATGGTACTGTAGTGGCAAACAAGCTTGCCGTGCACATTGATGTTAAGTGATGACTGCAGCCTATAGACACCTAGACAAAGACAGAGGTCAAAATGCAGATGCGTTACCACTCCTGAGGCCTAAGGTAATTAAAATTAGTATACCTAATCACTTAAGCACACTATCAAGTTACCTACTTGATTGTGTAAGTAACTAAAAAAAAATGTGTGTCTACAAAGTAAAACACTTATTACATTACTTATTACAAATTATCTACATAACATTCATTCAAAATATATTTTCAAACATACTTATTTCATACTAGTTTTTGTCCGCGATTTCGTCCGTGAGAACTTAAAAAATCCCCAGGAACCACTGGACTGGATAGAAAGCATCCTTTGTGTTACACACATGTAATACTTTAATACATACTTAATTAAAAATTTCATCGAAATTCGTCCAGCTGCTTTAGCGTAATTAATTGAGGAACAAACAAACAAACATCCATACTTTCTCATTTATCATAGTAATGACACAGTAGATGGATTACAAAATACTGTGGTAATGAGATGTTTTCTGTTATAAGTATCCGAAAAGGTCTAGAGGTTAATACTGTACTCAACAATTAATATTGCACATCGGGCCTGCGAAAGAGACGATCGACTCGTTTCGACTTCGTATAGCGTTATCTCTGTTGCACACTAACTACCAACGTAAGGGGTCGTTCATAAATTATGTAAGGCGTTTAGGGGAGGGGAGGTGTTGACTGAATATTATAACTTCTTACTATAGGTAAGGGGGGCAGAGAATCTAAAATTACGTAAGATTTGAAATTGAAAATTCTACCACTTTCGCGCTAAAAATGGGCATTATTGAACAGCGCCATCTGTACTTCATCTCTTTAACTTGATATTGAATCTTACAAAAATCTTTTCTTACGAAAATTTCTTATTAAGGGGCAGGGGGGACTAGTCGTAATCTTATGATGTCTTACAGTAGGGGGAAAGGGGGTCAAATTAGCCCTCAAAACCTCTTACGTAATTTATGAACGACCCCTAAGCACAAACAGTCCGGTATTGGTCAAAACTTGATCAAAATCACAGTAAATAGAGTGTCAAAATGGTCGACAAATGTCAAATAGTTACGGTGCGAAAGAGAAAACGCTCTATAGATCCGAAATAAGCCGAAGTCTCCTTCCTAGGCTCGATGTGCAATATTTATTGTTGTGCTGTACATTAATTTATCAGTTCACTTGTTAGTGCGAAAACCTACTTGATTATGTTTTGCCGAACAAGGGATTTACCTAATACCTATTAGGTACCTATCTGAGTGTAAGTCTTAGAGCAATGGTTCTCAAAATGTATTTCGCGAAGCATTTACCTGTAGGGGCTCTACAGGTAAATTCTGCGGTCATTATGAAATAATATACAAAAAATTGAAGAAAAACCAGACTAGTGTCTTTACTGCTGGTGATCCTGAGGTCGCAGGTTCGATGTCTTTTTTATGTAATGGAAGTGGCAAACAAGCATGCAGTTCACACTGATGTTAAGTGATGACTGCTGCCTATAGACACTTACACAAACACCAAGGTCTAAATGCAGATGCGTTACCACTCCTGAGGCCTAAGTTGTTATGCCTGTGTGCCGGAAATTACAGGGCCGTACATTACCACCTGATCGTAACATGATAGTGCTGAACACTACCATTTAGCGGCAAGTATATTAGGTAATGCTAGGGTGCCTACGCCCGCGAGCTCCGTCACTGGAGTTCTACCACTTGTAGTGAAAATGTAAGCCTATTTTTTTTTTCCTTTAATTTCTAACCTTACAAACACAAACTGTTCTACTTAAAACCTACTTTTAGTACTGGAGCCAAATATTAAATAGAAAAAAAAAATGTAAAGTTTTTTTTTTTCTCAGTTATCAGCCGTGTCGGATTCAGGTAAAGGTCAGTTTTTTGACAACTACTTGACCTTCAGTCAAAGTCACGAAGTCAGGAAAAACCTAATGAAGGACTACTTACTTAATTCCATTGCCAATATTAACGCCTGTAGGCAAGGTGAAGTTAAATTTGATTGGTTGTTTTTCTGTAGAACGTTGTGCCTTCAATAGTATTATCGAAATAATAGGTTGGGGATAAAGTCTTTTCGCATTATAGTACGTATGAACTTGTAATTAAATCTTGTTGGATGTAATATTTGTATCTGGCTGGTTTTGGTATCATTGAAAGTTAAAATTTTAAAGAACATAATTCCAAATTCAAATTAGGCAAATGTGTGATTTTCATTTGTTTTTCGTACTGTCAAGATGAGTGAATCTAATGAAGAAATTCGATACATTTTAAAATTTTACTACAAAAAAGGTAAAAATGCAACGCAAGCAGCGAAATAAATTTGCAATGTTTATGGACCTAGTGCAGTGTCTGTGAGAGTAGCACAAATTTGGTTTAAGCGTTTTCAATCCGGAAATTTTGATGTCAAAGATACACCTCGCTCTAGTCGCCCTATTACGGACAAAATGGATGCCATTTTTGAAAAAGTGGAGCAAGATCGACATATCAGTAGTTACGACGTAGCTGAAGAACTGAGAATTGATCACAAAATAGTTTTGGCGCATTTGAAAAAAGCTGGGTACAAAAAAAAAGCTCGATATTTGGGTACCTCACGAGCTCACTGAAAGAAACCTAATGAACCGTGTACTCATTTGTGATTCTTTATTACGACGTAATGAAACCGAATCATTTTTGAAGAAGCTGATAACTGGTGATGAAAAGTGGATCACGCACGACAAGTACGTGCGAAAAAGGTCGTGGTCAAAGGCCGGTCAGGCTTCACAGACTGTGGCGAAACCCGGGTTAACTCGCAATAAGGTGATGTTGTGTGTGTGGTGGGATTGGAAGGGCATTATTCATTATGAGCTATTACCACCAGGCAGGACTATCGATTCTGAACTCTACTGCGAACAACTGATGAGATTAAGGCAAGAAGTTGAGAGAAAGCGGCCGGAATTGATCAACAGCAGGGGTGTGGTGTTTCATCATGATAACGCTAGACCTCACACATCTATAGCCACTCAGCAAAAATTAAGAGAGTTTGGCTGGGAGGTATTAATGCATCCGCCGTATAGTCCTGACCTTGCACCTTCAGATTTCCACCTGTTTCGGTCTCTTCAGAATTTTTTATGCAATGTTGGGTTAACATCACGAGAGGACTGCCAAATCCACTTGTCGCGGTATTTTGATGAGAAGGATCATGTCCCTACCTACAAGATGGCAAAAGGTTATCGAACAAAATGGTACATACATACTTTAGTTAAATTTAAATAAACTATATTAAAAAATGTTTTGAATTATCTTAAAAAATGCGAAGAAACTTTTTCCCCAACCTAATATAACGTAACATCACGCCTCTAATCCCCAAAAGAGTAGACAGAGACGTATTACCAAACTCCGAGGTACTGGGAAATTTCCAGAAAATGGAAAAAAATCGCAGTAGAAACAGAGATAAAGGATTTTTACTGGTGGTATAGCACCAGTGACGGAGCTCGCGGGCGAAGGCGACACCGCATTTTCTAATTATTCTGCCGCTAAATGGTAGTGTTCAGCACTATCGTGTTTCGGTGAGGTGATAATGTACGGCCTGGTAATTTCTAGCATAATACCTCAGGAGTTGGTAACCTACATTGAAATATATTTTTTTCATGTAGACTTTATAGGCTTCAGTGTTAAGTACTTACCACCAATATAAACTGTTCGGTTGTTTGCCACTTCATAACAAAAAACAGTTACATCGTTATCTCTGATAACGCACAAGCGGGAAACGTGCCTTTAAAAAAAACTCTCTGGGGTGTCACACGTGGGACACCCGATTGGAACGAAGTTCCTCTTCAACTTCGAATGAACCACTTTCACAAACCATTGTTTATTTTTAAAATATTAAATAACCAAAACTATATACACACGAACATGACAAAACAATGTACGCATAGACACACAGCAGACGCGCGCGTCGCGTGCGTGGCTTGTCACGAGAGAGAGAGAGAGAGAACGAATAAGTCGAATCCTATACTCGGCCTGCCGCTTCTCCGAGCGCTAGGTACGCACCATAGCTAGCGTACCGCGCGTATTGCAACTTCGTTCCAAAAACAAAATATGACTTTAACTTTTTGTATAGGCACTGTACGTCGATTTCATAGGTAAGGACGTAGTTTAATAAAAACTGCATTTAATCATAAGCACAGAAAAACATGCATAGACAGATAAAAAATCAGACAGATTGAGTGACGTGTGACGTGATTCAACCTTAGATTTCTAACGAAGTAGATAATAAATCTATGTATGGATTCAACCAAAACATTTTTTGTTTTGTACTTAATCAGGCTATAGACTTACCTACAAACCTTTTGTAATATCACCGCCTATAGTGCTTTAAATACTCTTTTATTAAAAGTTTTTTTTTACTTTTTATGCCATTGCTGTTACGCATACTGCCAGTACCAAGAAAAACGATATTTCGTGCAGCGTAAAAATCGGTATTAATCAGTCAGTCAGTTATTTATTACGTCAGTCAAGTGAGTTACAGTCAGAAATTCGCGTAAAGCGATGGCTACTTTACCAGAACATTTACTAGGAAGTTTTGGAGGCAACCTGAAAGGCCGTGTTTAGATTGGACACGGGCACTGTAATAAACCTATATCAAACAAAATGCCAACTTTATTTAATATAACTCAAAAATACACCAAGAAAATGAAATAAAATAAGAGCACCATACGCCTCTTTCCAGGTTTCCGCCAAAACTCCCTAGTAGCGGTGCCAGGCGTCCAGATGAAACCGGATTTAATTAAATTTTTTGATGCATGTCCGGTCAAAATAAACTGTCCGGCTTACAATTAACTTCATGCCGGTTGGTAAATGCAATATCGCTCCATAGTCGACCCACGATAGAACCAGCACCACTGTGATCGCCAATCCGATTGCCAAGCGTGGCATGCGGGTTAGGGATGGCGCGCCGGCGTAGGCACCACGGCATTACCTTCATAATTTATCTGCCGCTAAATGGTAGTTCAACAATATCGTGTTTATCAATATGAACTGCATGCTTGTTTGCAATCATCATTACCTACCTACATTAAAAAAAAATAAGTCGGTTACATAATGTCGGAGATCTCCCAAAAAAACTACACAAATCTAGTAAAATAGTTATACTTTGTCAGAGCCATCTATAGTAAAATATCGAAATCACATTGAAATGTAACAAGCATCGCTGTCTAGAATTAGCTGACGCGACGGCGACGCGACTTTATTAGTTCGAGAAAATTCACATAGATGGCATTACATCTCAATATGAATTGTTTGATCTAACACTTTCCTGTTTGATATCTCAAGGAACCTTCATAATATTTTTTTATTAACATGATTAAGTATAATATTTGTACAGTTAATAATTAACGTAACTGTATTTGGCGGCCAATAACAGAAATCATTTATTAGGAAGGAGGAAGGTATACACCGTAGGCGTAGGTACTTCTTACATATTTCCAGAGAATATGTAATAATACTACCTCATATCGCTTCTAAAACAGTTTATCTCTTCACTATTCAATGACAATCAAGTAAAAATCGTAAAAACGGATGAAATTAAATAGAATTTTGGTAATATATGTATATATTCTAAAACTATGAAGTCTTAAGAAAACTAAACAAAAACATTTAAAAACGAGGCAAATTCCGATTAAATACTTTACCTACCCAGCTTACGAAACTCTATCTCTATTATTTAAAATAATATTTGAACCTCGAAAATAGGCCATCGTTAGTAAATTTCGAAATGCGGATGTATCAAGCACGGCACAAAAAAAACTTTTTTAATATTAAGTAATCATTAAAAAACAGATCGATAGCGTTATGAGCTATTATTAATAAGTAGGTACCTACTCGATGAAAGATCCTAGGCGGCTTGATTTTTTCCGACACCCCCAACATTTGTCGTTATACCTATTCCAATTAATTTAAACAAAACTTGAACAAATGATACTTATATACAAACATTTCTCAAGAATCACTCTATCTATTGGTGAAACTGTATGAAAATCCGTGCAGCAGTCTTTGAGTTTATAGCGAACAGATAGACAGACATGTTTAGAATAGATGGATAAACGAAAATAATAGACTAGTAAACTTAATAACTGTTACCTTTATTATCACATTTTCATTTGTTAGGTACATTTATTTTATTATCAAATAACATCTTACAAGTTGGCAATAACGATAAAGTAGGTATAATCTCACTTATCATTTTTAGTTAACTCTTAATAATTTAATTCCTTAATTAGGCATGTACAGAATTTTAATATTTTTAGGTACCTATGTAATTTATAATATTTTATTTATTTACAAAAGATTGTAGGTATAGGAGATACACGTATGCTTTGTTTAGAACCTAAGTAGGGAATATTTTTAAATATAATAAACATACTACCAGATATATCAGAATACTACCAGAATAGATCTGGGAAAAAACAAAAAATGGTAGAAAATTAAATTTAACGTTGGTGCATTAGAGGAATCACCTTAAAAAGTTTTACAGAAAATACGTATTATTTAATACGTATTTTACATAATAATATATTATTATGTACTACAAAATCTTAGAAAGAAGAATGAAAGAGAAGTCCGACGGGTTGTTGTGGGATGCACAGGGTGGTTTCAGAACTGGAAGAGGATGTATGGATCAAGTTTTCTCCCTCCGCAACATCGTAGAGAAGCATCTTGCTGTGAGCCAGAAGGTTTTCTGCGGTTTTGTGGATTTGGAGAAGGCGTTTGATAGGGTATTACGAAAGGAGCTGTGGGACATTTTGCCAGAGTATGGTATTGATGGCAGTCTGCTCCGTGCAATACAGTCCACGTATGTGGGCTGTCAAGCATGTGTGCGGGTAGATGGTAACATGTCACCCTGGTTTGATGTTAACATCGGTGTCAAACAGGGTTGCGTGCTTTCGTCTAGGCTGTTTATTATATATCTGGACAAATGCCTCCAGAGGGTGAAGTTGATGGATGTGGGAGTGCGTATGGGTGACTTAGTGGTGAACTGTCTGCTTTACGCAGATGATGCGGTAATTGTTAGCTCTACACCATCTGGGCTACAAGCACTAGTCACAGTCATGAAAGAGGATTGTATGGAGAAAGGCTTACAATTGAATGTGGATAAAACTAAAGTATTAGTATTTGAAAGAGATGAACAGAGAACAAATGCAAGGGTAGTAGTAGATGATGCAGTGTTAGAACAGGTGGATGAAATTGTATATCTTGGATGTGCTTTTAGCAAGGATGGTAGGTACACCACTGACATAGAAAGAAGAGTGCTTGCTGGGAATTGCGTGAATGGAGCGTTGGGTAAGCTGCTAGAATCTAAACATCTCAGCCAGCGGGCTCGACTAGCCGTACATAATGCTGTACTTACTCCAACGCTTTTATATGGAAGCGAGAGCTGGGTATGCAGGAAAGAGCATGAAAGTAAGTTGAACGCGGTCGAGATGAGATCTTTGCGCAAGATCTGCGGTGTATCACTCACCGATCGCGTTCGTAATGAAGATGTAAGAAAGAGACTTTGCGTGAATGATAGTATCGGTGTAAAAATGAAAAAAGGCATGCTTCGATGGTTCGGGCATATAGAAAGAATGTCGAATGAGCGAATGACTAAACAGATATACAATGCGAATGTGGATGGTTGCAGAGGCCCAGGAAGACCAAGGCTGACCTACCATGACCAAATAGGTCGAGTTCTGTCTGATGGTGGGGTCAAAAGTCTTAGGAATCGGCGTGCATGTATGAAGAGAATGATGAAGGTAGACGAGGCACGAGAGGTTTGTCAGAACCGGGATGTCTGGCGCTCTACACTCTCTGCCTACCCCGTTAGGGACCTGGCGTGAAGATACATACAAAATATACATAGAGAATTAGAAAAATAAAAAAATAGTAGGTACCTAGTAATGATTTTCATATTTCGTTCCATTACAGGTATCAAAATATGAATATTAAAAAAAAAACTAATATAGGGGTCCATTTTTCTAAACCATTGTTCAAGCTAGATGCAAATGGATCGATTTTGTATCTTGCCTCAATATGTGCCATATAAGTAGGTAAGTCCAGTGCTCAGCAATAAATATTGCACAATTTGCACATCGAGCCTAGGAAGGAGACGTCGGCTTATTTCGGATCTGTAGAGCGTTATCTCTTTCGCACCGTACCTATTTGACGTTTGTCGATCATTTTGATCAAGTTTTGACCAATATCGTCCTGTCAGTGCTTACGTGGGCAGTGTGCAACAGAGATAACGCTCTACGAAGTCGAAACGAGCCGATCGTCTCTTTCGCAGGCTCGATGTGCAATATTAAGTGTTGAGTACTGTAAGTATGTTTTTGTAGAAATACAAGTAGGCACATCCATTAAATTGCGATTTAATGAATATCATGTTGTTTTTTATATTATTTCGCATTAAGACATGCTTGTGAAATATATTTTATTTAAATAAAAATGGATAGAAAAATTTGACTTCAGGCGAGACTCGAACTCAATTGAAAGAGCAGCTGGACTAGATTGGGCCAGCAGGCCGCGAGTTCGAGTCTCGCCTGAAGTCAAATTTTTCTTTCAATTTTTCTTTAAATAAAAGAATATCATGTTACTAGATGGGCCTCTAGTAACATGATAACATGATTTTACTGGTGGTAGAGCTCCAGTGACGGAGCTCGCGGGCGTAGGCACCACCGCATTACCTAATACACTTGCCGCTAAATGGTAGTGTTCAGCACTATCGTGTTCCGGTCAGGTGGTAATGTACGGTCCTGTAATTTCCGGCACAGTGGCATAACACCTTAGGCCTCAGGAGTGGCAACGCATCTGCATTTTGACCTTGGTCTTTGTGTGGGTGTCTATAGGCTGCAGTCATCACTTAACATCAATGTGAACTGCATGCTTGTTTGCCACTTCCATAACATAAAAAAAAAAAGATAATAATTAATGGCTATCTTTATATTATACTAGCGGCTTGCCCGACTTTGCAAGGGTGCAATGAACATTCATTCATATTACATAAGTAGCGGTTGCGCGGTTGCAGCGTAACCTACCCTCTCCTATTCATTTTAGCGTTAGTTAGTTTGGTGTTATATAGCTTAGAGCCTTACTCGATAAATGGGCTATCTAACACTGAAATATTTTTTCAAATCGGACCAGTAGTTCCTGAGATTAGCGCGAGACAAGCAGACAAACAAACAAACTCTTCAGCTTTCTATTATAAAGGCGGAAGTTTGTAAGTATGGATGTATGGATGTTTGTTACTCTTTCACGTAAAAACTACTGAATGGATTTGAATGAAACTTTACCACAATATAGCTTATACATCAGAATAACACATAGGCTATAGCTTATACATCAGAATAACACATAGGCTACAATTTTTGAGGTTTTTAATGTGAGGTCGTATAATAAACACATTTTTTGCGCTTACATTGCAAACGCTGACTGAATCCTACAAGATAGATCAAAACAATTTACTACAGTATTGTACAACTTAAAAGGTCTACAAAAAAGTCCGTGATGGTATATGTTAGGAATAACTTACAATAACCATTTTTTATCCTTTACTTTGTACGAGAAATAATGGCTTATTTACGAAGCGATTTTATGCAATACAGTAAATGTAGTTTATAGGAGCTTACTGCAGTAGCTACCTATAGGCCTATGATTAGGGCTCTGCAGTGCTTAGTTACCGTATTTCTTACTTATTACTAGACTAGACGGGACGAACCTGAAGTCCACGCGAACGAAGTCGCGGGCAAAAGCTAGTATTAGTATAGATATAGCCATTTTCACTCAGTGAAGATGAAGTTTTCTAATGGTGCAATAATTTTTGACATCGGTACATTAATTTTTGTGTGAAAACGTTACAAACACACATACACAAATGTTTCCTCTTTTTAATATAGATAAGTAAAACCAAGATTCTATAAATATGAACCAACACTTCTGATATCTCACAAGTTGGCCCGCAAAATTTACACGTAGAAGGAATGTAATTTTTTTTTTAATTCCGATATGGATTTATATTTTTTTATTGTTATTGTCTATAATACCTAATGAAGTTTTTTTTTACATTTTATAGTTATTCAAAGGAACTGTCAAATATAAAATAATTCGTCAACATAGTCAATAGTAAAATCAATAATAATCCTAAATAAGATATAAATAAAAAATAAGATCTTCACAATAAAACCTGTAAATAATTGTACCTCTTGATTATCAATATTTTTACTGGTGGTAGAGCTCCAGTGACGGAGCTCGCGGGCGTAGGCACCACCGCATTACCTAATACACTTGCCGCTAAATGGTAGTGTTCAGCACTATCGTGTTCCGGTCAGGTGGTAATGTACGGCCCTGTAATTTCCGGCACAGTGACATAACACCTTAGGCCTCAGGAGTGGCAACGCATCTGCATTTTGACCTTGGTCTTTGTGTGGGTGTCTATAGGCTGCAGTCATCACTTAACATCAATGTGAACTGCATGCTTGTTTGCCACTTCCATAACATAAAAAAAAAAATGATAATAATTAATGGCTATCTTTATGATATGCTAGCGGCTTGCCCGACTTTGCAAGGGTGCAATGAACATTCATTCATATTACATAAGTAGCGGTTGCGCGGTTGCAGCGTAACCTACCCTCTCCTATTCATTTTAGCGTTAGTTAGTTTGGTGTTATATAGCTTAGAGCCTTACTCGATAAATGGGCTATCTAACACTGAAATATTTTTTCAAATCGGACCAGTAGTTCCTGAGATTAGCGCGAGACAAGCAGACAAACAAGCAAACTCTTCAGATTTATAATATTAGTATAGATATAGCCATTTTCACTCAGTGAAGATGAAGTTTTCTAATGGTGCAATAATTTTTGACATCGGTACATTAATTTTTGTGTGAAAACGTTACAAACACACATACACAAATGTTTCCTCTTTTTAATATAGATAAGTAAAACCAAGATTCTATAAATATGAACCGACACTTCTGATATCACACAAGTTGGTTCGCAAAATTTACACGTAGAAGGAATGTATTTTTTTTATACCGATATGGACTTATATTTTTTTATTGTTATTGTCTATAATACCTAATGAAGTTTTTTTTTTACATTTTATAGTTATTCAAAGGAACTGTCAAATATAAAATAATTCGTCAACATAGTCAATAGTAAAATCAATAATAATCCTAAATAAGATATAAATAAAAAATAAGATCTTCACAATAAAAACCTGTAAATTATTGTACCTCTTGATTATCAACACAAATAAATATAATTATCATAAAATACTCTGCTTAACTATTTCATTGTACTATAAATAACGAATTAAGTAACAACCGTTTACAATAGGGCACCGGCAACTTTAGAGAATGCGTCTAAAATTATTCTTAATACGTTTATTTAACCATAAAAAATATTACGTTACTTCACGCCTGTAATCCCCGAAGGCGTAGGCAGAGGTAAATGCATGCATTCAAGCATACATGCAAACACCCACGATTCGCCGGTTACGTTTTGGCCCATGTAACAGGTGGCGAGCCTGTTGACATCTCCGGGCACATTACCAAACTTCGAGGTACTGGGAAATTTCCAGAAAATGGAAGAATCCCAATAGAACCAGAGATAAAGGACTTTACACCATTATCTCTGATAACCCACGACCCGGGAATCGAACCCAGGACCTCAGCGTAGTAGTAGTGGCCTGCTACCACTAGGCTACCGAGGCAGTTAAAAAATATTAATTTTATTATTTAAACGTGTTAAAGTACCAGAAACTACACATACATTTTATGATTTCAAAAATGCCGCGTAAACGGTGCCGAATGACACTGAACAATGTGACGTCAACTGTTTGCAATCAAAGTCAAACTTTTAATTCCATACGACTAACCAAGTGTAGTTAATTTTGTTGAATTCCGTATAACTTATTTTTTGTGTAAATAACGTAGAAAATATAACAAAAGAGCCAATAAATCAAAGTATCACTTGTGTTAAATATTTGTTGTACAAACATATGACGTCACGTCCTGTGATTGGTGTTTCGTTCAACATGGAGCACAGATAAAAAATATTAAAATTATTACATTTTATTTTGCAATTTAAAAATACGAATCATTGATATTTCACGACAATATTTAATGAGTCATCGAATTATTTCACAAACATTCATTCTAATCATAGTTTACATTTATTTTCGATAGCTGTCCGATTGCCTATTGGGGACACTAGCCTTATTAAATAATAATATATCAAAATGGATCACTTATATGAAGATAAAAAACATAACATCATCATCTAATCTAAAAGTGATTTACTGTCGCATGTTTTCTCATTATAAGAGGATAGGTAATCTAAAAGTGATCTTTTTACTGACGCATGTTTTTAAAGCAATTCATAGTAAGTTTATTGTTATCTTTATTGGCTTATCTGTGACCAGCTAGCCATGAAAGTACAGTGACATATACACAATAGATGCTGTAGTAATAAGTCTTTGTCTTGTTTTAGGCAGAAAAACGCTGAATAATTAAAGTGGCACTTATTTTCTTTCATACCCTCAGATCACCGGTCATAAGGGGTCGTTCATAAATTATGTAAGGCGTTTAGGGGAGGGGGGTGTTGACTGAATATTATAACTTCTTACTATAGGTAAGGGGGGCAGAGAATCTAAAATTACGTAAGATTTGAAATTGAAAATTCTACCACTTTCGCGCTAAAAATTGGCATTATTGAATAGCGCCATCTGTACTTCAACTCTTTAACTTGATATTGAATCTTACAAAAATCTTTTCTTACGAAAATTTCTTATTAAGGGGCAGGGGGGACTAGTCGTAATCTTATGATGTCTTACAGTAGGGGGAGAGGGGGTCAAATTAGCCCTCAAAACCTCTTACGTAATTTATGAACGACCCCTAACTCATACGTCTAGTGCCTCCTTAATCACCAGAATTTGGCAGAATTACCCAAACCGAGGTAGAAGCCATAGTATACAGAAGAAGAAGAATAAGTTACAATTATAATGTTAAATTTAATATCAGTTTAAAAAAATCACTGAATTACTGAGCTTCATTTGAGTTATAAGTTTCTAGGTGTAATATACTTTTTAAATGTTTCACGGGTTATTTTAAGGTACTTTACTTCGGTATTCTTATTTCTACTTCGATGTTCTTACTTTTTAATACAGTTGCATTTACTTAAGTGAACAAGAGTTTGATTCGTCTGTGAAACAAATAAGTACTAAGTCGGACTCGGAATTTAATTCAAAGTAAATTTTGAATGGGGTTTATTCATCTCGCTTTTAGTACATCCAATTTAAGATTAGATGATGTCTTACAAATGTCACGCATGAATGAAAACTCTTTCTTATAAATACAATTACATCACGGCAAATCAAAACAAAACTATTTTCGTCAAATTGAAGTCTTTAAACTGCAAAGTCAATCTGTTAATGCTGCGTCCCAATATGATTAGCTTATCTAAAGTCAGAACTAAGTTCTTTAAAATGGATCCAGAAACTTACAAAACTTTATGAAACAAGATCAAAAATACCTGTAACAACTATATATCACAGCGCATACACTTAAAATAAAACTATTAGGTCTATTAATATTACTACTGTTAGGAGACCAGAAGGACCTGCGTTTGGGGACACAGTCTTCGTGTTTATCATCAGTTAGACACATAGCGTATGCCATGAGGTGAGGTATGATGTTCTGCTCGTAGCTGGCTGTGAAGAGGTGTTGCCAGGGTCCTCGGGCGAAGACCGCCACGTCTTCTCCGCCGTGGGTCTCGGAGTCTAGTGGTACCAGACTTGGGTATGAGTAGTCTAATGCTCCTGAAGATAAATGATATAATTTTATCGTGTAGGTTTTTCGGAAAATACGGGGACGTATGTTATGGAACCACAACGGTGCCGAGTTAATTAAGTAATGTGGTGTTGGCTACGCTCTCGAGCTATAAGGAGCCTATAGGAACGTGACTGACGTTATTGATTTGCCTCTGCCTCAAAAACGTTGTAGCAGTTGGTCACTACTAGAAGTCCCGGTTTAGAGGGGCCGTTCAAGTATTACGTAAGCAGATTTATTACAATTCTTTACCCCCCCATCCCCCTTGTCAGCAAAAGTAAGCAAAGCTCTTGCCCCCTCCCCCCATGCTTACGTAAACATTTTTCAATTAATGTATTGTTTTTTTTATCGTTTTATTTTTTTTATATGATTTTATAAGTGAATTTTTGAGTATTTTTTACGTAACCCCAAGCGCGCGGTATTTCCTCTACTCGGTTCTAAAGCGAGTGCCTAAACGTATGCATTATTTGCGGGAATCCTCGAAAAAGCGTTTCGTTTTCAAGCAAAGACAATGTGAGGGTTGCCATTCGTGTAAAAAAGTAAACCCACCGATGACGTAATCATCGTCTAGACTCCCCTACCCCCCGTGTCATCCAAAATAAGCAGAGCAAAGACCCCCCCGCCCCCTCATTGTGCTTACGTAATACTTGAACAGCCCCAGATCCTAGATCGTGAAAGTAAGAAACGCAGAGATTTTACCATTAAAAAAATCCCTGTGGTACATTCGACGATTGGTCATGTATCTGATGTATTCCAATAGGTTCGATACCATCACAGAAAGTTCAAAATTTTTGTTATATCACAAAGAAAAGTCGAAATAAGTTAAAATTTAATAACGCCTTGATTTTTTTCTGGATCATCCCGAATCAGTCTTAATAAACAGTGGACAAGGAAATCGACATTAGGAAAAACACAAGTTGCTGCAGTGATTGGGAGGACCAATACGTGTAATAGGCCACTTTATCCGGCGGCGGGCCTATTTATAAAAGACGGTATGAAGACTTCATTACATACTAACTTCGTTTTAATTGAAAAAAAGATCTTACCAGTCGTAAATTCGCTTTGTAAAGTAACATCCACTCTTCCATTTTCAGTTATAGATGTCGCTTTTCCATTCGCGTAGCTAATAGTCGTGTATGCTTTCCCATCATCACCTTTCCTCGTGTCTACTGCTCCAAGAATATCGTTACCCCTCGAAGGGTACCCTGCTACGGTCATGGTGTGAGCGTGGTCAGAGCTGACTACTATCAAGGTATCTTTATCGTTGGTTAGAGAATGGGCCTTCTTGACAGCCTTGGAGTACTCCACAGTTTCATCAAGTGCTAAACGAGCGTAACTATCGTGATGGGCATGATCGATTCTACCACCTGTAATGAAGGAAAGTAAGAAGTAAGAAAGATTACTAACGGATTATAACAGGGGAAAGGGGTTTGAACATAACTTTCAGTAACCAATCTAGGGAGTTCCATATCAAATAAAGAGCATAAAGCGGTTTTAGCATTAGGAACTCATTTAATGGCGTATATTTTTACATGAATTTCATACTATTACGGTTTAATGGGTCCATCAAAAAATCGCTTTTTACACAACCGCATGTAATGAAATATTTACTACACTTGCAAGCTTTAAACTGGATTCTCATAAACCGGGGTAACAATATAAATGCCAACACATGATTGAACAAATTTATGTGATTCCAGTTATAGCTCGCAAGTGTATAATTATTGCATCTCTTACCTTCAGTTTTTAAAGCTATAACATTATTGTACATGCCCATAATTACGAACCACAGAGAAAAATAGGTCTCAGGTGTGACAACACATTTGTATTTGGACCTCTGGTTTTCTGGACAAGTAATCAGTCGCTTGCCACCTACATTACATAACCAACTATAAAAATATATAACATAAAATATATAATAATATAAAAATGTATAACATAAAATATATAATAATATAAAACATAAAATATAAAACTATATAATAATACATATAAGCCAAAAGGTTGACTGGCAGAGAATGCTACTTAGCATTAAGTCCGCCTCATGTTACATTTTTGTGCTTGAAAGTATAAATAAATATAAATTTGTAATTTTTGTAACCTTACCGAAATACAATTTATTTAGTTTAGTCAAATTATGCCTTCATTGTTATTAGTATTTTACTGTTTTAAGTGTAGTATTCACTAAAAAGCACAGTCCTCATGTATTTGGCATACCTTCAACAAATAAAAAGTATCCTTTATCGCTTCTGCTTAGCATCTTGATCGCTACCTCCACCATTTCCTCCAACGTGGGCTGGTTTGACGCCTTCAAGTGGTAATCCATATGATCGTTATGGAATAGTCCAAGAAGATACTCTGGGAGGTCGCCTGAATTGAATACCTGGAATTGAAACAAATCATACAATTTACATGATTTCAATTTGTTTTAGCCATGATGCCTCTTTGAAGTAATTATTTACGTTAAATAATTGACTTACAGCCGAGCTTAAAGGTAGACACTGCTTTACAACATGTATCTTTTTTTAAATGTAACAAAGGTGGTTAAGAAGCATGCAGTTCACAATATATTATTATGGATGTTAAGTGATGACAGCATTTAGACATCTTTAAAGAGATCTAAATGCAAATGAGTTGCCTTCCCTGGGACCTTGATTGTTGTGTCTCTGTGATAGTAATTATGAGGCCATGCATTATCTGCCCTAAAATGCCCAGGTATGATCCGATAAGGGGAAAAAAATATCTAATACCAGGAAAGTGGCAATGCTTTTTAATATGCGCTTTGATTTTGTAATTATAATTGAATTCCAAGATGGTCTTGTAGTTTGAAGTATGATAATGTGCCTTATGAAAGTCTATAAGCCCGTCATTTGTTTTGTTTGGGACCCAAAGAGTACCTACACGTAATTGGTAATGCGCCATGAACCATTTGTTTTGTTTGGGACCCAAAGAGGAAGAGGTAATGCGCCATGAACGAACACCCTTCATAAAAAAACCGGTCAAGTGGGTGTCAGGCCACGCGCAGTGTAGGGTTCCGTCGTTATTTATTATGTTTTACATCAGCCAAGTGCGAATCGAATTCGTAGACAGAAGTGTCCGCTAGTGCGCTTCTAATACCAACAGACACTACCACTATCTACCTCCTCAACTAAGCGACAGAATTTATGCTTTTATGCAATAAACGCAATTTACTTGAATTTACAATAAATAAAAAAATACTCATGTTTCTGTTCTACCACTTTGTCGGCGTGATTAAGTTGTATACTTGTGCCAAATTTCAAGATTCTAGTACCAATAGTTTTTGCGCTAAACCGAGGACGGACAGACAGACAGACAGACAGACAGACAGACAGACAGACAAACAGACGGACATGGCGAAACTATAAGGGTTCCTTGTTTACTACGGAACCCTAAAAACAGATACGTAAGTTGTCCACTGTGAAGTAACTCACCTTCATGAGCTCATTTCTATCAGTGACGTATTGGTGTGATGCATTCTTCTCAACTTTGTCCACGTGCCACATGTCAGTGAGATCTAACCCGTCCCCCCTTTTTCCTGTAGACTTGGTGAGCAGAGTCGAGGTGTTTGGTGTCAGCTCCCGTCTGCCACCGCCCATTATGACCTGGAATGCATTTGGAATAATAAAAAACTGTGTACTAAACTGCCTCGGTAGCCTAGTGGTAGCAGGCCACTACTACTACGCTGAGGTCCTGGGTTCGATTCCCGGGTAAGGGGTTATCAGAGATAATGGTGTAAAGTCCTTTATCTCTGGTTCCATTGGGATTTTTCCATTTTTTCTGAAAATTTCCCAGTACCTCGAAGTTTGGTAATGTGCCTGGAGATGTCAATAGGCTCGCCACCTGTTACATGGGCCAAAACGAAACCGGCGAATCGTGGGTGTTTGCATGTATGCTTGAATGCATGCATTTACCTCTGCCTACCTCTTCGGGGATTACAGGCGTGAAGTTATGTTACGTGTACTAAATTAAAACGAACAATGGCGTTCAAACCGTTCCAATAGGGCGAATGGAAATATAACACTATATGGACAGCAGAAGAGTATGACTTGAAACTATTTTCAGTCATTAAAACAATTCGTTGTTTTCGCTTTTCAAAATGACGTTAAATGTGGCTTTTGTATTCTAAATAAAAGATTGCACACGTGTCAAGATGTTGAACAATTACACGAATTTCAATAAACCATAAATATCTGGTTTAAAATAACAAATGATCTTTTGTTTTAAATGGCGTTCACGGTGCACTAAACTGTGCACTGTTGTGAACAATTGAGCAAACATTATTTGTATTTAGTCACGCTCACAACTGAAATAATATAGCGGTTTAGATGAGAACGAACTGCAACGATTTTGAATTTTCTTTGACCTCTAAAATCATCATCATCATCATCATCATGATGCTAAGTTGAATGCAGAAAGAGGAGTATCACAGCGCGTGCGACACTTTCAACTTACATAGCGCATGCGTCAAGAGTATCCCCCTTTTTAATGGACCTACGAAGGCGGATCGTCTTGTGACGAAACCAATCTACTTCACAGGGCAATTGGCGAGCGCAGAGGACTCTTAGCCTAAATTAAGCTGCCCTACGGGCCCGATCCTCGGCTTAAGGCGTTGTGCGGGGGACACAAGACACATGCCATTAGGGGTAGTGCAACCTTCACTCTAGACACCTGTTCGTGGAAGGTATACCTCACGTACGTTGTTGACTGCCCTTTGCTGTATGTTCTTGATAAACAGAAAAAGGCACAGTGTTGATTTAGCTAATGATTGTAATATACATTTTTTTTAATTAACGTAGGTGGCAAACAATCGTGCAGGTAACATTGATATTAAATAATAACTGCAGAATCAGAATCAGAATCAGAAACTCATTTATTCATTTAGGGTGACAGGCACCTCTTATGACACGTCAAAAACAAACAAAATAAATTAAAGAATAACAATTGATATACATGTCAAACAAGATAAAAATTATATGTAAAGTCAAGAATATCACTAAGATAAAACTAAATGTCATAAACTAATGTAAAAAGTATATCAGTAGAATGTCTCTTTTCCCCTTAACATCTACACGAAAACCAGAAGTCAAAATGCAGATGCGTTGCCACTCCTGAGACCTAAGTTGTCATGTCTCTGTGATAGTTATTACGGGATCAAAACGGGGTATGTCTTGAAGAAACAAGCATACAGTTAACTTTGGTGGTGAGTAAATATCTTGCCAGGAAACACCAGCGAGTTCAATGTAGATGCGTTGTCACTCCTGAGAATCAAACTGATTAGTCTCTCTGCTAGAAAATACACGTCCAAACATTATCTAACTTGAATGGTATAGCGCTGAATACTACCATATAGCAGCAAATGGATAAAATATTTGTATGGCCTTGTAATTTCCGGCACAGTGGCATAACACCTTAGGCCTCAGGAGTGGTAACGCATGTGCATTTTGACCTTGGTCTTTATATGGGTGCATATAGGCTGCAGTCATCACTTAACATCAATGTGAACTGCATGCTTGTTTGCCACTTCCATAACATAAAAAAGGTAAATATTAGCACTTGGAAAGGAGAATGCATTCCATCGACACTGTATATGAAATAGAGAGACCTAACCTACCTTAAACTGTCTTCCAGGGTTGTCCATCACGAGCTGGTATGCGATATCCCGGCAGCCGAGGCTGAGGCACTCTTCAGGCACTTCCACGTCCGACTCCCAGTTCCTCTCGGAGGTGTGGGCGTACATCCCAGCTGGTGACGCGTGAGTCACCCTGGTTGTTGTCACCAGACCTGAATGATAGAAATAGGTTCATTAGATTGAAATATTCGCTTCAGTATCCTAGTGGCGGCGATCGCCAATCTACCTGCCAAACGTTCAGACTGAAAACGCCCTCTGCCTTCGCCGATTTTCCAGTGAAGTAGACTTAGTGCCGTCTCGAGACGTGTCGTCTACATGTCCATTAAAAAAAAGCCTGTCAAGCGTGGCGGTTATGGCTTAATAATGGCAGCCCATTATACGTCCCACTGCTGGGCACGAGTCTCTCCCCTTTTTGCGGGGAGGTCTGGAGCTTACTCCACCAAGCTGCTCCAATGCGGGTTGGTGGATATACGGGTTAGTGGCCAACCCGCTGTCGGACGTTTTCAAACCGCCCATAAGGCATCCGACAAGGTTTAACGACTGCTATCTATAGATAGCAACCGGGACCGACGGCTTAACGTGCCCTCCGAAGCACGGAAACGTGCATTTTAATTTGTCACTAGCGGTCACCCATCACACACCCGACTGCACCCGTATCGCTTAGTACATCGCTTGCAATCGGCACCAGCCGCGGGGCCATGCGCGCTTTCTATTATGGCTTATTCTCCCTTTATGACGCACAACAATTAGCGGGTCTTTGATGAAGGCTTTGTACAGCAGTAAACATATTTACGGCTGGAGTGACGATGATGATGCAGGCGGCTTGTCTTGAGCTAGCTTTTTATGTAGTCATTTTGGCTCAAAGGGGCACGCATCTGTATTTTGACCTCTGGTTTTCGTGTAGATGTCTATAGCCTGCAGTCATTATTTAACATCCATGTGAGCCGCAAGCTTGGTTACCACCTTCGTTACCAAAAAGATGTAATTCTCAGTAGTTGGCTAGTTTCATACATAAAAGGGACTGCAGTTTTAAATATTTTGACTCATTCAATTGCTATCGGCAGTAATTCATTGGATATGCTAGCGATTGCGGCACACGATTGATTTCATGGCATTGCGAATAGTCATGTACAGTCATGCTATGATTGTGTTCATAGATATTATAAGATAGAGACCGACAATACAAACGTTTACTTTTATGTGAAATCTGCTTTGAGCGCTTTATGTGAAGGCAGGTATTGTGTCGCGCAAACATTTACCATTAATAACAAGAGAAAAATAATAAAAAGAAAATTGGAAAGAAAAATTTGATTTTGAGCAAGGATCGAATGTGTGAGGATAACCAGTCCAGCCGCTTTTCTAAGCTATCAAAGCCCTTTCTTAGTGATAAAAGTGTTGCTCGAAGTCATTCCATTCATTATTGAATTTCATATTGATTTTTTAACGATTTAATGTGACAGTAGTCTGGAAGTACTAGGCTACAACCGCTACGCCGGGGGATCCTGGATTCGGTCGGGGAGATCAGTGCTATTGGTTCCATATTTCGGAAGTTCCGCAGTGCCCCTTCGAAATTTTGGCTACAAGCTCAGATATGTCAATAGGTTCACAGCCTATTAGTACTGGGATATTACGTAATTGGTTAATTGTGGGTATTGACATGTACACATTGTTAAATGAGACACCTATGTATGGAAATGCAAACGTGAAAAAATATGCTTGGAAGCCGAAAGTACTAAGAGATCAACAGATCGCTGCTTTGGAAAGAATGGGAACACTTTGCAATCATACGTTATTGTTGGTCTATTACTTACAATATCTTTGTTTGTTTGCAATGATGGCTATGTTTATCATGAGTCGAAATATACAGTCAAAGAACTCTCTGCTTATCCAAAATCAATTCAATATAGCATTTATTACCACCGCATAAGATGCCCGTGTGGTCAAGCAGCCATTTTCCTGATAACACATTAGCCAAACCTCAAATCCTATCAATTTTAAGGTACGCATAAATGGGCGCGACCCATTTTTAAAGTTAATTCTACGCAAAAATAAATAGTGTTGGTTTCTTTATCTTACTCGAAGGTTGCGGTTGACTTTAATTATGTGTGACGTTTATTCTTATTTGTGATAAAAATACACTTTTCCTCGTTCATGTTACTTGTTAGAGGTCAAATATTATCTATATCACTTTATTTATAAATATCATAAAAAACGTAACTTCACGCCTGTAATCCCCGAAGGCAGGGTATGGTAAGCAGAGGTAAATGAATGCATTCACCCACCCATACATGCAAACACCCACTATTCGCCGGTTACGTCTTGGCCCATATAACGTGCGGCGAGCTTATTGACATCTCCGGGCACATTACCACACTTCGAGGTACTGGAAAATTTCCGGATAATAGAAAAATCCCAATAGAAACAGAGATAAAGGACTGTACACCATTATCTCTGATAACCCTCTACCCGAGAATCGAACCCGGTTGATTCAAGTAGGTCTATTAGGTTTTTTTATGACCATTTTTTAAATTTTACTCGTACTTCAGGAGTTACATATTGCCACTGATGAAATAGGTACAGCTGCTGTACATTGCACCAACAAGTCATTTGCAATTCTCGTGACAAAGTAATTAGTTAATAATACATCAGTTTCAAACAGATAATTAAATTTAAACTTTGTTCAATTAGGTGGATAACACATTAATGGGTTTGTCGTGCAAAGAGTTTTACCAATAGTAGGAAGAAATATTGCATATCTAGCTTCTGGACTTATTACACAGAACGGTATTCAGGGTACGATAGCAAGGGTCAGGTTAGTGTAATAACATTTAGGGAGTTAGGGCTTTAAAAGGCTATTACACGACACGGTCTTCAGGGTCCGGCAAAAAGGGTGGGCGTGGCCTCGCGTCGGTTTGCCGCTTATTACACTATCCGGTCGACAGCGCTCTAACTCAATCACAGTACAAATACACAGGCCGCTCCGGTCGCCCTAATTAGGGCCCTAACTCCCTAAATGTTATTATACTACCCTGACCCTTGCTATCGTACTCTGAATACCGTGCCGTGTAATTAGTCCGTAAATAAGGGCGACCGAAGCGGCCCGGTCAGCCTAATGCCCCAACTACACACAGTACAAATATGAACAGTATGGAAACTACGTACAAAACGATTAAAACGGCACACTTACATAAACATGCGCATCGACGAAACTAGCCGATTGTCTCCTCTTTTTTCGTTTAGGGTCATAGTTCACTAGAGCCACTCGGCACCCGACCAGCGCCCGATCGCCTCAAGCGGTCTACTCTATTACATCAACTCCGCTCCGTATCGACACCGGATCGCCTCGTCCTCAAATCGTCAACGCGCGGGCGCCGCGTGGTCTACGGGTGGACGGAGAGTGGTCCACGCGCGGACAGCGAGTGGATCACTCGGTGACCACTCGCTTGTCTTGTGTTGAAATAGAAATAGAAAATATTTTTATTTCGAATAGATCTTTACAGATACTTTCAAAACGTCAAGAAATATATAAAATACCTAGAGTGAATAACCATTACATAAAGTAAAAGCAAAATCATATATTAATAGTAAATTAAAAATTAGAATTTAAACTACTTAGTTAAAACATAATAATCACAAAAACTTTCATTTCTTTCAATGATGATAAATTAAGAAAAAAAAAAACTTATTCGTCAAGATCAAAGTTATTTACTTAACAGAGTTCCAAGTGCAGTCACTACTGAGAAGAACTCCGCTACCCAACCAACTCAGTAAGAGCTCTTTTAAATGAGAGCTTAAATCTAGTACAGATAGATTATCGTGAAAAATCAAATAATGTCAACGTCCATAGCATAGATGCAAATAAACTGCTATCTACTAAATGTGATGTAGCTCCTGCAAACCAGAACAGACCAGTCCCCACCAACAGCACCCGTTCACGAGTATGACGCATGTGACAGCCATTGCCCTCCTCGACCATTTTAGAGGGAAGTGATCAACCCGCCACACGACGCCGTCAAAGGCAAAGACATTTAAGCGTGCATGACTGTTCCGGATATGTATACGGCAAAATAAAAGATGGATTGGATTTGAAAAGTGTTGATTTTGTGTTGCCAACGCGCAGTTCTCATGCGGACCGCGCCCTGTTTGCGAGTGGTTTACGAGTAACATCGAGTCGCTCACCCGTGGACCACCCGTCCACAACGAGTGGACGCCGTAAAACGAGGCGGTGCTGGTCGGGTGCCGGGTGGCTGTAGTGAGCTATGACCCTTGAAGAACTTGGTCTAAGAGCATGTCGGTCCATAGGTACGTCTTCTATTGTCTCTTCTCAAGCTCGATGTACAATAGGTATATCTTGCTGTGTATTGCGAGTCCTTCATTTATATGTGCACTCAATATAATGAGAGACTTCGGTCCTTTGACGTATTGATTTGGCTTCGAAATATTTTATTCAATCCTATAGTCATAGGTACATCAATGACACCTTAATTACTTTTTCTCCAATTGTGTAATTTAATAGTCTATTGTGAGTACGGTCAACAGATGGTTTTATAAGAGGTATGCTGTATAGGTACTATAAGAGTATGTGTTTCAGCAACTCGGGGACGTTTCGCCGCAGCAGTATGTATGTAAAAAAAATCCCATAAAACAAACACAAATACATACATATCTTCTACCTATAATATAAAAATAAGTCGGATTTTCCTTCCTGACGCTATAACTCCAGAACGCACCAACCGATTTGCACTTTGCACTGTTTTGCATTCGTTGGAAAGGTCTCGGGCTCCGTGAGGTTTATAGCAAGTTTCAAAATAAAAAGTTAAAGAAAGTTAAAAAAATCAGGATTATAAAACGACATCCACGCGAGCGCAGCTGCGGGCAACAGCTAGTATTAGCATATATTATAATAGCTAGCGGCAAGTATATTAAGTAATACGGTGGTGCCTACGCGAGCTCCATCACTGGAGCTCTACCACCAGTAAAAAGTCAGTGGTCAGTGGTCAAAGGTCTGAGCATCTGCATTTTGCCTTCTGGTCTTTGTGTGGGTGTCTATAGGCTGCAGTCATCACATAACATCAATGTGAACTGCATGCTTGTTTGCCACCTTCATTACATTAAATATTCAGATAAATAAAGAAATATCCTCTGAGCTTATAATTTTGATATTAAAAAAATCTACTGACCCACATCTAATCCATTTTCCAAGGCCCACTGCCCAATTGACGGTGCCCAGTTCCCTTTATGCAGTTGAGGGTAGCAGGACCCCCTGGTCACGTTGCCGTCCAAACCAATGACGCCGTATTTGGTCTTCACCCCGGTCAGGTATGAGGTAGCTGTGCAGGCCGAATCTGGTACTTGGGCGTCTATGCAGTAAGTCTGGAACAACAACACATTATATTACCTTTAAATGTGTATTTCGTAAAGGGATAGGAAGAAGTAAATCCTGAATTTTGAAGAATAATAACAAAAAATGGACCCATTCAGTTGACGGCGTCAACCTTAGCACGACGAAGATGTAATCAGAGGCAAATATGGTTTAACGTTCATGCGTTCGAACTGCACCTAGCTGCTGTTCATGGTAGATACATTAGTTACGTTTTTTATATCGTGGGTGTGATGTTTACATTCAGCAGGCTAACTATCAAACTCCAATGGTTCCACTGGAAATCTTCTCCAACAGAAAAATCCTTAGATCATTTCATCACTACACGACCCTTGCATTGAAGCTGGGGCCACAACCACTATGCCGCTGAAGAGTTGTCAAACGCAGCAGTTAAAAAGATTCTTATTCAATGCACTTTGGACTTTTTCTATCAACTTTTAATGATAGTGGTAAACAAACATAGAATTGACTTAGATTATAAGTGAATACTGCAGCCTGTAGTAACATCTTCTTCGAAGCCCCCCGGTACGTGAGGAATTCCACGATTCAGAATAGAAAGCATCGAGGAATTTGTCTCGAGACTAGCTGCAGCCATTTTCGCGCTTGCAGACGCATCTGAACACCCACACATATGCGAGGTCGCGTCACTGTACTCGCGACCACCAAACGGGAGGCTCTATCCCCGTGACATACTACAGAACACAGAGGAGGACTGACGTGCGGCCTCTAGTCAAACCGACTAGACAACCGGAACCCTCGCGCATCGACAAAGTACGCTGGTCGCCTACCGCACTTGCCGATGCCAAGGACCAACGGTACACACCGGAATTGACGCCCGAAAACCAAGGACCTGACCCTGTTCACGGTCATCGTTTAGAGACCCCATGCAGAGGGCACAGCCCTGAACATGGCTCCCCACATCAAGAATTGATGTGAGACGAAACCAACAGCGTGTGGTATGTAACCATAATATAACCATATTACCACCAGTAATATGTTACAGTTTTAGGGCAACAACGTGCTAAAATTAATGGAAATAAGTTACATTATTTTGAAGCAAATAATAGTTTTGTCAATAACGGATTCATGTTAAAATAGAAGGATAGGTGACCTCTGATGAATACTCGACCTAGTTTTGATCCTATTATTGACATAAAGGCCGTATAATACAGAAGCTACCTATATTCTAATGGTCTTATTCATAAAAAGTTATAACACCTCTAAGAGCTCGCTATAGT
Organism: Macrosoma leucophasiata; assembly: GCA_036365455.1. Classification (NCBI taxonomy): domain Eukaryota; kingdom Metazoa; phylum Arthropoda; class Insecta; order Lepidoptera; family Hedylidae; genus Macrosoma; species Macrosoma leucophasiata. The sequence continues at coordinate 18,302,967 of JAWQUS010000017.1, read as the reverse complement.
ATGCTTTAAGAAAAACGTTATTCTTAATAGTATTTTAGCGCTAAAGCACTCTATAAACCCACTATAAAGTTATAGAGGCCAGAACCCTACTATACCAGTGCTATAAGGACAGATGATGGCCGACATTCAACAGCTGATTGTTGAAATCGACACTGGGCGCGTTCCATTAATCGACCATAACGACCGTAACGCCCTTTGTATTGTTCCACTTGAGGCCCGTAATCGTCGCGAGCGGTCGTTTGACGTCATAAATAACGTCACTGTTCGCGACCGCATTGCGTCCACTCCGATCCACCAATATTTTGTGCTTCCACCAAAACTGCAATTTCAGCGGTCTTGGTCGCGGTCGTTGCGGTCGATTAATGGAACGAAGTTAGGAAGTGAGCGCGATTTTTAAAACATGACTTTATGTCACCTGTCACGTTGATTTTTTTCCTTTTATTCGAAATAAGGTCATTTTCATACGTAATTTGTAGACAATTTGGCGTGCTTGATCTCTTGTTGGATCCATTTTTCAACTGAATTCCTTGCACTGGCAACATTTTGACTATTAGCAGAATTTTAATTATGGAAGGTTTATACAAGGTTTATGAATAAACAATTTTATAAAACGTTCTTTAAGCTTAAAGAGCATTTTAACTAATGAATGCTATAAACCTTCCATAAGCGTTTGTTATGAATAAGACCGTAAAGATCGTATCTATTATTATTTAATCCTTTATCATCAGATCTCGGTGTATTCAGCTGTTTATTCAATTTATTTGTTAAATTATAATTAAAAAAGTGATCAAGTGCGAGTCGAACTCAGACGAACATTTTTTGAAATTATTATCTTAATCACTCTCATAAATCTCGTTCAAACCAAATTTCATTGAAAGTTTTCATTTTGAACAACAGCATTTTTTTTAATTTTTCACTCCCTTATTTCAAAAGTTAGAGGGGGGAGGGTCATGTAAACACTTATGGGTTTGATGAAAAAAGTTCTTTTTAGGTTTTCTTTTTTTCCAAACATGTTCACCTGCCAATTTTTAATATTTTTTTTTATTTTTGTATAAAAATCGAATACGTACGTTTCAAGTATATAATCTTAATAGTTTAGGAGTAAAGTAGCTGTGACACAAATAAGTACGGACAGTCAGACAGATATTGTTTTAAATTTCTGCCTACAATTCTTAAAAACATGTTTGTTATCTTAAAGGTTATTTATTTATATAATATAATTTTAAATACATAATATTACACACATACGTAATGAGGACAAATGAATAAATCTGTCTAATTATATCACAAATTTGCTGAAAACAGAAAATAAAGACGAATTGTTATAATGTCATCTTACGCAATCTTACTACTTACTATTTTTACTTAATTCAAAGTTATTGTTTTAAGAACTACAGAATTTTTAAAAAGTTTTTCCTCCCTTATTTCAAAAGTCTCAGCTTGCCACACTCGTTTTTGCTTTTTGTGAAATGTTGTGAATAACTTTATTGATGTAAGTACCTACCTTATCAATTTGAACAGTTTAACAACATTTAAAATTATAAACAACTGCCTCGGTAGCCTAGTGGTAGCAGGCCACTACTACTACGCTGAGGTCCTGGGTTCGATTCCCGGGTAGGGGGTTATCAGAGATAATGGTGAAAAAGCCTTTATCTCTGGTTCTATTGGGATTTTTCCATTTTCTGGAAATTTCCCAGTACCTCAAAGTTTGGTAATGTGCCCGGAGATGTCAACAGGCTCGCCACCTGTTACATGGGCCAAAACGTAACCGGCGAATCGTGGGTGTTTGCATGTATGCTTGAATGCATGCATTTACCTCTGCCTACCCCTTCGGGGATTACAGGCGTTAAGTTACGTTTAAAATTATAAATGGTTACTTGTTGAATACTACCGTTTCATTCGCTGAAATCTCAGCATATCAGATCTCATAACGTGCCGGCATAAGGACTTATTACACGGCACAGTATTCAGGGTACGATAGTAAGGGTCAGGGTAGTGTAATAACATTTAGGGAGTTAGGGCCCTAATTAGGGCGACCGGAGCGGCCCGTGTATTTGTACTGTGATTGAGTTAGGGCGCTGTCGACCGGATAGTGTAATAAGCGGCAACTCGGCGCGAGGCCACGCCCACCCTTTCTGCCGGATTCTGAATACCGTGTAGTGTAATAGCCTTTATAGAGCAACACGGGGCACCGGCTGCGGCGGACTGGAGGGGAGTACCCATATGCAGGCTTTCCCCTCTATCAGTGAAAGCACAAGCCCAAGTGGGCCTATGCCTGTCGCCTAGAAGTTTAAATGTGTGCGTGAAATTGTTTATGAATTTTGTTAAACTCAAGCATTGAGTTTCGTAGTAATAGACGATTTTTATAGTGTGTGTGTGAGTCACACGCATTTCCCCATCCAAAAACTGTTTTGCATCTGTAATAAATGTTATGGCTACTCCCCTTTGGTCCGCCGCGGCGGCCAGTGGCCCGCGTTGCTCTATGCGTGCTGGTAACAAAGACCTCGTAAATAATATCCGCCCGTATCCACGTCTCCGTTCTTGCTAATAGTAATTGCTCTGCCCTTATGATTTGTTAAATGGGAAACGAGACATGCTATTGACAAGTATTGTATTCATAAATTTTTAACCTTTTCTTGAACTCACACAAAAACCAGATATCAAAATGCAGATGCGTTGCCACCCCCGAGACCTATGCTGTTATGTCTCTGTGATAGGGGGCCATATATTGCCATCTAACCGGAACACGATAGTGTTGAACAATACCATTTGGCGACAGATAGAGGTAATGCGGTGGTGCCTAAGCCCGTGAGCTCCGTCTCTAGAGCTCTACAGTTGGGAGTTGCCCCGTGCCATCCCTGGAGATTGATATTGTGCCCGATAAACTCTTTTGCTCCAGCGGCCATGGGTTCTTCAAGCCATATGTCCTGACCACTGCCATTTGCACTACGACAAAGTAACGCGTATCCTAAGCAAAAAATAATGTTGTCAACCATCAATAATACCATTTCTCTATGACTTTCGTACCAAAACAATGCAAGGAAGGAAGCATTAGGAAACTCCACAAGGCCGAGTATCATTGTACGATGTTATGAATGGACTTGACAATGAAATGGAACCTAGGTGCAACGAATGCTCGGGTATTCATTATTTCTGTGATTTACATGTAATGGTAAATAATGAGGAAATACATTTTAATGTTATTAGTTATTGTTTTATATTATTTCGCATTAACACATGCTTGTGAAATTTATTTTATTTTTAAAGAAAAATTAGTAATAGATGGCGCTGCTGCTACCATAAAGCAATGCAATAGATGTGAAGGAAAGATTTGACAAATCGGGCAGGACTTCAGTAGCTCAATTGGAAGAGCGGCTGGACTAGATTCCCAGTAGGTCGCGAGTTCGAGTCTCGCCTGAAGTCAAATTCTTCTTTCCATTTTTCTTTAAAAATAAAATATGTTATTAGTTGTTAATAATACGTGCTTTGTTCAAGTTAATAAGATACCAAGAATATGTAGGTGGTTTGGTTCTCCATGCTCTTTATTAAGATTAAATTTAGGTACATATTATTGGAGTATTTTTATTTTCTTTTTTTTATGTGGTACAGGCATTGCCTGGCAGCTTGAAGTTCGTGATGCCACTAGGACCTACCAGAATATCAGCGCCGCAGTCACTCTTGCAGCAATCAGCTGAGGTGGGTGCCGTTTTTATTGGCTTCCCACAACCAAATATGTATTCTTTTACTTGTTTTTAACTTTATTTTTTTGTGGGTGTGCCAAAAAAATAAATATTTTTCTTCTTCTTCTTCTGCAGTGTACCGGCGTCGGGACGTCACGACCCACCGCTCACTAGCGGAAGAATTTTCTTAAACTGGAAGAGAATTCTTCGACTTGTGCAGTCAGTCAACCGAAAAATGGCGGTCAAACCATTTCAATAGGGCTGGTGGTAAATATAATAACGCGGGATGGACAGCAGCGTCCCGCGATAAAACTACCGCCACTGCGATTGCCAATCCGCTTGCCAAGCGTGGCGATTATGACATATTGGCCTTGTAATTTCCGGCACAGAGGCATAACACCTTAGGCCTCAGTAGTGGTAACACATTATATTTATTTATTTGCTTGTGTCACATGGTTATTATAAGGTCTTACAATTAAATATTTTGTACTTATATAATATACCATTCCGTACATATACCAATCCGCCCCGTAAGGGCGGGCACCGCAAAATTTTAACATAACATTTTATGAAGGTTTTTTTTTATGTCATGGAAGTTGCAAACAAGCTTGCAGTTCACATTGATGTTAAGTGATGACTGCAGCCTATAGGCACCCACACAAAGACCAAGGACAAAATGCAGATGCGTTACCACTCTTGAGGCCTAAGATGTTATGCCATTGTGCCGGAATTTACAGGGCTGTACATTACCACCTGACCGGAACATGATAGTGCTGAACACTACCATTTAGCGGCAAGTATATTAGGTAATGCGGTGGTGCCTACGCCCGCGAGCTCCGTCACTGGAGCTCTACCACCAGTATAACTATTTATATTAGGACCTGTTATTCAATATCTGTAATTAAATATTATTTAATATATGTAATTGTATTATTTAATTTGTGTATTCTTCTTATAAAATTTTACATGACATCGATTAAACAGAAAGTATGGCAATAATAATGAAAAATAAAATTAGGTGTTTGTGTGTGTCTATAGGCTGCAGTCATCGTTTAACATCAATTTGAACTGCAAGCTTGTGTGCCACACAAGTCACGCATCATTTCGTGAGCGTCGTTGGGGAAGGCTTTGTCCAGCAGTGGACGTGTTGGGATGATGGGATCCGGGAGAAATCGAGGGAACTCTTCAAATTTTATAGCACACTTGAAAGATTTTCGATATTTTTTATTATAATAACCTTCTGTACCTTGTGGCCGTATACCTCACATGTAGCCCCATTGTCCCCATATCAAGATTTGATGAGGGGATCCTGGAGAAATCGAAAGAACTTTTCAAATTTCACACCACACTTGAAAGATTTTCCATATTTCTATGTATCACGATGGAGGTGAATGGAAATTATGATGATGATGGAGGTGATGACGGTGGTGACGATGACGGTGGTGATGATGACGGAGGTGATGATGATGGAGGTGATGATGATGGATGTGGTGATGATGGATGCCATGATGATAAATGTGATTACTATGGAAGTGATGATGATGATGACGGAGGTGATGACGATAGAGGTGATGATGATGGAAGTTATGATGATGGAGGTGATGATGATAGAGGTGATGATGATGGAAGTTATGATGAAGGAGGTGATGATGATGGAGGGACGATGATGGATGTTGTGATGATGGATGTGATGATGATGATAAACATGATGATGTAGGTGATGTTGATTGAGGTGATGATGATGAAAGTGATGTTCATATTATTATGCGTGAATTTTTTTGAAGGCGGTTTTTCAGTTTTGAAGTCGGTTCTTCTTAACGTAGTTATTTTTATTAATTGTTTCGGTTATAATGTTTTGAAGTCGGTACATTTCTTGAACCATGAACATGGACGCATTAAATACCTTCGATGATATTTGTTAAAAGTTAAAGTTATTCTAACATTTTACACCCTTCTCTAACTTAAATAGATTTCTTTAAGTTAGAGAAGGGTGTTAAATGTAACTACTGGACTAACTTGGTGTAACCTAGGCTAACTATCCATATTGTCTATTGATAACAGTAAAGGCAGTAGCCACTAAATAGCATCCAGCGTAAAATAAGACTGGCTCAAATGGCGGGTGGAAAAAATTACGTCTTACCTACCACAATAGGTTGAAACAGCTACAAATTGCATACATTTAGCAAACCTCGTATTATCACAATTCGTACCTTTGTATTGCATTTATAAAAGGTCATGTTCAATTATGTTCTACCGTGTAACTTTTTTATTGAATTTTATGTGTATCATACACACAGACGCAACGCCATTCTGATATTGCTTTTACACCTGCAATAGAGATGTTGAATAGGTTTGGAGTTACTACTTTTCATTATTTCACTAGCTATAGCCCGCGACTTCGTGCGTGTGAGAATACTACCGTTTTTCCCCCGAAGGGTAAAAAACGGATATTTTGGGTCTAGCCAAGGCTTGACCCTCGGAGATTACGTCTTACCTTTTAACTCGCTTGAACACATACATACCGGGTGTTTGCCGCTTCCCGCGCGCTCGAAGAGGCCGGCGCGGGAGGCAGGACACGCTCCTGAGCCGGCGGGCGTTCGCGATCTTCAGTGACAATCCGAGGGTAATCCGAGTCGGCAAGGCCTTACTCGGGTCAAGCCTTGGCTAGACCCAAAATATCCGTTTTTTACCCTTCGGGGGAAAAACGGTAGTATTTTAGGTCTGAGCCTACGGCTTGACCCTCGGAGAGGTGTTTGGTTTCTGCCGGCTCAGGGGGCGCACTGTGACTTGAATTGGATTTAATGTAAGGTAATAAATAAATAATAATTGTTTAATATAACAAGAAACTTTTATTCAAGTTTGTCATTCACAACTTTTTATGTTATTATATCAAATTATTATATGACTTAAATGAAGCTAATCAGTCTTATATTGTACTAAAATATTTTCGGAAGGAATGATTAAGCGTATTTATTAAGAATTAGAGTGATAACATTATACAATCAACTCGTACACATTTTCTCATAATCATCTCAGTTTCATACACAATCAACTCATCGGGTGGAAAGAATTAGCCAAGACATTTTGTTTATTCTGGCCTACATCCGGTTTCTGAATATCTTTGCAGTAAAATCTGAAAAATGTATCTCGCGATCTCCAGTTTCCTTTTGCTAAGAGGTCATCAAGAGGTAAGTTTTCACTCCATGATTTTGAGGATACTGCTGATCGAATACTTCCAGGGGATGCATCAATTCCTACTGTAGCGAATATTGTACGTATCCAACCAGCTATTACTGTCCTGGATGCGGTTTTCACAGCTCCTCTGGTAGTAATAAAGAGTGATGTCAGGTCCTTATTAGTTTTGCGTCGGTCCTGAGAAATATTTATCAAGTTTTTTATCCATTTAATAGGATCAATATCGCCTTTAGGGTTACGTTTTATTAACCAGCCAGATTGTCTGTATTTAACAGAATCTGTTTTCGACCCAAATATGGGCCAAAAAATGATGGAATCCTTTTTAATCTCCATATGTTCCGATGATATTCGCAGTAGGGTGAGATCGTGTATTCTTCTACCCGAAGCGAGTAATAAGAATAATGCTACATAGCGAGATACTGAAAATAAATTATTTTCATCAGGCGGGTTATTTTTTAGCCAGTCTATCATTATCGAAACGTCCCAAACGTGTCGTCGGGAAATAGGCTTTTTCAATTGAATGGCTTTTAAAATTTTCTGTACTATGGGGCTACAGCTCAAGGCTTCAGATTTGCCAGGATTTGCAAAAGTGCACACTACTGATTTATGCAAGGCGATAGTGTTTGCAGCTAATCTACAGGTCTTGAATAAGTGGCATAGAAATAGAGCTAGATCTTGCGGATTAGGATCGCTAACATCAATGTTTGTGTGTATCGACCATTGTCGCCACCGATTCCACGCTGCCTTATATGATTTTAAGGTGGATTCTCTCCAGGCTGATTGCAGGAGAGCAATTTCATCTTTCTTCCAATTGGTCAATTGCGGTGACCACCCTGAACCCTCCATGCCTCCAAAGCTAGTTCGGCAGTTTTGGGTGGTGGCATTCCTGTCGACATGTCTAACAGATGGCATGATAGGTTTTCTATTTGAAATGGAGCATCCGTTGTTCTTCCCTTTAGATCCGCTAGCCAAAAGACTTTCTCCCATCTGGGGGTTATTAGTATGAAGGTCCCTGATGCTGAGTTGAGATGGCTCAGTACTCTTGGGATTAACGCAGGAGGAGGGAATAGCCATGCAAGTCTGTAGTGCCAATCTTGGCTGAATGCGTTTACAAAAACCGCTTCGTGGTCTGTTGCATCCATGCTCACATAGTTGGGTACCACCGCAGAGAGGTTGGTTGCAAACAAGTCGATATCTGGGACGCCCCATTTCTTGAAGATTCTTGACCTGATTTCCCTCGATAGTGACCAATCCGGAAGAGAGCGGCCTCTCGACAGTGAATCGGCAGTCGTATTGTATCTGCCGGGAATATATTGAGGCATTATCGTTATATGGTACTTGAAGCACAGCTCCAATAGCTCTTTTGTTATTGTTAAAAGTCTCTTTGATTTGGTGCCTCCTTCCTTCTTTATATACGCTACGACCGTTTTGTTGTCTGTTTGTACTACCACAGTTTGTCTCGAGAGAGTTTGAGCATTCAAATGAATCATCGAAAAAACGGCCCATAGTTCTTTGCAGTTGCAGTGCCAGTTCAATTGGTCGATTGTCCATGGCTGATGATAATTGACATCGTTCAGTGATGCTCCCCATCCCCAATCGGAGGCATCTGTTGTGAGATAGCTTATTGGATTCTTTATCCAAATCGGAGAGGTACGATCTAAGTTTTCGACCCACCATTTCAGGTCTTTTAAGACTGGGTTCGGAATGATGTGCTTTGCAGACGCAAATGGGCGGATCTTGTTGCACGCTATCTGTGCTGAGCGGCAGTGCAGGCGTCCCAAGGGGGTTACGAATGCTGCAAATCCCAGTCTCCCGATTAACGATTTCGCCTCTCGCCAGTTCCATTTCTCTATAGATAATAATTTGTGGATCTGATTCCGAATTCGTGATACTTTCTTCTGAGATATACTTTTTTGGTTCGCGTGAGAATCCCAAATTATGCCTAAATATTCCAGTGAGTGTACCGGTATCTGGGATGATTTTTTCATGTTTACTGTAAACCCTAGTTTCCGTAGAAGACTTATTGTTGTTTGAGCGTGCTGTTCTAGTATCAGGGGATTCTGATGAGCGATTAGGATATCGTCTATATAGACAATAATTCGAATCCCCTGTTCCCTGAGCAACTGTGCTATCCAGTTTGTAATTCGTGAGAACACGAGTGGTGCTGTGGAAATTCCAAAAGGGAGACATGTCATTTGGTATAGGTTGTTTTTGTACGCTACGGAGAGGAATCGGCGGTGACTCTTTTGCACGGGGACATGAAAGTATGCATTTTTTAAATCCAATTTTGCTAGGTAATCGAATTGTTGAATAAACCCGGGGATCTTGTGATGATTGATGAGTCGGAATGGTTTTGGTTTGAGGTACATATTTAGTTGTTTCAGGTTGATTACCGGTCTCGTCCTTCCGTCTTCTTTTGGAACAAGGAAAATTTTGGATGTGAATCCTGTCGGGAAGCTTGAAGGCTCCATTGAACCGTCTGACATGAGTTTTCTTATTTCCGAGTCCATTGCCGGTGAGGATTGAGTCTTTAATGCCTTCGGCAAGCAAGTACTCAGTTTTGTCAATGGAGGTGGTTTTATAAATGGAATTCTGTATCCACGGATCGTATTTAGGATGTATTGTGGGGCTCCCAGTTTTTGCCATTGCTGTATGAAGTCTTTTAATTGACCTGCCCGAAACTTGACCCGGGCTGAGTCACCATTTTTTAATATTTTCCTTGTCACGTCCCTGCCGTACTCTTTTTGTAGGTTCCTTTCTCTGGCCTCTCTTGGTAACCTGTTTATTTTCCGCCTGTACTCTTGCGAGTTGTCGTGATGACTTTGTGACATGGTAACGTGTTTTAGTCGTACTGACAGGTGTAGATTTTTTGAAGCGCATCTGGTTGTTATTGTTGGAAAAGGGAAAAAGTTTGTGAATGCCGCCATTATCTCTAATTGTATCTGTTAGTCTAACCTCGTCAAATAGATGGGTTGTTGATGGTGGTATATCTTTCATTATTGAATCCATATGCTTTGATGTAGCAGTAATGAGGTCCCTGCGCATATGGATCACGTCTGCTCTTCTCCCGCAGGAAAATTGTAACAGATCGTCAGATACGGTTCGGAAGTCGGCTTCACTGTCTGAGAGGTGTTTTCGAACAGCATCCTTCAGACCCGGCGCTTCGACCTCTTTTAACACAGCCTCTATGCCTTTACTGAAGGCCAAGCGTTGTTTGAGTAACCCATGGCATATGCAGGCCAGTGAGTGGTCAAATTTTACTAGTGTTTCTGCATCACACCACTTCCTCTGTTTTGATTTCAAAGCCTGATTCATCCTTAGTGCTGAAAAAATTGGAGTAGCTTGAAGTTTTTTCTGAGTTTCGGCGTACCTGACTCTGTTCCAGCCTGATGAGCCCAGGCGTGTAGATGCTATTCCTAGGTCAATTAGTTCTGCTGACGTTTCGGGGATAGGAGGCTCAGTCTCTTTAACTTGAGGGAGAAATTCAAAGCTCTCTTCAGTTGGAATGAGAGGCGGGGCTGATATTCCAATGTCTTCGGAACTAACTTCGTTCTCGAACCCATCATCCACCCAGTCGCTTTCTGTTTCACTTTCTATTTGGTGGCTATTGGAAGCAGTTTGATTCTGTAAAAGTTGTTGCAGCAACGTTTCTATATTTTGCGTCCTTTTTGACAGCTCGGATACCGTCCTCTCGGTGGCATCTAGACGCCTTGTTTTGGCACAGTCACTCTCGATTGATGTAGATCTTCTCTTTCTAGGGGGTACCTCTTCTCCCTTTAATAATTTGTTGGCTTCATCTCTAGAAATAATTCTGTCTTTAATCTCATCGAGAGCTTTACTAAATAGCTCATAGTTGGAGCTGGAGCCTCTAATCTTCATTCCAACAGAGACTGGGTAAATTATCAGAGCTCTTGTGAATGGCCAGTCCAATAAGGTCAATTTCAAATCTTTAAAGGATTTCTCCGATATATTAGTAGTGTCAGGATCGAAGGCCTTGATGAGTTCGACTGTCGGTATGGCGTACCGGAGTTTATTAAGAACGGCTGGGTCACGTTTCTTTCCAATAATATCGTCTTTGGACATCTCTACCACCTTCCATCTCTCCCAACCGTCGGGGTATGTTGCCCGGATTATTTGAATTATATTTTGAAGGATTTCGTTATCCTCTTCATCTTCTACCGTAACCATAGAAAGCTCACCCAGAGTGGTGTAGCAGACAGGAAGCGCCATTTCTGGAGTAAGAAAGCACTTATTTATAGGCGGAAGCGATAGGACAATTTCAGCGATTTAGAAGCTTTTATTCACAGACCGTCGACTACTGTTTGGCGACTATGTCTACGACATCTGATGGCTGTGAATTTCAAGCTGACGGTTGCAAGTTTAAACCGACGGCTGTGAAGTTTGATCCGACGGCCGTGGAGTTTGAGCCGACGGCCGTGAAGTTTGAGCCGACGGCCGTGAAGTTTGAGCCGACGGCCGTGAAGTTTGAGCCGACGGCCGTGAAGTTTGAGCCGACGGCCGTGAAGATTGAACCGACGGCTCTGAAGTTTGAGCCGACGGTCGTAAAGTTTTGGCCGACGGTCATAAACTTAGGGTCGACTATCAATCGACCTTTGCGATAGCTATAATAAGCCCGTAGCCAAATTGTGGATAGCATGTCCGACAATTACTATTTTAAGGGCTATTTTAAGTTGGTACCTAGATAAATATACACAAAGACACACATTTGCATGCATAATTCGTGAAAACACAACGCGAGCAATGTTGTTACTAGCATATATTAGAAGTTTAAGTTAGAAGAAGTCAGAATACAATATTATATTACCTTTATAAGAGACGAATCCAATACATTCAATAACAAATCACACTATTTACGAACTTTTTTATTTGCACCCACGTACGTGTTAACGCAATGAAAAAGTAAAGCGCACTGAAGATCGCGAACGCCCGCCGGCTCAGGAGCGTGTCCTGCCTCCCGCGCCGGCCTCTTCGAGCGCGCGGGAAGCGGCAAACACCCGGTATGTATGTGTTCAAGCGAGTTAAAAGGTAAGACGTAATCTCCGAGGGTCAAGCCGTAGGCTCAGACCTAAAATGTATGATTGTTCAGTCTCTACCCGGACGAAGTCGTTGGCGCAGCTAGTATAAAAGTAGCCTAAGTTACTCCTTATTACATAAGCTATCTGCCAGTGAAAGTCCCGTTAAAATCGATCCAACCGATTCCGAGATTAGCGGGGACACACAGACAGACAGTCAGACAGACAGACAGACAAAAATTGTAAAAAATGTTGTTTTGGTATATGTACCGTGTATACATACATATGCATTTAGTAAAAAGCGGTTATTTTTATATTACAAACTCACACTCCAATGTAATTTATTTGTATGTAGTATATGTGTATGTATATGTATAGATAGTATAGATATGAAAGTGACTTGCAAATGGTGAAATAAAGATACAAAATTATGAAAATTGGAGTTGGATCATATGAGATAGAACTTAAAACTGACGAAAACCTGTAAAAATAAAGTAGACTTTAAAAATAGAAAGAATTTCAGTTTTAGATTCTTTATACGATTTGGAACAACTTTTTAATGTTTGTACAAAGCCAACTTGGCCGATATTCTCAATGCTTCGTGGAGCTCTGATGCTCCGCAGAGAACACTTTGAGAATCACTGGATTAGACCAAAACCAAACAAGTGAATAGGTAGGCACTAAATCAAGTCCCCTTTTTGTAAATATACACAGTTTGCAGAGATGTAGGACAATATTAATATGTTCTTAGTGCATTCCTAAAACGCTCGCTTGGTCTGATGTAAAACTAAAATAAACAAATTGGAGTGGCTGTTCGTTATATAAAAATAACCGCTTTTTACTAATACACGGTACATATACCAAAACATTTTTTTTTACAATTTTTGTCTGTCTGTCTGTCTGCCTATCTGGTCTGTCTGTCTTTTTGTCCCCACTAATCTCGGGAACGACTGAACCGATTTTGACGGGACTTTCATTGGCAGATAGCTGACGTAATAAGGAGTGACTAAGGCTACTTTTATACTAGCGGCGCCCACGACTTCGTCCGGGTAGATACTGAACAATCATAAAAGCCCACGCGGACGAAGTCGCGGGCACAGCTAGTTTTAATAATATAAATTGTAACATATCATCATTTTGCTGTAAAATTAATAATATGGCGAAATACAAGGCTATAAGGCGCTTGATATTATAACATTTTTTTTTTTAATGTTTTAAAAGTGGCAAACAAGCATGCAGTTCACATTGATGTTAAGTGATGACTGCAGCCTATAGACACCCACACAATGACCAGAGGTAAAAATGCAGATGCGTTACCACTCCTGAGGCCTAAGGTGTTATGCCTCTGTGCCGGAAATTACAGGGCCGTACATTACCACCTGACCGGAACACGATAGTGCTGAACACTACCATTGAGCGGCAAGTATATTAGGTAATGCGGTGGTGCCTACGCCCGCGAGCTCCGTCACTGGAGCTCTACCACCAGTAAAAACCATTTCTAGTGCACTTAAATAAAAATAAATGTTTAATGTACTTCTACTGGTACCAGAGCTTTAGTGACGGAGCTCGCGGGCGTAGAAAGAAAAGAGAAGAAAGAAAGAAATTTCTGGAATTCCGGGTCCTGTCGGAAATTAAAGAGCCGTGGGCTAAGTTTTTATAACTTAGACCTCAGGAGTGGCAACGTATCTGTATAGAAATCTGCGGTTTATTGAGTACTAGCTGTTGCCCGCGGCTTCGCCCGCGTGGATGTCGTTTAAAAACTAGTCTATGTTCTTTCTCAAAGTCAATTCTATCTCTGTAACAAATTTCAATCGGTTCAGTCGTTTGGACGTGAAAAGGTAATAGACAGACAGACAGGCAGAGTTACTTTCGCATTTATAATATTAAAGTAGGGATTTTTATGGATTACAATATTCAGTTACTATCAATTTGAACTGAATGCTCGTTTGCCTGAATGAATCGTCGCCAGTAAAAACACATTTCATAAAATGGAAAATAAATACGTAGGGGAGGGGAAAGAAAGGAAGGGAATGTAATATTTCCTATTCGAATTTTCTTCCAAAATCAATAACAATTGTTGTTGTATTGATGTTGGAGTGTAGAGTATATTTTAAGCAATCGCTCCCATGAGTTATGTTAACCATGCAGTTCACATTGATATTAAGTGATGACTGCAACCTAAAGACACCCACACAAAGACCAAGGTCAAAATGCAGGTGCGTTACCACTCCTGAGGCCTAAGGTGTTATGCCTCTGTGCCGGAAATTACAGAGCCGTACATTACCACCTGACCGGAACACGATAGTGCTGAACACTACCATTTAGCGACAAGCATATAAGGTAATGCGGTGGTGCCTAAGCCCCGAGCTCCGTCACTGGGGCTCTACCACCAGTAAAAAAGTATATCTATAGCGTGACTATTGGACTGATAGCGGGTATCGGTCAAAACAATTTATCATTTCTATACAAAGTATACAAATGTAATAGTAAAAAATTATGCTTCCTTCTAGTAGTTAAAGGTATTTCATCAAAATAAAGATTAATAAGACCTTAAATCGTAGGGTCCTTGTCAATAAGGAAGGATAATATGAAGGAAACAATCGTTTGAAAGCAAATAAATGTGGTGATGAAAACATAGCAATTATCTTCAGCTTATCGCTGTCTTTAAGGATAGTCGAAGCGAGAAAGATAAGCCAACAAAGGAAAATCCTTGAACGAAAACAATTTACTAGTTATGGACCGAAGCTCGTTTTACGTTCGGTTTTGCAGAAGACAGCAGTTAACGAAGAACTGCTTCACTGGACCGCTAGTAAAATCTTACAAAATGTTATTTCATGGCTTGACATCCGTGAAACACCAGGGTCCCAGATGAAAATCAGCGTCAAGTCGATGTGATCGACTTGACATGAAGCTGATCTGGGCTCCCATTTGGACCAGCCGTGAGATTTAATCTCTTTTTTTTTTTTCTTTTTTAATTGTTATTGTTTTTGCTTACCTGTGTACCAATCGTCTGGCAATTTGTATCGTCATGTCTCTGTGCTGTCCAAATAAATGTTTTCTTTTCTTTTCTTTTCTTTTCTTTTCATGTAACCCTAAAGGCTACCACACACAATACCGGCAGTAGCACCAGCGGACCGACCGCCTCTAAGTAGCCTTAAGGTTGACTGTTAGATAAAAATATAATAATGGCGACCCTTGATACGTCCCACTGCTGGGCATGAGTCTTTCCCCTTCTTGGAAGGAGGCCTGGAGCTTACTCCACCACGCTGCTCCAATGCGGGTTGGCGGAGAAAAGGGTAAGTAGCCAACCCGCTGTCGGATGTTTTTCAAACCGCCAATAAGGTTTCTGAGAAGGTTTAATTAACGACTGCTATCTATCGATAGCAACCGGGACCGACGGCTTATCGTGCCCTCCGAAGCACGGAAACGCGCATTGTAATGTGCCACTAGCAGTCACCCGTCACACACCCGACCGCGCCCGTATTGCTTAACCGAGTAGATCGCTTCCGATCTACACCAGCCGCAGGGCCATGCGCGCTACGCGACTGTCAGATAATGCTTAGTAACATTAAGTCAGCTACATGTACATGATCATCATAATAGCCAAAAGATGTCAATTGCTGGATCAGAACCGCTGCATAAGGGCGATATGCCATAATCGCCACGCTTGGCATGCGAATTGGCGATCGCAGCGGCGCAGTTTTGTCGCAGGACGCTGCACTCACGGAATAAATCTATTCCGTGGCTGCACTGCTGCACAACTTTCGTTTTTGTACAACTTACTACCGCCCCATTGGAATGGTTTGACCGCCTTTGTTTGGTTGGCTGAATGCACTTGTGAAAAAATCTTCCACTCTTCCACTAGCGAGAACTAGAGAGGTGAGAGAACTAGGGAAAATTCTGCTACTGGAAGTGAATTCTTGCGTTAGTGGGCGGTGGGGTTGTCACGTCCCGACGCCAGAATGTACATGACATAGAGATTTAAATAAGAAATAGAAATAGAAATAGAAAATATTTTTATTTCGAATAGATCTTTACAGATACTTTCAAAACGTCAATAAATCATAAACTACCTAGAGCGAATAACCATTACATATAGTAAAAGCAAAATCATATATTAATAGTAAATTAAAAATTAAAATTTAAACTATTTGGTTAAAACATAATAATCATAAAATTTTCAAATCCTTCAATGATAATAAATGAAGAAAAAGAAAAACTTATTCGTCAAGAACAATGTTATTCACTTAGCAGAGTTCCAAGTGCAGTCACTACTGAGAAGAACTCCGCTACCCAACAAACTCAGTAAGAGCTCTTTTAAATGAGAGCTTAAATCTAGTACAGATTATCGTGAAAAATCAAATAATGTCAACGTCCATAGCATAGATGCAAATAAACTGCTATCTACTAAATGTGATGTAGCCCCTGCAAACCAGAACAGACCAGTCCCCACGAACAGCACCCTTTTATAAATTAATTATAAATTAATAAATTAATACATTAAACAAAAGTCCAAGATAGGAACAGATCGTAGCTGATAGAAAAGAGCTCCATACGTGTGCCCTCGAGCGTTTCCTTGAACGTGACATCGGCACGTTTGACGGACGGTCAACCGCTCTGCGAACCAATTACCATTCGCTATTGCTATCTATTACAACTAAGTTAACTCGTCGACTTTCTATAAATTTTAATGTTAATTACCATAAAATACAGCATATACAATACATATGTGTAACAGAGTTATTAAGATGTTGGCATATTAAGGTTGACTTTTTATCTTGATCGGTGTTACGTATAACAATTAAGTTACTTGCTAATCGATATTTCATGAATGACGTGAAATAAAAATGAATGCACGTTTACTTTGATTTCAATATTTAGTTTAAATTAATATAAATAAGTATACTCTCTTAATTTACTATGAATTAAATAGCAAATAGATATTTCAATCACCATGTAAGTCCATAAATCGTTATTATAACACCCGTAGATACATGATTATCTAATGCCTCTATTAATGCACAGTATTTATATCATCGTAATTTTAATAAAATTATCCGATCAAGTAACATAAATTATGTTTTCTCCTAATGCTAATCTTACCTCATATCTATTAGAACTCTAACATCGTTTTAGGTAATGGTGATAGAGATTGACAGAACAGTAATCATCGAGTTTCATAAGCCACCGTCACGCGCAATGGTTTTCGAGATTCATGGGATGTATTGTTCAAAGGCTTTCCGCATAAACACGTCAAATTTTCGTGTTTTTTACTTCACGTTTTCCCTTTTAATTTCTCACTTTTGTGTAAATAAATCCTTTTTTTATCAACAAATACCAGTTACGGAAATGTTTAGGTAATTGTGTTGATTTTTTGTTTCGCCCCATTAAACTATTTTTTTTCCTATGGTCTCATATAGGCGGCACGTTTCGAGATGGCATTAGTCTACTTTACCGGGTAATCGGCGAGCGCAGAGGGCTTTGTTTTCAACCCTTTCGTATCCTAGCGCGTTCCCGAAGAGGCATAGTTTTTGGTTATACACAACAAATTACTGGTGGTAGAGCTCCAGTGACGGAGCTCGCGGGCGTTGGTACCACCGCATTATCTAATATACTTGCCGCTAAGTGGTAGTGTTCAGCACTATCGTGTTCCGGTCAGGTGGTAATGTACGGCTCTGTAATTTCCGGCACAGAGGCATAACACCTTAGGCTTCAGGAGTGGTAACGCATCTGCATTTTGACCTTGGTCTTTGTGTGGGTGTCTATAGGCTGTAGTCATCACTTAACATCAATATGAATTGCATGCTGGTTTGCCACTTCCATTACATAAAAAAAAATATATATTTCTGGTTTTTGAGTAAATAGGCTGCATTTATCACTCGAGCATCAATGTAAGCTGCATGCATGCTGCATTCTTGTTTGCCACTTCCATTACTTTAAAAAAAACTGTGTAAGACCGGGAAAGTTTGCTTGTATAAAAATATAATCCACTTACACAAGTCAGTGTTTTTAAAATGAAGATAAATTATAACAAAAAGTTAAAAGAAAGAGCAGAGATTAGGTTTTGCTTGAACAACGCTTGTACGGTCAGCATATATTGGTGTAGGCACTCTTTTATTCGGGTCATTAGGTTACTATGACAAGTGATCCTCTTCTCATTTTTCGTCGGCTACACTTGCATGATACCCATTGGGATGTTCGCTCAGAGATTCGGTGGGAAGAAAGCCATCCTAATTTCCATGGGAGGTAATGCTGTGCTGTCTGCTGTTACGCCGTGGTTATCGATATTTGTAAGTTAAATTAGTGTTATTGTATTTACCCAGGAAGACCAAGGCTGACCTACCATGACCAAATAGGTCGAGTTCTGTCTGATGGTGGGGTCAAAAGTCTTAAGAATCGGCGTGCATGTATGAAGAGAATGATGAAGGTAGACGAGGCACGAGAGGTTTGTCAGAACCGGGATGTCTGGCGCTCTACACTCTCTGCCTACCCCGTTAGGGACCTGGCGTGAAGATACATACATACATACATTATTGTATTTAGTAAAATTAATTCCATATTTATTTAATATCGATTTATATTTTTATAGATTAACTGGCTATGCCCACGACTTCGTCCGCGTGAGAATTTATGATTGTTCTGTATCTACCCAGACGAAGTCGTGGGCGCAGCTAGTATAAAAGTAGCCTAAGTTACTCATTATTAATAAATAAATATAAAATAAGTTATCTGCCAGTGAATGCCCCGTCAAAATCGGTCCAGCCGTTCCCGAGATTATCGGGAACAAACAGACATACAGACAAAAATGGTAAAAAATGTTGTTTTAGTATATGTACCGTGTATACATACATATGCATTTAGTTAAAAGCGGCTATTGACAAACATGTGGTTAAGTTAGATGATGATAAATAATGCAGCCTATTTCTACATATAAGCTGCATTACTATACGAGCATAACTACATAAACACTTCAGAGCTCAATGCAGATGCTTCGAGGCTCCTCACACCTAAGATCTTTTGTCGTTATGTTAATGTAATGCTGCACAATATTATCTAATTGGAACAAGGTGGCATTGAACGAGATTCCTCCGCCATTAAGCGCGGACAGCATTTGACACATATCTGTTAAACAACTTTATAATAATAATTGCAACCCATTACACGTCCCACTGCTGGGCACGAGTCTCTCCCCTTTTTTGGGGGAAGGCCTGGAGCTTACTCCACAACGCTGCTCCAATGCCGGTTGGTGCAGATACGGGTTAGTGGCCAACCCGCTGACGGATGTTTTCAAACCGCCCATAAGGCCCACAAGGTTTAACGACTGCTATCTATCGATAGCAACCGGGACCGACAGCTTAACGTGCCCTCCGAAGCACAGAAACGCGCAATTTAATTTGCTAAGCGGTCACCCATCACACACCCGACCGTGTCCGTATCGCTTAACCGAGTAGATCGCTTCCGATCTACACCAGCCGCTGGGCCATCCGCGCTTAAACAACTTTACTAACTTTAATTATTATATTAATTTTTAAAAACTGTATGTTGGAGCAAAAAGAGATTTTTTTATGTAAGGAAAATGGCAAACCAGCACGCAGCTCACATTGATGGTACAAAAACCAGAGGTCCAAATGCAGATACGTTTCTATCCCTATAGACCCCCTGAGACCTAAGTTTTTACAATTATTATTATTATCTCTGTGATAGTAATAACGAGGCCAAACATTACCATCAAACCGGAACACTAACATTTGGCTTCAAAATAAATTAGGTAACGCGGTGATACCTATGCCTCGAGCTCTTGCACTGGAATTTGTGGTAGAGCTCTAGTGAAGGAGCTCGCGTGGCTAGGCACCACCCCTACCTTAATATACTTGCAGCTAAATGGTAGTGTTCAGCACTATCGTGTTCCGGTCAAGTGGTATTGTACAGCCCTGTAATTTCCGGCACAGAGGCATAACACCTTAGGCCTCAGGAGTGGTTACGCATCTGCATTTTGACCTTGGTCTTTGTGTGGGTGCCTATAGACTGCAGTCATCATTTAACATCAATGTGAACTGCATGCTTGTTTACCACTTCCACTACATAAGAGAAAACCCTACCTCCTGCCAAGTGATAGCTACGTACCGGAAGATGTATGAACATGAATCTATGACGTTGGCAGGTCCGCAATGAGGTGGAACAATGACCTGGTGAAGTGAAGGTCGTGGGCAATCGCTGAATGAAAGCGGCCCAGAACCATTGTAGGCATCTTTGGGGGAGGCTTTGACCAGCAGTGGACACCTTATAATGTTTTTTTTAATGTTATGGAAGTGGCAAGCAAACATGCAGTTCGCATTGATGTTGAGTGATGCCTGCAGCCTATAGACACCCACACAGAGACCAAGGTCAAAATGCCCAAGCGTTACCACTCCTGAGGCCTAAGGTGAAAGCCTAAGGAAATTACAAGGCCATATAAAATGTTGATATTTATATCCTTTGGATAAAAACCCCTACATAGAAATTGATTAAAAAAAAAACCCTTATGATGTTGATGATGATAATGGCATGGAAATACTTGTACCTTATTCTCCGAGGAAGATGACAAGTTACGTTTCTTGTTGACGTGACAACGTCTTAAATTAGGTTGCGGCTCGAAGTCACTCATGATAAAGTGTAACGCCCGGTAACGTAACGATGAGTCACCGAACGAGAGAGAGGCCTGCCGGACCGGCGAATGCCTTTCTACCGAGAAAAAGACGTTGTCACGTAAAATCTTCGCCCGTAAAACCGACTTTACAGGCAACCAGTTTTTTTTAAAGATACTAATAAGTTCCCCATAAGAATTAGGTAGGTAGTGTAGTAAAAAAAGGAAAGGCCCTTTTTTTTTAAAAAAAAGTAAAAATATTACAAAATGTTATTGTTTTGCAGACTATACCAAATTTTCGCTTGAATGCACAAATTCGTGCGTTTTTTACAAATTTTCGACACAATGTTGATGTAACAGCTTCCTTCCCTGTCAGCGCATTATCACGACCTACGTAACTTCACGCCTGCAAATACCCGTAGGAGTAGACAGAGGCGAAAAGGAACATACCGAATTCATGCACACGGTTACGGGACCGTATATTTACGTTAAAAAACAATCAAGTACGAGGCAACCTCGTGCAGATTGATCTCCGTACGTGCCTAAAAAAATTGCATGGAATAATTATCATCATCTCAGCCGAAAGATGTCCACTGTTGGACCAAAGCCTCCCCATAAGGGGGATATGCCATAATCGCCACGCTTGGCATCTAGCGTTCTTGCACTAACGATCGCCCCTTGGAATGGTATGACCGTCATTGTTCGGTTGACTGACTACACTAGTGGAAGAATCTGATTATAATAATGGCAACCCATTATACGTCCCACTGCTGGGCACGAGTTTCTACCCTTTTTGAGTGGAGGCCTGGAGCATACTCCACCATGTTGCTCCTATGCGGATCGGTGGAGATACGGGTTAGTGGCCAACCCGTTGCCGGATGTTTTCAAACCGCCCATAAGGCCTTCGACAAGGTTTAACGACTGCTATCTATCGATAGCAACCGGGACCGACGGCTTAACGTGCCGAAACGCGAATTTTAATTTGCTACTAGCGGTCACCCATCACCCACCCGACCGCGCCTCTAGGAGGCTGACATGCCTATTACGTGTTATTTTCTAGATATTACGTGTAATATATTAAAAACCGTCGGTAAATCTTGTACACATTGTGACCAATTAAGGAAAATATAGATAGCAATTTTGTAAATAAAAAACTCTTGTTTTATAAGTGTGAGTCTAGTTGTAGTAAATTATGTTAAAGGTAGAAAAAAGGATTCCATATACGTATTTTTCTCATAAATGTTATTTTTTATTAGGTCCTCACGTTTTGAATTAACGTTCATTTCAGAAACTAGATAGTACGATGTTCTTAAACTAAAATTATCCCAATCCCAAACGCAACAGTGACTTTTGTGTTATTTCTGAACGCTACGCAAGACCTTTGCGAAACAGATGAAGATGCACATAATATTTTTCAAACTGCTGTCAGATAAAAATGTCACCTCAGTCTGCCCGAGACCACGGCAGCTGAAAAGCGAACGAAACGTCGGGCTGATTTTAAACAATCATTTTAGTCGAGATATAAGTATATAAGTATCTGGAAGCGCGCATGGCCCGGCGGCTGGTGTAGATCATAAGCATCATAAGCGATCCACTCGGTTAAGCACTACGGGCGCGGTCGGGTAGTGTGACGGGTCCGTGTGGCAAAGACGGTGACCGCTAGTGGCAAATTAAATGCGCGTTTCCGTGCTTCGGAAGGCACGTTAAGCCGTCGGTCCCGGTTGCTATCGATAGATAGCAGTCGTTAAACCTCGTCGGAGGCCTTATGGGCGGTTTGAAAACATCCGACAGCGGGTTGGCCACTAACCCACCCACCTCCATCAATCCGTATTGGAGCAGCGTGGTGAAGTAAGCTCCAGGCCTCCCCCCAAAAAGGGGAAAGACTCGTGCCCAGCAGTGGGACGTATAATGGGTTGCCATTATTATTTATTATTATTATTATAAGTATCTGAAAAATCATTTTATTCGAACCACTCTATTTATTAACATATTTTGCTATGTAGAAGACCTGGCCCCTTGATCAAACAGGCACCGTATTCAATGCTAATAGAAGCGATATGTGATTGTTTTTGGATAAACGGAGAGTTTAAAAAAAGCAACTCACCCTGGCCAATCCACTGACAGGAAACGTTTCAAAGTCCAGCACGTTATCTTCACCCAATCCACTATCCATCTGACCAGCGAAGGTTCTGGCAGCCATGACAGTTGCCAACGACATGCCGTCGCCAATAAACAGTATGCCATTCTTGGCTTTTTTTGTGTTCTTCGTTTCTTGGAGCTTGGCTTTCAATGTAGTTGCTGCGTTCTTTCTCCAGTAAGAGCCATGTTTCTCCTCAGCAGGGATGTAAGATGGGACCATGATGGTGTCTAATACCTTCTTGGGTTTAGGTGTTGAGGATATGTCTGTTAAAAAAAAAATCATTACAGTAAATTTTTACTGGTGGTAGAGTTCCAGTGGGCGTAGGCACCACCGCATTACCTACTCAATCTGCCGCGAAATGGTAATGTATGGACCCGTAATAACTTATCACAGAGACATATCAACTAAGGTCTCGGGTGGCAACGCATCTGCATTTTGACCTCTGGTCTTTGTGTGCGTGTCTATAGGCTGCACTCACTTAACATCAATGTGAGCTGAATGCTTGTTTGTCATCTTCATTACATAAAAAAGTAAATATAATATGTGTCAATGTGGTAAATAGCTGGTTCCATTTTGAAATTGATTTGTCACACATTTATGTGAGATGTTTCACGTCATCTGTCATATTACTATAGGAATATGTGGTAAATTGACTTCTGGAAACTGGAACCGTGCTACCAATGTAAGTCAACGATAATTGTTTTATGTAGCAACGGTAGCAAACAAGCATGCAGCTCACATTGATGTTAAGTGGTGACTGAAGCCTATAGACATCTTCATAAAAACCAGTGGTGAAGTGCAGATCTGTTGCCATCCCTGAAACTTTAGTTGTTATGTCTTTGTGATATTTATTACGGGGCCATAAATTACCATTTTACCGGAACACGATAGTGCCGAACACTATCATTTAGCCACAGATAAATTAGGTAATGCGGTGGTGCCTACGCCCTCGAGCTCCTACACTTGGAACTCTACCACCAGTTATCATGTTCATTGACTCGATTACATAACTAAATGACAACTAGTGCATGCTTACATAATATTGTACGATGTAATTGTTTTTTTTCTCTCTTTCAATCAGTAACGGAAGATCATGTTCAAGGTAAACCGCTTTTAACTTAAGCCAATATCAATCGATAATAAGTTTTTGTTCCGTTAATAAGTTTTTTTTTAATAACATAAGGTTGTTTTCTTTAACCTTAGGTATTAAAATTATAATTTAGCCTAAAAGACTAATAAGCAATTAAATGGCAACTTAAACTTATAATACAATTATTTTAAGGTAGGTAAATGTTCAGTGGCACATTCTTAGTATTTCAGTAACAATAAATCACTACACTATTTTTGTTTTAACACTACACCAACACAAAAGGTTTACTTCTCTTAGGTCTTCTCACTACGTTTGTGTTGTCGAGGAGCTCCTCCTCCATCATGTGAATATTGAGGCTATCCAGCTGGATAGCCTCAATATTCACATGATGGTAAAGTTGTCAGTGGCAATATGCGTAACAGCGATGCCATTATAAAAAAAAAATCATTGACATACGTGCTTTTTTATAATTAAATCTATTTTTTTTTTAATGTAGTCCAAATTAAATTATGTGACATACCTAATTTAGTAATGAGCGGGCTTATTGCAAATAAATTTAAGTTACTTACAAAAAAGAGTAAAATTGAAGAAAATAGAAGGAAATTAACTGTGCATTCAGGCTTTATACCAGTGATTCCCAAAGTGGTCCATATAGACCCCCTGGGGTCCATGGGACTCGATGGGGGTCTACGTAGGCGTGAATAAGATTTGGAAACATGGGAATGTGATATAAATGTAGCAAGGAGGGGAAAACCACGGAAACCAGAAAAAAATTGAAAGGGGTCAAGATAAAATAGTTTGAGAACCACTGCTTTATACGAAAGAAAGAAAGAAAATCACTTTTAAACATTAAAAAAAAATACTAAATAGCTGTTTACCTATAGATTACGAAAAAACTTATAAGAAGTGGTATTAGAGTAACTTAGAAAATTTCTCAACGGTATGGTTAGAGTAACTTAGACGATTTCTCTCTCTCCAAAAAAAGGTTGGAACCCTTTACACACGTTTGTATATCAACCGAAAAATATCCACTGCGGGACCAAAGCACAATACTAATATGAAGAGTGTGGAAACTACGTACAAAACCTTGAAACGTCACACTCACACAAACATGCGCATCGACGAGGCCTCTAAGCGGTTCTCGCGGTGCTGCAGTACTGAGCCACTCGCTACATCGAGCGTCGATGCGCATGTTTGTGTTAGTGTGCCATTTCGAACGTTTTGTACGTAGTTTCCACACTGTTCATATTTTCATATTTGTACTGTGACCAAAGCCTCCCCTTAAAAGTTATAGACATAATCGCCATGCTTGGCATGCGGATTCGCGATCCCATTGGCGTTGATTTTATCGTAGCCCATCTTGCGTTATCGCACTTACTTCCGCCCCATTGGAATGGTTTGACCGTCATTATTTGGCTGACTGATTGCACTAGTGGAAGGATTCTCTGCCAGTGGAAGAAAATTCTTCCGCTAGTTAGCGGTGGGTCGTCACTTCCCGACGCCGACCAGCGCGAGTCATATGAGCTGGTTTTTCATTAATTGTAATAGGTATTTATTTTTCGCAATAACACATGCGAGTGAACTTACTTTACAAATTAAAAAATACGGATAGAATAATTTGACTTCGGGCTAGAATCGAACTTGCGACCTTAGGATAACCAGACCAAACCACTTTACCACTAAGCTACCGAAGTCCCACACCGATGCGTAAAATTTTGCTTTCCCTTTTTTGCATTGATAACTAATAAATAGCTATACAGTAGGTAGCTATAAGTTTTTATTATTTCAAAAACGTAACTTCACGCCTGTAATCTCCGAAGGGGTAGGCAGAGGTAAATGCATGCGTTCAAGCATACATGCAAACACCCACGACTCGCCGGTTACGTTATGGCCCATGTAACAGGTGGCGAACCTGTTGCCATCTCCGGGTACATTACCAAACTCCGAAGTACTGGGAAACTTCCAGAAAATAGAAAAATCCCAGAACCAGAGTTAAAGGATTTTAAACTATTATGTCCGATAGTCCCCGACCCGGGAACCCAGGACCCCAAGCGTAGTAGTAGTGGCCTTCTACCACTACGCTACTGAGGCAGTTTATTATTTCAAATCATATAAATTCGATTCGATTTTACTGGTGGTAGAGCTCCAGTGACGGAGCTCGCGGGCGTAGGCACCACCGCATTACCTAATATACTTGACGCTAAATGGTAGTGTTCAACACTATCGTGTTCCGGTCAGGTGGTAATGTACGGCCCTGTAATTTCCGGCACAGAGGCATAAGACCTTAGGCCTCAGGAGTGGTAACGCATCTGCATTTTGACCTTGGTCTTTGTGTGGGTGTCTATAGGCTGCAGTCATCACTTAACATCAATGTGAACTGCATGCTTGTTTACCACTTCCATTACATTAAAAAAAAAAAAAAATTCGAATTCTTTTTTAATGCAATTTATCAAAGGTGAAGGATTTCTTATTACTTTCCTTAATTTTATAGGACAAGGTAACTAAAGATACGTGGGTCACTCTGAAGTATTAACATTCGTTATAAAATTTTATATTATTTAAAACTAGCAACCCGCCCCGAATTCGCACGGGTGCTAAATTACCTTACATTACTGCTATCATAATAAAATATAGCCACTTACAAAATAATCCGCCATTTTTTAAGTGGGTATGGAGATTTGACGACCCGGTTAGTGCAGCGGTGCGAAACCACCGTTTGACTCGAAGGGTCGCGGGTTCGATCCCCGCATCGGAACAAATATTTGTATGGTCTACAGATATTTGTTTCGGGTCTGGGTGTTTGTGTATCTGTTGTATGTGTACAACGGCGGCACCCACGACACAGGTTTATACCTACTGTGGGGCTGTGAGTGTAAGCGTATTTTTTTTATTTATTTTTTATTTTATTTCTTGAATTCATTTGTAGTGGCGACCCGGGTAGTCTAGCGGTGTGAGATGACCGTTTGATTCGAAGGGTCGCGGGTTCGATCCCCGCACCGGCACAAATGTTTGTATGGAATACAGATATTAAATTTGTTTCGGGTCTGGGTGTATTGTATGTGTATGTCTTGTATGTGGCACCCACGACACAAGTTAATACCTAATGTGGGGGGTAAGGGCTGTGTAAAAAAAAAATAATTAAAAAAAATATTACAAAATATGTTACAAATGAAGAACCGATATGCAGATTTTGTGCGAACTTCATATAAACCATCTACTAAACCAGAGGTTCCCAAACTATTTTTTCTTGTACTTACAGTGTTTTCTGGTTTCTGTGGACCCCCTACATTTATATCACATTCCCATATTTTTTATTCACGCCTACGTTGACACCCATCGAGTCTCTCATGGACCACTTTGGGAATCACTGGTATAATAATGGCAACCCATTATACGTCCCACTGCTGGGCACGAGTCTATCCCCTTTTTGGGAGGAGGCCTGGAGCTTACTCCACCACGCTGCTCCAATGCGGATTGGTGGAGGTGGGTGGGTTAGTGGCCAACCCGGTATCGGATGTTTTCAAACCGCCCATAAGGCCTCCGACAAGGTTTAACGATTGCTATCCATCGATAGCAACCGGGACCGACGGCTCAACGTGCCCTCCGAAGCACGGAAACGCGCATTTAATTTGCCACTAGCGGTCACCCATCACACTACCCGACTGCCCCCGTAGTGCTTAACCGAGCAGATCGCTTACGATCTACACCAGCCGCTGGGCCATGCGCGCTTCGTAATTTTGTATGGCTGAATCAATATATAATATGTACTCGATGTGTTCGATTATCCGAAAATACCGGTTTTCCGAACACCCACGTCCCCCAATTAGTTCGGATAATCGACACTCTACTGTAATTGAGTTTATTTTTCGCTTTTGTCTATTCAGTTTTGAATTTTTTTTTGAAGGCGGCTTTTTCTTAGTTTTAAAATAATTTATTTTTTGCTTTTCAGTGGTGTAGCTCTTAGTATTACAGTAAAAGTATTACAGTAAAAGTAGGTAGGTATTTCAACTACGAAAGTACTATCTATAGTCTTTATCATCAGTTCTAGAGGTGAATAATAGCGGCTTTTCTGGAACGGCAACGAACCGCTATTGAACTCTTATAGCAGTTTCGAAAACGATCTATTCCAGTAGCTGGTTTTAAGCACTTTTAAGGCAGTCAAGCAAAAGGCTAATTTAAAGTGTAGTGATATTATCATCATCACCTCAATCATCGTCACCTCCATCATCATCACCTCCATCATCATCACCTACATCATCACCTTCATCATTATCACCTCCATCATCATCACCTACATCATCACCTTCATCATTATCACCTCCATCATCAAGACCCCCATCATCATCACCTTGATCATCATCTCCTTCATCATCATCCTCTCCATCATAATCATCTTCATTATCACCTCTTTCATTTTCACCTCCATGATCATCACCTCCACCGTCATCATCATCATCACCACCATCATGATCACCATCATCACCACCATCATCAACACCATCATCATCACGGTCATCATCACCTCTCATCATTACCACCTCTACTAACATCATCACCTCCACCATCATCACATCCATCATCAATACCTCCATCGTCAACACCTCCATCATCATCACCTTGATCATCATCTCCTTCAATCATCATCCTCTCCATCATAATCATCTTCATTATCACCTCTATCATTTTCACCTCCATCATCATCACCGTCATCATCATCATCACCACCATCATGACCACCATCATCACCACCATCATCAACACCATCATCATCACGGTCATCATCACCTCTCATCATTACCACCTCTATTAACATCATCACCTCCACCATCATCACCTCCATCATCAACACCTCCATCATCATCACCTACATCATCATCACCTACATCATCATCACCTCCATCGTCATCTCCTTTCAAGTGTGCTATGAAATTTGAGTAGTTCCCTCGATTTCTCCAGGATCCCATAATCACATCTTGACATGGTTACAATGGGCCCAAGTGTGAGGTATACCCCTTCAAACAAAAAACATGTCCAAATTGGTACAGGCGTTTTTGAACAATCGCGGTTTATAATAACAATGTTTTAAGCAAACGACTAACTATTATTAGTATTATTACAGTAAAAGTAGGTATTTCAACTAAGATGTTACCATATATAGTCTTCATCATCAGTCCCACTTCATCAAATTGTGCCTTCCGAAAGCAAACACACGGAACAATGTTATTATATAAAAAATATCGAAATCTTTCAAGTTTGCTTTGAAATTTGAAGAGTTCCCTCGATTTCTCCAGGATCCCATCATCACATCTTGTCATGGTGACAATGGGCCCACCTGTGAGGTATACGGCCACAAGGCAAGGAACATTATTGTTATAAAAAATATCGAAATTCTTTCAAGTGTGCTATGAAATTTGAAGAGTTCCCTCGATTTCTGCAGGATCCCATCATCAGATATTGACATGGTTACAATGGGAGCAACTGGGAAGCACACCCTTCCAAACGAAACCAATATTATCGAAATCGGTACAGGCGTTTTCGAATTATCGGGGAACATACATAAAAAAAAAAACAAAGATCCGGACGAATTGAGAACCTCCTCCTCTTTTCGAAGTCGGTTAAAAATATACTAGCTGACCCGGCAAACTTCAACAAAAAAATAATGTGTCAAAGGTTTGATAGATACGGACTATTTGTATGGGAAAATGAAATTGTGGTTTTTACTATTTCCCTCATAGTTTTTACTATTTACTTCAATTTTTTCATATTTTCTTACCTTCTAAACTTTCCCTGGACTTCCAAAAATCATTCAACACCAAATCAGCCAAATCGGTACAGCCGTTTTCGAGTTTTAGCGAGACTAAGGAACAGCAATTGAATTAGGTATATATATGTATATATATATATATATATATATATATATATATATATATATATATAGATTGATGTATTGCACCGGTAGCAAAGTTTTTTTTATTGGTTCCGATGTAAGGACTAAAGGGTATCACCACCTCAATCACTAACCTATCTGCCTCCAAATTATAGTGTTTTTTATGCAATGGAAGTGGCAAACAAGCCTGCAGTTCACATTGATGTAAAGTGATGACTGCAGCCGATAGACACCCACACAAAGACCAAAGTCAAAATGCAGATGCGACCACTCCTGAGGCCTAAGGTGTTAGCCTCTGTGCCGGAAATTACAGGGCCGTACATTACCACCTGAACGGAACACGATATTAGCGGCAAGCGTATTAATTAATGCTGTGTTGCCTACGCCCGCGAGCTCCGTCACTGGAGCTCTACCACCAGTAGTGTTCAGCACTATCGTGTCTCTTTTAAGTGGCAATATATGGATCCGTAATAACTTTTACAGAGACATAACAATTTGGCTGTAGTATTCAAATACCATCAGAGTAAACTATTTGCCAGTTCCTGATTAAAAATAATTGACAGACTTAATAGCTGTGTTAACTAATTAGTGGTTGTTAATTTAACTATGATAGTATATACCTACCAATGTAAGCGTACAATAATTACATGATTACATGGTCATGAAGAATAATATAGGTACTTACAATGACGTTTTTTTTTAATTCACGCATTGACCTAAGATTTACAGTCTAAGGCATAGAGCAACACCGGAGGGGAGTAGCCATATGCAGGCTTTTCCCTTCTGTCAAAGTAGAAGCCCAAATGGGCCTATACCTGTCGCCTAGATGTTTAAATGTGTGCGTGAAATTGTCTGTGTATTTTGTTAAAGTCAAGGTGTGAGGTTCGTAATAGACGATTTTTGTAATGTGTTTTGTGGTGCATGTGTGTCGCACGCATTTCCCCCCCGCAAAAAATGACAGACTGTTTTGTATCGGTAATAAACGTTATGGCTACTTCCCTCCAGTCCGCCGCGGTCGGTGGCCCGTGTTGCTCTATGGTCTAAGGGCGATTGTGCACTACAATATACCCTTACACTCACAGCTCCACATTAGGTATTATATAAAACTGTGTCGTGGATGCCGTTGTACACATACAACACATACACAAACACCCCGACCCGAAACAAATATCTGTAGGCCATACAAATATTTGTTGCGGTGCGGGGATCGAACCCGCGACCCTTCGAATCAAACGGTGGTTTCGCTCCGCTGGACTAACCGGGTAATATTTCCAAATTCCGGGTATAAGATATCCATATCTATAGAACCAGAGATAAAGGGTTTTATACCGTTATCTCCGATAGATCCCCACCCGGGAAACGAACCCAGGACCCCAGCGTAGTAGTGGTGACCTGCCACCACTGGTCTACTGGGGCAGTTTTACATTTAACGTAAAAATAGAAACAATATCATTATGATAATTCCTCTAGTCACGTCTTGCGATTTAGCTATACAAGGAAAAAGCACGTTTTTGAATATTAATAGATTTGTCGTGCTATAACGATAATAGGGTATAAAAAAGATATGAACAAAGTACCTACAATCTTTCTTTTATGTCGTGAAAGTGGTTGCCAAGTACGCAGTTAACTGGCTGGTAAATGAATACTATTTACTGCTTACAGGCATCTTTTCAAAGCCAGAGGTCAAAATGCTGATGGGCCCCATTGATGAAAAAATCAAGGATGCAAAATAAAAATTAATACCTGGTTGACCGAGCTTCGCTCCGTAGCGATTTTGAAAATTATATTTAGTATGAATTGCATACTGAAGAAATATGAATAAAAACAATTGATTCTTTTGGTCTAACCTCAAATCAAACACTTCTTCTTTGCTAAAAATACGACTAACGTTAGTAGACTAATGGTTCTTCTATTCATCAATAGATGGCGTTAGTCGTCGGTTATGAAGAAAATTTATTATTAACTTGGAACCGAGCTTTTCTTGGACCTGGAACCTAAATAAATCGATTTCATGACCTGAAAAACCCCTAATCTGTAAGTTTCAAGAAAATCGTTCTAGCCGTTTCCGAGATCTTGATTCTATATATATATATATATATATATATATATATATATATACAAGAATTGCTCGTTTAAAGGTATAAGATTAGATAATAAAAATAAAATACCCCTCACTCGTAGCCCACACTAGGTATAAACTGTAATGTTTCTGTCTTGGTTAAAATAAAGAACAGCTTGCGAGTGGAGATCTGTATAATATTATTATTCACTTTAATTCAATTTATTTTGTTTGTTTTTGACGTGTCATAAGAGGTGCCTGTCACCCTTAATGAATAATGAGATTCTGATTCTGATTATACCTAATTCACAAGTTTTAATATTAATAATTCATAGAGCGTTTTCATTCTATGTAATAACTAGCTGTAGCCGCGACATCGCCCGCGTGAGAATTTATTATTGTTCAGTATGTACCCGGACGAAGTCGTGGGCGCAGCTAGTATTAAAGTAGCCTAAGTTACTCCTTATCACAACAGCTATCTGCCTGTGAAAGTCCCGTCAAAATCGGTCAAGCCGTTCCCAAGATTAGCCCCGCCAGACAGACAGACAGACAGACAAAAATTGTAAAAAATGTTGTTTTAGTATATGTACCGTGTAAACATACATATGCATTTAGTAAAAAGCGGTTATCTTAACATTACAAACAGACACTCCAATTTTATTTATTTGTATAGATATTTTATCTTATATTTATTGAATCATTACTGCATGGATTATTATAAATCACTTAAAACATCAGAACTTCGTTGAAATCTGAAAGAAATGGTTTGAATTCCGAGTTAACTCATCATGTCTATTAACTGTGTCATCATAACTTCCAGATTTAACTAGATATCGCTAAAAAGATGAAGTTTCTAAAGTGGGTATCAGGATGCCCACGCAAGTTTTTATTTCAAAGTTTATAACGAAATGAAATTAAAGTCAAATCTTTATATTTTTTTTACCCACGATACGCCGGTTACGTTTTTGGCCCATGGCGAGCCTGTTGCCATCTCCGGGCACATTACCAAACTCCGAGATACTAGGAAACTTCCAGAAAATTGAAAAATCCCAATAGAATTAAATAAAATAAAACCCGGGAATCGAGCGCAGTAGTAGTGGTCTGCTACCAATAGGCTACTAAGGCAGTTAAATTATTATTATTTATTATTTAACCCAAACACAGTAGCAGTTGATTGGTTTAAAGTTAACAGCCAGAAAACACGTTAAACAGGTTTTTGAAGTATTTCGTATCAATTGTTGAATTATTGGAGTATTATTGAACGATAACGTGGAGTGCACGTACTCCTAGATTTATATAAGTACCTACAACTGCTTTAAATTACACGTGAAATGCTCAATAAATATTCAAACTCAAACTCAAATATTTTATTTCAAATTGGTGTACAAGGACACTTTTGCATTGTCAGTTTACAAGCTACCTATAGCGAATGACTTACAATAATAATAATTATTCTACAGGTATGAATAATTTATTTATTTATTCTTTCTTGCACAATTACGTACATGCGGCGGACTTAATGCTAAAAAGCATTTTCTCCCAGTCAACCTTTGGGTAGTGAATAAATATTTTATATAGTTCAATGAGAAGGGGAAAATAAAAATAAGCTTATAATGAATAACGGTGTAATAAGATACATATATATATGGATCGGTATAAACTACTTATATATCTATGTATATATAACACATACTTACATAAATACTCATAAAAATATATATATAAACAAAATAAAATATAATAGAATAAAAAAAAACGAACCAAACAAAAAGAAAACGTCTCAAATATAATAATTATCAAATTAAAATTTTAGAATTAAATAAAATTAAAATTAAACCGATTTTATACTTACATCAAATCTTTCAATTCCTTCATAGAAGAAAAAGTAAAATTAATTCGTCATAAACATAGTCATTCACTTAGCAGAGTTTCAAGGACAGGGACTACTGACTCAGTGTTGTCATAAATGGGGTTATGGGACAAATAGTCTAGGGTGCAGGAGCAATAAAAATTAAGTACAAAACAAATAAAATATATATGTGTATTGTTATAGGTACTTACTAATTAAATAGGGGATGACATCAGTAAATACATAAATACGTACATGTTATATTTAATTTAAATTTACTTAAAAGATCAAGATAAATAAATACATAATATATAATATAATAAACTACTTATAAATAATAATTCATGAATCCGATTCACGAATGCCGATAATCATTTCATACGTTAGCCATCATAATAATTTGTATATATATAATATAATATATATTAAATAATAATTCATGAATAAGCGTCTAGTGTACCTAATGTTTTTGGATGATAGCAAATGTAATTTACCTTGTCTTTTAATTGATACCTATTTACTAGAAAGTAGATCAATGATGTGATGTTAGCGTGGCTCCCCTTAAATATTTATTTGACTTTGGTTGACTGTCAGAGAATGCCTAGTGGCATTAAGTCCGCCATATGTGTAATGTGCATAAAAGTATAAGTAAATCAAATTGGTCGTAATTGAATACTGTGGCCAATAAACTTCTACACAAAAACCAGAGATTTCAATACAGATGCATCGCCAATCCTAAGGCGAAAGATGTTATGCCTCTGTGTCGGCAACTACCTATGCAGTTGTCGTAGGTAGGTACATAACCAACTAACCGGCACACGACAGCTGTGATTTTGCTGAGCAGCAAGTAAGTTAGGCATCTATTGCCTTGGTGCCTACGCCACACGGCGGACACTACGCCAAAATTCCATTCAAACGCTTAATTTGGTCTCTATTACAGACATCAATCAGTGGCGTGTATTTACACGTGCACCTGTGTGCGTAGCACGTAGAAAATACCAACCGTCGCCCATAAGAGGGGTGGAGGTTGGGTGATGCGGGGAAATCGGGCGGGACGTCGAAGTGTCCATTCTATACGTAGTATTATTACATATTATTCTCTGCCTACGCCTTCGAGATTAATTTCTGGTGCTCTACCATCAATAAAAAATTATACAGAAACATAGGTCTTTTTGTCACGGGGTCAGCTACATCTTTTTGATTTTTTAACTACCAACCCAAGAAAGAATTTTATAGATTAAATCTCAATGTGTTATTGAATTATTCAAATATTGTATCCGTTTTTACGATGACCTATAAGATATTCTATAATTATGTTATCTTAATGTACCTACTATCAATTAATTTAATTTTGAACTCTGAATCACGTAACAAATTCAACAAATTTGGGTGCAATAAAAATATAAAGTACCTACATAACGATGTAATTATAATTACCCAATTTACCGTCTCATACCTATCATTTTGTTTAAATTTAATTATTATTAACTGCAATCACAAAATATCTTAAACAACATATAGTAGACAATAAGTCACGAAACAAAAAAAAATATCCTTACAATTTTTGTAAATAAAAATCAAAATAAACGAAAAAAAAACTCCACATTAAGCTTTCCAAAAAAAAAAAACGCTTACCAGCACACAATGACATGTAAATACACAAAAATGAAAAACGTGAAAAAAATATCACCTGCCAAAACTAACGCCAAGTTCACAAAAACGAAAAACAGCGCACGCGACATTTTGATGACGACTGCGCAAGCCAGTTACACCGAGTCGACTGCACGTTCACGGCGATGCAGGAGTGTAAAACGGTAATGCTCAAGAACTATCAACTTGATAAGTGATAAGGGTTGTTGTACTTAAGCTCGCACTCACGGGTTTGCGCGTGTTGATAACGGGTTGTAACAAACATTCTGCGAAGAGTGATGTGATGAGAGTTAGACATTGACCGATGGTTACGTACGTGATAAGCTTATTTTTTAATATTAAATGCATGAACCTTGCAAAACACATAGGTAATTCACTTTAATGGTATGTAATTACAGCAGTCTACAGCTATCTACATTAAACTATAAAACGCAATCACAAATGCTTTCAAACAACCATATAATATACGGTTTGGGGACTTTTTTTTTTGTTACAGTGGCGTAACACCTCAGGCCTCAGGAGTGGTAACGCATCTGCATTTTGACTTTGGTCTTAGTGTGAATGTCTATAGGCTGCAGTCATCACTTAACATCAATGTGAACTGCATGCTTGTTTGCCACTTTCAATACATTAAAAAATGTTAAGTGATGACAGAAATCAATGCAGATGCGTTGCCGCCTCTGAGATCTAAGTTGTTATGTGTCTGTGATAGTTATCACGGCGTCATACTAGTGCTGAACACTACCGTTTGGTAGCGGATAGAATAGGTAATGCGGTGGTGCCTATGCTCTCAAACTCCTACCAGCTCCTACGCTGGAACTGTACTACCTGTAATTTATCTGTGATAGGAGTATCGTACTTAGGTTCGAATGATGTTAGCTCGATGCTCACTACCTCGATGTCCCCTACGTCGGTGGTATATTTTGTCGATGGGTCATTACCTCGAAAGATCATGGTATCATATATATATCTGGTCCGACGGGTATCTTCCTCGACGGTACGCTTCGTCGATGGCTTGTTGTCGCGAAATTTCTTTCGAGGTAATGACAACGATACCCATAGACAAAACATACCATCGAGGTAGTCAGCTTCAAGCTAATATCTTTCGAATCTGATTACGACACTGCTGTGATAGCATGATGGGGCCAATTCAAACATTTATGTATGGTTTCTAGAGGAATTAAGTTCTGAAGTTTGCTAATGTGGCCTGGGTGGTGGTTATGAATAGGCTCGCCACTAGGGTTACCACCTCTTAGGTGTCTAAATCCGGGAGAAAAGAAAATTGAATATCATTACTTTTTATTTTATTTTGAACTTACTTATTAACATAGAAATAATTGTATTTAATCAAAATACGACACAAGTGCATGGATTGCTGTTAAATACAGACTGATGAGCGAACGAACGAAAATTATAACAAATGAGAAACGAAAATGAGTGAGACAAAGACGACGCAATCTCTCACGCACGTGGGTCAGAAAGAGACAATAAAATAAAGTTCGTGAATAAGAAACTAGCTAGTTTCAGACTGAAACTTTCAGTTTCTAGCTAACCACTGGCTAGAGGTGCTGGCTAGCAAGATAGTCGTGATTTACGCCGCTCTTAGACATCGCGTGTCGTTACTATTGAACAAATAGTTATGCCGGGAGAATTTAGTATATTTTAAATTCTTTCCGGGAGAGGGGAGATTTTCATTTTCAGAGCTCGAATCCGGGAGACTGCCGGAATTCCGAGAGAGGGGGAACCCTAACTCGCCACCTGTTTATATAAGGGAAAACGTTACCGGCGATACTTGGCTGTATGCTTGGATGAATGCATTCACTTCTGCCCGTTCTTTCGGGAAATACAGGCGTGAAGAATTTTTTTTAATCACGTATTTATAAGACGCTTATTAACACTCGTCTCACGTGTATTGCACGGTTTTAAATGAAATAATACCGTGTTATAATTACAATAAATTCACCGTCAAGGTATAAACATTCTTCGCGTTGTTTATTGCATAATTTCTTAGGTAACCTGTCCAAGTTAATTTCTCAGTACTTTTAACCGGAAAGATGGAACGAGCAAATAAACCTAAAAAGACGTTTAACCTTTTTTGTCCAGTTTTATATTTGCGATTTTGTTACGCAAGAGACAGAACCACATTTTTTTTATCTAACTAATACTTTCAATGGGATTTTATAGAATTAAATTTATCTTTTAACCGATTATCAAAAAAGAGGAGGTTTGACTGTATGTATGTTCACTGATTAATTAGAAAATTATAAAATAATTTTATGGATATGTATATCATTTTGTCTCATGAAATCAACGAGAACGTAGGTAAAATACTCAAGATTTTAAAAGTGTTTAGTTTGCTTTTTATTCCTTTCTGTACCTTAACTAACGCTAAAGCTAACATTATTTACATGCATTTCTGATCATATCTTATATCGACGACAAGATAATATAATAATATAGTGTAATAAAAACATGTTACGCATTTTTTTTGCTTTTATTAACGCTAAAGCTAACATTTATTTGTTTACATGCATTTGTGATCATGTCTTATACAAAGAACAAGACGTTTTTTTCTGTAAAAAAATATATCATGTTATGCTTACTTTTCTTGCTGACTGTATCTATTCTTTATTAACACTAAATCTAAAATTGTTTTCGTGCATTTCTCTTAATCAAAGGACAAATCATATTCTTCTGTAAAAAATATCATATTATGTTTTTTTTTGCTGGCTGTAACCTTTGTTAAAACTAAAACTTACATTATTTACATGCATTTCTGATCATGTCTTATACAAAGAACAAGACATTTTCTTCTGTAAATAAAATCATTGAACCACAATAAAACACCTGACTTAAAGAATAGCAGCCATTAAATCGTAAAGATTAATTTCAATGTAGGTGCAGATTATGTCTTACTACTATAATCTTTCTCTATTGTAAGTGTAGCAATACAATACAAAATTTCGAAATTCTAGTCCTTATCTTTGGTTGATCTTGTTAAATATAACAAAGTAGTTTGAATGTTTGTATGTTGACCATAATTGGTAACCAAGTAATTGGTTTACTGGTGGTAGAGCTCTAGTGACGCAGCTCGAGGGCGTAGGCACCACCACATTAGCTAATACACTTGCCGCGAAATTGTAGTGTTCAGTGTACGGCCCTGTAATTTCCGTCACAGAGGCCTTATATCCTACCTTAGGTTTCAGGAGTGGTAACGCATCTGCATTTTGACTTTGGTCTTAGCGTGGATGTCTATAGGCTGCAGTCATCACTTTACCTCAATTTGAACTGCATGCCTGTTTGCCACTTCTTTGACATAATTTTTTTTTTTTTTTTTTTTTATGTAATGCAAGTGGTAAACAAGCATGCAGTTCACATTGATGTTAAGTGATGACTGCAGCCTATAGACACCCACACAAAGACCAAGGTCAAAATGCAGATGCGTTACCACTCCTGAGGTCTGTCTAAGGTCTTATGCCTCTGTGCCGGAAATTACAGGGCCGTACATTACCACCTGACCGGAACACGATAGTGTTGAACACTACCATTTAGCGGCAAGTATATTAGGTAATGCGGTGGTGCCTACGCCCGCGAGCTCCGTCACTGGAGCTCTACCATCAGTAAATAAAATGTTGACCATAATCGGTAATGTAGTTTTATTTGTGGGAGAGTGCTAGTGTTGGAGCTCGAAGGCGTATGCATCAACGCATTACATAATCATTATAAGAGCTCTTACTGAGTTTGTTGGGTAGCGGAGTTCTTCTCAGTAGTGACTGCACTTGAAACTCTGCTCAGTGAATAACTTTGATCTTGACAAATAAGTTTTTCCTCTTCTTCATTTATCATCATTGAAGGATTTCAAAAAATTTGGGATTATTAGGTTTTAACTAAGTACTAAGTACTTTAAATTCTAATTTTAATTTATTATTAATATTTGTTGGATGTTATGTATTAACATGGATGTTAAGTAATAACTGCAGGCTATATACCCACAAAAATCAGAGGTCAAAATGTCTGAGACCTTAGTTGTTATGTCTCTATGATAGTCATTACGGGCCATATACCTACACAAAGGTACAAGGAGTTAGTAATTTAAAAAGAACCTAATTGAAGAAATTAAACTTACGGATTTTCTCGCGTATACAACACTCCCAAACTTCTTCATACACCCGACGTTTCGGTCGCTTTCCAGCTACCGTGGTCACGTGGTTTAATTTCTACAATGTATGAAGCTCGCGAAAACCTACGAAAACGTTAAGAACCTAATTGTTACGAGGTGATATGTAAAGGACAAAAGATGAGATTTAAGACGTGTGACAAAACCAGGGCGTGAGGCTAGTTATTCAAATTTAGATCACTATTATGTGACAATTGCCGTGACACACTTGTAGTTTGATTGATTCAATTATTTTTGGGTACTTATTGAGTTGACGCCATAGGTATATAGATGTTTTGCGGCCTACAGTACCTGAGTACTGCCCATATAGGATTATACAGTTATAAATTTATCATCCGCGGTTTTTAGGACAAAGTTAGTACAAGTATAAACAATAAAGGGTTAATTAAAAATCGAAATAAATTTATGTAAGGTTTATTTATCATTCGGGTTTTTTTATGTAATAAAAGTGACGTTTTCGTAGGTTTTCGCGAGCTTCATACATTGTAGAAATTAAACTTGCGGATTTTCTCGCGTATACAACACTCCCAAACTTCTTCATACACCCGACGTTTCGGTCGCTTTCCAGCTACCGTGGTCAGCCCGTGACCACGGTAGCTGGTGTTGTATACGCGAGAAAATCCGCAAGTTTAATTTCTACAATGTAATAAAAGTGCCAAACAAGCGTGCAGTTCACATTGATATTAAGTGTTGACTGCAGCCTATAGACACCCACACTATGACCAGAGGTCAAAATGCAGATGCGCTGCCACTCCTGAGGCATTAGGTGTTATGCCTCTGTGCCGGAAATTACAGGGCCGTATTATAATGATCGCCTAAGCAACGCACAAAATGCAAATATCTGTAGGTCATACAGATTACAGATATTTGTCCTGCTACGAGACTCGAACCCTGGAGCCTCAGTTCATCGGTCATCACGCACCATATTTTAATAGTGGTAGAGCTCCAGTGACGGTACTCGCGGGCGTAGGCACCACCGCATTACCTAATATACTTACCGCTAAATGGTAGTGTTTAGCACTATCGTGTTCCGGTCAGGTGGTAAAGTAAGGCCCTGTAATTTCCGGCACAGAGGCTTAACACCTTAGGCCTCAGGTGTGGTAACGCATCTGCATTTTGACCTTGGACTTTGTGTGTATAGGCTGCAGCCATCACTTAACATCAATGTGAACTGCATGCTCGTTTGCCACTTCCATTACATAAAAAAAAACCACTGGACCAACTGGCTCGTCAAATCGTGGATATGCCATAATCGCCACGCTTGGCTTGAGGATTGGCGATCGTAATGGCGGTAGTTTTGTCACAAGACGCTGCTGCCCATCTTCCGTTATTACTACTACCGTCCCATTGGAATAGTTTGAGTGCCATTATTCGGATGACTGATTGCACTAGTGCAGGGTTTCTCAAACTTTCGGCTCCACTTTAAAAAGTATCCAGGGTACAGCGAACCCTTGAAGTAAATCAATCCCCCCCCCCCCCCAGGTAACAAATAAAGTGCCAAAAGAAATATATTATTACTTTATATTCTAACCCCCTTATTCATAAATATACATTAGATACGTTATAGCTATAGAATACTTTGTCTTTGTCAGTTGAATTGTCAAATGTACAGGCTAGAAAAAGACAAAGGAGAGATTAGCAACACTTTTGGTAAAATAGGTTTATGAATAAGGGGGTTAGAGGTTTATATAATAAATAGTTGTGCCTGCGACTTCGACCACGTGAGAATTTATGATTGTTCAGTTTCTAACCGGACGAAGTCGTGTGCGCAGCTAGTATAAAAGTACCCTAAGTTACTCCTTATTACATAAACTATCTGCCAGTGAAAATCCCTTCAAAATCGGTCCAGCCGTTCCCGAGATTAGCGGGAACAAACAGACAGACAGACAAAAATTGTGAAAAAAATTGTTTTGTTATATGTACCGTGTATGCATTTAATAAAATAAATGCATACACCATAAATATTATTTTTATATTACAAACATACACTCCAATTTTATTTTATTGTGTATACGGATGTGATGGGTGTGCTTGTTTCTTGTCACAAATGGAGTCAATTTTAAGAGTAATTCTGACTCGGCATCAAGTCAGTTTATAGTCAGTTTATAATCTTGTCGCGAGTCCCCTGTCGTCGAATAGCGAACCCCTGGGGGTTTGCGTACTCTACTTTGAGAAACCCTGCAGCAGCACCACGTTTAACTCTCGTGTAAGCATGACATACACATGCATACACCGGTATGACGCAAGTTAGTTTATAGGAACTGTTCTTCATATTATTGAAATATAATTGAAATATAATACAATTAAAAATAAATGCTATAATACGAGTTGATTCTGTTAATTGATTCTGATAAATGCGAATCAAAAACCATTGTTGACAGAGAAAAGTAAACATCCCATTCAAACCGAACTAGACAAAATATTTTAAGTTTTATGCGTCTCCAGATCCACACACGCATTGTATATTTTATGTGTTTAGTCATTCGCTCATTTGACATTCTTTCTATACGAACCGAATACTGGAGAGTCTCCAGTATGCGAATGAGCGAATGACTAAACACATAAAATATACAATGCGTGTGTGGATAGTTGCAGAGGCCCAGGAAGACCAAGACTGACCTACCATGACCAAATAGGTCGAGTACTGTCTGATGGTGGGGTCTAAAGTCTTAGGAATCGGTGTGCATGTATGAACAGAATGATGAATGTAGATGAGGCACGAGAGGTGTGTCAGGACCGGGGTATCTAGCGGTCCACACTCTCTACCCACCCCGTTAAGGACCTGGAGTGAAGATACATACATAAAGCGTCATAAAGCGTCTGCAAAGTTATTCAGTATATAAAGCCCAATTCAAACTGTTTAAGGCCGCCCGTATACAGAAGCGAGGACCCTAAATAGGCTACCCAATGCCTAAATTCTCCTACTCAAATGCTCTTAGTAGGAGGGAAAAAAAAACCTGCGCGTTATTCGCTACCGACGTGGAGAGAGGAATTACCGAGCGGGTTTCGCTCGGGTATTTGTATGAAGTACCGCAACTAGAGCGGCAAATAGTCGCGGAACTTATACATCAACACGGTATCCGCTCCGCAGGTCTGAATAGGGCTCAACCGTTAGTACTTTTCGTTACAGTAAAAAAATTCGAGTATCACATTTGGTCGACTATTACTCGTAAACTAGTAAAGTCACTTGAGTGTGATAGTTTTCCTTTTAATTTCGATATATTATTTTGTAGCTACTATTGCCGTAACGTTTGAATTTCTAACAGACAGAGAGACAGACAGACGGACGGACATGGCGAAACTATAAAGGTTCCTTGTTTATTACGGAACCCTAAAAAAGTATAGAAATTAATTCCAAATGATACGTTCAAGTTGTCTGCAGAGAATACGTATTGTGTGGGCGCCATTCATGCTAAAGAGGATGCGAGTCATTTTGCTTAAATAGATATTGTGATCCTAAGTATTCAATAGCCTATAAGGTAAAAGGTATTTTATTTATCTATTCCGTGTATTCATCAATATGTTTGTCACCCGTTACATGCCCAAAAAAATGCTTCCACCCCCTTAACTTCGTCGAGTCACGAGAAAAATATGACAATTGTTTTAAATTGTTCATACGACGCCGGCGGTCTCGCGCGTCTTGACGTATTAAACATTCGAAACCAATTCAATTGTGACAAATGTTTTGTATTTTTGTGTTAAGCATCCCTACCAATCATTAATCAAGGCCTGCCTATAAGGAATTGCAGCTTTTGCGTATTGACCGCCTGTTGTACTAATAGGTTGGGGAAAAAGTCTTTTCGCATTATAGTATGTATAAACTTGTAATAAAATCTCTTTGGCTGTAGTATTTGTATCTGGCTGGTTTTGGTATCATTGAAAGTTAAAATTTTAAAGAACATAATTCCAAATTCAAATTAGGCAAATGTGTGATTTTCATTTGTTTTTCGTACTGTCAAGATGAGTGAATCTAATGAGGAAATTCGATACATTTTAAAATTTTACTACAAAAAAGGTAAAAATGCAACGCAAGCAGCGAAAAAAATTTGCGATGTTTATGGACCTAGTGCAGTGTCTGTGTAGCTACAAGCACAAATTTGGTTTAAGCGTTTTCAATCCGGAAATTTTGATGTCAAAGATGCACCTCGCTCTGGTCGCCCTATTACGGATAAAATGGATGCCATTTTTGAAAAAGTGGAGCAAGATCGACATATCAGTAGTTACGACGTAGCTGAAGAACTGAGAATTGATCACAAAACAGTTTTGGCGCATTTGAAAAAAGCTGGGTACAAAAAAAAGCTCAATATTTGGGTACCTCACGAGCTCACTGAAAGAAACCTAATGAACCGTGTACTCATTTGTGATTCTTTATTACGACGTAATGAAACCGAATCATTTTTGAAGAAGCTGATAACTGGTGATGAAAAGTGGATCACGTACGACAAGAACGTGCGAAAAAGGTCGTGGTCAAAGGCCGGTCAGGCTTCACAGACTGTGGCGAAACCCGGGTTAACTCGCAATAAGGTGATGTTGTGTGTGTGGTGGGATTGGAAGGGCATTATTCATTATGAGCTATTACCACCAGGCAGGACTATCGATTCTGAACTCTACTGCGAACAACTGATGAGATTAAAGCAAGAAGTTGAGAGAAAGCGGCCGGAATTGATCAACAAAAGGGGTGTGGTGTTTCATCATGATAACGCTAGACCTCACACATCTATAGCCACTCAGCAAAAATTAAGAGAGTTTGGCTGGGAGGTGTTAATGCATCCGCCGTATAGTCCTGATCTTGCATCTTCAGATTTCCACCTGTTTCGGTCTCTTCAGAATTCTTTATGCAATGTTAGGTTAACATCACGAGAGGACTGCCAAATCCACTTGTCGCGGTATTTTGATGAGAAGTCCCAAAATTTTTATAGCAATGGGATCATGTCCCTACCTACAAGATGGCAAAAGGTTATCGAACAAAATGGTACATACATACTTTAGTTAAATTTAAATAAACTATATTAAAAAATGTTTAGAATTATCTTAAAATATGCGAAGAAACTTTTTGTTAATAACCATATGTTAATTACCTTTACAAATTGAAGACAAAACGGAAAGAAAAATCTGCCTACCCCTTCGGGGATTACAAGCGTGAAGCTACGTAAAAAAGGATATTTTAGGAATTTGCCCTTTGCTGGTTTCAGAACAAAAATTTTTCATTATACAATCACACAAATTCGAAATTAATTACTAGTGAACTGCCAACCCCTTCGCAAGTTCATGGCAAAAAATTATATGTTTTAATGACACATGAAATCCAAGTAAGGGGGCGTCTATGAATAACGTAAGGTGTTCTTTTTAATTTTCTATCCCTCCCTCTCCCCCTGGTGAGATGTTGTGAGATTTTATTCAACCCCCTCCCCCACTCCCCAATCTCACATGAG
Source organism: Macrosoma leucophasiata (assembly GCA_036365455.1). Taxonomy (NCBI): domain Eukaryota; kingdom Metazoa; phylum Arthropoda; class Insecta; order Lepidoptera; family Hedylidae; genus Macrosoma; species Macrosoma leucophasiata. Next base: position 18,258,152 of record JAWQUS010000017.1, on the reverse strand, counting down.
ATTTTTCAAAATGTCGGTTTCTTATGTAGACGCTTTGGATTTTTATTGTAACAAGAAAAAAAATTGCTTTGTACTTTAATTTAATTAAGACTAGTAATTAATTAAAATTATTTTCTTTAGAACTAAATAGAGAATGATCTTAATCGTAATCTAAAACATGTACAATCTTTATAATGGACCAAAATACCTAGTAAGTAAGTATGTTTTTTTGTTTCAATCAGAATTTTTTTTTTTTGATATTTGCCGAGACTCCCTCTCTTTCCAACGTAAGATTGGATGAGATTTGACTCGAGCCCTCCCCCCCCTTAAACATATCACGTAATATATGGACGCCCCCTAACACGTTCGAGTTATCTGTAGAGAAAACGCATTCAAATTGTGTGGGCGCCATTCATGCTAAGGAGGATGCAGTCATTTTGCTAAAATAGATATTGTGATCGCGTTGCACTGCTGGTATGTTCATGCTGATACAATTATATTATTATTCGGTAGCTTAGAGCATAGAACAACACCGGAGGGGAGTAGCCATATGCAGGTTATCCCCTCTGTCAAAGTACAAGCCCAAATGGGCCTATACCTGTGGCCTAGATGTTTAAATGTGTGCGTGAAAATGTTTCTGTATTTTGTTAAAGTGAAGGTGTGAGTTTCGTAGTAATGGACGATTTTTGTAGTGTGCGTGTGTGTGCATTTCCCCCGCAAAAAATTACAGACTGTTTTGCATCGGTAATAAACGCTATGGCTACTCCCCTCCAGTCCGCCGCGGCCGGTAGCCCGTGTTGCTCTATGACTTAGAGGCACAGCAGCTGAACTAGTCACATAATACATAAATAAAGATGGAATGGTAAAGTGGGCGTGGCAAGCGCGCCACAACTATGCGTGAACATACACAGTTCGGCAGAACCATTCTTTCGCCGCTCGTAGTGTCGTGTAGACTGCTTCGAACGACGCATCTCTTGGTAAAATTCCATGTAGTGCCATGTAATGTGAACATGTAATATGAAATGTCAGACCTCAAGTATAAAGCGAGGAGGTATATCTTTTCACCAGTAACTCAAAAATAACATTCATTGTTATAATACTTGTAAAAAACATATAAATATACAAAGGAATATAAATATTCGAACATAAACTGCATTATTTAAACGTTACTGCTAGCGAATACATTGCTCGTTAAGCACACGCTCAATTAACGCTATTACTGTCTCCGCTTGCAATGTACAGCATGTAATGCGTCCGCTACACTTCGACTAGCTTATTGGTGAGTATATTGTGTGCGTGCGAGTGTTTTTTGTCTACGGTTGTTACATCTTAGTATGCAAACTAACGCAAACGAATAGCTGCCGTGAGGATTAATGTGTGGGTGATTGACGAGATGGTGTTACATTTGTGTGTGTAAGAAATTGCATGGTAGGAGAAAAGCGGCGACACTGGTTCTAAAACTAAATTGAAGCAAAGGCCTTTCCATCCTTATTTATATTATTCTGTGGAACTAGTTATTCTGATTCGAACTCTGTCCGAAGTAAAGACACGGGGCTCGGGAACAGCGGGAATAAACCATTTTCTTCTTTCCATTTTTTCTTAAATATCTTAATTTCTTTTTTTTACATAACGACTAGGTGGTAAAAAATGACCGCCACTGTCATTTTTTAGTTGGTGGCGTAGCAACGTGCGCATCGTACCTACAGCTATTCGTTATGTCGTATCTGTCGAATTTGCCAACTCAGAAACCTTCGTGGGCTCATGCACAACAATTTTGCTAAAGATCATCACTTGATAAAATGCGTAGTTTATGATTCTTTAAAGGACATACAGACAAACATTCATCTCTACTCATATTATAAATGGGAAAGTAACTCTGTCTGTCTGTCAGTCTGTCTATTACCTTTTCACGTCCAAACGACTGAACCGATTTTAATGTTTGGTACAGACATAGAGCTGACTTTGAGAAAGAATATAGGCTACTTAGTTATTTATAAAACGAAATCAATGCGGACGAAGCCGTGGGCAACAGCTAGTTTTTATATAATTATAAATAAAAAGAAGAAGAAGGAGGCCAACAATTTAGAGGTCAAAATTTCAGATGCGTTGCCACCACTGAGTCCTAAATTGTTATATCTCTATGATAGTTAGATAGTTATTACGGAGCCGTACATTACCATCTAACCGGAACGCTTTAGTGCTGAACACTATCATTTGGCCCCACGGATAAATTACAACGCTAGCGAGCTTGACTCGACCTGACCTGCTGATAGGTAGGATTGAAATCACCCGACCTGGGTTCGAGTCCCGGATGAAGAAGGTTCCCTCCTGGGGCGCGGCCACAAGCCTAGCTAGAGCCAGGGCGATGGTTGCGCCGTATAACTGTGGGCGTCGTCATCTTGGTGGGGACGCCCGCCACCCTTTGTTGTTGCAGCCGAGTGCCGAAGGATTAAGCCCGCTCGAGATCGCACCAAGAAAAGAGAAGAGGATGAGAGCACAGCAGGACCTGGACGCCAATATGGTATTGGCGTCCAGGGTGGTATGAGTCCATGGTGCCCACCTCCTCCACCACAGCCCCCAAGGGGGTGCCAAACGCCGTCCTGCAGCCGCAGGGCAGAAGAAGCTGCAGCAGAGGGGGATGCCCCGGTGCTGCATCCGCGTCGCGCGAATAGTGCGCGCGAAGACCAGTGATGATGGATAAATTACGTAATGCGGTGGTGTCTACGCCCTCAAGTCCTTCACGGGAACTCTACCACCAATAAAAGTCGTGAAGTAGACAATTAAGGCTGTCTCGAGATTAACCGTCTTAATAAAAAGATGCAAACAGGCACGGTCGGGTCTGTGAAGGGTGACCGATAGTGACAAATTAAAATGCGCGTTTTCGTGCTTCGTAGGGCACGTTAAGCCATTGGTCCCGGTTGCTATCGATAGATAGCAGTCGTTAAGCCTTGTCGGAGGGCTTATGGGCGGTTTGAAAACATCCGACAGCGGGTTGGCCACTAACCCGTATCTCCACTTACCATCATTGGAGCAGCGTGGTGGAGTAAGTTCCAGGCCTCCTCCCAAAAAGGGAAGAGACTCGTGGCCAGCAATGGGACGTTTCAAGGGTTGCTATTATTTAGAGTCGTGGGCGCAGCTAGTGAGTCCCGTCAAAATCGGAGATACTCAAATTCTATGTATTTGTATGTAGTTATGTATGTATGGTTGTATGGAGATAAAAGTAGCTCAAGTTACTCCTTATGACATCAGCTATCTGCCAGTGAAAGTCCCGTCAAAGTCGAAGACACTCCAATTCTTCTTATTTGTATGTAGGTATGTATGTATGTATGGATGTACGGAGATAAAAGTAGCCTAAGTTACTCCTTGTTATATCAGCTACCTACCCGTGGAAGTCCTGTCAAAGTCGGATACACTCCAATTCTACTTATTTGTACGTAGGTATGTATGTATGTATGGATGTATGGAGATAAGATAGTTGGCAATAGATGGCGCTGCTGCTACCATAAAGCAATGCAATGTGAAGGAAAGATTTGACACATCGGGCAGGACTTCAGTAGCTCAGTTGGAAGAGCGGCTGGACTAGATTCCAAGTAGGCCGCGAGTTCGAGTCTCGCCTGAAGTCAAAATTTTCTTTACATTTTTCTTTAAAAATAAAAATTAATTGACGAATCCTCAGTGTCGCGCACACAAAATCGTTATGTTATTAAAAAATCAAAGGTATCGTGACAAAAACATTAATTTATTTGAAATCGTGCGACCTCATGAACCTTTATTAAGACCGGTGGCAATGACCCGGCTTGCGAACGAATTTCCATTCATCCTATGTGATGTACCTACCTTATAATGTTGCACAATCTGCTCTTGATAGTAATTGGACTAAACAGTTTTTTACTGCTCCTTTTTTTATGTAATGGAAGTGGCAGACAAGCATGCAGTTCACATTGATGTTAAGTGGTGACTGCAGCCTATACACACCCACACAAAGACCAAGCTCAAAATGCAGATGTTACCACTCCTGAGGCTTAAGGTGTTATGCCTCTGTGTTGGAAATTACAGGGTACATTACCACCTGACCGGACCACGATAGTGCTGAATACTACCATTTAGCGGCTTACCTTTTATCGGTGATTTAATGTTTCCAAGTTTGTAGATTCTTTGTGTAATGAATGCGGCAAACAAGCATGCAGTTCACATGCATGTTAAGTGATGACTGTAGCTTAAAGACATCTACACAAAAACCAGAGGTCACAATGTAGATCTTCCTTCTTAAAGGGTTGAATGGAGGCCATTCTCCAGAAAAATGTGTTTTTTGATAATGCTATTAAAATAATTTCAGGCGCTTTAGATACAATAGCTTAAGATCAAATAAAGTAGAGATTGATATTAGAGATAATGGTTTAAAATCATTCATCCTTGTCCGGTCCTATTGGAATTTTTCATTTTCTGGAAGTTTTCCAGTTGGTAGGTATCTCAAAGTTTGGTAATGTGCCCGTTGATGTCAATAGACTCGCCATCTGTTACATGGGCTAAAACGTAACCGGCGAATCGTGGGTGTTTGCATGTATATTTGATTGTATGCATTTCCCTTTGCCTACCCCTTAGCGGATTACAAGTGTGAAGCTTAGATTTTTTTTTAATGTATAGAATAGAATACAGTTATTCGGATAAAACAGAGACACAAAATAGGAATAACATGTAACAAATAATAAACAACAGATAAAAGCAATTTGGAACAAACAGACGGTAGGTGTGACGTCGAGTATGTCTCAGTGTTGATCCGAATGGGTACCCAGATCAGCTCATGCCAAGCCAAGGGACCCAGATGAAAACCAGCGTCAAGTAGATATCATCTATATCTACTTGACGCTGGTTTTCATCTGGGTCCCTCTGAGTGATCCACGGATGTCAGCCAGTTTATTAAATTATTATTATTAAAAGTTACCAACCAGTACAAATATTATAGGTATCTATAACATAACAAAAAAAAATAGGTGGCAACAATAATGTATAGGTTTATATAAAAATAAAAAATAAAAATCAACACTAGATTAACTTACGAAGCCTGAGCAAACTTGTCAGAAATGCATGCAAACTCCATAGCACACTCAAAATAATAAAAATCTAAAATGTATGACAAGTAATACTATTATAATAAATATAAATACCTATATACATATTCATACACATATATAATAACAAAGTTGTAAAATTGACAGACAAAGGTATAATTCATAGACTACATACAATATGAATAATGTAGGAAAATAATAGCGATAAGAGGTATAACATAGAAGCAACAACTTATTATAGACTCACCAACCTTAAAGTTTTCGTTACTAGGCATAAAAATATTTAAAAAAAAATTGCGGTAGCGGTAAGTAAGTAAGTATTTGAGATATAATTATTTTCTAAATTAAACATTGTAGTATACATTACATATGATTATAATAGATACATACTTGTTTTCATAATAGGTAGGTACATACCTATTATATTGTATAAAATAGCTTCAGTGTGCAATATGAAAGTAAAATGATAAAATAAATAGGATTAAGTAGGTATTTACCAAGATGGGTTGTTACTGTATGAAATAGGCCTTACTGAAGTGTTTTATGAGAGCTTTGATTTTTTAATACAAACATTGCAGACTTTAACAATCCATGTGACAAACAACCTTGATTTGATAAACCATGTAGATAAAGAAATTAGTAAAAAAAATAGGACGTAAATAGGTACATGTATGTGTTTGTTATAAACAAAATGAATAAAAAAGTAAGAACGTTAATAATAACAGGCTTAGTACAAAGATGTTTGAAAGTTTGAACTATCAACATTCAAACTTGGTTAGTGCTAACAGTCTTTACAATATCCTGTTCCGATCTAATTAAAACAGGTGGTTGGTAATGTAATGAAAGTGGCAAACAAGCATGCAGTTCACATTGATGTTAAGTGATGACTGCAGCCTATAGACACCCACACAATGACCTGAGGTCAAAATGCAGATGCGCTGCCACTCCTGAGGCATTAGGTGTTATGTCTCTGTGCCGGAAATTACAGGGCCGTTAGATAGTCCGAGATATCTTAAAATACTTATAAGTTACCTTTTACTCATTGGTAAACAATAATTACGAAACGTTTTAAACTTTTACAAACCTAAATCATTTAGGCCATATGTAAGTAAGCCATAATAACAATCTCATACTGTGTACAATTTACTTAAATCTGTTGGCTGTGACATTATCTCTGTCAAACACGACTTAGCCTGTCGTGGGTTTTTATAAGATAACTAGCTGATGCCCGCGGCTTCGCCCGCGTTGAAATTTTTTTTGCTATAAACCTTACGGAGCCCGAGACCTTTCCAACGAATGCAAAACCGTGGAAATCGGTTCATGCGTTCTGGTGTTATAACGTCAGGAAGGAAAATCCGACTTATTTTTATATAATAGACAATATTTCATTGCATTCACCATAGTGTTGGCACTATCATGGTCCAGTGTTTATATCAGCGAGATTTATGTTTTGTTTACACTCTCGTCGTAGTAGTTTGAAAGATACTGAACCCTCCGAGTAACGTTGGCCCTGTAAGGCTAGAAATGTTTGTATCTGGATGAGAAAAGTTACTTCCATATTTTAGATCTGGCTCGATTGCGACCATTTATGTTACGTATTAAAATTTAATTTTTGTGTGTTGGATATTTAAAGAAAACACGATTTGTAGCATAGGGAAAGAGTATTCAATGCAGTTACAGTTATCCTACTAATACAATAAATGCGAAAGTTTGTGAGTATGGATGGATGGATGTTAGTCCGGTCAATTTAGCCTAAAAATAGGGGTAGCCTTGCATTAATTTCCAGAAAGCTTAAAAGCCAAAAATAGTCTTCGAACTAACTTCCAAGTCATTCCAGAAATTTGAAAGAAAGTATAGTAATTGTTTTTTCTCAAAAATGGTTAGTGTTATGAAAAAATGTGTAAGGACAATTTTTGTAGATAATTGTAAGATCTTCAATTTTTGTTTAACATATTTTATTATAAAACTAACCGTTTCGCTGAAAAATAAAAAAAACATTCTTGCAACCTTTGACCTTGAATAAAAATTTTTGAAGACATGGGATCGATGCGGACTTTTCACAATTTCATAATAATGGTGTCCCTACATGTATGCAAATTTTCAGCTTTCTGGGAATTTTTGCCAGGGTCAATGTCTAAATTGAAGGGACTATGTTTGTTACTCTTTCACGATAAAACTACTGGACGTATTTGAATGTTACTTTACAGTAATATAAGTTATACATTGGAATAACATATAGACTACAATTTGTAATGATTAAAAATAAGGCGGATAAAGTCTTAGGCAAAAACTAGTGACTAAAATTATTGTAAGTAATTTAGTGTGCACATAGATGTGTAAAAACAGCATAACGTGGCCGGTTCGAATCTAATTTATATTTACACAAAGTTGCGTATTTCAAAAAATTCAACTGAACATACAAATGGACAGAACATTAGTAAATATTTTTCACTATTTTATTAAGTTTCCTTGGCTTTATTTTATTGTAAACAAATCAGTTTATGTAATCAAAATTTGTATTTGTTTGGCAATGTTTGATAAATGTAATTGTTTGATTAACAAGATTGCAACTTTTTCCTCAGTAATCTAGTTTTTTTTATGAGTGGTAAATAAGCATGCAGTTCACATTGATGTTAAGCGATGACTGCAGCCTATGAGACACTTACACAAAGACCAGCGGTCAAAATACAGATGCGTTACCATTTCTGAGGCCTAAGGTGTTATGTCTCACTGCCAAAAATTACAAGGCCATACATTACCACATGACCGGAACACCATAGTGCTGATCACTACCATTTAGCGGCAAGTAGGTACATTAGATAACGCGGTGGTGCCTACACCGGGAAGATCCGTCACTGGAGCTCTACTACAAGTAGTATTATAAGTAGCAAAGGTAGCAGACCATAATATCACGCTGCGCTGAGTAAAACAAAATGCGCTTACACTCACAGCTCCACATTAGGTATTATACCTATACTATAAACCTGTGTCGTAGATGCCGTTGTACACATACAGCACAAACACAAACACCTAGACTTGAACCAAATATCTGCAGGCCATACAAATATAATTTGTTAAAATAATTTGTTCCGGTGCGGGGATCGAACCCGCGACCCTTCGAATTAAACGGTGGTTTCGCACCGCTGGACTAACCGGGTCGTTTAGGCCGTTTTGAGTCATTTCACAATTCGCAACATTTTGAATCGTTATATCTTAACAACTTTTAAGTACTTATTGACTATATGTTTCAAAGACAAATAGTATTTATTTATCCAATACTATTACAGGGTAACCAATAAAAAAATAGTCAACATCCCAATACGATTGAGTAAACGTCAGTAAATGCAAAAAATTTAACTTTAACTAAAAATTATTTTAAAAAAATAGTGACACCCCTGTTGCTTCAATGGAGTGTAGGTAAATATTTTATAAAATGGGCTTAGTTTCCATACTGTTTGTATCTATTTACTATGGCTTGACTATCCGGGTCGTCAATCTTACTCAGGCACGTGTAGTTCTTTCGATTGCAAAGAACCGTCTCAATACTGATCCATTGACAGAAAGACCCGGTTCGTTCGTCCCGTTCAATTGATCGTGCGTGACGTTGAATAATTATCCAGCACGTTTTGTCAAATTCCAAATCTCACCAGTAGACATAGACGAGAGCAAACATCATAATAAATTAATAAAAAGTTACACTTTATTAACATAATAAATAATTTTAGGGCAATATAAAATAATACCACGCAATTGTGTCCTCATACAGCAGTCGCATGACACGTGGTAAAAAAGGCGTGTTCATGTTACTCCCCTTATAATTGGACGTACGCAATGCTGGAATTGCTGGGATTGAAGAGCGCATAGCCCCGCGACTGGTGTAGATCGGAAGCGGTTAAGCGATACGGGCGGGGTCGGGTATGTGATGGGTGACCGCTAGTAACAAATTAAAAATGCGCGTTTCCATGCTTCGGAGGGCACGTTAAGGCGTCGGTCCTGGTTGCTATCGATAGACAGCAGTCGTTGAATCTTGTCAGAGGCATTTTGGGCGGTTTGAAAACATCCGACAGCGGGTTGGCCACTAACCCGCATTGAATAGAATAGAATAGAAAAACTTAATTTGTAACAACAACATTAACACTAAAACTAAGTACACAAAATCGAGGTTGCAATTGCATTGGAGCAACGTGGTGGAGTAAGCTCCAGACCTCCCCCCAAAAAGGGGAGAGACTCGTGCCCAGCGGTTGGCCGTATAATGGGTATCCAGTTATATAGCCTTTATTATTACTATAATGCTGGGATTATGAGTAATTTAAAATTTGTTTTTTGTTTTTTTTTTTAATTTCATGTAATAGGTACTTCAATTAACTGGAATTCTCACCGTCTGCATCAATAAAATGTTTTTCTTTCCTTCTTTCTAAATCGGACCGTAAAGTTAATTACTTCAAGAAAGATGATTTTATAGAAGGCGAACGCAAGGGTAAAATATTGTCAGTAGCGATTTCGAAGGGGAAATATTGAAACTAGCTCTCTTTTTCATCGGTGTCGTCTTCGCCAGTGCCGGATTTGTTATACATATAGTGCCTAATGTACGGCCCTGTAATTTCCGGCACAGAGAGATAACATCTTAGCCCTCAGGAGTGGTAACGCATCTGCATTTTGACCTTGGTCTTTGTGTGGGTGTCTATAGGCTGTAGTCATCACTTAACATCAATGTGAACTGCATGCTAGTTTGTGACTGCCATTACATAAAAAAAGTCAAGATGGAGTTTGTCCTGCCCACCTATGTGTCTGGCTGAGGGGCAGCATTAACGCTACCAAAGAACTTACTTAAACTAAATAATCATCCAGTACAGGGTCTATGGCTACCTTGCTGCAAGCCTCAGGGCTCATTATAGAAGTTCCCCACCCCATCTGACCTCACCTCCCTGGTATAGAAGATTTCTTAGTGCAATCTATAAATCGATAAATGACGGTCAAACCACGCAACCAATAAAATTGGTAGGACCAGCAGTAGCGTCCCACTTCCAACCACCTCTGCGATCGCCAATCCGCGGGCCAATTGTTGCCGATTATGGCATATTTTACTATAATAATAGCATCCCATTATTCATGCCACTGCTGGGCACGAGTGTCTCCCCTTTTTGGGGAGCGGAGGGGAGGCCTGGAGCTTACTCCACCACGCTGCTCCAATGCGGATTGGTTGAGATACGGGTTAGTGGCCAACCCGCTGTCGGATGTTTTCAAACCGCCCATAAGGCCTCCGACAAGGTTTAACGACTGCTATCTATCGTTAGCAACCGGGACCGACAGCTTAACGTGCCCTCCGAAGCCCGGAAACGCGCATTCTAATTTGCCACTAGCGGTCACCGGTTAACCGGGTTGATCGCTTATGGTCTACACCAGCCGCGGGGCCATACGCGCTTTTTACTATAATAACACACAACACTGTTGTAGCCATATTTAGGGAAGGGTTTTGTCTAACAATGGGTATCTTGCGGCTGCAGCGGTGATGGTGGTGGCAGCAAGATCCAATAGGTATATGAAATTATTTCTTAAATATTTGGAAAGAGATAGATTCATTTGTTATTCTTACATCGAAACTCACTCAGATATACGCACTAGTTAAAGTGTAATTAAAATTATAAGACTTATAATAACATTATGACACAATAAAAAAAAATATAACATACAATTAACTCCCCACACAGCAGCTGCATGAAACGTGATAACAGATGTTGTTTGTGTCACTCCCCCTTTTTCAGTCATGTTGTTATACAAACTGAAAGGTTTCTCGAGATTTTACCGGACTAGGCTTGTGCAGAGACTTATAGACCAGTAGTGCTGCGGCAGTACTGCGGCGGCAGCACCTTCACGGGTGGTAGAGATCCAGAGACGGAGCTCGCGGGCGTAGGGACCACCGCATTACCTAATATACTTGCCGCTAAATGGTAGTGTTCAGCACTATCGTGTTCCGGTCAGGTGGTAATGTACGGCCCTGTAAGTTTCGGCACAGGGGCATAACACCTTTGGCTTCAGGAGTGGTAACGCATCTACATTTTGACCTTGGTCTTTGTGTGGGTCTTTGAGGGGTCTATAGGCTGAAGTCATCACTTAACATCAATGTGAACTGCATGTTTGTTTGCCACTATCATCATATATCATATATCATTACATAAAAAAGCACTGTTGCGTGCAGCGGAGTTCGGAATCAAAGCTTTAAGGTGAACGCACGCTTATCGGAGCAGAACGCGCCGAAGGAGCTGTTCGAGCCGAATTCAAATAAGCCTCGCACGTACATCCGCACCGAAAGAATCGACCGCGCCGAAGGAATCAACCGCGCTGCAGAAATCGACCGCGCCGAAGAAATTGTTTCTATTCTCTTCACACAGTTACAAATTGTACAGCTCTTCATAATCTCGTACTAATTCTATCAAATTAGAAACATACATTTACAGATTAAATGAAAAAGTAGTAATTAATCTCACGTACTCAACTGATAGAAAACGATTGCATCGGTCGAGTCGGCTGCATCGGCAGAATCGGCCGCATCGGACGAGTTGGATTTCTTGGATTGTACCAATTCGGACGAAGTTTCATATGATTTCATATAAAGAATTCTAAAATTCGGCTCGTTTGGCTCCTTCGGCGCGTTCAGCTCTGATAAGTGTACTTTTACATTTAGACAGTTGCTAAGTAACTTTTTGTTTAGCTGGAGTGCCTTCTGCGCTCACCGATTGCCCGGTGAAGTAGACTATTTAGCCTGGGTTGCATTAAGATATTTGTTAAAGTTATTGTTCACATCGTTCTTTAACATTAACAAATTTCTATAAGTAAGAGAAGGATGTGAAATGTTATGTACCTTAACAAATATCTTGGTGCAACCCAGGGTTAGTGTCGTCTCGAGACGTGCCGCCTAAATAAGTGCCTACCTCCTAAAAACATAAAAGAAAAAAGTTCCCCCGTTCATTCAAGTGGTGTGTTGTATTCCAATTTAGGTAAAATGATAATCTCACTGCCATATAGATAAAAAATTACCACCACTGTCAATAACTTAAATAATTTAATAAATAATTTTTAAAATTATTTGATTTTTTATTATATTTTTTTATTTTGTTAGTTGGGGTTTCCCGTTTTATGTAAACTTCCTCGATTGATCGTCAATTTTACTGTTTGAACTCCATCCAACTTAATCTCCACAAACTATTCACACTTTACATTAATCAAATTCAGATGAACGTCTTAGTAATTATCTCAAAGGCAGCTAAGATTAAACTTTGTTTTATAGATTAACTTGTTATACTTGAATAAATAAAGTAATATTTATTATACGACAGCTAAATCTCTGTTTTCGTAGTCTTATTTAAGTACACTTACAACTTGTGAGATTGACCATGATTTTAATTTCAAACGGGAAATAATTTTCAAAATTAGCGAGAAGAGCACATTAGCTTGGTAAAATAAGCAGTGTTCATCGCTATCGTATTCCGTTCAGGTGATAATGCATGGCTCAGTAATTTCCAGCCCAGAGCAGCAACTCATCTGCATGGAAACATCTGCCTTTATTTATAGGCTACAGTATTCACTTACCATCAATGTGAACTGTATGCTTATTCGCTACTTCATGACTTAAAAAAAAACTTTAGTTCTTACTATGATTATTTAAGAAAATAACAAAATGTTGACATAATAAATAATCGACTGACTGACATTAAATTATCCTTTACGCTGTTTTAAAACGAATACGAAATATCATTTTACTTGTTACTGGCAACAAGCGTAACAGCGATGCCATAATAACTAAAAAAAAAATGACACAAAACGTAATCGGCAAATCATGGTTGCTTGTTTGCACAGATGTAAAGTAATATATTATATGAAAAAATCGTGACAAAACATTAGAGACTCGTTTGAGTATCGTAGTAAAAGGTCATGTTAATCCCTTAGGACTGTCTCGAATGCTTTAAAGATTTGGTCACATTAACGGCACTCATAATACACGCGTGGTTAAGAAGGATAGCATGACACAACACGTGATCTCTATATGGTGAAGAGCATGCGGCATTGTGATAATTCAAGGTATATACAGGAGGCCTGGAAAGTGCTGTCAAATATTTTTACATGGGATGAAAATACCCATTCTTATGTAAGGTGGCTAACACGCCCGCAGTTCACATTGATGTTAAGAGGTGACTGCGGCCTATAGACACCCACACAAAGACCAGAGGTCAAAATGCAGATGCTTTGCTACCCCTGAGACCTTAGTTGTCGCTGTGATAGTTATTTCGGGGCCATATATGCCATGCCAATAAAGGTAGCGTGGTAGGACTGCACCTAAATATTCCTACCCGTCTACTTCTTCAAAGGTCCGCTCGTATATAGGAGCCCTAAAGTGCTATGACCTCTGGTCATTGTGTGGGTGTCTGTCTATAGGCTGCAGTCATCACTTAACATCAATGTGAACTGCATGCTTTTTTGCCACTTTTATTACATAAAAAAAAGGATATCACATTATGTTACTTTAAAATTTCCCAAAATAAAAACACACATTCACATATCAATTTTATTAAAATTTCTTTGTCTCATACGAAGCTTGTATATTCATCTAATTACATCGAATTGTCTAAAATGCATTACATATAATTATCATACATATAGTTAATAACATTGGCTGTATTATGTTTAATATATAAGGTACACAGACATTTCATGTTTTTTATTTCTTTACACTCATATTTGTAAGCGTAAAACTAAATGTAAGAGTTTTTGGCGGGAACCTTGAAAGAGGCTTGACGTATTTTTGAGTTACATTTAATAAAATTGATGGCATTTTGTTTGTTAAGGGTTTATTACAGTGCTCGTGTATATTGAAATAGAATAACTGTGCGAAAACATGGCTTTTCAGGTTTCCTCCAAAACTTCATTATAAATGTTCTGCTAAAGTAGCCATCGCTTTACTCGAATTACTGACTGTGACTCTGACTGTCTGACTGATAATTCACCGACTGACTCTGACTTTTACGCTGCTTAAGACGAATACGAAATATCGTTTTACTTGACACTGTCAATATGCGTAACAGCGATGCCATTATAATTTAAAAAAAAGAGCGGTAACAAATTCGCTTCTACGTATTAATGATAAAATAATCAATTACAAATACTATAATTTATAATTCAAAATAACTAAAACTTATTCTTATTTATATAACATTCAAAATAAACTCTAATTTCTCATTCCGAAGTACATGAATCCGAAGAAACATTTAGTTTTAAATGTAGATCTGCATTATTATGCAATTACTTAGTTCATATTCGATTTTCCTACCGCCATCCATTAATTGGGAATTTGAAAATAAAAAATGTATTGGTTTTTTTTATGTTTCATAAAACTTCGTTATTAATTATATTGATGTGTCATGGGAAAAACTGAAAAAAAAAGTTTTTTCATTTAATTATCAGCAATTAAAAGTTGATCAAATTTAAATAAAAATCACGTGACTATGAACGCGCCACGATTGGTTACCCCTAATTGTGACGTCATAATGTTATAGCTGTTCAAGAATAGTACAGCGTTTACGGCAATAACCTACATGTGACTTGACAATAATATCGAAATTGCTAAAAAAATTGTTAGTTGATTCCGTGTAGGTATGTGTGACGAAGGATTTATAAAGGCAAGGTCTGATAATATTCCTGATGTTGATATATTTATGACACAGACCAATCAGCCTTTTATGACAACCAATTTTTTGACAAATGATGTTTGGTTCAATTCTGCTTAAGTTCGAAAGTAAGTAAGTAAGTTTAATCTATACACATCTATACAAATAAATAAAAATGGAGTGTCTGTTTGTAATATTAAAATAACCGCTTTTTACTAAACGCATATGTATGTATACACGGTACATATACCAAAACAACATTTTTTTACAATTTTTGTCTGTCTGTCTGTCTGCCTGTTTGGCAAGGCTCTATGGAACGGCTGGACCGATTTTGACCAGACTTTCACTGGCAGATAGCTGATGCGATAAGGAGTAACTTAGGCTACTTTTATCTCCATACATCCATACATACATACATACCTACATACAAATAAGTAGAATTGGAGTGTATCCAACTTTGACGGAACTTCCACGGGTAGGTAGCTGATGTAATAAGGAGTAATTTAGGCTACTTTTATACTAGCGTAGCGGCCACGACTTCATCCGGGTAAATACTGAACAATCATATTTTTTCTCACGTGGACGAAGTCGCGGGCACAGCTAGTAAGTAATAAAAATAATGTTATGAAATACTCGTACTTACATCGAAATGATCTTCACAACAAAAAAAAAATCGATTTTGTTTTTGGATTATCACGGTGCACTGCTTGATACCATTTATTTCGACGTTTTTCATCTTGGGGAACATTTAAAAACATTTGTTTTTGTAGTATTCGTACATAATGGTACAAAACAAGAACGATAACTTTTAAGATTCGACATTTGCAATATAAATTTGTGTTTTTATAACAATGTCAACAGAATTAATTAGATCAAAACACTGTACGTATTGTCTCTGTATCAATTGCTATGAGTGGAAACTAACATTATGACGTCACATGCACTCGGGTTAGTTCGGGAGCTGTCGGCGTGTCTTCGGTACTGGATTTAAAAACTTATTTTTATTTTGATATAACTTATGAATTATTGCAAAAAAAATAGTTTTGTTATAAAACTTAGGTATATACATATAATCTTTCTATTTTTCGCCAAAAAATTTTTTTTTTCAAGAACCCAATTGTAGACCATTGTGCAACACCGGAGGGGAGTAGCCATATGCAGGCTTCTATGCCTGTCGCCTAGATGTTTAAATGTGTGCGTGAAATTGTTTATGTGTTTTGTTAGTGTGAGTTTCGTAGTAATAGACGATTTTTGTGATGTGTATGTGTGTCACACGCATTTTGTCCCGCAAAAATTGACAGACTGATTTGCATCAGTAATAAACGCTGTGGCTACTCTCCTCCAGACCGCTGCGGCCGGTAGCCCGTGTTGCTCTATGTTGTAGACATGTCGTGATCATAATGTAAACTAGTCATAGAGACTAAGCGAACATTCTACATTAATAAATATATCACAATGACAAAAACGGTAGATTTTCATTGCTTGAGTTAATCATAATTATCGTATATTTTGCTTTGCCGCTTATAAGTAATGTTAGTACACATATAATTAGGGTTGCCAATTTGAGGGGCATACCCAAATTACGGGGAATTTCAAGCTGAGTGGGTAATTATTTTGGATTGGCATTCAGTGGGGTAAATGCGAGGATTTTGACAATTTTTGACGGCTTTTAGTCATTGTAATTCAATGAATTGGACGACATTTGTATAAGTGCCGCAAGGCCGAAGGCGTTTTTTTTGCTCGCGCCTTCGTTTTATATATATATTTCAAGAAAATTAACTTCTTCAAATTCTCCGAGAAATTCCCCCGGGGAATTCGACGTAGGTTTAAGGGGAATATGAAGTTATAGCATTGGCAACCCTGCGTATAATTTAAATAACAATCACCACATTTGCTAAATAAAACGTATAAAATCATCTGATGAACATTCATTATTGAGACATCATAAATTCACAATTTATTTACTTGTATTTTTATTAGGTAAGCGAATGATTTATGCCACAAGAGTTGAGATATTTCATCCTTTTATTAGCTATCTACTTCTTTATATATATATTTCTTATATGTTTAACAACATCTTTACAAAACCATTGGCAATATAAACATAATTATATTTAAAATAACTATATAATAAATAATTATAACAATTGATTCTATTACCAGTTCTTATGTATTATTTTTTATTTTATTAGTGAGATAATTTTGATATTTCATTAAAAATAAAACGATTTTGTAATGACCCCCGCAGACCAATCAAATCTATTTCTTTTCTTAAAACTTGTATAATACTTAAATCAGAAGATAATGTAAGAATCAGTTTTTATAGACTTTTTGCATGTTATTAAATTATTAATAATATGGGTAGGTAGACACAGTTTTTTATTACAAAATGAACCTTTACATAATTAAGTATTTAAGAAATTACACAACTCAGATCCAAAAAAAAATAAGAGGGTGATAACTATTTTTAATAGATATCAGATCTTTGAATTTTAATTCTCGTTAAACGTCGTGATTTTAAGGATTTTTTTAAATTAACAAAAAAAAATTAAGAGTTTACAAGTAGACCTACTTTGTCTGCGTAGGCCAGTAATATTTCAAATAATATAAATTAATAAAGAAGATTTATAATAACAGTGAGTTAGTGTAGGCCTTTTTATTCCGCATAATAAAGTAACCTTTCTCTCTTTTCTCATGCTCAATTCTTATTCCCACGTCGTAATTTTGTCATCAATAATTAGAACGAAAATAATAGCATTAATACAATTTTCTTAAAATTATTGAATTAATTTATTCCAAAAATATTACTTAAACAGACACTTTGTATCTATGATGATTACAATAATTACGATTTATGTAAATATAATTCTGTTTAAAAATAATCATATTTTACTATATATTGCTCTTGATATGCGGAGATAATTTTGATTTGATTAATATATTTTATCGGAAATATAAAACATTTCTTTCAAAATTGACTTAAAATGTACAAATTTTTAATTTCAATTATTGTCACTTTTGTGAAAAAAATATTTTTTCAAAGATAAATAGTTTATCATTTATTTTAATCCGTCAAAATAAATCAATAATAACTAGAATATAATAATATTATTCCATAGAGATGGATAATAAAATATGTACGAGTAACTTATGTTGCTATTTCCAAGTAGTAACTTAGAATGTAATATTAAAAAAACAATAAAAATTATAAGCTCTGAACAATATTTTTGCAAAAAAATCATACAATAAACATTACTTTTACTTCAGGGATTACATAACTGAGATATTAAGTATGCCTATGTAACGTGTGCAGTAAGTATCATCAAAATTGCAAAACTTACGGGATTAGTAAAAATGTTAAAAAAAATGCAAAATTAAATGGACTGATATAATATAAGTTTTTTGTGAGAAATCATGTGCTATGCCTTAACTGCTTTCATTTTTTCCTTATTTCTTTCCAAGTTGCTACAAAATAAATTATTATTTTTTTTATTAGCCAAAGGAAGCCCATAAATCTATGCATATTCTAATGCAAGCATGGAGAACGATCTTAAAGAAAACATAGCTTTATACAATATGCTATGTATAGATTAGCGACTTAACGATGTGTCAAACAAAAACATTATACATATACCGAAAGAAAATCCATTGGCGAGTAAAGGCGCAAACTTTTTAGTAGGAAATTGTAGAAATAATTTATCTAACCAATGACCATTCATACACTTTTAAAATAATACAACCAAATATAATTTTCAAAATATTATATGTTATATTGTTTTAAAAAATATGTAGGTACGTCGCGCTCATATAGTAGGTATCTTAACAAATTATGATTTATAAAAGTCTTTTTTAACTTATTATTTATAATAAACGTATATTAATAAATAATATTTGAGTAGTCTGTCAATTAGTACCTAAGAGCGCGATTTATATAAAAAAACAATCTGCGTTTTACTCACCAGAGGATTTTTTCTGGAAATTTTTTTAAGGCTGTCTAATACACACAACATCCGCTACATTTTTTTTCTCTTTCACACTAATGTTTGACAAACATTTCAACTATTCGTAACAATAATACGTACTCTCTAAGCATCTTACTCTATGTTCTTTCGCTTAAATCGTTCATTTCAATGAACGATTTTTATTTTAACTGTATTACGGGTATTTAAAACTATATAAGAGCCTAATATTTAATTAAAATGTCTTATAGTCTTTGTGAGCTTAGTAATTAAATGTAGAAATTTTTAACTTCGTTACATTAAAAGTACCCTTTTTTAAGTGCCTATATAAATTGGTAAAATTCCTCAATATTTTTTCCACGATTGAACAAAACTAGAGCATTACCGACGCTAGTTTTATATTAATTTCGTTACCACGTACCTATGTATGAACTCAGTTATCGTTTGGCTCATTTGTTTTCAGTCAACCTTCGCAACTTGGAAGACCGACGAAAATAGTTTTTTTTACACACATTCTAAAACTACACACACATAAAGTGTATACGTACGGATTGCAATTTTTTTTTTTCATTTTTCGCCACTGTTACAAAAACACAACCGATTATTAAATTACGATTTATAAATGTAATAGAAACGACAGGTGTGTCCAGGTAGTAGACGAGATGTAAAAAAATATACGGGTCTAAGTCACCCTCATGATGAAAAAAAAAGCAAGAAGTATTTTTTTTTCAATAACTTTCCACACTTTTTTAAAGTTTGTTTTAAGATCTTGGGCACTTTTAGAGGTAAAATAATGTAATAATATCTGAACGCACCTATGGTTTCCTGTCTGTATTTTATTAATTACTTATTCGCGCTATTTTCTATTCTGCCTAGATACTAACAGTTATAGGTATAGTACAAAATTACAACATTCATTATTTTTGAAGTTTGTTAGGACCACGAAAGATCAGTTCACTAATCAGTGATTACTTCAAAAATTGCTTAGTCAAACGATTTTTGAAGCATCAGTTACTATTTTACCTTTTTGATACCGTAACCAAATGAAGTGGACTAGGTATATAGTGTGACGCGGGATAAAATGAAATCTCAATAATAAAAAAAATAAATTAAAAGGTTGTTCAATAAGTTATTCATAGAAAAGCTAGTATTTTAAATTCTGTTTATGTCCATAGTTTTCGGTCTAATTTCACCTCAAGATTGCTTTTTATTCTGCGTCCTACTTAACTGTGAAATTATCGACCATTTTCATGAAGTAATCAAGAACTTTTTGAACGTATCGTTGACGTACAACGTATAATTTTCGCATTTTAGGGAATTAGTCTGAGAACTCTGGTCACACAGATTTATACATATAAAGGTGTTATTAAAATTTGTATTTTTAATAAATTAGTGTTGCTGTCAGTATACATAATAGGAGTGTTTGCTACTTGAAATACCAAAAAGTGTCGTGGTCGAGATTACAAAAATTGTAAAAAGCAAAAGAAGGTGTAAAAAGTGAATGCAGTGTAAAATGAAATTTTGACATTCGTATCTCTCTAATTTAAGCATAAATTTTAATATTGACTTGGTCAAATATTAATGACCATGCCATCAATTGGTCAAACGTCACTGACTTCATGGTTAACGATATTCATTAAAATTCGTTCAAATCGCATCACGTTAAAATACGTCATGATGTGATTTAAAAAAAAAATACAATTAATCTAAACAGATTGTTTTGTTATAATCATATTATTTTAATAAAATGTTTCAACAGACATTTTGCTCATATCAGTTAGTTATACAGATAAAACATTAAAATGCACCATTTTGAAACATATTATACACACAGACACTACACAATCATTGCTAATAAGCCTCACGCACGTTATCACTTAGCTACACGTTGTCCCACTTATCGAATTAACAATCTTCCATCCTTGACATTAGTAACATTTTAATGCCCTCAAGAGCATATCTACGATAAAAATAGATAGCTCAATATTATGATAAATACAATTTTCATTTGATAGTGCACTCATTTTTAATCCCTTATATTTGTAATTTGTAATTATCAGCCGTTTAGTTGATTGATATATTTAACGATTTTGAATGATTAGTTGAATCTGTTTCAAAATTCAGAAGTAACGCTATTTTTGTAGTTTATCAAATCACTGAACACAATAATTAGTATTATTGTAGCAATGGCGTTGGGACGTCTCGACCACCGTCTACTATCGGAAGAATTCTTCACTAGCGCAGTCAGTTAACAGAATAATTATGGTTAACAAACTATTCCAATGGGGAATTCCTGCTATTAAAACTACCGTCAATGTAATCACCAATCCGCATGCGCATTGCGCAAGAGTGGCGATTATGGCATAAAATATCCTCCTTTTGGGGGAAAGCTTTGGACTACTTAGTAGTGGGCATCTTTCAGCTGATATGATGATGATTATAGCAGCACAGTTATTCTCCTCTGTAACCCATAGTGGAATAAATAATTAATTTGCATTTAGAATTAACTGCCCCAGTAGCCTAGTGGTAGCAGGCTACTACTACTACGCTGGAGGTCCTAGGTTCGATTCCCGGGTCGGGGACTATCAGAGATAACGGTTTAAAATCCTTTATCTCTGGTTTTATTGGGATTTTTTCATTTCTGGAAGTTTCCCAGTACCTCGGAGTTTGGTAATGTACCCGGAGATGGCAACAGGCTCGCCACCTGTTACATGGGTCAAAAACGTAACCGGCGAATCGTGGGTATTTGCTTCAATGCATGCATTTACCTCTGCCTACCCCTTCGGGGATTACAGGCGTGAAGTTACGTTTTTAGAAATTGAATATAAACTTTAGAGGGATACCAGCTTAATGGTATAATAAATGTGTGGATTTTAAAGTTGTAGTGAAAAGAGCTTAAGCACTTAATAATTTAGTTTTAAGCAATCATTTTCTTTACCCTGAAATAACATGCATGAACTTATAGGTACATGTTTATGATACATATGGATTGGCGAAGCATGAAATAGTTTTTTTATAACCAATGACCGGTTGGCTTTGGTCGTCATGTGCATTGAGCTTTTTTGTTGATGTTTTATAATTGTATAGATAGACACTATAATATTAAGTCCTTTTTTTATGCAAATTATAACAAACACTAATGTTTCAAATGTTGAAGGAAGTCGTAGGTATGTTGTGTTCGTAAATGGACTCCTGTTTTTTAACAATTTCACAGGTTTTTTAACGATTTTCCTGGAAAGCAAAAGAGGCGTTGGTTTATTTTACATATGAAAATTACATATGATCAAGGATACATACGCAGTAAGGATAAGGTAGGCAAGGTTTATTGTTTAAATGAATTTCAGGGTTTTTACCTCATACAAACTTTTTATATTTTTGTCCGTCTTTTTTTAATATAGCGTATGAATCCGTCCATATATTTATCGTCGGGTAAATAAAAAGGGGTGCCGACGAATTGAAAATTTTCTCCTTTTTTGAAGTCGGTTAAAAATAGACTACTAACCCCAGCTAACGTACCCGATCAAAACGCCACCTATCGGGTCGCATTGTAAATTTGGGGCATCATAAAACCCATTCATACACTCAACAAATTCAATCGAAATCAGTCGATCTATTTTCGAATTTTAACGGGACTACGAAACGGCAATTTAACAGTAAGCTGGTCAGATTATTGAGCCGACGATAAGTAATTTGCATAAATAATGATATCATTATGTTAAAATTAATTAAAACAATAGGTACAGTGACTTTAAGCATACAATATCATTGGTCATCAACAGAAGTTAAAGATAGAGACTTAAGTCAGCCCCAACCTAAGCGAGAGATTCGTAGACCGCACTACGACTTTACTTTGTGAAAAGTACGGTTAGAACTGGCATACTTTACTGACAGTTCTAAGCATACTTTGGTGAAAGTAAAGTCGTAGTGCGGTCGCTGAAAGTAATGTCGTAATGCTGTCTGTGAATCTCACCCTTAGCGTACTTTGCTCAAAGTAAAGTCGTAGTGTGGTCTGTGAATCTCACCCTAAGCGTACTTTGCTCAAAGTAAAGTCGTAGTGTGGTCTGTGAATCTCACCCTAAGCGTACTTTGCTGAAAGTAAAGTCATAGTGTGGTCTGTGAATCTCACTCTAAGACGGTTTTAGTCAGAAAGTTTAGGTATAAATAATGCTCGGCGGTTTAGTGGTAAGTGGTTTAATGTATAGGATATTGGCTTCTTTTCTGTGGAGTTCCTTGTATAAACGATCCCATGAAAGACCAGACATACGTGTATGTGTGCATAAGTGTACACTTGAATATTAACTGCGTAAAATAGGTGTCCCAAATCATGTAGTCAAAGAATCGTGACAAGTTCCGTAGGTACAGTGATTTGTACACAAAAATTTGGGAAAATTTTCCAGTCACCTGTTTGCCAGTGATTTTTCAATGTTTATTAGGTATTTTTAAAATACCAACCAAAGGTAGTTGATGTTACAAATGTCCAAAGGCAAGGATATCCACCGTCCAACAGGTGCCCGTCTGCTAATTTGTCATCTGACATAAAAAAACCATGAACCACTTATTTTTTACGCACTGTATATATACACCATTTGACACACATTTTGAGTTTTGAGTCCCATGTAACACGTCAGTCACATCCATAAACGCCAATTGTGTCGTTGAGATTCTAGCGTTTTTACCCTATACCTCCAACATTTTTTTGTTTTTGAAATCGAACCGGCACCTTAAGCCTGCCACTAAGTTTCACTGCCACCGTTTCCAACGACCTCCATCAGCAACCACAACACAATACGTATACACTGCACGAAGCTAACAAGGTTCACTTTGGGTCACTGTAAGCTATATAAGAGTTTCCTTTCCCCCAAACTTGGACAGCTCCCCGTGGGGACACTGCTTTGGAGGGCGGTCTCTCTTCGGCTTGCTCTCTGCATACTAGTTTTTCGACGTCAGTATTGTCACGAACTCTGAAAAATGAAAAAAAAAATACTTAAAATGAGTTTATGACAAGACAGTGGCAAACAAGCGTGCAGTTCAGAGGGATGAGAGTGACAACTTCAGCTTATAGACACCTACTCAAAAACCACAAGTCCTCCCAAGAAGGAGAGAAACTCGTGCCCAGCAGTGGACGTATCAAGGGTTGCCATTATTATTGTACAACTATCCTACGATAATTGTAAGGCAGGGCCATGCTCTTCTGGCTCTTTGGAGGATCCTCTATTTTCCTTGGAGTGACATAACAACCCTTTATTCTATAAATATAAAGATATATTACCATCGTAGTTGACCATGCCGTCGCCATCCAAGTCAGCCTCGCGGATCATGTCGTCCACCTCCTCCTCGCTGAGCCGCTCGCCGAGGTTCGTCATCACGTGGCGCAGCTCCACCGACGATATCAACCCGTCGTTGTTCTTGTCGAATACCCTGAAACCATTGTGCAGTGAATTTAAATAAGATATATGGAAAGTTACTTCTACTTGTCCTGACATTTCAAGTCGTGCTGACATTCCTGACTGAAAACACGTTAGTTTTATTTGCGGTATTGCCTGAACCTTCGAGTCCTGTCATTAGGTTTTTATCACAAGGAATCGCAGTGGCACTTTGGGACAACGAGCAGCTGCAGAGCTTTAAAATGTTCCCAGTGAATATCAGGGGTCAGTTGAACTCAGTTGTCACTCTCTACTGCAAAGAACTGAAAAATAATAGTTTGCGAATCATGATTACAATATAAAACGTACATTAATGTCAGCTTTGTATCATCATAACGCCAATAAACTAAGAAATTAAGGAAAAATGGGCTGAAAATTTTGACTTCGAGCAGGAATCCATGACGGGATGCTGCTGTCTGACCCCCATTATTGCATTTACTTCCGCCTTTTTTAATTGTGCAGTCGACTGACTGCACTAGTGGAACAATTATCTTCGTCGTTGGTGGGGTCGCCACGTCCCGACTCCTTCACAGCTGTAACATTACGATACCCAAGTTTACGAACCTGAATGCCTCTCTAAGCTCGTCCTCTCCATCAGCCCCGCGCATCTTCTTGGACATCATCTGGAGGAACTCATTGAACTCTATGGTGCCGTTGCCGTCCTGGTCCACCTCCTTCACCATGTCTCGGAGTTCAGTCTCTGGAAATTGATAATTTGAATAATGAAAAAATGCTTCCACCTCTCTTATAGTGACTGGCATGTTAATGCAAGAAACCAATTGCTTATATAAACGACGCGACGCGACGGTGCATTGTTTAGGTTCGTAATGAGGAATACTAAGGGAGCCCTAAGTGCAATTTTGGGTTTTACTGGACTGCCCCCACCGTATCTGTTAATTAAGAGACACGTCTTTCCACGTCATCTGTCAAGTTGCTATGTGTAAGTGTGGTAAATAGAATTTTGGAAACTGGAACTTGGCTCTAACATAGATTTATTATCTACTGGGCTCTAATATTTATAGATCAATGCCTTTAGAACCTTTCATTACTTACTCTTTATATGTAATGAAGTTAGCAAACAAGCATGCAGTTCACATTGATGTTAAGTGATGACTGCAGCCTATAGATACCTACACAAAGACCAGAGGTAAAAATGCAGATGCGTGGCAACGCAGTTGGGGTGGCAACCCCTGAGACCTTAGTTGATATGTCTCTGTGATAAGTTATAGCGGGCCGTATATTACCATCAACCAGAACACGATAGTGCCGAACCAAGCGGCAGATTGATTAGGTAATGCGGTGGTGCCTACTCCCTCAAGCTCTTACACTGGAACTCTACCAACAGTAACTTACTTGACTTTTTTAACAATACATTACCATAGGACCCTATGAATCAGACCAACCTCTCTGTTTTAAATTAAAACAGCTTTCGTTGTAAATAATGTATGGCCCAATAAATTGCTGGGAATGGTATACACCAGCCTTAATTTGGTGGGTGTCTCATAAACAAAGATAAAATAAACGACCTTTTTGGACGGTGCAGCTCATTCAGTGCTTTAAATTAAATAACTTAATTACGAGAACGCGAAGTACGAAATATCGCGAAGTCAGCAATTCAGTTTATTGTAGCCATAGAGCAACACGGGCCACTGGCCGCGGCGGACCGGAAGGGAGTAGCCATATGCAGGCTTTCCCCTCTATCGAAGTACAAGCCTAAGTGGGCTTATGCCTGTCGCCTAGACGTTAAATGTGTGCGTGAAATTGTTTACGTATTTTGATGAAGTCAAGGTGTGAATTTCGTAGTAATAGACGATTTTTGTAGTGTGAGTGTGTGTCACACGTATTTCCCCCCGCAAAAAATTACAGACTGTTTTGCATCGGTCGGTTTGTGAGTTTGAGTTTGAGTTTGGCTACTCCCCTCCAGTCTGCCGCGGGTCGGTGGGTCGAGTTGCTCTATGATTGTAGCTGGATAGTAGAGTTAAAATAATACAATAAATAAATAAAATATTTTTTGATTCAGCACGTCAATTTTTAAAACCGAGTCAATTCAGACTTTTTTCTATTTTATTTAAATCACAATTTTATATGATCAAACGTGCTCAAATAACTAACAGCTTCACATTAGATTCTATGTTTGGGCGCCGTCACAGCTAGCAAAAAATCTCAGGCCGCAGGGGTGGCGACGCAAATGCATGCTGACCACCGGTTTTTGTGTAGATGTTTAAAGACTGAAGTCATCCACTCTCATGAAAAAATTTGATTAGGGATACTTTCAACTCTACACGGGGTTTAACCCTGTGCGTAGCTGCCAATTTATAGACACTATCAACGCATAAACTAACTGTTAGTGCTTAAAATAGTAGGCATCACTTAAGATGAAACAGGTAGTGTTTGTGCCAAAGCAGGTGGTGTTTATGCCAAAACAGGTGCCTTATTGGAATTAGGTTGTTTACACTAATCACACTTGTTGGCTATTGTAAAGATAATGACTCGAATGTTGTTTACAGTCGAATATTTCGGGGTATAAATGGGCTTGACAATGGTAAGAGGAGATCTGTTGAATTGAGGTCGTCACCGTGAAATGAAGTGCTGCTTAAGCTAGTTCGGTTCTTTACATAACATTCAGATCCGATACAAGTATCTGTAGACCACAAAACATAATATGTTATATGTTCGAATGGAAGATAAAACCCGCGACCATTGGGAAAAGTATCAGATCAACCGAGGCTAAAAACATTTAAGAAATTATGCAATAACTATTATTTGAGCGAAAAAAATAAAGGCCGCAATATAAATGTAATCGCAAATCCAAAATTCATGAAGGTCTTTAAAAGGCCTTGTTTATGACAAAATAAGTCCTTTACAACGAAGCGAGGACCAAGTGTAACTGGGTGTCTACTATGGTGTAGGTATATATCGCATAAATTTAATTTGATGTGTCGAATATCGCATGAGTTGGAGCATATCGTAAATATGTTTACAGGATGATAGTGATAGGTAGGGAAATCGATAAAATACTCTTTTCACATACCTAATATAAATTTATTGAATGAGTTGAAATGAAATGCATTGTGACATGTATATTTTTAATACGGTAAAAGAAGTTTAATTTTCTTCTTATAATAATAATAATGGCAACCCTTGAAACGTCTCATTGCTGGGCACGAGTCTCTCTCGTTTTTTGGGGGGGGAGGCCTAAACTAAGTAACCGATTTTAATCACACTTTGCACATCTTTTGCAGTTTGATCAAACTGGAAAGATAGGATAGCTTACATGTCAATTTATAGTTGCAATATTATGTTGGTACCTACCTAATTTGCACCCATGCGAAGCTAGTGCGGGCCTCTAGTATAGACATAGTTTCTAAAAGTCAAGCTAAAATGTGGGGATAATCTCCTACTCGTACGTACCTATTTGAAAACTGATACATACTCAAAGCAAATGCAAAAACTTTCGTACTGTTTCAATAGTACACCCCCGTTTGCTAAACACAGTAAAAATTCATGAAAGCCCATTCATCGCCGCCCGCAAATTGAAATGTCTACCCTATTCGAGTAGGGTTACCAAACGATTGTTTTGGTGTTTACCATTTTTTATATACTTATTTTACTATTTATCAAATACAGGAAAACATTGGTGACATACGTGTTTTCAAGGATTTTAAAAGACGACCGTATTTTTTTTTTGGTACGGAAAGTGGCAAATAAGCACGCAGTTCTCATTGATGTTAAGTGATGACTGCAGCCTATAGACACCGATAAAGACCGGTCACAACGTAGATGCGTTGCCAACCCTAAGACCTTAGTTTGTATGTCTCTGTAATAGTAATTACGGGGTCATACATTGCCAGTTATTCGGAACACGATAGTGCTGGAAGCCTACGCCCTCGAGCTCCTACACTGGAACTCTACCACGAGTAAAACCTTTATAAATCTACACAATAACTACAGATCATAACGCAGATGCGTTGTCACCCCTTAGGCCGAAGTTGCCCACCATCTATCTGGCGGCAAATGGTAGTGTTCAGCCCTATCGTGTTCTGGTTAGATGGTAATGTATGGCACCGTAGTAACTATCACAGAGACATAACAACTCAAGGGTGGCAATCTGCTTTCTGGCCTCTGGTTTTGTGTAAAGGAGATGTTGCGAACTCGGCTCTAGTTCGTACACGTCCTCAAAAAATGGGTAAATTAAAGAAGAATCCGAAAAAAATACTATTAATTTATTCAAGAACATATTTTAGAGTTACTACCACATTTAATTCAAACGATTTTATCATTTTCAACCATATTCAACATGGCGGCGATAAAGCCGACGCTTCTTTAAATTGGAAATCGATAAGTTTTTAGTATTGTATAAGTTCTTAGTATAAACACATGAAATCGATTTCGAAAGTATTTAGAAAATATTACTTTTTTCTCCAAGTACTAAAATATAATCAAAAAACAAAAAAAGTGAAAATGTCAAAATGACATCGCCCGTCATATTCGCCATGTTGGTTTGGGTTGCAATTCTAACGGCAAATAATATTTTGTAACTGCAAACAAAGCTAAATACGTAAAACTATGCAGTAAAAAAACGTTTTTATATTGATTTTGTCTGTTAATGATATTGTGTACAATACATGGCCGGAGGTCCATACATTTTTGCAACATCTCCTTTCTATAGGCTATACATCCATATGAACTGTATGCTTGTGTGCCACCTTCGTTACAAAAAAAATATGTATCACAAACATTCAGTCACATTTTATCTACCTATCCATATTAGGAATATCAGCACATAGGCGTCGGGACCTTTCTCGCTCTAGTGGGGGATAATTCTTCGGATAGAAGAGACAGTCAACCGAACAATGGCGGGCAAATTATTATAATTGCATCACTTACTGGTGGTAGAACCCCAGTGACGGAGCTCGCGAGCGTGGCCACCATCGTATTACCTTTTTTTTACTTATTTATACATACTTATACCTATTGCACAACTAACTTTTTGAACTACATCAAAAAGCCCGAAGATCGCCATCTATTGCCTAACTAGCATAGTATGGCAATAGATGGTACTGCTGCCACCATAAGGCAATGCAATAAATGTGAAGGAAAGATTTGACAAATCGGGCAGGACTTCGGTAGCTCAGTAGGAAGAGCGGTTGGACAAGATTCCCAGTGGCCGCGAGTTCGAGTCTCGCCTGAAGTCAAATTTTTCTTTCCATTTTTCTTTAAAAATATATTTTCACAAGCATGTGTTAATGCGAAATAATATGATAAACAAGCCTGAAGAGGTTTGTACTGATGCAGGTATTCGTTTAACATGTAAAAGTATTCTCGTTAACACGTTCGTTTTCTTTATTAGACTGTGGTATTACAGTATATTAGGAGTGGTAGCGCATCTGCATTTGACCTTGGTCTTTGTGTGGGTGTCTATAGGCTGCAGTCGTCATCGAACATCAATGTCAACTGCATGCTTGTTTGCCACTTCCAATACATAAAAAAATGTTTGGTAGTAAATATAGCTACGCAGGATGGGCAGCAGCGTCCCGCGAATAAACTTCCGCCACTGCGATCGCCAATCCATCTGCCAAGAGTGGCGATTATGGTATATTCTCCCCTAATAATGCGCAACACTGTTGTGGGCGTCTTTGGGGCAGGCTTTCTCCGGCAGTGGACGTCTTTAAGTTGGAATGATGATAAGGAAAAAATAAAGTTGTTCTTAGGTTTTCGCGAGCTAAATGATTTATTTAAAATCAACCCGACGTCAGAGAATATGTAATAGTACTACGTATAGAATGGGCATTTCGACGTCCCGCCCGATTTCCCCGCATCACCCAACCTCCTTTCCTCTTATGGGCGACGGTTGGTATTTTCTACGTGCTACGCACACAGGTGCACGTCTAAATACACGTCACTGATTGATGTAATAGATACCAAATTAAGTGTTTGTATAGAATTTTGGCGAAGTGTCCGCGGTTGCCGACGTTTCGGTCGCTTTTCAGCTTCCGTGGCCTCGGGCAGACTGAGGTGATATTTGTCTGATGGCAGTTTGAAAAAAATCGGGTTGACTTTAAATAATCACGTTTTCGTAGGTTTTCGCGAGCTTCATACATTGTAGAAATTAAACTTGCGGATTTTCTCGCGTATACTACACTCCCGCGACCAAGTCTGCCCGTGACCACGGTAGCTGGAAAGCGACCGAAACGTCGGGTGTAAGAAGAAGTTTGGGAGTGTTGTATACGCGAGAAAATCCGCAAGTTTAAATAATCATTTTAGTTAGTCATAATCATTCTTACGCGACATAAATCCGTAAACTAGTTTTATTTCAATGAAGTTGTTGTCGTGGATTTAACACCCCTATCCAAGTAAATCTATTATTCATACGTACTCAAGCTAATATTGTCCTTTATTAGAATAATTGAACAGCGTCTTAGCGGGTAAACATCTCACAATAGGTGGGTAGGTAATTGGTTTTGTCGATTAGCAGATATTCGGGCTACCTTCCGAGCGAGGTGAGCGGAGATATTACATCTAGTAGGTATTTATACCTAAAGGATGGGCTATGAATATTAAATCAATAATACATTTGGGTTATATTTCACCGGAACACCATGATGGCACAACCAGTCCCACCACCGTAACGTCCGCAAGCTAAAAAACCGGTCAAGTGCGTGTCGGGCCACGGGCCGTGTAGGGTTCCGTATTTAGTGCATTTACAGAGTAAGAAATGTATTGAAAAAAAAAAATAAATATTTTCTATGGAGTTGTTCGAAATTTTCGAGTAAAAATTTGGTCGACTATAACTCGCAAACTTGTAAAGCCAACTTAAGTGTGATAGCTTTCATTTTAATTTAATTGTATATGGCTGCTATTGCCGTAACGTTTGAATTTCTAACGACAACCGTTTAGTCGGTAGGGGGGGGCAACTGACTCTAAATGTTTTTATTCTACCACTTTGTCGGTTTAAGGTGATTAAGTTGTATACTTGTGCCAAATTTGATGCCTCTAGTAACTACCAATAGATTTTGCGCTAAACTGAGGACGGACAGACAGACAGGCAGACAGACAGACGGACATGGTGAAACTATAAGGGTTCCTTGTTTAATACGGAACCCTAAAAACTAGAAACTATTCAGACACCAGAGTCGGCACACCACAGCGACAGTACCAAAATTGACGTCTCTGACGGCTGGACTGGCAGCCGAGTGAGTGAGAAACTATGGTGTCTCTTACAGTGCTATAGTCATTGGTGGTGCGTGACCACAGTGACAGCCTGAGTGGTCGCGTCCCCACTGAGTGACCATCGTGGGGACGCGACCACTATCATTCTGTGCCGCCGTCCGAGCTAGTAGCGCCACCACATTGGTTGCGGAACCAAACGGATACTAGATGGGTGACTATAGATCTGAATACATTTTTTTTGGTAGTGGCGCCGAAAAAAAACCTTGAAAAATTGACAATTTTATTGAATTTGTTTGAATAAACAATTTAAAATAATATTAAACATTTACGTGACTTAAATAATGCTTGTAAAGAAAAAACTTCTGTTTATCAATACTTGTAGAGTAGAGTATAGAGCTAAGGCAGTAGTGATTCATAAATCAAACCATCATATAGGTACCTAAGTAGAAGAAGCACGGGAGGCAGAGAATATGTAATAATACTACGTATAGAATGGACACTTCGACGTCCCGACCGATTTGCCCGCATCACTCAACCCTTCCCCTCGTATGGGCGACGGTTGGTATTTTGTACGTGCTACGCATACATTGATTGATGTCTGTGTAATAGAAGCGATTCTATGGAATTTTGGCGGAGTGTCCGCGGTGTGCGGGAGGTGTGTCGGGACCACCACCTGGTCGATAACCTATCGGGCGCACATTTTCTGCCTATTCCGTACCTAAGGGTCTTTGCGTAAATACAAACATACGTAATATATTATTTTATAAGACAAATTACAATTGATAAATGCTGAAATATTTTGCATTATCGTTAGTGATACTAACGACACAAATAGCTTTTTTTTATTTATTTATTTTTTATGTTATGGAAGTGGCAAACAAGCACGCAGTTCACATTGATGTTAAGTGATGACTGCAGCCTATAGACACCCACACAAAGACCAAGGTCAAAATGCAGATGCGTTGCCACTCCTGAGGCCTAAGGTGTTATGCCTCTGTGCCGGAAATTACAGGGCCGTACATGACCACCTGACCGGAACACGATAGTGCTGAACACTACCATTTAGCGGCAAGTATATTATATGTAATGCGGTGGTGCCTACACCCGCGAGCTCCGTCACTGGAGCTCTACCACCAGTGGAAACAGCTTACAGATATACGAAAAAACATTGACACTACATTAAATACAAAACAAAAGCTAGCTTCAGAACACTACTTAATGTCGAATAGTCACTATAGTATAAAGGTATTAAACCCACACATTTGTCACAATATTCCTATTTATAACAAACCCAAACAAAAATATCGATCCGCCGGAGTTATACGCATCTGCATTAAAATCGTTTATTTGTGTAGCTGTGTTCTTTTAGAGTTCTAATGTATACGCTTCTTTTACAAAATACCTGAAAATATTCAGTCTTTCTATAAATAAATTAAGAAAATAATCAAAAGACGCTTATACATGTGCAATTATTATAAAATACCAGCTGACCCGGCAAACTTCGTATTGCCTCAGAATTAAATAATGTGTCAAAGGTTTCATAGATACGGACTATTTCCATGGGAAAATGAAATTGTAGATTTAACTATTTCCCTTCAATTTCTTCATATTTTCTTACCTTTTAAATCTTCCCTAGGCTTCCAAAAATTATTCAAAACCAAAATTAGCCAAATCGGTCCAGCCGTTCTCGAGTTTTAGCGAGACTAACGAACAGCAATTGATTTATATATATGATTACCTGTAATAATATTAATGGCCAATCACCACCATGGGATTGAAGCGATGGCTCCCAGGCTATTTCGAAATCCTGGATTTTAGAATTACTGACTGTATAAATTAAAGTTTAAATTCAAATGAGCTGTGCTGAGTTACTTCAATGGCGGAGTTCTTCTTTCTAAGTATTGACTGAACTCTGCTAACCTTTATTAGGACGACGATGACGAGTATTCCTTTTGAAATGGGGAAATGGAGGAATTTGTAAATAATTATACGAACTTTCTTCATGAATCACTCTATCTGTTCGTGAAAACCGCATGAAAATCTGTGCAGTAGGTTAAATTTATCGCGAACAGTCAGACGCGACGGGACACTTTTTTTATAAGATCCTATAGGTAGATAGATAGAATTTGATAATATCTAGAGACTGTAAAACATTTCTCATCGAGTTTCATTCACAGTACTACACATAATCATACAAAAAATGTTATTGTTCATATACATACAGAACCGGTTTATTTGCAAAATAATGTGTGGTGATTTAAATGGACTTGATTTGGGGTGTTCGCCGTAGAATAGAACACAACAAAAATGATACGATCCAAAATTTGGAGTGCACAGACAAGCGGCGCCGTGGCTTAGTTGGTTAAAGCGCCTGTCTAGTAAACAGGAGATCACGAGTTCGAATCTCGTCGGGGCCTGAGTTGACACATCTTTTTAAACCATAATTATTTTATAAAATTTTTGATTTTTATTTTTTTATAATTGTAATAAAACAAATTTTAAGATTACTTTAAAATTTATTATGAATACAAAGTGAGAATTGTAAAATTCATTATATTTTTGAAAACAAGGTACTTATTTATATTTTTTTCTGCATTATTTATTTCATTAAATTTTATTTAAGCACTAATCTGTGTTTAGCCTTAAAAATATTTTAATTTCGATTGACTTTTTTTTACAGATTTCAAAAATGCAGTGTTTGCAACCAAACTTCCCCAAAACGACTTGACCGATTTTTAATATATTTTTTTTATTTATTCGGTCAGAGGTCATACATTAATTTTTAAACCGTCAAAATGTTACGTAGTTCTCCCCGACAGAAAGTTTTAAATAAAATCATTTGATAACGATTTTACCTATCTAATACATAAAATTGTCGTGTCACAGTGTTTGTAACAGTACTCCTCCGAAACGGCTGGACCGATCACTATGAAATTTTCCGTTTAAGTATATTTGATAGGTATGGGAATCGGTTGCAGTCAATTTTATATCCCTAAATGGGCGATTCACCACAGTTTTGTTCGATTTTTGGACATTTATTTTTTTTATACCTCAAAGGCGATACGAAGTATGTCGGGGCAACTAGTATTTTATAAATATTTCTGTCAACCTACATAATTACATGCTTAATTAAATATATGAACAAAACAAACAAGAAATCACGTGTTTAAATAAAACCGCATTCAGCTGATACCATTAACCACACATCTCTATAACACATTCAACATTGTATTGAAACACATTCATTAGTGCAATCCCATTGCGGTTTTATTAGAATCGGTTAGGGATATTTATCGATGTTTGCAATCGATAAAATGTTAGAAATAAATACATCTAATCGAATATTAAATATCGATAAAATAATCAGTACTTGTAAATAACGTAATATCGACATATTCACATGTCATCGTTAAAGTTATACTAATTCAATGTAATAATAGAAATATTTTTTTTAAAACTCTTAGTAAAAAAACGCGGAACTCATAATTTTTAGTGGTGGTAGAGCTCCATTGACGGTGCTCGCGGGCGTAGGGGCCACCGCATTACCTAATATACTTGCCGATAAATGGTAGTGTTCAGCACTATCGTGTCCCGGTTAAGTGATACTGTAATTTCCGGCACAGAGGCATTTAGAGACACCTTAGGCCTCAGGAGCGGTAACGCATCTTCATTTTGACCTCTGGTCTTGTCTTTTGGTGGTTAGTGTCTATAGGCTGCAGTCATCACTTAACATCAATGTAAACTGCATGCTTGTTTGCCACTTTCGTTACATAATAAAAAATGTTTTATTTAGCTCAGAATATTTTTTACTTGTGGCAGAACTCCTGTGATGGAGCTCCCGGGCGTAAGCAGCACTGTTTACCTAATCCTATTGCCACTAAATGGTAGTGTTCAGCGTAATCGTGTTCCGATCAGGCGGTAACAACTTAGATCTCAGGAGTTCGACACATCATCATTGAAATATCTGGTTTTGATATCTCAATGATGATGCATTCTGATTAACGATTATCTAGGCCACAGTATTACTGACCATCAATGAGAACTGTATGCATGTTTTCTACTTCATGCATAGAGCAACACGGGCCACCGGCCGCGGCGGACCGGAGGGGAGTAGCCATAGCGTTTATTACCGATGCAAAACAGTCTGTCAAACACTTTGACAGAGGGGATAGCCTGCATATGGCTACTCGACTCCGGTGTTGCTCTATGACCTTGTGACATAAAAAATACTATAAACTATATTTAAATAGATACAAGCAATCATAGTTTCCTATCACTTTATTATGCCTTAGCCTTTATTATGTCAATAAACCATTATTGCCTTTGACAAAATATTGTAATGGTACTTTGTCGATAATAGCAAAATACTTATCGATAATTTATGAATATCGCTCATCCCTCAACCTCGACCGGCTAATGGCCAGCTCCATTCAGTAAACAGATTGTGAATAATTGTGTGTGGAATTGTTTCCGCTTTATTAATTATCTATGATTATTTTTTAAGATGAAGGCAACGGGACGTAACGTCCCCATCGCCAAATGGAGGAGAATTCTTCCAGTAATGCTGTCAGTCAACCGAAAAATCCAGTAATACCCGGGATGGGTAGCAACATAGAGAAACGCGGCCCGCCGGTCGCGGCGGACCGGAGGGCGTAGCCATAGCGTGTATTACCGATGCAAAACAGTCTGTCATTTTTTGCGGGGGGAAATGTGTGCGACACACACGCACTCGACAAAAGTCGTCTATTTCTACGAAACTCACACCTTGGCTATAACAAAATACAGAAACAATTTCACGCACACATTTAAACATCTAGGCGACAGGTATAGGCCCATCTAGGCTTGTACTTTGACAGAGGGGAAAGCCTGCATATGGCTACTCCCCTCCCTGTGTTGCTCTATGGGTAGGAACGTCTTGCGATAAAAGTACCCCCACTGCGATCCGTCTGCCAAGCATGACACACATTAACAAATAACGCACATCACTGTTGTGTTTGGGAAGGATTTGTCCAACAGTGGACGTCTTTCGACCGGGATGACTTTTTCTAACTATAAGGTTTAAAAAAAACCTCCTTCAACGTTCGTGAAAACTGAGTGAGTTATCACGAAAAACTAGAAATGCTAGGAGTTGAAGGAGGTTTTTTTTAAAACTTAGATGGTCACTAAGTCTGGATATCTTCAACCCAAGTCCCTTACGGGGTAGGCAGAGAGAGTGGAGCGCCAGATATTCCGGAATTTGTAAGTAATGTACGCAACATTGTATGCGAAGCCGGGGTAGCCACTAGTTTAATATAATACGACCGTCTCCTTTTTGAAGTCGTAAAAACACACACATTCGTATTTATAACTGTACTAGGGTTGCAAACTCACCAGAAGGCCGTTGTCCTAAAGAGCGCATGACCACACCGAGCTCAGCCATCGTGATCGTCCCATCTTCGTCTTTGTCGAACAGCATGAAGGCTTCCTTGAACTCTGCACATATGAAAAGTATTATAACAAACATGTTCACATCTGCCTGGGTAGCCTAGTGGTAGCAGGCCACGACTACTAAGCTGAGGTCCTGGGTTCGATGCCCGGGTAGGGGGTTATCAGAGATAATGATGTAAAGTCCTTTATCTCTGGTTCTATTGGGATTTTTCCATTTTATGGAAATTGTCCAGTACCTCGAAGTTTGGTAATGTGCCCGGAGATGTCAATAGGCTCGCCACCTGTTACATGGGCCAAAAACGTAACCGGCGAATTGTTAGTGTTTGTATGTATGCTTCAATGCATGCATTTACATCTGCCTACCCCTTCGGGGATTACAGGCGTAAAGTTTCCCCGTACCTCGGCGTGAGGTTGTGTGGCCCGAGATGTCGTCAGACTCTCCACCTGTTACATGGGCCAAAACGTAATCGGCCAATAGTGGGCGTTTGCATGTAAGTATGCTTGAATGCGTTAACCTCGTAGTGCGGTCTGTGATGGGTGAGAACCCTTATGCTGGGTTGCACCAAAATATTTGTTTAAGTTAATGTTCTTGTAACATTTCACATCCTTCTCTAACTTAAAGAAATCTGTTAAAGTTGGAGAAGGATGTGAATTGTTACAATAACTTTAACTTTAGCAAATATCTTGGTGCAGCCCAGTCTTGAGTTTAAAAAATCGTATCATAACCTCAAAACTAGATTTGTCTTTCGTTATCATACTTCTCTGAGGTCTCTTTTACTAAGGTGACCGCTGGAGTTCAAATATTCTATGGAGATCTACGAGTAATAGCAAATACTAGAAGTATTTTTATCTTTCTATCTTCTTCTTCAAATACCTCTACACTCCTCTTCCTTTATTTCCAATTCTTTCACAGTTACGGCAGTGCGATTGTGGAATACCTTGCCGTTAAAAATTCGTCAAGCTCAGACTCTTGAGTCTTTCAAAAAACAGCTCAATGAGTACTACCTCGCTAAAAATTAGTATTGCTCTTAATGACCTATAATATTGCTGTATTATTATGTATATATCTATCCAATGTTGTTTATCTATATATGTTTATACTTTGTATTTTATTATTTAATTACTGTACGTATTATTTATTTAAGTAACCTGTACACCCCTACCGTCTTAACTAAATCAAAAGTCTCCTTCCACCTACAGGTAGTCTGGAAGAGATCGCTTTAAGCGATAAGACCGCCTGGTTGTATTGCCTATTTGCTATGCTTCTAATTTTATTTTTGTAAAAATTATTGGTGTACAATAAAGAATATTCTATTCTATTCTATTTTTTCATTGCCATAGGTCTTAAGGCTAGCAATGTTTGGAAGATTTGCAGGACGATATCTTTTATGTAATGTAAGACCAAGTACCTGCAGTACCCAGCAACAAATACGAGTATTGCGAAGCGAGCGTACGAAAGAGACAATAAGGTAGTTTCGACTACGTAGAGCACTAACTCTGCTGCACACAGCAGGTAAGCACTGAGTCTGGTATTGGTCATAGCTTGATCAAAATGTCCGACCAACGTCATATTGGTAAGTTGCGAAAGATATAACGTTCTACAGACCCGAAATAGGACGGAGTCTTCTTCCTAAGGTCGATGTGCAATATTACTTTCAGGATACTGTACTGCCACTAAAGGCCCATTAAAAAACTAACCACTTAATGAAAAAAACGAAAACGTTAACTCACCTGCAACTTGATCCTCCGTAAGACCGTACTCCGACTGCAAATAATAAATAAAAATGTGTTAAATACTTTCCTCAATGCAAAGGTCAACACTTCGGACACTTAACTAAGTTTCTACTTAGGTAATAGAAGGTATAATCTTTCACTGCTTTCACTGCTAAAAACCTATATGCACACTGCACTAGTATGCATATAGGTTTTTAGTGAACGCTCTTTATTTGTTTTGATTTTTAATGTACCCAATCTCATGTATCAAAATTATATGATGACTCTGCTGAACTTTTCGACATGGTGCCACCGTGTCTTTTCCTACACCGTACTACCCGCCGAAGAGAGAAGTTCCACCCTCACCGACTGGACACCTGGCAATGTTCAACGGTGCGGTTCTCGCGTTCATTTTTGCCCAGAACGTGTAAATTGTGGAATGAACTTCCCTCTTAGGTGTTTCCTCGGTGCTACAATATGGGTTTCTTCAAAAATGGCGACAAAAGAGTCCTTCAGGCAGAGAATATGTAAGGGTGGCAGCGCCTTGGCGACTCCCCTGATGTTACAAATGTTCATAGGCGACGGTGACTACTTTCCATCAGGTGGCCCGTCTGCTTGTCAGTCAATACTAAGACATAAACAAAAATTACACTAATTTGGTAACAGTTTAAATTGGTTTTACTGGTGGTAGAGTTCCAGGGTAGGGGCATCACCGCATTAATTTCTATCAGCTGCCAAATGGTAGTATTCAGCACTATCGTGTTCCGGTTAGATGACTATGACTATCCCTTAACCGTAATAGCTATCACAGAGATAATAATATAAATAAGCATTTAGGTCTCAGGAGTGGCGACGCATATTTATTTTATTTATTTATTTATTTAAATTTAATGCACACAAAGTGTACATAAGGTGGACTTAATGCTACTACAAGGCATTATCAACCAGCCAACCTTTGGGTTGTGTTGAAAACGTAAGATAGGTGCTGATAAAAAGAAATGTAGTAATACGAATCTACATTTGATATATTTATACATACAGCGTGCTATACGTATAAGAATATAGCAATCATACAAAACACACATACACACATACAAAATAAAAATAAAAATATACTTACATATAAAATATGATGATAAATATATAAAATATTTAAATATATATAAATATAATGTACAAGTCTTAAGAATGAAACGAGAATAAACAATACATACGTTATTAAGAGGATTTTAAGAAAAGACTGCGAAGCTTATTTTTGAATGATGATTTACTCGGAGCTTTTTTAATGTCAATAGGCAGCGTGTTCCAGAGCCTGATTGCAGTAACAACGAAGGAGTTAGACATAAACCCAGTACGATGGGGAGGAACTTGAAGTATAAGATTGAGTGATGAACGAAGATCACTTAGGTGAGTAGAACCGAGAAGTTTAAAATGACATTTGAGATAAGAAGGAGATAAAGGATCGTTAAGAATGGAAAATAATAAACAAAGAATTCTAATGTTTCTTCTGTGACGGATGGGAAGCCATTTAAGCCTAGAGCGGTGAGCGGACATATGATCAAATTTACGGGGACCGAAGATGAATCTAATGCAGTTATTGAGAATACGATCCAGTTTCAATAGAAGTTCTTGAGAAAGATCGGAATAACAAACATCGGCGTAACCAAGAGCTGGAAAAATAAGTGATTGTACCAGAAGCAGTTTGGTCTTCGAAGGTAGAAAGTTCTTGAACCTATAAAGGGAGCGAAGCGTAGCTGTGATATTTTTGCAAATATTAGTAATTTGAGTATTCCAGCTAAGAGTTGCGTCCAGGTGTAAACCCAAGTCTTTGACGTCACGAGATACTGGAATTGGAATATTATTAAATAATATGGGAGGTAAGCTATTTAAATCTAATTTATTTAGGAAATATGGACTACCTAAAATACAAGCCTGACATTTATTGATGTTAACAGATATGCCAAAGTTTTGAGATCATACGGATAATGCATTAAGAGTAGAGATATGGCACTATCCGTATTTTCCCAGTCGGCTTGAGTATATAATTGAAGATCATCCGCGTATAAATGGTAAGAGCACTTCAGAATGTGAGTGATGGAATTAATAAAAAGTGAAAAAAATAATGGAGAAAGGATGCCGCCTTGTGGTACGCCAGAGAACAGTTCATACCAATCGGAAAGTTCCCGATCGACGCGACTGCCTGATTGCGACCACGAAGATAAGAAGAGAACCACTTCTGTACTAATGGTGAGGTTCCAAGTTTTCCAAGAACGGTTACAAGTATATCGTAGTCAACGAAATTGAACGCATTTGAGAAATCTATAAGAACTAAAACAGTCAGTTTGGAAATGCCAGATTGTAGTGGGGAAAGAAGGTCATACCTGTAAACGTGAGTGCTTAATTGTGAGTGAACTACTATTTCTAAAATCTTCGAAAGGAAAGGTAAAACAGAAATTGGGCTAAAAGTTGTTGACTAGACTGGGACTTGAAATTTTCGGAAGAGGGATAACAAAAGCTTTACGCCAAATAGCAGGAAAGGTCCCAGTATCCAACGAAAAGTTAATAATATGGGTTAAATAGGGAGTAGAATATCAATTATGGGCAAAAGCATATTTCTACCCACTTCATCGCAACCAACTGCTTTCGATTTTAGAGATTTGAAAATTTTGTTAACCTCGTCATCAGTAACAGAAGCGAAGGAGAAAACGTTGTCAGTGAGATCAGGTATGGAAGTCAAACAATTGAGAGTAGCAAGTTTAGTACTATAGTCGAGAGGTAATGTTTTAGCGAAATGTTGATTGAGGTCATTTAGGGATAAAATTAAGTTAGAAATATTTAAGGGTGATTTAGAGAAACCTATAGATTTAAGAAACTTCCGTACATCAGCTGGCGAAGAATCTTTAACATTAGCATGAAAATAATGGCGTTTTGCTGTTCTTACCATTTGATTGCATCGATTTCTTGCTCGCTTCTATAAGTCCCAATTCCGAACGCAACGCTCCCTTTTATAGACCCGAAAAGCCTTATCCCTACGAGACATGGCCATCCGCACTCCCCTAGTAATCCAAGGAGCTGGAGGGCGTTTAACACAAACAGAATGAAGAGGGGCGTGAGTATCATACAAACCTAAAATAGTGTTATTTAAAAATGACACTTTTTCATCAACAGTGGCCGCTTCTTCAACCTGACACCAATTTACCAACAAAGCATCCTCTCTCAATTTGTCAAAATCAATTTTTGCAAAATTACGCATAACAATTATGGATGGCTTCATTTTAGGCGCCTTAATTTTGTATGACAGATAAAGTAGGTCGTGTCTTGATAGACCCGGCGCAGCAAATTGGCCAAAGTTACTGATTTTATCAGCAGAGGCAGAAAGTATGAGGTCAAGCCAGGAGTCATCAGTCTCAATGTTGTGATGTGTCGGGCTGAGATTCAGCATAGTCAGATTTGACGACTCCAAGATCTAAACCAGCATACGAGATCTAAAGTTACATTTTAACATATCCGTATTAAAATCACCCATGTTAACAACGTGTTTGTATTCCGAGGAAAGGGACATAAAAAGATTTTCTAAGGAAGAAAAGTAGTCTATACCAAGGGGACAGTAGATGACTCCAACAGCTTTAATGCCTTTGACAACTATCTCAATAAAGAGGTATTCAGGAGCAGCCAAATAGAGAGACGGAGAAGAAGTGAGAATTTTAATTCAATTCAATTTATTTATTTGCGAATATGGGTACATAATGAAGATGTTAAAATAACATAATGAGTTCCTCCAAATTCCACCTTAATATAGGCATGCAAATGTTACAAGTACTTATAGATACATATCATTTAATTACTGTGATGAAGTCCAATTACATTAAAATATTCAATCATTTGTCATTTAATTGATTAAATAATGTCAAACAAAATTCAATTCCACCTATTTTATTATCTAAGTAATATATAATAGAAATAATGTTTATGTTATAGTCAAAAATTTTTGTCTTCAAAGTATTCTTATTCTTATTTTAAAGGGGATGTTGCTACGCAAGTAGATAGCGACACCCCCGGCTCTTTTACCTATGCGATCATTACGAATAAGGACAAAATAATGTAGACTAAAAGTAGTAGAGGGAAGTTCAGGTTTGAGCCAACTTTCTGAAATAAGGATGATGTGAACCATAGTATCAGAGAAGATGTTTAAAAGCTCCGAGTGATGCTGAGGAATGCTTTGAGCATTGACGTGGCAAACATAGAGGCAATTAGGATTGCGCGAAAATTCATCATTCAATTGACAATTCAGAGGAGGTAAATTATCGATAGAAGAATATGAAATGGAAGAACAT
Organism: Macrosoma leucophasiata; assembly: GCA_036365455.1. NCBI lineage: Eukaryota > Metazoa > Arthropoda > Insecta > Lepidoptera > Hedylidae > Macrosoma > Macrosoma leucophasiata. The sequence continues at coordinate 18,215,419 of JAWQUS010000017.1, read as the reverse complement.
GAGCTATCAAGTGCCAAGTAAACTTTCATTATCAGACATTGTACATATAATATAAAAAATATAAAAGCTACTGTAAATATATAAATAAAGGTGTATTTATATTAAAAAATAATTTAAGAAAAAAAAATTTACGCAAAAAAAAAAATGCCTAACCTGTCGGTCGACTTACACAAGAAATAATAATTTATATATATTAAAGACCTCTTGCAGTTTAATGTTGTACAACTATCCGATCATACAAACCACAGACTAGAATTATAATTAACACAAAATTACTTTCAATTGTGGGTCTGTGATGACATGACATTGACAACTGACAATAGACAAAAAAAAAAAGATTCGAGTACATGATGACATCTTAGTAAAAAAAAAATACATTTGTACTTACTTTGGTAACAAACAATAACAAAGCGAAGACAGAAATGGAACAACGGTAGAAGAGTTTTGGCGGGAACCTTGAAAGAGGCGTATGGTGCTCTTATTTTATTTCATTTTCTTGGTGTATTTTTAAGTTATATTGAATAAAGTTGGTGGTATTTTGTTTGATATAAGTTTATTACAGTGCCCGTGTATAGTGAAATAGAATAACAGTGCGAAAACACGACCTTTCAGGTTGCCTCCAAAACTTCATTGTAAATGTTCTGGTAAAGTAGCCATCGCTTTACTCGAATAACTTGATTGTAACTCACTTGACTGACATATTATACTTGATCACTTATATACTTAATACTTACATATTCCACTTGATGACTATATTATACTAACTTTTACGCTGCTTAAATAAATACGAAATATCGTTTTACTTGACACTGGCAATATGCGTAATAGCGATGCCATAACAAAAAAAAAAAAAAGAACAACGGTAGAAGGAAATTATACAAACAAAACAGTACCCTCTCCGAACAAATACAAGACTATGGGAATAAATAAGACACAGGTTCGAGCCCAAAGTAACATCAAACTGCAAGGGAATAACAACGAAAAACTATACATATAGGAAACACACAGTTACATCTTTTTATCTCGTCTTGATCTGGTCGGCACTTCAGCTTGCGTCGGCTTTGCTTGGGGAGTGCTTGCAGACTCCAACTGATCCGAAGATTTACCGTAAGCCGCAGCCAGAGCATATGCATTTTGACCATTGGTTATTGTATATATATACCTACAAGCTGCAGTTACCACTTAACATCCATGTGAACTGCATGCTGGTTTGCCACCTTCATTACATAAAACAAATATATTTTCCAATAGTTTTGAGTATTGGTAACTCACATAGCTTTTTGGAGATAGGTACATTAGATAACAAAAAAGTTTGGAAATGTGAATAATTTCGCAATTATTATTTATCTGCTATACATAAATTGTAAAGTTCTTGTGTGCTGTTATTGGCTGACAATATCCAATACGTAAAAATAATAATAAAAAAATAAAGATAAAATATTCCTCAAATTCATTTCAATGGATTCCGGAAGAAACTATCTAGGCTTAAAAATGAATCTTAAAGCATCAGACATATTGCATTGCCAAAATGACGGCGAAGCGGCAAAACATTAAAGTGACAAGAATATTAATATGCAATTTAAATAAACCCACGGAAAACTGTCGAGTTGCGAGATCTTTCGTGAATCTTCTTATTCTTCTATATTCTTTGTTGTAAATAGCATCTGTCCCCGCTACGGCCATCTTCAAAATGAAACCTCTCAGAACTTGAAAAAAATGTAACTTGTATTTTTCGATTGAACAATTTCACAAAACTTTGATCGCGAAAACTTTTTCCAATATCCAACGGGCGCCTTCGCAAAACGCTATGCCACTTTTTATTTAAAAAAAAAACTCAAACCTTCTCACGCACTACGACGTAATTAAAAAAGCGCGCGAAACCGATTACGAAAATGGCGGACCTTGTTTAGAAAAGGGCACATTTGTTTTTTTTTTATCGGTAATTGTCTGTTGACACTGCTTTTACTTTTTACGTGCCTATTAAAAGGTCGCCGCAAACACGCGGTGACAATGTCAGAGTTATATGTAGACTATATTTAAATTAGATTTTTGCGCTATAGCGACAACACGTTCGTTCTATAATGGTGACAAAATTATGCAATGTATTACGTGTCACAACAAATGTATTAATTCGTACTTAGATGGCTGCAATTTATTGTGTTTTATTACAAGAATTTTATACTGTGATATCATTATTTGTAGAACAGTATTTTTTTATTTTTCTTGGTACTTGGTATGCATTTTATTCAACTGAACTTCAAATTTTTATCATATATCACAAAATATACGCATTAGTCTAACAGCGGTCTCCATGACCGCTGTAGGTGCTGAAAGGACAAAAATAGGTGCCATTCTATGCTACTAATTTAACTGTAGCACGTTAATCTAAATATATACCATTTTAACAAAATCTAGAATAGAAAAAAAAAAGTGTCACATAAAACTGCGGTCATTGTAGAACGTGAAAACGTCTTCGTGTTCTTGGCACGGAGATGATCATTTGGAACGAGTGAATTTTGGCGGGAAAATTATGGACACATCAAAATTACAACGGTCTCCATTTTGTATTTACAAATAGCCGCGGTGTTATTTTGGCCTTTATTGCTTTTACCATAAGACCCACGAAATTAGAGTTTTTATTGTCACGCAGTTTTACATTCAGCTTGTTTTTTTTTACCAGTTGGATTTACGGTAGAATTCATTAGACACTTTTTGTTCTTTATGAATCACTAGCTGATTCGGCAAACTTCGTATTGCCTCACAATGAAATAATATGTCAAAGGTTTGAAAGATAAGTGGTTTTTACTATTTCCCTTCTATTTCTTCATATCTTCTTACCTTTTAAACCTTCCCTGGACTTCCAAAAATCATTCAAAACCAAAATTAGCCAAATCGGTCCAGCCGTTCTCGAGTTTTAGCGAGACTAACGAACAGTAATTGATTTTTATATTTAGAAATAACATCTCAAGTACGGCGTGATAAAAAAGTTCGAGATCTATTCATAATTTACTGGTGATAGAGTTCTAATGTAGGAGCTCGGGGTTGACACATCCATGTTTTTTATATATTATGAGTCTCGCCATCAATGTGCTTTTACTACATCTCTAACTTAACAACATGGGCCAAAACGTAACCGGCGAATTGAGAGTGTTTGAATGTATGCTTGGATGGATGCATTTACCTCTGCCTACGCCTTCGGGGATTACAGGTGTGAAGTTACACGTCTAACATTATTTTTTATGTAATGGAAGCGGCAAACAAACATGCAGTTCACATTGATGTTAAGTGATGTCTGCAGCCTATAGACACCCACACAAAGACCAAGATCAAAATGCAGATGCATTACCACTCCTGTAGCCTAAGGTGTTATGCCTCTGTGCCGGATATTACAGGGCCGTACATTACCACCTGACCGGAACACGATAGTTCTGAACACTACCATTTAGCGGCAAGTATATTAGGTAGTGCGGTCGCCCACGCCCACCAGCTCCGTCACTGGAGCTCTACCACCACAAAAACATGACAATTGGGTACACACCGACTCGACGTAGTTTCTCTCAACCCGATGAATCATATATACTAGCATAGTTGGTAATAGATGGCGCTGCTGCTACCATAAAGCAATGCAATAGATGTGAAGGAAAGATTTGACAAATCGGGCAGGGCTTCAGTAGCTCAATTGGAAGAGCGGCTGGACTAGATTCCCAGTAGGTCGCGAGTTCGAGCCTCGCCTGAAGTCAAATTTTTCTTTCCATTTTTCTTTAAAAATAAAATATATTTCACAAGCATGTGTTAATGCGAAATAATATAAAACATCATATAAAAAGTTAGTACTCTGTAGATGTACCGAATGCATCTAATTACAAAGTGCAGTTGGTGATAGATCAACATATAAACCTTTAAAACTATTGCAATATAGCTACTGTTACGGCGTAATAAAGTGCATTTGTGAATAACGGTGTTTTTGATACTTAGGATGTTATGGTTTTACTTGGTACTATTAAATATACATAGAGGCAACTAGTAGCTGCGAGGAATTTTTATGTTTGAAACAATGATTATATTTACCTCCTAGTGAGTATGTTATTCTTAATGCTGATCTAGCTCCACAAAGATGTTAAATGTAATAATCAAAGTGTAATGTTGATATTTTATTGTTAATTTTTAAGCTTGTTTAAATTATGGAAAATTGTAAAAATATGCAAGAGATATTTTTAAAAGAGCCGACTGAGTTTTTTCCGGCAAGTTTTTCTCAGATCATATTGGCCTTTGGAACTTTGCCGGTGAATGACAAAGAATGACTCTTTTTCTTTTCTTTTTACTCTTTGTTATCAGTTTGTAAAGGGGAAAAGAGACATTCTACTGATATACTTTTACATTAATTTATTACATTTAGTTTTATCTTAGTGATATTCTTGACTTTACATATATTTTTTGTCTTGTTTGACATGTATATCAATTGTTATTCGCTTTAATTTATTTTGTTTGTTTTTGACGTGTCATAAGAGGAGCCTGTCACCCTAAATGAATAAATAAGTTTCTGATTCTGATTCTGATTCTTAATGACATACCTAACCTAATCGAAATGAGAACTATTCTTTTTTATATAGCGACGGTGGCAAACAAGTGTGCAGTTCACATTGATGTTAAGTGATGACTGGAGCATATATACATATATCTACACGAAAACCAGAGGTCAAAATGAAAATGCGTTGAGACGTAAGCGGTGGTGTCTACGCCCTCAAGACCTTCCACTGCAACTCTACCACTTGTAAAAAAATTTACTTGAAAGAATTCTTACTTTTTTGCATTTGTTAAAGTAGGCCGCTAAATGGTAGTGTTCAGCACTATCGTGTTCCGGTCAGGTAGTATTGAACGGCCCCGTAATTTCCGGCACAGAGGCATAACACCTTAGGCCTCAGGAGTGGTAACGCACCTGCATTTTGACCTTGGTCTTGGCTATCTATAGGCTGCAGTCATCACTTAACATCAATGTGAACTGCATGCTTGTTTGTCACTTCCATTACATAAAAAAGGCAGGAAACCATGTTTCACCCGCCCTTAGTCAGTTCTAACAGTAACATTCAGAACTGAGCCTCGTATGGATATGGAGATTTACACAGTCAGTAACAGACAGAAAACAGTCTACCACATTATAATACTATCAAGCTGTCAATGCTGAATGAGAACTTTAGACAGAGAGTCAAGCAAACAACGTAAAATTCGTAATCCTATTTTCTTTAGCATGGTGATATTGATTCATTTCTCTGTTCCTTACTCGATTTTGCATATTTTTGTAACTTATGAAAAGCGCCTGAATACAACTGTTACATCATTAGAGGTATTGCTATTTACTTTTTTCGGGAAAAAACTACTAATAGGTACTTACCTAAAAATGACTCAATACAGCTCAGCTTACTAATATTATAAATACGAAAATGTGTATGTTTGTTTGTCTGAATGTTTCATGTCAAAACGGCTGAACCAATTTTAATGAAATTCGTAAAGAAGATAGTTCGAGACTTTGGAAATGCCTTTCCTTTTTCAAAAATCAAACCCTATAGTTTAAATAGGGTATGTCAGTTTGTAGTATTTATTACTACGAATTCCGCGCGGACGAAGTCACGGGTAAGGGCTAATATAGATTTTTTTTATGTAATGGAAGTGGCAAACAAGCATGCAGTTCACATTGATGTTAAGTGATGACTGCATCCTATAGACACTTACACAAAGACCAAGGTCAAAATGCAGATGTGTTACCACTCCTGAGGCTTAAGGTGTTATGCCTCTGTGCCGGAAATTACAGGGCCGTGCATTACCACCTGACCGGAACACGATAGTGCTGAAAACTACCATTTAGCGGGCTACTTTAACAAAGGCAAAAAAGTAAGAATTAAAAAAAAAAACAATGTTGTTTTGGTATATGTACCGTATATAACGGATAAAAAACGGTTATTTTTATATTACAAATAGACACTCCAATTTTATTTATTTGTATAGATGTATGGATTACATAAGATTCCTACCAATAACTACATGCACTTACTACTACATTTATTATAGCCATTTTCTTTAAATAGTAACTGTTTAAACGCAACATGTTTAGATTTGGGTTGGTTAAAAATAGTTTTAATCAGTGTTACTTACTATATTAACAAGCTGTGAAGTGATTAAAGAAGGCGATGGACCGGGAAATCATCGTGTCTGTCTTTTCATTGTCTCATAAAAATTTAGAACAGCTCTTGGGTGGCACTTGATACATTATTTAGGTTGACATGATTTAAATATAGAGTTTTAAAGGTGTAAGAATTAATAAAAAACTTTGAAATAGTTTTAATTCGCAATGAGTCCATTTTACTTTTTCGGGTTCGGTACTTCAAAAGGAAAATGGAACTCTTATAATATAACTCGTGTGTCTGTCTGTCCCTCTGTCACGGTCATTTCCTCCAAAAGTTGTAAGCCGATTGAATTGAAGTTGAAGTATATTTGTGACCCATGCATGGAGGCGCAACGTAAATAAATGAATTTTACTGTCACAAACGATTTTTTTGTAATAATAAAAAAAATTATAAGTTAAGTATTTCAAAAAAATACTCTACTTCATCCCCTTATTTCCGAAACTACTAAGCCTAAAATAAAAAAATACAGTTAATAGGTACCTATTCTTTTACCTATCTAAACTAATATTATAAAGAGATAATATTTTTTTGTTTCTTTGTTTGTTTGTTTGTAATGAATAGGCTCAATAACTACTGGACCGATTTTAAAAATTCTTTTACTATTCGAAAGCTACATTATCCACGGGTAATATAGGCTATATTTTATTTTGGAAAAAATAGGGTTCCGTTAGATATTTGGGTTTTTCACACACAAGGTGTAAAAAATCAACCAGAAAAGTTACTTATTTTGCGTCCGCTGCCTAAACTATAAAAGATATCGAGGAAGTCTTTAGGCTATATCTATGTATAATCATCACGCTAAGACGAATAGGAACGGGTAGGCAACATTGCGCGCGAAGCCGGGGCGGGCCGCTAGTAAATTATGTATGAAAACTTAAAAAAGATAACGTGTAAAAAATATTTAAAGGTTTTTTTAATTATCGGCTTTTTACTTTCAAGGCTTTACATAGAAATTCATTTGACTTTTTTATTTTAAGAACTTAACGTTAAATCTAGGTTCATTAGCAACCTACAACTACAGACTTCCAAAATTAATTGTTCGTGCAATAGTTTCTGTGTGTTGAAAAACAAACTTTCACATATTTATTGAAGAATGTAATATATTTGTTGAAAATGAATTGAAAGGTTTTATTAATGCTTATACTTTTTTATTTTATAACTTTCAGAATTAGACTCGTACTCGAATCTCGTAAATCTATTCCTGATTGCAGTACCACAGTTTTATAGTCTGTTTATTGGAATGACACACATTTCCTTTGCTCATATTATAATGTTTATTGTAGACTACAAAATACAGTGTGTTATGGTCTCGTTTAATGTTGTATTTTAGGGTTCCATACGCATAACATGCCAACAGGACCCTTATTTGCTAATACTAAGTATTCAAATGGTAGTGATCAGCACTATAGGAATACAGGCATGAAGTTATAAGGCCGGCTGCACAAGTGGTGGTAGAGCTCCAGGAACGGAGCTCGCGGGCGTAGGCACCACCGCATTACCTTATATACTTGCCGCTAAATGGTAGTGTTCATTACTACCATGTTCCGGTCAGGTGGTTATGTACGGCCCTGTAATTTCCGGCACAGAGGCATAACACCTTAGGCCTCAGGAGTGGTAACGCCTCTGCATTTCAACCTTGGTCTTTGTGTGGGTGTCTATAGGCTGCAGTCATCACTTAACATCAATGTGAACTGCATGCTTGTTTGTCACTTCCTATAGATAAAAAAAAAGTTGGCCTGAACGTTGGCGACAACGATACACGTCCAATGTGTGGATCTAGAAAAGCATTGGCCCCGTCGTTGGGGCGAGCGCAAGCGTTGGTGATTGGCATAGAGCAACACCGGAGGGGAGTAGCCATATGCAGGTTTTCCCCTCTATCAAAGTACAAGCCCAAATAGGCCTATTTATTTATTAAATTTATTTATTAAAGTAACACAGACCCATTTTGTTAGTATAGTTGTACTTAGAACTATGTTAGTTACAATCTACATTATTAAATGACATTAAATACCTACATATATTTAAAACATTTATTATTATATGTATTGTACAACTCATGAACGTCCCTCAGAGAGCGATGGAGAGGGCTATGCTCGGAGTTACTCTGCGAGATCGAATCAGAAATGAGGAGATCCGCACATAGCCCATCGAATAGCGAAACTCAAGTGGCAGTGGACGTCTTTTGGCTGAAATGATGATGATGAAACGGTAGAGTTCAGCACTATCGTGTTGATATGGCACAGCAATGGTTAATGTTCAGACAATCTAATCTGCTTGCAATCATGCTCAGAATGCTATTGGTACTACCACGCACTCCTATACCTGTCGCCTAGATGTTTAAATGTGGGCATGAAATAGTTTCTGTATTTTGTTAAAGTCAAGGTGTGAGTTTCGAAGTAAAAGACGATTTTTGTAGTGTGCGTGTGTGTCGCACGCATTTCCCCCCGCTTAAAATGACAGACTGTTTTACATCGGTAATACACGCTATGGCTACTCCTCTCCGCCGCGACCGGTGGGCCGTGTTGCTCTATGGTGATTGGCCAGCGCGTGTCAACAGCCACTGTTGGAGCCAACGTGTGGATCCGGCGCAGAGTTAGAAAATAGTTTGAAAGTTATATGCATCTACCGCCATCGATCTTAAAAGCGTGCCTGTTGCGTAGCGTTCAGGATTAACAGGAAAGTTACTAATTGTTCTGAGGTCTCCAGATGGATGGTTCCAAACGAAGTTCAATAAGTTGGGTCGGATGATTAGTGTTAAGAAGATGGAAATGTAAGCAGGAACTTGGACATTCAAAATTAGATGTACACTTTTAATGAGCTTCGTTTCGTTGGTTTTTTAACTTCCTCAGGCGAATTTACAGCAAGGTAATTGTACATTCATATTAAACACACAAGGCGGCCATTAATTACACAATTCTCAGCACGACTAGCGAATTCTTAATATTTCATTCTGTATCATGTAATTTATCACTCTTAAGCTTTTCTCTGCATCCCACAATAACCCGTCGGACTTCTCTTTCATTCTTCTTTCTATGGGAAAGTCTTAGAAAGAAGAATGAAAGAGAAGTCCGACGGGTTGTTGTGGGATGCACAGGGTGGTTTCAGAACTGGAAGAGGATGTATGGATCAAGTTTTCTCCCTCCGCAACATCGTAGAGAAGCATCTGGCTGTGAGCCAGAAGGTTTTCTGCGGTTTTGTGGATTTGGAGAAGGCGTTTGATAGGGTATTACGAAAGGAGCTGTGGGACATTTTGCCAGAGTATGGTATTGATGGCAGTCTGCTCCGTGCAATACAGTCCACGTATGTGGGCTGTCAAGCATGTGTGCGGGTAGATGGTAACATGTCACCCTGGTTTGATGTTAACATCGGTGTCAAACAGGGTTGCGTGCTTTCGTCTAGGCTGTTTATTATATATCTGGACAAATGCCTCCAGAGGGTGAAGTCGATGGATGTGGGAGTGCGTATGGGTGACTTAGTGGTGAACTGTCTGCTTTACGCAGATGATGCGGTAATTGTTAGCTCTACACCATCTGGGCTACAAGCACTAGTCACAGTCATGAAAGAGGATTGTATGGAGAAAGGCTTACAATTGAATGTGGATAAAACTAAAGTATTAGTATTTGAAAGAGATGAACAGAGAACAAATGCAATTGTAGTAGTAGATGATGCAGTGCTAGAACAGGTTGATGAAATTGTATATCTTGGATGTGCTTTTAGCAAGGATGGTAGGTACACCACTGACATAGAAAGAAGAGTGCTTGCTGGGAATTGCGTGAATGGAGCGTTGGGTAAGCTACTAGAATCTAAACATCTCAGCCAGCGGGCTCGACTAGCCGTACATAATGCTGTACTTACTCCAACGCTTTTATATGGAAGCGAGAGCTGGGTATGCAGGAAAGAGCATGAAAGTAAGTTAAACGCGGTCGAGATGAGATCTTTGCGCAAGATCTGCGGTGTATCACTCACCGATCGCGTTCGTAATGAAGATGTAAGAAAGAGACTTTGTGTGAATGATAGTATCGGTGTAAAAATGAAAAAAGGCATGCTCCTATGGTTCGGGCATATAGAAAGAATGTCGAATGAGCGAATGACTAAACAGATATACAATGCGAATGTGGATGGTTGCAGAGGCCCAGGAAGACCAAGGCTGACCTACCATGACCAAATAGGTCGAGTTCTGTCTGATGGTGGGGTCAAAAGTCTTAGGAATCGGCGTGCATGTATGAAGAGAATGATGAAGGTAGACGAGGCACGAGAGGTTTGTCAGAACCGGGATGTCTGGCGCTCTACACTCTCTGCCTACCCCGTTAGGGACCTGGCGTGAAGATACATACATATAGGCTTTTCTAAATTTGGTTTTGAAGACGGTATATTTTTGTAAAAAAAATATACCTAGGTATTTATTTCTTTTGTGTGTTTGTTCCAACTTATCAAAATTACATCATCCAGGTACCTAACCTGTTAATGACACTAACCAGGTACCTGTAAATAACACTGTCCAAGTTTACAAAAATGGTCATTAAAAAAAACTATTTTTTGATGCTCATTTAAATTATTATGGAACCAAAGGGCGACTGTTTTGCTTCTAACAAAAAACAATCACGACAGAAATCGGCTTAATCGGCTTACAAAGGTAAGAAAAAAAAATCTTTATTCGGTAGATCAAATATTTTTTACAAGAAGATACACATTAAACAAAATATACCAACCGAATTGAAAATATACTCCTTTTTTAAATCGTTTAAAAACAGACAAACTTATCCTGTGTTGCCCACTACAAAACTGTGCCGTATTAACCAAACCGCAGCCCATAAACCCTCCAACTGTATGTAACGATCAGTCATATCAAGTAAAATGTCCCCAGAGCCCTGTTTGCGGGACCTACAGTCGTAAATGCATTGTCGGTGATGATAACACTGATTTTGTTGCAAACTCAAAGGTCATCAAATAATTGTCACTGTCATTTTAGAGGGAAAAGTTTTTATGTCACGTTGAAAGTTTGGTCCTGAATCTGATGATGCCAATTTCGATATCAGCCAATTGAACTATTCGGAAACCGAACCATGATATATCTTTAAAAACATCATCACTGCACCTTCGACTGTCTGTAGAATGTAAATTAAAAGCAGACAAATTAATAAAAGAGATGTTGCAAAAATGTATGGACCTCCGGCCATGTATTGTACACAATATCATTAACAGGCAAAATCAATATAACAACTTTTTTTACTGCATATTTGCACTTATTTAGCTTTGTTTGCAGTTACAAAATATTATTTGCAGTAAGAGTTGCAACTCAAACCAACATGGCGAATATGGCGGGCGATGTCATTTTGACATTTTCATTTTTTAAATTGTTTTTTTATTATATAGTACTTGGAGAAAAAGTAATATTTTCTAAATACTATCGAAATCGATTTCATGTGTTAATACTAAGAACTTAAACTAATCGATTTCCAATTTTAAGAAGCGCCGGCTGTATCGCCGCAATGTTAAATGTGGTTGAAAATGATAAAATCGTTTGAATTAAATGTGGTAGTAACTTTAAAATATATTCTTGAATAAATTAATTGTATTTTTTGCAGATTCTTCTTTAATTTACCCATTTTTTGAGGACGTGTACGAACTAGAGCCGAGCTCGCAACATCTCCTTTGATACATGTAAAAGTAATATCAAACTTTTAGAAAAACATAAACATTTTTAAATGTTTTTGTGTTCACGTTGTTAGTTTGGTCCTGGCTCTGAAAACCCCAATATCGGGCACACAACCATTAAAAAAAAAACTTCACGTCTGTAATCCCCGAAGGAGTAGGCAGAGAGGTAAATGCATGCATTCAAGCATACATGCAAACACCTACGATTCGCCGGTTACGTTTTGTTGACATCTCCGGGCACATTACCAAACTTCGAGGTACTGGGAAATTTCCAGAAAATGCAAAAATCAATAGAACCAGAGATAAAGGACTTGACACCATTATCTCTGATAACCCACGACCCGGTAATCGAACCCAGGACCTCAGCGTAGTAGTAGTGGCCTGCTACCACTAGGCTCCCGAGGCAGTTCTATGTATTCGTAGATACTCGTATTTAAATTATTATTTTTATTAATTCCATTTTTTGTTTATTCCTTACCAAATAATCTAACAGATCATATACGTTTTCCTAATCCCTTAGACAATATCGTATACAGCCCACCATTATCCCGGTAGTAAACAACCTTATAATCCAATCAAATACTGATTACACTCCCACAGATGTCACCTTGAGATGTGTGAACGAGAGAGACTGTGTTACGACGAAGGTTAGAATGAGAGACACAGTCATGAGAAACTCACCCTTGGGGTTTGTTTTATGAGGCACTTTATTGTGCCCTGACAAGCCGGTTTCAAGATATATCTCAGGATTAAGCGGTTAACTTGTTTCTGGTTCTCATGGTGTAGTTTAGAAACTAATCTTCAGTTGTCTAAGTGAAATGTGAAGATTTTTGCATAGTTGCATGATGTTTTTCATGGAAATCGAGTAGTAAATAAATACACAAGCAAGTAGTTTACATTGACGTTATATTTTTCATACGTCTCACAAACTGGTTTCAAAACATATCTCGTAGTTTATTAACTAATTTTCAGTTGTGTACCTAAGTAAAATATGAAGATATTTAGATGGATAATTTTGACCGATTATAGTGTTTTTCGTAATCTGTACTTATCTTATTTTAAGCCGATGGCATGTTGGGACTTGCGCAATGAATCTTTTTTATGTATATTTGTTTCGGTGATCGACTATTACTCGTAAACTAATTAAGTCTATTTAGCCGTGATAGTTTTGTTTTTAAAATCGTTATGTCCTTTTACTGTGAATTTTTTCATACGTCCAAATACCACCGTTTGGCTGGCCGAGGAGGGGACAGTTTACTACTCAATATTGCCAGTTTACTACTCAGTATTTTCAAGCCATTTCAGAAACAAGATGTACTGTAATATTATACCTAAGTTTTCGGAACGCAACAACTTTCATATTTTAATGAGTAGATACTGAAGGTCACTGTTTAAGCTGGATGGTGTTATGTATAAAGCGTAACTCACCAAGTTAATGGTAACGATAAGCTCGTATTGTTGGTGTTTGTGGCCTTTTTTCTTCTTGCCCTGGGGCGTCTTGACCGCTGCGGCCGCTGCTTGCTTTGGTGGTGCGGTCTTGGCTGCACCCTTTTGCGCTGACGGCTTAACCGGGGTCTTCGGTCCGCTTTTTGTTGAGGCTCCTGTTGAAACGTTTATATTATAAGCATGCAGTTCACATGGATGGTAAATTAATACTGCAGTTTATAGACATCTACACGAACACCAGAAATCAAATTGAAGATTCGTTGCCACTTTTGAGGCCTTGCATTGCCTCTGTGATATTCTGTGAGTCGAATTCGCATATTAGGTACCATCCGGAGGCAGTAGAGCTCCAGTGACGGAGCTCGCTGGCGTAGGCACCACCGCATTACCTAATATACTTGCCGCTAAATTGTGGTAATGTACGGCCCTGTAATTTCCGACACAGAGGCATGACACCTTAGGCCTCAGTTGTGGTAACGCATCTGCATTTTGACCTTGGTCTTTGTGTAAGTGTCTATAGGCTGCAGTCATCACTTAACATCAATGTGAACTGCAAGCTTGTCTGCCATTTCCATTACATAAAAAAAACTTAAGAATAGACTAGTAAATTGTTGGTTTCAGAGCTCCAGTGAAGGTGGTCGAGGATCTAGGCACTACTGCTTTACCAGATCTATTTGCCGCTAAATGTTAGAGTTCAGAGCGATTCACGGTCACGGTTCAACGGTCAGTATTATACGCCCCTCGAATTTCCAGCACAAAGACCGAGGCATAATAAGTTATGCCACAGGTGTGACAACCCCTCTCCATTAGAATCCTTATTTTTATGTAGATGTTTCTAGCCTACAGTATTACTTACCATCAATGGGTAATGTATGCTGGTTTGTAACTACATGACACAAAAAAGTTAGTTAATTACCTTTCTGACATGGAGCTGCTGCTTTCTGTCCAGCTGCATTTTTTTGGTTCACGTGGCCACCGCCGTCTGCTGGTTTGTTTCGCGCCTGTAATTAATATTTACAATTAGAAAAAGAAAGTCAAATGTGAGCCCAAACTATCTCAGTTGTCTACTGATAGCAATAACAGGCCCTTGGGTGGGTTACTCGGGTTTTATGAGGAGTTTATGGGGATCTTTCCGTTTGGCAAAATATTTATATCACTCCTGTATTTTTTTGGTGAGTTAATCTTCTGGTTATCTAAAACAACAATAAAAAACATCTCTCATCTTAGATATTAAAGAGAATGAAAAAATGACGTCGGGCAGGGCGGTGGTTCCACATCCTAACGTATTTTGTTTCATAAACAAGCATGCAGCTCACATCGATGTTATGTTATGACTGCAGTCTATAGACATCTACACAGAAAACAGAGGTCAAAATGCAGATGCGTTGCCACCTCTCAGACCTAAGTTGTTATGTGTCTATGATAGTTATTACAAGGCCATACATTACTATCTAACAGAAACATGATAGTGCTGAACACTACCATAGATTAGCTGATGCGTTGTCAATTAAGAAAACTGGCATTCTTAGAGAATGTACTTAGGTACAATTTTGATAACAAATTCACTCAATGAAGAATAATATAAATAAAACAATTGTTTTTATATTATTTCGCATTAACACATGCTTGTGAAATATATTTTATTTAAAGAAAAATGGAAAGAAAAATTTCTAGTCTCGCCTGAAGTCTATTTTTTTTAAATAAAATATAAATAAAACATACAATCAATACTGCATTTCTAAGGAGGGCGACATATTTTGCAGCAAAATGACACAGAAAATTCAGTAACGAATTGTGGACAGGCATTCTGGGTATCGTCCAATGATATACGAGCTTCCGACGACGGAAAATATTGGTACATTCACTCAGTTCCGAAATAGGTTCCCGGTATCGATGATTGTGTAAAAAAAAGGTATTCGTTAGATTTTACTGGTGGTAGAGTTCAAGTGTAGTAAGGGCATAGACAGGGCCGCATTTCCTAAACTATCTGCCGCCAATTGGTAGTGTTACCGGAGTACAGGCTAGATAGTTATGTTTTTCCCCGTAATAACTAACACAGAGACATCAGCTAAGGTCTTAAGAGTGGCAACACATCTGCATTTTTACCTATGTTTCTTGAGTAGATGTCTATAGGCTACAGTCATCGTTAAACATCCATGTGAAAAGCATGCATGTGACAGCATTACATAAAAAAAAAGATCACATAATTCCTTACTATTTATTAGATACGTTATCAGAACTCCCGCCACCAATCTCTATATATTTATAAAATTCTCGTGTCACAATGTTAGTTACCATACTCCTCCGAAATGGCTAGACCGATTCTCATGAAATGTTGTGTGCCTATTGGGTAGATCTGAAAATCTTCCAACATCGATTTTTCATACCTCTAAGTGATAAGGGTGATTTTCTCAAAATATTGTTTAAGTTTTTTTTTTTGTTTTAGGTGTTTTAGATTTTTGGACATTAAATTTTGTATACCTCTAAGACGATACGAAGTTCGTCGGGGCAGCTAATATAATTACAAGACGAGCTATGCTGTCGCCAGTGACATCATTCGCGTAGAATTCGAAATTGTTATAAACGTCCATTCCCTATTGGCGATAAATTTTGGTCGTCACACACCGCTGAACTAATCGGGTCATCCACCACTTAATACATAATAAGCTTCCGCCACAAATATAGAAGATAGTGTCAAAGTGTATTAGAGCAGGCGATAAAACTAAAATGGCATCGCCCAATGGACCGGAGCTCGTAATTTTTACAACTTTTATAGCTGCTTAGAATCACGATGATCTTAACGACTCTCTTAGCTAGTTTCTTCGCTGTAAACTGACAGATTGACGCGTTGTTCGTCTATTTTTAGTTGATTACTGTTTTATCTCTTAATAGGTACCGTGTTACTTTGTAAAGCTATTACCCGGCATCACAAGAATTTATACTCTTCAAAGTTAGTTAACTGACTCAGTAGAACAGTGGTAGCAGGCCACTACTACTACGCTGGGGTCCTGGGTTTGATTCCCGGGTCGGGGACTGTTAGAGATGACAGTGTGAGATGCTTTGTGTCTGATTCTATTGGGCTTTTTCCATTTTCTGGAAGTTTCCCAGTGCCTCGGAGCTTGGTAATGTGCCCGGGATGTCAATAGGTTAACGAACTTAACACATGGGCCAAAACGTAACCGGCGAATCGAGGGTGTTGGCATATAAGCTTGTATGCATGCATTTACCTCTGCCTATCCCTTCGAGGATTACGGCGTGAGGTTACGTTTTACCAAGTTAGTTTTAGAAAACTTTATTGTCGATGATGTTTTTCATACTGGTTATAAACTTCCAAAGACGAAGATCAAGGGTGTGGATCTACCGCATTTATGGATCTACTTAACGGTTAATGCGTTATCATTTAGCAGTAAGCAGCGATATCAGGTTCTGATCAGGTGATAATGTGTCCCGTGATTTTCGGCAAAGAGGCATAATAGCCAAGGTGTCAGGAATGGCAACACCTCTATAAGTAACCTCTGTATGAAACAGATGTTTAGTTTACAACATTGTTTTTTTTTGTATCGTTAAATCCACTCGCATGTGTTGTTGCGGAAGACAAAATGTAACTCCTGTTTATTAAAATTGTTATTATATGATACTAGAGCAATCAACAATAACAAAGTAACAACAATCAGCAGAGTTCATCACGGCGCCGGCGCCGTATGTATGGGCGTAAAAGCTTTGCGGTAAGCCACTTTGCATCACTTAGCTTGGCTTGCACAAAATGAAATGCATGGGTTAAAAGCCATAGGGATATGTTATGAAAAAAAATCTATTTAGTGAATCATTTTTATGGTGGTAGAGCTCCGGTGACGGAGCTCGCGGGCGTAGGCACCACCGCATTACCGCTAAATGTTATTTCCGGCATAGAGTCATAACACCTTAGGCCTCAGGAGTGGTACCGCATCTGCATTTTGACCTTGGTCTTTGTGTGGTAGTCTATAGGCTGCAGTCATCACTTAACATCAATGTGAACTGCATGCTTGTTTGCCACTTCTATTCCATAAAAAAAAAATATATTTTACATTTTAAAAAAATATCAATCTTTTTCATCGTCATCTTTCATAAGTTAAAAGATTACCAATTGGACCAATCGGAGTTGATGTAAAAACGAAATGGAAGAAAACCAACGAAAAATGTTTCAAAGAGTAACGGCGGCACAAAATACAAAAATAACACCTTCGATTTTGTTGGAAATTGTCAAAAACTAAATATAGTTTTTGACAATTTCATGTGTAGGTATGTATGTGTTACCTACCCTCTTATTTATCTACTCTCACAAAATTAGAGGGTAAATTCAAAAACTCTATTTACCGTCTTATATTTGTGCTCTCACAAACACAGCAAGGTTAATATCAAGGTGTTGTAATATGTACGCATGCGGAGGCGAATCCACAATCCTCAGTAATACCCTAAGTAATACTTTTCATTTCAAAAGGTTTCGTTGCGGCGCCGTATGCACGGACGTAAAAGCATTGCGGTATGCTGTCTCGACTCGCATAGCTTGGTTTTTACAAAATTAAAAGCATGAGCAAAGGAATGCTTATAAATGAATTCCACGTTCATGTATAATTAATTATCGGCCGCCATCGCTATAAAATATGTAGCGCTGCATAATGACTTTATCGATAAGTTATTTCAGTTTTTAATTTATTATTTTCATTACTTACGAGTATATCGAATCAGATATGGAGACGACGTCAATTGGTGACGAGGTGTTGGACAATTAATTTTAGTGGTGGAAGAGTTCCGGTGACCGATCTCAACGTCGAATTAATTATTTAATCCACCTGTGCCTCTATAATGTTTAATATTAGGCGTTTTCTGCAAGATCAAATCCAAAATCAGGATATTTACATGAGGATTAAAGTGGCAAATATAGCCCACCGAATAGCGAAACTCAAGTAGCAGTGGGCAGGGCACGTAGCTCAAAGAACCGACAGCCGTTGGAGCAGGAACAGTTCTCGAGTGGCGACCGCGTACCGGAAGACTAAGCGTAGGAAAAACCTCCACGAGATGGACGGAAGACCTGATTAAGGTCGCAAGCAACAGCTGAATGACCCAGGACTATTCGATGTGGCAAATCTTTGGGGGAGGAATTCTTTAATAATGTTTTTTTCGCACTTGCCCAAATACCACTGTTCAGCTTTTAGATAGAGTGGAGAACATAATTTTAACAAAATTATATTTCACAAGCATGTTTAATCGAAAATTGGTCTTCTCAAATCTCCAATATTTTTAAAGACCCATCCAACCGTGAGTTTGCTTTGATGACACATTCACATAAAAACATGTTAAAATGATAGGTTTGACAGCAGTGCGAACGCTAGCACCAACAAGACATTTATCGCAATACATACTTTATACGTCGAGTTGCAAAACATCATCATGTTTAATGTTTTTAGTGCAAACTAGGGCTAACGATACGGCATATAATGAGATGCAGGGAAACAAATGCATTATCACTAGGAACCTAAGGGAGCCTCGTAAAAATATTTTTTTAAAGATTTTATTGCTTGATTTTCTCCGCATATCTAATATGTAAAGTAGTGCCAAATTAAAGCTTTCTAAGACTATCCTATACCTTCACCAGCTCCCCCCTTATAACGCCATGTTGCCATAATTGTAATAAATTACCATCTTAAACATCATTTTGCAGTAGCAAATTAAGGAACACGCGATAACAACCGCGAGTAAATCCGTAAATATATGCCCTATTGTATTATATTTATTTCCCATGAGAGCAAACAGAACTGAACGCAATGAAATTGTAAAATGACATGCTATTCATTACACAGCCTCGGAATTCTGATTTTTCATTCGAGATAACGTTCGTAAAATCAGAATAAACGGATTTATGATTCGCACATAACTCTGAAAATAAACTAGGAAGATAAATACTGGAGCTAACGAAACTTTTATTTTATCGTGATTATGTTTTACAGTGCGATAATGGACGTTTTAATTTAGTTCATCCGCCATCTTGGTATATTATGCGATGCAAAATTTACAAGAATATGTATTACCTAATAATTTGCGGAGAAATAAATAAAGAAACAATTTATTTAAACAGACAGCACTGAGACATATACAAACAATATAAAATAAATGGAAAACAAATAACAAACAACACATATATATTTTATTTTAAAGAAAAATGGAAAGAAAAATTTTACTTCAGGCGAGACTCGAACTCGCGGCCTACTGGGAATCTAGTCCAGATTTGACAAATCGGGCAGGACTTCAGTAGCTCAATTGGAAGAGCGGCTGGACTAGATTCCCAGTAGGCCGCGAGTTCGAGTCTCGCCTGAAGTCAAATTTTTCTTTCCATTTTTCTTTAAAATAAAATATATTTCACAAGCATGTGTTAATGCGAAATGATATAAAACAAACACATATATACCTTAAACATAAAAAAATCAAGGGTGGAACTTAATATGTCTCATGGCTGTCTAATAGGGAATTTGTCTTGAGAGTGTGTCTTGAGAGTGAGTGATCTTCGAGTGTCTACTGGATCGAACCAGAAAATAAGAAATCCGTATGCGAACGAAAGTCGCTGACATAGCCAAGCTGATGTCCAATCTGAAGTGGCAATGGGCAAGGCACATAGCTCGGAGAACCGATAGCCGCTGGGGCAGAAAGGTTCTCGAGTGGAGACCACGTATCGGCAAGCGCAGCGTAGGATGTCCACCTGCAAGATGGTCCGACGACCTGGTCAAGACGGCAGGTACCCGCTGGATGCACGTCGCTTCCGATCGGTCGGCTTGGAGGTCATTTGGGGAGGCATATGTTTAGCAGTGGACGTCCTATGGCTAATATGATGAATTAAAGTGGCAAACAAGCATGTAGCTCACATAGATGTTAAATGATGACTACAGCCACCAGTCAAAATGCTGATGGGTTGTCATGTCACTGAGATCTAAGTTATTATGTCTCTGTGATTGCTATACCGGCCATACATTTTCCATTGCAAGGAAAATAGTACAAACATGAGAATATAAAACACTACACACATTGGTGGTAGAACTCCAGTGACAGAGCTCGCGGGCGTAGGCACCACCACATTACCTAATATTCTTGCCGCTAAATGGTAGTGTTCAGGACTATGGTGTTCCGGTCCGGTGGTAATGCACGGCCCACTAATTTAGGCACAGAGGCATAACACCTTAGGCCTCAGGAGTGGTAACGCATCTGCATTTTGACCTTTGTCTTTGTGTAGGTGTCTATTAGGCCGCAGTCATCACTTAACATCAATGTGAACTGCATGCTTGCATGCCACTTCCATTACATAAAAAAAATCAAGTCTCTAGTACCAATACTTTTTGCGCTAAACTGTGGACGGACAGACAGACAGACGGACATGGCGAAACTATAAGCGTTCCTTGTTTACTACGAAACCCTAAAAACGATCTGTCAATGAGGTTGGTATAAAAACGTCCGAGAATTATGTCCACTGTTTACGAAGAGCAGTCGAGAGTTAATGGAGGTCAAAGTTTAAATTCAAAGCGAACAAAACAAACGGATTGAAGCTAATTAGTCTCAGACAGTCCGCTACTATCAATCTTGGGCTCCGGAGCATAAATTAACTCACTTGTACCTAGTTTGGGACACTGATGGACGCTTTATCACACATAGCTTTTGTATTAATCTGTGTTAAATGAATCTATTTGTTTAATATATAAAATTCTCGTGTTACAGTGTTTGTATACTCCTTCGAAACGCTTGTACCGATTATTATAAAATGTTGTACCTATATTTATTTAATTTGTGAAAATTTTGGCTTTCTAGCTATCACGGTTTATGAGATATAGGCTGGTGACAGACAGACAAACGGACGGACAGACAGACAGACAGCAAAGGATTAGTAATCCATAGAGTCCGTTTTTACCTTTTAGGTACGACACCCCCTAAAAGATAGAACTAAGGTACAGAATAGCTTAAAAATATTTGATATGATTCTTTAAATTGACATAACTTTTTTATTTCTGAACCGATTCACATGAAACAATCTCTAAATGTTAAGTGAAACTTACCACAATATATTAATGAAAACCGCAAATCAAATAAGCTGTTTCTGATATGAGCGTGCACAAACACACAGACAAACATACATTTTTCCGGGATAAAAAGTACCCAGTGTTATGCGCCAAGGGTTAAAGTATAATCGTAGCAAGTTTCATTGTAATCGGACCGGTAGTTTTTCTGTGATGCTTGAACAAAGAGACAGACAGCTAAAAAAATTTTCTAATCACATATTTGGGTTCGGTATCGATCTAGTAACATTCCCTGGTATTTATTTTTTCAATATTTTTAATGTAGAGAATTCACACATCTACAGGTTTATTATAAGTATAGATTACTTGTCATCAATGAAAACTGTATACTCTTTTACTACTTCATGACATAAAAAAGGTCAAAGTTTAATTCAAAGCCTACAAAACAAACAGATTGCAGCTAATTAGTCTCAGACAGGCCGCTACTATCAATCTTGGGCTCCGCAGCATAAATTAACTCACTTGTACCTAGTTTAGGACACACACACACGCGTTATCTGACATCTTCACCCGGCATTATTTATTTTGGCCTTTGTACTCGTATTAGTGTGTCTTTATAATGTAATGAAGGTGGACAAGTTACTTTGATGTTAAGTGATGACTACAGCTTATTGACACTGAGACAAAGACCAGAGGTCAAAATGCAGATGTTTTGCCATCCCTGAAACCATAGCTATTATGGCTCTGTGATAGTTACTGGTGGTAGAGCTCCAGTGACGGAGCTCACGGGCGTAGGCACCACCGCATTACCTGATTTACTTGCCGCTAAATGGTAGTGTTCAGCACTATCGTGTTCCGGTCAGGTGGTAATGTACGGTCCTGTAATTTCCGGCACAGAGGCATAACACCTTAGGCCTCAGGAGTGTTAACGCATTTGCATTTTGACCTTGGTCTTTGTGTGGGTGTCTATAGGCTGTAGTCATCACTTAACATCAATGTGAACTGCATGCTTGTTTGCCACTTCAATTACATAAAAAAAAAAAAAAGTAACTACGGGGCCATTTATTTGGCGGCAGATAAATTTTGTAATGCGGTCGTACCTTCGCCCTCGTGCTCTGGAACTCTATCACCAGTAAACTTAAGTTTGTATGTAGTCTCTAGAGAGGGGCAGCTGCCCCCCTCTGACACCCTCTGGCGACGACCATGGTAACTACACAACTACACCACTTATTCCACCTTTCACCCATATTCAGTGATTCCACTTTTAGTTGGAGATATACTGAACTCTGCGAGTACCGTTGGCCGTAACTTTCCTCATCAGAAATCCAGATGACGTGACGGGCTCACTCTTGCCAGGCGATGGTTATCGTACTAATCATATTAATAAATAATAAATAAAATACGCTTACACTCACAGCCCCACAGTAGGTATAAACCTGTGTCGTGGGTGCCGTTGTACACATACAACACATACGCAAACACTCAGACCCGAAACAAATATCTGTCCCGGTGTGGGGATCGAACCCGCGACCCTTCGAATCAAACGGTCATCTCACACCGCTGGACTAACCGGGTCGTCAAAAAATATTATGACTCATACCTACAAAAACTTCTCTAGGCTTACAGGCATTCCGATACTCGAAGGGTTCACTAGCTCTTGGACTATTTGTACAAAACCGTTATTGCGTTAATGCGATTCACATTTTTTGTTTTTTTTTAGTAATAAAAAAATATTTCAGTGTTTTAATAGCAACATAACAGTCAGTCATGTCAAGGAATAGTCACACCGGCCGTTGTCTCAGAAATAAAACATTTGACTGCTTCTTTCTTATTGTTATTTTTTAAGAATATGGTTCACGCAATAAAATATATAAAAACACGTTTATTTATTATTATTTAGTCTAGGTGACTTTTTATAATTTTGTTCGGGCTTTTTGCTGCTTGTTTGTCAACGCATTGGTCAATTTATTGTAGGTAATAGAGACGTGCCGACTCAGAGACAGAGAACGGTTAGTTTGAATTATTTTCTTGTTTTATTTTTGTATGTGAATCAAATAGCTGTTAAGTGTGTATTCTACGTTATTAGTAAGCGAATTTTAAAACGAATACCTTTGTAAACAAGCGCCCAGTTTTCGGCTGGTAAGTTTTTTATTACATGTAAGTGGCAAACAAGCTTGCAGTTCACATTGATGTTAAATGATGACTGCAGCCTATCACAAATACCAGTCAAAATGCAGATGCGTTACCACTCCTGAGGCCTAAGGTGATAATGCCTCTGTGTCGGAAATTACAGGCCCGTACATTACCACCTGATCGGAACACGATAGAGCTGAACACTACCATTTAGTGGCAAGTATATTAGGTAATGCCACTATGTAAACTATACTGTGGTAATGCGGTGGTGGCTGCGCCCGCGAGCTCTGTCACTGGAGCTCTCACAACCAGTAAAAAGTAATACTTACCTAAACGAATTACAGATATGGTGTATGAAATATCGTGATGTTATATTCATGTATGAAGACAATGACAAAATGTAGAAAAGGCATAGGAGGTGTGTCCGGATCGGGATATCTGTCGCTCCACACTCTCTCTCAAAGAATACTCTAGTAAATATTTTCTTTTATGTTGGGCAGAGCCTAGAGGCTATATTTTTCCACTAGCAGTAGATTCTAACACGCCAGCTCCGCCTTCTTCGCGTTCATATTAACATACAGGAAACGCCCGTTAAATAGTACTTTGTCTCTGTCAATTGAATTCGGAATTTCTATATAGGTATATACGGAACGCATAAAATACTGATTAAGTAATAAGGTATGTGATAAACAACTGTAGTGGTAGCAGTGGCGTAGCTAGGGGGAGGGGGGGCGGCCGGCACCGTGTGCCACCCATTTGGGGGTGACACTCTCTCTATAAATAACCCAAATATGAACTGTTTAGACGTGAAAGCGCAACACAAAACTCACTTGAAGAAATAAGATACAAAGGAAGGGAAAGTATTTTTTTTATGTAATGGAAGTGGCGAACAAGCGTGCAGGTCACATTGATGTTAAGTGATGACCGCAGCCTATAGACACCCACACAAAGACCAAGGTCAAAATGCAGATGCGTTACCACTCCTGAGGCCTAAAGTGTTATGTCTTTGGCGAAAATTTTCTTTTTTTTTGCTCATCAATATATTATATACTAGCTGACCCGGCAAACTTCGTATTGCCTCAGAATGAAAATATGACATGACTGTGTCAAAGGTTTGATAGATACGGACAATTTGTATGGGAAAATGAAATGGTGGTTTTTACTATTTCCCTTCAATTTCTTCATATTTTCTTACCTTTTAAATATTTCCTTCTTCGTAACTTCACGCCTGTAATCCCCGAAGGGGTAGGCAGAGGTAAATGCATGCATTCAAGCATACATGCAAACACCCACGACTCGCCGGTTACGTTTTTGGCCCATGTAACAGGTGGCGAGCCTGTTGACATCTCCGGGCACATTACCAAACTTTGAGGTACTGGGAAATTTCCAGAAAATTGAAAAAAATCCCAATAGAACCAGAGATAAAGGCTTTTTCACCATTATCTCTGATAACCCCCTACCCGGGAATCGAACCCAGGACCTCAGCGTAGTAGTAGTGGCCTGCTACCACTAGGCTACCGAGGCAGTTAAATATTTCCTGGACTTCCAAAAATCATTCAAAATTAATATTAGCCAAATCGGTCCAGCCATTCACGTGTGATGCCGTGACCAAGGAAAACGGGTTGCATTTTTATATATATAGATATATATTGTTATATAAGGTTGGGGAAAAAGTTGCTTCGCATTTTTTAAGATAATTCAAAACATTTTTTAATGTAGTTTATTAAATATTTAACTAAAGTATGTATGTACCATTTTGTTTGATAACCTTTTGCCATCTTGTAGGTAGTGACATGATCCCATTGCTAAAAAAAATTTGGGACTTCTCATCATAATACCGCGACAAGTGGATTTGGCAGTCCTCTCGTGATGTTAACCTAACATTGCATAAAGAATTCTGAAGAGACCGAAACAGGTGGAAATCTGAAGGTGCAAGGTCAGGACTATACGGCGGATGCATTAACACCTCCCAGCCAAACTCTCTTAATTTTTGCTGAGTGGCTATAGATGTGTGAAGTCTAGTGTTATCATGATAAAACACCACACCCCTTCTGTTGATCAATTCCGGCCGCATTCTCTCAACTTCTTGCTTTAATCTCATCAGTTGTTTGCAGTAGAGTTCAGAATCGATAGTCCTGCCTGGTGGTAATAGCTCATAATGAATAATGCCCTTCCAATCCCACCACACACACAACATCACCATATTGCGAGTTAACCCGGGTTTCGCCACAGTCTGTGTTCGCCTTTTTCGCACGTTCTTGTCGTACGTGATCCACTTTACATCACCAGTTATCAGCTTCTTCAAAAATGATTCGGTTTCATTACGTCGTAATAAAGAATTACAAATGAGTACACGGTTCATTAGGTTTCTTTCAGTGAGCTCGTGAGGTCAAATATCGAGCTTTTTTTTATACCGAGCTTTTTTCAAATGCGCCAAAACTGTTTTGTGATCAATTCTCAGTTCTTCAGCTACGTGGTAACTACTGATATGTCGATCTTGCTCCACTTTTTCAAAAATGGCATCCATTTTCCATTTCATTTTATCCAGAGCGAGGTGCATCTTTGACATCAATATTTCCGGATTGAAAACGCTTAAACCGAATTTGTGCTACTCTCACAGACACTGCACCAGGTCCATAAACATCGCAAATTTTTTTCGCGGCTTGCGTTGCATTTTTACCTTTTTTGTAGAAAAGTTTTAAAATGTATCGAATTTCTTCATTAGATTCACTCATCTTGACAGTACTAAAAACATATGAAAATCACACATTTGCCTTATTTGAATTTGGAATTATGTTCTTTAAAATTTTAACTTTCAATGATACCAAAACCAGCCAGATACAAATACTACAACCAAAGAGATTTTATAACAAGTTCATACATACTATAATGCGAAAAGACTTTTTCCCCAACCTATTATATTAGGTAAAGCGGTGGTGCCTACGCCCACGAGCTCCGTCACTGGAAGAGTACACTACCAGTACAAAACTACCACATGTGACACCACACAGTTTTTTAAAATTTTTGATAATTAAATAGTTTTGAGTTTGACTGACTGCTGACCTCTTCTTAATCATTTTATTATAAGTAATAACATAGCCACGTGAAAACAAAACTCATTTATTCATTGTATTCATTAATCCTTCAATGATTGTGTTAAATTATAATCAACAGAACAATTTCGCGATGAAAAGTTTATTGAACATTTTAATCGCTGTTGATGACATCTATATTATTGGTACAGATACCCTGATACCTACTTTTAAAAACCTATAACCGTATCGCTATAACAAAGTCCCATTAAGTTCATACGAAAAATAGATTTAACGGTTTATAAACATCAGGTAGGCGTTTATTGTGTTACAGTTGTTTCAGAATTGAGAATATCACGGGTTTCAACTTACTACGAGTATAACTTCCAGTTGGTCTTTGGTATCGGTGCGCGCGCATGCTTTGACAGCCCGCGCTTTTTAATCCTGTAACGCGTACATCACTTTTAAAAATGGTGCGTTCGGATTTCGATTTTTTTTTCTATCGTTTATTTATTAACTTTAGTATTTAGAGCTAAGAATTTTTTTTTATTACAATCCAATACAGGAAATTTATTTTTATAAGTATGTAGTGCGTTCAATTGTGTTTTTTTTTTAATCTTGCGACATGATACCTACTTTTTTAAATTTATTTATGATAATTATGAAAAACTTTTCTGTTTTGAAATTATGTATTGGTTTAGGGTACTGGTTTCAAGTGTTATTTAGTTTGTGTCGTTTTGTTGCAGACTACTCAAATAGACGACGAACAAATTGCAAGTAAGTACTTATTTAACGCGCCATTTCCTATACCAATAAAAAAACCTAATATACACACGATTCAAAGTTACGTTTTTTTAAGGGTGTATTAAACCAAAATTAAAAATATATGAAATTAAAAAAATGAAATAAAAAAAAAAAAATGTTTTCTTTTTAATTTATGATGGCATCGCTATGACGCATATTGCCAGTGTCAAATAAAACTATATTTCGTATTCGTATAAAAGCAGCGTTAAAGTTAGAATCAGTCAGTCTGTTAATTATTTATTATGCCAGTCAAGTGAGTCATAGTCAGTAATTCGAGTAAAGCGATGGCTACTTTACCAGAACATTTACAATTAAGTTTTGGAGGCAACCTGATAGGCCGTGTTTTCGCACTGTTATTCTATTTCACTATACACGGGCACTGTAATAAATCAATAATAATAATAATAATCTATATCAAACAAAATGGCACCAACTTCATTTAATATAACTCAAAAACACACCAAAAAAACCGAATAAAAAAAGAGCACCAAACGCCTTTTATAAGCTTCCCGCCAAAAAAATGTATAAATGTTTTTTTTTTTAATTATGGCATCGCTATTACGCATATTGCCAGTGTCAAGTAAAACGATATTTCGCATTCGCATTAAGCAACGTAAAAGTCAGAGTCGTCAGTCAATTTATCAGCCCGTCACGTCAGTCAGTCACAGTCAGTAATTCTAGTAAAGCGATGGCTACTTTACCAGAACATTTACAATGGAGTTTTGGAGGCAACCTGAAAGGTCGTGTTTTCGCACTGTTATTCAATTTCACTATACACAAGCACTATAATAAGCTTATATCAAACAAAATGCCACCAACTTTATTCAATATAACTTAAAAATACACCAAGAAAATGATATAAAATAAGAGTAACATAAGCCTCTTTCCCGCCAAAATTCCCTTTATAAATGTTGGTAGAGTTCCAGCAAAAAATGTCTAGGGCAGGAGTACACCAATTATTTTTACTTCCAAAAAAGGAAGAGGTTCTCAATTCGTCCGAATCTTTTTTAAGGTTTTAAATACAATTAATGAAACTGATTGGTAACTCTTAAAACATTCTTCAGAAATCGGAGCTCTAGCAGATCATATACTAATGTTTATTATAAAATAAGAGCAAATAAGCATGCAGTTAACATGAATGTTAAGTGATCGCTGCAGCCTATAGATCTACACAAAAACCATGGGTCAAAATACAAATGCGTGGGGACTCATGTGGCATCCATGAGACCTTATTTGCTGTCTCTGTGATAGTTATAATGGAGGCATATATTACTTGCCTGTTGCAGATATTAATGATCAAACTCAAACTCAAAAATTTATTTAATCACTTGGAAATAATTGAATTTGCTTGTGATAGGTCAAATCACAAATATAAAATTAAAGCGGATAACAACTGATACGTTGATTAATATGTCAAAGTAAACAAAAATAAAATAAATAATGGTCCAAAAATACTTAATAATTAAAATAGGTATCAACAGAATGTTCCATACTCTCTTTTACAAACGGCAAGATGAGAAAGACTAAACAAAAGAATAGATCATCTATTACACAGTAAAAAGCATAACATTTTAATCGTTTCAAAAGTCACTTAATTCATACCATAAAAAAAAATCAACATTGTAAATACTTTAATACGTTTTAAATTATCATGGCGATTAAAGTGTGATTTAAAAACTGTGTTACCAACAGGAAAAAATACGTTCATTTCGCGACGTAAATTAAAAATACAAGTGAAACAAATTGCAAGACCACAGGGCGGCTATTTGCATAAAATGTATGATTCATGTGTCATTTTTCCTGGGAGCTGGGAAAAGTTCAGCTTTGATACTGCCAGCAATTTTACCGCGTTCGCCAGATATTGGATGTTTGTATTATACAAATTTGTTTTATTTAAGCTTTTAAAAGGTCAGTTTTTAGACACTGGTCGCTATATACCTACTTAACTATGATTTATTTAGATAAGTAGATATTTCTTGTCGATAATTTATGAAAAGTGAATCTATGGCTCACCGCGGACACTCCGCCAAAATTCCATACAAACGCTTAATTTGGTGTAATAACACAGACATCAATCAGTGACGTGTATTTACACGTGCACCTGTGCGCGTAGCACGTAGAAAATACCAACCGTCGCCCATAAGAGGGGAGGAGGTTGGGTGATGTGGGGAAGTCGGGCGGGACGTCGAAGTGTCCATTCTATTCGTAGTATTATTACATATTCTCTGTCTATGGTAAAGGTTTATATTATAACCCTCAGATTGAGTGTAAGAGAATGTCTTGTGACATTAAATCCGCCATATGTACCTACACGATTCAGAGTAAATAAATAAATAGAGAATTGATTTTTATATATATAAGATAGATTAATTATAATCAGCAAACATCTTTTATACACAATATATGATATTCCATTATAGGTAACATCATAGGTTCTGTTAGGTACTATACTGCATAAGACTATTGTGTTACCTGAGTTTTTTAGGAGTGTTAACATAATATCCGTTTAAAA
The DNA here is from genome assembly GCA_036365455.1 of Macrosoma leucophasiata. Taxonomy (NCBI): domain Eukaryota; kingdom Metazoa; phylum Arthropoda; class Insecta; order Lepidoptera; family Hedylidae; genus Macrosoma; species Macrosoma leucophasiata. Next base: position 18,185,628 of record JAWQUS010000017.1, on the reverse strand, counting down.
AGTCCCGAAAACCGACCCCATGACCTAAGCCTTGGTCAATTTGGACACATTTCAGCCTGTCATAAAAAAAATTAAAGAAAAAGACGCAATTACAAAATACTTTCTAGAACCGTAACCGAATATCATACTTGTCACAAGAAAGCCAAAAATACTACAGTGTAAATAAAAATAAAAAAAAGAACACAGACCTTGTAAAAGTTAACTATTTTCAATCAATTCAATCACAATAAAATGCTACAAAACTTTTTATACGAAACACACTCTTCAAATGGAAATAACCCTTCCCATAAAAGTTGGTTTCAAATAAAATGTAAGTCCAAAGAACTCCTAAAAGGACCCGAATTGTAACCACGCAATTGGTTTACGCCGAATAATAATTTCCCTACAACTCAATAAACTTGTAAAATAACAATGTGAGTCACATTCACAAAATCCTATTGTGTAAAACGGTCTATAGAAGATAAAGCGGAATAGGAAAAGCTTTGCTAAACTAAACACACCCTCGATATGTATTGATTTAGCCAGTCCGCTTTACACTTGAGGTTCAAGATACGTGAAGATCATTGAAATAATATTATTTTTACGGATTTATCATATTCTCAATATATATAAATTACGTGTCACGGTGTTTGTCCGCGATGGACTCCTAAACTACTTAACCGATTTTAATCAAACTTTGCAACCGTATGCAGCTTGATCTAATTTGAAAGATAGGGTAGTTAGTCGCAATATTATGTAAGTACCTAAATTGCAGGCGTGCGAATCCGGTACGGGCCGCTAGTATTAAACTAAAATTATGTTTAAAACCAAATCGACGTTTTGGTCGCTTTTAAATTTCCTTTTTTTGATATACGCGAGCTATATGAAAATAGTTTTATTTCAATGAGTGTAGCTCATGACAACCTAAGATGTAGAGATCTTTGATGTAATAATAATATAAGTTTAATATGTTCAGTACATATAAGTTGTGTATAAATGTAAAAAACATGCACAACTTTAATATTCAAGTTTTCACTTCTGCCAGCATTCCGGACTGGCCGTTGTAGAACCCGTTGTTTATTTAAATTATATTAATGAACATCATAAATTGGCCGGCAGTGTAAACCAAATGTTTAAATCAGTATAAAACGTTCTGACTCTGTACAATAAAGCAACCTTCTAAGTAACGAACTGATAGGAGAGCTTCGGCAAATGAAGCTTTGTTTTCACGTTTAATTTATTTGTAAACAGTTTAATACGGTTTTAGTTCCGCGAAAGGAGATGTTGCGAGCTCGGCTCTGGTTCGTACACGTCCTCAAAAAATGGGTAAAATAAAGAAGAATCCGAGAAAAATACAATTAATTTATTCAAGAGTACATTTTAGAGTTACAACCACATTTAATTCAAATGATTTTATCATTTTCAACTATGTTAAACATGGCGGCGATACAGCCGACACTTGGGATCAATCGATTTCGATAGTATATAGAAAATAATACTTTTTTCTCCAAGTACTATATAATCAAAATACAATTTAAAAAATGAAAATGTCAAAATGACATCGCCAGCCATATTCGCCATGTTGGTTTTGAGTTGCAATTCTAACTGCAAATAATGTTTTGTAACTGCAAACAAAGCCAAATAAGTGAAAATATGCAGTAAAAAACGTTTTTATATTGATTTTACCTGTTCAATGATGAATGTGTACAATACATGGCCGGAGGTCCATACATTTTTGCAACATCTCCTTTATAGGTCGTTCTTGCTTTAGGCGGTTACGGACTAGCAACTTATATTTTGTTTTATAAGGAACTATGACCCGTCAAACTTTGTATTGCCTCAATGAATTAATGTGTCAAAGGTTTGATAGATATGGACTGTTTGTTTGGAAAAATGAAATTGTGGTTTTTACTGTTTCCCTTCAATTTCTTCATATTTTCTTACCTTTTAAACCTTTCCTGGACTTCCAAAAATCATTCAGAACAAAAATTAGCCAAATTGGTCCCGCCGTTTTCGAGTTTTAGCGAGACTAACGAACAGCAATTGATTTTTATATATGTATAGACAACAAACAGTTACATATTATGTGTTACATGATGACTATCAATATCATTTGTACTAGTGAATATGTAACCAACGTCATCCACAGGTATGGTACAATGTATGAAATGTGAGATAATCGATAAAGCTAATTTATGTTTGTGTATTAGCAAATACTATTATATAGGTACGTGTATAAGCTTGTTTATGAAGCGCATATAGATGCGTATAGGTAGCCTTTTTACGATCGTTGACGTGCTTATGATGATGGTGATCTGAGATCAATTTATCAGGAAATTGATTTTTGGAACCCTGGTAAGTCGAGCCTGTTGACATCTTCGGGCACATTACCAAACTCCGCAGTACGGGGAAACTTCCAGAAAATGGAAACATCCCACTAGAACCAGAGGCAAAGGATTCCCGGGTCGGCGGCTATCAGAGAGGAGGGTTCCTCTCTGATAGCCGCCGACCCGGGAATCGAACCCGGACCACAGCGGAGTAGTAGTGATCTGCTACCACTTAGCTACTAAGGCAGTTAAGGTTACAAAGTAATGTTCTTCGTCGGAATCCATGTAACTCACAACTACAAGTTTTTAGCGAACACGATGGAATAAGCCCGTGTACACATATCCAGTTTTTATGAAGAAAGAAAAGAAAAAAAGAAACATTTATAGATATACAAAAAGAATTATAGTGCACGTATAATACCGAAACCGAATACGCGCAGAAAAAAACGCTAGTCTGAAATTGCTCTTAAAGTCGAGGCTCAATTGCGAAGTATTCATTCGATTTTATGGCACCTGTAAACAGTTTGATGGGTTGAGAGTCGAATCAAAGATTTGTTAGCGCCTGGCTCGGGAGCTATCTTAATGAAAACGAAAGGGTACATAATGTTACACATATATTTCATTTTCTTGAATTGGGATATTTTCTTAAATTTGTCAATTTTGTATTTCGCAGTAATTTTATGTAAATATTATTCGACTAAAGAAATTTGCATACTATTTCGGTTTTAGCGCTTTTGTTTTCCGGTTAGATAATAATGTACTTAGACCTTATAATTTAGGAACCCGTCGATACATTGAAATTGATTTATGTAGTAGTCTTTGGATGTTTATAGACTGCAGTAGATAATCACTTAACATTTGTTTGAATTGCTTGTTTGTTTAGCATTTTTAATTTCATACAAAAACATTTTTAGCCAGTAAGTGGCGCACAATCGTACAGTTCACATTAGTAGCCTATTGTCTATCTATTGTCTATCGGTTGCCTATTACGACCACGAATATAGGCTATTAAATATTGCAGCCTACAGAAATATAAATAAAAATCGGAGATGAAATGCAGATGCGTTGACCGGGAGATTTTTAATTTTGCTTCCGTGAGAGTTATCCCGACTATACATAATCGGTACACAATAGTGCTGAGCAGCTACCATTTGGTGTCAAGTACATGAGAAAATGCGGTTTAAAATTTATTAAAAAAAAATTGGCCCCGTCCACTTTTCAACGCATTACGTGGAACCATTATTATTTTACTGGTGATAGAGTGCAAGTGTAGGAGCTCGAGGACGTAGGCACCACCGCTTTACCAAATTAAAAATTATGAGCCGCTAAATGGTAGTGTTCAGCCCTATCGTGTTCCGGTTAGATGGTGATGTATGGCACCGTAATAAGTATCACAGAGACAGAACACCTAAGGTCTCAAGGGTGGCAACGCATCTGCATTTTGACCTCTGGTTTTTATGTAGATATCTATAGGCTGCAGTCATCACTTAACATCAATGTGAACTGCAAGCCTGTTTGCCACCTTCATTACATAAAAAAAATAAACAAAAAAAATGGTAAGGTAGTGTGATGGACCGTAGGCAGAGCTTAAATATGGTAGCGCAACTTCACGCCTGTAATCCCCAAAGTAGTAGGCAGAGGTAAATGCATGCATTCAAGCATACATGCAAACACCCACGACTCGCCAGTTACATTTCGGCCCACGTAACAGGTGGCGTACATGTTGACATCTCCGGGCACATTACCAAACTCCGAGGTACGGGAAAACTTCCAGAAAATGGAAAAATCCCAATAGAACCAGAGATAAAGGATTTTAAACCGTTATATCTGATAGTCCCCGATCCGAGAATCGAACCCGGGACCCCCAGCGCAGTAGTAGTGACCTTCTACCACTAAGCTAAGAGGCAGTTAGGCTTAAATATGGTGTGGACCCCCAAACCTTCTATCCATCGTTATTTTTATGATGCTACCAGTAAATTGATACAGTTGAATTTATCATTGACAGTGCTGAGAAGAGCCTTCAGCATGTTCGACTCGACGAAGCAGGGGAGAATCGAGAAGGAGAAAGTGCGGACCATCCTCAACACCATGGTACACAGCTACGACGAGAATGCGCTCGACCAGATACTGGACAACGAGGATGTTGATGGTGGGTGAAAAAAAAAACTATTCTTATAACACACAGAGTTCATCAGGATTCCCTTAGGTAGGCAGTGTTCCAGTGCAGGGATCGAGGGTGTAGGCACCACCGCAATACCTAATCTATGCTGCCAATTGTAGTGTTCAGCGCTCTCGTGTTCCGGTTAGAAGGTAATGCATGGCGTAGTGATAACGATCACAGAGACATAACAAGGTCTCAATGGTAGAAATATATCTGCATTTTGAGATCAATGGGAAATTAATGCTAGTTTGCTACCTTCTTTGCATAAAAAACATCTACATGCAACCAGGTATTTCAATGTAGATGTTGTCACTCCTGAGTCCTAGGGTATTATTATTATTTTTTTTTATGTCATGGAAGTGGCAAACAAGCATGCAGTTCACATTGATGTTAAGTGATGACTGCAGCTTAGAGACACCCACGCAAAGACCAAGGTCAAAATGCAGATGCGTTACCACTCCTGAGGCCTAAAGTGTTACGCCTCTGTACCGGAATATACAGGTCCGCAACTGCCTGACCGGGACACAATATTGCTGAGCACTACCATTTGGCCGCAAGTAGATAAACATAACAAACACCACCAACTTTGCTGACGTTTTATTAAATTGTGAAGATTTAAATTTTAACTGCTTATCTACAAGCAATTAAAATCAAGATCTTCACAATTTAAAACGACAGCAAACCTCACCGTATATCGGCTTTAGGAAATTATATTCTATCCTTAAATCCGCAAACTGGGAGCCGCCCGGCCAGCGACCGCGCGGTCTAGCATTTTTAGCAAAAGGTAGCGATTTTTAAAAAAATATTTTTATCCGACGATTGAACTGATAAAAATAAAAAAAAATCATATGCTGACAATATTAATTTATTTGGGAACAAGAAAGGTACAATAGTAATTGTTGTTTTTTTTAATTAAGTTCCGTTATAAGAGCTCTACAGTCTAGAGAGAAAGAGAGACACGCAATACCAGCAAATAAAGCAATGCAAAAATTTACAAAAATTTTTTATTTTAAATCACTTCAATTTTTGTATTGTAAAATATCTACATAAAATGTAATGTAAATTCAGAATAAAATTATAATAACATTATTATTGGAATTAATTGAAATGAAACCAATTTTCGGATTTATCTCGCGTATATTAAACTAAAATGATTATTTTATATCGAACTTGACTTTTCGGTCGCTTTTCACCTTCCGTGGTCTCGGGCAGACTGAGGTGGTATTTGTATGACAGCAGTTTGAAAAATTATTATGTGCAGCTACCTCCATCTATTTCGCAAACGTGTTGCGTAGCGTTCAGGATTAACACAAAAGACCAACAACCAACCATCTTCTCTATTGAAATTTGGATGATTTTTAATCTCAATAGCCTCGCGAACCATTCTTTGAATTGGTATCTGTGTTTTGTAGCAAGTATTCGAGTTTGGTCAAACCGAATATAATGAGTTGGTTTGTCCGCTATGTGATCACAGACTGCAGACCTCCCTGCTCTACGGTGTTTGTTCAATGAGTGCAGCTCGCGAAAACCTAAGAACATACTATTGAAATAAAATCAAAATTAAATTATTGAATTTAAGATGCTATTGGTAGAATGTAAAGGACTGTTAACTAGTTTTTATTTCAACAGCATCTTTAATAATTGTATCCATACTTTCAAGTACATTAATAAAATGTCGTATTTTCAGAATGAAATATCAATTTACTGCACCGATTTTGTACACATTTCGATTTATAAAGGTCGGATATTGTGATTATAATAATATACCAATTATCATGCATTTACCTAGATTACGCGTGCCATCCGTGCCGGTCCGCTGCCCGCGCCGCTATCCGCTGTCGTCCATTTTAGAGCATCAGCATTCCCAGCTAAATTACTTTTCGAAACAGCGTTTCGAACGCTTTTCGGGGTCAGTAAGTATACTGAAAACGTTATAATTAAAAAACCCTTCGGAATGCCTCCGCGTATAAAATCTGAGAGGTTAGAAGAAGGTTGGATGTTCTGAATTTCATTACGGTATATACGGAATGTTGTGGTCGGGTTTCCTTTTGTTTTGAAATATGCTTTGGGTTCTTCAAAGCATTTTTTCAATCAGAAGTCTTGTTTTTAACTATAAAAGCAGTAAACGTAGCGTAAAAAATTTTCATTCAAGTGTAATTTTTTCTCGTCAAAATCGGTAAAACCCTTACAGAGATTCATCATTATATGAGCTGGAAGACGTCCACAGCTGGATAAAAGCCTCCCATAAAAATTACTATTACGAACGGTCCTGGGCCGCCCTCATCCAGCAATTGCCCGAAACCTTCACCAGATCAACCAGGAGCCTGCCTTGCCTACGTTTCGCCTTCCAATACGCGATCGCCATTCAAAAACTTTTCTGCCCCAACGGTCAGCTCAGAACTTTGAGCTAGACGATTCAGAGATTAACCGGAACAAGCAGACAGACAAAAATCGTCAACATTCTCAACACAATCCAAAGGTTGACTGGTCGATAATGCCTTGTAGTAGCATTAAGTCTCCCTTATGTACCTTTTTTACGTGTGCATAGAAGTTAAATAAAAAAAATATATATGTTATTTTGGTACTTAAATGCACCGTGTATAAATACGTGTGCATTTCATTTAGTGAAAAACTATTATTTTTGTATTACAAATAGTCACTCTAAATTAATTTATTTGCTGATACTTGTAGGTATAGATCATAAAAATAACTAGCTCAAATGAGATCAAAAGCTTTACCTACGAGTATTACTAATTTACAGACATACCTACCAATGAACTCAATTTGCTTTAATCTAAAAATATTCTAAAATGTTGATGCGTCAAATATCGGCTGCGTCATCACACGTCAACTTCTAGACGGACATTGTACACAAAATACCAAGTTTTATTGCCAAAGCACATCGGCACTGGACTATTTTCACGCTCATTACAGGACGAGCAAATTGCCGTAACGTTTTAAACATCATAAAGTTAAATGTAGATAGCGGTGGAATGAAGGAATCAGACGGAAGTAAAACTTTTTTTGAAGTGTATTAAGTTTTAATTTTTACGCGCCGGCGCGGCTGTCTAATCTCACTCCGTCTTACGAATTTTTGATCAAGTCACGTGTCCTGACGCGAGTTTAACGTTTTGTACCGATTTCAAAAAATGCACAACGTCGGTTAAGAATTTCACCTAAAAAATATTACAAAAAAAAGCAACCCTATTTTTTAATTTTAATTTGGTGCTATTTTGAAGTCTTGGGTGCGATATTCAGATGGGGAGGTGTTGTTGAGCTATTTCTTTTTTTCAGTGTCATTCTTGGAATTTGGTAAATCTAATAGCCTCACCTAAATGTAGGTGGCTAAACGTGGGTTCTTCCGTGTATGCATAGATGCATTTACCTCTGGCTACACCTTCGAACAATGTAGAAAATATTGAGATAAAAGTGACAGTCTGAAGTTAGTTGCTAAACAGATAAAAGCAACAGTCTGAAGTTTTTTTGTTGTTTTTGTTTTATTTCTGGTATATTGGATTGTTACGCTAAAGAAGAATAACTTATTACGTTAGTACCTACATAAGTACACATACTGTTTCTTTTTGACTATGTTACAAAAAATTAAGATATAATGCGGGAACATGGTCACTACTCCTTAGAAAGTTTAAACAGAAATCACTTGAAAAGCCACGAAAAAATTTCCAGATGGTTTTAGCAGACTAACTCAAATGGCCTCTTGAGAACATCACTCAAGAATATAAAATAGGTAGAACATTCGCAAATGGTAATTTTGCTCGGCGTATTTCCCCCAAAGTGCTGTTTAAACTAGTACTTACTCATTAAAATAACTCAAACTTAACCTAATGAGGGATCTCTCAAGTGACCGTTTGTTTAACTTGTTCAAGTTATAAAATAAAACATCCTTTATTTTGGTTGATGAGAGTTACGAGTGTCATAATTGTATTGTTTAACTAGCGACCCGCCCCGGCTTCGTGCGGGTGCAATGTAGATTCTTACTGGTATGTATGTATGTATCTTCACGCCAGGTCCCTAACGGGGTAGGCAGAGAGTGTAGAGCGCCAGACATCCCGGTTCTGACAAACCTCTCGTGCCTCGTCTACCTTCATCATTCTCTTCATACATGTACGCCGATTCCTAAGACTTGTGATCCCACCATCAGACAGAACTCGACCTATTTGGTCATGGTATTGGTACCTATTTGGACCTATATGGCACATTTTCATTGTACATCTGTTTAGTCATTCGCTCATTCGACATTCTTTCTATATGCCCGAACCATCGGAGCATGCCTTTTTTCATTTTTACACCGATACCGATCATTCACACAAAGTCTCTTTCTTACATCTTCATTACGAACGCGATCGGTGAGTGATACACCGCAGATCTTGCGCAAAGATCTCATCTCGACCGCGTTCAACTTGCTTTCATGCTCTTTCCTGCATTCTTACTGGTTTTGATGCCATTTTTAATTCCTACCGATCCAACTGTTAATAACGATAATTGACTACTGACCCTTATGTCAAGCGCCGTAAGGCTTACATTAGAAAAGTTTATAATAATAAAGTCGTTTAATTTTCTTAAAATTAATTCTACGTATTTTTCTCTATCTTTTGATATGGAACTTCTCCTTTATAATTGTTCGCGCAACTTCTTATCTATTTTTGTAACATCACCTATTTGTTTTTATTTTTCTTTCATACAAATTTCTCCGGAGAATTATAAATACAAGATAAAAAGAATAAGCGAAAGTACTTTAACGTACCTAACAAAAACATTAACAAGCTACTTTTTCCAATAGTATCAATAACGAAGATCTTTCAGATTTAAGAATCTTTATTCTCAGAAGAATTACATTCACTTACAATAAGAAATATAACACCCTAAACTATCTTAATAAATCTTTAAAGAGTTTACATCTCTTACTAATTCATCTCTTACTCTTGCTTATTCAGGTATCTACTCATCGGAAAAAACCAATAATATGCTAATTGCTCATATAAACTGGAGATTTAAAAAAATACTGTACTTAATTTGAAAGGTTCAATATTTGTTAGAGCACATAAAACAGTCTTAATATCCAGTGAATGAACTACAACATAGCTCACTTAAGGCTAGATAGCCCTATATAACCCTATCTAGCTTTAACTCTGAATTCAGGCTAATTCAAATCACACGAATTACTAATTAGTTAGAATTCATTTCATTCCAGTCACGCACTAGCGACATTTCATATTAATTTCACAGTCAGGAGTAAAACGATCACGTCCAGAGGGTTCTGTATGTAAATCTTAAGATATTAAAATCATATTTTATGTGTTTGATTAATATTTTGATTATATATTTGACTAGCACCCAGCTTCGTCTACGCACGGGTGCGATGTTATCTACATCACAATTACTAATATGATTATAAAAATACGCCCTTAGGGGTTGAATTTCGCAAAACCCCCAGTCTAGTACCATACTAGGCACTTACGTTCTAAAAAGAACCCCCATGCAAAATTTTAAACTCCTAGTACTTGTAGTTTTTGAGATTTCGTGATGAGTGATTTTTAGTTTTATATATATATATGGATTATAATGTATAATTTGATAATAATATTTTTTTTTTTTTAATCCGAGTTCTTTAATTTCAATAATATAATTGACCAATAGATTATAATAACGGAAACCCTTGATACGTCCCACTGCTGGGCACGAGTCTCCTTCTTGGGAGGAGGCTTGGAGCTTACTCCACCACGCTGCTCCAATGCGGGTTGGTGGAGATGGTTTAGTGGCCAACCCGTTGTCGGATGTTTTCAAACCACCATTAAGGCCGCCGAGAGGGTTTAACGACTGCTCTCTATCGATAGCAGCCGGGACCGACGGCTTAACGTGCCCTCCGAAGCATGGAAACGTGCATTTTAATTTGCCACTAGCGGTCACCCATCACACACCCGATCGCGCCCGTATCGCTTAAGCGAGTAGATCGCTTTCGATCTGCACCAGCCGCGGGGCCATGCGCGCTTCATTGCAATATATTATATGAATAATATATTATGTTGCCTCTCCTAAGGCCTATGCTGTTATTTATGCCTCTGTGTCTAAAATCAAAGGATCATTAAACATTTAAGTAACACATAAATAAGAATTAGTGATTTCATCACTAATGCTTAACTACTTCTGAAGCTAATATGCATCCAAAAATGAAAAGTTGCACTTTATGTAATTTCTGGAAAACGGTAGTGCTGAATACGAGTCGTATTATACGACCTAACACCTAATTATCAACTTTGTTATCTATACATCTATACAAATAAATAAAATTCGAGTGTCTGTTTGTAATATTAAAATAACCGCTTTTTACTAAATGCATATGTATGTATACACGGTACATATACCAAAACAACACTTTTTACAATGTTTGTCTTTCTGTCTGTCTGTCTGTTTAGCGGGGCTAATCTCGGGAACCGCTTAACGGATTTCGGGGGTTCCGTTGCCTACAAGGATCTTTTATATAATAGTTTAACTACCCCATCTCCCTGTACCGGTAGAATTCGGACGTGTTAAAAATTCACGATGATAGTAGATTCATTTAACGAATTTAAAAAGCTAGCTAACTGTGATAAACATATCACAAATATCACAGCTACCTAGCCTAAAAAACTTTATAAGTCGACGTCGATGTATTTTTAAAAACGGAATTTTTAACGGTTTTTATTTTAAATGTTATACGGAACCCAAAAATTATACGTTGCCACTCCTGTGAACAATTTAAAGGGTGAAATATGAAAGGTCCCTGTCTGTAAAAGCCTGCGAAATGCAAGTGTTTTAACGGGGATTTTATTTAATGGTACAGTCATTTTTCTTAATTAACCGTATCAATGGGCTATGAAATTTTGTGCACCGACTTCTAAATATTACGTATAAATAAATAGTTTTACGTGATCTTAGGATCAAATCTATGGTTACTTAAAACTCACTGGTTTTTTAAAGAACCTAATATTTTTTTAAAGCAATTGACAGGACATTCCCTATGACTGACCAAATCAACAAAAGAATGATGAATTCGATTGTGATGTGGGCTACGTTGTTTAATACAATTATACATTTTCCCGGTTTTTTACTGGTGGCAGAGCTCCAGTGATGGAGCTCGCGGGCGTAGGAACCACCGCATTACCTAATATACTTGCCGCTAAATGTTAGTGTTCAGCACTATCGTGTTCCGGTCAGGTGGTTATGTACGGCCCTGTAATTTCCGGCACAGAGGCATAACACCTTAGGCCTAAGAAGTGGTAACGCATCTGTATTTTGACCTTGGTCTTTGTGTAAGTGTCTATAGGCTGCAGTCATCACTTAACATCAATGTGAACTGCATGCTTGTTTACCACTTCCATTACCTACACAAAAAAAAAGATAAAACTGTAATACGTTTACAGTAAGGTGACGGGACATGACGACCCCACCGCCCATCGTCCGAGAACTCACATTCTGTTTTTTATGTTATAATGGTGAAAGAGGCAAGCAATAGGCCAAGATACCCTTGCAGAATTATTTCGGTCATCGAGATATACTGCAAACCTATTTTTTGAGCATATTTATGATCTAGATAGAGAATTACACTTAATATTATAAATCTTCGTCTTAACAACTTGTATGTAGAAAATTGTTTTTTGAATTTAGATTTCACTCACATTTTTTCACGTTAAAACGAATGGGGATTTACAAGACATTTTTTTAAAGTTTATAAATTATTTTGTAGTGAACTGCCAATCACAGACGAATAACCAAGCTGCCAATGTCAACACCATTGCATTATTTACTTTTTTGCGTTGGACACTGGTCATTTTAGGACTTTTATAACTTTGTCGAAATAAAATCGATTTCAACGATCAATTGCTTTATTATAATTGTTCCCGCCAAAATTTATACACCGTATTGACCGCGCGCGCGCATCGCATTGTCGCCTTCCTGCCCTCTGCCTTCCGCCCTTCCTTCGTCCTTGCTCCTGAGACGGTGGAGGTGCGACGGCCCGTCGTGCGTCGATGCAGCGCTGGCCCTCTCGGCCAGCGCTGCATTGACACAAGCCCGTTGACCGCGAAGGCGCGCGCACGACACACACCGCACCGCTACCGCTAGCCCGCGACCGCTGTACAGCGGCTGCAGTAGCAGCCCACCGCGCAGTTCAGTGCCGAGGAGTTCATCCACCATCGTGAAGGTACCCCAACATCCCGTCTTTTTCCCCTCACTACCAATCTTCGGTATTCTAAACCGCTTAACTTACCGCAGCACTAATAATAAATATCGATAATTATCGATATTCAATCATCACTTAATGTAAGTAAAACAGCTAAGATGATACACAATACTTTAAAATAGTCTTCGCTTATTTTAGTAACCTCTGGCAGGTACAGCATACAAAACTTAACCTCAAAATGACCAAAAGTTCGTAATGCAGTTTTTTAAAAACACCTATTGATACCTTTTTTCTTTTTTGTGCACGCTTTTCTTACGATATTGTCTATATTTTGCGAGTAATCCCGTCGAGACGCAAGAAGGGCGAACTCCCATACAAAATTGGTCATTCTCCTTTCTTTGTTTGGATGTTGGTGCGTCAATCACGCCGAAACTACTAAGCGGATATTGATGAAATTTGTTATACAGATAGGGTATTAGCTGATTAAGATGAGAGAATACTTTTTATCCCGAAAAAATGTTCCTGTGGGTTTCCATGGGATGATTTGATGAGTTTCCACAGGTTACGCGAAAAGCGACCTACACGCGGGCGGAGCCGCGGGCAACAGTTAGTCTAATATAAATTCACTAGGTTGCGTATCCAATGGCCGCTAGTATTTTTAATTAAATTAATTTTATTTTTGGGACCAACTAAACGTTATACTTTAATTATGTGTTTCAGGATCTGGCAAGCTGAACTTCGATTCCTTTGTTCGCGTCGCAACCCATTTCCTGGATGAAGATGACGAAGCTTTACAGAAGGAACTTAAAGAAGCCTTCAGATTGTATGACAAGGAAGGTAAGATTATTTATGTAATGCAGGTGACAAACAAGTATGCAGTCCACATGGATGTTAAGTGAGGACTGCAGCCTCTAGACACCCACACGAAGGCCAGAGGTCAAAATGCAGTTGCGTTGCCACCCCTGAGACCTTAGTTATTATGTCTCTGTGATAATTATTACGGGGCCATACATAACCATATAAATGGAACACGACAGTGCTGAACTACCATTTAGTGGCGGATAAATAAGGTGATGCGGTGGTGCCCACGCCCTCGAGCTCGTACACTGGAACTATACCACCAGTAGTAAAAGTGAAAAGTTTTACTGATGGTAGAGCTCCAGGGACGGAGGTCGCGCTCGTAGGCACCTAGGTTTATAAAATTGTACCCTCGAGCTCAGTCGCTAGAGCTCTCCCACTAGTAACATAATTCTGTAAAAACCAACCAATATATATGAACAATAAACTAATACAAAATAAGTCACTTACGTGACGGACCGGATATTTCTTCGATAGAACCTATTCTATCTCTGGTAGGTACCAATTGTAACAATAAAAAAATCTAACAAAAGAATTGTAAATTAGAAGAATGGAGCCCTCTGGTACAGGCATTTTACAATGCTTAAAAAGGGACTCCAGCCTATTTGTATCATGAAAGAGTTTTGATATTGAAATAAAGATTATCTATTTATTATTCCTCCGTGGTTCAGTCTCGAATTCTTACGTTTTTCGGACACGTTTCGAGACGGTGTGAACACTCCATAGAACGCTTGACCGTCCAGGGAGTTTTCAGCGGTAGAAGAGGACGTGGTAGATCTCCTATGCGCTGGGCCGACCAAGTTAAAGCCGCTACTAAGAAATCTTTCTACGAGTGCACCTGAAACGCATCGGTACGCGAGGAGTGGCGGTGGGTTGTGAAGCAAGCCACAAACCCTGAAGTGACAACCACGACGACTCTGTCAAGAGTGTAACGATTAAGAAGAAGAAGATTTATTATTTAATCTACATAACTAAACTAGAATCCTAACTCATAAATTTAATGCACTCCGATCCACTTTCGAAATACTCAGATAGCATCTCCATAATGCACAAGTCTAGATGTGTTTTAATACCCAAATCTCGGCTGTGTCCACATTGCACAAAGTAATGCCTAGGGCATTCGCTTTGGCTTTGACACTATGGGAACACGACCCGAGTCGTTTTCCAGCATGGCTTCGAGCTAAATGTGTATAGAAATGTATGTACACTTTTTTTGTACCTACTATTATCTTACTTACTTACTATAAATGTGAAAGTATGGATGTTTTTTTGTTTGTTGCTCAATCACGCTAAGTCGGCTGGACGATTTCGATGAAATATCAGTTTTAAATCGAACTTCGAAGTGACAAAGAAGTTCTCTCTCAGAACTCCCTGGACGGTCAAGCTTGTTTAAATTATGGAAAATTGTAAAAATATGCCTAAGAGATATTTTTAAAAGAGCCGACTGAGTTTTTTCCGGCAAGTTTTTCTCAGATCATATTGGCTTTTGGAACTTTGCCGGTGAATGACAAAGAATGACTCTTTTTCTTTTCTTTTTACTCTTTGTTATCAGTTTGTAAAGGGGAAAAGAGACATTCTACTGATATACTTTTACATTAGTTTATTACATTTAGTTTTATCTTAGTGATATTCTTGACTTTACATATATTTTTTATCTTGTTTGACATGTATATCAATTGTTATTCGCTTTAATTTATTTTGTTTGTTTTTGACGTGTCATAAGAGGTGCCTGTCACCCTAAATGAATAAATGAGTTTCTGATTCTGATTCTGCTTACAATTGCTTTTGCATGTATCCGAACGTAGACTCGTAGACAATAAAGCAACACGGGCCACCGGCCGTGGCGGACCGGAGGGGAGTAGACAGATAACAGCTTTTGTCTTTTTTGTTTTTATGTAATGGAAGTGGTAAACAAGCCTGCAGTTCACATTGATGTTCAGTGATGACTGCAGCCTATAGACACCCACACAAAGACCAAGGTCAAAATGCAGATGCGTTACAACTCCTAAGGCCTAAGGTGTTTTGCCTCCGTGCCGGAAATTACAGGGCCGTACATTACCACCTGACTGGATCACGAAAGTGCTGAACACTACCATTTAGCTAAGTGCCTACACGCCTACTACTGATATAGTTTTGTATTGAAGTTCTTACCGAGGTAAGTAGGCGATGGATACGGTAATTATGTCAGTCCTTGTCACTTCCTAGCGTTGGTAACTATATTGCGTGATCTATTTGTGTGAGTAGAAAACGTCGTATGTGTTTGTCAAAAATAAATTCCCACGCTCGAAGACTGCCCTCTTAAGTGTCCCATGTTCATTCCAACCATGAATGTAAACTAGCTATTTTCATCACAAAAATATCAAATCTAATTTTACGACAAATTCACAGAAACTATGAATATCTTTATAACAGAAAAAAAACAAATAAACAAACCGAGTTGTTAACGAGTTTAGAGCGACCAAACCATTTAACTGTTTGTTTTCATACAACGCGCAAGACACTTTGAAGATCGGCAATCTGGTGAGGTCTAATTTTATTTATTGCACTCGTAACATCAAAGGTTCGAACAAACCATAAAGTTTCTGTAGAATGGCCTGTTTCTTTTTTGTATCTAAATAGGTCTGGTTCATTTTAAGTGTCATCGTAATTGTGAGTAAATAACTGACAGAGCCGCATGGCTCCGCGGCTGGTGTTGATCGTAAGCGATCTACTCGGTTAAGCATTACGGGCGCGGTCGGGTAGTGTGATGGGTGACCGCTAGTGGCAAAATTAATTGCGCGTTTCCGTGCTTCGGAAGGCACGTTAAGCCGTCGGTCCCGGTTGCTATCGATATATAGCAGTCGTTAAACCTTGTCGGAGGCCTTATGGGCGGTTTAAAAACATCCGACAGCGGGTTGGCCACTAACCCACCCACCCACCTCCACCAATCCGCATTGGAGCAGCATGGTGGAGTAAGCTCCAGGCCTCCCCCAAAAAAAAAGGGGAGAGACTCGTGCCCAGCAGTGGGACGTATAATGGGTTGCCATTATTATTATTATTATTAACTGACAGAGCTCCATAGATGAAGGTCGTGGAGGGCCGCATTTGATCTGTTTGCTACTGAGGCGATTCACACACGGTACCGCGCAAGGCAGCGGTAGGCGGTGAAGCGGGTTTCGTGTTGCTTGGCCTCGTCACACCGCGGACACTCCGCCAAAATTCCATATAAGCGCTTAATTTGTTCGCTATTCAAATGTTGACCAACAGACTATCAGTGCTAGGCAGTGTGCAGCAGGGATAACGCTCTACGAAGTCGAAACTAGCCGATTGTCTCTTTCGTAGGCATCGAGCATGTTGGTTAAAAAATGACACAATATTTCTTGTTGAGTACTGACCTTTAGAAACTTTAAGCGTAACATTATTTTTATATACACACCATATAATTAAAATAAATATCTTAGAAGTTGTCGTAAAAAATAGCGCACGGGAATATACATTTAATTGAAACGCGATGCTCACACCGATAATTGCACCGGCCAACAATTAGCTGACCCGACAAACGTCGTTGTGCCGTACATTTTGTTTTTATTGCACACAAAAAAAAAAAAAATAATAATTTTAAGGTCAGAACGATATTTGCCGATTCAGCTAGTTGTTTATTATATAAAGATATTTTTTCCATAATGCTTTACACAGGTTGCATTATTCATTTACCACCAGCAACGGCATTCTTATTTCGTATCTTCCAAGACTTGAAAACACCAATAAAACCCTCTCTATTACCCACATCCTTGATATTCTCCCCCTAAACAACGTTCCTCAAAACAGTGTTCCAGTTACATAGCAATGAACGCCTCTATAATTACCTACCCAAGCAGAGTTTTAAGACTTCGGAATACTTAGAGGCGGCGAGGCGACGCATTTGCATTTGAGATTTCCGGCTAGTTTGTGTATGTTAATGAGCTCTAGTAATCTCTTTGCCTGTATTCTGGTGTCTTTTATCATGAGATGGTAATGTTTAACATCCGACTTTCAGGAAAGAAATGAGTATTAGGGACTTGAATTATATGAAAATGTCTTGTATGGCTGGTTATCTATATAAATTGTCATGTTCTAAGGATTCCGTAGAAAACAAGGAACCCTTATAGTTTCGCCGTGTCCGTCAGTCTGTTTGTCTGTCTGTCCGTCCGCGGTTTAGCGTAAAAACTATAGGTACTAGAGACTTGAAATTTGGTACAAGTACCTTAATAAAATTATTTAGGGTACCTCCCCACATGTAACGAGCGGATATTTTTTTATTTTTCGTTTTCTATATAGTGTGGGATATTGTTGGATAGGTTTTTCAAAAGTGTTAGGGGAGGTAAAATAATTTTTCGATTTAGTTAACTGTTCGTGACTTATTATGCTTCAAAGTGCCAATTTTTGTTAAAGTCAAGTGCCCAGTCTCTACCAAAAATATACTTAAAAATTCATACGTTACTGAAATAATAGCTACATATAATGAAAATAAAAGGAAAACTATCACATGATATGTTCTTAGGTTTTCGCGAGCTACACTCATTGAAATAAAACTATTTTTACGGATTTATCTCGCGTATATTAAACTAAAATGATTTTTAAAATCAACCCGACGTTTCGGTCGCTTTTCAGCTTCCGTGGTCCCGGGCAGACTGAGGTGACATTTGTCTGACAGAAGTTTGAAAAAATTCTATGTAGCTACCTCCATCGATTTCGTAAACGCCTTGCATAGCGTTCAGGATTAACACAATAATTACTTATGGTATCTTGAGGTCTTGCAGACTGCTGCGGCTGGGATTTAATCTTGCTAAGTATGGGATCCCATGATGTTGATAATCGCCATCCACCTTCTCTATTGAAATTTGCGTGTTTTTTAATTTCAATAGCCTCGCGTACCATTCGTGGAATGGGTTTGTGTTCTCTAGCGAGTATTTGAATTTTATCAAACCGAATGTAATGGTTCGTCTTATCCGCTATGTGTTCACAGACTGCAGACCTCCCTGTTCTTCGGTTTTTGACATCAGCAATGTGCTCTTTAACGCGGGTGGATACAGCTCTCTTCGTTTGACCAATATATGAGAGTCCACAATCACAATCTAATTTATAAATGCCAGAATTTTGTAATGGAATATTACTTTTAATGGGTCTTAAATACTGAAAAGCGACCGAAACGTCGGGTTGATTTTAAAAATCATTTTAGTTTAATATACGCGAGATAAACCCGTAAAAATAGTTTTATTTCAAAAACTATCACACCTAAGTTGGCTTTACTATTTTGCGAGTAATAGTCGACCACATGTATACTTCAAATTTTTTAGCAACTCCATAGAAAATATTTATTTATTATTTTAATTGCATTAATCAAACCTCAAAACTACGGAACCATACAATGCGCGTGGCCCGACACGCACTTGGCTGGTTTTTATTTTTTTATGTAATGAAGATGCAAACGTACCTACTTTCATAGACTTAGGTGACAATTCATCCGCAAATGTATCTTATCCGCGGATGAAATGTCACTCTTTACAAATAGTAGGGGTCGACTCATCCGAAGTTTTGTTGTTATTCGGAGGAGTCGCCACCTAGCTAAATTACTAGTGGTGCTTTCATCCAAAGTTGAGCAACACCTATATTATACATATCCAAGATGGTGGCTGCATGAAATATGGTAAATGAATACTTTAGCCTATAATTATCTATCTACACAAAAGGAAGAAATTTCAATCGAAATGCCTCCTTTGAGGCCTGCATTATTATGCCTTTGGGCCTAAAATTACTGGTAAAGCGGCGGTGCCTACGCCCTCGAGTTCCATTACTGGAGCTTTACCACCAGTAATACGTTATAACTATATATTTTTATTTATGTACGGCCCTGTAATTTCCGGCACAGAGGCATAACACCTTAGGCCTCAGGGGTGGTAACGCATCTGCATTTTGGCCTTGGTCTTCATGTGGGTGTCTATAGGCTGCAGTCATCACTTAACATCAATGTGAACTGCATGCTTGTTTGCCACTTCCATTACATAAAAAAAAAAAAAAAAATACCTGCAGATGAGCCAAATGAGAGATGTTATGTACTTACTTCGTAAATAGTACGTGAGTAAAAATAAACTGCCTCGGTAGCCTAGTGGTAGCAGGCCACTACTACTACGCTGAGGGCCTGGGTTCGATTCCCGGGTAGGGGGTTATCAGAGACAATGGTGTAAAAGTCCTTTATCCCTGGTTCTATTGGGATTTTTCCACTTTCTGGAAATTTCCTAGTACCTAGAAGTTTGGTAATGTGCCCGGAGATGTCAACAGGCTCGTCCCCTGGGTGTTTGCATGTATGCTTGAATGCATGCATTAACCTCTGCCTACACCTTCGGGGATTACAGGCGAGAAGTTACTTTTTTCGTTTTTTTTTAAATAAAGTTACTTATTCAAGTAATTAAATAGATTGAATTCAGATAGAAGTTATTTATTTAAACATAATATTTTTGAAGCGAAGAACAACAAATTTTAATAGGAAAACGCAAAAACTTAGATGACCCCTGAAGGCCACATAACATTATCTGGGTAATGAAAGATCCATATTATGGAAGATCATTAAGATGGATGGCAATGTAATAGGGACTTTACTAAGTTTTGGAGGTAATACGAAAAATAACTTATCATTGCATAATATGAGTTCGCTACACCCGTGCACGTTATCAAATACTTTATGATAAAAATCCCACCATTTTGACGACCTGGTTAGTCCAGCGGTGTGAAACCATCGTTTGATTCGAAGGGTCGCGGGTTCGATCCCCGCACCGGGACCAATCTTTGTTTGGCCTACAGATATTTGTTTGGGGTCTGGGTGTTTGTGTACGTATTGTATGTGTATAACGGCACCCACGACACAGGTTTATACCTACTGTGGGGCTGAGAGTGTAAGCGTATTTTATTTATTTATATATTATATTTTACTCATTTAAAATACACAAGTTTTAAAAATAATATTATGCTGCGACACGGCTCTTTCCCGAATTCTCGCCAAATCTCCTATACTTAAAGATAATGACAACTTGGGAATACATTTGAATACAAGAAACGCCTTTTAAAACGTCCTATGTTCTAAATTCGAATAATGGAAGGCAAATCTCACGGGACAATAGCAAACGTCAGCCTCCATCTGTTCAGTAAAACGTGTATGAATTCTTTCAAATGAATTTAGAATGAAAAAAGTAATTATTATGTACATATTATTATATAAAAATCAATTCCTATTCGTAAGTATCCCAAAAACTCAAGAACGGCTATAACGAATTGGCTAATTTTAGTTTTGAATTGTTTTGGAAGTTTAGAGAAATAAAAAAGGGTTTTAAATATGAGAAAACATAAAGAAATTGCAAGGGAAATACTTAAAACAACAGTTTTATTTTCCCATACAAATAGTTCGTACTTTTTAAATCTTTACCACGTTATTTATTTCTTAAGCGGTCCGAAGTTCGATGGGTCGGCTAGTCCCTACTTTAATATTATATATGCGAAAGTAACTCTGTCTGTCAGTCTGTTACCTTTTCATGTCGAAACGACTGAACCGATTTCAATGAAATTTGATACAGAGATAGAGCTGACTATGAGAAAGAACATAAGCTACTTTTCGACATCCACGCGGGCGAAGCCGCGGACAACAGCTAGTATTCTATAAAAGTAGCAAATTAATGGTTTATCACTGACGAATAGGTAATTAAAAAGAGATGTGATCAGACAGAAGCTTATTAATCATCAGAATTGAAAATAAACTATGGCCCCCATATGGCCCGTAATAACTATTCAGTAGGTACAGAATAACAACTAACATCTTGTTTTTGAATTAATGCAAACGAAGATGCAAAAAAACGAATTAAGTTCCTTCACAATATGAGTAAAAGTATAAACATAGTGTAAGATAGTAGTAGGTAAAATGTATCAAATTCAATCTCTTCTTTTTTTAATAAAATAAAATACATAATATGTTCTTAGGTTTTCGCGAGCTACACATCTCGCTTATTTTAAGCTTTTTAAAATCAACCTGTGGTCCCGGCAATTTGCTGTCAGTAAAATGTCACCTCAGTCTGCCCGAGACCACGGAAGCTGAAAAGCGGCCGAATCGTCGGGTTGATTTTAAATATCATTTTAGCTTGAAATAAGCGAGATAACACCGTAAAAATTGTTTTAAAATAAAATACGCTTACTCACAGTCCCAAACTAGGTATAAACCTGTGTCGTGGGTGCCGTTGTACACATACACACCCGAAACAAATATTTGTCCCGGAGCGAGGTTTGCACCCCCGACCCTTCAGATCAAACGGTCATCTCTTACCGCTGGACTAACCGGGTCATCATTCACGTTATACGACTGATATTTAATAATTTCCATTCAGATTCAGTTAAAATCTCGCTTCTTAAATATTGATTTACAACCAGAGCACCATATTTCAACGTGAAGTGAGGCGTTGAAATTGCAAATCGTAGTCGTAGAATTTCACGATAACCACTAGGAATAACTGTTATGGCGGCGAAGAAATATTACTTCTATTTCAGTATGCTTCGTATCCTTGGGTTCAGACGTTTGTGCTCGTTGTCTGCGACTTTGCACGTCTTTTTGTAATAAAAGTAGGAAATATGGTAGATTTTTTAAAGCTTTCACTCACAGCTCCTTACGGGTATTATATAAACCTGTGTCGTGGATGCCGTTGTACACATACAGCACATAGACAAACACCCAGACGCGAAACAAATATCTGTAGGCCGTACAAATACTTGTGCCGGTGCGGGGATCGAAAAACGGTGGTTCACACCACTGGACTAACCGGGTCGTCTAAATTGATTTAGGTGAGTAAGTGAGATTTGTGAATACTGCTACCTAAAAACACCTTTAAAAATTATTCCACTTCAGAGAGCATCTTCAGATTCGTAGAACACATTGACTAATCTATCTGGGGTCAAATGGTCGTGTTTTTTTATGTTATACGGTTGACAGACAAGCTGACGGGCCATCTGATGGAAAGGCGATGCCTATGAACATAAGCAACACCAGGGGAATTGCCCTGAAGGACTCCTTTGACGCGATTTTTAAGAAGCCCAGTGTTTTAGCTCTATCTATCTTGTTCCGGTTAGATGGTAATGTATATCCCCATAATAACGGCCATAAAGACCTCACAACTTAGGTCTGAGGGGTGGCAACGCATCTGCATTTTGACCTCTTATTTTTGGTAAGTCGTCTATAGGCTGCAGTAATCACTTAACATCAATGTGAACTGCATGTGTTTTACCACCTTGGCTACATAAAAAAACACTATAGCGCTGAAAACAACAATTTTGCGGCAAGTAAGGTAATGCGGTGGTCCCTACACCCGCAAGCTAGTTCTCCCACCAGTTCTAAAACATAAGAAGATTTTATATCTTTTTTATTATTTCTGACTCTCATTCAACATCCATTCAATGTTTTCATAAAGTTGCCCCTTTGTTAAAGGTGATCGGTTGTATTTAACGAGGATATAAAACAATGAATTTTGTTGATAACTGCCCGAAATAAGAGCACAGCGTATTACTGGATCAATGCCAGCTCCCCTACCATCAAATTTAACTCGAACGAATACCGACACATTAAATCGGTCATTTGCGGGCTTTCGATATGACTATTCAAATTAAGTGGTCACCTACAATATTCCGATACTGAGGTTAACAGCTCATGAAAATGACCAAGCGAATGCGAATATTATCATTCGTTGATTTAAAATTAATAGTACCTGGATAACCGTTTGCTCGGGATGGCCATTTGGGCGTGATTGAGCAACAAACATCCATCTAAACATTCACATTGCAGATAAGATTGTTACAAATAATTATAATAATCTGGCGCTCCACTCTCTGCCTACCTCGTAAGGGCCTTGGCGTGAACATACAAACGTACACATAATAATGGCAACCCATTATACGTCCCACTGCTGGGCACGAGGCTTTCCCCTATTTGGGGGGAGGCCTGGCGCTTATTCCACCACGCTGCTCCAATGCGGATTGGTGGAGATACGGGTTAGTGGCCAACCCGCTGTCGGATGTTTTCAAACCGCCCGACCTCCGACAAGGTTTAAAGACTTCTATCTATCGATAGCAACCGGGACCGACTTCTTAACGTGCCCTCCGAAGCACGGAAACGCGCATTGTATTTTCCACTGGCGGTCACCCATCACACACCCGACCGCGCCCGTAATGCTTAACCGAGTAGATCGTTTACGATCGAAACCAGCCGCTGGGCCATGCGCGTTTCTCAAACATACACATACAAGACTTATTTTCAACTTTTTCACGCATTTATTCCATTTTCATAATTGAAAATAGTAATCATGAATAATACTTATACAGAGAGACAAAAACTTATGAACTCCGAAGCAACGGTCATGACCCAGATATTATTGGAATGGGATATCCTTGGGCAACATACCTTATGTTCGTAAATCAAAAGATAATATCTTTAGATATCTCCGAAATCGTAAGAAAGTAAATGGAAACTATCGTAAATCGTGGAACACCAAGAATAGAGGTTGTCCCAAAGTTACTAGGATAAAACGTATTTTCTATTGTTGGGGATTATATTGTACGTAGGTTTCCGTGGGATATGGACACCGTAACATTTTTTAGAGTTTTACCCCCTTATTCATAAACGTATTTTAGCTCAAGTGTTCCTAATCTCTCCTTTGTCTTTTTCTATCCTGCACATTTGACAATGCAACTGACAAGGACAAAGCATTCTATAGCTAAAACGTATCTAATGTACATTTATGAATAAGGAGGCTAGTGTAGGAGCTCGACAGCGTAGGCATAACTGCATTGCTTTATATATCTACCGTCAAATAGTATTTTACTGCCTCAGTAGCCCAGTAGTAGCAGGCCACTACTACTACGCTGAGGTCCCGGGTTCAATTCCCGGATCGGGGGATATTAGAGATAACGGTGTAGAATCCTTTATATCTGGTTCTATTGGGATTTTTTCATTTCCTGGAAGTTTTCCGGTACCTCAAAGTTTGGTAATGTGCCCGGAGATGTTAATAGGCTCGCCACCTGTTACATGGGCCAAAAATGTAACCGGCGAATCGTGGGTTATGATTGAATGCATGCATTTACCTCTGTCCACCCCTTCGGGGATTACAGGCGTGAAGTTACGAAGTTACGTCAAATGGTAGTGTTCAGCACTGTCATGTTCCGGTTAGGTGGTAGTGTTATAACTATCACATGACACCTTAGGTCTCAGGGATGGCAATGGATCTGTATTTTGACCTCTGGTTTTTGTGTGGGTGTCTATAGGCTGCAGTCATCACATAACAACAATGTGAGCTGCATGCTTTTTTCCACCTTCCCTTCATAAAAAAACAGCATTTTACCCCACTAGTGGGCGCATCACGTCCCTTTTTAATCTTAACTCTTACTCTTTCTCATCTTTCAGGCAACGGTTATATCCCTACATCGAGCCTACGCGAGATCCTGGCCGCGCTGGATGACCAGTTGACACCTGACCAACTCAACGAAATGATTGCTGAGATAGACACAGACTCCTCGGGCACTGTCGACTTTGATGGTTAGTGAGACATGTATGAGACAGACCATACACTCGTTTTGTCTTGTTAAGTGAAGTTGCTGATTGTTGCTGCAAATTTATCTGATAGCATTAGATAAGTTAGAAATGTTTTGTCACTCCAGCCGAAAGACGTCCACTGCTGTACAAAACCTTCCCCAAAGTTGCCCACAACAGTGCGCATAAGGGGTGAATCAGCCATTATCGCCACGCTTGGCAGGTGGATTGGCAAAAATTCTTTGAAGGAATAGAAATAATGCTGGATAAGCCACCTAAGTAATCTATTTTTGAAAACACTGGTGAAGTTTGCACCCTTCTTAAATGCATCCGGCGGCCAGTTTTAAAAGGCTATTACACGGCATGGTATTCAGGGCCCTACCTCAGTCACAGTACAAATATGAACAGTATGGAAATTACGTACAAAACGTTGAAACGGCGCAATCACACAAACATGCGCATCAACGAGGCCCCTAAGCGGTTCTCGCGGTGCTGCAACTCCGAGTCACTCGCTACTCGAGCGTCGATGCGCATGTTTGTGTGAGTGTGCCGTTTTAAACGTTTATACGTAGTTTCCATACTGTTCATATTTGTACTGTGTGTAGTTAGGGCGTTAGGCTGACCGGGCCGCTCCGGTCGCCTAACGCCCTAACCCTTGCTATCATCCCCTGAATACCGTGCCGTGTTATAAGTCCAATACACTGAAGGGGCCATTATGTATGCTATGGCTACTCCCGTCCGATCAGCCGGCGCCGCGGCCGGTGGGCCGTGTTGCTCTATGGGTGGTGCGGGTGGTGCCTCGCCCGCGAGCTCCGTCACTAGCTAGCTCTACCACCTATTTGTATATTTGTATGTATGCATCTTCACGCCAGGTCCCTAACGGGGTAGGCAGAGAGTGTAGGTATAATTAATAATAGAAACGCTTGTCACCTAGAGAAGAACAACCCTAACGAACGATTAATCGTCGGTAAATAACTCGAGTAGTTATTTAACAACGATTAATCGTTTAATAATGTTTCATGTGGTAAGTAAACTTCATTACGCTTTCCACGGCAAATCCCTAAACAAAAACGAAGCATAAACTAGACCATAACTCTTTACTTTACAAAACATGAACTAGAAGGCTCTAGTTTATGCTTTGTAACGCGGTTAGCTTTAACACAATTTACATATTTATATACAAATTTTAATCTGAATAGAGTCATAATGGATGTTGATTCTTCGTTATTATTATTTTTTTTTATGTAATTGAAGTGACAAACAAGCATGCAGTTCACATTGATGTTAAGTGATGACTGCAGCCTATAGACACCCACACAAAGACCAAGGTCAAAATGCAAATGCGTTACCACTCCTGAGGCCTAAGGTGTTATGCCTCTGTGCCGGAAATTACAGGGCCGTACATTACCACCTGACCGGAACACGATAGTGCTGAACACTACCATTTAGCGGCAAGTAAATCAGGTAATGCGGTGGTGCCTACGCCCGCGAGCTCCGTCACTGGAGCTCTACCACCAGTAAAAAACCATTCAAATCTTTGAAACGGTTTAATCTGATTCAATTAAGCGTGATGACGTTAAAATAAATTATTTATCTGTCTGAGAAAGTAATTCCACATTTTTTTCAAAATTTTTAGTTCAGTAGTTTCGAAGATAGGGGGGGGGGAATGTTCAATTTTCGTCGTTTTTCTTAAATAACTTCAAATTTGTTTTTTGCAAAATTTATTTAAAAAATATACCTGAGATGCTGACAACAACCTCTTTCATTTGATATGTCACACGACAAAGTTAACGAATATTTTTTTTTCTGATTTACCCCCCGAAAGTGGCCCCCCTGTTTAAAATTTATTATTTTACTTGACGTGTTCATCTTTGGGTCACCAATTTACATATATTCATCAAATTTCAACTCAACCGGTCGAGTAGTTTCGGAGCAAATTGGCTGTGACAGACGGACAGACAGACAGACGCACGAGTGATCCTATAAGGGTTCCTTTTTTTCTTTTAAGGTACGGAACCCTAAAAAGATCCGGACGAATTGAGAACCTCCTCCTCGGAAGTCGGTTAAAAAAGAAGAAAGTATACCTAGAGTTTTTGAAGGTTTTTGTATAATTAAAAGCTTGGATATGAGATCTGAGAACTTTTTGCCTATATGTATGGTCTCTGGAAAAAAATTAAAAGAAAATGATTTTGGTGGGTTTTTCTTTCTTTCCGTAAGTTGCTTATGACATATTTTTTTTTTAATTTTGAAAAGTTTGTGTAGGCACTTGTATAATTTTCAGATCTCTATCTCAAGTATGCAATAAACTTTGTATGGTATTGTACAGTATTCAAACAAACTTCGAATACCTAAAAGATAAGGCGCGGGGTAATTAAAAAAAACTTAATCTAAAAAACATTAAATACGTATATCTTCGTATTTAAGAGGTTTTACGAGAAATGTTCATATTTTAGGGTTTTTTTGTTGTTTGTGTACTAATACTAGCTTACGTATCGAATTTCAGCTTTCTGGGACTTCAGGAAGTACCTTTAAAATATTGATGAACATCACTGAGCGATTGAATGACGAAATTGGGGCTTTTATATATCAATATAATTTAAAGCATGAAAAACATGCGATTGAAACTTTGTATGTTTAATAAGTCTACCATTAATATCATTCTCAGCGAATTTGGCTTGTCTGTTGTAATCCGAACTCAAGTTATGTTGGTTCGAAAACGATTAAACTTACGTTCCGCTTAGCTCATCTTGGCGGGGGCACTACCGTACCCCCAGATGCGACAAACACTTCAATACAAAATTATTTGTTTCAGAATTTATGGAGATGATGACCGGTGACTAGACGTCGAGGTAAATGACAACGTGAGGTGGTATATTCGATATGATCTAGTCCTTACAATAAAGATTTTTTATTTTTTTCTGTGATTTTTATTTTCAAAAATAAACCATGAACAATAGTATCGAAATGAAATAGTCGCCATACTCTTTTTGGAGAATTAAATTAGTAATTACAAGACACTCATAACAACACACAAAATATCAATCTTTCTATTAAAAATCTACTCACTTATTTAATTTACCTAACATAACAATCTATCTTTGGGTGTGGGTATTTCTGTATGTTTTGTGTGTGTGCAATAGCATCCACGATACAGGTGTTTGCCTACTGTAGGAGGAAAAAAGGTAATATACGGTTCTGTTATTTTAGTCAGAAGTGACAACGCATCTACACCGTTAGATTTTGTGATTTTGTAACTATTCATATGTTACTAATTCTCAAAGAGAATTGTTGTTGACACGTTTTTGAATGGAGTCAAGGGGACCAAGCTGGTATTTAGGGGCTCCCGTCCAAAGATGAGAGCAGTTTTACGTAATTGCCATTAATAAACGCATCACATAAATAAACGTTTGATGTCAAAATTTGCCATTTCAAAAGAAAATTCAAACTGTTGCCGTAAACTGTAAAACTCAAACGCAAACACTGAATTTAAAAAGCGTCAAAGGCAGTGAACAAAAGCACTACACGGTGAGTAGTGACGGTAGAACTTTACGTACGCACTCGAGCCACACAAACACATTCTAACTAGACTGTGCTGCAGCATTGTCTGGATTAAGTGGGACCCGTTGCTATGGTTTACTGTTTTGATTACAAAACCCATTAGGGATATAATGTGAAGCTAAAATATAGTTGTAAATCAGTATAGTTGCTGGAGCTGTAGCGCTATTAGGTTAGGATCCCACTGCAGAATCATTTTGTTCATCCAGATATGCTGCAAACCTAATTTGTAATTAATAATGTAGTAATTTATAATGTAGAGAATATACATCCTCTGATGCCAGAGGCCATCCTCAGATGGCCTCCGTTACAACCCTAGTTCAAAGTCGATTTTTATACGAACCTAAAAATAACTTTGAGCTTTCAGAACCACTGAAAAAAAAACAAAAAAACAAATTGTACAAAATTAAGAAAAATTTAAGGGAACTGTTTTTTTTTCAATGTTGTTTTTTTCAAAATTTTGAACTTTATCATTTCCAATTACATAACAGTGTATTATCACAGTCTAAAGAAAACGAACATGTTAATGTGGTATTATAATGCAATCCACATTGACAATAGGTACTCGTACATAACATAACAAAAATTTCGAACATTTTAATTAAACCATTTTAAAACTCAACCGAAAATGTGTGTTGGAAATATCCAAACAATTATTGGATAACAGATCCATTACTGGCTTTTACGAATCGATAGCATTTGGCCGCGGAAACAATGCACTACGTGAGAGAAATTGATTTTGAACAAAAGGTTTGGTAGATATACTTGTTTTACTGTTAATGGATCTGTTAGGCTTTTAGTGCATATCCTATACTTTTTTATGAGTGCTTATTTTTTGGGTAGTCTATAATCTTACAATTGTAAATCCACATTTTTCTATCAAAGTATTCGAAATTGCTAAGAAAAATACTGAATTGCACACTAAATTTGCCCATCAAATAAATCAAATATACTACACTGTTTGATGTTTAAAGCTAAACTATTTTACTGAATTACTATCTGGTAACTTATAGTAAATCTAATTATCCTTTTCGTGCAATGATACATTTAATCCGTTTTTTTTAGAATACGTCACCTATTAAATTTTAAAGAAAAAAAATCTAACCTAACCTAAAACATGCATTCTTTGTTTTGCAATTGCAATTTTAGATAATGATTTTAGTAATTCGGTGGTAATTTTGGATAATTTAGTGTGAAAATCAGTTTTTTTGTTTAATGGCGAGTAAGTTTGTTTGAGAATTTTTCGTAGTAAAATTAGATACTACTACACATTTAGTTATACAATTATTTAATTTGATTAACAGTCATTTATTTGATATGCTGGTACATTATTATTGGATAATTGTTGTTTGATTAAATTTTAAATGGAGGTGCAATTAAAAATTCCCCTTATTTTTTCTGCATTATTAATAGTAAACAAGTGCCCAGTTCAAATGGATAGTGAATGAATAAAATAATAATAATAATAATGGCAACCCATTATACATCCCACTGCTGGGCACGAGTCTCTCCCCTTTTTTTGGGGGGAGGCCTGGAGCTTACTCCACCACGCTGCTCCAATGCGGATTGGTGGAGGAGGGTGGGTTAGTGGCCAACCCGCTGTCGGATGTTTTCAAACCGCCCATTAGGCCTCCGAAAAGGTTTAACGACTGCTATCCATCGATAGCAACCGGGACCGACGGCTTAACGTGTCCTCCGAAGCACGGAAACGCGCATTTAATTTGCCACTAGCGGTCACTCATCATACTACCCGACCGCGCCCGTAGTGCTGGACCGAGTAGATCGTATACGATCTACACCAGCCGCTGGGCCATGCGCGCGAGTGAATGAATATTGCAACCTATTTAGAAAATTTCGGCATTGTTTGGATTGAGTGAGGCTCATTGCAATGGCTTACTGTTTTGCATAGAAGTCCATTAGGCAAATAACTTGAAGCTATATAGATAAGTATAGTTGTTAGAACTGTAGAGTTTATAAGTATTAAAAAAAAATACGCTTACACTCACAGCCCCACAGTAGGTAGGTATAAACCTGTGTCGTGGATGCCGTTGTACACATACAACACATACACAAACACCCAGACCCGAAACAAATATCTGTAGGCCATACAAATATTTGTCCCGGTCCGGATATCGAACCCGCGACCCTTCGAATCAAACGATGGTTTCACACCGCTAGACTAACCGGGTTGTTGATAAGCATAGTTTTTTTTGTATGTAATGAAAGTGGCAAACAAGCATGCAGTTCACTCCAAGTTTCCAATTTTCTCTCCCTCCGCTCTGCTGAAAATCTTCTTCTCCAAATTCCTCTTCACTCCTCTTCCTTCGTCTCTAAATCTTTCACAGTATCTTTCACAGTTACGGCAGTGCGTTTGTGGAATTCACTGCCGTTGGAAATACGTATAGCACAGACTCTTCAATCATTCAAAAAACAGCTGAATGAGTACTATCTCAGCGAAAATACGACTAATGTTTAATATTCCTCGCATTGTTGTGGTTATATGTATGCTCCTAATTATAGAATTATGTATGTATTTATGTATTTATGCAATATAAATGTTCAAGTATTTATTACTTTAGAAAATGTACACCCTACTGCTGCAATATGAACGATGATTCTCCTTCCACCTTAAGGTCGCCTGGAAGAGATTGCTTTCAGCAATAAGACCGCCTTATTGTATTGCCTACTATTATTATAATATGTATGTATGTATCTTCACGCCAGGTCCCTAACGGGGTAGGCAGAGAGTGTAGAGCGCCAGACATCCCGGTTCTGACAAACCTCTCGTGCCTCGTCTACCTTCATCATTCTCTTCATACATGCACGCCGATTCCTAAGACTTTTGACCCCACCATCAGACAGAACTCCACCATCGATGTTATTATTATAATAACATCTGTATTTCCTACAATTCTGGTGTACAATAAAGAATATTCTATTTTATTCTATTCACATTGGTGTTAAGTGTTGACTGCAGCCTATAGACAATCACACAAAGACCAAGGTCAAAATGCAGATGCGTTACCACTGCTGAGGCCTAAGGTGTTATGCCTCTGAGCCGGAAATTACAGGGCCGTACATTACCACCTGAACGGAACACGATAGTGCTGAACACTACCATTTAGCGGCAAGTACCTATTTTAGGTAATGCGGTAGTGCCTACGCCCGCGAGCTCCGTCGCTGGAGCTCTACCACCAGTAAAGACCAGTAGTTGTTAGAACTGTAGAGATTATGTATCTATAGGCAATTTATTTTTATTATGTATTGAGATAATGGATCAATCTGTTGAAACCTGTTTTTATTCTTAACTCTTTTTGGACAATTATTAAAATCCATCTAATTTTTTAGGCTGAATATTAAAAAGATGTAATAATTGCTTTTCACTTTAATTTTCTTTAATCACAAAAATATTGTATTATTTAAAAATGATGAAATAACATTTGAATGTAAATTTTGAATTATTAAGAGACTTAAATGAATATTGACTGGCAAATTAAAAGAAAGAATAAATTCGGAATCGTATTAGCTGTTTGAGTAAAATAGCCAAAGGACTAGTAGGTATGCTGGAGATTGTAGTTTCAAATTCGCTTTTTATACGAACCTAAAACAAGTTTAGGGTTTTCAATGGAAAAGAAAACAAGGTTATCTTTGAACGTAAAAACAGTCTTCTTTCTTATGACATGACAGTGTATTTTTTAACAGACTTCCAAAAAAAGGAAGAGGTTCTCAATTCGTCCGGATCTTTTTATAATATGCAATTCACATTGATGGTACCCTAAGAAATAACTTATGTATCTTCACGCCAGGTCCCTAACGGGGTAGGCAGAGAGTGCAGAGCGCCAGATATCCCGGTCCTGACATACCTACCTCTCGTGCCTCGTCTACCTTCATCATTCTCTTCATACATGCACGCAGATTCCTAAGACTTTTGACCCCACCATCAGACAGAACTCGACCTATGGTCATGGTAGGTCAGCCTTGGTATCTTGAACATTATAAAAAATGTATGTTGGACACATTTCTAAAACTGCCTTAAAGTTCAGTGATAGCAAACCTTTCCTGCCGGGCTACCAGGCCCTCGGCAGGTCGTCGGTCCACCCCGTTAGAGTGCCTGCCTACGCTTCGCCTTCCGGTACGCGGTCGCCACTCGAGAACCCTTTTATCCCAATGACCGTCGGTTCTTCGAGCCTTGCTCATTGCAACTTGAGAGCTGCTATTCTATGAACTATGTCGGCTACTTTGTTTCTCACGCGGACCTTCTAATTTTAGATAAAATCTCGCATGAAAACGGGTAGTGATGTAACGAATATTCGCATTCGCATTCGCGAATAGTCGCATGTTTCTTGACATTCGCTTTCGCATTCGCAAAAATTTAGGCGAATATTTTGCGAATATGTACATCCGAAAAAAAAAAGATGTCAATTACTAGTTTTTTATAACATTTTTACAAAATCACATGGACAGTTATCTGACGTTAAATGCTATCCTCCAGGTAAAGATTTCTGAAAACTTTGTTCTGTTTCGCCATCAAACTCCCTGTTTATTTATTATTTCGAAACAACATCGTTTTTTTTTTGTTTCTGTTACTCTCTTCTTTAATCGCCCCCTATCAGTTTTTTGGAAAAATATTAATTACATACCTACAGACACTCGATTTTTACTGTCTTAATATATATGTATTTATAAGTTCCTAATAAATTATCAGGGACTTTATCATATCAGTAAGTGGTGAAACAGGTCCTAAACCTTCTAATTCACATTGACTTGCAAATAAAGTTATTGATTTTTATTACATTAATTGTAATCAGACTTCACTTTAATACTTGATATTGGTTTGGTAATGTAAACAATCAACTTTGCATTAGAATTTACGAAACAAAAAATAAGTAAAGTTTCATCATCATCAATCATCATTTTAGCCAAAAAACGTCCACTGCTGAACAAAGGCCTCCCCCAAAAATTGCCACAACGAACAGTCCTGGGCCGCCCTTATCCAGCGATTGCCCGCGATCTTTACCAGGTCGTCGGTCCATCTTGTGGAAAGGCCCGCCTACGCTTCGTTTTCCGGTACGCGGTCGCTAATCGAGAACTGCTCTGCCCCAACGGCCGTCAGTTCTTCGAGCTATGTGCCCTGCGCACTGCCACTTGAGTCTCGCTATTCGGTGAGCTATGTCGCAGAGAAACTCCAAGCACTCTCCATTGCTCTCTGAGTGACCTTGAGCCTTCTTATGAGGCCCGTAGTGAGCGACCACGTTTCTGTCCCATAAGTCATCACTGGCAACATACACTGGTAAAAGACCTTTTTCTTTAGACACTACGGTAAGTCGGACGAGAAGATATAGTAGCTTCCCGAACGCTGCCCAACCGAGTTGAATTCGACAATTGACCTCTTTCTCGAAGTTGGACCGACCTAACTGGACCGTTTGTCCCAGGTATACAAAATCGTCAAACAACATCGAGTGTAGTACCCTCGAGCAAAACAGGAGTGGGTGTAACATGGACATTTGACATGATCTTCGTCTTGTCCATATTAATTTTAAGGCCCACTCATAGGGAGGTCCTACTGAGGTCATTGAACATTGTGCTAAGGTCGTCCAGGGTCTCAGCCATGACTACGATATCATCTGCAAGCCGGAGGTGGGAGATGAACTCACCGTTAACATTGAGCTAAGTCCTTTCCAGTTCAGAAGCTTAAAGACGTCTTCCAATGCAGTGGTGAACAGTTTCGGAGATATAACATCTCTCTGTCTCACACCTCACCACCAGTTGGATAGGTTTTGAGTTCTGATCCTGAAACCGGACCGACATGGTGGCGTTTTCATACAAGCTCCTCAGCACCTCGATGTATCGGTAGTCAACTTGACACATATGGTGTGACTGTAGCACAGTCCAAATCTCAACCGAATCGAAGGCTTTCTCATAGTCCACGAACGCTAGACATAGGGGCTGGTTATACTCTTCTGTCTTCTGTATAACCTGCCGCAGCGTATGAATGAAACTTTTTTTTTTCCATAAAGGCACCATAGACCATATGGTGCCTTTATGGAAAAAATAATGTTTAACAGTATCAAACAAAAACAAATTCTTCTGTTATACTTTAATCACTCTTTTCGTTGTCTACTATTTTGAACCTAAAGTATTTTTCTATTTCCAACCTAGAGTAATAATAAACAAAAAAGAAAACCGCTATAAAACGTATTTTAGATAAAAACAAAATACACACTTGGGATAATAATTGTCAAACATATTCTTCTCCTAATGTTGTTAAAGTTTGTACAAAAATCTACTTCTATTTAAAAGCAAAATTTCATCTTCTTTTATTGAAGTGAAAATATTAATATCGAACAAGATTATATTGCATTATTCAACTTATTATACCTAGTAGATATAGGTACGTAAAATAAGTCCATAATATTTCACTAGAAACTGATTTACTCATCTTGAATCATTAAACTCACTCTAACCTCAAATTTTTCGTATTTCTGCTGACGATCTTTCGTAAAGTAAACACAACATTAATTGGCGTTGTTCGGATTGGCGTGTGCGGGACCCGCGCGCCGAGTAAACTGTCAAAATAAAGCCATAGACAAATGCCGCCAAATTCGAAAGTGAATATTCGCATTCGCATTCGCATTCGCGAATATCAACGGCAGATATTCGCATTCGCATTCGCATCCGCGAATGTCTAAAAATTTATATTCGTTACATCACTAAAAACGGGTACAGTTTTCTCTACGTTACGTGGCCTTGAGCTATCCTATAACGCCTAAAATATATAAACAACTAAATATTATTTATTCAGTCCCTTCGGAAAAATAAAGGTTTACAAGTTTTCTTTGGCAAACAGAATGTATTAAGCAAATAAGCCTCGACTTATGTAATCATATTAACAAGCGTGTTAACGTTTAACATGCCTTACATTTCAAAGTACTTTAATTATGTTAATGCTAATTTCACTTCCATATAAGCATTTTATTACTCCTTCGCTTAATGACGACGTAAACTTTCAAATAGTTTGCACACACACTAAGACTTGTGTTTGCCGATGGAGTAAGCACAAGTAATCTTACCCATTTTAGCATACAATTAACGCCTATAATTCGCCAATTAGGCTTTCGAAAAAAAAACATCGAACCCAGTCTCAAAGTAGCAATAGTGACCTACTACCTACCACCTTCTCTGTAGGCTGTAACGTCAGTTGCAGAGTTAAATTCATCAATATTAAGATAGTAGATATATTTGAATTTTGTTATTAATTGACTTGCTTATACTTTAAATAAAACGATATTTTTAAATTGGATTTCCCATTAAATATTATAACATAATAAAAATACAAGCTAACGTTTTTCGTGACATATAACATTATGAACAATAGTGAACCAGAAATTCATTTCGTCCGTAGTTCACGGCACTAGCACATTCCTCAAATCCAAGCCAAACATTTTTGGACATAATAATATTATTGAGATGATACATTTCACTCCGTGGTATCATGTTACTAAATCAATCAGGCCTAAGGCCTAGTGTGGTGTGTTTGTGTATTTTGATACGTTACCTCATCTCCAACACTACAGCGATGATAATGAGGCATCTACATCTAAAACAAACTACAATTTTACGCAAATGACGTGACAAAACCTTTGGCAATGATTTTAGTATTTCAATATTTAATTATTTTACCTACTGTTGATTTCAGATATAAATAATTGCAATCAACTACTTCATGAAGATATATGTATACATTTTCGAAAGTCCGCAAAATAAGGAATCGTTTTATTTTAAGTGCATTGTCCTTTTTTCGAAATGAAACTGCGTTTCTGGGGATCCTGATTTAAATCCAAAGTTGAAGCTACTAAATTTCAGAAGCCGATTAATTCCAAAATCATTGCCTACAAATCAACCAACGTAAATCAATGTGATAAAGGCGTGATAAAGGCTTTGCTGTCATTACCTGACTTACACTCCTAAAGCTACTGGTGCTAGCGCTCCGGGCCTGCAAGAAGAAACATGGTCCTATACACCAAGCACACTTAGCATTGTTACCGACCAAGAAGATTGACATGCTATTGCTAAACGTAATATGGTCACAATCAATACAACATTCAATCTGTTTTTCCTCATTCCTATAATTCATTTTTCATCCTTTATTATAATTTAATTAATATTTATTTATATTTGGATTTTAATTTCAAGAAGATAAACTAATAATCTAATCAAGACATAATTCCATTACAGCTGCCCTCTTAGATATCAAGCAAATAAAATTACAACGCAAGCAAAAATGATTCCGCATAAAATGAAAAAAAAAATTAAGAAGCATTTCCCCAAGCGACTATTTCTTCGTCGACGCCATCTTATAAAATTTAGAGTGGCGATTGGGTGATAGGGGTTTTACGTAAAGATGAAAAATGAGGTTGAGAGGTCTCAGAAGAGCAGCACTCCATTCGAAACTACTTTATCAAGACAGCGATGACTATACATTTTTAACTCTGTATTAAAGAAGGGAAAATCTAGTAAAAAGGAACAACAAAAATAAACGATATTCATAAAAATATCCTGTTCATAAAAAATGTGTTTTTGATCGTGTGTATGAATAATGATTCACTTATCGAAATTACGAAATTGTCGCAATAAAATATGTCACAAATATAAAAGTGGAACAAAACAAATTGGATGATATTGTGACTAGAACAAATAAATGAATGGCGCATTTGTACGATTGGCAGTGTAGCTATATTTCACTGTAAAAACGTATATTCTCGTTATCTCATGGATAGCCAATTATTTTAAAACGAGTGTTCTCGGAATAAATGTGGCTTTTATCGAATTAGAATTTTATGGAACCGAAAGCGCTAGTAAATCATGACGTTGGCTAGAATACCGGTAGTATTTCAAATGAAGCCCCCATCAGTGTCCATTTTATATGAGGAAATAAAATATTGTAATAGAAATTTGGACAAAACCAGTAGCGGACCGACGGTCTTAATATTTTCACACTATCCACGAGTCACATTGAAAATGCCATTCAAATAAAAGTAGTGTCAGAATTGCACCAATCTAAATCTCACTTGTAATTTAATCAGCATTACTGGTATTAAGGTATTTAGTTGCCTAATTTACTATTCAAATTAACAGTGATTGGTTGGCAGCAATATTGAACAATAATGACCTAATAATTTGAGGTGGTAGCATTATATTGACAGCCACCATCAATTCCCAAGATTTACATAAATGAAATACTAAAGTTCAAAATTTACAAAACAAATTAAACTCTATCGAATATCAATTTATATTTGCATAAGAATATGTGTATGCTTTTAGTACACGGACTTGTGAAGAGTTAAAATAACATTAAGAAGGAAGTTTAAGACTACCTTAAAAGTATAGCAAAACTACTATGACCATATTACAGTCTAAACAGCCACGGTGCAAACGTGCTAGTAAAGTGGAACATTTCGTGCTGCATATCCAACCTTATTGGTCTGGTACACATAAAACATTTAATATAATATGCACAGATATAATTATGAAGCTACATTTAAAATAAAAGGAATCTAAATATATAAATAGTACACTATAAGAATTAAATTCGTTAAAGCTTGTAAGAGAATATTAATATTTACTAACTTTTGACGTTACAGTAAATATAAATGAAGATTACAAAGTTATTGTAAATGTAGCTTCAGAGAAACACATAATAATCCAATATGCAAGCATTTCACTGGTTGTGTTAATAGATAAATAGATTAGAAAATAGTGAGATTCCGGTGATCGGCAGAAGTAAGCTAAATAGAAGTTTGCGTTTCATTCAAGTGACTCTTTATAAAATTATTTTTGATAAGCATCTTTAAATATTTTCAGCTTAAGCGTTATTTTAACAAAGTTTTTATTAATCAATCTGAAGTTTGTAGATTCAAAAGAAAATTAAATCTACATTCAGGGATCGAAGATATTGTTAAAGCCTTATTTTTTGTAAAGAGTCCTCACATTGCTTTGGTATGAGCGCCAGAGTCCTATTTCGTCTATTTTTTTACGATTTTAAGTGAGAGAAGATTCATCAAATTTTTGATAAGCCAATAATTTATGCATTTAATATTTTTTTTATTGATTTTATATTGTAGGTATCAAACATACGAATCTTTAATCAGTATACTTAATGGATATTGATCTATAAATACAATTTTGCTAACGCTATACTACTTTCATACGAATTATTACTATGAACAAAGTTATGAAAACTATAATTACATTTCATAAGTATAATATTTTTAAAAGACTCAGACGCTTACACCAAGCCATCACTGAACATCCAAAGCATTTGTCAATCTTGCCATAGTCAATCAGCAATATCAATATTTACAGTAAATACGTGTTCGCCGTCTGCCAGTGCAGCTTTGCAGCTGCTTTACTGCAACTATATTGTTACGTAACTTCACGCCTGTAATCCCCGAAGGGGTAGGCAGAGGTAAATGCATGCATTCAAGCATACATGCAAACACCCACGATTCGCCGGTTACGTTTTGGCCCATGTAACAGGTGGCGAGCCTGTTGACATCTCCGGGCACATTACCAAACTTTGAGGTACTGGGAAATTTCCAGAAAATGGAAAAATCCCAATAGAACCAGAGATAAAGGCTTTTTCACCATTATCTCTGATAACCCCCTACCCGGGAATCGAACCCAGGACCTCAGCGTAGTAGTAGTGGCCTGCTACCACTAGGCTACCGAGGCAGTTAACTATATTGTTACAGTACTGTATTTATGTAAGTGGTATTAAAATTGGTATAAAGCATAGTATTTTTGTCATCCCGTAAACCGTTAGAACCCTGTAAATCAATATAGTGGTCTCTTATTTAAGAGATATAGTTAATAGTGAATTAAGTTGTTTTAATTATTTTTAATTTCGAATTCGATGATACCTGAAAAACATCCTATGGTGATTTGTGTGTACTATACTAATTGTATATTCATCAAGACAGTTTATAAATTCAAATATGGAAAGCAAAAGTACTTAATTCGTTTTAAAAACCACGATGAGAAGGAACATGAAATAAAACAAAGAATATTCTTTATTTGTGTATAATGTATTTTTCATGTTTATAATAATATTATTAAATTTCTTTAAAACATTTCAATTACTTACAAATTAAAATTTCTCTAAGATAATCTCTACATACAAACAATACTAAGTACATATTTGGAAAATTTTACAACATACAGGTATTTGCATATTCTTGTCCACTATCTTATATACCTACAATACAGCCTTGATTATAACCACAGTCTAAAGAACGTAGTAGCTGTATTAAATCTGGGAAAAACATATTTATGTACCATTTTTAAATGTACTAATATGTCTACATATTTTACATTAACTTTCATACATATATTATATTCATTACAATTATCAGTTACATTTCATGATGAATTAAAGTTTTCTAAGGTGACTATAACAATACTATAGATGTAAAATAAATATGATCCATATTACATTCAATAGATAGCTATCGAAAAGATGAAAGCCATCGTAAAGCAAGTTGAAAGCGTTAGCATCAGTTTAACGACACCCGTACCTCTTAATAAAAATATGTAGATTCCTAACCCTCTGAAATTGCCTCAAATCTCCAATCTTTAGCCGACCTTGCAGGTATCCGGCTATAATATCAAAAAGATTTTCTTCAATCTATTCAATATTAGGGGAGAGTCTGGTATATTGTACTGCCTGATAAATTGTACCACCTCAAAATTTTACACTTACTGTAACTTTTTTTCTTTACTGGTAACACGAAACTGAGCGCTGTCAGCGCCCTCAACTACTTGTCTTTTTGTAACGGCCTCCGGCAAGTACATTAGTTTTTAGAGAAAAAAATGTGTTTTGAAAGTCCTTCATACAAATTTTGTGTGTAGCTAAGGAGATTACTCAGTGAAAATGTAAGTTACAATTTTGTTATATTTTTTATTGATTACATATATAATCACCGCTTAAAACATAGAGTTGCGAACGTATTATGTTCAGCAGTTATTTTGTGACAAATATTTATTTTTGAAGTCCCTTAGTTTGCTAAATTGTACCACCAACAGTTGTTTTATTTGTACTGGTACAATTTACCTAACTTGTTGCTATATTTAGGTATTATTTTGTATTTCTTTAGATAAATGATGACTAGTTATGGTCATCATTCACCATAAATAGTCATCACATAATACATAAACGAAAGAAGGAGGTTTTGGAAAGGTATTGTTGGCTCTGGGAAATAAGGAGATGAGCTAGAACCAGATATCTGAAACTAATTCGCTTTCAAAACCAACAATTTAGAGTCATGCCAGAATGCGAAATAAGTTGAGGGTCAAACAAATATTGACAAGATAAAGTGCGTTCGTTGTTGTAAATGGGTTCACGGAACCTGGACATTGAATCAAGCTATTTACGAAATTCTTTATACTATTTTAATATGATAAAAGAAAATAAAAAGTTTGGTCTCAGTACATACGTAAATAAATACATAATTGTTGACTAACGGAAATTATATTCTAAAGTTAAAGTGATTTATTCTATTTTCATATATTATTTGATTGATGTAGAATAATGTATTTAAGTTTGATAAATGTTTTTTTTTTGGTCTATAATACATTTGTTCTTTTGTTACATAATGACAGTTAATACAGAAGAATTTTTAAAAAATGTTAGAATTTTTTCATCAATAATTAAAATATAATCAATTTATTTTGTCTGTTAATTAAACCTCTATAATTTAATTTATTATCATGTTATTCAGTCTCTTAAATTTTAGTGGTACAATTTACCTAACCTGAGGTACAATTAATTACAATTATTAACCGACTAGTTGAGTAAATTGCACCGAAGGAAAGCCTTCAGGGAAACGTATATTGTGTGAAATCCGATAAGAGTATGGTGTTGACGTTGCGGCACATGTTAAATGAGATTCTAAACTATGTGAATCAAGATAAAGAACTTATTTAAATTAATATTAAAAAAAGATATTTTTGTTTTATATTATTTCGCATTAACACATGCTTGTGAAATATATTATATTTTATTTAAAGAAAAATGGAAAGAAAAATTTGACTTCAGGCGAGACTCGAACTCGCGGCCTACTGGTTTTCATTAAATAAAATATATTTCACCAGCATGTGTTAATGCGAAATAATATGAACCAATTATTAAGGGTAAAAGCGACTTCTTAACGATATTCAATAAACTGCAAAGTCCTTTATATCGGTTGCCTAACAAGCATAGTTGGCAATAGATGGCGCTGCTGCTACCATAAAGCAATGCAATAAATGTGAAGGAAAGATTTGAGAAATCGGGCAGGACTTCAGTAGCTCAATTGGAAGAGCGGCTGGACTAGATTCCCAGTAGGCCGCGAGTTCGAGTCTCGCCTGAAGTCAAATTTTTCTTTCCATTTTTCTTTAAATAAAATATATTTTGCAAAAACTGAAAACTGGTACAATATATCCGACTCTCCCCTACATAAAAAATTGTAAAAAGCCTCGCGATTTTGCTTGTTGAACAATATCAAATACATTGTAGGAGTACAAAGAAACCTGGTGCGAAATGGAATAGTGTAAAAATTTTACGTAACTTCAAGCCTGTAATCCCCGAAGGGGTAGGCAGAGGTAAACTCATGCATTCAAGCATACATGCAAACACCCACGATTCGCCGGTTACTTTTTTGGCCCTTGTAACAGGTGGCGAGCCTGTAGACGTCTCCGGGTATATTACCAAACTTCAAGGTACTGGGAAATCTCCAGAAAATGGAAAAATCCCTATTAAATCAGAAATAAAGGACTTTACACCATTATCTCTGATAACCCTCTACCCGGGAATCGAACCCAGGACCACAGCGTAGTAGTAGCACAGTATAAGTACATACAGTAGTTTATCGCCTTTGAAGTTTTGCGATATGCCGCCTTCACCCATCAAAACGCAAAATCATTAAGGTTGTCACGTTTTTGGTTTTTATTTACGTTGTTTGTAACGCGTCAGTTTACGTTGAACATATATAAAAATCCTAAAAACATGACGCCTGTAATCCTCTAAGGGGCAGGGAGAGGTAAATCGGATTCATGAATACATACTAGATTCGCCGGTCACGTTTTGGCCCACGTAACAGGCGGCAAGCCTGTTGACACCTCCGGATACTTTACCAAACTTTGAGGTACTGGGAAGCCTCCAGAAAATGGAAAAATCTATCAAACTATAAATATATCAACCTATCAACAATTTACCAGTCTATCATCTATCTACCAGTATTCCAGTTGGGCGGTCTATCAGTACGCCAGAATTCTAACAATTATAATGTACCGATCCTAATATTCATCCATACCTTTTTAACTCCCAATATAACCCGAATATGAAATACATATACTTACAACCAAAAAAAATATTTTCAATTTTCATTAAAGATTTTTTCGTTTTAAGTGAAGTAAGTATGTACATAAAGTGTAAAATATAACAGACAATAATAATAATAAATGAAAATTAGAATAAAATATTAACAGTAAGGTTGACATCAAATTTTTCAATATCATCTTTCCAAAAACTTAGTAAAATAAATTTTAAATCTCACACCCCTTATCGCTAAGTCCCAAGTAGATGACAGTTTTCGTATGGGCTACTTGGTACCTCCCCCTCCGTCCCTCACGTCGCACGCCCCGCACGATTGCTCTGACATTACACGTTCGTTGGATGACTGTAGGTAATTAATACGTTCGTTTTCTTTAGACTGTGGTAGTAGTGTAAAAATTTTAAATATTGTGTTTTATTGACCTATAATTTGTACTGAAGTACTAGACTGGACATTCCCCTTGAAAGCATGGTTCCAGTATTTTACATACAATTGCATTTCCTCATGACATGACAGCTGACGTGAAAACGCCGTACAAAATATCTGTCAAATCAATTTGAAAAAACGGAACCCTCTGTTTATTTAACCTCATTGTATAAAACCAATAGAATAGACACCGGGAACAAATCGGTTGGGATCCCATTGCAGAATCATTTCGTTCAAAATCAGATATGCTGCGAACCTTATTTATACGCATATTTACAATCTAGAGAATATATATCCACTAGGTTGCCTACCAAAATTTAGCCGCAAGTATTATTAATTAAATTAATTTATTTTTAACAGCCAGCCACTCTTATATGCGCCCGATTTAATTTGACTACCGTATATCATAATAACGATAAAATAAATTAGCTTAAATTTTATATACGAGTATAATTAATACATGTACGTTATGGGCGTAAAAAGTTATCGGGGCGGAACGAAAATATGTAGTGGAGGCCAAGTGCGCAACGGCAGCCGTGATTTTTCAGAGTCTTTATACATATTGCCGTGAAGTGGACATAATTTAATTGAAAAAAAAAGTTAAGAAAATCCTTTCCCAAAAAAAAATACATGCGGTCATTTTTTGGTAGGCAACCTAGTGGATATATATTATATTGTCTAGATTGTAAATATGCGTATAAATTAGATTTGCAGCATATCTGGATGAACGAAATGATTCTGCAGTGGGATTCTGCATTCCTAACCTAAAATAGTCGGTTCCGTTTTTAATTGATTTGACAGATATTTTATATGGCATTTTCATGTCAGCTGTCATTGTCATGTTACTATGTGAGGGAGTGGTAAATTGACGCCTAGAAACTAAAGCCTTACTACCAAGGAGAGTGTCCGGTCTAGTACAAACAAAGTGGCAAACAAGCATGCAGATGTTATGTGATGACCTATACTGTGACTGCAGCCTATAGACACCCACACAAAGACTAGACGTCAAAATTCAGATGCGTTACCACTCCTGAGGCCATAGAAAATTACAGGGGCGTACATGAGCACCTGACCGGAACACTACAATTAGCGGCAAGTATATTAGGTAATGCGGTGGTGCCTACACCCGCGAGCTCCGTCACTGGAGCTCTACGACCAGTAAAATCAGTTGATTAAAGATATACGAGGAATAGCTTGCCCGCTGTTGAGTATATCTATCAAATCCGAGCCACCGAGCTGTGTCTCTCTATAGGGCCGCGCCCGTAGGGCAGCCCTTGAAAAATTTCAATAGGTCGCTCCGATCTCACTTCACTTCCAAGTCGTCTGAATTTGGATAGGAGCTTTGTTTACATTTTACACCCCCACAGAATATCTGACGCGTCCTTGACCCGTGACGTTGATGCCGTGCCCTGTTTGAAATGATTTGATTGTTTTTAAATTGGAGGTGAAAAAATACTCAAGAATATCAGATACTCAGAAAGGATGTTAAGTAAACCCAATCAAAGCTGTCATCGAAAATGTGAGGCAAGCTTGAAGCGGAACCAAAAGGGTGCTTTAGATTTGGTGAA
The DNA here is from genome assembly GCA_036365455.1 of Macrosoma leucophasiata. Taxonomy (NCBI): domain Eukaryota; kingdom Metazoa; phylum Arthropoda; class Insecta; order Lepidoptera; family Hedylidae; genus Macrosoma; species Macrosoma leucophasiata. The sequence continues at coordinate 18,140,640 of JAWQUS010000017.1, read as the reverse complement.
GACATTCAACAGGCCCCCCGCCTTTGACAGCCTCGTTGGCTCAGTGGTCGCAATCGCGATGGTGAAGCATGAGGTTTTCGTTTCCAAGGAAAATATGTGGGCTTTTCTGTGAGGAAATTCCCGTAGCTCGAGCTCTGGTTGTGCCTCGGAGAACCCGTAAGGCCGTCGGTCCTGCGCCCGATCTCTCTCCGGTCGTGTCGCATTGCCGTCCCATCGGGCTATGAGAGTGAAGGAATAGAGAGTGCACTATAATATCTCCCGCGCAGTTGGCTAGTCTCCGTTGAGATTAGCCAAATTCGGTCTTGAGGACATTTTTTTTTTTTTTAATGTAATGGAAGTGGCAAACAAGCATGCAGTTCACATTGATGTTAAGTGATGACTGCAGCCTATAGACACCCACATGAAGACCAAGGCCAAAATGCAGATGCGTTACCACCCCTGAGGCCTAAGGTGTTATGCCTCTGTGCCGGAAATTACAGGGCCGTACATTACCACCTGACCAGAACACGATAGTGCTGAACACAACCATTTAGCGGCAAGTAAATTAGGAAATGCGGTGGTGCCTACGCCCGCGAGCTCCGTCACTGGAGCTCTACCACCATTATTATTACTATACTACTACTATAGTCACGTCCAAACGCTAAAGTGAAATTACAGTCCCTGAATTGCATTTCTATTGTCTGTATCTGGGTCAGTAAAACAAAGTTCATTTATAGAGGTAATTTATATCACGTGCTATGATCAGCTACAATCCGACACGACTCCAACGGGTATGGTAATGCACCTGACAGTGTGGTTATTACTACGGCTACAGTATTTTTATTCAGGTCTTGAAAGGAGATGTTGCAAAAATGTATGGACCTCCGGCCATGTATTGTACACAATATCATTAAACAGGCAAAATCAATGTAAAAACGTTTTTTACTGCATATTTTCACTTATTTAGCTTTGTTTGCAGTTACAAAACATTATTTGCAGTTAGAATTGCAACACAAAACCAACATGGCGAATATGGCGGGCGATGTCATTTTGACATAATTTCATTATTTAATTGTTTTTTGATTAGATAGTATGTACTTGGAGAAAAGTAGTAATGTTTTCTAAATACTATCGAAATCGATTTCATGTGTTAATACTAAGAACTTAATATTAATCGATTTCCAATGTAGAGATTCATCGGAACTTCTTTAAATTGATCGCATTAGTTGGATACAGATAGCATTAGTTTTGTTTTATCTAAATAGGTACTATCCCAAGCGTCGGCTGTATCGCCGCCATGTTGAACATAGTAAAAATGATAAAATCGTTTGAATTAAATGTGGTTGTAACTGTAAAATATATTCTTGAATAAATTCATTGTATTTTTTTCGGCTTCTTCTTTAAATTACCCATTTTTTGAGGTAGTGTACAAACCAGAGCCGAGCTCGCAACATCTCCTTTAAATTGCATTTTATTTCTCATATCTGCAAAACTTGGTCAGTTAAAACAAAGTTCGCTTTAGTTCCAGTTACAAAGTAAGTATGATGGCGAGGTCATTTATATCGCGTGCCGTGATCAGCTACAATCCGTCACGTGCCCCTAGTGGGGACGGTATCAGCAGGATTAAACCTGACTACATACAGCCAGCGGAGCCGTGTTCAATATATATATTTATAATATGTTAAGAAACTTCATGACGTAACAAAATAATAAGGTTATAGCTTAAAAAGTACCTACAGTTCAAGTAAATCTTAAATGCGCTTGTGAAGTTAATTACAAGTCGTGAAAAATGCGATTTTATGGTGTACCAGGAATACACGTGTTCGCCAATGTGGGAGAAGTTAGGTTTCGTTTGGTCAACATTCAAACTCTTTATCTCGTCTGTGTCATCGTAAAGTTTACTCAGGCATCCTTCACTCTGTAGCATTAATTATATTATATATATTATATTTTATGAAAAACTTGAACTAATTATTTTTTTTATCAGATGGCCAACTAACACAGAGCATAAGCCTCCCATCCTTAAATTGAATATCTTGATCAAATTGACATACAACTAGGTCAAGCCTCTTTCAAAAATTACGTTAAAGATAAAAGTCTCTCCGCAATCAAAATTTTGAATCCGCAATTGGTGAAAATAAAAATATTTACACAATAAATATTATATTACTAGTTGCTCACATTGAAAACGCTTGCTGTTTGTCTGGCTTTACATTTGAATGAATTTTGGCCTTTAAGGCGTACCAGTTATTGGAAAAGTAAAGATAAAGGGAGAATACGTCAGAAATCGCCAGGTCACGACTACGCTTGGCATAAGATTAACGATTACAGAGGCGGCAGTTTTATCGCGGGATGCTGCTGCCCATCCCAGTTCTTCTTCTCTTATTCTCTTCCAGTGGGCGGTGAAGTAGTAATGTCCCTTCGCCTAACATTTTAACTATAACTAAAACAGAAACGTCACGGTTGCGTGACAATTCCCGAGCAGCAAGGGCCGTGTCCGGACGCCATGTTGCAGCGGCGGGAAATCGAGTTTGTGTGCGGATCACCAAGTGACCCACTTCTCTAATTGTCATGTGATTGCACACAACAGTTTGAAAAAGGTTTTGTTTGCTAAATATATTTAAATAGTTTCATTTTGTTTTTATCTCTTCAAAAAATGCCCAAGGGTGACCTAATGAACGGGATGGGTCACATTGTATTTGCATCAGACAAATACGGAATTGAATGAATGGGAGTAAGCAAATGTTCTAATTTATTCGAAAGTTCAGCAGTATGATAATACATGAAAGATACATACCATAACTTATGAAGGTATATTTTAATCACGCATTTATTTATGTATTTAATTTTATTGCACAAACACAATGTTGTACAAAAGCCGGACTTAATGCAACTTAAAGGCTTTATCAACCAGTAAACCATTGGGTAGAGTTGAAAAAAAAAATTATATCGCATGCTTAATGTTCAATTCCATGTTAATATCTACATGAAATCTAACAGCGATGGGAACTAATTTCCGAGCAGCAAGAGCCGCGTCCGGGCGCCTTGTTGCAGCACCGGGAAATTGTGTTTGTGTGCGGATCACCACGTGACCCACTTCCCTAATTGTCACGTGATTTCACACAACTCTAGTTTTATTGGAAAATTGTTGTTTGCTGTTTGCTAAGTATTCAGATTGCATTTTTTGTCTTTCTGCAAATTGAATACTTTTTGCAAATTGATAAAGATTGTTTTATAGGATCGGTCTCAGTTCATTAGTATGAGACTGATATGGGACTACTTTGTTAATGGCGTTAAAGTTCCAAAGCATTACTTATCTATTTGTTGCCAAATGGTAGTGTTCAGTATTAATCCTTCAAGGATCGTACGGCCACCGGCGGCGAGACACAATTGAATTTCAATTGTCATATTTTTCTCGTGTCTGGAGAGATCTGAACTGAACTGCATGCTTGTTTTTTTTTATGTCATACGATTGACAGACAAGCAGACGGGCCACCTGATGGAAAGTAGTCACCGTCACCTATGAACATTTGCAACACCAGAGGAGTCGCCAACGCGCTGCCAGCCCTGAAGGACTCTTTTGACGCCATCTTTGAAGAACCCCATATTGTAGCACCGAGGGAACACCTCAGAGGGAAGTTCATTCCACAATTTACACGTTCTGGGCAAAAACGAACGGGAGAACCGCACCGTTGAACATTGCCAGGTGTCCAGTCGGTGAGGGTGGAACTTCTCTCTTCGGCGGGTAGTACGCGGTCCTGGGTCGTTAACAATACGAACGGCGCGTCTTTGTAGGATGTCGACTGGACCAAGTTGGTATTTGGGGTCTTCCCGCCCACAAATGAGAGCAGTATTCCAGATGGGGCCGCACTTGGGCCTTATAAAGCTGTAATAGCTGCCCGATGTGTTTGCCACACTTATTACATAAAATAAACTAAATGAATAGTTGACAATTCTTACTAAAGATGTTCGAATTGTATTGCATTGTAATTATAATAACATGTTAAGTTTGCAATTCGTCAAATCTAAAAGCGCTGTAATAGTTGGGTAGCAATTGCCGAGTAGCAAAGGCCGCGCCTGGGCGCCATGTTCACCATGTTGCAGCACCGGGAAAACGTGTTTGTGTGCGGATCACCACGTGACCCACTTATCTAACTGCCACAGCGCTAGTTCAATTGTAAAAAAGGGATTGTTTACATGGTATTTAGGCGCTGTTGTTTTGTCTTTATCCCACTGATGGCTTGATAAAGGTGACAGTATCGATCGGTCTTATTTTGTTTACATCCGAGTGTAGGTAGCGTACTAGTGAAATGGGAATAGGAAATGTTTAAATAAAATAATAAAATACGCTTACATAGCTCCACAATAGGTATTTTAAAAACCTGTGTCGTGGATGCCGTTGTTACACATACAACACATACGCAAACAGCAAACACCCAGACGCGAAACAAATATTTGTAGGCCATACAAATATTTATCCCAGTGCGAGGATCGAAGACGCAACTCTACGAATCAGACGGTGGTTTCACACCGCTGGACTAACCGTGTCGTAAAATATATTAAAAGAGCGGATGCATATTAGAAAGAAGTTTTTAGCCCACAGATACCTGGATAAAAGAATCAATATCGAATAGGTTTCACTTTGTTTTCTATCCGAGTGATAACTAGTAAATCAATGGGAATAGCAAATGTTTAAATATATTAATAGAGCGCGTACACATTAGGCGATCGGCATTAAGTAAGGCGTGGCTTGGTAATAATACAACATGTAACAGAAATAACGCACACTCTCAAACACCCCGATTAGGAAATCGAGGTATAATCATAATATATGAACTGAAATTACATGTTTATGTATTTAACATTTTCTTATTTAAGAAATATGTTGTCCTCACTTTGTATGAACAGTATGCACACCCTATGCATATACGAATTTAACCTTACCTCTACTTACGTTTGCACATAAAACACAAATCTACTCACACACGCACACGCACTGTTATAATGTGATGGAGCGTAACCTGCGCATTCCTATTTAACACTCGCTAGTAATAAGATTCATTTTCTATATTTTTTTCGTAAATTATTATTTATAATAAACTGCACGTCTCTACGAGTTCTCATGAACTTGTAAAGACTAGAATTTTACTTTGGATACGACGTTAGTCTCATTTTCGTGTGTATTGACTGTTCACCAAATGGGTGACCATAATTTACTTGATTGTAATTAATTTTGGGACAAAATATTCCCTATATTAAAACAGCCTGAAATCAATTCGGTTATCGATTCTGAACAAACAAGTCTCGGGTTGTACATTTAATCCTGTTACACGTTGTATATTTGTCGGGTACTTGTCAAAAAGCTTGCGCTCCAATATCCAAAACCTCCAAGAGGCCTCACAGCTCCCAACGTCAAATGCACGGCGTTAGCAAAGTGCCTTATGTGTACACAGTATAAATCGGTTCAGGGATAAAACAGCGCATAAAAAACGAAAAAACAATTTTTTCCCCTTAAAATCTCATTAAGGGTTTAATTCCATGCACAATATTGAAGTAAGCCATCACAGGAAAGTCACGGTTGCGTACCAATTTCCGAATAGCAAAGGCCGCGTCCGGGCGCCATGTTGCAGCGCCGGGTAATCGTGTTTGTGTGCGGATCACCACGTGACCCACTTCTCTTGCTGTCGCGTGATTGCACAAAAAGCGTGTTTGATTGAAAAACGGTGTAGTTTGCTGTTAACTGTGAGTTCATAATTCATTTTGTTTTATAAAAGTGACAGAATCTGATCCGAGTCATTTCTTTCATAACGAATGGGAATAAGCACAATTAGTTCCAAATAATGCTATTGAAAGATAGGGATTTAAGATGGAACTAAGTTCCTGAAACGTGTGTGTGAGTGTGTGTAGCTCTCTACAGAGGAGAGAGAGGGAGAGAGGGATACAGACGTACTGGAAAACTTCCAGAAATGGAAAAATCCAAATATAACCAGAGATAAAGGATTTCCGGGTCGGAGCCTACCAGAGATTACGCAGTAAAATCCTTTACCTCTGGTAGACCTCGGCCCGGGAATCGAACCCAGGACCCCAGCGTAACAGTAGTGGCCTGCTACCACAATACTACTGAGGCAATATAAAAAAAAACAAAAGAAATAACCATTTAAGAAAGAAAGAAACGTATATTTGTGTATTTTTTAACCGTACGAGGTCCATTTGATCCCTTGCGACTAGTTGGCTTCTTAACATTTAATAGTAAGACATAAAGGAATATAAAATGTATTACATTTTTCTAGGTTATAATTCAAACGAAGTTAAAAGCTAAAAGTTTTGTATAGAATGGATTTAACTCCGACCGTTCCTAAAATTAATGGATGCCCGTTAGCCAAATAATTTGAATATAATTTCACCTGTAATCTACCCTTGGAATTTTAATGATAATCCCATCTAAAACCGAATTACTTTTATATTTTTAATTAAGTTATAGAAAAAAATGATTTTGGAGATTTTTCTTAAGTAGTAGTAGTAAAACGGCTAGTTTAGTTATCTAGAGCAGCGTTTCCCATTTCCTGGGTCGTGACCCGGTACCGGGCCATCAAAATAAAAATAAAGGGTTCTAAACTGCAGCCTAGTTTTTTTTTTAATATTCATACTATCGTTCGACGCATCATAAATATTTTTAATAAATGGTTATAATTTGATGTAATGGAACCAATTTGCGTTTGAAAATATTAAGTCGGTCACGTAGGGGCAGTGTGAAAACTACCGGGCCGCGGCACAACAATGTTTGGGCAATGACAATTTGTTTGACAATGACAGTTTGTATTTATTTGTATTTTGTATTTGTATTTATTTATTTCAATATAAAGAGTACATACAGTTTAAAACAAAAAGCACCATAAAACCTTGAATAGGTTTGTCAAGGTACTTCCATTCGTCTTAAATGCTAATCAATAACGGCTTTATAACAAAAACTTCCAATAAATAGGTTTGTACATCTGCCTGCCCCGTAAGGGTCAATACAACAGAATCTACATAATTAGGTATCTACCTTCTGTCATAGCTATAATAATACTGTCATCACTGTCATTCAACGATCAAAGGCGGCTGTTAATACAATATTTAATACAAGTTGAATGACAAAGAATGTCCCATGTTCTTTTATTTAGCTTTTATCTTTCAAATCTTTTATCTTGCCGTTTGTAAAAGAGTATGGAACATGCTGTTGATACCAATTCTGATTATAAAGTATTTTTGGTCCGTTATTTATTTTATTTTTGTTTACTTTGACATATTAATCAATGTTTCAGTTGTTATTCGCTTTAATTTTATATTTTGAAAGACCTATCACAAGCAAATCCTATTATTTACAAGTGATTAAAAAAAAAATTGAGTTTGAGTTTGAAACACTGAATTCTAGAGATCTCAATTTCACCGTGCTTAGCCTAAAGACTGACGTGTATTATTTGATCAATCAGAGCATCATACATGCGTCACTGGTGGTAGAGCTCCAGTGACGGAGCTCGCGGGCGTAGGCACCACCGCATTACCTAATTTACTTGCCGCTAAATGGTAGTGTTCAGCACTATCGTGTTCCGGTCAGGTGGTAATGTACGGCCCTGTAATTTCCGGCACAGAGGCATAACACCTTAGGCCTCAGGGGTGGTGACGCATCTGCATTTTGGCCTTGGTCTTCATGTGGGTGTCTATAGGCTGCAGTCATCACTTAACATCAATGTGAACTGCATGCTTGTTTGCCACTTCCGTTACATAAAAAAAAAAAAATGTAATTTTAATAGCGATTGTTTGTTATATCCCGTTGCAAAATAATTATGACTCCGTAATAAGATTTTCACATTCCTTCACATTTATTGCATTGCTTTTATGGTAGCAGTAGCGCCATCTATTGCCAACTATGCTAGTTAGGCAACCGATATAATAGACTTTGCAGTTTATTGAATATCGTAAAGAAGTCGCTTTTACCCTTAATAATTGTTTTATATTATTTCGCATTAACACATGCTTGTGAAATATATTAAATATCATCAAGGGAATCCAATTTAAATTTACAGCTGAAAACAATACCAAAATCGTCTTGGCTACTTTGGCGATGTCATTTTGGCGAAAAGATATAAATATATATTTTTTTTTGACTTCCTATCCGTAAGGTATGGAGTGGTGATTGAGAAAATGACCCAGTTGGAACAAAACAACAAGGCTTACGAACTTAAAATTGAATCACTCGAGAGTAAAATTGAGGTATTAGAACGAAACGCGCGCACAGTGCGTGAATATTCCTAAACTAACACCAGAAAAAAAAACAACACTGAGCGCACTGGTCAAGAATGTAGATGAAGTCATACAGCATAAAATATGTGACTCTGATATTCATGACGTTGACAGACTAAATACTAAAAATGTATCTGGCAACCATATAGTTGTAAACTTCAGTACTACACTACACTACACTAAACTACACTACTTTATGTAAAGATAGTTTTATCAAGGATTGTAGAAGTTTTAACAAAACGAATAAGGAGAACAAACTGAATACCTCTCACCTCAGTTTACCTGGACCCTCTAAGCCTGTTTATGTCGAGGAATCACTAACGAGCTTCGGGAGAAGACTTGCCTACATGGCCAGACAGTTCGTCAAAGAAAATCATTTCCACAGCACTTGGACCTCGTACGGCAAAATTTATATTAAAAAATCACAAGACTCAACACCGATGCGTGTTGACTCTGAACTGTGCCTCAAAAATTTGAAGTGACTATCTCTGGTTTACATTAATAAACATAGCATGTGTTACTACACTTTGTTTTCATTTTTCATTTGTTTTTATACTCTTATTATTGTACGACTTAAAATGTTGCGGAAACTTCGGTAACTGATCACGATTGTGTATTTATTCTATTAAAACGCTTAGTTTCAGAGAAAAAATGTTTAACTACAACTAAAACAAACTATGATAAACTAGATATTGATATGAATAAATTATGTTTTAGCTCTATATACGCCTCAACTGACGCTGCGGTAGCGACTTCGTTGCTACTATCTGATATAAACACTATAATAGATTCTAACCAAAAAATTGTTACTGTTCCAAATCGTAAACGTATTAAAAAGCCCTGGATAACCCTAGGCCTGCTAAAATGCATTAGAAACAGAGATAAACTACATAAAAAGTTAAAGAAAAATCCGGATAATGAACTTTTAAAATTAACTTACGTAAGATACCGTAATTTTTGTAATTCTCTATTAAAAAAGATTAAAAGAGGTTATGGAAGCAAATTATTGACAACTATAGTAAAATGTTATGGGAGACCATTAGGGACGTTACTCATTTAAAGAAAACCACAAATCCAGCTACAGATCTACTGTCCCCTATGAATCCAGTTTCCTCAATGAATGAGATAAACCAATTCTTCACTTCTATAGGTAAAACACTCGCTGAAAAAGCTCTTAACTTTGACTCGTCTCATGTTCCTGACTTTGACGCTCAACTATTTTCATTTGTCTTGTCCTCAACTACGGAAACAGAGATACGCAGCCTCATTCTGAGTTTAAAAAAGATCAATACGACAGGAAGAGATACATAATATTTCAGGTACTTTCTTAAAACGGTATCACCATATTCTGGCAGGACCCCTTTCGTACATCTTTAATCTTATGTTTAGTACAGGAGTCTTTCCTAAGGAGCTTAAATTGGCCGAAGTCATTCCTATCTATAAGAGTGGAGACAGAGCCTGTGTCAATAATTATAGACTTATCTCCATTCTCCCTACTATATCCAAATTAGCAGAAAGACTACTTAATAAAAGACTAATTAACTATTTCGAGACTAAAAAACTATTAGCTAATGCTCAATTTGGATTCAGGTCTGGCAAATCTACAAATGATGCTGTACACGACTTAATTGATCACATTGTCTTCAAATTAGATGCAAAGAAAAAAGTAATTGCAATATTTTTGGATCTAGCTAAAGAATTTGACACGGTCTCTGTCTCACTCTTACTGGAAAAGCTGCAAAGGTTAGGTATCCGAGCTTAACAACATAAACTATTTGCTGATTACCTAGCTGGTAGGTATCAAAGAGTAAGAGTCGGTGAGTTGGTGAGCGAAGATTTACCCATATCAGTTGGCGTTTGGATATTAGGGCCTACGCTTTTTCTTGCGTTCATTAATGATCTGTGTAATCTTCAGCTGAAAAATGGCAAAATAGTAACATTCGCAGACGATACGGCTTTGGTCTTTGATGGGGATACTTAGGATGAAACATTTGCTCTTGCACAAAAGGGTCTTAATACGGTATGCTCATGGCTCAGGAAAAATGGCCTCACACTCAATGTGTCAAAAACAAAATATATGCCTTTCGCAATAAGAACAGTTTCATCTAATATACTTGAAAACTACTCAATCACTGCCCACACTTGTGTGGCTTGTGACTTCTGCTCCTGTGATCATCTAGAATGTACGTCTCATATTAAGTATCTCGGTATTATGCTAGAATCCACCCTGACCTTTAATTATCGTTTTATATTATTTCGCATCAACACATGCTTGTGAAATATATTTTATTTTTAAAGAAAAATGGAAAGAAAAATTTGACTTCAGGCGAGGCTCGAACTCGCGACCTACTGGGAATCTAGTCCAGCCGCTCTTCCAATTGAGCTACTGAAGCCCTGCCCGATTTGTCAAATCTTTCCTTCACATCTATTGCATTGCTTTATGGTAGCAGTTTAATTATCACCTAGATCTTCTTGCATCCAGAACAAGAAAACTAATAACCATCTTTAAGAAATTGCGTAACATAGCCGATAGAAAAGTAATTAAAATGGTGTACATGGCTCTTTGTAAACCTATACTGTCGTATTGTATCTCAGTATGGGGTGGTGCCTGCAAAACCAAACTGCTAAAGGTTGAAAGAGCACAAAGGGCGGTCCTTAAGGTAAGCCATTCTTTGCCTTTCCAATACCATACCAAGGATCTGTATCAACTCTCTGACGTCCTGACGGTGCGTCAATTATTTATCCTAAATGTTATAATGAGACATTATTCCATTCTGCCTTATGAAAAAACGGCTACAACATAAAACTGAAAAAGTAATTGGTAACCAATGGTCAACTGCTTTTTCTGGTAGATTTTTTGGATTTCTGGGCAGATTCATATACAATAAAGTGAACCAGAAATTACATATATATATCTCTGCCAAAATATCGTTGTAAAAAAATTATATCTGTTTGGCTTAAATCTCTAAGTTATGAGAAAACTGAAAATTTAATACTGGTACCTTCCTAAATATATATATATATATATATGATTATATTGCAATCTCGTAAAGATAGCACAGCATACATATACACAGCACATACGTACACTCTTACACACACACCCACACACACACACACACACACACACACACACACACACACACACACACACACACACACACACACACACACACACACACACACTTAACACTCATACGCGCACGATTACAAACTTAAGCTTACTTAATTATTCTCTTTATTTATATTTATAAGTCTCTCTTTATATCTCACACATTGCATTACAAATCAACTAGTAGTTACACTTACTTGAGCTCCTGCTTATCTAGAGTTAGGAGAGGCTGGTAATCTGTCATACAGGCACCCCTAGTGCAGATACCAGTCTCTCACACAGATACACCTACCCATGCTTGTAATACCTAGTTTAAGATCTGATTATGTATTTTTCTGTGTGAGAGAGAAATCAATAAACGATTTTATTTGTTTTTATTTTATTTTCTTATTTATTTATTTTGATGGATTTTAATTTTACTTTATACATACTTAATAATACATATAGGTAGTTGATTTATGTAGCTTTTGTAACCTCCACTTCTGTTTATTCATTTATTTCATATAATAAGGCTCCTGGAGAGCACTTTTGCATCGTCATTTCTTTTTAAACTAACATAGAGTGAATAACGACTAATAATAATCAAAAACACATAAAAAATTAAGTAGAAACTAAACACATTTGTATAATATGGAAAGCATCAATTATTTACATTCTTATTTGATAAACACTCTTCATCGTTCCTTCCGACGGAGGTAGGTCGAAGTTATGTAAAGATGCTGAAAAGATATGGGGTAGAAATATTCATCACAATTGTCCAAAAACATTTCAAAGTTTTTCTTCATCATGGATCATGCATGCGATGAATATTAAAACGAAAGCAAACACCACGTTCAGTAAATAATAGAGCTAAGAACAAGGAAAACTCGTTCAAACTGAAGCTCGTTAGTGTAATGATCTCGAACTGAAGCGATCGGGACCGAGTCAAGGTGCGGTGGACGCCGCTCACACCGATGCGAGCAAAGCTGTAATAGTTATCGTTTTAGCAATTTTTTAAAACTATTTCGGTATAGTCAGTACTGTCAATTGATTTATGTGTAATAGTTCACACATATAATTTTCCTTGTTATAATATTCAGAGGACACCTACTACATTGTGTTTTATGAACTTCTAAATCGATTAGAAATCTTCAGATTATTTTCTGTTTTGAAGTTAAACTTCATATCACAACTAGTAAAAATATTTTTGACTTTTAATCAAGATTTAGATTATTGTTGACCAATTAACATCATAATAATATGTATTCAGCCTACAAAATATAAGGTTTTTTCTTTAAATTTTGAGTTATTTTGACCTGTCTATATGCTATGCGCTTCTAACTGACTTTACACACTGTGTCTGTATTCACAGTACAAATAAATATTATTTTTCTTATCTTCATTTAAAACCATAAATGCGAAATGTACCTGCCAGTAGATATTACGTGCATATCAAAACAAAATATATATAAAAATAAAACAATTCATATACCGTTGTACGTTTACAACGTGAATTTTAGGAATTAAGAAAGGCGTATATCATGACACTTGCATGTTGGTATACTTCTACAGTTACGGTTCTAAATTCGACATTTACGTATCTTAAATATAAAAGTAAATAATAGCTAAAGCAAACATATTTTTGATGAAACCGATTACATAATTGTGGAAATTCCTTACACTTCGGTGTAACACCACGCCTAGCCAACACTTCAGGCTGGCTTAATGAGCAATTTCCGAATGAAGCGATGTAATGAACTAAGCTACAATATAGTGCCTTATATGTATATACATATGGTCCACATTTATGCTTCAGCTCCCTGAAGACAGGTAGTGTTTGGCGGTCCATTTAAATTCTCTTCTCTTCTCGGCTCCATTGTTAGATTTAAAGTCACTTATCGGAATTGATATTTGTTATGTTGTAGATAATCAATCTTTCTTTTCTTTTAGCTTTTTTATGAACTTCTTTTTTGTAAGTTATTATCACTTATCACGGTAACCATTGAACTAAAAATAAGTTTCAGTACTGTTCAAATACTATGATTTCCATTATTAGTTATTTATGTATTATGTATTGTGTGACAATAAAGGGTTAATAAATAAATACATTTCCGATTAGTTTTATGATTTCCACGGAGTTTTCACAATGTAGTTAGGTACGCGAATTCGGTATTGGGGGACCAGAAATTCTGATATTTATTTTTTGAATCTAATGCTAAACTTCTTAGCAAAAAAGTACATCGACTAGGAAAGAAAGTTCGGCTCTATAGAGCGTTATCTCTTTCGCACGCTACATAATGACGTTTGTCGACCATTTGTTAAAATTTTGACCAAAACCGCTCTATGTCCAACAGAGATAACGATATACAAAGTCAAAACTAGATGATTGTCTCTTTCCTAAACTCGATGTGTAATATTTCTTGCTGAGTATTGTACTTACCTGTTTTTTTTTTAAATTTCTGAATTAAATAGTTATTTTGATATTATATTAGCCCCAATACGCATCCATATAGATTGAATATGAACAGATTAAATTTATATCCACATTTTTTTGGCTATAATATAAAAAAATACTCTTACATTACGTACTGGTACATGGTTAAATTTTAGTGTGATAAATAAAAGTTCAATTAATATTTATACTTCGAAGTTATACTCCAGAGAGTTGAAAATTGAAAACGTATGTTTTTAATAATAAAGTAAAAGAACGAAAAGATTACCTTGCTCCTGTTTCTGGGATCCCTGAAATCTTCTTTCGAAGCCTTCCGCCTTTTGTCCTTCAAGATCATACGTGCCGCTGCGAACGCCATCTTGGATTCTTTGCCGCTTACTCACTTCTCACAATTTCATACACTTCACGCACTTTATAACTAAGGCTCGGGCTTCACAGTCTTTTAATTAAGGAATTGACTGTTATTAATTGAATTATTTGAACCGATTGACTCACTATTCGATACAAAATCAATACAACGAATTACATAAAGCTAATCACTTTTCGTTTAAAAAAAATTGATTTGTAAACTTTTATTAAAAGTGAGTGCTCAACATGGTTCGGCTTTTTGAATAAAAATAACCACAAATTCTCAATTCAAATATCTCTATCAATAAAAAAAAAATGCGACTCCCTGACGGACATATTAATAATGTCTAAACTCTTGGGCTAAGAAGGCTTTAATTTCTTTTTATTGTAATTAATTACGTTTATTAAGATTGACATTAATAATAATAATAATGGCAACCCATTATACGTCCCACTGCTGGGCACGAGTCTCTCCCCTTTTTAGGGGGAGGCCTGGAGCTTACTCCACCACGCTGCTCCAATGCGGATTGGTGGAGTTGGGTGGGTTAGTGGCCAACCCGCTGACAGATTGACATTGTTTATTAGATATTATTTTAATAAGATTTGCACGTCGCATTATGACAAAATGTAGTAGGTTACCAGTATAATCACTTCCAACAATTGTAACCTACATTTTATGCAAATAAATACTTACTTACTTCTAAGAAGGCTGTTTTTTTTGGTGTTCCGATGTACAAGAAATTAGACAGAATTTTTCTAATTCAGCCCATATAATAGTGAAATTTAGGATGAAAGTTTGTATGTAGAAAACAAAAATTCTTGAAAAACAAACAAAAAACTTGAAAATAGAAAACAAAAAAGATTTTCTTGAAATTGTTTTAAGAAGGTGAATTAGTACTTGTGGAATTTCTTTTTCATACTTTTACGATGATATTGGAGATGAGTGAAGAGATGATATTGGAGAGATGAAGTGAGGCAAAGAGTTTGTCTAGTAGCTTTGGAACGAATAAATTGTGACAGATGGACCGACAGCCTAGCCAGTAATCCTATAAAAGTTCCGTTTTTTTTCTTTTGAGACACGTTGTTTCAATATATACAACGCCGGATCGTCAGGCATGTGTGTAAAAAAAATACACCATTATGCTAATGTAGGCTTTACTTATTTATGGGTTTTGTGTCGCAAGAGAATTAAAACAGATTTTTTATAGAATACCCATTTGCCTGTCTGCCTGTATGGCTATTACATCTAATTTTCTTTGAAAGTACTAATCCTGATTTGAAATTAAAACCCAAGGCAATGGCAGTTTGAAAATAAATTCAGATTCCATGATGCGTAATGAATGAATCCATAATGCAAATATCCTTATCGCATTGACTATAATAATATACCTCAGATGCACCTGCAGTCTCCAACTCTCCGAGGTAAATGTTCTTAAGTTTCGTACAACTTTATTCCACTTCCATTGTCTTGTAAGTAAAGAAATAGGAACATTTTCCAAGAAATATTCAAAGTGGATGCCGCAACAATGTTTATAGCTATTTCATTTCGTGTCTGCATTTGAAATTTAGTAAAAAAGTTCAATAATAGTGCTGTTATAGTAAGGAAATGACAAGGTTGTGTTATTTTGCGGCAAAATTAATGAGGTAGTGCAGTACAATATAACTTGATAAAAAAAGCTATTATAATGTACTAGTTGTTGCACGCGCCTTCGCCTGCGTTGAAATTTTTTCTGAATTTTCTTTGCTATAAACTTCACCGAGCCCGAGACCTTTCCAACGAATGCAAAACCGTGGAAATCGGTTGGTGCGTTCTGGAGTTATAGCGTCAGGAAGGAAAACCCGACTTATTTTTGTATAATGGACTAGCTGTTGCCCGCGGCTTCGCCCGCGTGGATATCGTTTGAAAAATAGGCTATGTTCTGAGAAATTATAAGTTGTCCTCAAACACCACGTACTTTTCTCTTGAAAAATTTTCTTTGCTATAAACCTCACGGAGCCCGAGACCTTACCGACGAATGCAAAACCGTGGAAATCGGTTCGTGCGTTCTGGAGTTATAGCGTCAGGAAGGAAAATCCGACTTATTTTTATATTATAGACTAGCTGTGCCCGCGATTTCGTCTACGTGAGAAAAAAATGATAGTTCAGTATCTACCCGGACGAAATCGTGGGCGCAGCTAGTATAAAAATAGCCTAAGTTACTCCTTATTACATCAGCTATCTGCCAGTGAAAGTCCCGTCAAAGTCGGATACACTCGAATTCTACTTATTTGTATGTAGGTATGTATGTATGGATGGATGTATGGAGATAAAAGTAGCCTAAGTTACTCCTTATCACATCAGCTATTGGCCAGTGAAAGTCCTGTCAAAATTGGTATAGCCGTTCCCAAGATTAGCCCCGCCAAACAGACAGACAGACAGACAGGCAGACAAACAGACAAAAATTGTAAAAAAATGTTGTTTTGGTATATATACCGTGTTACACACATATGCATTTAGTAAAAAGCGTTTTTTTTATATTACAAACGGACACTCCAATTTTATTTATTTGTATAAAGTATAGATGTATAGATTTATTATGGAAGGTAATATATAAGACCTAAAAATTGTGTGAAAATTTTAGGCGTCTACTTAGTGCACTTATTATAGACCAAAAATATACGAAAATAAACACCTTTATAGTATGCCCCCTTGGACCCCATAACATTTACTTATTATTATTTTTAGTAATTAATTTTGTCTATAAAGCGGTAACAGAAATACATATTTTGTGAATATGTTAGCTTTCTAGCTATCACTATTTATGAGATACAGCTTGGTGACAGACAGACAGACGGACGGACGGACAGACAGACAGACAGACAGCGGTGGATTAGTAATCCGTAGGGTCCGTTTTTACCTTTTAGGTACGAAACCCCCTAAAAGATAAAACTAAGATACAGAATAGCTTAAAAATATTCGATACGATTTTTTAAATTGACATAACTTTTTTATTTCTGGACCGATTCACATGAAACAAACATTAAATATTAAGTGAAACTTACCAAAACAGACATTTTTCCGGGATAAAAAGTACCCTGTGTTGTGCGCCAAATACTAAAGTACAATCATACCAAGTTTCATTGTAATCTTGAATTGAATGATTTCATTATGTGATGCTTGAACAAACAGACAGACAGACAAAAATTTTTCTAATCACATATTTGGGTTCGGTATCGATCTAGTAACATCCCCTGGTATTCATTTTTTCAATATTTTTAATGTACAGAATATACACTTCTACAGTTTTATTATAAGTATAAAAAATCTAATGGTGGCTTAACTAACTTAGTTCGTGTTTGCATTTGAAATTTAGTAAAAAAATCGTGTAATAGTGTTAGCAGTTATAATAAGGAAAGGGGTTTTATCGTGAGCGGTATAATCAAAGAGGTAATTCAGTAAGATATTATGACGACATACCCAAGCCAGCTATCAAACAAGCCACTTAAGGTACCTCAAAGGCAGAAACAAAACCCTTATAAGATCATTTTACCGGTGGCAGAGCTCCAGTGAAGGAGCTCGCCGTCGTAGGCTCCACCACATTACCTAATATTCTTGTCGTTAAATGGTAGTGTTCAGCACTCCATCGTGTTCCAGTCAGGTGGTAGTGTATGGCCCTGTAATTTCCGGCACAGAGGCATTGCACCTCAGGCCTCAGGAGTGGTAACGAATCTGCATTTTGATCTCTGGTCTTTGTGTGGGTCTATAGGCTGCAGTCATCACTTAGCATCAATGTGAGCTGCGTGCTTGCATTAAAAAAAAACACTTCAATTAAAATTTTACTTATATTCTCGACACTTTTCTTTTCTTTTCTGTTGATACTTTAACTCAATTCCCAAATCCAATAAATAGTCCGAGTTCAGAAAGCGAAAAATATTATCTATATTAACATAGGTACACCGAAGACAGATCTGGTGGATTATTTGGAATACTCCAAACGAAATTTCACCGTAACCTCATGGGATACAGTTAAAAATAGCTCGAAGATAATGTCCCTTTGAAAGAATTCATTCTGTCGTTAGGAGCAGCGTGATTTATTTGTCACAAATCTTGTGTTTTTTTTACACAGATAACGAAGAAATGTTACAAGAACAGAACTAGGTCACCTAAATACAGGTTGATTCAAAGTGTTATTTTTAGGGTTCCGTAGTAAACAAGGAACCCTTATAGTTTTGCCATGTCCGTCTGTCCGTCTGTCAGTCTTAGCGCAAAAACTATTGGTACTAGAGACTTGAAATTTGGCACAAGTATAGGTACACCTTTATCACGCCGACAAAATTTTTAGATTTAGTTAACTGTTCGTTACTTATTAAGCTTTAAAGTGCCAATTTTCGTAAGAGTCAAGTGTCCCCCCCTCGACCAACTAAAAGGTTGTTGTTAGAAATTCAAACGTTACGACAATAGTAGCTACATATAATTAAATTAAACGGAAAAATATCACACAAGTTGACTTTACAAGTTTGCAAGTAATGATCAACCAAATGTAATACTCGAAATTTTTGAACAACTGAAAATATTTATATATTTTTTTCATTACATAAATGAAATCTAAAAACTACAGACCCCTACTGCGCGTGGCCCGACACGCACTTGAGCGGTTTTTTATGTGCATTTCTGAATGTAAGTGGAGAAAAAAATGGCGAACAATGTCACGATTTTAGTATTTTTATAAATAAAAGGATTGGAGTATACCACCATCTTAGCAAATATTAAAAATAGCAAAATTTACCTTTAAATTCACCACTGAGCAGAGAATTGCACTAGTTATACGAGAGAGAAACACGTCTTCAAAATAGTATTGATGGTACAAAACTTTTCTATTCCTTATGTAAGTAGAAATATTTTTACTGCCAAGTACGCTTTGTAATTAACACTCTCACATGGGCCATAAAAAATATTTAACTGACAAGTTGGAGTGACTGCATGACGTAAATTCTCGAATTTATTCCACGAATTGGTAAACAGAAGCATATACCAATGCATTCGTGCATTTACAATATGTAAAATCTAGGCATCTTCTGAAAATGTAAAAAATATAATAGAAGCTAGCTCTTGACCCGGGCATCGAACCAGGCACCAGGAACAGTATACCTTATAGTAGCCTACCACTAGACTACATGAATGCATAAATTATTTTCCTTTAAATACAAACTGTAGTGTTATACACTAAAATGTTAAATGCCTATCAAACTTTGTAGGTACTAAGAACATAAATTCAATAAAATCCGTCACAATACAGGTTAAAATTAAACAGAAAAAAGTATAAAAACAAACATAAAAGCCTATGAAAAACAGCCATTCAAAAAACCTCATTTTTTTCAGTGAAAAATCTCTGCAAAAAGCTCAGCTAAACGATTTCATTTCCCGTCATACAAAAATGACGGAAAGTAAATTTACTATTGAGTCCTCATTACGCGAAAGGCTCAGAAGACGAAAGGAGCATGAAAGAGATAGCTGTTACCGGCACAAACTGGTTTGTTGGAAAAGGACAGAGTAACCTTGATATTCGTGAAAGCATTCCCCTAATTAGCTTAGGGAGGACTTCTTAAATCATAATTTGTGAAATATCATTATACGTAATTACAAATACTTTTACTTTTGGGGTAAAAAAGAATGTACTGTGGTAGAGCTCCAGTGTAGGAGCTCGAAGGCGTAGGCACCACTGCATTACCTAATCTACCTGCCGCGTAATGGTAGTACAGTAGCATTAACGTGTTCCGGTTAGATGGTAATGTGTGGTCCCATAAAAACTATTACAGAGACCTCCAACAATTTATTTATTTATTTACCATTTACTCTGGCGCTCTACACTCTCTGCCTACCCCGTTAGGGACCTGGCGTGAAGATACATACATACATACATACCATAACTACATCTATTTTTCAGGACATATTTTCCCAAGACAATGGAGTAGCACAATTCTAAACGTCGATATGTAGTCATTTCGCGAATCAGTCATAATAAACTAAACCGATTTAACATTTAAAAAGTAGAATAATAGCATATAATCCACATGGCAACTTTTCTGAATTAATTTTTTTCACATATGAATCAATCAATTTGTTAATTTTTTTCACATATGAATCAGTCAAAAAAAAACCCCGTCAAGTACGTGTCGCGCCACGCGCTGTGCAGGGTTCCGTATTTAGTGTATACAGAGTAAGAAATGTAATAAATAAAAATATATTTTCTACGGAGTTGTTCGAAATTTTCGAGCAAAATACATTTGGTCGACTGTTACCCGAAAACTTGCGAGGCCAACTTAAGTGTGATAGTTTTCCTTTTAATTTCATTATATATAGCTACTATTGCCGTAACGTTTGAATTTCTAGCAATAATCGTTTAGTTGGTAGGGGGGGACACATGACTCTAACGAAAATTTGCACTTTAAGGCTTAGTAAGTCAGGAACAGTTAACTAAATCGAAAAACGATGTTGAAACATCCATAATATTTTTGAATGACCTATCTAACGATGCCTTACGCTAAATGGAAACCGAAAAAAAATATCTGCGCGTTACATGTAGGGGACCCTAAATATTTTTTTTCATGTTTTTATTCTACCACTTTGTCGGCGTGATTAAGGTGTATACTAGTGCCAAATTTCAAGTCTCTAGTACCAATAGTTTTTGCGCTAAACCGCGGACGGCAGACAGACAGACAGACAGACGGACATGGCGAAACTATAAGGGTTCCTTGTTTACTACGGAACCCTAACAAAATCTTCATATTTTTTTAAAGTTAGTGAGTATATGTACAGATAAGTAAATACAATATACCTATTATGAAAAGCAGACCCAAGCCTATTAAATAGGTACTTCTTTAATATCGCTGCATCATGAAAGTTAACATTGAAATCTTTGCGTTACTCAAGTAAAATCACATTCGTACAAGAAACCCGCCGTGCAAAAGCTCGTTTTGATATCACCCTACACTGCAATACAAACTTTGAACTAAGTAAATACGGTTTACATTCCTTCAACGAAGTTTTGTCATACAATTTTGACTAAGGACTCTTTCCGTCGACTTTGTTACGTCGCAGATGTAAGGTTTGACGAAGGGTTGTCAACTGTTGAGAACTTTTTGACTAATTTGATTTAGGGTTGGGCTTTACGAAACATTTTTATGAAACGAAATTCTGTAAGGATTCATTGTGTACTAAGTTCGGCAGTTTGCTTATATTTTCTTTTTTTATCGATGTTATGTTTTTTTGTTATGTAATGCAAGTGGTAGACTAGCATGCAGTTCACACTGATGTTAAGTAATGACTGCAGCCTATAGACACCTACACAAAGACCAAAGTCAAAATGCAGATGCGTTACCACTCCTGAGGCCTAAGGTCTTATGCCTCTGTGCCGGAAATTACAGGGTCGTACATTACCACCTGTCTGGAACACGATAGTGCTGAAAACTACCATTTAGCGGCAAGTATATTAGGTAATGCGCTGGTGCCTACGCCTGCGGGCTCCGTCACCGGAGCTCTTTACCACCAGTTATGTTGTGTTTTCTATTATTATTATGTTATGCTTTCCTTCTTTATTGACGACACGGCGGTGTGAGATGACCGTTTGATTTGAAGGGTCGCAAGTTCGATCTCCGCACCGGGACAAATATTTGTATGGCCTACAGATATTTGTTTCGGATCTGGGTGTTTGTGTATGCGTTGTATGTGTACAACGACATCCACGACACCGGTTCATACCTAATGTGGGGCTGTGAGTGTAAGCGTATTTTATTTTTATTTATCATTTTGCTGTTTGTCATCAGGAGTAACTAAGGCTACTTTTATACTAGCTGCGCTCACGACTTCGTCCGGGTAGATTTTTTTTTTTTTATGTAATAAAAGTGGCAAACAAGCATGCAGTTCACATTGATGTTAAGTGATGACTGCAGCCTATAGACAACCACACAATGACCAGAGGTCAAAATGCAGATGCGCTGCCACTCTTGAGACATTAGGTGTTATGCCTCTATGCCGGAAATTACAGGTCCGTACATTACCACCTGACCGGAACACGATAGTGATGAACACTACCATTTAGCGGCAAGTATATTAGGTAATGCGGTAGTGCCTACGCCCGCGAGCTCCGTCACTGGAGCTCTACCACCAGTAAATAGATACTGAACAATCATAAATTCTCACGCGGACGAAGTCACGGGGTCAGCTAGTACCTACAATATAAATTCGTTAGAAAGTCATACAGAGGAACACAAGGACACGCAAGCTTTGGCGACCAAGAAGCGCTTTGATAACCACCAATTACGCACCCGACCTGCATCAGAGGTATCAAATAAAAAAGTAAGCTCAAAACGAATAAACAAACAATATATTTCACAATAAGGATTAACACGAACACGTAAAACTGACCTTAAGTTGTGTTATTTAATTTAAAGTGAAAAGAGCAAAGCGGAAATTCTTGAGCTACAAAAATATATACGAGTATTACGGTGCTGAGATTACTGCAGCTATCCCGAGAGGACCGTGTCAACGCCATATTTAATTTTCAACCTGGGAGATATACAACGTTTACTTAAATTGTTGGTAAATTTTAGTCCTCACCGCTTGTAATAACACTTTCATTTGCACCTAAATGAAATTTGCGAAAAGTTTAAGTATCGTGAGAAGTAACTTTGAGCAGTAAAGTTTAAATTTTCGTTTGTTTGTCTTCGAAATGTATGAAAATATTGTCTTTTATTCGTCCCATTTAAAGACTAGATTTTCGCCTTAAAGACTAGAGACGGACTATAAGGATTTTAGTTTCACATGGTCATACACGGGTTATTAATTTGGATCCTTAAGTGACGTTCAGATAGACTGAAAAAAAGTTATGACTTTGGATGAAATCCAATTGATTAACACTCTAATACTAGACTGGGTTTTATTGATTGGTATACGAAACTTACAAAAAATTAAGCTCACAAATAAGGACAAAAACCAATTTCATAATATACCAAAGCATGTATACGAACATCTCTAAGACTTACGCACGAGAGTGGCACTTAGAAACTTCCAAAAATGGGAACAGTTTTTTAATGTTAAAATTATCATTTTTACATAAAAAATTTTAACGTAACATTCATTTAATTTTGTATCACTATCCCTTAAAGTTGAGGGCAGAGATGAATTAATTTATTAATTCTAGCCTTCAGATTTTAGTCGACCAACCGAGTCGTCGCATATTCTATCCAATTTGTGCATCTATACGATACTGTCATTGACAGCAATATAGCCGGACTGCGACTAAGCGACAGCTGGTATCGACAGCCTATCATGTTGGCCCAAATTAGGCCTTTGAAATTAATGTCCATTTGAGTGTAGTTATAGCAGATGTGGATATGAACTGTTCATGTTAGAACTAAATGATAATAGTTATGCGGTCCATATCATCCTAATTATTAACTGATAGAAGAGTTCTAAGTGATGGAGCTCGAGTTCGTAGACACCACCGCATAACCTAATCAATCTGCCTCCAATGGTAGTGTTCAGCGCTATTGTGTTCCGGTTAGGTGGTAATGTATGGCCCCGCAATAATTATCACAGAGACGTAACAACTAAAGTCTGATCTTATGATAAAATGGGAAATTCAATATTTTTTTCTAATGTTATGAAGGTGACAGGCATGCAGTTCACATTGCTGCTATGATGACTGCAGCCTATACCGACGCAAAGTCCAGAGGTCAAAATGCAGATGTGTTGCCACCCTTTAGACCTTAGTTGTTGTGTCTGTGATATTTATAATGGGGCCTAATATTACCATCTAACCGGAACACGAAATTGCTGAACACTAACATTTGGTGACAGACAGATTAGGTAATGCGGTGGTGCCTAGGCCCTCGAGCTCCTATTCTGGAACTCTACCACCAGAAAAAATCGGTCAAGTGCGTGTCACGCGCAATGTAGGGTTCCGTAGTTTTTAGGTTTAATAAATGTAATGAAAAAAAATGTATTTAAGAAATCTATGGAGTTGTTCAAAAAACTGGATTATTCCATATGGTCGACTATTACTCGCAAACTTGTAAAGCCAACTTAGGTGTGATAGTTTTCCTTTTAATTTCGTTATAAATATGTAGCTACTATTGCCGTAACGTTTGAATTTCTAACAACAACCGTATAGTCTCTAGTTGGGGAGGACACTTGAGAGACACATCTATTGCATTGCTTTATGGTAGCAGCAGCGCCATCTATTACCAACTATGCTAGTTAGGCAAGTCGAGAGTTCGCTAGAGTTCGAGTCTCGCCTGAAGTCAAATTTTTCTTTCCATTTTTCTTTAAAAATAAAATATATTTCACAAGCATGTGTTAATGCGAAATAATATAAAACAATGAAAATTGGCACTTTAAAGCTTAATAACGCACGAACAGTTAACTAAATCCAAAAATGATGCAAGCATACGCCTAACAATTTTGAAAGACCTATCCAGCGATACCTTACACTATATAGAAATAGAAAAATAAAAAAATATCCGTGCGTTACTTGTACTAGGTACCCTAAATAAAAAAATACATGTTTTTATTAAAGATGCATACTTGTGCCAAATTTCATGCCTCTAGTACCAATAGTTTTTGCGCTAAACCGAGGACGGACAGACGGACAGACAGACGGACATGGCGAAACTATAAGGGTTCCTTGTTTACTACGAAACCCTAAAAAGTGTACTGTTCCCTGTGAACGCGAGTCAGACTCGCGCTTGGCTGCCTTTTATACATTTATGTTTATTGTCTGCAGTAATCCTCACGCAATTTGCATAAACGCGCACTACTTTACAATAATTGATAGCATTGAAACAGAATCGGATAAAGCCATTCATACATTCGTTGGTCCGAAATTCATCGTGTTAATATTTAATTCGCATGAAATACTCACTTCGAGAACATAATGTTTCAATTTCAGTGTGAAATAGTTGGGGTTATTAGGTTAAAAGTTAAGACATTCGGTTAAAACTAATGGCTCAATGGAAGTGACCTGTAACTTGTGAGGCTCGAATTTTTTAAATTGAAAATATACATTTTTAACTTACAATTTAAAATAAGTTTCACGTCTGCCTGCGGACTGATAAAGAAAATTATAATTATATAGGTACTGAAAATTATTTTGATTATTCATTCTGTTTACTTATGGTGTATTTTAGAAAAATCTAGAAAATAAATTCGTGTCGTGTCTTATTTGCAGACTTTAAATCTATCAAAATGCAATTTTTAAAATTTTGTCTGTCTGTCTGTTTGTACAAGCATCACACAAAAACTACCGGTCCGATTACGATGAAACTTGGGATAATTATACTTTACGTTTGGCGCACAACTCTGGGTACTTTTTAATCCCGAAAAAATGTCTCCTTGTCTGTGTGTTTGTGCACGCTTATATCAGAAACGGCTTATCCGATTTGCGGTGTTCACTAATATATTATTATGGTGGTAAGTTCACTTAACATATTAGTGTTTGTTACATGTCAATCGGTTCGGTCTTACCGGAAGACGAAGCGTAGGCAGGCCCCCCACGAGGTGGACCGACGACCTGGTGAAGGTCGCGGGTAATCGTTGGATGAGGGCGGCTCAGGACCGTTCGTTGTGGCATTCTTTGGGGGAGGCCTTTGTCCAGCAGTGGACGTCTTTTGGCTAAAATGACAATCGGTTCAGAAATAAAAAAGTTACGTCAATTTAAGGAATCATAACGCATTTGTTTCATAAACTATAGTATCTATCTTCTATCCTTTTCAGGGTTCCGTACCTAAAAGGTAAAAGAGGTAAAAGGAATCCTACACGCTTGGCTCGACACGCACTTAGACGGTTTTTATAAGAAGTCCCGCAAATGTTCGGTTGAAGAGATTCAAGGATTAAGGCGTATCGACTAATCCTTGGGGAGTTTTATGACTGAATAAGGAAAGACTTGATTACTTACTCAGAAACTAGAGTACCTACTTAAAAAGTTAGCTCGCGATTGTCATTACAATCGCGAGCTAACTTTAAACTAAAATTGAGTGTATTTTAGTATTCGGCCATTGCCGAATACTAAAAGTCACTCAATTTTAAGCAACCCTCAAATAAGCGCTATTTCTATCGTTTTAACGTGTTTTATAAAAACAGAAGACTTTTAAGTCCCACTTGAATTTAAGTGACGTTTGAGTATTTGGCGGTAAGACTGTTAGAAACTACCTACTTACGTTTGCGTTGGAATTTAATCCTACCTTTAATTCGTCCTCTCTATTGAAATTTGGATTTCAGTAGCTAATCGAATTTTCAATACTTTTTACAGATTATAAAGTTTTCAAAAATGTGTCCAAGGGTGCGCTTGCCTCAATCTAATGCTCTTGTGATGCTTTCAAGATGCTTTCGTGTATGACGTTAATTTTTGCTCTAAAGTAATAAAACCTGCCCTAAAGTATGTACCCTAAAGTAAGTACCTGCGGGCGAAAACATCACGTAAGCATTAGAGTTATCGCTCCCCTGATATGTATCACCTGACCGATCCAATCACCATACCCGTATATCGTATCATGGTAGTCTTTTTAGATGGGTGTATCAGAGCGGCTTATTAAGACTGCATAATTATCATGATTGCCTATTATCACTCGTCCAAATAGGCGATTGTGATACGCATCAGTGATACAAATCTGGATTCTCCTTAAAAAACAAAATCTGCCCCTAACATATTCAATCGCGGGACCATACAATCAAACGCTATTCCACAACAATGCTGACTCAAACCGACCCGAACAAATAGGAATCATTTGAACCACTAACCTTAGACAAAGAGTTTATGGGTCCAAGTTAATGGAGCCCCACGCGTTTTGCATTCCAAGTAGTTGTATATTAAGGAGGTTCTGTCAAGGGAAAGGGATTGTGCTGACCACGAAATAATACAGAATTCGGCGTGTAAAACGTTATACATAACTTAAAAAAGTCCTGATGTGCACGCAAGAACTCGAGAGATTCAACGATAACGCTTGATTGGTTCAAAAATCCATAGGACAAATACTCAAATAAACTTTTAATTGTATTTTATCTTAAAGAAAAGTGGAAGGAAAAATTTGACTTCAGGCGAGACTCGAACTCGCGGCCTACTGGTAATCTAGTCCAGCCGCTCTTCCAATTGAGCTACTGAAGTTCTGCCCGATTTGTCAAATCTTTCCTTCACATTTATTGCATTGCTTTATGGTAGCAGCAGCGCCATCTATTAAGAACTATGCTAGTTAGGCAACCGATATAATAGACTTTGCAGTTTATTAAATATCGTAAAGAAGTCGCTTTTACAAACAACTTTTAATTGACTTAGCAGGTTGCTAAGAACGGTCCGGAAAGCGTGTTGCCGGTTTGTATATTCACTACTATATATACGGACAATAACTACGTTATCAAGTTAACACAAGTTAAGAGAATACTTTTAAAAAAAAAATTACGGTTAATTCGTTCGTGAAGGTTTAAAAGACATTTTTTTTAATTTAATCTTCCACAGATACATAATCAAGTAAACTTATAAACTAAATCTCGCCAAACTGACGAAGCAGTTTGTTGGCAATTTGTATACCCATAAAACAAGATTTGACTTGTCACCATAAGGCTATGAAATAAATGTGAAGGAAAGATTTGACTAATCGGGCAGGACTTCGGTAGCTCAGTTGGAAGAGCGGCTGGACTAGATTCCCAGTAGCCGCGAGTTCGAGTCTCACCTGAAGTCAAATTTTTCTTTCCATTTTTCTTTAAAAAAAATAAGATTTGACAGATTACTGGAATTGGTTACGCCCGTAACCAATTCCAGTAATCTGAAAGCGCTCGGGTATGTGATGAGTGACCGCTAGTGACAAATCAAAATGCGCGTTTCCGTGTGCTTCGGAGAGCACGTTAAGCCGTCGGTCCCGGTTGCTATAGTCGTTAAACCTTGTCGGAGGCCTTATGGGCGGTTTGAAAATATCCGACAGCGGGTTGGCCACTAACCCTTATCTCCACCAATCCGCATTCGAGCAGCGTGGTGGAGTAGGCTACAGCCCCCCCCCCCAAAAAAAGGGGGAGACTCGTGCCCAGCAGTGGGACGTATAAAAGGTTGCCATTATTATTTATTTTATTAGACTGTAGAAGCGACACCAATTTGTGGCGACAAAATCACGCCATCGTGGCATTTCTCTCGTCTTTTTTTGGATTTCTGTGGTACCAACGTATTGACAGCCATTTTCGAAAAACAATGAAAACCTAGAAAAATTAGGGTTCTTTTTATTAACCTAGACTAATACATTTTATAAGTAATTTGGCAACCTTAAATTATACTTTCATCACGTTTTCTTTTTTTTGCAGTTGGTAACGCATTAAAATGCGTTACCAACTGCAAATAAGAACTTTTACTTTTAAGTATAAGTGAGCTTACTAAGGTGTATTTGTTTTTTTACCAACAAACCGGTTGAACGATTGAAATAAAAGTAAATAAAAAAATACGAATACCTACTTTTCATCGCAAAGTACAAGCTTAACTGCGTTTGAATCCATAATAAGTAGTCGATTGCAATACAATCGATATTTGACATTGACAATATTATGCTGTATGTAATGATCACACACGATTCAATTGAATGTGAAAAATACTATAGTGTTAGAAGATGAAAGACCTAAATAGGACGTTGCTTGGATCATCCTACCCGCGTGACGACAGTGGAGGGGTTCGTTCGTGCTCGGCGCAAGAGCGGGGCGCCCAACTCACTTTGGTCTAGACAGTCGGGTCGGACGGACGTTCACAGTGCTCACACTATCGTTTTTATTAGGTTTCCGCTTAATTGTCATTGTGTTAATCTAATTTGAAGAGAAATATAATAAGATTGATTGTTTCTATTTTTTTTTTAATAAGTAAATTTGAGTTAGCTTATAATAGTATTATTGTTAATTTCTGTCCGTCCTAGTTAGTAAAAAAAACCGTAACTTCACGCCTGTAATCCCCGAAGGGGTAGGCAGAGGTAAATGCATATATTCAAGTATACATGCAAACACTTACGATTCGCCGGTTACGTTTTGGCCCATATAACAGGTGGCGAGCCTGTTGACATCTCCGGGCACATGATCAAACTTCGAGGTACTGGGAATTTTCCAGAAAATGAAAAATTCCCAATAGAACCAGAGATAAAGGACTTTACACCATTATCTATGATATCCCCCTACCCGGGAATCGAACTCAGGACCTCAGCGTAGTAGTAGTGGCTTGCTACCACTAGGCTACCGAGGCAGTTAAATAGTTAGTATAGGTCGCGCCACGTAAAAAGAACACTGGAAGAAAGTAGAAGGGATGTGTTCGCGCATCGGTACACTCGCGCACGAAAGTACTAGCTAGTTGGTTTATTTTTGATCTAGCTTTCGCTTGCGGTTTCGTGAATTGGTAGGCAGATTGAAAACGCCGCACCTCATACTACCAAATAGATCGATAAATCGTCTACTGCGCAGCTTGACCGCCAGCGTTCTTTTTACCTGGCGCGACCTATAGTTTAGTTTAATGGTATTGTCGTATCATACTTAGTTTGTTAATTGTTAAGGAAGTAATCGTTATATACACGCTTATATTTAAATAGTTTTTTGTGCTGCAGAATGATTTTCCTTCAGTAGCATTATCCAAACATAAGAGTAAACTTAAAAATATGTATACTAGACAGCGAATTAAATAATTTAGTTGCGGGAAAGCAACTATTAAAGTTTTAATCTTTCACTGGCTCAAAGTAACTCCTATTGCAAATTGTAACAACCACAAAATCACACAAAATGTAAAGCTGCATAGATATTTATTGCATAATAAGTTAGAAACAAAATAAAGGCTGTATTGCCGAGTTCCAAGATTGAAATAAAAGGGAACTTTTAAAAAGTTTCGCTATCTTGCATAAAGCCGTCCTTCACATTTTTATTTATTTTGAAACTTCATTAATCGTAATCTTTAATTGCTTATTCTTTAGTAGCTCATATAAGAATAGTAATTGGTGGTATTATAACAATAAATTATTGAGGATTTATTGGATCTTATTTATTAATAATTATATAATTAAAAGAGATTTCAAATTAAATAATTTTCGATTATTAGATGTTGATAACCGAATTATTTTCATCGCTGTAAATATTTGATTTTTATTATTTTATTGACTTTACACGCCATACTAAACTTACTAACTATTCTAAAATGTACAATTGATCTGTGAACACATAATTAAATAAGACTAAACTATTCTGCGAGTCTCCTTGACGAACTAAAATAAATAAATTATTAATAATAATTCTATAAGTCGTTTATGCAAAATTGTGTATCCTTATTTGTACAAGTACTTTTAAATTAACGAAGTGCACCAAACATTTGGTGCACTTCGTTCACTTCGTTTTGTGCGTGTTTATTATTTTTTTGTAGACATCTACAAAAAAAAAAAAACACGCACATAATGACTAATAGATTTTTTTGAAAATTAAGTTTTCTTTGTAAAATTACAGTTAACGACAGTGAATTTTCGTTGTCATTGTTAGAAAAAAAAATCGTAGCTTAACAGAATGAACGTTTTGTTTGTGAACCCAATGAACTAAAATCGATACATGAATGTGGAACATCAGTTATGCTTTATTCATTATCGTGAATATCATCAACATCAACGTCACTCCAGCCGAAAGACATCCCCAAAGATGACCATTTTGTCATGCTTCCGTGCCGGCAATTACACGGCCGAACCTTACACTTGACCGGAACACGATAGTGCTGAACACTACCATTAAGCAGCAAGTATATTAGGTAATGTGGTGGTGCCCACGCCCACGAGCTCAGTCACTGGAGCTCTACCACCAGTAAAAACAACAGTGTTGTGTGTTATTAGGGGAGAATATGCCATAATTATCCCCCCAAAAAACAGATTAATATATTTACTGCCCGGAGTCATTTGACCGCCATTGTTCGCTTGACTGACTGCACTAACGGAAGAATTCACCTCCAATAGAGGGCGATGGCGTCGTCACGAATATAATTTAACCTTAATAAAATGCACTGATTGCCCAAAAAAAACGTATAAACTTAATAGCCTAATTCATAAACATAACATACTAACTAATGCTAACTTCTCTTCCATAGTTCCACAAAATGCAACGCTACATAGATTTTTATTGCACAAAATGTGGAGTAACAAAACGAAGGCTGAACTACCGAGTCCCTGGAGCGAACTAAAATTGAACTATTAAAAAGTTCGCCATTTTGCATAAAACCGTCCGCGGCGGAATCGCAACGGAACCCGTTTGTAAACTTTGTTAATAATCCGCTCCAATATCGATTCCGCTTCCAATGCATGTTTGTTTTTCATTGTAATGACATTTTTGTACATTCGATGTTCTATTTACATTTTCTTACTGGTGGTAGAGCTCCAGTGACGGAGCTCGCGGGCGTAGGCACCACCGCATTACCTAATATACTTGCCGCTAAATGCTAGTGTTCAGCACTATCGTGTTCCGGTCAGGTGGTAATGTACGGCCCTGTAATTTCCGGCACAGAGGCATAACACCCTTAGGCCTCAGGAGTGGTAACCCATCTGCATTTTGACCTTGGTCTTTGTGTGGGTGTCTATAGGCTGCAGTCATCACTTAACATCAATGTGAACTGCATGCTTGTTTGCCACTTCCATTACATAAAAAAAAAAAAAAAAAAAAAAACGCCTTATTATGTGAAAATAAAATATGACATACTCTTTTTATTAAATTTTATACTTATAACTAGCTGCCCCGACCAACTTCGTATCGCCTTAGAGGTATAAAAAAAAAATTCTTGAGAATCATCCTTAACACTTAGCGGTATGAAAAATAGATGTTAAATTCTCAGACCTACCCAATAAGCACACAAAATTTCATGAGAATCGGTCCAGTCGTTTCGGAGGAGTACGGGAACAAACATTGTGAGACGAGAATTTTTTTGCCACTCCTGAGGCCTAAGGTGTTATGCCTCTGTGCCGGAAATTACATTACCACCTGACCGGAACACGATAGTGCTGAATACTTCCATTTAGTGGCAAGTATATGAGTTAATGCGGTGGTGCCTACGCCTGCGAGCTCCGTCACTGGAGCTCTACCACCAGTAAAATTACAAAGAGGTTAAACCAGGAAGATTACAAGTAATTCTTTAATTATTTGTAATTTTCTTCTAATAATTTCGCTTTTAGTGTTGTGTGCTGTCTAAATATTTTTTTTCTAATAATTTTCTAAATAATTTTCTTTCTTTCCTCTTTATTTATTTCTTTCTTTCAGATATTAGGAACACTATCATTTGGCGGCAGATAGATTCGGTAATGCTGTGGTGCCTACGCCCTCGAACTACTACACCGGAAAACTAGACTTAGGTGACAATTCATCCGCAAATGTATCTTATCCGCATCTACCACCATTAAAATTGTACTGTTTGTAATATTGGATTACAGTACACATCATAATTAGTACTGTCACATGTACACATGCTCAAAAGTACCGCGACTCGTAAACAACATAAAAATAACATTATCTCACTCAACCTTTTGTCGGGACCTTAATTTCAAAATGTTTTTGTGACCGCAGCCTTAAGTCCCAAACAAAAAGTTGTCCAATTAGGACGCTTGTGGTCAAACAGTCAAGATAACGTTTTTTTTTAATGTAATGGAAGTGGCAAACATGCCTGCAGTTCACATTGATGTTAAGTGATGACTGCAGCCTATAGACACCCACAATAAGACCAAGGCAAAATGCAGAGGCGTACCACTCCTGAGGCCTAAAGTGTTTTCACAGTAGATAGACTATATCTACTGTAGTGTTATGCCTCTATTCCGGAAATTACAAGAACAAATTTTTTTTCAATTACATTATTAGTATTGTGCCAAAATGAGATACAACAATTTGAAATCATCATAATTATATTAATATGGGGGTCTTCAAAACTGGCGTCAGAAGAGTCCTTCACGGCTGGCAGCGCGTTGGCAACTCCCCTGATTGCAAATGTTCATAGGCGACGGTAACCACTTTCCATCAGGTGGCCCGTCTGCTTGTCTGTCAATCTTTAGTCATAAAAAAAATAGATTAAGTATGTGTATATGTATCTTCACGCCAAATCCCGTACAGGGTAGGCAGAGAGTGTGGAGCGCCAGATAACCCGGTCCTGACACACCTCCCGTGCTAGTTCTACATTCATCATTCTCTTCATACATGCACGCGGATTCCTAAGACATTTGAGAAGAAGTATAATAGTTATCGTATGTTACTACTACTACTACTATCAACTAGTGGTAGAGCTCCAGTGAGGTGGAGCTCGTAGGCGAAGACACTTATGTAGACTTAGTTTGCCAAAAAGCAAAGCACATCATACGTTTTTTCTATCATGCAAACCATAGTTTTTTTTTCTAATTTCATATTCTGAGCCGTATGTGATGAAGCATTATTTTTTTTATTATTTTTCATAGTAACACATGCTAGTGAAATATATATTTAGAGAAAAATAAAAAGAAACTGCTCCGCCCCGCCTCAAGGAAAATTTTTCTCATCATTTTTCTTAGAAAATGTAGCATTATGTATAAGAGACTAGCTGACCCGGCAAACGTTGTATTGCCTCACAATGAAATAATATGACAAAGGTTTGATACATACGGACTATTTGTATGGAAAAATATGATTGTAGTTTTTACTGTTTCCCTTCAATTTCTTCATATTTTTTTACCTTTTAAACCTTTCCTGAACTTCCAAAAATAATTCAGAACTAAAATTAGTCGAGTTTAGCGAGACTAGCGAACAGCAATTGATTTTTATATATAAAGAAGATATAATACAACAAGAATTTTCGCATTTTCCATTTTAATCTTCAAAAAAACCCACGTCCTCACTTCTATACCACAAACAAAAAGACAACGATAGACAAAAAAGTAAGCAAACCACATCGTTTTGATAATAAAATACCTAATAAACCGTAGTAAACCGGTCATATAAGAAACTTCTTTAATTTAAACTTCTTGTATGTAACCACATGCTTTGACTCGCTTTATTATTCATACTAACCAAGAATTTATAATTATTTTTGTAATATTAATTTCATTCATGAAAACCCGAGCGTTAACAGAGGGGTAATTTTCATGACACAAAAAAATGTTGATTATAGAATACCATACAGCAACACGAGCCACAGGCCGCGGCGGACTGAAGGGGAGTAGCCATATGCAGGCTTGCCCCTCTGTCAAAGTACAAGCACAAGTAGTCCTATGCCTGTCGCCGAGATGTTAAAATGTGTGAAAGAAAGAAAGGAAGAAAGGGTATTTGTTTGGACAAAGAAATGAATTATTACCTACATGGAATTAACAGATAGAAAAACCGGTCAAGTGCATGTCGGGCCACGCGCAGTGTAGGGTTCCGTAGTTACAGAGTAAGAGATGTAACGAAAAAAAAATGTATTTCCAATGGACTTGTTCGAAATTTTTGAGTAAAATACATTTGGTCGACTATAACTAGCAAACTTGCAAGGCCAACTTTCGTGTGATAGTTTTCCTTCTAATTTCGTTATAGGTAGCTACTATTGCCGTAACGGTTGAATTTCTAACAACAACCGTTTAGTCTGTAGGGGGACTCTTGAGTCTAACGAAAATTTGCAATTTAAAGCTTAATAAGTCACGAACAGTTACCTAAATCGAAAAATGATGTTCGCAAACCCATAATGTTTTTAAAAGACCAATCCAACGATACCCCACACTATATGAAAATCGAAAATTAAAAAAATATCCGCGCGTTACTAGTAGGGGAGGTTACCCTAAAAGTTTTTTTTCACGTTTTTATTCTACCACTTTGTCGGCGTGATTAAGGTGTATACTTGTGCCAAATTTCAAGTCTCTAGTACTAATAGTTTTTGCGCTAAACCGCGGACGGACAGACAGACAGACAGACAGACAGACAGACGGACATGGCGAAACTATAAGGGTTCCTTGTTTACTACGGAACCCTAAAAAAAAGATATAAAATTACAGTATACACAATTAAAAATTGTTAAATGTCCAAAAAGGTGTCCCAACTCAGCAAAGGTGCCCAGCTCATGCTGGATCGGAAGACCCAATGCTGGTATTCTGTTGGGGCCTTATGACGATGAGGACGCCGAACTGCCATAATTGCAATTAAACACAAGTAAAGTAAAGTAAAGTAGCCTAAGTTACTCCTTATTACATAAGCTATCTGCCAGTGAAAGTCTCGTCGAAATCCGTTAAGCCGTGCCCGAGATTAGCCCAGCCAAACAGACAGACAGACAGACAAAAATTGTAAGAAATGTTGTTTTAGTATATGTACCGTGTATACATACATATGCATTTAGTAAAAAGCGGTAATTTTAATATTACAAGCAGACACTCCAATTTTATTTATTTGTATAGATAGAGATACCTACTATAATACTGTCCTCATTGTATTAAGTGCCTAAACTCGAGAAAATATCTTCAACACATAATTACTTTTTATTTTTAAAGAAAAATGGAAAGAAAAATGTGACTTCAGGCGAGACTCGAACTCGCGACCTACTGGGAATCTAGTCCAGCCGCTCTTCCAATTGAGCTACTGAAGTCCTGCCCGATTTGTCAAATCTTTCCTTCACATCTATTGCATTGCTTTATGGTAGCAGCAGCGCCATCTATTACCAACTATGCTAGTTAGGCAACCGATATAATAGACTTTTCAGTTTATTGAATATCGTAAAGAAGTCGCTTTTACCCTTAATAATTGTTTTATATTATTTCGCATTAACACATGCTTTTCTTTCCATTTTTCTTTAAAAATAAAATATATTTCACAAGCATGTGTTAATGCGAAATAATATAAAACAATAATTACTTTTGTATAAGAATTATCAAAAACACACAAAAACAATATACAAAACATGTGGTTCAATATACATTGTCGCCCACAAGTCTATAGACGAGGCAGTTATAAAGATCTGCTCGTCCCCACAGCTGGCAGTCAGCCAAAGACTTCATTTATTAAATGCAACTCCTGAAATGATGCAAAGCTTTTACCTATTTTTATATGGGTAATAAAGATATTAGAAGTGCCTTGTTATAGTAAGCTTTATTTATTTATTTTTTTTTTTATGTAATAAAAGTGGCAAACAAGCGTGCAGTTCACATTGATGTTAAGTGATGACTGCAGCCTATAGACATCCACACAATGACCAGAGGTCAAAACGCAAATGCGCTGCCACTCCTGAGGCATTAGGTGTTATGCCTCTGTGCCAGAAATTACAGAGCCGTACATTACCACCTGACCGAAACACGATAGTGCTGAAC
This sequence comes from Macrosoma leucophasiata, assembly GCA_036365455.1. NCBI lineage: Eukaryota > Metazoa > Arthropoda > Insecta > Lepidoptera > Hedylidae > Macrosoma > Macrosoma leucophasiata. The sequence goes on along the minus strand of JAWQUS010000017.1, from coordinate 18,104,203 downwards.
ACTACCATTCAACGGTAAGTATATTAAGTAATGCGGTGGTGCCTACGCCCGCGAGCTCCATCACTGGAGCTCTACCACCAGTAAAAAATTTTATAGCAATACTAGCGGCCCGCCCCGGCTTCGCGCGGTGCAATGTTGCCTACCCTCTCCTATTCGTCTTAGCGTGATGATTATACATATATATAGCCTAAAGTCTTCCTCGATATCTTTTATAGTTTAGGCAGCGTACGCAAAATAAGTAACTTTTCTGGTTGATTTTTTACACCTTGTGTCTGAAAAACCCAAATATCTTACGGAACCCTATTTTTTCCAAAATAAAATATAGCCTATGTTACCCGTGGATTATGTAGCTTTCGAATAGTGAAATAATTTTTAAAATCGGTCCAGTACTTATTGAGCCTATTCATTATAAACAAACAAACAAAAAAATATTACCTCCTTATAATATAATTATAATTATAATCATAATACAATAATAATACTTATACAAACATAATAATATAAACAATACAGGTAATTAATGAAACGATGTATCTACAAGTGACGCAGTGTACAATAAGTGACTTTTTGACCGTGTACCTATATAATGAATTTGGTATTTTTACATACCTTTGACAAATTATTTCATTCTGAGACAATACGAAGATCGTGCCGGGTTAGCTGGTCTATAAAAATAAATAAAATTGGAGTGTCTGTTTGTAATAAAAAAATAACCGCTTTTTACTTAATCCATATGTATGTATACACGGTACATGTAACAAAAGAACATTTTTTACAATTTTTGTCTGTCTGTCTGTCTATCTGTCTGTCTATTTGACGGGGCTAATCTTGGGAACGACTGGACCGATTTTGACGGGACTTTCACTGGCAGATAGCTAATGTAATAAAGAGTAACTGAGGCTACTTTTATACTAGCTTCACCCACGACTTCGTCCGGATAGATACTGAACAATCATAAATTCTCACGCGGACGAAGTCGCGGGCACAACTAGTAATAAATAAATAAAAACATAAAAAGCTAAAGCCGAAACCAATCTCGTAACTTTACTGATACTTAAAATGCGGAACAAAAATCGAGCTGCGCTATTTCGTTGAATCTAATTCCTAGCACATTTTCCGATGGTCTACTTAACGAGCTCACTATTAAGGAATTGTATTTTATGCACTTTTAAAGTCTGCTCTGCACAGGAAATTACTAGAATTATTCTACGTTAATCTCATATCCAGTAGGGAAATGTATGTTGGCGTATTCCAAAGAACATTTTCCTGCGTTTTTATACCTTTACTAGCTGTGCCCGCGACTTCGCCCGCGTGAGAATGTATGATTGTTCAGTATCTACCCGGACGAAGTTGTGGGCGCAGCTAGTATAAAAGTAGCCTAAGTAACTCCTTATTACATCGGCTATCTGCCAGTGAAAGTCCCGGCAAATCGGTCCAGCAGTTCCCAAGATTAGCCCCGCAAAACAGACAGACAGACAGACAAAAATTGTAAAAAATATTGTTTGGTATATGTACCGTGTATACATACATATGCATTAATTATAATCGGTTATTTTTATTTACAAACAGACACTCCAATTTTATTTATTTGTATAGATGTACAGATTACTCTCATATCCAGTAGGGAAATGTATGTTGGCGTATTCCAAAGAACGTTTCCCTGAGTTTTTATACTTTTTTAAAGGTATGGGTGACTCTTGCAATAGCCCCCATATGTCGTCTTCGACTAGGGTTGTGTTGAAATAGCAGTTTCATTTCTTATTCGCGTAGTAAACTGCAAAATAATATAATAATTGTACATTATTATATAAATCGATCTACTTAGTAAATTTTGAACGCGTTAAACATACTATAATATGTAATTATCAAAGCGTAGTCAAATCATAAAAAATATAGTCATTTGTATGCTGCACTGTCAACTTACGATTTGTAAGTTTTTTATTTTTAATAATTAAACGTAAACCTAAAAAGGGAAGTGAGAACTTTAACGCATTTAAGTGGTCGCATGATTTTTTTTTTGTTTAAATATATCTGTGTTTTTTTATTGTTTTTTTTTTTGGGTTCCGTTCTATTTTTATATATATATATATATATATATATATATATATATTTTGGTTATATTTTGTTTATATCTTTCTGTTTTTTGGGGGCCATGCCTCAGGACTGCCCCAATAAAGGCAATTCTTTCTTTCTTTTTCTATAGGTGTGTAACTCCTTTTGAAAATCATCATCATTATATAGTGACATTTTTCACATTTACGCTGACATCAGCGTAAAGATGTCCGCCGCTTTACCAAAACTTCCCTACATATGGAGGATATGCAATAATCGCCACGCTTGGCTGATTGACGACAGCAGTGGCGTTAGTTTCATCACAGTAGGTACACTGCTGCCCATCTTGCGTTATTGTACTTATTACCGCCCCATTGGAATGGTTTGGAATAGTTCGGTTGACTGACTATGCTAGTGGAAGAATCCTCTTCAAGACCCAACGCCAGCTGTCAGCCCGACGACCTATCAGTATTATTAATTCGAAACAAAACGAAGCATAAAATTACGGTTTTAATTTTATATGAACCTAGCTTGCACCACATACAACGATGTCACCTTGAATTGTCCTACAATAAATACATAATTTATCTACTCAATGTATCTGCCATTGCTAAAGTATAAATCAATACACTTCGAAAGGACTCAGAGACTAATTTAAAAGACAATGTTAGGAATTAAATAAAATACGCTTACACTCACAGCGCCACAATAGGAATAAATCTGTGCCGTGAATGCCGTTGTACACACACAACACACACACAAATCCAGACATGAAACAAATATCTGTAGGCCCAACAGGCTCGTCAGATTAATTACGGCAATTTCAGGCATTTGATACACAAAATGTATGTGATTCTCCACCAACCCGCATTGAAGCAGCGTGGTGGAATAAGCTCCAGGCCTTCTCCCAAGAAGGGGAAGAACTCGTGCCCAGCATTGAGACGTATGAAGGGTTGCCATTATTACACACAAAATTAGAGTTAAGTATATATATTCACGCCACGTCCCTTACGGGGTACCTAGGCAGGCAGATTGGAGCGCCAGATATCCCGGTGCTGACACACCTTCCGTGCTTCTTCTACATTCATCATTATCTTCATACATGCACGCCGATTCTTAAGACTCTTGACCCCACCCTCAGACAGTAGGTACTCGCCTTATTTCTATAATAATAATAATAATGGCAGCCCTTGATACGTCCCACTGCTGGGCACGAGTCTCTCCCCTTCTTGAGAGGAGGCCTAGAGCTTACTCCAACACGTTGCTCCAATGCGGGTTGGTGGAGGCCAACCCGTAGTCGGATGTTTTTCAATAAACATTCTTTGTTTGCCCATAAGGCCTCCGACAAGGTTTAACGAATGCTACCTTTCGATAGCAACCAGGACCGATGGCTTAACATGCCCTCCGAAGCACGGAAACGCGCATTTTAATTTGCCACTAGCGGTCACCCATCACACACCTCACCGCGCCCCTATCGCTTAACTGAGTCGACGAACCGTCCGATGTACACCAGCCGCGGGGCCGTGCGCACTTCATTCTTTCTTCATTCTTATATCTATTACTTGTAATCGAAGTGGCAAACAAGCATGCAGTTCACATTGATGTTAAGTGATGACTGCAGCCTATAGACACCCACACAAAGACCACGATCAAAATGCAGATGCGTTACCACTCCTGAGGCCTAAGGTGTTATGCCTCTGTGCCGGAAATTACAGGGCCGTACATTACCACCTGACCGGAACACGATAGTGCCGAACACTACCATTTCGCGGCAGATAGAGGTAATGCGGTGGTGCCTACGCCCGCGAGCTCTGTCACTAGAACTCTGCCGCCAGTAAAAAACCTATTAGAAGCCTGTGGTCTTTAATGTAATAAATCTCTCAACTGTACGGAATCCTGTTCATGCGAGTCAAACTCGCACTTGACCGATTTATGAAGGTCTTAGTTAACTAGCAGAGCTCAGGTGAACTATTAATTAACGCCGGTAATTGCAGTACGCAAAACCAGATGCTCTCTCACATACTATTAATTCTGCATATTATATCAATGACATGTTTGAATTGCAACAAAACGTTTTATCGTTTTACCACAGTCTAAAGAAAACGAACATGTTGGTGGTTTTACTGTAAATATGTATATGTATACGAAATCAATGAAAAAAAAATATCCACGAAGGAGTAAATATGCTGTGTTGTGTCGTCGATGATTAAATGTGTCATTGTCACTTGCTGTCATCTTGTTGTCATGCGCATTAGGACTATCTAGGACGTCAGTGGATTCAACGCACTGTATGACAACTCGACGTCTATTCTTATTCCTTTAGTCTGAGGTGAAAGTAAGTAAAAAAAACTGGTTGCCTGTAAAGTCGGTTTAACGGGCGAAGATTTTACGTGACAACGTTTTTTTCTCGGTAGAAAGGCATTCGCCGGTCCGGCAGGCCTCTCTCTCGTTCGGTGACTCATCGTTACGTTACCGGGCGTTACACTTTTTCATGAGTGACTCCGAGCCGCAACCTAATTTAAGACGTTGTCACGTCAAAAACAGGTTGCCTGTAAAGTCGGTTTTACGGGCGAAGATTTTACGTGACAACGTCTTTTTCTCGGTAGAAGCCTTTCTTCTAATTCGCCGGTCCGGCAGGCCTCTCTCTCGTTCGGTGACTCATCGTTACGTTACCGGGCGTAACACTTTTTCATGAGTGACTCCGAGCCGCAACCTAATTTAAGACGTTGTCACGTCAAAATACTCATAAAATAAAAACTTACGGGCTTATATGAAATATTTTTATGGCACCAATTCGAAACTATTCCGCATCAAACAAAAGAAGAATTACGTAAATCGGTCCAGAAATCTCGGCGAAATTCGCGTACATACATAAAAAAAAAATATACCGGCCCAATTGAGAATCTTCTCGTTTTTTGAACTCGGTTAAAAATTACTAGCGGCCATATTTTGATAGGCAACCTAATAGATATATATTCTTTAGATCATAAATACGTGAAAATTTGGTTTGCAGCATATCTGGATGAACGAAATAATGTTGCAGTGAGATCCTAACCTATTAACAGACAATAAATTATATATTCACTATTACAACAACTAAATCTTTACTAATGTGATCTTAGAAAAGCAAACCGTTTGTCTAACTCAGTGTCAAACTCGAGGAAGTCCTAATAACGACGCGTTAGTTTTGGCAAACTTAGTTATCAGATCCGCAGTTTCAAATTAACTAACTTTCTAATCGCCAAGTTGGATGGAAACAGTTTCAGTCAACGTTGACTGCATTTTGTTGGAATTCAATTATTAAGCCTGGGTTGCACCAAGATATTTTTTAAAGTTAAAGTTATTGTAACATTTCACACTTAATTTTAACAGATTCCTTTCAGTCAGAGAAGGGTGTGAAATGTTACAATCTCACCAAAAACATTTTCGTGTTAAACTGTTGCCAAGAAGAGATTTTATATGCAAAGGTGAACCTACTTACGCGAATTCGACTTACACTGCAATCGCTTGGTACCATTTATCGCGTAAGTCCGACACATTATAAAAAGGGCAACCCTTGATACGTCCCACTGCTGGGCACGAGTTTCTCCCCTTCTTGGGAGGAAGCCTGGAGCTTACTCCACCACGCTGCTCCAATGCGGGTTGGTGGAGATAGGGGTTAGTGACCAACCCGCTGTCGGATGTTCACAAACCGCCCATTAGGCCTCCGACAAGGTTTAACGACTGCTATCTATCGATACCAACCAGGACCGACGGATTTACGTGCCCTCCGAAGCACGGAAACGAGATATTACTGTATTGTAATTGTATAGCTAATACACTCTTTAACATAAAGAGGAAAATGTTTTGCTCGGAATAAAAAGCTGTGTATCGCAATTGTGCACGTTCTAAGAGTAGCCACGTAAACAGCTCCATTTCTTTAATTGGCGTCCGTTTTCCGGACACCATTCACTCTCGGACTATTCACTTTACCTTTTCGATTCAGGTTAACGCTAAAAAGCAAGAACGGTCCGATCATTAACTTTGAATAGAGTTTTGCGTCAGATATTTCGTTGATAACGTCTTCAGATGTGTAGATTTGATTAAGGTTTATAATAGTTTTTATTTTGTAAAACAATTGAAAGTATTGTATATTTTTAAAGCAACAACCTCCAACATTTATCGTTAAATTCCATCCATTTTTTTTTAATTTACTACACAAACTTTAACAAATTATAAACACAAACCTTTCCCAAGAATCACTCTACCTATTGGTGAAAATCCGTGAAGTAGTTTTTGAGTTTATCGCAAACAGACAAACAGTCAGAAAGACAGACAGACAGACGCGGCGGGGGACTTTGTTAATAAGTATAGAATAGATAGAAATATGTAGGTTACCGGTTAGTCCATTGGTGTGTGACGACCGCTCGATTCGATAGGTCGCTGGTTCGATTCCCGCACCGGGACAAATATTTGTATGACCTGTATGACCTACAAATATTTGTTTCGGATCTGGGTCTGTGTGTGTATGTGTTGTGTTTGTACAACGATACCCACGACACAGGTTTATACCTTGTATGAGGCTATGGGTGTGTGGAGGAGAACGGGAGGAAATGTTCCGCCGACGAAAAGGGAGGATCCTCCGACCAGGCGAGGTGGTAGCGCCTGGCGGGCCGCGGCCCAACGGTTGACGTTGGGAAGTTGTATATATGCCAACTCTTGAGAAATCTTCGTATGTGCGATGTAATTTGACTGCACGCCATCTACCGTACTAGACGAGTACTGTAAGGTTTCATTGTATTCCACTAGTTGGCGCCTTAATGTAGTGGACGCTACAGGTGTAAATGTATTTTTTAAAAGATCTTTAAGTTCCCTAGATAAATATTTCTAAGCTGTTTCACATATAATATCATCTTTTTTTACATTTTTTTTTACGAGTCAATGTATGGAATACCATTTAAATTTCAGAATTAGCAGACTCATTAAAAATAAACAATGTCGAGAGAGCTAAAGTGATGCTTGCTGATAAAAGATCAGCTCAAGATGAATATCGTGTCACTAACAATGTTGCAGACGTATCTTGTCCCAGTTAGCTCTCCTCAAGATGTTAGTTACGTCACGGATGCATGTCACTACAACACGCCGCACTGTTAATAAAGTTTACTCATTAACTAAGTCAAACAGATTTTGTTAATAAAGTAAGAAAAGTTTTTTTTTATGTAATGAAATTGGCAAACAAGCATGCAGTTTACATTGATTTTAAGTGATGACTGCAGCCTATAGATACCCACACAAAGACCAGAGGTCAGTATGCAGATGCCTTACCACTTCTGATGCCTAAGGTGTTATGCCTCTGTGCCGGAAATTACAGGGCCGTACATTACCACCTGACCGGAACACGATAGTGCTGAACACTACCCGCCATTACATAATATACTTGCCGCTAAATGTAGCGGCAAGTATATTATGTAATGCGGTGGTGCCTATGCCCGCGAGCTCCGTCACTGGAGCTCTACCACCAGTAAAGATAACGGTGTGAAATCCTTTATCTACGGTTCTATTGGGATTTCTCCATTTTCTAGAAGTTTCCCGGTACAGAATCTAGAAGTTTGGTAATTTGCCCGGAGATGTCAACAGGCACGCTAACCTAATACATGGGCCAATACGAATCCGGCTAATCGTGGATGTACCCCACGGAATAGATAATACCGTGATGTACCCCTTCGGGATTACAGGCGTGAAGTAATGAACAGATTTTAAAAAGAAAAGTGTTATGATTTACCAAAATCAGCAAGATTCAATATTAAATTATAATTTTTTTTATTGTCATCATCACAATTTCAGCCTGGTTCAGAAAAAGAAAAAGTCTGGAAAAAGCCTCCCCCAAAGATTGCCTCAACGAACGATCCTGGGCCGCCTTCACCCAGCAAATACCCGCAAGTTTCACTCTTACACGAATTGGAAAATAATAATCCCTAACAGGGAGGCTAGGTATACGGCTGCCACTAGAATCTAACCCCCTTTTTCATAAACGTACATTAGATACATTTTATCTTTAGAATGCTTTGTCTTTGTCAGTTGCATTGTCAAATGTGCAGGATAGAAAAAGACTAAGGAGAGATTAGCAACACTTTAGCTCAAATACGTTTATGAATAAGAGGGTTAAAACATCTAACCGTTCAAAGAACAGCTGTTATATAGATGCGTGGGTTATAATGAACAAAGTAATTTAGGTACATTTTACAATGAATAAAAGGTCTAAAGCAGAGGTCCCCAAACTATTTTTATTGTAGACCCCTTTCAATTTTTGCTAACATTTATATCACTTTCCCGTATATCCCATTTTTATTTACGCATATACGTAGACCCCATCGAGTCCCCCATAAACCTCGGGGGGTCTATATGGACCACTTTGGGAATCACTGTATAGTAAAACTTGGCCAAAGTAATACTCGGACGACAAGTATTAAACTTATTCGTTTTATTTGATCACAATAATGCTATTCCAGCAAAGTTGAAGAGACTTTAATGCAAAAATAAGTTATGCACACTAAAGGCCAAAGGGAAGCCAAAAGCAAAGCCTCACAACCATTTTTAAACTAAGTACATTTTACCCAACTTTCTCGATGTTGAATGATATCGGTTGTCAAAGGAATTAATGAAATAATATGCATATTCGACTTTCAATCATATTCGTTTCAGATAGGGTTCAAATTGAGCTAACAATTTAAACTAAAAGTTCATTTATTGTACGTTTACTTAATTTACTTACATCTATACAATATATATGCATGCTCCGTCACTGGAGCTCTACCATCAGTTGTAAATAAAGTATATCACTAATGGTATATAAAGCATATTATACTATTATCACAGTATAAGTAATTAACATGTTCGTTTTAAACTGTGCTATTATATTATACACATATTTCAGAAATTGGGCCAGGAAATAGTTTATTTATAGTATACTAGCTGATGCCCGCGGCTTCGCCCGCGTGGATGTCGTTTTATAAATAGCTAAGTAGCATTAGTTTATTAATTTTGATGTGACTTTTAAAACATGATCTAAAATTTATACTTTGTGTATCTGAATTGTTACCAAAAACATATAATTAATCTACTTTTATATTTTCATGTCAATTTATTTTTTTTATTTTGTTTTAATATGATTGATGACTGAATTTTTATTTAAAGAAGAAGCAGGTAACGTTTAGATGAGTAAGAAGTTGATATATTAATAATTTAATTTATTTAAGCTTAATACGAATCGATTATAAGAAATTAAAAATAAAACGTAACTTCACGCCTGTAATCCCCGAAGGGGTAGGCAGAGGTAAATGCATGCATTCCTACATGCAAACACCCACGACTCGCCGGTTACGTTTTGGCCCATGTAACAGATGGCGAACCTGTTGCCATCTCCGGGCACATTACCAAACTCCGGGGTACTGGGAAACTTCCAGAAAATGGAAAAATCCAAATAGAAGCAGAGATAAAGGATTTTAAACCGTTATCTCTGATAGTCCCCGACCCGGGAATCGAACCCAGGACCTCCAGCGTAATAGTAGTGGCCTGCTACCACTATGCTACTGAGGCAGTAAAATAATACTTCACAAATTACTATAATTAATGTAATAATTCTTAATATTTTATAAAAAAAATTTATGTATATACCGTGTGAATTTTTTTTGAAATTTTGTAAAAATCGTGTTGTTTAAAATGTAAGCAAGAAATAAAAGGCTTTTTTATTTTTATTTTTATTTTATTTATTTATAAGTAGCCTATGTTCTTTCTCAAAGTCAGCTCTATCTCTGTACCAAAGGAGATGTTGCAAAAATGTATGGACCTCCGGCCATGTATTGTACACAATATCATTAAATGTGGTTGTCTCTTGAATAAATTAATTGTATTTTTTTCGGATTCTTCTTTAATTTACCCAATTTTTGAGGACGTGTACGAACCAGAGCCGACCTTGCAACATCTCCTTTCATTAAAATCGGTTCAGTCGTTTGGACGTGAAAAGGTAACAGACAGACAGACAGTTACTTTCGCCTTTATAATATTTGTAGGGAAATAGGGATTAGGGATGTCCGCCAAAGACGGATTTTGTGACAGAGCCCAGTAAAAGTGGTCTTAAAATCCCCGCAATTTTGTTGCTGAAACCTCTAGATTTATCACAAAGATAGTATGCACGTTCGCAGCTCCCTCTTATGTAAAATGCTTCGGCAGGCATTACGTGATTTCCAGGTCAAACATGATAGTTACGAGGACAAAGCCCCGGATAACAGCTAGTATTTTACTTTACCCTTCAAATCAAGAATTCATTCCAAATAGTAAAATGTACCCTATATTACCCACTGCCCTCTCAACCCTTCGTTGTGGGTCACAAAACTGATTTTATGTAATCTCCATTGATTCATACGCTCAGTAGGGTTAAGTCGGTAGATCTTGAAATAGAGGCACATCCATTTGTGAATAGAAATCTTAGCTTTTGTTTAGTTATCTGTGGTAAAGCGGTAGAAGCTCCTCTTGAAATATTGAAAAGCACTTTTGTTTAATTACGTGGCTTTTTACAATTGACAAAAGGCCACACAGTCACAGGGGCGGATTTGATACGTTGGCTGCCCTAGGCCTATGAAAGAGTACCGCCATCCTCCTACCCGTGCAAGCATAAAAAATTAGATAAACTATAGAAATTAAATTAAAAAAAAAAAGCAAAGGCAGTGATTTAATTAATTCTTCTAATTATCGTAATTGCCATACATATAATTTTTTTCGCGAGATGCTAAATGGACACATTTTTGAGATTTTACACGTAAGCGCGTAGGCTAACTATACTTAAAGAAAACGACCAAAATTTGCCGCCCCCTAAATTTTGCCGCCTTAGGCCCGGGCCTACTCGGCCTATAGGGAAATCCGCCCCTGCACACAGTAAAAGGTTTCTTAATTATTTTCGCGAAATAAATTGATTAAAGCAAAACTATTTTAACGATTGTTTACATTTGTTCGTTCAGTACTATTTTTGTATATTATAAGTACGTATAGTTATAAGTATATAAATTAAAAATATGGAATGTATACAAAAGAATACATATTATGTCAATGTTTTCTTACAAATACAGTCTTCAATATAAATATGTTCATATTATTTCTTCAAATACTAGGTAACAACATTTAAAGGCCCGTTGGGATCTGAAAATTTAATTTTAAATAATATAGATTATACCTATCTGTGCATTTTTTTTTTATGTAATGAATGTGGCAAACAAGCATTCAGTTCACATTGATGTTAAGTGATGACTGCAGCCTATAGCCCACACAAAGACCAGAGCTCAAAATGTTGATGCGTTACCACTCCTGAGGGCTAAGGTGTTATGCCTCTGTGCCGGGAATCACATTACCAACTGACCGGAACACGATAGTGCTGAACACTACCATTTAGCGGCAAGTATAATAGGTAATACGGTGGTGTCTACGCCCGCGAGTTCCTTCACTAGAGCTCTACCAACAGTAAAACAGGACATGTAAACCTACTTATCTGGAGATCTATAGTAGCGCTATCAAAGTAATAACTGGGTTAAACTTTCGCTACTAAAGTTGAAAATCATTTCCCGTTGAGCAGAAGTGACTTGGTAACTAGAAATGTTGTTTTTATGTGAATTGAACTGCGAGGCTGGCGTTGAGACGTGACCTCCCGTCTACTAGCGGAAGAAATTTCATCTACTAGAAGTAAATTTTACTGGTACAGTCAGTTGAGTTCAAATTATTCCAATGGGGTGGTATAATAATAATAATAATGGCAACCCATTATACGTCCCACTGCTGGGCACGAGTCTCTCCCCTTTTTGGGGGGAGGCCTGGAGCTTACTCCACCACGCTGCTCCAATGCGGATTGGTGGAGGTGGGTGGGTTAGTGGCCACCCCGCTGTCGGATGTTTTCAAACCGCCCATAAGTCCTCCGACAAGGTTTAACGACTGCTATCTATCGATAGCAACCGGGACCGACGGCTTAACGTGCCCTCCGAAGCACGGAAACGCGCATTTAATTTGCCACTCGCGGTCACCCATCACACTACCCGACCGCGCCCGTAGTGCTTAACCGAGCAGATCGCTTACGATCTACACCAGCCGCTGGGCCATGCGCGCTTCATGGGGTGGTAGTCAAACTCAAACTCAAATATTTTATCTTAAACTAGCTGACCCGGCAAACTTCGTATTGCCTCAGAATGAAATAATGTGTCAAAAGTTTGATAGATAGGGACTATTTGGGAAAATAAAATTGTGGTTACTATTTCTTAATTTTTTCTTCTTCTTCCTTTTAAACCGTCCCTGGACTTCTGAAAATCATTCAAAACCAAAATTAGCCAAATCGGTTTACCCGTTCTCGAGTTTTAGCAAGACTAACGAACAGAAATTGATTTTTATATATTATATATAGATAGATAGATAGGTCTGTTGCATTGTCAGTTTACAAGCTACCTATAGCGAATGACTTACAATAATAATTATTATTCAATATGTATTAATAATAATCAAATTAAAATATTCAAATTTAATAAAATTAAATTTTAACCGATTTTGTACATCAAATTTTTCAATTCATTCATAGACGAAAAAGAAAAATCAATTCGTCATAAACATAGTGATTCACTAAGCAGAGTTCCAAGTGCAGGCACTACTGAGAAGAACTCCGCTACTGAACTTACTCGAGAGGGTCGCTCTTTACTTTTGAGAGTTTTTTTTAGAGTTTTTACTGGTGATAGAGCTCCAGTGACGGAGCTCGCGGCCGTGGGCACCACCGCATTACCTGATATACTTGCCGCTAAATGGTAGTGTTCAGCACTATCGTGTTCGGGTCAGGTGGTAATGTACGGCCCTGTAATTTCCGGCACAGAGACATAACACCTTAGGCCTCAGGAGTGGTAACGCATCTGCACTTTGACTTTGGTTTTTGTGTGGGTGTCTATATGGAAATGCCTATTATGCTGCATGTGAACTGCATGCTTGCTTGCCATTTCCAAAACGTATAAAAAATAAATGAAATAACGGAAGATGGACAGCAGTACAACTACCGCCACTGAGATCGCTAAACTACCTGCCAAGCGTGGTGATTATGGCGTATTTTCTAGTTAGTTTGTTAAATCGAAATTAAATGTTCGTTTCCAACATAACAGCATCGATAAAGTTTTTGTTTGGTCAGTGGAAAATCACTTTAGGAATGGCGAACTCCGCACGCCGGAAATTTCGTGGCACGCGAAGTTCAATTTAAATCGTTTGTTTCGTAATAGGTTAGGATCCCACTGCAGAATCATTTCGTTCATCCAGATATGCTGCAAACCTAATTTTTACCCATATTTATATTCTAGAGAACAAATATCCATGAGGTTGCGTATCAAAATTTGGCCGCAGGTATTTTTTATTAAATTATTTTATCTTTGACAGCCAGCAACTAATATTTGCTGCTGATTTAATTTGGCTCCCATATATCATAAAAATGAGAAAAAAATAGCTTTAATTTGATACATAAATAATACATGTACGTTATGGCAGTACAAAGTTATCGGGGCGGAACGAAAATATGTTAGAGCGGCCAAGTGCGCAACGGCTGCCGTGATTTTTCAGAGTCTGTATACATGGCCTTGTAATTTCCGGCACAGCATAACACCCTAGGCCTCAGGAGTGGTAACGCATCTGCATTTTGACATTGGTCATTGTGTGGGTGTCTATAAGCTGCAGTCATCACTTAACATCAATGTGAACTGCATGCTTGTTTGACATTTCCATAACATAAAAAAACATATTGCCGTGAAATAAACGATATTCCATTGAAAAAACAAGCAAAAAATCTTTGCCAAACAAATATAAAAAAATACTTGCGGCCATTTTGGATAGGCAACGTAGTGGATATAATATTCTCCAGATTATAAATATGCGTTAAAATCAGGTTTGCAGCATATCTGGATGAACGAAATGATTCTGCAGTGGGATCCTAACCTATAAATGGAACGTTACCCTTTTATAAACTTCTTTGCGTCTTATAGAAACTTTAAAGCTCACATGGTGTAAAGATGACTGCCGCCTTTAGACACCTACACAAAACCAGAAATCAAAATACAAATGCGTTGCCACCTCTGAGTCCTAAGTTCTTAAGTCTTTGTGATAGTTATTACGAGACCATACATTACTGGAGCACGATAATCCTGAACACTACCATTTGATGGCAGATGGATCAGGTAATGCCTACGCCCTCGAGTTCCGGCACTGGAACATTACCACCAGTAAATATATTTGTAGAACAATTGAATGTGTCACTTTGAAGCGAATAGGCGATAATTTCAGGCAGAATAATAGACGTGAACAGGCATCGGTAGTGTCGGGACGTCGGGCGGAGTATTGTGCAAGCAAATTGATTTTCATGCAGTCCATTCCAGTATTCATCGTGGACGCAACCTTCCGGCCGTCGTTGGTGTCAATCCGGCTTAACATCGAGCCTGGTATCAACTAGGCTTAGTTCGATTTGAATAGGGTTGTGTCCTAGGCAGAGAATATGTAATAATACTACGTATAGAATGGACACTTCGACGTCCCGCTCGATTTCCCCGCATCACCCAACCTCCTTACCTCTTATGGGCGACGGTTGGTATTTTCTACTTGCTACGCACACAGGTGCACGTGTAAATACACGTCACTGATTGATGTCTGTGTAATAGAGACCAAATTAAGCGTTTGTATGGAATTTTGGCGGAGTCTCCGCGGTGTGTCCTAGGTACAAAATCAGTACTTTTTATCATTATCATATAAAAATTTAATGCAAATGGAATGTAAAGGTACAAAATTTACGAAAATTGGAGTGTTATAGTATGAGAAAACAGATTTCTAAAATGACGAAAATAGTGACATAAAATATAACTGAAAAATTGAAATGATTTCACTTTTAGAATCTTTACCCTATTTCCAACACCTTTTAGTACGTGAACGATACACAAAAACGCAGTATTAACGATGATATTCTAGTATTTCTTGATTTCAATATTCAATTCACCGGTGTCGTTCACTCTGTGACCTTATAAAGTCCTGCAATTTTAAATGGGCCGGTTTGAGTCATTTCACTACTCGCAACGTTTTGAAACGGTATAATCTTAACAACTATCACTTATTGACTATATGTGTCTAAGACAAATGGTATTTATTTATCCAATACTTTTTAGAAAATCGATAAAAATAAATTAGTCAACAACCCTATTGAACGTTGTTTGTTTCTCATGTGTTTTATCATTCTTTGCTATCGAGTATTTGACAAAATTATGACCTGGTAAAAAATTCTAATGTTGTAATAGCCGTCACATAAATGAAGTACTTTTTGAAAAATTATAATAACAAAACAATAAATAAGACATCGGTTTTAAACGCAATCTGCAGATCTGTTGCTTAAATGTAGCCACTACAACTTTACTATTGTTCTATTTTTAGTAATTATCTAAAATACGTCGGTACGTCGGGCGGGGTATTGTGCACGCAAATTGATTTTCATGCAGTCCATTCCAGTATTCAACGTGGACGCAACCTTCCGGCCGTTGCTGGTGTCAATCCAGCTTTACACCGAGCCTGGTATCAACTAGGCTTAGTTTGATTTGAATTCAACGTTGTTTCCTGAATTTGTTTTCTCTTTCTATGTTATCGAGTATTTGGCAAAATTATGACATGTTAAAAATGCCTAATATTGTAATATGCCTCTCATAAATGAAGTACTTTTGAACTCTTTGAAAATTTTATTAACAGAATAATAAATAAGATATTGGTTTTTAACGCAATCTGCAGATCTATCGCTTAAATGTAGCCACTATAACTTTACTATTTATAATTTTTTGTCGACTCGGCTAACCGAGTCGTGAAAAATAATTGTAAATAAATAATAATAATAAATAAAAATAATTTAAATAATAATAATTGATTAAAACTGGACTAATCTGGTATGTGTTTTGTGTATGTGGTATGTGTTTTACTTGTTACATGTTATACTTTGTGTCTCTGTTGTATCCGAATAAATGAATTCTATTCTATTCTATTTTATTTTATGTGTACAACGGCACCCACGACACAGGTTTATACCTACTGTAAGGCTGAGAGTGTAAGCGTATTTTTTTTTTATTTACTATTGTTCTATTATTAGTAACTATCTAAAATATCGTACTTTGCCCCACCCTATACCTATAACCATTATACATTTTTGTGTAGTCGAGTTCATTGAATCCATTAGTGAAATGAATAGCCGATAATTTCAGGCGGAATAATAGATGTGAACAGTGAACAGCCATCGGTAGCGTCGGTACGTCGGGCGGGGAATTGTGCAAGCAAATTGATTTTCATGCAGTCTATTCCAGTATTCATCGTGGACGCAACCTTCCGGCCGTCGTTGGTGTCAATCCGGCTTTACGTCGAGCTGGGTGTCAGCTTGGTTTAGTTTGATATGAATATTAATTACCAAAAATATTCAGTTACTATAGAAAAATACTTTCTTCCGTGTTAAGCCATTAAACCTCTTCAATGTAATCAAATACATTTAATCCGTTATTTATATAGTTTTATCTTATATATATAAAAATCAATTGCTGTTCGTTAGTCTCGCTAAAACCTCGAGAACGGCCGGACCGATGGCTAATTTTGGTTTTCAGTGATTTTTGGAAGTCCAGGGAAGGTTTCAAAGGTAAGAAAATATGAAGAAATAGTAAAAACCACAATTTTATTTTCCCATACAAATAGTCCGTATCTATCAAACCTTTGACACATTATTTCATTCTGAGGCAAAGCGAAGTTTGCCGGGTCAGCTAGGCAGAATAATAAACATCAACAGCACTGTCACCAAGGAGAACCGACTGGAATGTATCCAGACATAATTTCGGCGGATAATTATGGAAGAACAAATAATCCTTCATCAACGAAGCTGAATGAAGCGTCAACTATAAAACTTTTAATGAACTAGCAGATGATGTTACTTGAACTTTTAATCAAATATTTGTACTGAGATTAAATTAACAAGAATTTTGGTTTCAGTATAATAGCATTTTCCTTTTGGCTTTGGTAGATTTAGTATGTATGTTATATCTTCACGCCTGGTCCCTAACGGGGTAGGCAGAGAGTGTGGAGCGCCAGACATCCCGGTCATGACACACCCCCCTCGTGCCTCATCTACATTCATCATTCTCTTCATACATGCACGCCGATTCCTATGACTTTTGACTCCACCATCAGACAGTACTCGACCTATTTGGTCATGGTAGGTCAGTCCTGATCTTCTTGGGCCTGTTTAGTCATTCGCTTATTCGGCATTCTTTTTCTATGCCCGAACCATCGGATCATGCTTTTTTTCATTTTTAGTAGATTTAGTACTGAATATCTGTAAGTACAGAGAGGTCCTCATCTTAGTCGCGCAATTTTTTTGCTCGACTTCGATGGGGGCATTTCTGTCCTTCAGGCACGGCCGTAACACCCCTTTCTAGAAACCAGTCATTCTACTTAGGATCCCCTATAATTTCGTTCTCGATAAAGAGATCTAAATATTTTGTGAAAACTGAAAGAAGCCATAGATTTCGAAATTTAATTTAATTCAAACAATTATTTTTACTGATGGTAGAGTTCCAGTGTCTCGAGGGTGGAGCTCGAGGGTGTAGGCACTACCGCATTACTTAATTTATCTGCCACTAAATGGTAGTGTTCTGCACTATCGTGTAGAGACATAACATCTAAGGTCTCAGGGGTGGCAACGCATCTGCTTTTTGACCACTGGTTCTGTGGCTGGGGTATCTATAGGCTGCAGTCATCACTTAACAAAAATGTGAACTGCATGCTTGTTTGCCTCTTTCATGATATAAAAAAAAATTGAGTCGTGCGACAAGTTGAGTAGTAATAATATAAAATACCACAGTCTGCAGAAAGTATAATAGAAATAATATAAAATTAATACCACAGCCTAAAGAATGATACGGTATTATTTACTTCAAAACGGTAGACAGACATAGCACAGACGTTTCATCATTTGAAAATCGGATGAATGAAACGTTGACACATGCTCAACTTCCCCTATACTGTCAACTTCCTTTTCTTGTTTATTCCGGTTATACGGTGATGTTGCGAAGTGGCACTTCCATTGGAAGTTGTTTTGTTTTGACGTGACAACGTCTTAAATTAGGTAGCGGCTTGGAGTCACTCATG
The DNA here is from genome assembly GCA_036365455.1 of Macrosoma leucophasiata. Classification (NCBI taxonomy): domain Eukaryota; kingdom Metazoa; phylum Arthropoda; class Insecta; order Lepidoptera; family Hedylidae; genus Macrosoma; species Macrosoma leucophasiata. The sequence continues at coordinate 18,085,963 of JAWQUS010000017.1, read as the reverse complement.
AAAAAGTGTAACGCCCGGTAACGTAACGATGAGTCACCGAACGAGAGAGAGGCCTGCCGGACCGGCGAATGCCTTTCTACCGAGAAAAAGACGTTGTCACGTAAAATCTTCGCCCGTAAAACCGACTTTACAGGCAACCAGTTTTTTTTTTTGTTTTATTTAGGTAGTGTAAGTGATAAACAAGCAAACAGTTCTCAAAAGTGGTAAGTGAATTTTAAAGTCTATAGACATTTTTATTTTTTATTGGTGCTAGAATTTGTGTCAACTGAACAAAAGCGGTCAAACATTCGGAAAGGGCGACAGTAACTCCAATAACGCGGAATGGGCTGCAGTATATACAACAAAAATTGATTGCATTTTTATCATATTTTTCAAAACGGTGGCTATGTGAATAAATTAGTTACGAAGATATATTTTTTTTAATGTTTCGCGTAAGATATGAGCATCTTAATTTAATATCTTTGCATTATTACGAAAACTAAAGAAAAAAAATAGATATATACATAAATATTAGAGATGCGCCGAATATTCGGTTGGTATTCGGTATTGGGCATATTCGGCATCTTTTCCACTATTCGTATTCGGCCGAATTATTCGGTTTTGGTGCCGAATATATTCGGTTCGAATATTTCTATTTTATTGGCTATTTACTGGGTCGCCCGCGGTATAGTCCCGACCTCGCACCTTGCGATATTTATTTATTCCCGAAAATAAAGGAAAAACTTCGAGGAAATGTTTTATGGGCGCCAAGGAACAGAACCCTCAGGACGAGTGGGCAAAGTGCTTTCCTCGGTGGTTTCACTGAATGCAGCGATTTATTGATGTGAATGGAGACTATTTTGAAAAGATATAATAAAACTTTTAACTTGCTAGTTTGCTCAGTTTTTTATTTTCTAAGAACTTTTAGTGTGGCCCTCGAATGCAAGCTGCGACATGTTAGAACCGGGTTTACGCGTCAAAACAATAAAATGGTACACCGAATAATTCGGCCGAATATTCGGTTCGGTATAGGTTAAACCGAATATTATTCGGTATTCGGTTATTCGGTGAAACCACTATTCGGCGCATCACTTATAAATATATAATAATAAGGCCAACCCTTGATACGCCCCACTGCTAGGCACGAGTCTCTCCCCTTCTTAGGAGGAGGCTGGAGCATACTCCACCACGCTGCTCCAATGCGGGTTGGTAGAGATATGGGTTAGTGGCCAACCCGCTGTCGGATTTTTTCGAACCGCCCATAAGGCCTCAGACAAGGTTTAACGACTGCTATCCATCGATAGCAACCGGGACCGACGGCTTTAGGTGCCCTCCGAAGCACGGAAACGCTTATTTACTTTGCCCCTAGCGGTCACCCATCACACATCCGACCGCGCCCGTAATGCTTAACCGAGTAGATCGCTTACGATCTACACCAGCCGCGGGACCATGTGCGCTTCTATAATAAACTGTATATATTCGGAATTTATAATTACCGGAACACGATAGCGCTGAACACAACCATTAAGCGTCATTAAGATTAGGTAATGCACTGTTGCTAACGCCCTCGAGCTACAGCCTTAGATACCATTCAGGATTCAAGGAATAAAGGCAATTAAATATAATATTTGCTTGACATTAAGTGGTATGGTTTTTGCAATTCACGAGTGCGGTGCAGAGGCCCAGGAAGACCAAGACTGACCTACCATGACCAAATAGGTCGAGTTCTGTCTGATGGTGGGGTCAAAAGTCTTAGGAATCGGCGTGCATGTATGAAGAGAATGATGAAGGTAGACGAGGCACGAGAGGTGTGTCAGGACCGGGATATCTGGCGCTCTACACTCTCTGCCTACCCCGTTAGGGACCTGGCGTGAAGATACATACATTTATACATACGAGTGCGGTCGCCGTTTTATTGTAGTAAGGACGGATCTGCACGTGTGTGAATGTGTGCGTGTAAATAAAAGCGGGCCCGTAACTGGCTGCTTTGTAAGACACGCATACTGACACACCGTACACACACATTGTTACGGCTAACTACATCAAGATCTGATCCCACTCATGACATGCTAGCACTATAACCGAGCAATAACGCTTGCTGTAAAATCACGACAAATGTTCAAATGCTGGGAGGTAAAAGATTTATAAAAGGTTGCTTTTCGATCACTTTTAACCATCGAGACAACATAAAACATGTGGCCAAGCTTTTTAGGAAAAGCTTTCAGTTAATTTATACTGGCACTCAGATCTTTCTTATTGTTTTTTATATGATGATAAGACATATTTCCTGACACTTTTTTTTAAGTGTCCAAGGTGGCAAACAAGTATACAGTTCACATGCGTGCTAAGTGACGACTGCAGGATATCACAATCTCATCAAACCAAAGGTCAAAATGCAGATGCTTTGCCACCCCTTAGTTGTTGTCTCCGCGATAGTTACTACGGAGCCATACATTACCAACTAACCGGAACTCGATAGTGCTGAATACTACCGTTTGGTAGATAGATTAAGTAATGCGGTAGTGCCTACGTCCTCAAGTCCCTACAATGGAGCTACTGAGACATAATTTTTTACATATTTTTTTATTATAAAATAATGATCAAAACATTTTAGCGCGCTTAATTTTCTACTCAATTACTAATCCATATCAACATCCATTATAGACCTAAAATTCCAGGAATTGCTGCAGCAATTTCAGTGGACATTTCGCTTGTTATTTCCTAGAAAATACCAAAAATGAAACAGCGAATAAATCACATTTTGTCAGCTTTAAAATGTTCCGACATGGCTGCGAGTCGCCGATAGCGGTTTTACTGCATTTTTGTGACAAAATGCTGTAAATAGCGAAAATAGGTGGTTTTTACCTTCAATTATTTACATTGGTGGACATTTAAGGTTATTTTAAAAGCAGTATGAAAAATACTAAATTACTTCTGCTTGCTATGCCTAGATATCTACACAAAAACGAGAGGTCAAATGTAAATACGTTGCCACCCCTGAGACCTAAGTTGATATGCCTCTGTGGTAGTTATTACGGGGTATATAATAATATATTACCATCAAACCGAAACACGATAGGGCTGAACACCATTTGGCGGAAAATAAATTAAAAAGAAAGAAAAACATATTAGGTAATGCTGTGGTGCCTACCCTCTCGAGTCCTTACACTGGGACTCTACCACCAGTAAATTGATATTGGTCAAAAGTGGTTCAAAACTTTAGCACGTAAAATAGCGAAAGCCATTTACTAGATTTAGGGCAATGACCCTGTTATATATTTGTGCATATAATGTAGCATTATTCATTATGCATTTAGAGAGCAATTTCAATGAACAATTTGGTGACTACGCCAGAAAACCGCTCGTAGCAGTTAACGTAGTTTAATTGCCAATTATTGTGCGCAACTAACACGCATCCAGCACGCTCGCTCTTCACTCTTTGTCCTACAGTATTTGTTCAATGAAACAACAGAACTGCATAATATACCTATAGCACTTTAAACAAACTTAAATTACTTTGTATTTATTTTATTTCTTGACAGTAGCGGTACACAGTATTATTAGATACATATTCTCTGGTAGCGGTATAGGTATACTTTCGCGTGTTTTAAGGCCAGTCATCATCATCATCATTTCAGCCAAAAGACGTCCACTGCTGCACAAAGGCCTTCCCCAAAGAATGCCACAATTAACGGTCCTGGGCCGCCCTCATCCAACGACGGCCCGCGACCTTCACCAGGTCGTCGGTCCACCTCGTGGGGAGCTGCCTACGCTTCGTCTTCCGGTACACGGTCGCCACTCCAGAACTCTTCTGCTTTTTAGTATTTAGTACCTCAAAAGGAAAAAATAAGATCTCTTATAAGATCACTCGAGCATCTGTCTTTCTAAGAAGGTCCCCATATTGAGCAGTTAGCAAAACGTTTGCCTGTGCTGTTAGGAAAATTAGGCAATTAACTGATATAGACATAGCAAGGCTTGTATATTTTGACTATTTTCACAGTGTTATGTCTTATGGTATTTTATTATGGGGTCGGGCGGCTGACATATAATCAATTTATGAATTACAGAAGAGGGCCATTAGAGCGATGTAAAACTTACGTAGTCGTGATTCATAGATAGAACTATTTCAAGAAATAAATATAATGACAGTCACTTGCTAATACATGTATGAAGATATACTTTTCACGAGGGAAAATTTACATCTGCTTGATAAGATCTCCGATAAGCATAGTTAATACAAGGAATAAGGACAAGTTGTCTCTGCCAAGTTTTCGACTGACGAAAACTTATAAATCTTTCCTAAAATATAGTGTAGAATGTTTTAATAAGATTCCATCCGGGATTGGTGAACCCACAAATAGTAAGTTTAAAGCATTACTTAAACGCACTCTATGTAAAAAGGCTTACTATGAGCTCGAGACCTATCTCAAGGATAGAAATGCTTGGATAAATGCTGATCTAGCTCCACAAGATTGTTAATTGTTAATTTTAAGTTTGTTTAAATCATGGAATATTATAAAATAATGTTTAAGAGATTTTTTTAAAAGAGCCGACTGATTTTTATTGGAGCTTTTTCTCAGATCATATTGGCCTTTGAACTCTGCCGGTGAATGACAAAGTATAACTCCTTGTCTTTTCTCTTTACTCTTTGTTGTCAACTGACAACACGAGGAACAACAACATTATTGATATTCTCCATTACTTACTTTTTTTTTTTATTTGTAATTTAACATGTACATCAATTGTTGTACACTTTGATTTATTTTGTTTGTTTTTGACATTATATAGGTATTTTTATAATCGGTGCTTGTCACCCTAGATGAATAAATTAAATTTCTGATTCTGATTCTGAATCAGATACAATAGGGTCCGTTTAGGGTAAAATAACCTCTTTCACAGCCTAATATATTAGTAACACATTAGTAGTAGCAATGTAGGTCACTGTAGGTCATGGTAGGGTTACTAGTGGTAGAGCTCCAGTGACGGAGCTTGCGGGCGTAGGCACCATCGCATTACCTAATATACTTGCCGCTAAATGGTAGTGCTCAGCACTATCGTGTTCCGGTCAGGTGGTAATGTACGGCCCTGAAATTCCCGGCACAGAAGCATAACACTTTAGGCCTCAGGAGTGGTAACGCAACTGCATTTTGACCTCTGGTCATTCTGTGGGTGTCTGTCTATAGGCTGCAGTCATCACTTAACATCAATGTGAGCTGCATGCTTGTTTGCCACTTTCATAACATAAAAAAAAGGTCATATTGCACCCTTATAAAGCCGGGGCGGGCCTCTAGTATAATATTAATTGTAGAATAAAAATGTAGAAAAACCAAAATCTTTTTTTAATTCAATTGGATTTGTAAATAAAGCGTACCACAAATGACTCCGCACTGGCGGGCACCCGAATGAGAAAATTTGAAATGGCAAAATTATGTCTCAAGAGACTTGCTTTGAATACTGATCGTCTATAAAAGCTATTCACGCTTGCCCGATTTTGGCTCTTTATCGGTTATTCGACCGATGTAAAGTGGTTTTATATACAATATTAATATGATCTTGGCGACTAAAGTCGTATTGAGGATAAGGTTCTTAATTTTAACGTAACTTCACGCCTGTAATCCCCGAAAGGGTAGGCAGAGGTAAATGCATGCATTCAAGCATACAAACACCCACGATTCGCCGGTTACGTTTTTGGCCCATGTAACAGGTGGCGAGCCTGTTGACATCTCCGAGCACATTACCAAACTTCGAGGTACTGGGAAATTTCCAGAAAATGGAAAAATCCCAATAGAACCAGAGATAAAAGACTTTACACCATTATCTCTGTTAACCCCCTACCCGGGTATCGAACCCAGGACCTCAGCGTAGTAGTAGTGGCCTGCTACCACTAGGCTACCGAGGCAGTTAATTTAAATCTGAACGTAAATGGTGACTACACAAAATGTATTTTATTTTATTTATTCTTAATTTCACCTCACCGACTGGACACCTGGCAGTGCTCAACGGTGCGGTTTTCAAGTTCGTTCCTGCCCAGAACGTGTAAATTGTGGAACAAGGTGTTCCCTAGGTACTAGAATATGGAGTTCTTCATAATGGCGTCCAAAGAGTCCTTCAGGGCTGGCAGCGCGTTGGCAACTCCCCTGGTGTTGCAAATATTCATAGGCGACGGTGACCACTTTCCATCAGGTGGTCCGTTTGCTTGTCTGTCAACATTCAGATATAAAAAATATATATTTTTTAGGGACTTTAAACCATTATGTAACGAGGGAGACAGCGAAGCGTGTAGTTTAGATTGAGATTTAGTGATGACTGCAGCCTATAGGTAGACATTTACACAAAAACTAGAGGCCAAAATACAGATGCGTTGCCACCCCTGAGACCTTAGTTGTTATATTCATAAACGACATCCATTGATAACTAATCACACTAATATTATAAAGTAGCTATGCCCGCGACTTTGTCCGCGTGAGAATTTATGATTGTTCAGTATATACCCGAAGTCATGGGCGCAGCTAGTATAAAATGAGCTTAAGTTACTCCTTATAACATTAGCTATCCGCCAGTGAAAGTCCCGTCAAAATCGGTCCAGCCGTTCCCAAGGTTAGCCCCGCCAAACAGACAGACAGACAAAAATTGTAAAAAATGTTGTTTTGGTATATGTACCGTGTATACATACATATAGAGCTAAAAAATATCCTGACAATCTTATAATTCAAACTACGTATAAGACATACAGGAATCATTGCAATATCCTCTTAAAGAATTTGAAACATAATTACGATAAAAACGAACTGAACAAAGCCGGCAAAAATAGTAAACAGCTCTGGAATCATATTAAGAATGTTTCTTATACAACAAATCGACGTGAATCAAAATCGAATTTGTTGCATATTAATTCTTCGCCACTTTTATCAGTCATTGACGTAAATAACTATTTTATAAATGTGGGTAAAAATTTAGCCGAACAGATTAAAATCAAACCGTGGGGTTCTCCTACAAGCCGCCAGAAGTTCAACATAAATTGCAGTTTAAAATCATTTGTTATGTTAGACACTGATGACTATGAAATAACCAGGATTATCTCAGAACTGAAGGATAATTGTGCAGTTGGATGGGATAATATAAGCAACAAGATTCTTAAACGATACAAACACATTCTTGTACCTCCACTAACCCATATTTTTGGATTATGCCTTTCTACAGGGACTTTTCCCGGATATTTAAAAAAGGCAGTAGTTATCCCTGTATATAAATCTGTTTTTTTTTTTCTTATGTAATGGAAGTGATAAACAAGCATGCAGTTCACATTGATGTTAAGTGATGCCTGCAGCCTATAGACACCCACACAAAGACCAAGTTCACAATGCAGATGCGTTACCACCCCTGAGGCCTAAGGTGTTATGCCTCTGTGCCGGAAATAACAGGGCCGTACATTGCCACCTGACCGGAACACGATAGTACTGAACACTACCATTTAGCGGCAAGTGTATTAGGTAATGCGGTGGTGCCTACGCCCGCGAACTCCGTCACTGGAGCTCTACCACCATAAAGATCAAGTTATTAATTACAGACGAATAATTATATTTCACCGATGCAATTCGGTTTTAGATCAAAATTATCCACAGCCGATGCGGTACATAATCTGACCGAATATGTGACACAAGAACTTGGGAAAGGGCACCAGACCTTAGGATTTTTCGTTGATTTATCTAAAGCCTTTGAAACAATATCTGTTAGTTTACTTTTAAACAAACTGGAGGCTCTAGGTATAAGAGGCACACAGCTTAATCTGTTTGCTGACTACCTACACGATCGATGCCAATGTGTTAAAATAGATAATATCACTAGCAATGATAAAAAAAACACATGTTTCGGTTTTCCACAAGGTTCCATATTGGGTCCAACACTGTTTTTGATTTATTAGCAACTTAACTTTAAAACAGGGCAAAATTATATCGTATGCCGATGACACTGTATTAATATTTACGGCCAAAACGAGCAACGAATTATTTGAAATTGCCCAATCAGGTATAAATACAGTGACCCATTGGCTTCAAGAAAATTTGCTTACACTAAATGCGGACACCACTAAATATATCCACTTCTCCATGCGCAAGCTTTCACCAAATACCGATAACCATCGTCTTTACGCTCACCAATGTGATAACCCTCTCAGTAGTATTTGCAATTGTCCTGTTATCGCACAAACGTGCGAAATTAAATATCTGGGAATTATAATTGATGACACACTCTCCTTCAAATTGCATATCGAGAGCTTGGTAAAAAGGTTGCGTAAATTAATCTATTAAGAAATTACGAACGATTGCAGATTCTAAATTACTAACCCAAATTTATCTAGCCTTAGGACAATCCATTATTCAATACTGCATTACTTCATGGGGAGGTGCTTTGAACCATTATACTACCTCTAGAACGAGCGCAAAGATCAATTCTAAAAGTCGCTCATTATTACCCTTTTTTCTTTCTTACTACTTTATTGTATAAATCCTGTAATGTATTAACTGTTCGACAGATTTTTATAATGCACACCATTTTGAAACAGCACACCATGCTTACCTACAACGAGGACATTACTAACAAGCGACGGAACGATATCGTCTGCATTACAAATTCAACTTCAAAACATGCCTTTACAAAAAGATTCTTTTCATTTCTTGGCCCTTTTTTGTACAATAGATTAAATAGAAACCTTTTATTTTATAAATTAGAATATTTTTGCTGTAAAAAAGTTTTATATAATTACTTACAAAATATTAATTATGAATATACTGAAGACTAATTTAAGAATTACTTGCTATATGTAAATAATAATCTTAGAAATAATCACTCACTGTTATAGTTTACTTTAATGAATTTACCTAATATAGTTTTACTCTAATGTTAATTAATCACACAATATAGTGAAGCCCTCTACCGCCTGAAACACAGGTTCAACCTAGTTCAGGTACGAATACAAGCCATCCCTTATTTTATATAGTTAAGAAATTTCATGTATATCTTCTTTGTGATCTATTTTATAAATAAACTATTTTTTTTTATTTATATGCATTTAGTAAAAAGCGGTTATTTTTATATAACAAACAGACACTTTAATTTTATTTATTTGTAAAAATGTGAAAGTTTCTTTGCTCGGATGTTTGTCCGTCAATCACGCCGAAACTACTGAACGGATTTTGATGAAATTTGTTATATAGATAGGGTATTAGCTGACTTAGATTATAGGATACTTTATATACCGAAAAATGTTCCTGTAGCATGCCATGGGATGATTTAATGAGTTTACCGAGGTTACGCGAAAAGCGACCTTACAGGCGGGCGGAGCCGCGGGCAACAGCTAGTTAACTATACAACTGATATGATAGACATTGCAATTTGTACAATATCCAGATGTGGCTATCCCCTAAATAATTTTCATATCTTTATTTTACGCAAAAACACATGTAAATAAATGTGGCAATTAAAGAAAAATAGAAAGAAAAATTCGACTTAAGGCAGGAATCGAACCTGCGACCTCGAGATAAAATCGGTCCAGCCGCTTTACCACTAAGCTAACAAAATCCACATGGGAATATTTTGTTTTAGTTCATTTTGCAACATTTTTCTACCTACAGCGAGGCTGTGCGTTGTCTATCAGTCACACATGTCAGTCATGTCAGTTCGTACAAAAGGGATTCATCACACCGAATATTTTTGTTATTCAGATATTCCCAAAAACCAGCGTCCGAATTTCTGGTATTTTTTTCTAAACAAACCCTTTCATGTGGAAAAATGCGGTGGAGCATTACTGATTTTTTACGAATTAGATATTTGTAAGTATAATCATTTCCAGTAGTTATCTCGATCCAGATACGCTTCGAACCAAATCTGGCCATGTGTAGAAGAGTCCAACGGACATCATTATTATTAATCATGTCCGATGCGGTCGGATTCGGTCCGCTTTACTGAATCCGGACGTATATTACTACTATTACGCACACATCCGCGATCCCGCCGGCGTCTACTCAGTTTGAGCCCTTTGGCTCCCTTCTCCGTCCGGGCGACGGACGTCCCTTAGGCCGACATCCTTGAGCTCACTGCCCGGACAACTTACAACACATTTTCAAGACGCCCGAGTGGAGGGGCTCTCAAGCACACAATTTGACCCCGAGTGAGTGGGAGCAATGATGATTTATAAGCTCATTGAGTGGGAGCGTCAAAAGAGTTCTATCCTCAGCGGCTTCTCCTCCCCCCTCCGGAATAAAAATGGTCTTTCCTATCAACAGTTAAAGCCCTCAATACTGAACATTTGCTTAAACTTTTTATTTTAGAGAGATAGAAAAGCATTTAAACATCGGTAAATGTTCTCTAGAGAAAAATGGAAATAAAAATTTGACTTCAGGCGAGACTCGAACTCGCGGCCTACTGGGAATTTAGTCCAGCCGCTCTTCCAATTGAGCTACTGAAGTCCTGCCCGATTTGTCAAATCTTTCCTTCACATTTATTGCATTGCTTTATGGTAGCAGCAGCGCCATCTATTGCCAACTATGCTAGTTAGGCAACCGATATAATAGACTTTTCAGTTTATTGAATATCGTAAAGAAGTCGCTTTTACCCTTAATAATTGTTTTATATTATTTCGCAATAACACATGCTTGTGAAATATATTTTATTTTAAAGAAAAATGGAAAGAAAAAATTGATTTCAGGCGAGACTCGAACTCGCGGCCTACAGGGAATCTAGTCCAGCCGCTCTTCCAATTGAGCTACTGAAGTCCTGCCCGATTTGTCAAATCTTTCCTTCACATTTATTGCATTGCTTTATGGTAGCAGCAGCGCCATCTATTGCCAACTATGCTAGTTAGTTTTCTTTAAAATAAAATATATTTCACAAGCATGTGTTAATGCGAAATAATATAAAACAAATGTTCTCTAGGTTGTCAAAACAATATTTCAAAGCGTTGCACATTTTTTGGCACTATTTTTGACATGATCCTTTAGCGTGTTGGTTCTATGGCCAGTGTAGGGGTAAGAACGTGTTATAGAAGTAGCATAGATATCATTTTTCCCCCCTTTTCGAAAAACAGTATAGTTTTCGAGTAATAAAGAATTTTGTTGTATATAAAAAGTAAAACGAATAACGGATATTGATCGGCCAATGTGTGGTCCAAACCAAAATAAAGTAAAAGGGCAGCATTGATTCAGTTCGTTAAACCCTTAATCCCATATGCTCATTGACAACAACAAAACCATTTCCAATGCAAACAAGATTATAACAATTTAATTAACGAATAATAACATAATCGGGTTAGAAGCGGATATGGCCGTGGTCGAAATATGTTGGACAAATATTGGTTTATTTGCTTAACCTTCTCGAGGCTTATGACAAATAGTATTGGATGTTAGATTGAAAATAACAAATTGCTTTTGAATCAGAGTATACGTATTATAATCTGTACTAATCTCATTGTCATCATATCAGCCGAAAGATGTCCACTGCTGGACCAAAGCCTACCACAAAGGGGTATGTGCCATAATCGCTACGCTTGGCATTCGGATTGGGGATCGCAGTGGTTGTAGTTTTATTGCAGGTCGCTGCGTTATTGCCCTTACAGCGCTTTTAGACTGATCGCCATTAGGGTCATAGCTCACTACATCCACCCGGCACCCGACCAGCTAGGCGATACGGAGCGGATTGATGTATTGAGTGCAGGTCGGGTGCCAGGTGGCTCTAGTGAGCTATGATATGTTGCACTTTTCTATCGGTCTACTGACAGTACTTCGGTTGTGAGTCCGGTTGACCGAACTAGTACTACTATTCAGTAGCAGTAGTACGATACCAGAGAATATGTAATAATACTACGTATAGAATGGACACTTCGACGTCCCGCCCGATTTCTCCGCATCACAAAACCCTCTCCCCTCTTAAGGGCGACGGTTGGTATTTTGTACGTGCTACGCACACAGGTGCGCGTGTAAATACACGTCACTAATTGATGTCTGTGTTACGCGGGTTGCAGATCGAAAGCTAAGCTAACTTAGTTTAGATAAGCTCGCATAGCTGACGCACTTTTTCGTACTAGCTTGCATAGTTTGCAGTCTGCACAGAAGTACGAAAAACTACGTCAGCTAGGCGAGCTAAGCTAAGCTAAGTTAGCTTAGCTTTCGGTCTGCAACCCGCATAAAAGTCCGCGGTGTGACGATACACCGAACTATCGCTACTCCGCTGCCAGTGTTTTACATACTTTTACTTTCGTAGTTGCGTTCCCATTTCTGAGGATTGTTACTTTTATTGTTTAAATAGTTTTAATCCCAATAAATATTAAGATTTCTTCAAAATGTTAGGAAGATTAAACATGGAAAGGAGAAAACCCATTCCGATATTTAAAATATGAATGTAATCGAAAAGGCAGACCAACAACCTAATGTCGGTAGAGGTATCAAACAACCTTCCGGGAAAATAAGGCGTGATATTACGTAATATAAGTACCACTTACTCTGAACGGATCGCGGAAGTCACGGTACGGTCAGCAAATGAGTTCTCGCCGATATTACACTGACTCAGCGATTCGATAACGATGATGGACGATACCAACATTAAGTCCCCAATGAACCTGTTTCGGTACTGTGTTAGGGATGAGAAAATTTCATAATTACCGTTATGAATTATAATAAATCTAATTACTAAGATTTATTATAATTCATAAATTTTTAGCGTCGTCGTCGTAATTTGTGGCGTCGGGATGTGACGACCCCATCGCCCACTAGCGGAAGAATTCCCTTCTGGTGGGGAGGAATTCTTCCGCAAGTGCAGTCAGTCCACCGAACAATGGCGGTCAAACCATGGCGGTACAAGTACGTGGGATGGACAGCAGCGTCCCGCGTAAAATAGCCGCCACTGCTATCGCCAACCCGCATGCCAAGCGTGGCGATTATGGCATTTCCCCCCTTATGATTCACAACCCGAAAAAACGGCCCCTAGTCCCAGTCAGCTCCGCTATTCCTGACCTTAGTGGTACCGGTCATGGTAACGGCGGGGCAGAGGGTGCGAAGAATCACCGGCAGATGCCAGGGTACCACAAACGACGACAATTGGCCCTGGCAACATACAACATTCGGACACTGCGGACCGACGAGAAGGTGGCGGAATTAGAGGAAGAATTGAGCGGGTTACGATGGCACATTATAGGGTTATCTGAGGTCCGAAGACAGGGGGAGGACTCGATAACCCTCAAGTCTGGTAACCTGCTCTATTTCCGGGGGGGGCGACCAACTACCTCAGGGTGGTGTCGGGTTCATCGTCCACAAATCCCTCGTGAACAACGTTGTTTACTTTATTTTTAAAGAATAACCAAACGGTATTCGTTGAAGTTCATACAGGTCTATGCCCCGACCTCCGCACACTCCGATGATGAGGTAGAAACTATGTATGAGGATATTTCCCGAGCCATACATATTTCTAAAACCCACTACAACGTTGTCATGGGGGATTTCACCACGCGAAATTTGGCGTTCGAGGCGACCACGAGCTGAAAGTGGGGCAATTTGGATATGGGCGACGAAACACCAGGAGGCAGACACTGGCTGACTTCATGGAGAAGGAGAGCCTCTATATGATGAACTCTTTCTTCAAGAAGCGCGCTTGCCGGAAGTGGACCTGGATCAGTCCTGACGGTGTGACAAAAAATGAGATAGACTTCATTATGTCCACAAGGCGCCATATATTCAGTGATGTCTCTGTGATCAATTCGGTAAAAACCGGCAGCGATCACCGAATGGTAAGAGGCACACTGAATATAAATGTCAGAATCGAAAGATCCCGACTAATGAAGTCTACGCTCCGCCCAGCACCTGCCCAAATCCAAAACCCCGAGAACTTTCAACTTTCAGCTACAAAATCGCTTTGAATGCCTGAATGAGTGCGCAGATGTGGACGATTATAATAACAGGTTCGTGGAAACTGTCCGCACGGCGGGGTCTAAGTTTTTCAAGACCCGCCCTACAAATAAGACCAAAAAGATCTCCAGCCCAACTCTCAAGCTCATGGAGGAGTGGCGCGGTATGGTTCTGAAGTCCTCTGAAGATGCTTTAGTGTACAGGCGGCTCAACAGACAGATCTCGAAGTCATTGACTCGCGACCTTCGGCACTTTAATACTGATACTAGTATTAAAGCAGCCATAGAGCGGAACCAGGGCTCTAAAGTGTTCGCCAAAGATCTGTCCTTAGGGCAAAGCCGTCTCACTAAGCTGAAGACACAGGACGACAGAATCGTATCGTCGAAACCTGAGCTTGCAGAGGAGATCGAACGGTTTAACGGACAGTTGTACACGTCAGTACGACCACCTGTTAACAGTCCGGCAGCAGATCCTAGAGCCGGACTGACCCGACACTACACCGAAGATATCCCGGACGTCAGTCTAGACGAGATTAGTACGGCTCTCAAACAGCTCAAAAACAATAGGGCGCCGGGTGATGACGGAATCACTGCTGAACTCCTGAAAGCAGGCGGAAGGCCGGTATTAGAAGCTCTTCAGTCGATGTTCAATTCCGTCATATCCGAGGGCAAAACGCCACAGGCGTGGCACAGAAGTGTGGTGGTCCTGTTCTTTAAGAAAGGCGATAATACCCTTCTAAAAAACTATAGGCCCATCGCACTTCTAAGTCACGTCTATAAGCTGTTTTCGAGAGTGATCACGAACCGTCTATCTCGCAGACTTGACGACTTCCAGCCTCCCGAACAAGCCGGTTTCCGTAAAGGCTTTAGCACCATATACCACATTCACACGCTGCGGCAGGTTGTACAGAAGACAGAAGAGTATAACCAGCCCCTATGTCTAGCGTTTGTGGACTATGAGAAAGCCTTCGATTTGGTTGAGATTTGGGCTGTGCTACAGTCACTCCAGAGGTGCCAAGTCGACTACCGATACATCGAGGTGCTCAGGAGCTTGTATGAAAACGCCACCATGTCGGTCCGGCTTCAGGATCAGAACTCGAAACATATCCAACTGCAGCGAGGTGTGAGACAGGGAGATGTTCTCGTATCTCCGAAACTGTTCACCGCTGCATTGGAAGACGTCTTCAAGCTTCTGAACTGGAAAGGACTCGGCATCAACGTTAACGGCGAGTACATCTCCCACCTCCGATTTGCAGATGATATCGTAGTCATGGCTGAGACCCTGGAAGACCTAAGCACAATGCTCAATGATCTCAGTAGGGCCTCCCAACGAGTGGGCCTTAAAATGAACATGGACAAGACGAAGCTCATGTCAAATGTCCATGTTACCCACTCCTGTTATGGTCGAGGGTACTACACTCGAAGTTGTTGACGATTACGTATACCTGGGACAAACTGTCCAGTTAGGTCGGTGCAACTTCGAGAAAGAGGTCAATCGCCGAATCCAACTCGGTTGGGCAGCGTTCGGGAAGCTTCGATACATCTTCTCATCCGATTTACCGCAGTGTCTCAAGAAAAAGGTTTTTGACCAATGTGTGTTGCCAGTGATGACTTATGGGACAGAAACGTGGTCGCTCACTATGGGCCTCATAAGAAGGCTCAAGGTCACTCAGAGAGCAACGGAGAGAGCTATGCTTGGAGTCTCTCTGCGAGATCGAATCAGAAATGAGGAGATCCGCATGAGAACCAAAGTTACCGACATAGCTCACCGAATAGCGAGACTCAAGTGGCAGTGGGCAGGGCACATAGCTCGAAGAACTGACGGCCGTTGGGGCAGAAGAGTTCTGGAGTGGCGACCGCGTACCGGAAGACGAAGCGTAGGCAGGCCCCCCACGAGGTGGACCGACGACCTGGTGAAGGTCGCGGGCAATCGTTGGATGAGGGCGGCCCAGGACCGTTCGTTGTGGCATTCTTTGGGGGAGGCCTTTGTTCAGCAGTGGACGTCTTTCGGCTGAAATGATGATGATGATGAATTACTAAGACGATATTAATAATTAAAATCAAATTACTGAACCGTGCATGGCCCCGCGACTGGTGTAGATCGGAAGCGATCTACTCGGCTAAGCGATACGGGCGCGGTCGGGTGTTTTATTGGTGACTAGTGGCAAATTAAAATGCGCGTTTCCGTGCTTCGGAGGGCACGTTAAGCCGTCGATTCCGGTTGCTATCGATAGATAGCAGTCGCTAAACCTTGTCGGAGGCCTTACGGGCGGTTTGAAAATATCCGACAGCGGGTTGGCTTTTTTTATGACAATGACAACAGCAATGTCGTTAGGCGGTCGCACCCCGGCACGACCTGTGGTTGAGAACGCTGTTACTAAGCGCTCTTATCCATGAAGTTGGACCAATCCAAAATAACTGATGATAACAAAAGCGAGGGCTACAAGTTGGTGTTAAAACTAGATAAGTAGCTTAGGCTGGGTTGCATTATCTTGGTTAAACTTGAACGAATTTGTTGAAGTACCGGCTAAGAAAATTAGTTGCACCGTTTGAAAATTGCTAAATGTCGTAACTTTAACTACTGGCCGAGCTGCGCTGATTAATGTTATAGTTTACTAATATAACATTAACGACCGGACCGAACACGCGCGGGCGGACTGCATCGGACCAAATCCGATGTCACTACACACGACCGAATTCGGTCCGGCGGACCGACTTCGCCGACCAAACCCGCGCAAGCGGACTGCATCGGACCAAATCCGCTGTCGCTTCACACGGCCAGATTTAGTTCGGAGCGTACCAAATCCAGACGTGTGTTACGACTATTAAAGTAAATCACAATTATCTGACAGATGGTGAGTGAATCTGTCACCCTGATAACTTGAACTAAGCCAAAAAAATACTCAGCTGCAACGCGTTTCGCAATCACTGCTATCTTTGAGCATAGCTACGGGCCGACGGACAGACGAATGGACGGATGGATGGACGGACGGACAGACGGAGAGACGCATGGACATGGCGTAATTAAGACGATTCCTTGTAGGCTACAAAACCCAAAAAAAAACAAATTCCCGTGACAACCCTGTCCAAGCGCTTGGCTGTTTTATGATTGATTATTTTGCTGTTCTTATTTTGTGATTGAAAGTGTAATTAATTGCTTAGAATCAAGGACGTTAGAATGAGATAAAAATACATCGATTTTCACTCTGAGTGGAATGACCGGGAATACTCCATTACTCATACATTGTTTATGGGGTTACTCTCCATCGGGATTTATTCGGCTATCTCAACTTTTATATGTTGCTTTCGGACTTCAGACTGTTTAGTTTGACGAAGACTAAGTCAATTTTGCGGCGTTATTTCTGAACGCTACGCAAGGCGTTTACAAAATCGATGGAGATAGTTGCTTAAAATTTTTCATACTGATGACAGAAAAATGTCACCTTGGCCACGGGAGGTCAAAAGCGACGGAAATATCGATTTGAATTAAAAAATCATTTGAGTTTAATATACGCTAGGTAAATCTGTAAAAACAGTTTTATTTCAAAGAGTAAAACTCGCGAAAACCTCCGAAAAGAGCGACTATTTGACGAAGACTGTTTCGCTGAAGACTTGTGGAAATTGAGATAGAGAAATAATGAATAATAAAAATAAAGTAACATCACGCCTGTAATCCTCGAAGGGGTAGGCAGAGGTACAGCGTATGCGTGAATGTATGCATTTACCTCTGCCTACCCTATCGGGAAATACAGGCGTGAAGTCACGATTGTTGCTCCGGTCATTGTACAAAATCTATTTTATGTCTTAGGTACCATTTTTTTTTCGCATCGTAACGAATAGAAATCCAATTTTATGAAACAGCAATAAACAATCTACTTTCACAAATCTTCACATTTAAAAAAACAACGGACATTTCATATTCTGTCTCTCTTAAACACGCAAACATTGAGATCTCTTGATATATTCTGGATATCCCTGGGACGCATTCAGCTACAATGTTTTTATGAAAAGAATTTCGAATATATCTCAAAAGAAAAAATGCAATACTTCCTTTGCTCCAACACAACCTATTGTTCCCTCCCTTGTAGCAACAGACATTTTTTATATAAGTCATTGGAATCAAAGTCAGGCTTATCTGGGCCGGAACTGTATCCCAAAGAGCCCCGGCACGGGGAAACTTAAAGAAGACAAAAAATATAGCCTTTTATGTTAACGTACTAGCAATATGAGGTTTGTGATAGCAGTATTAAAAAGTGTTTTTAAAAACCATCTTCGTACTTTGAAAAGACTTGTTTAAAAATTGCAAAATTAAAAATTAATTGATGGATTTCTATTAACTGCCTCGGTAGCCTAGTGGAAGCAGGTCACTACTACTACGCTAAGGTCCTCGGAGATAACGGTTTACCTTGGGTTCTATTGGGATTTTTCCATTTTCTGGAAATTTTCCAGTACCTCGAAGTTTGGTAATGAGCCCGGAGATGGTAACAGGTTGACATCTCCGGGCACATTACCAAACTCCGTGGTACTCTGTCTGTTTGTTGAGGCTAATTTCGGAAACGGCTGGACCGATTTCGACGGGACTTTCACTGAAAGATAGTTTATGTAATAAGGACGCTACTTTTAAACTAGCTGCGCCCACGACTTCGTCCGGGTAGATACTGAACAATCATAAATTCTCACGCGGACGAAGTCGCGAGCACAGCTAGTTACAAATAAAAGGACAATTAATTCTGAAAGAACACGCCTCTATATATCGAAAGTAATAAATTTCCAGATACAAACAGAGGCAATAGAGCGAACTAGTTCCGCGCACAATGACCGATCTGGCGCAACAATCCATCAAATATAATATCAGCCTCATCACGCTTGTCACTCCCGGTTCCAGTGAAATATTTCACTCAGAACACTCGCCATCCAGTCAGTCCAGTCTCCATCTCTGACAAGTGTGAGGTGACCTCATTTTTTGCGTCACGCGCTGTTTGATCAGGTGGGCAGCGCTTTTAATATTAAGATACCTGTAAAATCTTTTTATTTGAATAATGCCAATAATACTGATGGTTTTTTTATGTTATGAAAGTGACAAACAAGCATGCAGTTCACATTGATGTTAAGTGATGACTGCAGCCTATAGACACTTACAAAAAGACCAAGGTCAATATGCAGATGCGTTACCACTCCTGAGGCCTAAGGTGTTATGCCTCTGTGCCGGAAATTACAGGGCCGTACATTACCGGACCGGAACACGATAGTGCTGAACACTACCATTTGGCGGCAGATAGATTAGGTAATGCGGTGGTGCCTACGCCCTCGAGCTACGTCACTGGAGCTCTACCTGGTGGGTTTTACTGATGGTAGAGCTCCAGTGACGGAGCTCGCGGGCGTAGGCACCACCGCATTACCTAATATACTTGTATTGTAATGTATTATATATAGTCTCGTAATAAATATCTCCTTCTCTAATAATTTTAATTTATATTCTCTAGATTATAAATATGACGTTAAAATTAGGTTTGTAGTACCTATATCTGGATGAACGAAATGATTCAACAGTGGGATCCTAACCCACAAGTGAGCATTTTTTTACGTGATGGACCACCATCACGTTTGCCACCAGGCAAACAAGCATGCAGTTCATGTGAAAGTAAAGTGACGACTACACCCTATAGACTTATTGTGTAGATACACAATAACCAGAGGTCAAAGTGCAGATGCGTTGCCACCCCTGAGGACTAAGATCTTTTGCCTCTATGATAGAGGTTAGAGGAGGAGATATTTATTACGAGACTATATACATTACAATACAAGTATATTAGGTAATGCGGTGGTGCCTACGCTCACGAGCTCCGTCACTGGAGCTCTACCACCGGTGAAATATAAAATAGTAAAATAGTTCCGCACACAATGACCAATCCGGAGCAACAATCCATAAAATATAATATCGCCCTCATTACGACTGTCGCTCCCAATTCTAGCTGAATTTTTCACTCTGCCATTCCTCATTTCACGTCCACTTTTTTCCTCCATACAAAACTTTGGCCGACCTATTTTTTCTTCAGTTCGAATTTCCTGAAGATTTGATTTACTGTATTTATACAAGTTCTACAAGACAATATGAAAATAAATTAAAGACTGGTGATTCTGAAGAATACAGATATCATAAAACCTTCAAAATATTTTTACAACATAGGTGTTTGACAACCCGGTTAGTCCAGCGGTGTGAGACGACCGTTTGATTCAAAGGGTCGCGGGTTCGATCCCCGCACCGTTTAAAACACGTTTGCTTCCTACCTATGTGATTAATAAAAAGTTAAACAGCTTAAATATTATTTTTTATAGATAAATTGTTGTATCTATAAGATGGCTATTTCTCTGTAGTACAACCAGTGGGACTTCGCAGTTGTACCACGGGTCGGTCACGGTTTTTTTATAAACACAAGTGTTTTATGACTGACGATAAGAGACATTATTGAATTTGAATTATTCCAGACCGGAAGGCTGATTGGTCTGTGTTCCAGACACAGATATAGGCAGCGGTATGGCAGTGGTATAAGCATGCATTCCATCGTACACGCAAACACCCACGATTCGCCGGTTTCGTATTCTCCCATGTAACAGGTGGCGAGCTATTGACATCTCCGAGCATATTACCAAACTCTTGGGTGACACTTGGGAACTTCCACAAAAAGGAAAAAATCCAACAGCTCCAGGACACCTTTATCTGTCAAAGCCATAGAGCAACACGGGCCACCAGCCGCCGCGGGAGACCGGACTAGTACCTAGTACCGAGTAGCCAGAGCGTTTATTACCGATGTAAAACAGTCTGTAATTTGATGCGAGAGGAAATACGTGTGACACACACACACACACACACTACAAAAATAGTCTAGTACTACGAAACCCACACCTTGACTTTAACAAAATACATTAACAATTTCCCGCACACATTTAAACTTCTAGGCGAGAGGCATAAGCCCAATTGGGCATGAACTTTAACAAAGGGTAAAGCCTGCATATGGAGTCTCAGGCTATGGACCATAGAGCACTATAGTCAAAGCCTGAGACTTGTGGATCGAGCAGTAGCATTAGTGGCTACCTACCACTAGTCTACTGAGGCAGCATTGTTATCTCAATGTAAATGATTAGTGGTAAAGCGGCTGGACTGGTTATCCTGAGATAGCAGATTCGGTTCCTGCCTGAAGTCACATTTTTATTTAGTTTCTAAATTCATTCGCATGTATTAATTATTTCGAAAAATATTACAATTAGGTATATACTATGTTGTACTATGTTGCGGGCTCGACTAGCCGTACATAATGCTGTACTTACTCCAACGCTTTTATATGGAAGCGAGAGCTGGGTATGCAGGAAAGAGCATGAAAGTAAGTTTAACGCGGTCGAGATGAGATCTTTGCGCAAGATCTGCGGTGTATCACTCACCGATCGCGTTCGTAACGAAGATGTAAGAAAGGGGCTTTGTGTGAATGATAGTATCGGTGTAAAAATTAAAAAAGGCATGCTCCGATGGTTCGGGCATATAGAAAGAATGTCGAATGAGCGAATGACTAAACAGATATACAATGCAAATGTGGATGGTTGCAGAGGCCCAGGAAGACCAAGACTGACCAACCATGACCAAATAGGTCGAGTTCTGTCTGATGGTGGTGTCAAAAGTCTTAGGAATCGGCGTGCATGTATGAAGAGAATGATGAAGGTAGACGAAGCACGAGAGGTATGTCAGGACCGGGATATCTGGCGCTCTACACTCTCTGCCTACCCCGTTAGGGACCTGACGTGAAGATACACAGACTATGTTGTAATTGTGCTTAGTTTGTTTATTTATTTTATTCAAAAACCGTCCAAATTAATCATGATCATGACCTTTATTTATATTTTCAACCATACATTAATTGGTGTGCTTTTCCGAACCGTTTGAATTCGCGCCGATTGCATTTTTTTCGTTCCATTTCCCAATTATTGCAAAGCACACTTTCAAACACAACTTATACTGTGATTATGTTTTTATATCTAGAAGTGGCAAACATGCAGTTCACATTGATGTTAAGTGATGACTGCAGCCTATAGCCACCCACACAAAGACCGAGGTCAAAATGCAGACGCGTTACCACTCTTGAGTCCTAAGGTGTTATGCCTCTGTGCCGGAAATTACAGGGCCGTACAGTACCACCTGACCGGAAGACGATAGTGCTGAACACTACCATTTAGCGGCAAATATATTAGGTAATGCCTGGTACCTACGCCCGCGAGCTCCATCAATGGAGCTCTACCACCAGTGAAAAAGTAAGGTGTGCGTTTCGTAGTAATAGACGATTTTTGTAGTGTGTGTGTGTTACACGCATTTCCCCCCGCAAAAAACGACAGACTGTTTTGCATCGGTAATAAACGCTATGGCTACTCCCCTCCGGTCCGCCGCGGCCGGTGGCCCGTGTTGCTCTATGGTTCATAATGAGTTCTCTTAATCGTAGGTATTGAAAACGTTCAGTACCTATTGTTTAGGTGTTAATTCTGTAATCCATTAAAAGCTCATAAATTATTTTCTCATTATCTGGCCTTATTATTTCTGACTAGGTACTTAATTGTTTCTGGCTACTTAATTAATTATAATGCCTTCAATTTCCACTCAGAATAATGGACTTTTTACACGGCACGGTATTCAGGGTACAATAGCAACGGTCAGGGTATTGTAATAACATTTAGGGCGTTAGGACCCTAATTGGAGCGGCCCGTGTATTTGTACTGTGATTGAGTTAAGACGCTGTTGACCGGATAGTGTATTAAGCGGCAAGCCGGCGCGAGGCCACGCCTACCCTTTCTGCCGGACCCTGAATACCTTGTCGTGTAATAGCTTTTTAAGTCTGTGTGATAAACATAAATATGTCTAGGTGTGTTCTTAGGTTTTCGCGAGCTATTCTCATTAAAATCAAACTAATCTTTTCATTTATCTCGCGTATATTAAACTAAAATTATTGATGACCCAATTATGCAACACATCTTTGAACTGCGTTACTACCAGATAAAGGACATTATTATTTTGGTAATATATTTATTTTTAATAGTGATGCGCCGAATAGTCGTTTTACCGAATAACCGAATACCGAATAATATTCGGTTTAACCTATACCGAACCGAATATTCGGCCGAATTATTCGGTTGACCATTTTATTGTTTTGCCGCGTAAACGCAAGCGGCAAAACAATAAAATGGCCACACACACCCACACACATTTTTTTATTATAATAATATTATTTGTTGCCACTAGCGGTCATCTATCACACACCCGACCGCGCCCGTATCGCTTAACCGAGCAAATCACTTATGATCCACACCAGCCGTGGCCATGCGCGCTTCATTACCACAAATTAAATAGTTATTTTATTTTGTGGTAGTACCTACTGAGAGTATTATGGCTCGGGATAGATTGATTTTAATTTATGTTTAAATATAAAAGTTGAAAAATAAATTCTGATTTACTAACTCTTGTGATTTTCTGATTTTTAACTACAGGGCTAAAGGTTGATTTGAGATTTAATGATTTTACGTACGTACGTAACTTCACGCCTGTAATCCCCGAAGGGGTAGGCAGAGGTAAATGCATGCATTCAAGCATACATGCAAACACCCACGATTCGCCGGTTACGTTTTGGCCCATGTAACAGGTGGCGAGCCTGTTGACATCTCCGGGCACATTACCAAACTTTGAGGTACTGGGAAATTTCCAGAAAATGGAAAAATCCCAATAGAACCAGTGACAAAGGCTTTTTCACCATTATCTCTGATAACCCCCTACCCGGGAATCGAACCCAGGACCTCAGCGTAGTAGTAGTGGCCTGCTACCACTAGGCTACCGAGGCAGTTAATGATTTTATTTTATTAGTTTTATTCAACACATTCTATAAAAGATTCCTTTAGCTTATAAAATAACATAAGAATATTTATCTTGTAGTTATATACCGAGTCGTGTAGCCAATAAAATAGAAATATTCGAACCGAATATATTCGGCACCAAAACCGAATAATTCGGCCGAATACGAATAGTGGAAAAGATGCCGAATATGCCGAATACCGAATACCAACCGAATATTCGGCGCATCTCTAATTTTTAACTGCCTCGGTAGCCTAGTGGTAGCGTAGCGTAAGTTTGGTAATGTGCCCGGAGATGTCAAAAGGCTCGCCACCTGGGCGAAAAAAACTTAACCGGCGAATAGTGAGTGTTTGCATGTTGGTTTGAATGCATGCAATTACCTCTGCCTACGCCTTCGGGGATTACAGGCGTGAAGTTACGTATATTGATTTGACAAAAAGTCAATGGACAAATTATTTGCAATACAGTAAAAAAGTCGTGCAAAAGGAACAGATGTTACTACAAGCGATCGCACGTCTCTAACATCACTCTTTATTACACACATTTTCATTTTGTTCACATCTGAACACATGTGACCATGATATTGAAATGGAACCAGTTTTTTAGAGTTCCGTAGTAAACAAGGAACCCTTGTAGTTTTGCGATGTCCGTCTGTCTGTCCGTTCTTGGTTTAGCGCAAAAACTACTGGTACTACAGACTTGAAATTTAGTACAAATATACACCTTAACCACGCCGACAAAGGGGTAGAATAAAACCATGAAAAATAAAAACATTTAGGGTACCTCCCCTACATGTAACGCGCGGATATTATTTTATTTTTCGTTTTCTATATATCGTTGGATAGGTCTTTTAAAAATGTTTGGGGTCTGCTAAAATCATTTTTCGATTTAGTTAACTGTACGTGACTTATTAAGCTTTAAATTGCCAATTTTCGTTAGAGTCAAGCATAAAAAATAAATAAAAAATAAAATACGCTTACACTCACAGCCCCACATAAGGTATAAACCTGTGTCGTGGGTGCCGTTGTTCACATACAACACATACACAAACACCCAGACCCGAAACAAATATCTGTAGGCCGTACAAATATTGGTCCCGGTGCGGGGATCGAACCCGCGACCCTTCGAATCAAACGGTCATCTCACACCGCTGGACTAACCGGGTCGTCAAGTAGCATAAAGTTCATATTAATAGTAAGTGAATACTGTAGCATAAATATAAACATCGTAGCCACTCCTGAGGATTAGCTATTGTCCCTCTGTGTTCAAAATTACAAGTCTGTAAATTACGAGCTGATCGAAATTTGATAACGTTGAACAATCATTCTTTTTTTTTTTTTTTTTTTTTTTTCTATCATATTGAAAGAACATACACTTGGCAAATAATAACAGTGCATCTAAAAAACCACAGAGGTTTGTAACGATGCTACTTTAGTTCTACGTTGTTGTAACAAATTACTTAAAAATAAATAAAATTTAAACAAAACGGTTAACAATGGTCAATTCGTCCCTTTACAATTTTCATTAAAAAATGTTTTAAGCTTGGATTTAATATTTTTGGGACTTATAATATCACGCACATGTGAGGGTAGTGCATTAATTGAACAATGGCAGCCAATCGCAGCGGCTTGCGATAAAACTATCGCTACTGCGACAGCCAATGCGTTCGGCAAGCGAGGCGATTATGGCATATTCTCCCTTAATGACACATAGAACATGTAACGGGAAATAATGCACACTCTTTAACACCGCGATTAGAAAATCGAGTCATTATCATAATACATGAACTAAAATGACAAAGGAGATGTTGCGAGCTCGGCCCTGGTTGGTACATGTCCTCAAAAAATGGATAAATTATAGCAGAATCCGAAAAAAATACAATTAATTTAATCAAGAATATATTTTAGAGTTACAACCACATTTCATTCAAACGATTTTATCATTTTCAACCATGTTCAACACGGCGGCGATACAGCCAACGCTTGGTATCAATCGATTTCGATAGTATTTATAAAATATTTTTTTTTCTCCAAGTACTAGATAATCAAAAAACAATTTAAAAAATGAAAATGTCAAAATGACATTGTCCGCCATATTCGCCATGTTGGTTTTAAGTTGCAATTCTAACTGCAAATAATGTTTTGTAACTGCAAACAAAGCTAAATAAGTGAAAATATGCAGTAAAAACGTTTTTATATTGATTTTGCCTGGTTAATGATATTGTGCACAATACATGGCCGGAGTTCCATACATTATTGCAACATCTCCTTTATGTATTTAATATTTTTTATTTAAGAAATAAGTTGTCCTCAATTTGTACGAACAGTATACGCACCCTATGCATACTTACACTACCTCTACCTACGGCCGCACATAAAACACGAACCTACTCACACACGCACACTGTTGCAAAGTGATGTAGCGTAACCTGCGTACCCTTATTTAACACTTGCTAGTAATAAGATTAATTTGCACTATTTTTTTTTTGTAATTATTTATTTATTTATTTATACTTTTATGCACATAAAAGATACATATGGCGGACTTAACGCCACTAGGCGTTTTCTACCAGTCAACCGTTGGGTTGTGTAGAAATCAACGAAGTAGGTGCAGCACTGGTTAAAATTTGAGAATGACAATAAAATAAATTAAATAGATTTAGATGATTATAAATATAACTATAATATCATAGATAAGTATATAAATAAATAATATAATTATATATATTATGCAGATATATATATATACACACATATATACTACATATAATGTAAATATATTATTATAAGGTACAAAGATGTAAATATATAGTATAAATACAATTGAATATAAATAAATATTAAAGATACAACTTGAAAGTTAACACAATGAATGATAGACATGTGAATCTTCTAAGAGAGCGAATTAAGAAAAAAATATTATTTATAACAAAAAGCATGTCTCAAGGAGTTCTTATAAACTTGTTGAGACTAGCATTTTATTTTGGATAGACGTTAGTCTCATTTTCGTTTGTATTGACTGTTCACCAAATGGGTGACCATAATTTTCTTAATTTTCATAAATTTTGGGACAAAACATTACCTATATCAAAAATGCCTGAAATCGTTTCGGTTATCGATTCTGAACAAACTAGTTTCGGGTTATACATTTAATCCTGTTACACGTTGTATAATACTGTTGTGGGCGCTCTGGAGAAGGCTATGTGTCCAGCAGCAGAAGTGTTTCAAAAGACGTCTGCTGCTGATTTTGACTATTTCTCCATGACGTTAAAATTGACACGGTTACTACAAGAGAAAAAAAACTTGAAAATTTTGGCAAAAGCTCCCCATCGTCGATAACGAGTGGCCATTATTTATCTTACGCCGCCATTTAAAACGTTTGCGACTAATCGTTTAGACCAGCGTTTCCCAAATGGTGGGTCACGATAATAAATTTACGAGCCTCAATATTGTTTCTTTTTTATTCTGTAACTATTTTCTCGCTTAAAGAACCCGCATAGACAACCTGCCTTGACAGTTTTATTACCCGTTCTCATAGGAAGTCCAGGCAATCCTCGCTAATTAATCTTCGACACTCCACAAGGGACTAATTTCTATTGTCCTTCGTTTTTGTCAGTCAGTCAGTAGCAAAAGTTTAATTTACTGATTAGTGGTAGACGTTCCATACATTCTGACACGGACGCAAACAGCTCACGTCTTCCAATACAAAATCATGCCCAGAGTCCGTTGTAGACAATCTTTTCAACTGCACTCATGATTCGATAAAGTTGAATTGTAATTATTTTTATGTTTAAGATTAACTTTTTTACGTAAATCACCTTGTATTTGAGTCAGCCCCTCGCTGACGTGAGATAAGGAATTGTAGTTCTGAATAAGAACCAAACCACAGAAACCGGACATGTGATTACGTTACTGACAGCACAAAGATGAACTACCTATAATAATTATATTTTACTAACTACTGTGGTCTTCAGAGAGTACGGAGTGCATTTTCTTTATTTTCACGGAAACGGAAATTTTATACGCGTACGACAAACTAAACCCCTTATTCATTAAACGTATTTTAGCTAAAGTGTTGCTAATCTCTCCTTTGCCTTTTTCTATCATGCACATTTGACAATGCACCTGACAAAGACAAAGCATTCTATAGCTAAAACGTATCTAATGTACGTTTATGATAAAGGGGATATGAGTTTTATCAGAATCATTTTTGTTTTTAGGTGATAAGAAAAAATCGCATGTGAAACGAAAATTTTGTCCAAATTTAAAACCAATCATGGCACAATCTTTCATAATGTTTAGAAACGCTGGTTTAGATAGAAATCACACCAAGAAAAATTTATAAAGCTTAGGAATGTTTTTTTCGTCTCGAGTTTCGGTTTCGATCTGTTAAGTTTTGGGATGGATTTGAGGTAAATTGCGTCAGGTGATGTAGAAAGTGGGTTGCATAATTTATGAAAAGGTGCGGTGTCCTGTTAAAAGCAGAAGAAAGGTTGGATTTATATTTTCCCAATATCTGTTGGGATATTTTCCAAAATGTAAAATTGACGTATTAATATCATAATCACACTGAAACGTTTAGAATCTTTATTATTATTATTATATTATTATATACTCTTTATTGTACAGATTATAACACAAAAAATACAAAAATCAATAGTTCAATAATAATCTTTGTTTCTTAGAAAAGTTCATTGTATTATAATAGACATTATTTATAGATTTCACTCTTTTATTCAGTCTGCTGTCTTGTCCACCGTCAAAGCAACTGAAACGCGGGTAAGTGAGGAAGCATAGGTAGTATAATTACTATAATGTAACACTAATATAATTTCTATAATGTCTGAAGTTCCAGAAAACCTGCTAAATCGTCAATTATTATTGTCTTAAATCATAGAGCAACACGGGCCATCGGCCGCGGCGGACTGGAGGGGAGTAGCCATAGCGTTTATTACCGATGCAAATCAGTCTGTCATTTTTTGCGGGGGGAAATGCGTGCGACACACACGCACACTACAAAAATCGTCTATTACTACGAAACTCACACGTTGACTTTAACAAAATACAGAAGCAATTTCACGCACAGATTTAAACATCTAGGCGACAGGTATTTTATTTTTCATGGTGGTCATCTACCACTTTGTCGGCGTGATTAAGGTGTATACTTGTGCGAAATTTCAAGTCTCTAGTACCAATAGTTTTGCGCTAAACCGCGGATGGACAGACAAACAGACAGACAGACGGACATGGCGAAACTATAAGGGTTCCTTGTTTACTACGGAACCCTAAAAATGGAATACACCTCCAGTAGTTTTAAAGCAAATTCTATGCGACAGGCGGACAAACGAACAGACACACACACGCAATGAGTGATTCTTCAAGGATTCCGTTTTAGCCTTCTGAAGTATGGAACCCTAAATATGAATTAACATCAAAAAATCGTGTTGACCAGTGTTTTAATCGCGTAAACGCGGGCCCAAAGGTCACAAAAGCGTTAATCACCTCTCGTGATCCATAATTTTCTAATTACAATAAAAACACAAACTTATTTTGCCGCACTGCATAAAACTCTAATTGCTTCTTATCACGCCATTCGATTTCCACGAAATTACTGTTAGAGGAGATAATTGATTAAAAAACGTATGTGTATACCACGTCAGTCTTACACTGAAAATAAATATACTTCACTAAGTATATTATTTCATTTTTACATGACAACTGACAACGTCTCATAAATCGATATAATT
Source organism: Macrosoma leucophasiata (assembly GCA_036365455.1). Lineage (NCBI taxonomy): Eukaryota > Metazoa > Arthropoda > Insecta > Lepidoptera > Hedylidae > Macrosoma > Macrosoma leucophasiata. Next base: position 18,056,470 of record JAWQUS010000017.1, on the reverse strand, counting down.
ACGGCTGCAAGCACGTAAATGTCTCACGTTCCGCCTGAACCAAGCGTGCAAGAGAGAGAGAGATCTAAGAGTTGGGCTTGTTATAAAATTACATTGATCACTTGCGGTACAGCCTAACTAACGAAAACGAACGTGCTTGCAGTATACGTTAAAAATAATATATATGTTAAAAATAATCAGACAAGTCTTAAAAAATAAAATATACGCTTAAGGTACACTCACAGCATCACACTAGGCATAAACCTGTATCGTGTTGTATACGGCAGTACACACACAAACACCCAGACCCGAAACAAATATCAGTAGGCCATACAAATATTTGTCCCGGTGCGGGGATCGAACCCGCGACTCTTCGAATCGAACGATCGTCTCACACAGCTGGACACACTATGTTTTTTTTTATGTAATGGAAATGGTAAACTAGCATGCAGTTCACATTGTTGTTAAGTGATAACTGCAGCCTATAGACACCCACACAAAGACCAAGGTCAAAATGTAGATGCGTTACCACGCCTGCGGCTTAAGGTGTTATGCCCATGTGCCGGAAATTACAGGGCCGTGCATTACCACCTGACCGAAACACGATAGTGCTGAAAACTACCATTTAGCGGCAAGTATATTTAAAAAATTGTGGTCGAAAAAATAAAAATTAAAGAAAACATTTTGTTTTTTAAGCCCCTTTTTTTAAAACAAATGTATACCTCAATTTTAAAAGATTCTGAGTCATAAGCTGAAATATATTTGATTCGTCTCATATTCTCAGATATTAAACAATATCTGCAGAAAGCAGGTCACATCTGCTCCACAAATTACAGTTCCTTGCAGATTGCAGCCGTCTGGCAATAATCACTCCATTTGTTTGCTGACATTTCTTAATATTCTTGTCAAAGAAAATTTGTGGAATAAAATCAGGGGAGTTAACTTGGGAAGTGTTATGAAGTATATTTGTAATTTAAGTTGTATTTTTTGTAATTTTAAACATTTTCGGCATATTAACAACAATAAGGTTACATTATAATTTTAAGGTAGAAATACTTAACGTTTAATGGGATCTGGTATTGACTGAATTAAATATTGTCTCTGAAACGATGCATTTGAAATCTATGTTAAACATTTGGATTTAATCTTTGTTCATCACAATTTTTTTTATCTTTTGATATTTTTAAATTTTTGAATAATTTCGCCAAATATTAGGTGTACCTACCATTTAAATTTTAAGTTAGAAATAACAATGAAATGAGATGTTGACTAAATTGGATATTGTCGTATTGTATTTGAAACATGATCATAACTAATAGTTTTTAAGATATAGCGGTTCAAAACGTTGGGAGTTGTGAATGTGACTCAAAACGACTCATATAATAGAATGTTCAATATGACGTCACGCATGGAAAAATTACCTTTGAATAGTACGGTGAAATCCAATCACTTAAAAATGTCGTCAATACTGAATAATAAAAAAATTGGTTAAAGAAACAAAAAATGGTAAAATTATTTTTATTTTCAAGTTAACTTTATTATTCACAGGTTTTCGTCACTTTTAAGTTCTTCTATCTCATACTCATACGATTGAACTCCAATTTTCATAATGACGAAGATTAGAGCTGAAGCGTACTTTTCCTTATTCTTTTTTTTTTGGGGCTTTTATATAATGATATGTCAGTCCCATCGTGAAACTTGCGTGCTTGCAAATTGATAATATGCTAGCAATAAAAAGTACTGCCTTCATACCTATTCAACACACCCATTACTATTGTAATAGGTTGAACATAAGCAAAGCCTAATCTAGTACACTACTGGATCCTCATTATCCTTATCCAGTTTATCATAAAATCTAGGCTTAAACTGTAATCACCGAACATAAATAATTATTTACAGCCGCGCCTAATTTATTACACACATGTTTCATAATAATACTTGTACCCTAAGCCCGGGTAGGCATTTGAACTGTAACTTTTCTAATGTTCAATTTACTAAAGTTGCAGGCAAATTTATTTTAAAGATATATTTTTTAAGGGAAGGTGGCAAATAAATACAGCTCACATTGATGTAAAGTGATGCGAGCAGCCTATAGACAATATTATCTACAAAAAATAGAGACCTAAGTTGTTAAATATCTGTGATAGTTATTACGGGATATACATTACCATGTAACCGGGACACTATAGTGCTGAATGCTACCTTGTATGTATCTTCACACCAAGTGCCTTACAGTTTGGGCACAGAGTGTAAAGCGCCAGGTATCCCGACCTTTACACACCTCTTCTGCTTCTTCGACATTCAAATTCTAAATTTTAAAAAATATAACTGTGGCAAAACTTGAACCATTCGATAAATACTATTATATATATGCTATTTATATTTATCAAACTCCTTATTTTCTTCAATTTAAATTTAAACCATTAAGTTTTACGATGACGTTATTCTGGAGCATTAACCTTGTCCAAGTTCATAGTAAATAAGTTATGAACTTTAAAGTATGTTACCAAAAATAATTTACCTATGTCGAAAAAAAAATCTAAGTATGTCGTGTCCGTGACTGAGACTAATTCAACATGTACCTACAGCTCTACTATAAAGACCAATTTTTCCACAAGACCTCAATACGCTTCGCCGTAAAAAAACCTAAGCAGATAAATTTCAACGAACAAGCTCTAGAAAAAAACACGTAAAACGAATAGCCTATTTTCCCATTCCCCGGTAAAATGTTACAGTGCTCACAAACATTTTGTTAAAGTTCAGTTAAATTGTTTCGCGCGTTTTTAGCATCGTGTTACACGGGCTGTAACAAATCGACTGCGGGAATGGACAAACATTCGGACAAGCGATGCTCCAATTTGATATTTTTTGTTGATTGCACGACGATTACTCGGACATTTAGTTGCAGCTCGCCTAAAATGTTAATAATACAAAATGTTTGCGACATTTTCTACCTTTTAGTAGTAATGTAACACTGGTAGGAGTTTTGGCGGGAACCTTGAAAGAGGCGTATGGTGCTCTTATTTTATTTCATTTTATTGGTGTATTTTTGAGTTCTATTTAATAAAGTTGGTGGCATTTTGTTTGATATAGGTTTATTACAGTGCCCGCGTATGGTGAAATAGAATAACAGTGCGAAAACACGGCCGTTCAGGTTGCCTCCAAAACTTCATAGTAAATGTTCTGGTAAATTAGCCATTGCTTTACGCGAATTTCTGACTGTAACTCACTTGACTGACGTAATAAATAACTGACTGACTGACTAATACCGACTATTACTCTACTTAAATATTGTTACTGGCAATATGCGTATAAATATTAGGTTGGGGAAAAAGTTTCTTCGCATTTTTTAAGATAATTCAAAACATTTTTTAATAAAGTTTATTTAAATTTAACTATAGTATGTATGTACTATTTTGTTCGATAACCTTTTGCCATCTTGTAGGTAGGGACATGATCCCATTGCTATAAAAATTTTGGGACTTCTCATCAAAATACCGCGACAAGTGCATTTGGCAGTCCTTTCGTGATGTTAACCTAACATTGCATAAAGAGTTCTGAAGAGACCGAAACAGGTGGAAATCTGAAGGTGCAAGGTCAGGACTATACGGCGGATGCTTTAACACCTCCCAGCCAATCTCTCTTAATTTTTGCTGAGTGGCTATAGATGTGTGAGGTCTAGCGTTATCATGATGAAACACCACACCCCTTCTGTTGATCAATTCCGGCCGCTTTCTCTCAACTTCTTGCTTTAATCTCATCAGTTGTTCGCAGTAGAGTTCAGAATCGATAGTCCTGCCTGGTGGTAATAGCTCATAATGAATAATGCCCTTCCAATCCCACCACACACACAACATCACCTTATTGCGAGTTAACCCGGGTTTCGCCACAGTCTGTGAAGCCTGACCGGCCTTTGACCACGACCTTTTTCGCACGTTCTTGTCGTACGTGATCGACTTTTCATCACCAGTTATCAGCTTCTTCAAAAATGATTCGGTTTCATTACGTCGTAATAAAGAATCACAAATGAGTACACGGTTCATTAGGTTTCTTTCAGTGAGCTCGTGAGGTACCCAAATATTGAGCTTTTTTTTGTACCCAGCTTTTTTCAAATGCGCCAAAACTGTTTTGTGATCAATTCTCAGTTCTTCAGCTACGTCGTAACTACTGATATGTCGATCTTGCTCCACTTTTTCAAAAATGGCATCCATTTTATCCGTAATAGGGCGACCAGAGCGAGGTGCATCTTTGACATCAAAATTTCCGGATTGATAACGCTTAAACCAAATTTGTGCTACTCTCACAGACACTGCACTAGGTCCATAAACATCGCAATTTTTTTTTGCGTTGCATTTTTACCTTTTTTGAAGTAAAATATTAAAATGTATCGAATTTCTTCATTAGATTCACTCATCTTGACAGTACGAAAAACAAATGAAAATCACACATTTGCCTAATATGAATTTGGAATTATGTTCTTTAAAATTTTAACTTTCAATGATACCAAAACCAGCCAGATACAAATACTACAGCCAAAGAGATTTTATTACAACTTCATACATACTATAATGCGAAAAGACTTTTTCCCCAACCTATTACATAAAAAAAAACACAACTGGTACAGTGCTCATTGAGAAATATTGCACATCGATCCTATGAAAGTGACAATCGGCTAGTTTCGACTTTGCAACAATACTTGCGGTCAAATTTTGATTGGCAACCTAATGAATATAATATATTATATTCTCTAGATTATAAATATGCATAAAAAATAGGTTTGCAGCATATCTGGATGAACGAAATGATTCTGCGGTGGGGTCCTAATCTATAACCACTGATAGTCCGGTATTGGTCAAAACTTGAGCAAAATAATGGACAAACGTCATATAGGTAAGGTGCGAAAAAGACGCTCTAAGGACCCGAAATTGGTCGAGTCTCCTTCCTAAGGTCGATGTGCATTATCATAGAACAACATGGGCCACCGGTCGCGGCGGACTGGAGGGGAGTAGCCATAGCGTTTATTACCGATGCAAAACAGTCTGTCATTTTTTGCAGGGGGAAATGTGTGCGACACACACGCACACTACAAAGATCGTCTATTACTACGAAACTCACACATTGACTTTAACACAATACAGAGACAATTTCACGCACACATTAAAACATCTAGGCGACAAGTATAGGCCCATTTGGGCTTGTACTTTGATAGAGGAGAAAGCCTGCATATGGCTACTCCCCTTCGGTGTTGCTCTATGTGCATTATTTATTGTTGGATACTGTACTAGTCTACTACATCTACTATTAGATGGTCTAATAAGGACCATCTATTCCCCTTTTTAAAAGGTCATCAATACGTTTACCAAGAATTTGCTTTTTTTATGTAATGGTTGTGGCAAACAAGTTTGTAGTTCACATTGATGTTATGTGATGACTGCAGCCTACAGGGACTTACACAACGACCAAGGTCAAAATGCAGATATGTTACCACTCCTGAGGCCTAAGGTGTTAGGCCTTTGTGCCGGAAATTACAGGACCGTACATTACCACCTAACCGGAACACGATAGTGCTGAACACTACCATTTAGCGGCAAGTATATTAGGTAAGGCGTTGGTGCCTACGCCCCCGAGGTCGCAGATTCGATCCCTGCACCGGGATAAATATTTGTGTTACCTACAGATATTTTTTTCGGGTGTTTGTGTATGTATTGTGTGTATACAATGACACCCACGACACAGATTTATACCTAGTATGGGGCTGAATGTATAAGCGTATTTCACGTTATTAAAAATTTTAAAAAGCGGTTTATTTAAAATCACGAAAATAATTCAACGCCTTTATATAATTTGCATTGGGGGAACAACTAGGTGGACAATGTTCCCCTCCTCGATCCCTCATATATTATTTACTTAAGCTTGTATGCAAATAAGGTCGTCCTTGTCCTTCAAGTACCCGCTCATAGATCTCAGACAACAGATAATGGCATTTCGGTGAGATACGTTTAGTCTCACGGATTTACGCCACTGATTAAGGGTAGCTGAATATATTATGCTGAAGGTATCCTTTAACCGCCTTAACGGCTTTTTGGTAACTCGCTACTGGTAAGTTTAATAGGTTCCATTCTCGGAAAGGCAAGTAACGAAGGGTCATTTATTTTGAGTGGTACCGTGTTCATGCCAGATTGTAATGTTTTATTCAAACGCTTTGAAACAACAGGAAAAAAAGTCGTGTCATCCTATCAATCGAACGGGAAAAAATCTTCATAGTTCGATCAATCAATCAAACTAAACAAAACTACAGCAAGCGTTGGACGATCACCCCCAGAAAGGTCCAGACCTCCGTTACGCTCCTCCCGGACGAGCTCACCAAGCTCACCGTCAGCGAAGGCACGAAGGCCGTCACCAAGTATTTGATCTCCAAGTGAGCAGACACTAAAGACATTTACAGGCCTGTTGTGTGAAGCTCGCTCACTTACAAATTTTCAAAAGGATCTTTTCAGGGCCAAAGTATACCTCCTCTTATTGTATATGAAGCATCCGATCAGTTGGAGGAAGTTGTCTGACGACGCAGTTATGGTGACATTTAGGACTACTTTTTACAATTAAGGTTTAACTTACGTTTTATTTTTGTACCAAAATCCTCGATTCGTATTGGTGTTCCAAAACATTTCAAACCACTTATTTCATTTCAAATTTATGTACAAACTATTCTGTTTACACAAGGACGCTTGCTCACTCAAGCTTCAATTCTGATGCATTTGGATCCCCTCCAAAAACACAAGGGAACCAGATCAAATGAGCTCCGTTCCAATCCGCATTTCTTACATTATTGTCTCAGTCAGGGAAGAATATTGTCGTCACTGGAGTTTTTCCTAAACTGGTCTCGAGGCTTACTTGGTGAAACAAAACACTATGCGGTTGTCGCGATTTATCACCGAAACGGTATTTATCGCCGAAATTGCTATGACTCTGCATTTTAAATCTGTGATATCTTCGAAAATATTTATTTAATTTACATGCTGTAAAAAGCCATATTGATCTTTATTAAATGCACAATGTATTTAAGATACTTAATTGGATAAGGATTAATACTGTATTGCTTAAAATCGCTTCGTAAATAAGCCATTATTTCTCGTACAAAGTAAAGGATAAAAAATGGTTATTGTGGGTTATTCCTAAGAGATAAACATATACCATCACGGACTTTTTTGTAGACCTTTTTAAGTTGTACAATACTGTAGTAAATTGTTTTGATCTATCTTGTAGGATTCAGTCAGCGTTTGCAATGTAAGCGCAAAAAATGTGTTTTTTCTACGACCTCACATTAAAAACCTCAAAAATTGTAGCCTATGTGTTATTCTGATGTATAAGCTATAGCCTATGTGTTATTCTGATGTATAAGCTATATTGTGGTAAAGTTTCATTCAAATCCATTCAGTAGTTTTTACGTGAAAGAGTAACAAACATCCATACATCCATACTTACAAACTTTCGCCTTTATAATAGTAGTAGGATATAGAATAACTTTTTTACGTAAATCACCTTGTATTTGAGTCAGCCCCTCGCTGACGTGAGATAAGGAATTGTAGTTCTGAATAAGAACCAAACCACAGAAACCGGACATGTGATTAAGTTACTGACAGCACAAAGATGAACTACCTATAATAATTATATTTTACTAACTACTGTGGTCTTCAGAGAGTACGGAGTGCATTTTCTTTATTTTCACGGAAACGGAAATTTTATACGCGTACGACAAACTAAACCCCTTATTCATTAAACGTATTTTAGCTAAAGTGTTGCTAATCTCTCCTTTGCCTTTTTCTATCATGTACATTTGACAATGCACCTGACAAAGACAAAGCATTCTATAGCTAAAACGTATCTAATGTACGTTTATGATAAAGGGGGTATGAGTTTTATCAGAATCATTTTTGTTTTTAGGTGATAAGAAAAAATCGCATGTGAAACGAAAAATTTTTCCAGAGCCCAATCATGGCACAATCTTTCATAATGTTTAGAAACGCTGGTTTAGATAGAAATCACACCAAGAAAAATTTATAAAGCTTAGGAATGTTTTTTTCGTCTCGAGTTTCGGTTTCGATCTGTTAAGTTTTGGGATGGATTTGAGGTAAATTGCGTCAGGTGATGTAGAAAGTGGGTTGCATAATTTATGAAAAGGTGCGGTGTCCTGTTAAAAGCAGAAGAAAGGTTGGATTTATATTTTCCCAATATCTGTTGGGATATTTTCCAAAATGTAAAATTGACGTATTAATATCATAATCACACTGAAACGTTTAGAATCTTTGTTTCTTAGAAAAGTTCATTGTATTATAATAGACATTATTTATAGATTTCTCTCTTTTATTCAGTCTGCTGTCTTGTCCACCGTCAAAGCAACTGAAACGCGGGTAAGTGAGGAAGCATAGGTAGTATAATTACTATAATGTAACACTAATATAATTTCTATAATGTCTGAAGTTCCAGAAAACCTGCTAAATCGTCAATTATTATTGTCTTAAATCATAGAGCAACACGGGCCATCGGCCGCGGCGGACTGGAGGGGAGTAGCCATAGCGTTTATTACCGATGCAAATCAGTCTGTCATTTTTTGCGGGGGAAAATGCGTGCGACACACACGCACACTACAAAAGAAATTAACAAAATACAGAAGAAATTTCAGGCACAGATTTAAACATCTAGGCGACAGGTATTTTATTTCTCATGGTGGTCATCTACCACTTTGTCGGCGTGATTAAGGTGTATACTTGTGCGAAATTTCAAGTCTCGAGTACCAATAGTTTTGCGCTAAACCGCGGATGGACAGACAAACAGACAGACAGACGGACATGGCGAAACTATAAGGGTTCCTTGTTTACTACGGAACCCTAAAAATGGAATACACCTCCAGTAGTTTTAAAGCAAATTCTATGCGACAGGCGGACAAACAAACAGACACACACACGCAATGAGTGATTCTTCAAGGATTCCGTTTTAGCCTTCTGAAGTATGGAACCCTAAATATGAATTAACACCAAAAAATCGTGTTGACCAGTGTTTTAATCGCGTAAACGCGGGCCCAAAGGTCACAAAAGCGTTAATCACCTCTCGTGATCCATAATTTTCTAATTACAATAAAAACACAAACTTATTTTGCCGCACTGCATAAAACTCTAATTGCTTCTTATCACGCCATTCGATTTCCACGAAATTACTGTTAGAGGAGATAATTGATTAAAAAACGTATGTGTATACCACGTCAGTCTTACACTGAAAATAAATATACTTTACTAAGTATATTATTTCATTTTTACATGACAACTGACAACGTCTCATAAATCGATATAATTACGGCTGCAAGCACGTAAATGTCTCACGTTCCGCCTGAACCAAGCGTGCAAGAGAGAGAGAGAGATCTAAGTTCGGCTTGTTTTTATAATAAAATAACATTAATCACTTGCGGTACAGCCTAACTAACGAAAACGAACGTGCTTGCAGTATACGTTAAAAATAATATATATGTTAAAAATAATCAGACAAGTCTTAAAAAATAAAATATACGCTTAGGTACACTCACAGCATCACACTAGGCATAAACCTGTATCGTGTTGTATACGGCAGTACACACACAAACACCCAGACCTGAAACAAATATCAGTAGGCCATACAAATATTTGTACCGGTGCGGGGATCGAACCCGCGACTCTTCGAATCGAACGATCGTCTCACACAGCTAGACCCACTATGTTTTTTTTTATGTAATGGAAATGGTAAACAAGCATGCAGTTCACATTGTTGTTAAGTGATAACTGCAGCCTATAGACACCCACACAAAGACCAAGGTCAAAATGTAGATGCGTTACCACTCCTGCGGCTTAAGGTGTTATGCCCATGTGCCGGAAATTACAGGGCCGTACATTACCACCTGACCGAAACACGATAGTGCTGAAAACTACCATTTAGCTGCAAGTATATTAAAAAAATTGTGGTCGAAAAAATAAAAATTAAAGAAAACATTTTGTTTTTTAAGCCCCTTTTTTTAAAACAAATGTATACCTCAATTTTAAAAGATTCTGAGTCATAAGCTGGAATATATTTGATTCGTCTCATATTCTCAGATATTAAACAATATCTGCAGAAAGCAGGTCACATCTGCTCCACAAATTACAGTTCCTTGCAGATTGCAGCCGTCTGGCAGTAATCACTCCATTTGTTTGCTGACATTTCTTAATATTCTAGTCAAAGAAAATTTGTGGAATAAAATCAGGGGAGTTAACTTGGGAAGTGTTATGAAGTATATTTGTAATTTAAGTTGTATTTTTTGTAATTTTAAACATTTTCGGCAAATTAACAACAATAAGGTTACATTATAATTTTAAGGTAGAAATACTTAACGTTTAATGGGATCTGGTATTGACTGAATTAAATATTGTCTTTGAAACAATGCATTTGAAATCTATGTTAAACATTTGGATTTAATCTTTGTTCATCACAAATTTTATTTTTTTTATCTTTTGATATTTTTAAATTTTTGAACAATTTCGCCAAATATTAGGTGTACCTACCATTTAAATTATAAGTTAGAAATAACGTTTAACAATGAAATAAGATGTTGACTAAATTGGATATTGTCTTTGAAACATGATCATAACTAATAGTTTTTAAGATATAGCGGTTCAAAACGTTGGGAGTTGTGAATGTGACTCAAAACGACTCATATAATAGAATGTACAATATGACGTCACGCATGGAAAAATTACCTTTGAATTTTACGGTGAAATCCAATCATTTAAAAATGTCGTCACTACTGAATTAAAAAAAAAATTGGTTAAAGAAACAAAAAATGGTAAAATTATTTTTATTTTCAAGTTAACATTATTATTCACTGGTTTTCGTCACTTTTAAGTTCTTCTATCACATACTCATACGATTGAACTCCAATTTTCATAATGATAAAGATTAGAGCTGAAGCGTACTTTTTTTAATTCTTTTTTTTTTGGGGCTTTTATATAATGATATGTCAGTCCCATCGTGAAACTTGCGTGCTTGCAAATTGATAATAAGCTAGCAATAAAAAGAACTGCCTTCATACCTATTCAACACACCCATTACTATTGTAATAGGTTGAACATAAGCAAAGCCTAATCTAGTACACTACTGGATCTTCATTATCCTTATCCAGTTTATCATAAAATCTAGGCTTAAACTGTAATCACCGAACATAAATAATTATTTACAGCCGCGCCTAATTTATTACACACATGTTTCATAATAATACTTGTACCCTAAGCCCGGGTAGGTATTTGAACTGTAACTTTTCTAATGTTCAATTTACTAAAGTTGCAGGCAAATTTATTTTAAAGAGATATTTTTTAAGGGAAGGTGGCAAATAAATACAGCTCACATTGATGTAAAGTGATGCGAGCAGCCTATAGACAATATTATCTACAAAAAATAGAGACCTAAGTTGTTAAATATCTGTGATAGTTATTACGGGATATACATTACCATGTAACCGGGACACTATAGTGCTGAATACTACCTTGTATGTATCTTCACACCAAGTGCCTTACAGTTTGGGCACAGAGTGTAAAGCGCCAGGTATCCCGACCTTTACACACCTCTTGTGCTTCTTCGACATTCAAATTCTAAATTTTAAAAAATATAACTGTGGCAAAACTTGACCCTTTTGATAAATACTAGCTATTTATATTTATCAAACTCCTTATTTTCTTCAATTTAAATTTAAACCATTAAGTTTTACGATGACGATATTCTGGAGCATTAACCTTGTCCAAGTTCATAGTTATGAACTTTAAAGTATGTTACCAAAAATAATTTACCTATGTCGAAAAAAAAATCTAAGTATGTCGTGTCCGTGACTGAGACTAATTCAACATGTACCTACAGCTCTACTATAAAGACCAATTTTTCCACAAGACCTCAATACGCTTCGCCGTAAAAAAACCTAAGCAGATAAATTTCAACGAACAAGCTCTAGAAAAAAACACGTAAAACGAATAGCCTATTTTTCCCATTCCCCGGTAAAATGTTACAGTGCTCACAAACATTTTGTTAAAGTTCAGTTAAATTGTTTCGCGCGTTTTTAGCATCGTGTTACACGGGCTGTAACAAATCGACTGCGGGAATGGACAAACATTCGGACAAGCGATGCTTCAATTTGATATTTTTTGTTGATTGCACGACGATTACTCGGACATTTAGTTGCAGCTCGCCTAAAATGTTAATGATACAAAATGTTTGCGACATTTTCTACCTTTTAGTAGTAATGTAACACAACTGGTAGGAGTTATGGCGGGAACCTTGAAAGAGGCGTATGGTGCTCTTATTTGATTTCATTTTATTGGTGTATTTTTGAGTTCTATTTAATAAAGTTGGTGGCATTTTGTTTGATATAGGTTTATTACAGTGCCCGCGTATGGTGAAATAGAATAACAGTGCGAAAACACCTCCGTTCAGGTTGCCTCCAAAACTTCATAGTAAATGTTCTGGTAAAGTAGCCATTGCTTTACGCGAATTTCTGACTGTAACTCACTTGACTGACGTAATAAATAACTGACTGACTGACTAATACCGACTATTACTCTACTTAAATATTGTTACTGGCAATATGCGTATAAATATTAGGTTGGGGAAAAAGTTTCTTCGCATTTTTTAAGATAATTCAAAACATTTTTTAATAAAGTTTATTTAAATTTAACTATAGTATGTATGTACTATTTTGTTCGATAACCTTTTGCCATCTTGTAGGTAGGGACATGATCCCATTGCTATAAAAATTTTGGGACTTCTCATCAAAATACCGCGACAAGTGCATTTGGCAGTCCTCTCGTGATGTTAACCTAACATTGCATAAAGAGTTCTGAAGAGACCGAAACAGGTGGAAATCTGAAGGTGCAAGGTCAGGACTATACGGCGGATGCATTAACACATCCCAGCCAATCTCTCTTAATTTTTGCTGAGTGGCTATAGATGTGTGAGGTCTAGCGTTATCATGATGAAACACCACACCCCTTCTGTTGATCAATTCCGGCCGCTTTCTCTCAACTTCTTGCTTGAATCTCATCAGTTGTTCGCAGTAGAGTTCAGAATCGATAGTCCTGCCTGGTGGTAATAGCTCATAATGAATAATGCCCTTCCAATCCCACCACACACACAACATCACCTTATTGCGAGTTAACCCGGGTTTCGCCACAGTCTGTGAAGCCTGACCGGCCTTTGACCACGACCTTTTTCGCACGTTCTTGTCGTACGTGATCCACTTTTCATCACCAGTTATCAGCTTCTTCAAAAATGATTCGGTTTCATTACGTCGTAATAAAGAATCACAAATGAGTACACGGTTCATTAGGTTTCTTTCAGTGAGCTCGTGAGGTACCCAAATATTGAGCTTTTTTTTTAACCAGGTTTTTTCAAATGCGCCAAAACTGTTTTGTGATCAATTCTCAGTTCTTCAGCTACGTCGTAACTACTGATATGTCGATCTTGCTCCACTTTTTCAAAAATGGCATCCATTTTATCCGTAATAGGGCGACCAGAGCGAGGTGCATCTTTGACATCAAAATTTCCGGATTGATAACGCTTAAACCAAATTTGTGCTACTCTCACAGACACTGCACTAGGTCCATAAACATCGCAATTTTTTTTCGCGGCTTGCTTTGCATTTTTACCTTTTTTGAAGTAAAATATTAAAATGTATCGAATTTCTTCATTAGATTCACTCATCTTGACAGTACGAAAAACAAATGAAAATCACACATTTGCCTAATTAGAATTTGGAATTATGTTCTTTAAAATTTTAACTTTCAATGATACCAAAACCAGCCAGATACAAATACTACAGCCAAAGAGATTTTATTACAACTTCATACATACTATAATGCGAAAAGACTTTTTCCCCAACCTATTACATAAAAAAAACACAACTGGTACAGTGCTCATTGAGAAATATTGCACATCGATCCTATGAAAGTGACAATCGGCTAGTTTCGACTTTGCAACAATACTTGCGGTCAAATTTTGATTGGCAACCTAATGAATATAATATATATTCTCTAGATTATAAATATGCATAAAAAATAGGTTTGCAGCATATCTGGATGAACGAAATGATTCTGCGGTGGGGTCCTAATCTATAACCACTGATAGTCCGGTATTGGTCAAAACTTGAGCAAAATAATGGACAAACGTCATATAGGTAAGGTGCGAAAAAGACGCTCTAAGGACCCGAAATAGGTCGAGTCTCCTTCCTAAGGTCGATGTGCATTATCATAGAACAACATGGGCCACCGGTCGCGGCGGACTGGAGGGGAGTAGCCATAGCGTTTATTACCGATGCAAAACAGTCTGTCATTTTTTGCAGGGGGAAATGTGTGCGACACACACGCACACTACAAAGATCGTCTATTACTACGAAACTCACACATTGACTTTAACACAACACAGAGACAATTTCACGCACACATTAAAACATCTAGGCGACAAGTATAGGCCCATTTGGGCTTGTACTTTGATAGAGGAGAAAGCCTGCATATGGCTACTCCCCTCCGGTGTTGCTCTATATGCATTATTTATTGTTGGATACTGTACTAGTCTTCTACATCTACTATTAGATAGTCTAATAAGGACCATCTATTCCCCTTTTTAAAAGGTCATCAATACGTTTACCAAGAATTTGCTTTTTTTATGTAATGGTTGTGGCAAACAAGTTTGTAGTTCACATTGATGTTATGTGATGACTGCAGCCTACAGGGACTTACACAACGACCAAGGTCAAAATGCAGATGTGTTACCACTCCTGAGGCCTAAGGTGTTATGCCTTTGTGCCGGAAATTACAGGACCGTACATTACCACCTGACCGGAACACGATAGTGCTGAACACTACCATTTAGCGGCAAGTATATTAGGTAAGGCGTTGGTGCCTACGCCCCCGATCTCAATCACTGGAGTTCTACCACCAGCTTCAGATACAGTTTAAACTGCCTCAGTAGTCTAGTAGGAGAAGACCACTCCTGCTACGCTGGGTTCGATTTCCAAATCGAGGGCTACTAGAGATAAAGATGTAAAATCTTTTCGTCATATCTCTGGTTCTATTGATATTTTTTTTTTTTATTGGTGGAAGTTGCCCAGTATCTTTGGTTTTAGTAACGTGTCCGGAGTTGTCAACGTGTTGGTGGCGTCTTTAAATCTGAAGCCAAACCTAAAATTGACGACCCGGTTAGTCCAGCGGTGTGAAACGACCGTTTGATTCGAAAGGTCGCAGATTCGATCCCTGCACCGGGATAAATATTTGTATTACCTACAGATATTTTTTTCGGGTGTTTGTGTATGTGTTGTGTGTATACAATGACACCCACGACACAGATTTATACCTAGTGTGGGGCTGAAACTATAAGCGTATTTAACGTTATTAAAAATTTTAAAAAGCGGTATTAAATTTCGTTTATTTAAAATCACGAAAATAATTCAACGCCTTTATATAATTTGCATTGGGGGAACAACTAGGTGGACAATGTTCCCCTCCTCGATCCCTCATATATTATTTACTTAAGCTTGTATGCAAATAAGGTCGTCCTTGTCCTTCAAGTACCCGCTCATAGATCTCAGACAACAGATAATGGCATTTCGGTGAGATACGTTTAGTCTCACGGATTTACGCCACTGATTAAAGGTAGCTGAATATATTATGCTGAAGGTATCCTTTAACCGCCTTAACGGCTTTTTGGTAACTCGCTACTGGTAAGTTTAATAGGTTCCATTCTCGGAAAGGCAAGTAACGAAGGGTCATTTATTTTGAGTGGTACCGTGTTCATGCCAGATTGTAATGTTTTATTCAAACGCTTTGAAACAACAGGAAAATAATCCGTGTCATCCTATCAATCGAACGGGAAAAAATCTTCATAGTTCGATCAATCAATCAAACTAAACAAAACTACAGCAAGCGTTGGACGATCACCCCCAGAAAGGTCCAGACCTCCGTTACGCTCCTCCCGGACGAGCTCACCAAGCACGCCGTCAGCGAAGGCACGAAGGCCGTCACCAAGTATTTGATCTCCAAGTGAGCAGACACTAAAGACATTTACAGGCCTGTTTTGTGAAGCTCGCTCACTTACAAATTTTCAAAAGGATCTTTTCAGGGCCAAAATATACCTCCTCTTCTTGTATATGAAGCATCCGATCAGTTGGAGGAAGTTGTCTGACGACGCAGTTATGGTGACATTTAGGACTACTTTTTACAATTAAGGTTTAACTTACGTTTTATTTTTGTACCAAAATCCTCAATTCGTATTGGTGTTCCAAAACATATCAAACCACTTATTTCATTTCAAATTTATGTACAAACTATTCTGTTTACACAAGGACGCTTGCTCACTCAAGCTTCAATTCTGATGCATTTGGATCCCCTCCAAAAACACAAGGGAACCAGATAAAATGAGCTCCGTTCCAATCCGCATTTCTTACATTATTGTCTCAGTCAGGGAAGAATATTGTCGTCGCTGGAGTTTTTCCTAAACTGGTCTCGAGGCTTACTTGGTGAAACAAAACACTATGCGGTTGTCGCGATAGGAAATCACTTTTGAATTTCCGTTTGGTCTTGAAGCTGTTTTTGTTTATTTCCCTGTTTCATTTTAAGGAGGTCCTATTTATTTCGTCTGTATTAAAAATGAGTATCGTTCAAAAGTTGTATAAAAGCCTTACAATGTAGATATTCAATCTACATTTGCATTCAACATGATGTAATTTCCCTGTAATTTCCGGCACAGAGGCATAACACCTTAGGCCTCAGGACTGGTAACGCATCTACATTTTGACTTTGGTTTTTTTGTGGGTGTCTATAGGCTGCAGTAATCACTTAACATCAATGTGAACTGCATGCTTGTTTGCCACATCCATGACATATAAAAAAAAATTGTTGAATGTATGTTTCATAAGCGATTATTCCAAACAACAAACTCAAAGAACTAACCAAACACCGAACACAAACTTCAGAAAACTAATGTCAGCAATAATTAAACTAAGGTGTTTAACAGAGCATTATTGCGTTGCGATATTGTCAGTATTTTTTAAGCAATAAAGGTTATTTTGTTTCCTCAAGAGATTAGATACTTTTGATATTTTTGTAAATATCTTAAGTAAACAACAATTAGAGGATAAGGTAAATTGGAACGAGTTTCTGTTATTTTGAGGTTATTAACGGAACTTTTATTATTCGAATGTTTCATTTTATTGAGCGACCATAAACAGCTAGAAAAAAATATATTTGCAGATAGAAAAATGTTTAAATGCTTCAAGCAATCTACAACGTTATCCACTTAATAAAAGAGCCCACTATTGCGAAAACGAACGTCTTCACAACTGACTGTGAGATAATTATTTTAACAGACTACAAAAAAGATATGAGGTTCTAAATATCTCGTTCCACGAGACTGTCGCCATGTGATATGTGGATTAGGCTATATATGTCCCGACCAACAAGGGCCACCGGCGGACCGGAGGGGAGTAGCCATAGCGTTTATTACCGATGCAAAACAGTCTGTCATATTTTGCCAGGGGAAATTTATGAGACACACACACGCACACAACAAAAATCGTCTATTACTATGAAACTCACACCTTGACTTTAACAAAATACATAAACAATTTCACGCACATGTTTGAACATTTCAGCCCCTCTGTGTTATACGGCTACTCTCCTGCCGTCCACTGCGGCCGGTGACCCGTGTTGCTCTTTGAAATATGGTCCCGATACGTTAAATATTTTGTAGGTTGTATACAGTTTTATAACAAAATTCCGTCCAACATTCTTGAACTTACAGATAATAAATTGAAGTCATGTATTAAACGCACACTATGTAAAAATGCGTACTTTAGACTTGATGACTATCTAAACCAGGACTTCCCAACCTGGGGGGCACGCCCCCCTGGGGAGGCGTAGAGACATGTCAGGGGGGGCGCGGCGTACGTGATATGTACAAAAAATAAATTTCCCAAAAAATAAAATTAAGTAGTAGGTAAATTTAACTGCTCCTAATTGCCATTCAATCGCTGCTCTACAAGTTTCTATAAATCACAACACGACGTGTGACAAGCTCTCCGCCCTACCTTCCCGCTTGTCATCGAACATGGTTTTTAGCTTATTCCATAATTCTGCCGAGCTCTTAGTATTCTTGATATGCACGTACAATGCCGGATCAATTGTTAATATTAACTTTGCCTTCGTTTTTGCGTCATCGACTGGCTTCACGTCGAAATCTGCCGTAGGTTTTATGTATTTGTCCATGCCTTCTAACACCAACAAATTTTCGGCCGCAAAACACCATTCGTCAAAGTTCTCCCTGCCTTTCAACTTCGGAACACTGGCAATATAGTTCGTCGTCATGTTTCCGCGAAACAACACACACAATTTATCTATTTTACACTTTAAAATAACTGATAAATCAGGAGAAGCCCATAACCTATTGAAACACGTTGTGAGTTCGCAACAGACTAGCTTT
This sequence comes from Macrosoma leucophasiata, assembly GCA_036365455.1. Taxonomy (NCBI): domain Eukaryota; kingdom Metazoa; phylum Arthropoda; class Insecta; order Lepidoptera; family Hedylidae; genus Macrosoma; species Macrosoma leucophasiata. Next base: position 18,037,978 of record JAWQUS010000017.1, on the reverse strand, counting down.
TATTTCTTTCACATTCATTCACATAGACATAGTTTACATTGATCAAACTAGATGGCGTTACCAGTACTTTACAAGACATTATTTTGATATAGTACATACACTTCTAACAGGTATTAGTAGGTACTCGACTCAGTTCTGTTAATAGTTCGTTCGCATAAAAATCCAAATTCCTTCAATTCTAGCAAGTAATAATGTATGGTTAGCCAGTAGGTACAGATATTTTTTAGAATAATAGTTACAGGATTAAATTCCATCTAAAAAAGACGAACATAAAATAAAAATAACAGGAAAAATAAATTACGGGTGATTTGAGGTCGGGAAGCAGAAGCATGTGGGCTTTTTAGGTTTAAAATGATTTCAGGAAAAACTACTCTCCTACTATAAAACCTTGAATGGCAAAGTTGTAGGCCATAAAAAAGACTACAACTTTTATCTTCACACACTTTCACATAACCTCAAAATAATTACTTAAGAATAATTGCGAAAAAGCCAAATAACGGACATTTTGGTTTTTCATTTTTCTCTCACACAAAACAAATCGGGTTTTTATGAAAATTGGCGAAAATTTTCGCTTTTATGTCACAAATGTCCTGTAGTTGGATTTTTCGCAGAGTAGTGTTAAACTAATTTCAAACCTAAAAAGCCGATATCCTCGCACTTCCGAACCGCAAATCGAAATTGATGTTTCCTTTTATTTTTATTACTTTCTGTTCCTTGATGGGTATCATACTGTTACGATTTTCTATAATTCTTTATCAATTTCAAAGCTATCATCATTTCAGCCAAAACACGTCCACAGCTGGACAAAGGTTGTCACAATGAACAGACCTGGGCCACCCTCATCCAGCGATTGCCCGCGTCTTTCACCAGGTCGTCTGTTCATCTTGTGGGAGGCCTGCCTACACTTCGCCTTTCGGTAAGTGGTCGCCACTCGCAAACTCTTCAGCCCTAACGACCGTCAGATTTTCGAGCTATGTGCCCTGCCCACACAGCTCGAAGTCTAGTAGTAATAGTCTCGCTATTCGGTATGTCTGTAACTTTCGTTCTCATGCGGATCTCCTCATTTCTAATTCAATCTCGCAAAGAAACTTAAAGCATAGCTCTCTCCATTGCTCTCTGCATGACCTTGAGCCTTCTTTTGAGTCCCATAGTTAGCGACCACCTTTCTGTTCCATATGCCATCACACACTGGTCAAAGACCTTTTTCTTGAGACACTGCGGTAGGTAAGTCGGACGAGAAGATGTATCGCAGCTTCCCGAACGCTGCGCAACTGAACTGGATTCGCCGATTGACCGCTTTTACGAAGTTGCACCGACATTTGACATCATCTTCGTCTTGTCTATGTTCATTTTAAGGTCCACTCGTTGGGAAGCCCTACTGAGGCCATTGAGCATTGTGCCAACTTCTACCAATCATGACTACAATATCATCCACAAATCTGAGGTGGGAGATGTACTCGCCGTTATTGCTGATGCCGAGTCCATTCCAGTCCAGAAGCTTGAAGACATCTTCCAATGCAACGGTGAACAGTTTCGGAGGTATACCATCTTTCTGTCTCACACCTCGCTGCAATTGGATAGGTTTCGAGTTTTGATCCTGAAGACGATCTGACATAGTGGCATTTTCGTACAAGCTCATCAGAACCTCGATGTATCGGTAGTCGACTTGGCACCTCTGAACTGACTGTGAATTTGGGCTATGTAGCCCAAATTCCAACTGAATCGAAGGCCTTTTCATAGTCCAGGAACGCTAGGGAGCTGGTTATATTCTTCGGTCTTCTGTTTTACCTGTCGCAGCGCTTGTATGTGTTCTATGGTACTAAAGCCTTTACAGAACCCGGCTTATTCGGGAGGCTGGAAGTCGTCGAGTCTGCGAGATAAACGGTTCGAAATCACTCTCGAAAACAGCTTGTAGAGGTGACAATTTAAAGCGACACGGCACCTATTGTGAGGAGCTTCCTCTCTCTGAGCCCCTAACCACCGGCGGCTTGGACCTTGCTCTCGCTATCTACGCCCAAAAATGGAATAATAATAAGTCGTTTATTAAAGTGACCAGGACTCAATATTTTAGTAATAACTTCAAATCTACGTTAGCATGTATTTATAGATATAAATTACACCAGTGTTTTTATAGACATCTACACAAAATCAAAGGTCAAAATGTAGGAGTCTAAGTTCAATATATTATCTTGAATTATGTGTATGTTATCTTTTAAAATTACCAAAATTACGATCCACCATATCTAAAATTAAAGGTTTTGTTAAAAATGATACTTCACGAAAATTCTTCATAATATGTTTACCTATGGGTATGAAAACTATATTAAAACACGCGATGGTAATAAAGTACAACATACATACATTGGAATGACCCAATTAAATTGTAAAAAAAATGTTATCAGTCATAATAAAACCCAATTTATTACGATGCCGCATTTAAACATGGGGTGGACATGAAATGCTACTTATAGAAAAAAAAACATTACTACTAACTATATTTCTACTATACACCCATTTTAGTTATGTTTTTTTTGGGTTCCGTACCTCAAAAGGAAAAAATGGAACCGTTATAAGATTACTCGTGCGTCTGTCTGTCTGTCACAGGCCTCGGCGGACCGGAGGAGAGTAGCCATAAAGGCTTTCCCCTCTGTCAAAGTACAAGCACAAGTGGTCCTATGCCTGTCGCCTAGATGTTCAAATATGTGCGTGAAATTGTTTCTGTATTTTGTTAAAGTAAAGCTGTGAATTTCGTTGTAAAAGACAATGTTTGTAGTGTGTGTGTGTGTGTCATACGTTTTTCCTCCGGCAAAAAATTACAGACTGTTTTGCATCGGCAATAAACACTAAGGCTACTCCCATCCGGTCCGGCGCGACCGGTGGCCCGTGTTGCTCTATGAACGTAAATGATAAATTTCCAATATTGGCACCACTATTGGAGGATAAAATGGAAAACTAAGGAAAAAGTTTAGCAAAAAAATGTAGTGACATATTCAATAAAAGGTGTTAAAAAAAACAATAAATCATTTTGGAGCTATAAAATATGGATTATAACTAACCATTTCCATACCTTCAATTTCTCCCATGCGATCCGAAACGAAGAACAATCAATTAAAAATGATAAAGAAAAAGCCAGAAATAAAAGTCAAAACAAGAGTAGTTAAGAGTTTTTCTGTAAAAAAACCTATCTATACTTCTATACTAATATTATAAAGAGGTAATATTTTTTTGTTTGTTTGTATGTTTTGAATAGGCTCAATAACTACTGGACCGATTTTAAAAATTCTTTCACTATTCGAAAGCTACATTATCCACGGGTAACATAGGCTATATTTTATTTTGGAAAAAATAGGGTTCTGTAAGATATTTGGGTTCTTCAGACACAAGGTGTAAAAAAACAACCAGAAAAGTTACTTATTTTGCGTACGCTGCCTAAACTATAAAAGATATCGAGGAAGACTTTAGGCTATATCTATGTATAATCATCACGCTAAGACGAATAGGAGAGGGTACACAACATTGCAGCGCGCGAAGCCGGGGCGGGACACTAGTATTAATATAATTTTTGGTACTTACCAAAAGTAATATTGCAAATGCATTAGTTGTACAAAACAATAGTGCAACTCACACTTAGCCGGATTTTTCAAACAAGATCTACCTCACGAATAAAAACTTAACAAAATGTGTTCTTTCGGTTAAGGTCTGTACCTACTTATTTGATTAGTTAAAAGAGCCGAGAATAAGTGAGCGCCGTACCTATATTCCTGCAGGCTTTTTTACGTTTTATTTTCGATACAAAAGGTGACCTGTTAAGTAAAAACGTGATAAACATTCCAAAACACGAGAGCAATTCACTAACAAACTAAATGAAGCTGTTACGTCGAGGTCAAGCTTTATGAGTCGCGTGTTGCCCTTTTCTTTCTTTTGAAATTAAAAATAATTATTATAAATAGATCAAGCATATCTTTTCGATAAGTCTGCGCACAAAATGAAGTCGAAAACAAAATCAGAAAAACCTGTTCATAGAAACCGTAATGTCATTTTTGTCACCTTAATCCGTTCGTTTTGTTCTTGACCACTACATCTTTTGGTCATTTATAGGAGCCGTTTTAGAAAACGTATAAGTTTAATTAAACGTTTTTAACTTTTGTTAATTTATACTAAAACATAAAATATATATATATTATATATATATATATATATATATATATATATATATTATATTATAATATAAATATATATATATTTTATATTATAAACCCCTGTCTGTGGAATGTCCGCTAAGCGGACGCGCAGAGGTCTAGATTTGAATTTTTGACATTCCACTGGCGAGTGGACTTAAAACTTATCTACCTAAAAAAACACCTAAATTCCTTCTGTCGAATGCTATAAAAATGTACTATAGTTTCGGCATAAAATGGCTTTATCATATGGACGGACGGACAGGCAGACAGACATGACGATTCTACAATGGGTTTTTGCCGGTTGGCTACAGAGCCCTAAAAGAGCATAAAATCTCTGAAACTTTTCAATCAATCAGCTCTAAGTGGTGTAAGACCTCGTATTTTTAACGACCTCACTCATTTTTCCGCGCACCAAACTTCAGTAAAAGTTTTTTTACTCTCCAGAGAGCGAGACACATTCGAAATTAATTCGTCAGAAGCACATAGCTTAATAAAGTGTTTTGGGGCCATGCCAAGCACTACTGCCGCTAATATAAACGTTCCAGATGTATAAATATTTAATTTAATTGTTTATTTACTGCAATGGCATCGGATTAGATTGCACCGCTTTGTTTTAAAGTTATTTCTAGCGTGACCTCCGAATTCATTTAAATTAAAATTCTGAATTTTGATCTTAGTAGTAAACGTAACTTCACGCCTGTAATCCCCGAAAGGGTAGGCAGAGGTAAATATGCATTCAAACATAATGCAAACACCCATGATTCGCCAGTTACGTTTTCGCCCATGTAACAGGTGGTGAGCCTGTTGACATCTCCGGGCACATTACCAACCTTCGAGGTACTGGGTAATTTCCAGAAAATGGGAAAATCCCAAATAAACTAGACATCTTAGTAGTGAATTTAAAAATACAGAAATATTTCGAAGAGGTAGAGCTCCAGTGACAGAGCTTGAGATAGTAGTCACCGCCGCATCACCTAATCTTATCTACTTGTCGCTAAATTGCAGGTTTCAGCACTATCGTGTTTCTATTAGATGGAAATCTACGGCCCCGTCATAACTATCACAAAAATATGACAACTTAGGTCTCAGGGGTGGCAACGCATCTGCATTTTGACCTCTAGTTTTTGTGTTTATATCTATAGGCTGCAGTCATCACTTAACATCAATGCTGCAAGATAGTTTGCTGCCATCGTTACATAAAAAAAACGATCAGTATGTAAAAAAACTACGCAACTTTGTTAACATTTCATTTTATAAATTAATCAAGATCCATATCATACTTGTTATAATCAAAATGGAACAATCTCAAGCATGTTTTCGTTTCGTGGATATAACATTCTTATCAAAAAATACTAATTCCGTACGTCAAGTGCCTTTTCGTGTGTTTTTGTTATATTTCTACAGCACGAATTAACCAATATAAGCTACTTGCTACTAATATTAGAAAGAATTAAAAAAAGAAACCAAGGAATATTATATTTTACTTTGTTTACGTCATAGAGCAAACAAGCATTCAGGTCACATTAGTGGTAAGTAATATCTCAGTATAAGAAGATAGGTAATTAATACGCATAGAGCAACACCGGAGGGGAGTAGCCATATGCAGGCTTTCCCCTCTGTCAAAGTACAAGCCCAAATGGGCCGATACCTGTCGCCTGGATGGTTAAATGTGCGCGTAGAATTGTTACTGTATTTTGTTAAAGTTAGGGTGTGCGTTCCGTAGTAATAGACGATTTTTGTAGTGTGCGTGTGTGTCGCACGCATTTCCCCCCGCAAAAAATGACAGACTGTTTTGTATCGGTTATACACGCTATGGCTACTCCCCTCCGGTTCTCCGCGACCGGTGGGCCGCGTTGCTCTATGTTAATACGCGATCCCGACCCGTGATACAACTGCGATGTTCAACTTACGTTCCCAAAGCATACATACTAAATATACACCATAGAGCAACACGGGCCACCGGCAGCGGCGGACCGGAGGGGAGTAGCCATTCACAACCTATAGACACCTACACAAGGACGAAGGTCAAAATGCAGATGCGTTACCACTCCTGAGGCCGTGTTATGCCTCTGTGCCGGAAATTACAGGGCCGTACGTTACCACCTGACCGGAACACGATAGTGCTGAACACTACCACAGCACAGCAGCCTACGCTCGCGAGCTCCGTCACTGAAACTCTAAGGCTTTCCCCTCTGTCAAAGTACAAGCACAAGAAGTGTGCCTATGCCTGTCGCCTTGATGTTTAAACTTGTGAGTGAATTCGTTTATGTATTTTGTTAATGTCAAGTTGTGAGTTTCGTAGTAGTAGACAACTTTTGTATTTCCCCTCCCAAAAAATTACAGATTGTTTTGCATCGGTAATAAACGCTATGGCGACTCCCCTCCAGTCCGTGGCCGGTGGCCCGTGTTGCTCTATGCTATACACGAATGAGATGAAATTTAATAGGATTTAGCCTGTCACTTACCGTACCCATGTCTTTACAGAGTCACCTGACAGATTTTGTATATCACGGATATGGTTCATCATCATTGTATGTATCATTTTCATAGATATCTACATATCTAAAATATGTCTATACATAACATAACGGTTCCAATTTTTCGCATTCAATTTACTACATTTTTCCACAGTAATTATGACTGACGTGAAAATAATACACTAAATATCTGTCAAATCAATTTTAAAAATGGAACCAGCTGTTTGTTGGTGGTGGTACCTGGGGTGATACCGCCTATCTGTATTGCTGCTGACATTGTTATTGCTGTCAAATTTTCATGTCGATTTGTAGCTCCTTTAAAAGTAGTATTGATAATCTGATTAATGTTCTCGTTTTCGTAGGAGATAAACAAGCAATAATGGTAGATTATTTCGATTATTGTCATTTAGTTAAAGTTAAAATCGACTTCAAAATTTGACAGCAATGACAATGACAGCAGCAAAACAGATAGGCGGTAGCACCCAAGGTGTCTTCTCTATGGCTGCGTTGCACTAATCGACCGCAACGACTGCGACCACGAACGAACTCTAACGTAAAAATACCGCGGGCGTTGTTAGCAAATCTTATAAGTGCTCGCAATATGGCGATATTGTGAAAGCGTTATTTTTTAGAATTCCCGCTACGTTTTGGTAAAAGCCCACTCCGACTTATCAACTTTTTGTGGGCAAAGTAAGCGCGATGCGGCAGCGAACAGTGTCGTCATCTATGACGTCGAACGATCGCTCGCGACGACCACGGACCTTAGGAAAAAAAATTCAAAAAAAAAAAAAGTATGAAGCCTCCTTCAGCGAGTTCCCCTGCGTGCCAGCATCTCCAGTTTAGGACCAGTCGACGTATCGGGGGCAGATAGGCCCGGGAAAGGAGGACATTCTTCGACCCCCGAACCATCCCCCCCCCCTTTTGTTGCGCTTCACGCGCGGAGGGAGGGATGATGAATAAACAGTCAGGACTTTAGGTGGAACGATGACAAGGACGTTACAATACGTTTAGTGGAACGCGCCCTATATGTTAACCCCATTGGCCTCTAGGCCAATAGCGGCAGTAATTGTATTGGTAATCCAGATATTCAGATCAGTTTAAGCTTATGTAGATTGCGGTGACGTCAATTTGAGAACCATTTGAAATTTATGCTTAACTCTCGCCAAATCTTTTACCAACACCCGACACTGTTTACTTAGTATAAATGGTATAAAACAATATGAACTACGCTTTATACCAGAACAGTTATTGAAGAATTTAAGAGAAATATATATATACATAATATTTTGCATCAATTCATGATCCTTAGTCAGTACACATTATTTTAAGGTGGATATTTCGTCAAGTAGGTGATTTTGTAAGAAAATTAATTCAATTTACTAAATATTACACAGCGCCATCTGTTAGAAATTCAAAGAACTCACCTAACCTATAAATTGTTTATCGTATTCAAAGTTACTTAGATATTAAAAATCCAACTGCACGGAACATTTCGCACTCGAGTCAGATACACACTTTCCTGGTTTTTTTTATTCCCATGTTCCTTACCTTCAATCGGTTCGAGATCTATTGGAATTCATGAAACATATCAGACCTGGGGACCTTGGACAATAATGACCTCGTGCCAAAATATATATAGACAATTAAAACAATAACTATTTACTGTGTATAGGTCATCCAGATATTCAGATCAATTTAAGGTTTTATATATAAGGTTTAATCTATATGATTGCGAGGACGTTAGTTTGGGAATAATTTCAAATTTATGCGCAGCTCTCGCCAAATCTTGTACGAACACCCAAGACTGTTTACTTAGTATACAATACTAACAACATATTCAACAAGAACCAGTAAATGAAGACTACAGGGGAAACATAATGAATAACAGAGAACAATAAAGAACATTATTGTTTAACTAAAACATAATAATATAATAATAATGGCAACCCATTATACGTCCCACTGCTGGGCACGAGTCTCTCCCCTTTTTTTATTTTGGTTGGCAGTCCTCAAGCTTACTCCACCACGCTGCTCCAATGTGGATTGGTGGAGGTGGGTGGGTTAGAGGCCAACCCGCTGTCGGATGTTTTCAAACCGCCTATAAGGCCTCCGACACGGTTTAACGACTGCTATCTATCGATAGCAACCGGGACCGACGGCTTAACGTGCCTTCCGAAGCACGGAAACGCGCATTTAATTTGCCACTAGCGGTCACCCATCACACTACCCAACCACACCCGTAGTGCGTAACCGAGTAGATCGCTTACGATCTACACCAGCCGGGCCATGCGCGCTTAACTAAAACACAGAAAACATATTATGTAACATTTTTAAGTCAACTGCCTCATTAATTTAGAAGTGGTTCGTTCCCCAAGTGGATAAGTTTGAAATATATTCCCATAAATTGAAGACATAACACATTTAATGATTGAAATATTTCTAGTTTTCGGAAATTTTCGGTTTCACGTTTTCAAACGGGATTGACGAATCGTAGATATAAGGACGTCGCCAGCCGACGATATAGAGGGAGGTAGTTAGACTATAGGCGGCAGGTTAGATCTAGAAGGTTGCCTTTACTTATGGCACATATCAATCTTTGCTGTAAATTGTGTTATTTTTTATCTCTAGGGAGCAGCAGCTGCCATTGCCGAAGCTACAATATGGGGCTCCTCAAAACTGGCGTCAAAAGAGTCCTTGAGGGATGGCAGCGCGTTGGTAACTCCCCAGCTGTTACAAATGTTCATAGGCCACGGGAACCACTTTCCATCAGGTGGCCCGTCTGCTTGCATGTCAATCTTTTGCCATAAAAAAAGCCATCTCTGCCATCCCCTGGTGACGTACATAGATATTTAGACATGATAATAATAATATACGTTTCAAGGCGTTCACCTCTGACTACTCTTATAGACATTTTACGTTTTGCAGCCGAAAATCCTCTTGCGGAACAAACATTATCAGTCAAAGAAAATATTGGAACAAAAGCTTTAGAAATATGTCATTTTTCTTCGTTATCGAAGAATAATAAGCTTCAGAAAGTGAGAACTCGTAGTAATGCTTCCAAGATCGGGTATTATATTATAACGTTGCTAAGTCACTTACAAGTATTGAGGGCAATAACCTACAAAATATTACTTTTTCTAAATTCGTTCGAGGACCAATTCTATTTTTATTATTCGTTGTTCTAATTGTTCCCTTGACATCGATATAAATATCCTTTTTTATACAAGAAACTTATCTGTTTTTATGAGCAAGGAAATCGCCTAATGCCGCCACACACGTTTCGTTTTAACAACGCAAATTCAGGTTTGCACAAGAAAAACGTAACGTATGTAAAAACAATGTTTGCGTAAACGCATACAACAATTAAAAATCTTAGCGGCCATATTTTGATAGTAAACATTAGGTAGGTATCAGCATATTTCGATGCTGAAACCTATTTTTTTAGCGGGTTGGCCACTAACCCATATCTCCATCAACCCGCATTGGAGCAACGTGGTGGAGTGAGCTCCAGGCCTCCTTCCAAGGAGGGGAGAGATTCGTGCCCAGCAGTGGGAAGTATCAAGGGTTGCCATTTTTTTTAATGTAATGGAAGTGGCTAACTGGCATGCAGTTCACATTGATTGTAAGTGATGTCTGTAGCCTATATACACTTACACTAAGAACAAGATCAAAATGCAGATGCGTTGCCACTCCTGAGGCCTAAGGTGTTATGCCTCTGTGCCAGAAATTACAAGGCCGTATATTACCACTATATTGCATCGGTAATAAGCGCTATGGCTACTCCCCTCCGGTCCGCCGCGGCGGCCGGTGGCCCGTGTTGCTCTCTGGAGCCAGCAATCTAATATATTTTTTTTAATATAATCATTTATTGACAAAAACATTTCTACAATGGTTAATATTGAATCCAAAGATTCCCGAACTAGTCTACACTGTATTTCGGGAATCAGTGGCTTCTCCGAGTTATAACTTCACTTAACATTATTTTGTCATAAAACATTAAACAAGGTAGATATATCAAGTAATCAAAAATTTTACAAAGAAGGGTGAGTATGTGAGTGAGTGAAAAAGTGTGTGTGTGTGTGTGTGTGTGTGTGTGTGTGTGTGTGTGTGTGTGTGAGTGTGTGTGTGTGTGTAATAACTGTGTGTATCAGAAATCGTGTACGTCTATACTTCGCCATATTATGAAAAAAATAGATTTGCTAACATATCTTCAATACCATCATAGTCAAAATTCCTGAGCCATGCTGAAATAATCTTCTTAAACTCATTATTATTTGTATTTTTTATGTTTTTATTTTTAGATAAATTACTTAAAACTCTTGTAAGAGTTTTAAGTAATTTATCTATTTAACTAATGTTAAAGGCTAGCTAACTTGTACGTTAGATTGAAAAGACAAAAGGGCAAATTATGGAAATTTTCTGCTTCAATGCATATTTATTTTATCTTTGGTACACTGAAAGAAATCACATCGTACATGAGAATTGAATTGAATTTTCATCAAAATAATTCAAAGATACATTACAAAGGAGATTTAAATCTCTTGTTTCCGCGATAACCCGAAGCTCGTAGACCTCGTCGCATACTGAGTACAAGCTACAAGCTGTAGTTGTGCATATGAACAAGCATATGCATGTTATGTAAGTGCAACTGGTCGGAGTTTGTGGCGTATCAGCTGAAATTCGTGCCTCTTACATGATATACGATGTAGGGACAGCAGAAAAGTTGTTAATTCTAGGGAAATCAAATTAAGGGTGATTAATTTAAGGTGGCAAACGTCAAAATACAGATACATTGCCACCCCTGGGAACTTAATTGTTTTGTCTCTGTGGTAGTTATTACGGGGCCATATATTAAATGATGTTTTGCTGGCTGTTATTGTGTCACAGGATCGGCCCCAATGGAAGACCAGCGCTGCTCAAAAGAGCAGCTTTATGCTGAATTGGGGACCATTTTGTAACAACAATTTGTAATTTTATAAAATGTCTTACTTATTTTTATTTTAGCTCTAAGTAGTTGTTGCGAATAAAGTATTATTCTATTCTATTCTATTCTATTCTATTCTATTCTTAAAGTAATATGATGTGTTAAATCCAAATATAATGTGATAAATTACCGCATTACCTAATATACTGGCCGCTAAATGGTAGTGTTCAGCACTACCGTGTTCCGGTCAGGTGGTAATGTACGGCCCTGTAATTTCAGGCACAGGGGCATAACACCTGAGGCCTCAGGAGTGGTAACACATCTGCATTTTGACCTCTGGTCTTTGTGTGGGTGTCTATAGGCTGCAGTTATCACTTAACATCAATGTGAAATGCAAGCTTGCTTGCCACTTTCATTACATAAAAAAAAAAGTTAAGTATTGAGTGTTTTATATTATGAAATGTTTATAGTGAGGATTTGTACGAATAAAAATAACAGTAACCCTCCTATCATAATATGTTCTTAGCAAGATATACTCATACATAATATAAAAAAAAACAATTTTTTTAACTGATTATACTAATAAATACGACATAACATGTTGTTTCCATACCAAAATTGATTCACAAATACATAAAAAATATAAAAGAAGAAAACTCTAGTTAATTCCATTTAAACTGCGACTAGTTTAGTCGGATCATGCATGAGAATACAGAAGCTTATATTACTCATGCAGCATAATCCTATAATCCTCCTGTAATATTACTACATAAGACATAGCAGTCATCTAAAGTACAACAAGCAAAACAATGAGATCCAACGAAACTTGCCAACAATATTCCATTTCACAAGAAAACATAATTTCTGCTGACTGTACAAACATCGCTTTCGAAACAACCAGATGAAATTCGGCGCCCCGAGCGAGGTGTGCCGCGAAACTATATGATTGCTGTATCTATGTTATTGTTGTATGGCTATCACCTTATTACTGGTGGTAGAGCTCCAGTGACGGAGCTCGCGGGCGTAGGCACCACCGCATTACGTAATATACTTGCCGCTAAATGGTAGTGTTTAGCACTGTCGTGTTCCGATCAGGTGGTACTGTACGGCCCTGTAATTTCCGGCACAGAAGCGTAATACCTTAGGCCTCAGGAGTGGTAACGCATCTGCAAATTTGACCTTGGTCTTTGTGTGGGTATCTATAGGCTGCAGTCATCACTTAACATCAATGTGATCTGCATGCTTGTTTGCCACTTCCGTTACATAAAAAAAAAAAAAAACTTCTTATTTTATCATTTTGTGGAGAAACAGAGCATGAGTAACGTTGGAAAGATGTAGATAATTCAGATATTAAAATGCAATTTACCACTCAAATAAATAAAATATATTAATATGTCCGATTACCACATAAGATGCCGAAAGGAGATGTTGCAAAAATGTATGGACCTCCGGCCATGTATTGTACACAATATCATTAAACAGGCAAAATTAATATAAAAGCGTTTTTTACTGCATATTTTCACTTATTAAGCTTTGTTTGCAGTTACAAAACATTATTTGTAATTAGAATTACAACTCAAAACCAACATGGCGAATATGGTGGGCGATGTCATTTTCATTTTTTAAATTGTTTTTTGATTATATAGTACTGTAATATTTTCTAAATACTATAGAAATCGATTGATCCCAAGCGTCGGCTGTATCGCCCCCAATGTTGAACATAGTTGAAAATGATAAAATCGTTTGAATTAAATGTGGTTGTAACTCTAAAATATATTCTTGAATAAAAAAATGTATTTTTTTCGGATTCTTCTTTAATTTATAAATTTTTTGAGGACGTGTACGAACCATAGTCGATCTCACAACAACTCCTTTAAATAAGACAAGACAAACAATGAGATGCAAGAGATACTACAATATGGGGTTCTTCAAAAATGGCGTCAAAAGAGTCCTTCAGGGCTGGCAGCGCATTGGCAACTCCCCTGGTGTTGCAAATGTTCATAGGCGACGGTGACCACTTTTCACCGTCTGCTTGTCTGTCAACTTAATGACATAAAAAAGAGAACTTGGCAACAATTTTCCATTTCATAACAAAACGTAATTTCTGCTGACTGTACAATTATCATTCCGGAAGCAAGTAGATGAAATTCGTCGCTCTTAGCGGGATGTACCGTAAGCTATAAAATTTATCTCAGTTACATATAGCTGTCGCCATCTATAAATCACTTATGTTTTAGAAAAAACAGAGTTCAAGTAACGTTGGAAAATCACTATCACTACATATTAATAAGTCCCCTATTTTATCTATCTGTATGTATGCGCTAATCTCGGCAAGTTGTGAACGGATCTACTGTGACTGACTTTGTCTTCCATTCGAATAAACATAATATAATAATGTGTCAACATAAGATACCGACATGTGAAATGGACAACAAGCAAAACAATGAGATCCAACGAAACTTGGCTACAATTTTCCAATTCACATCAAAAAGTAATTTCTGCTGACTGTACAAACTTCACTGCGGAAGCAAGCGGATGAAATTCGCCGCCTCGAAGAGGGTGAACCGCGATACTACACGATTGCTGTATCGGTCTTACATATAGCTAGAGCACTATATTGAAATAACTATCTTATTTATCGTGTAAGAATGGAGTACCTATAGTAGTTGGAAAATTGTATATAATATAAATACAGGCAACTCATATAAATACTTCGCAATCGCGATTCACCACGTCTTCATCAATATCAATAGTAATTGAGAGGCACTTGTGCATATTAGCTCATAGATTAGATGGCGCTATACGTAGTAGAGACTACACATTAATAATTTTCTTAATTGCAACAGAAACTCTACTATGATTCATTTTATTTACGATGCAGTCCACCATTAGAATAGACAATGTAATAATATATGTCGACATATTATGATACCGACATTTAATAATAGACATCAAACAAAACAAGTAGAGAACAAGATTGCAGTATCTGGGTTATAATAATAATAATAAGGGGGCAGAGCAGCTTGTGGCGAGCTGTTGGTGAGTAGCGACACCACCCCCTACCATCATCTCGAGTTCCTCCGAGAGAACTGGGCTCCGCCTCGTCCGCCACACAGAGGTACGGCCGGACAGAGCATCAGGTCTCTCACCTCTGGCTTGCCTTCATTGGCCGGTCAGAATGGGGCGCTAGAGGTATGGCATTTGCAGAAATTTGGATAATAGGCTGTTGTCTAAATTTCTGCAAGAGCCATACACTCGGGGGTGGAAGTGTCTAAAGGCATAATAGCGGGGAAGCCCGCTCCGAGCTTGAGATTACTCGCTCGTGATGGTGAAACTGGGGCCACACCTCTCGACACCCCCAGCCTCTCTCAACAGTGTTGCCCCCCGTCGACCATCGCGTTGGCTGTTTGGGGGGCCCACCAAGGAGAGGCGAGACACCACCTGCCTAAAGTAGGATTCGATAATGTGAGATGTTGAATATAGGCAGGTGCCGGATCTCACTCCATAGGCCCAGCCAGCTGGTCCCCCCAGTTCACCCACATAGCCCAAAGTTTGGCGAATCACTTATCATTACAATAGCCCCATTATATTCTGCGGGGTTTGTCTGTGCCTGTATTAACTATTGATGCAGTCAGAGAGAGGTCCCGCCGAATATAACCCATTACAAAGTAGATAAAAATTCTCGAAAGGGCCTCTACGTGTTGGACCCCCCATGTCCCCGCGCAAGCCTGACAAAGGTCCAGGGTTCAAATTGGACCCCGTACTGACGAGAGACATAATAATAATAATAATATATTCTTTATTGTACACCAGTAAACAGGAAATACATAACAAAAAAACAGAAATAACAGAAAAAGGTACAGTGGGCGGCCTTATCGCTCAGGCAGCGATTTCTTCGAGGCAACCTGGTAAAGGATAATAAATTAAGAAGCAGGTAGGGTGTACTAAATTAAAGTTAAAGCTATGTAGCAATATACTAGTAAAACTAAAAATAACATTAAAAAAAAAATTACAATAAAACGAGACAATCAACACAGGTATACTGAAGAGGCACTAAGCGTATGAATATGGCAAAAGGCAATAGGAAAATATACATAAATGCTATAAATTTAGGTAATAATACTTAACTTGGTTCTTGAAAGCAGCGATGGTCTGAATCTTTCGAATAGATACAGGTAAACTGTTCCAAAGAAGCACAGCTTCCACAGAAAAAGATTTGTGATAAAATTGAGAAGAATGAGAAGGGATACTTAAGGACAAATTCTGAGAAGAACGAAGTGAAAGAGAATGAAGGTCAGACACATAATGAAAGCGGTCTTTAAGATATTGAGGAGATGCAGGGTTAAATAGCACATTAAACAAGAGAGAAAGAATGTGTGTATTCCGGCGAAGATAAACTGGGAGCCACTTGAGTTTTTTGCGGAATTCGGAGATGTGGTCATATTTCCGTAAACCAAATATGAACCTTATAAAAACATTTTGGAGACGCTCAAGTTTGTTAAGTTGCTCCTGGGTCTATCTACTTACCTTATATATACCTATTGCTATATTTAAATCACTTTTTCCACTGCAGAATCATTTCGTTCGTCCAAATATGCTGCAAACCTAATGTTTACGCATATTTATAATCTAGAGAATATATATACACTAGGTTGCCTATCAAAATATGGCCGCTATATACCTTTCATTTTGACTCATTTACTGTGTTTTCAACTAGGTGGCGCCATACGTAGTGGAAACTACACATTAATTAGTACGAATACATCGACAACACAATCCACCACTCACAACATAATGATATATCAGCAGATGCCACCATTTAAAACAGACAACAAGCAAAATAATGAGATTCAAGAGAACTTGGCAACAATTTCCATTTCATAACGTATTTTTTGCTGACTGTACAAACATATCGGTTCGAAAGCAAGGGGATGAAATTCGTCTCCCGAACGGGGTGTAACTACAAGATAGCTATATCTGTATTACGTATTGCTATCGCCATGTTTGAATCACTTCTTATCTAATCGTTATTTTTTGTTTGTTATGAAAATGGTGCGAAGCGCGCATGGCCCGGCGGCTGGTGTAGATCATAACGATCTACTCGATGAAGCACTACGGGTGCGGTCGGGTAGTGTGATGGGGGTGACCGCTGGTGGAAAATTAAATGCGCGTTTCCATGCTTCGGAGGGCCCGTACAGCCGTCGGTTGCTATCGATAGATAGCAGTCGTTAAATCTTGTCGGAGACCTTATGGGCGGTTTGAAAACATCCGACAGCGGGTTGGCCACTAACCACCCTCCTCCACCAATCCGTATTGGAGCAGCGTGATGGAGTAAGCTCCAGGCCTCCCTCCAAAAAGAGGAGAGACTCATACCCAGCAGTGGGACGTATAATGGCTTGCCATTATTATATTTTATTATAGTATGAAAATGGTAAACAGCCATGTTTACGTTACTGGTTCCTTATTGAATAGGTACTGCAGCCTATCGACACCCGCACAAATACTAAATATATATCAAGCTCATCTCAAAATAGGAATTTTAATATATTTCAGGTTCTTTACCCTAAAATAAAGAAACGAAACCTTACAGTATCATTAGTATATTTATCTGTCCGTCTATAATAAAATGCGCAATTAGATATACGCTTCAACTGTAGGAGGGACCTACTCTTTTTAATTTCTCTCAAATACTTTTTTTTATATTTGCCGTCTATACTTCAAGTGAAACAGATTATCACAACCATACTTCATACACCTATCACCCTGACACTAGAACTTTTTACTATCGTTACAGATTCAATTATATTCGCAATCGGCAAAAGCTTAATAATCTACTCGAAACACCTGCCGTAACAACCAAACACTTTAAACATAAACCCTTGAATAAAGTCTGTAAATTGTTTACAATTTCGTCGCCCTCTTCTTGCTTTTTCCACAAAGTTTTGCTAACTACATTTACCACTAATCCAATAGCTTGTAAGAACAAAAACACTCTTTCAGACTAACACAAATGTGGGTGCAGTACCCTTTATATGAGATGTCTTTCACACTTTAACTGTATACTCGAATTACCACTCATTTTCATTTCTGGCGAATAATACCAATTTCGACACTCTCTTACATCTTTTTCAACAGAAGTGTTCGGAACTATCACGGAATAGATAATTAAAGATAACTATCAATTTGTATGTATATACATATAAGTTACGCGTCACGTTGTTTATCCGCGATGGACTTCTAAACTAATAAGCCGATTTTAATAAAACTTTAGACAAAGTGTGCACTTTGATCCAATTTGGTAGAAAGGATTACATCACAATTTATAGTTGCAGTTTATTAGTACCTAAATTGCGGTCATTTCCCGTGATACACCTACTTAGTCCACCTGGGTGAACCAGGTGCACACTTGTGATGTCGGTGCGGGCCGCTAGTAAGTATAAAACTGTTCTATTACTGATTGTAGTACAAGCACCATACATTTTGTAAATGTCAGCAGTTTACCCGCGCTACATTGAAATTGTCAATCATTCATAAAATCAGTTCACGTTCGGTCATGAAGCATTTCATACATGCCGCGTGTGCTCATCAATTAGCATTACAAATTATATCAATAAATTATTGGCTTACATCAATCAAGTCTATAATTTCTATCATTCATGATTGTGCGGTGAAAACTGTACATCATTTTGATCCAGTTCCTCGGACCGACACAACGACACGTCTGCTCCCAATAATAAATCCATAGGTCGCTGGTTCAAATCCGGCTCGAAGGACCAAAATGATGTACAGTTTTCACCGCACAATCATGAATGATAGAAATTATAGACTTGATTGATGTAAGCCAATAATTTATTGATATAATTTGTAATGCTAATTGATGAGCACACGCGGCATGTATGAAATGCTTGATGACCGAACGTGAACTGATTTTATACATATGAAATGATTTTATATATATATATACACTGATTGATTATGTTATTGAGTGACTGATTGACTGAATGACGCATAGGCAAAAGTATTGACCATATAAACCTTTTCAATATATCAAGCAGCAGTATATCAAGCATACATGCAAACGCGCGATTCACCAGTTAGTTTTTCACCCACCGGTTATTGACATTTCCGAAAATATTATCAAATTCCGAAAGTGGCAGTGGGAAACTTCTGAAATCTGGAAAATTCGCAATAGCACTCTCCCCATAGCGGGGACCGAACCCAAGACTCCATCAGTAAAGCCTGATGATGACTGAATCAGTTAAGAACTACAGCAAAAACAACTTACTACGTAATACAGTGGCTTGCCTGTAAAAACTTTTTTAACTAACACAATAGCTTCCCTGTAAATTGTCTTTCAGACTACGAATATGGGTGCAATGCACTAATGCAGGATGTTGATTTCTTTAACACCTTGGCAGTATCGACCCGGCTGGCGCTCTTGACGGTTAATACTTTACCATCTTACGATTTGCTTCATTTTTCATATAGTTCCACTCGATGCTTAGTTGAATAGTGTGTGTAAAAGGGGAAATTAGACATTCTACTAATATATTTACTTACATTTAGTATATTATATTTAAAAGAAAAAACTGGTTGCCTGTAAAGTCGGTTTTACGGGCGAAGATTTTACGTGACAACGTCTTTTTCTCGGTAGAAAGGCATTCGCCGGTCCGGCAGGCCTCTCTCTCGTTCGGTGACTCATCGTTACGTTACCGGGCGTTACACTTTTCCATGACTCCGAGCCGCAACCTAATTTAAGACGTTGTCACGTCAAAAATGAGACATTCTACTGATATACCTACTTACTAACATTCGCATATTAAATTTAGTTTTATCTTAGTGATATTCTTGACTGTGTATATTTAGCTTGTTTGACATGTATATCAATTGTTATTCACTTTAATTTATTTTGTTTGTTTCTGACGTCTGAGAGGTACCTGTCACCCTAAATGAAATAAATATAATATACTAATGTAAATAAGAATATCAGTAGAATGTCTCATTTCCCCTTTTACTCACTTATAAGATCACGCGTGCACTGTGATCTGTCCGCACTGACGATAGCCTTTTTTACTTTATTATATCCCAACAATTAATTAAACAGCCCTGATAGCTATGTCCCATAGAAATAACTTTAAAATTGAAAAAGTACTCAAGAACTTGCCTGGAAGTTTAATATTCCATTGAAACACCGGCTTATTCAAAATGATTGGAATACTTTCAAATGATACGAAATTGAAAAGGGACTGATTTGAATGCTTATCGAGCGAATTATTGTAATGATTTCCAAAGTTCTCATCGAGTTTTCGGAGTGAAATTATTGAAGTGTCGTGTTTCGTTCCGCAAGGTGTAAACAAAAGAGGCCATTGACGAAATGTGAAAATGTTTTAGGCGCTGGTATATTTTCTGAGACTTGAAATTAAAAGTGAACTTAAAATTAATGTAACAGAGTTAGTCACTTGTATTCACCGAAAGCGTGGGTAGACATAAATACCTACAATTCATTCATGCATACCAATGAGTTTAGGTATTTATTTGCGTAAGTCTATTGACTTTTATATGTAAAGAATGGTGGTAAAAAAGCATGTAGCTCACATTGATGTTAAATTATGACTGCAGCCTATAGACTATAATATATCTACACAAAAACCAATGGTCAAAACACAGATATCACCCGAGACCTAAGTTATGTCTCTGTGACAGTTATTACGAAATCATACATTACTATCTAACCGATTTTCTACTGGTGGTAGAGCTCCAGTGACGGAGCTCGCGGGCGTAGGCACCACCGCATTACCTAATATACTTGCCGCTAAATGGTAGTGTTCAGCACTGTCGGGTTCCAGTCAGGTGGTAATGTATGGCACTGTAATTTCCGACACAAAGGCATAATACCTTAGGAAGAGTGGTAACGCACGTGCATTTTGACCTTGGTATTTGTGTAAGTGTCTATAGGCTGCAGTAAACACTTAACATCAATGTGAACTGCATGCTTGTTTTCCACTTCCATTACATAAAAAAAAACCGAAACACGATATACACACTACCATTTAACGGCAGATAGATAAGGCAATGCTGCGGTGCCTATGCCCTCGAGCTCCTGTATTGGAACTCTACTACCAGTAAAATAACATTTACAAAGCATGAACATACTCCAAGAATGACACTGAAATATTCCAATATCACTTTACTCCCCGATCCGGAGAAGCAAACCAGGGCGGTCGCGCGACAGGTTCCTTCGTAAGTCACGCACACTTTTAATCTGTACACGTACACATTGTCACGTCTTAATACAACAAAGCGCCGACTGCAGTCGGGAATTGCAATAACCTTGGTAGTAGCCTGCTACTACTAGGATGCCGGACAGATAGGAGGTGGACCGACGACCTGGTGAAGGTCGCGGGCAATCGCTGGATGAGGGCGGTCCGGGACCGTTCGTTGTGGCATTCTTTGGGTAGTGGGGAGGCCTTTGTTCAGCAGTGGACGTATTTTGGCTGAAATGATGATGATGATGGCCGGGATGCCGCAGAGTACTACGTTTACGTAAAAAGATTATTTAAATTTCTGGGCTACAAGCACTAGTCACAGTCATGAAAGAGGATTGTATGGAGAAAGGCTTACAATTGAATGTGGATAAAACTAAAGTATTCGTATTTGAAACAGATGAGCAGAGAACAAATGCAAGGGTAGTAGTAGATGATGCAGTGTTAGAACAGGTGGATGAAATTGTATATCTTGGATGTGCTTTTAGCAAGGATGGTAGGTACACCACTGACATAGAAAGAAGAGTGCTTGCTGGGAATTGCGTGAATGGAGCGTTGGGTAAGCTGCTAGAATCTAAACATCTCAGCCAGCGTGCTCGACTAGCCGTACATAATTCTGTACTTACTCCAACGCTTTTATATGGAAGCGAGAGCTGGGTATGCAGGAAAGAGCATGAAAGTAAGTTGAACGCGGTCGAGATGAGATCATTGCGCAAGATCTGCGGTGTATCTTTCACCGATCGCGTTCGTAATGAAGATGTAAGAAAGAGGCTTTGTGTGAATGATAGTATCGGTGTAAAAATGAAAAAAGGCATGCTGCGATGGTTCGGGCATATAGAAAGAATGTCGAATGAGCGAATGACTAAACAGATATACAATGCGAATGTGGATGGTTGCAGAGGCCCAGGAAGACCAAGACTGACCTACCATGACCAAATAGGTCGAGTTCTGTCTGATGGTTGGATCAAAAGTCTTAGGAATCGGCGTGCATGTATGAAGAGAATGATGAATGTAGACGAGGCACGAGAGGTATGTCAGAACCGGGTTATCTGGCGCTCTACACTCTCTGCCTACCCCGTTAGGGACCTGGCGTGAAGATACATACATATAATTTAAAAAAATTAAAATACTTTTGATTCGTCACGTAACTTGATATGTGAGCAAAATTTTCATTAATGTCTGCCGAAGTAAAAATTCGTTACGAGTCTGTTATACTCGTACTTATTGTTGACACGTACAATGTAGGTAAAGTTACCTAATTATAATTTAAAAGAATGAATGGCTGATATTTTAAAGTACTGACATACACATGCAGTCACTTACTGCATATGAGGTTTTTGTTTCACTTGCTCATATGGTAGAACTATTATGAGGGGACGAGACAAAGCTTGATAGAGCTGTTATAGTTAGTCAAAACACTATGTACCTATAAGTTGGTATTTTATACAGATGCAAAATCTTTTTAACTTCGATTTAACCAATTCAATACCGTGAATAATTGTCCAAAAACCTACATCTGGATTCGATTTCCATTTAAATTAGACATCCCTCATCCGTCAATGGAGTAATAAAATCGTGAACGGAGAAAAATGTGCCAATTTTTCTGTGACCTGAAAACCTTACAAATATATCTTATTTCTCGCAACTTTCCATATATCATGTACGAACAGCATGACTTGGAGTCTTGGGTACGCTTTTTTAGTTAATCGGGCTACTTCTCAAGCCTTTCATAAATTATTTTGGAATGGTTTATATTTATCTTTATTCAGCAAAGTTAGCGTGTAATAAAAATAAATAAATAAAAATAACATTAATTTATTCGCATTAAATAAATTTTATTTTTTATCATAATGTAACCATCTTCCAGTAATATTATATTTTTCAATTCTCCTGAAGGAAGAACTCCAGTGACGGAGCTCGCGGGCTTAGGCACCACCGCACTTACTAAGATACTATACTACATAAACTATACTAAAGTCATAAAGAGGTAAAGTTTGTAACTTTGATTGTTAGTTTGTTTGTAAGGGCTAATCTTCGGAAATATTGAACCGATCATGAAAATTGTTTCACAATCAAAAAGCTACACTATTCAGGAGTACTATAGGCTACTATGGTAGTAGAAATATAGGATACCGTCGGGACGTGACGATCCCACTACCGGAAGAATTTTCTTCTACCGGAAGAGAATTCTTCCACTAATGTAGTCAGTCAACCGAACAATGGCGGTCAAACCATTCCAATGGGGCGGTAGTAAGTACAATAACGCCAGATGGACAGCGTCCTGCGATAAAACTACCGCCACTGCGATCGCCAATCCGCTTGCCAAGCGTGGCGATTATGGCATATCCCCCTTATGGGGAGGCTTTGGTCCAGCAGTGGACGTCTTTCAGCTGATATGATGAATGTAACATGGCAACCGTGCGAAGCCGAGGCGGGCCGCTATTTAATTATAAATGGTAAAAGTGTAAACATGAAGGATCACAACGACATATTGCATGAGACTGCCTCTACACACATCATCATTATCATCATATCGGCCATAGGATGTCGCCTGCTGAACATAGGCCTCCCCAATGACCTCCAAGCCGACCTATGGGAAGCGACGTGTATCCAGCGGGTACCTGCAGCCTTGACTAGGTCGTCAGTCCATCTTGCAGGTGGTCGTTTCACGCTGCGCTTGCCGATACGTCCACTCGAGAACCTTTCTGCTCCAGCGACTATCGGTCCTCCGACCTATGTGCCCTGCCCATTGCCACTTCACCTTGCAGATCTGCTTGGCTATGTCAGCAACTATCGTTCGCCTACTGATATCTTCATTTCTGATTCGATCCAGTAGAGAAACGTCAAGCCCTTTCCATTGATCGCTGAGTGACTCGGAGCTTTCGTACGAGACCCATAGTGAGAGACCACGTCTCGGCACCGTAGGTCATCACCGGTAAAACGCACTGGTTAAAGACTTTCATCTTCAAGGACTGCGCGATGTTTCTACACACGTGACTGTCGTAAAACGCGCCGTTTACCATTGTGAATGTCTGCGATAGGCTTAACTAATGAAGATATTGTTGAAGGCGGCAGTCGATTCGAAATGTGTAATCTGTAAAACATTGTGTTTTTTACATAACGAAGATGGCAAATAAGCATACAGTTCAGATGTATGCTAAATGATGACTGCAACCTACACAAAAACCGGGGGCCATACATTACCATCTAACCGGAAGACGATAGTACTGAACATTACCATTTGGCAGCAGATAGATTAGGTAATGCGACGGTGCCGCCTTTGCCCTCGAGCTCTTGCAGTGGAACTCTACCACCATTAGTGTTACTTTGTTTATAATATAGATGTCTATCTTAATATATATAAATCTCGAGTCACAATGTTTGTCCTCAATGGACTTCTAAACCACTTAACCGATTATAATAAAATTCGCACACCATGTGCAGTTCGATCCAACTTGAGAGATAGGATAGCTTACATTACGCTATGACTAATAGGAGCAGAGCAGCGCGGGCGAAGCCGGGGCGGGCCGCTAGTAGACTATATTATCCATATGCCATTCACGTGAAATTCATGTTCCATTGCCACTTACAAGACATTAATAGGAAGCGCGCATGGCCCCGCGGCTGGCGTAGATCGTAAGCGATCTACTCGGTTAAGAATTACGGGCGCGGTCGGGTGAGTGATGAGTGACCGCTAGTGGTAAATTAAAATGCGCATTTCTGTGCTTCGGAGGGCACGTTAAGCCGTCGGTCCCGGTTACTATCGATAGATAGCAGTCGTTAAACCTTGTCGGAGGCCTTATGGGCGGTTTGAAAACATCCGACAGCGGGTTGGCCACTAACCCGGTATCTCCACCAATCCGCATTGGAGCAGCGTGGTGGAGTAAGCTCAAGCTAACACCCAAACATAGACCAGAGGTCAAAATGCAGATGCGTTACCACTTCTGAGGCCTAAGGTATTGTGCCTCTGTGCCGGAAATTACAGGGCCGTACATTACCACCTGACCGGAACACGATAGGGCTGAACACTACCATTTAGCGGCAAGTACATTAGGTAATGCGGTGGTGCCTACGCCCGCGAGCTCCGTCACTGGAGCTCAACCACCAGTAAACATACAAACACAAACTTACATACAAAGAGTAAAAGTGTACAAATTAAGGGTAGGGACGACAAGTAGGTAGCATGTGACATGGTCCGACAGGCCGATACGTGACCTGACTGCCTCTACACACGTGACTGCCGTGGAACGCTCCGTTTATCTTAATGAACGTCTGAGATAGACTAACAAATGAAGACGTCGTTGAAAAATCGTTTAATTCTATGGTATTACAAAAAACGACCGCAAGACTTTTCATCAACTTTTTTTAGATATTAATATATGACCCCGTAATAATTATATCACAGAGACAATATAACTTAGGTGTCAGGGTTGGCAACGCATTTTTTTTATGTAACGGTAGTGGCAAACAAACATGCAGTTCACATTGATGTTAAGTGATGACTGCAGTCTATAGACACCCACACAAAGACCAAGGTCAAAATGCAGATGCGGTACCACTCCTGAGGCCTAAGGTGTTATGCCTCTGTGCCGGAAATTACAGAGCCGTACATTACCACCTGACCGGAACACGATAGTGCTGAACACTATCATTTAGCGGCAAGTATATTATACAAGGTAATGCGGTGGTGCCTACGCCCACGAGCTCCGTCACTGGAGCTCTACCACCAGTAAAATCTGCATTATGAGCTCTGGTTTTTGTGTAGATGTCTATAGCTGCAATAGGCTGTCATCATCATTTAACATCCATGTAAGCTGCATGCTTATTTGCCACCTTTTTTACATACATAAAAAAGTAATCAATACGAATCATATACATTATCGAGTAGCGATCACTTCTCCGCATTCTTTATAAGAGGGGAATTTTGAAGCGCTTGGCCCCGTGGCTGATGTAGATCGGAGGCGATCTACTCGGTTAAACGATACGGGCGCGGTCGGGTGTGTGATGGGTGACCGCTAGTGGAAAATTAAATGCGCGTTTCCGTTGTCGGAGGCCTAATGGGCGGTTTGAAAACATCCGACAGCGTGTTTGCCACTAACCCACCCACCTCCACCAATCCGCATTAGAGCAGCGCGGTGGAGTAAGCTCCAGGCCTCCCCCCAAAAAGGGGAGAGACTCGAGCAGTGGGACGTATAATGGGTTCCCATTATTATTATTATTATGAGGACTACCCTTTGGGCGCGACTCTATAATTATACAAACTTTTGATTTAGTGGAGGTATCGAGGTGCAAGGTATCTCCCATAATAATATCTTAATCTGACGCGCTCGAGTGTGTGTATCTTCACGCCAGGTCCCTAACGGGGTAGGCAGAGAGTGTAGAGCGCCAGATATCCCGGTCCGGACCTCTCGTGCCTCGTCTACCTTCATCATTCTCTTCATACATGCACGCGCTCGAGTAAATACAAAAATAGCATCCTGGGCTCCCCTATTAGAGAAACGATTTTTTTTTTTTTTTTTATGTAATGGAAGTGGTAAACAAGCATGCAGTTCACGTTGATGTTAAGTGATGACTGCAGCCTATAGACACTTACACAAAGACTAAGGTCAAAATGCAGATGCGTTACCACTCCTGAGGCCTAAGGTGTTACGCCTCTGTGCCGGAAATTACAGGGCCGTACATTACCACCTGACCGGAACACGATAGTGCTGAACACTACCATTTAGCGGCAAGTATATTAGGTAATGCGGTGGTGCCTACGCCCGCGAGCTCCGTCACTGGAGCTCTACCACCAGTAAAAACGATGATACAGGCCTATACTGATTCCAGGACTTGCCAACATCCTCTCTCCCCCTTCCATATCAATTGCAAACCCGTATCGTTTTTGCGAGAGAATTTACAGCAACCTGCGTACAACTTTCTGACAGTTTGACGTGGAATAAATTTAAGTATTTTACTCAAGCGCCGCATTTGGTAGTCGGAATTTAAATGGGGCTTATTATTGTGAATCGGTAATTATTCAACTTTGGAAATGGAGACGCGTGTCTGATTTTATACAGGTACCGATACAGATTTTAAGTAATGTTACCGGAATAATGTTGGCTTGAAATTGATACAGACTCAAAATTGACAAGAGACTATAAATTGACATTGTAAAAATCTTTTTGTCAATAAATGATTATATTATTTTTATAATATATTATTAGCTAGAATTTAATTATGAAAGAAGTAATATCTGGGTTTTTTTTTCATGTAAAAGTGACAAACAAGCATGCAGTTCACACGGATGTTAAATTATGACTACAGCCTTAAGAAATGTAGGTACTAACATAAAAACATAGAGCAACGCGGTCCACCGGCCGCCGCGGTGGACCGGAGGGGAGTAGCCATAGCGTTTATTACAGAAGCAAAAAAGTTTGTCATTTTTTGGCGAGAGAAATGCGTGTGACACACACGCACACTACAAAAATCGTCTATTACTACGAAACTCACACCTTGACTGTAAATAAATATATAAACAATTTCACGCATACATTTAAACATCTAGACGACAGGCATAAGCCAATTTGGGCTTGTACTTTGACAGAGGGGAAAGCTTGCCTATCGACAGCATTTGGCTACTCCCCTCCGATCCGCCGCGGACAGGGGGGGCTCGTGTTGCTCTGTGACATAAAAACCGAAAGTCAAAATAGAAATGCGTTTATATCCCTAAGACCTATATTATAATATTTCTGTTATGAGTGATAGATATTACGAGGTCACACATTGCCATTACCGTTTAGATGGTAATGTATGGCCTCGTAATAACTATCACTGAGATAAAACAACTAAGGTCTCTGAGGTGGCAACGCATCTGCATTTTGACTTCTGGTCTTTGTGTAAGTGTCTATAGGCTGCAGTCATCACTTCACATCAATGTGAACTGCATGCTTATTTGCCACCTCTAGAACAAAAAAAAACATCTAAACGGAACACGGCAGAGCTGAATACAAGAGTGCTAGAGTTCCACTGGTTTCATCGTTCTAAGGTAAGAGACACTTAAAAAGAATGGTAAATACTTATGGGCACTTTCCGTCTTATGGTCGTGAGTTTCATTATTTATATGAAAGTTCATCAAATGGGTACCCACGCAATAATAGATACAAACCAAAGAAAAGTGTATCTAACACTACTAAATAATAAGGTTCAAAATACAACCACTGACTTCCATTGTGACTATTTTAAGCTGATGATAGACCCCTGCGGTCAAGGACCGGCGAAATTTTAATCGCCGTGCTTAACTTCGGTCACACCTTTTTTTTTTACCACTAAAAAGCTGTATTCTTTACTGCTGCTATAATACCCACTACCCATGGATGTTTTTTGTCATTTGTTGGCATTCAAGTACCCACGTATAATTTTTTTTTTAGGACTGATATCCGTATCCTACCGAGTACTTTCCAGTTGAGAACCAGCGTCAGGCTCCGGCTTGACATTATGCTGAACTGGGAACTATTTGGCGCAGCCGTGAGATCTTGTTTTTTTTTTCTACTGTAACAAGGTACGTTTTTATAGAGTTCTTTCTTTTTTTGTGTTATATTGTCAACCCTTTCATAAATGTTTTTTTTTTCTTTTGTTCGTACCTACCTACCTACTTATATTTTAAATGTTTTTTTTTTTTCTATTGTTTTTCTATGCAGTACCTGATCGGCTGCGCCAATAAATGTTTTTCTTCTTCTTCTTTTTTTATTATTGGTAGAGCTTTGGTGGAAAAGCTCGAGCGCGTGGGTGCTGCCGCTGCCTAATCTTTGTGCTGATAAATGGTAGTGTTGAGTACTATCATCCCGGTCTATCATACTGTGCAATACTTCGATCAAAGGGTAATGTGATGCAAATACTCCACTGAATCTGGGGATGGTTGGAAGCAATCGCTGGGTCAAAAAACCATCCCAAAGATTGCTACAATTAACGGTCCTAGTTCATTGAAGCAATCTTTCATAAGTTGTTTTTTCTACTTTAAAAATTGCATTTAGCTGTGTTACTTGCGCGGATCGATCTATAGAAAATAATTAAATAAGCCGTATGAATAATTTAATGATAATTGAAAGTCTTAATGGATAGTTTTATAATTAATAGGTAAGTACGTATATGTTTTTTTATGTTTGATAAATTAATGAATATAGGCACATTCTAGATAAGTAACTTAATAATGTACCTACTAGTTGGTAGGAAGCACAGAAATTAGATTAATAAGATTTCTATAATAGCAAGTAGGTAAATTTTAAGCTATTGGGCTTGACTGTTTTTATATTTTCAATTGTACTAATTAATCGTCATAAAGAATAACATATCTACACTAATAGAGTGATAATGTCACGGTAATTATTATCAATGGTTTATTACTCTGTGCATAATAGCTGTACTACAGCTGGAAGGCAGCAAAAAGCGCCATTTCATACAATTCAATATCCTGAAAATATCCCGTTTCCCTAAGGAAACTATCGACAACTTTAAACACTCAGCAAACCTTACGTAAGCTCCTGCCGTTCTTATCTTAATATTTTTTTATCTACAGATATACTCACACCCTCGACGATTTTCAACCTAGTAAAAAAAAAGAAAAAGAAAGACATTTCATAAAGCCGAACCACAGATTACCTTAGCACGTTTAAAACTAATAACACGATTTTATTGCTTCACGTTTTTCAAAATTGCACTTGACAGTTGACAGCGATTTAGGCGCGAAAGCTTTGTTTTGTTTAGTCTGTGCCCGAAGATTTTACTTTTTTTGGACAGAGCGCAAGTTCGGTTGCATCCAGCCAGGGCGCTCGTGTTTTTGTTTTGGATTGCAATGTTTACGTGGGGTAGAGGAAGCGTGCGGCCCGGCTGGCGACTACCGGCGGAGTAGACGAACCATGCTTTGGGGTGCGCGCGCAGTGGTAGTCAGAAACCTGCGTCAATTTTATTACGTAGGTGTAACGTTGAGTGGCGCTTAAGCGTTAGGGTGCGTTTGGTCTAATTAATCAGTGCCTAATGGATGGGCCGCGGGTCCAAGGTGGTCAAGACCCGCCTCAAACCGGTTATTGAATAAGTTTGCATTTACGATAAATTGTGCTAGAGAAAACTCATGAGGCCTACCCCGATGGGAGTATTAGAGTTACTGTTTTTCTTAAGAATTTTTCATAGAATTCATGTTTTTCACACATACATTTAGTTTTCATGTTACATAAAAGTTACGTGGGCCAAAACGTAAATGGCTAATCGTGGGTGTTTCCATGTATGCTTGAATACATGCATTTACCTCTGCCTGCCCCTTCGGGGATTACAGGCGTGAAGTTACATTATAAAAGTTAAGCTTTATACATTATAGCTGTTGCCCACGCGGATGTCGTTTTATAAATAACTATATTTAGTTCTTACATCCACGCGGGCGAATGCCTATGTTCTTTCTCCAAGTCAGCTCTATCTCTGTACCAAATTTCATTAAAATTGGTTCAGGCGTTTGGACGTGAAAAGGTAACAGACAGACAGAGATACTTTCGCATTTATAATATTAAGTAGGGATTTGAATATAGAAAAATACTCAGGCGCCTCCTCCAGAAATTGAACCACCAAGCCTTTCCATCAAGTATAGAATTTCTTTTTCATGTCTTGAAGTGACAAACAAGCATACAGTTTACATTGATGGTAATATGAATTGTAACCAGAGATTTAAACATAAATTCGTTGCCACTCCTGAGGCCTAAAGTATTATGCCTCTGTGCCGGAAATAATTAGGCCGTCCGTAACCAGCTGACTGAAACACGATAGTGCTGAACTCTACCATTAAGCGGTCGGAGGCCTTATGGTCGGTTTGAAAACATCCGACATCGGGTTGGCCACTAACCCACCCACCTTCAGCAATCCGCATTGGAGCAGCGTGGTGGAGTAAGCTCCAGGCCTCCCCCCAAAAAAGGGGGGAGACTTGTGCCCAGGTTGCCATTATTATTTGTTTGCCATCTAAATATTGAATTTGTTAGGTATTATTGGTCTGTTCTTAACCTCCTGTGATCCTTCTACGGAGTCCTGGGCTTCCGCAGATCACCTTTCGGAAATCGCTGATCTACGCAGGTGAAATTTTGGGCAAGAAGCTGTTAAAATTCAGGAAAAAGTCATCACCATCATCATCACATCATATATTTGCCGCTAAATGATAGTGATCAGCACTATCGTGTTCCGGTCAGTTGGTATAATATACGGCCCTGTAATTTCCGGCATAGAGGCATAACACCTTAGGCCTCAGGAGTGGTAACGCATCTGCATTTCGACCTTGGTCTTAGCTGCAGTAATCACTTAACATCAATGTTAAATGCATGCCTGTATGCCACTTGCCATTACAAATAAAAAAAAATCATTACTCCAGCCGAAAGACGTCCAATGCTGGACAAAGCCTGCCCCAAAGACGCCCAGACAACATTGTTGTTCATCATTAGAGGAGAATATGCCATAATCGCCACGCTTGGCATGCGGATTGGCGTTCGCAGTGGCAGTAGTTTCATCGCGGGATACTACTGCCTATCCTGCGTAGCTATATTTATAATAATAATGGCAACCCATTAAACGTCCCACTGCTGGGCACAAATCTCTCCCCTTTTCGGGGGGAGGCTTGGAGCTTACTCCACCACGCTGCTCCAATGCGGATTGGTGGAGATACGGGTTAGTGGCCAACCCGCAGTCGGATGTTTCTCAAACCGCCCATAAGGCCTCCGATAAGGTTTAGTAACTGCTATCTATCGATAGCAACCGGGACTGACGGCTTAACGTGCCCTTCGGAACACGGAAACGCGCATTTTAATTTGCCACTAGCAGTTACCCATCACACACCCGACTGCGCCCGTAATGCTTAACCGAGTAGATCGCTTACGATCTACACCAGCTGCGGGGCCATGCGCGCTTTATTAATAGCTATATTTACTACCACCCCATTGGAACAGTTTGCCTGCCATTGTTCGGTTGACTGACTGTACTAGTGGAAGAATTCTGTCCCAGTAAAAGAAAATTCTTCCGCTAGTGGGCGGTGGGTCGTTACGTCCCGACGCCAGGAGGAAAAAAGTAATTAACCTTAAATTAAGCCGTCCTTTTGTTTTTTGTGAGTAAAATTAAAAATACCACAAAAAACAAGCATTTTAAGCGTAGAATTAATTAACCTACTTATAAAGGTATTTCTACAAAAGATGAATATCAGATTGAGAATACAATGCCCTTGATGAACTAGATCCTTTTGCGATGCAACTGAAGATAGACAAAAGCTTTACTATCAGCTAACTAACCTTGTTAAAGATATAAAATCAAGTTTTAATGGACTTTAATAATAAAAACCAATCAAGCGCGTGTTGCCACGCATTAAGTTTCAAGCGGAACGTTTTTTCAGTTGATCGAGTAGAGCTTAATTGGTTTTGACAGTTTTCCTTTTATCGTTCACTGGTGGTAGAGCTCCAGTGATGGAGCTCGCGGGCGTAGGCACCACCGCATTACCTAATATACTTGCCGCTAAATGGTAGTATTCAGCACTATCGTGTTCCGGTCAGGTGGTAATGTACGGCCCTGTAATTTCCGGCACAGAGGCATAACACCCTTAGGCCTCAGGAGTGGTAACGCATCTGGATTTTGACCTTGGTCTTTGTGTGGGTGTCTATAGGCTGCAGTCATCACTTAACATCAATGTGAACTGCATGCTTGTTTGCCACTTCCATTACATAAAATAAAAAATAATAAAAAAAATCGTTATACAACATGTAACGTGAATAATGCCCACTCTCAAAAACTCGATTAGAAAATCGAGTTATAATCATAATGCATGGACTGAAATGACATATTTATGTATTTAGTATTTTTTACTTAAGAAATAAGTTGTAGCCTCGGTAGCCTAGTGGTAGCAGGCCACTACTACTACGCTGAGGTCCTGGGTTCGATTCCCTGGTAGGGGGTTATCAGAGATAATGGTGAAAAAGCCTTTATCTCTGGTTCTATTGGGATTTTTCCATTTTCTGGAAATTTCCCAGTATCTCAAAGTTTGGTAATGTGCCCGGAGATGTCAACAGGCTCGCCACACCTGTTACATGGGCCAAAACGTAACCGGCGAATCGTGGGTGTTTGCATGTATGCTTGAATGCATGCATTTACCTCTGCCTACCCCTTCGGGGATTACAGGCGTGAAGTTACGTAAATAAGTTGTCCTCAATTTGTACCAACAGTATGCACACCCTACGCATACTACCCACGGCCGCACATAAAACACAAACAGTGTCTACAGGCTGCAGTCATCACATAGGTAACATCCATGTGAAAATGCTGGTTTGCCACCTTTTTAAAAGAAAGGGGCTTTTTACTAGTGAGACAAGCTTTACAATGTAAACACAGACGAAATATAATTTAATTTCACAATAAACTTTCGAATACAATCCATCATCCATTTAGAAGGACCGAACGGCGCCGATCTTTACAATCTTTTGATAGCGACCCTGTCATCAATTGAAGGATACCGGTGAAATATGTTTTTATATCACAAAAAGGTTTATTCAACAATTTCATTGTGGAAATTTATTTTTGAGTGTACAATAGGTGAAAATGTGCCATTGTTCCCGCTAGTTCCGTTGCAGAACGAATAACAAACAAAATTGTTAAGTTTTTTTTTTTATTTTTTTTATTAAAAGTGGCAAACAAGCATGCAGTTCACATTGATGTTAAGTGATGACTGTAGCCTATAGACACCCACACAATGACCAGAAGTCAAAATGCAGATGCGCTGCCACTCCTGAGGCATTAGGTGATATGCCTCTGTGCCTGAAATTACAGGGCCGTACATTACCACCTGACCGGAACACGATAGTGCTGAACACTACCATTTAGCGGCAAGTATATTAGGTTAAGTTTCTTTAAAAATCATATTTTCGCTCAACTTCGAAAGTTTTGCTTCGTTTTCATATAAAAAATATTATACATTGTACTTATGTAATCATACATGAGTTTAAAGATAACGCTTATCAGCATAAACATATTTATTTAACACTAGCTGTCCCGGCAAACTTCGTATTGCCTCACAATGAAAATAATGTGTCAAAGGTTTGATATATACGGACTGTTTGTATGGGAAAATATAGGGTATACCAAAATTAGCCAAATCGATGCAGCCGTTCTTGAGTTTTAGCGAGACTAACGAACAGCAATTGATTTTTATATATTTGTATTGACTATTTGTATGGGAAAATAAAATTGTGGTTTTTACTATTTCCCTTCAATTTCTTCATATTTTCTTACCTTTTAAGCCTTCCCTGGACTTCCAAAAATCATTCAAAACCAAAATTAGCCAAATCGATCCAACCTTTCTCGAGTTTTAGCGTGACTAACGAACAGCAATTGATTTATAAATATATAGATAGCTGTTGTCCGCGGCTTCGCCCGCGTGGATGTCGTTTTATAAACATTTTTTCCTGATTTTTCTTGCTATAAACCTCACGGAGCTCGAGACCTTTCCAACGAATGCAAAACCGCGGAAATCGGTTCGTGCGTTCTGGAGTTATAGGAAAACCCGACTTATTTTTATATCTTTTTAATAAGTACCTGCTGTACCTGCATGTTTGTGGAGTTGGCCCGGTGACACCTGCGCAAGTGGGAAAGGTAACTAAAAATCGGAGTAACTTAACCAATTTTTTAAGACTTATTTTTTTATGTTTCGTGGAATATAACTCTGAAGACATATCAAAAAAATCAGACGCTTGCCATGGTCCAGAAATTTTGTCAAACTCTTCATAGTTCTACAAAAAATTAATAAACTTAATTTATTTTAAAATGTCTCAATTGTGTATTTTATATCTGCTGGCCCGGCGAACTTCGTATCGCTTTAAAGTAAAGATAAAGAAATACACTAACGGCCAAATACTCAAACGTCACTCAAATCTAAGTGGGTCTTAAAAGTCTTCTGTCTTTACAAAACACGTTCAAACGATAGAGATAGCGCACATTTGAGGGTTGCTTAAAATTGAGTGACGTGTGAGTATTCGGCCATTACACTTTTAGCGAAACTAACAAACAGAAATTGATTTTTGCCTGTCCTGTCCAATTTCGGTAATACTGGTTTTTACTGGTGGTAGAGCTCCAGTGACGGAGCTCGCGAGCGTAGGCACCAGCGCATTACCTAATATACTTGCCGCTAAATGGTAGTGTTCAGCACTATCGTGTTCCGGTCAGGTGGTAATGTACGGCCCTGTAATTGCCAGCACAGAGGCATAACACCTTAGGCCTTAGGAGTGGTAACGCATCTGCATTTTGACCTTGGTCTTGTGAGTGTCTATAGGCTGCAGTCATCACTTAACATCAATGTGAACTGCATGCCTGTTTGCCACTTAAATTACAAATTTAAAAAAAAAACGAAATGCATTTAAAACGCGTATCTGCCGTGTGAAATTGTAAAACAAATTTTAATTTACAGTCGTATATCCCTTTTTCCCTACGTATATTATATATAATATGTTTATATATTATTATATCTAATATATAAAATTCTCTTGTCACAGTTTTCGTTGCCATACTCCTCCGAAACGGCTGGACAGATTCTCATGAAATTTTGTGAGCATATTGGGTAGGTCTGAGAATCGGCCAACATCTATTTTTGATAACATTTTTGGGCAATTTTTTTTATTTTCTAGGGCGATACGAAGTTAGCCGGACAGCTAGTATTATATATTATATATTTATATATTTTATATATATTATATTAAAAATGCGAAAGTAACTCTGCCTGTTTGTCTGTCTGTTACCTTTTCACGTCCAAACGACTGAACCGATTTTAATGAAATTTGGTACAGAGATAGAGCTGACTTTGATAAAGAACATAGGCTACTTAGTATAGTATATATAACGACATACACGCGGGCGAAGCCGCGGGCAAAAGCTAGTAACAAAATAAAAATTACATTATCGGTGTCGGGAGTGTTGAAATAAATTTGAAAAACTCATGATTATTCTAGAGTCGGCCAAAATATTAAATATGCACTTATTTGCCGAAGGAGGCGTAAGGATTCACGCATATGCATGCAATCACCCAAATTTCGATAGTTACGTTTTTTTTGTGTTCCATATCACCACGACACGGGTCTTATCAGGATAGTATTGGAACTCTACTTACTCTACTACCAGTCTGATTTTTGGATAGAATTTTTTTTTTGTCTTAAGTCATAACGTTTATCTTATTACCACAGAATATATTTATTTATCTATGCTTATTACCTACATTTTCAAGTTTTTTATTGGGAGAAGAGAACTTCCCTTTTGTTTTTCATACCCACACGAATGATATTGAAAAATTCTTTGCACAGAAAATGTTTCCATTCATACGTACGTCCAACATTCAAGAATTATTTGAAAAGTTTCCGCGGCGCGTTCCAAAAGCTTAGGTTGTCCGAACATTTTAAAGCGACGAATAATGTTAGTTCGAAATTGTGTAAAAGTATTTTTTTTTTTTTTTATGTAATGGAAGTGGTAAACAAGCATGCAGTTCACATTGATTTTAAGTGATGACTGCAGCCTATAGACACCCACACAAAGACTAAGGTCAAAATGCAGATGCGTTACCACTCCTGAGGCCTAAGGTGTTACGCCTCTGTGCCGGAAATTACAGGGCCGTACATTACCACCTGACCGGAACACGATAGTGCTGAACACTACCATTTAGCGGCAAGTATATTAGGTAATGCGGTGGTGCCTACGCCCGCGAGCTCTGTCACTGGAGCTCTACCACCAGTAAAAGTATGTTTAAGTATGCTTTTCTATTCCTGGTAATACTCAAGTTTACTTTTATATTAGATATACATACCTACAGTACAAATGTGGATGGTCGCAGAGGCCCAGGAAGACCAAGACCTACCTACCATGACCAAATAGCTTAAAGGTACCTAAGTTATATAAGTATGTACTTACACCATTTATTTTCTTCACCACGTCACTTTAACCTCTTACCTTGATATTGTTATTTCTAATGATGATGATGGGTGATCGTTGATGATTCTTCAATGTGATATTGATGATACGTACCTGTGAACAAATGTAAATTGCGTTATTTCAAACAAAGACATCAATTAGGTATTTAGGTATACTGTTTTGGTAATTACTGCCGTATCTCCGGTTCGTAGAAAACAAAATTACGCAAAACCACTCTAGGGGATGAAGTCATTAGTAATTATATGTTTAAATTGACTTATTACGTGTATGGAACAAAAATGCTGCTAAATTGTAGGCCTATGAAATTGTTAGAAGAATATTGTTCTTAATAAACTTTTCTAAAACCGAAAGAACGTTATCATTATCTTTTAATATTGACTAGCGCCACCTATTCAAGAATGGTGCCAACTTATTCCATTTAGCAACCCCGGAAGCTTACAGTACTGAGGACGGTTCCCGGTGTAAAGATTCAATAATTCCTCGCTAGATGGCGTGATTCACGATAAAATGTTTATACCAAATGTTTGACCAGGCAAAATTGTAAATACAACAAAACACAAAATACCTACAAAATATTTTTTTAACAACGCATTAGCATTTTATAACCGCTTTCAACCCGTTGAAATTTCCTTTTACAATTACTAAAGAAGAATGAAAATTTATGAACGCGTCGGGACGTGACGACTCACTCGTCCTCACGTGGAGGAGAATTCTTCCGCCAGTACACTCAGTCAACCGAACAATGGCGGTCAAATCATTCCAAAAAGGCGCTAGTAAAAATAACAACGCTGGATGGGCATTACTGGTGGTAGAGCTCCAGTGACGAAGCTCGCGGGCGTAGGCATCACCGCATCACCTAATACACTTGCCGCTAAATGGTAGTGTTCAGCACTATCGTGTTCCTATCAGGTGGTAATCGTGTATCGTGTTCCGGTACAGCCGTGTGAAAGTGTCTATAGGCTGCAATCATCACATAACATCAATGTGAACTGCAGGCTTATTTGCCACTTCCATTACATTAAAAAAAAAAAACTAAATAGCGCACAATACCTTTGGGGTCTTTGGGGAATACTTTGTCCAGCTGTGGACGTCTTACGGGTGGAGTAATAAACAAAAAAACATTAAAATTTCTGTATTTAGAAGCCTTCAAAAGACATAATCCACATAACAAATTTATATAAGTTACTATAACACTGAACCAGACTCATGGGGGAACAAACAGGCGGTTCCGTTTTTAAATTGATTTGACAAATATTTTGTATGACATTTTCAAGGGTTTTGGCGGGAACCTTGAAAGAGGCGTGTGGTGCTCTTATTTTATTTCATCTTGGTATTTATATTATTATATCTTGGTGTATCTTTAAGTTATATTGAATAAAGTTGGTGGCATTTTGTTTGATATAGGTTTATGACAGTGCCCGTGTATAGTGAAATAGAATAACAGTGCGAAAACACGACCTTTCAGGTTGCCTCCAAAACTTCATTGTAAATGTTCTGGTAAAGTAGCCATCGCTTCACTCGAATAACTTGTTTGTAACTCACTTAATTGACATATTATACTTGATAACTTATATACTTGATATTTACATATTATACTTGATGACTTTAATATACTTCCTTTTACGCTGCTTAAATAAATACGAAATATCGTTTTACTTGACACTGGCAATATGCGTAATAGCGATGCCATAATAACAAAAAAAAATGACATTTTCACGTCACCTGTCATGTCTTTTTTTTTATGATGGCATCGCTATTACGCGTATGGCCAGTGTCAAGTAAAACGATATTTCGTATTAGTATACCTACCTAAAAGCAGCGTTAAAGTTAAAGTCATTTACGGCCAAATACTCAAACGTCACTTAAATCTAAGTGGGACTTATAAGTCTCCTGTCTTTATAAAACACGTTCAATGGATAGAGATAGCGCACATTTGAACGTTGCTTAAAATTGAGTGACGTTTGAGTATTCGGCCATCAGTCAGTTAATTATTTAATTAGTCAGTCAAGTGCGTCACAAACAGTAATTCGAGTAAAGCGATGACTACTTTACCAAAACATTTTACAATGAAGTTTTGGGGGCCACCTGAAAGGCCGTGTTTTCGCACTGTTATCCTATTTCACTATATACGGGCTCTGTAATAAACCTATATAAAATGGCACCAACTTTATTTAATATAGCTCAAAAATAAACCAAGAAAACGAAATAAAATAAGAGCACCACACGCCTCTTTCAAGGTTCCCGCCAAAACCCAGCTGTCATGTTGTTATGGGAAAGAGCCGGTGTGTATGCAAAAAAAGTGGAACCATGCTATGAAGAGGAATGCCCAGCCTATTACTATAGTACATACCAATGTCTTGAACAAAATGTCTTGAAAATAAAGTCTTACAAAGTGGTTGTTGTCAACACTCCGTAGATAAATCGTCTTGACGTCATGTGTAAACAGTTTCCATAGAGTTTAGGTTTTTTTGGCGAAGCACATTACGATTTGCAGTGTAAGAGTTTTGAAGCGATTTGGTTTTGTATTGTTTATTAACTGTCTAAGCCAGTTCCGTTTTTAAATTCGTTTGGCAAATGGATATTCAGTGAGAAGAGAGAATAATTTGATGTAGGAGAAGCACAGGGAGTGTGTCAGGACCGGGATATCTGGCGCACCACACTTTCTGCCTACCCCCGAAGGGACTTGGCATAAGATAAATAATTTTTATTTTTTTTAATTTATGCCCATTTATATGGAACCTTACAAAAAAATGAGACTCCTTTACCTCAGAATCAGAATCAGAAACTCATTTATTCATTTAGGGTGACAGGCACCTCTTATTACACGTCAAAAATAAACAAAATAAATTAAAGTGACTAACAATTGATATACATTTCAAACAAGATAAAAAATATATGTGTAGTCAAGAATATAGCTAAGATAAAACTAAATGTAATACAATAATGTAAAAAGTATATCGGTAGAATGTCTCATTTTCCCTTTACAAACTGATAACAAAGAGTAAAAGAAAAGAAAAAGAGTAAATTTTTGAAATAAAACTATTTTTACGGATTTATCTCGCGTATATTAAACTAAATTAGAGTAAATTTTTATCATTCACCGGCAGAGTTCCAAAGGCCAATATGATCTGAGAAAAACCTGCCCAAAAAAACTCAGTCGGCTCGGTTAAAAATATCTCTTAGGCCTCCTTCAAAACATTAAAAAATACATCAATATTACCTAGTGTGTTATTCTTGCTTTAATAATTTCGCAAAACTGATTACTATCTGAGATGGCAATTCGAATAAAACTCAAGACAAAAGCCCTGCGGCAGTCATTACTTCGGGATGTTAAGTAACTAATTGATTAATTAAACTCATTACGAATTCGTCTGCGAAACTTTTGTGATATAAATTAGAAACCGCCATATTTAAAGTTACTAAATAGCCTTTAAGAAAAGACAGATGTCTGCAGTTGACTCTGAAAATTGGACATCATTATTATAAATGGGCGAATCAAGAAATAAGGCACATCGAACTTATGAAAGAGACAATCGGCTAGTTTCGACTTCATAGAGCGTTATCTCTGCTGCACACGTAAGCTGCCTACGTAAGCATCCGTAGTCCGGTATTGGTCAAAACTTGATCAAAATGGTCGACAAACGTCAAATAGGTAAGGTGCGAAAGAGATAACGCTCTACAGATACGAAATAAGCCGACGTCTCTTCCTGATGTCGATGTGCATTATTTCTTGTTGGTACTGTAACATGCTTTATTTTGAGCGTTATTTTGTACGGCCCTGTTATTTCCGGCACAGGGGCATAACACCTTAGGCCTCAGGAGTGGTAACGCATCTGCATTTTGAACTTGGTCTTTGTGTTTGGTTGTTCTATAGGCTGCAATCATCACTTAATATCAATGTGAACTGCATGCTTGTTTGCCACTTCCATTACATAAAAAATAGATTAGTGCAAATGCAGATAGGTATCTACAGCTGAGATTTACTAGCAATAATACATTTCCATTAGAATCAAGCTGAATTGAGGCACGGCGGCTAATGCGATCATGCAAATAGTTACGAGCTTAATCCGACTGTACAACTAGAGACTATTGTACGAGTAGGTAATACACCACAGAGTGGCGAAGGCTGTCGGAATAAGTTTAAAATTAGGTAAAAGCAATATCATTTCTATGGTTTTATGAACTAATATAGACTTTTCTAACATTTTTAGGGTTCCGTAGTAAACAAGGAACCCTTATAGTTCCGCCATGTCCGTCTGTCTGTCCGTCTGCCTGTCTGTGCGTCTGCGGTGTAGAGCAAAAACTATTGGTACTAGAGACTTGAAAGGAGAATGACCAAAAGCCGCCCTGATTGCGTCTTAACAACTTGTATGTAGAAAATGGTTTTTTGAATTTAGATTTCACTCATATTTTTCACGTTAAAACGAATAGGGATTTACAAGATATTTTTTAAAATGCAATAAATTATTTTGTTGTGAACTGCCAATCACAGACCAATGACCAAGCTGCCAATGTCAACACCATTGCATTATTTACTTTTTTGCGTTGGACACTGGTCATTTTAGGACCTTTATGACTTTGTCGAAATAAAATCGATTTCAACCATGGATTGCTTAATTATCGATATTTAACGAAATAGATTATTCATGTTTACTATTTGTCTTGTATAGGTATCGAGTGGATACAATTTGTACAGTAGGTACCTTAGTTTTGACTTTGTTTAAATTCGTCATATAAATGTCTCACTTTTTATTAGCATGAAGCGGCAAATAGAAAAACAGTTTACATTGATGGTAAGTGAATATATAGCATAAAAGCACCCACATGAAAACCAGATATTTATTTATTAATTGTTAAGTATGTATTTAATGTTTGTCTGGTATTACCTACTACCTGGAGAAGAATCATGACTACGCTATGCGGCTAAACTATAATACTGAATGTAAGTAAAACAGCTAAGATGCTACACAATTCTTTATTTAAAACAGTCTTCGCTTATTTTAGTAACCTCTGGCAGGTATACCACACAAAACTTAACCTCAAAATAACCAAAAGTTCGTAATGCAGTTTTTTAAAAACTCCTATAGATACCTTTTTTCTTTTTTGCGCATTACTTACGATATTACCTATATTTTGCGAGTAATCCCGTCGAGACGCAACTTCACGCCTGTAATCCCCAAAGGGGTAGGCAGAGGTAAATGCATGTCTTCAAGCATGCATGCAAACACCCACGATTTGCCAGTTACGTTTTGGCCCATGTAACAGGTGGCGAGCCTGTTGACATCGCCGGACATATTACCAAACTTCGAGGTACTGGGCAATATCCAGAAAATGGAAAAATCCCAATAGTTCCAGAGATAAAGGACTTTACACCACTATCTGTGATAACCCCCTACCCAGGAATCGAACCCAGGACCTCAGTGTAGTAGTAGTGGCCTGCTACAACTAGGCTACCGAGGCAGGCTAGGCTTGAATTAATTCGTATATAATTATAAAATCAAATTAATTTCAACCCTCCACCCAAATTAACACTCCAGATCATAAATCTGTTGAATTGCAAATTTTAAGGGTCGCTGGAGCAATTTAATAAGTTTCACAGCTTTGTATGGCCGTTTATGATTTCATTTGAACGTCTCAAGCAGTTTTGTTGAGACAAATTACAACCGAAATATTCATGTCATTTTGTGGTTCACAGATTTTAGAGCTTTCTTGATTAGGACCTTTAAGGTACATCACAACTGTAAAATACTTTATCTTGCGTTTCTTTTTTTAGTCGGTAGATTAAAGAAAAAATCTTAACGGAAATAATTTAAAATAACTTGAAAATTAATAATAATTAATATGAATTTCATGATAAAAACACAATAATCTATTTTACGTAAGGTTAGCATTGCCACATACCTGTTTTTTTTAAATAAAGATTCTCATAGCAAGCATGTGTGAGATAAATAGTTATTAAATAATTTTGTTATTATTATTTTAAATATTATTTAGTGATTATAATAATATAGTTGAGAATATTTTAGGACAACGTTCCGTTTAAAATAAAGGATATGTACGGTATTCTCTTCTTTTATTTATTATCTACACCCATAGAGCAACACCGGAGGTGAGTAGCCATATGCAGACTTCCCCTCTGTCAAAGTACAAGCCCAAATGGGCCTATACCTGTCGCCTAGCCCCCTTATTCATAAACGTATTTTAGCTAAGTGTTGCTAATCTCTCCTTTGTCTTTTTCTATCCTGCACATTTGACAATCCAACTGACGAAGACAAAGCATTCTATAGCTAAAACGTATCTAAAGTACGTTTATGAATAAAAGGGGTTTATGTTTAAATGTGTGCGTGAAATTTTTTTTGTATTTTGTTAATGTCAAGGTGTGAGTTTCGTAGTAATAGACGATTTTTGTAGTGTGCGTGTGTGTCGCACGCATTTCTCCCCAAAAAAAGGACAGACTGTTTTGCATCGGTAATACACGATATGGCTACTCCCCTCCGGTCCGCCGCGACCGGTGGGCCGCGTTGCTCTATGTCTACACCCAAATTTAACACATGCAAGGTTTTCTCATACCATCTTAAGATGACAAAGACCTACCTATTTTAGCGTAACAAATAGCAGTCGCAGATATTAAAGTACTTGTATCAATAAGACATTTTAACCTTTTTTTTTAACCTAGGATCTCAGTGTAGTAGTAGTGGCCTGCTACCACTAGGCTACCGACGCAGTTAAAATTAAAAATTAAATTTAAAAAAAAATAGTTTTTAAATCATCCACAAATAGACAAATAGACGACTGCTATTTGTATCCTCTGGATGAAATCTGAAGTAAATCTCGCACGTCATAACTATTCGATAAAATACGGCTTTTTACGAGCAAAAATAAACCTTGCCGTGATCCGGCGAAACGAGCCGCCATCAATATGCCGTGACGTTGAGATGTGGACCCTCGTTACGCTACCGGAGTCTGTGACCTGAACTTCAATGTCAGAGGGCAGGTAAGAATATAATTTAGACTATAATGATTATTATATCAAGTGGCCCATTCGTTTTCGCAGGAATACACACATTCTTTCTTTT
The DNA here is from genome assembly GCA_036365455.1 of Macrosoma leucophasiata. NCBI lineage: Eukaryota > Metazoa > Arthropoda > Insecta > Lepidoptera > Hedylidae > Macrosoma > Macrosoma leucophasiata. Next base: position 17,994,103 of record JAWQUS010000017.1, on the reverse strand, counting down.
GTACTGTATACTGTTCAATCCCCAAACCCAAACCTATTTGAAGGAGCGTTTGCTTTTTCTTGATTCTTCTCATTCCTTGTCCCTTCGTTCTTCCAGTAATCTCCTTCTATCAATTCCTTCACATTTCTCTTCATTTTACTCTAAATCTTTCACGGTGGAAGCTATCCGCCTATGCAACTTGCTTCAGTTCAATTCAGTTGTAACATTCAAAAAACGACTCTACGATCATTACGTTGCCCAGATCTTTCCCTTGTCGAGTTAAGTCCTGATCACCTAAAAGTTGCCTATTATTCGTTTACTTTTTTTTATCGGCGCCGGGTCCAGGGATGACAGCAGCCTATAGGCACCTACACAAGGACTAAGGTCAAAATGCAGATGCGTTACCACTCCTGAGGAATAAGGTGTTCATGTAAAAAGATATTAGATACTACCGAAACGTATTGATGCAGTTGTACGCGTCAGTAGTAATGGATAAATTAGCATTTCGCAAATTAAATTAAGTTGTGAAATTCTGCGAAATGTGAAACGCTAATTCGCAATTATTTTGTTATTATCTTCGATTTGTTTCGAATAAATGTTTTTCTTTCTTTTCTTTCATCACTTAACATCAATGTGAACTGCAAGCTTGTTTGCCACTTCCATTACATTAAAAAAACTATCCTGTGAAATACGTTTTTTTACGAGCAATAATAAACCCTACCGTGATCCTGCGAAACGAGCCGCTATCAATATGCCGTGACGTTGAGATGTGGACCCTACATCGTTACGCTACCGGAGTGTGATAGACGAGCTCATCAAGGTCAGAAGAAAGGTAACAGAGGATGTAATTTAGATAAACAAGATATAAATAAGGTACTGGACAGTCTTTTCATGTAAAACCGAAACGTATTGAGGCAGTTGTACACGTCAGTAGTAATGGATTAATTAGCATTCGCATTAATTGATAGCATGCTAATTCTGTATTAGCATTTCGCAAATTAAATTAAGTTGTGAAATTCTGCGAAATGTGAAACGCTGATTCGCAATTATTTTGTTATTATCTTCGATTTGTTTGCATTTAGGATCGAATATTGAATGAATGCGTGAGATTTTTGAATAATGAGATAATTAGTGTTGCACCCTTCAACATGAATTAATTTTACAATTATTACCATATTAGCAAATAGCATAGCAACAGCAATTCAACTGGTGATAGAGCTCCAGTGACGGCACTCGTGGGCGTAGGCACCACCGCATTACATAATATACTTGCCGCTAAATGGTAGTGTTCAGCGCTATCGTGTCCCGGTCAGGTGGTAATGTAAGGCCCTGTAATTTCCGGCACAGAGGCATAACACCTTAGGCCTCTGGAGTGGTAACGCATCTGCACTTTGACCTTGATCTTTGTGTGGCTGTTCATAGGCTGCAGTCATCACTTAACATCAATGTGAACTGCATGCTTGTTTGCCACTTCCACGACATAAAAAAAAATTGCATGCTATGACTCACGAATTCACATGCTTATGAAATTAACGAGAAGTAGCATTAATTGCCATCGCTACGTCAGTAGTCTAGTGCAAGCAGGCCACCACTGCTCCAGCGTAGCGCACGGGATCGATTCTCGGGTTGGAACGGTAGTTCCAGAGATATTAGATACTACCAGAGAGATAAACGTATACATTTTTTTTTATATCACGACCCAGTTAATACATGGGTGTGAAACGACCGTTCGATTCGAAGGGTCGCGGGTTCGATCACCGTACCGGGACAAATATTTTTAAGGCCTACAGATATTTATTTCGGGTCCGGGTGTTTGTGTATGTGTTGTGTGTGTACAACGGTACCCCACGACATAGGTATATCTAGTGTGGAGCTGAGAGCATAAGCATAATCTAGTTCATTTGAGATTTTTCCATTTTCTGGAAGTTTCCCAGTACCTCGGAGTTTGGTAATGTGCCCGGAGATGGCAACAGGCTCGCCACCTGTTTGCATGTTTGCTTGAATGCATGCATTTGCCTCTGCCTACCCCTTCGGGGATTACAGACGTAAAGTTACGTTATTTTTTTCGAAAATATAAGCAAAAATCATCCTGTATATATAGTGCTCGAGGCTACAACATACATCTCTTCCCCACATACATATTTGAGGTTTTCGTGGAGGTTCGTAGCCAGTGTCTGGTCTCTCGCTGAGAAATGACCCCATTTGTCTTATTTATTGCAGATCTACCTAGAGATGTGCGAAGATAAAATAGCATACTGTATGCACGTACCGTAACGGCTAGGTACGAGTTGAATAAATACAAATTTACTACTTCAGAATAAGTTTTTAGGACTATGCCAGAAGGATAAATAAAGGGAGCAACGCAACTTCGATGAAATAAATTGCATTGAAATAAAACTAGTTTTCGGATATATCACGCGTATATTAAACTAAAATGATTATGTAAAATCGAACCCGACGTTTCGGTCGCTTTTCAGCTTCCGCGGTCTCGGGCAGACTGAGGTGGCATTTGTCGGACAGCAGCTTGAAAAAATATTATGTGCAACTACCTCCATCTATTTCGCAAACGTCTTGCGTAGCGTTTAGGATTAACACAAAAGTTACTAATTGTATCTTGAGGTCTTACAGACTGTTGCGGTTGGGCTTTCATTCTACTCAGTATTGGATCCCATGTTAGTGACAATCGCCTGACTGTCTGTCCTTTTTGTTCCCGCTAATCTCGGGAACGGCTGAACCGATTTTGACGGGACTTTCACTGGCAGATAGCTTATGTAATAAAGAGTAACTTAGGCTACTTTTATACTGGGCCCACGACTTCGTCCGAGTAGATACTGAACAATCATAAATTCTCACACGGACGAAGTCGCAGGCACAGCTATTACTAAATAAATTGCAGTATTCATCTTTACTCCATTCATCACTCCAGCCGTATGACGTCCATTGCTGGACAAAGCCTTCCCCAAAGACGCCCACAACAGTATTGTGCATCATTAAAGCTTAAGGCGTCCACACAAAACAGCGATGCGAATTGCAGCGATGCAATTTCGTCTGAAATATTGAAATTATGATCAACTGCATCGCATCACAGGAATTCGTATAGCAGTTTTGTGTGGACACTCTTAATAAGTCACGAACAGTAACTTCCCCTTAACAACCCCTAACTTTTTTGAAAGACCTATCCAACGATATTCCATTCTTGTTTAATATTATTTCGCATTAACACATGCTTGTGAAATATATTTTATTTTTAAAGAAAAATGGAAAGAAAAATTTGACTTCAGGCGAGGCTCGAACTCGCGACCTACTGGGAATCTAGTCCAGCCGCTCTTCCAATTGAGCTACTGAAGCCCTGCCCGATTTGTCAAATCTTTCCTTCACATCTATTGCATTGCTTTATGGTAGCAGTAGCGCCATCTATTACCAACTATGCTAGTTAGGCAACCGATATAATAGACTTTTCAGTTTATTGAATATCGTAAAGAAGTCGCTTTTACCCTTAATAATTGTTTTATATTATTTCGCATTAACACATGCTTGTGAAATATATTTTATTTTTAAAGAAAAATGGAAAGAAAATAGATAAATATAAAAGATATTCCATTCTATATAGAAAACGAAGAAAAAGATTATCCGCGCGTTACGTATAAGGGAGGTACCTACCATGTATATTTTTCCATGTTCTGTTTCTACGACTTTGTCGGCGTGATTAAGGTGTATACTTGTGCCAAATTTCAAGTCTCTAGTACCAATAGCATTTGCGCATATACAAACAGACAGACGGACTTGGCGAAACTTCCTTCCAAGGGGTTCCTTGTTTACTACAGAACCCTAAAAATAATATCACTCGTTTTTACCATTGGTACATCTAATCGCGAGGGCGTAAGCATTATTTCTACTTGCCACTAAATGCCAGTTTTCAGCGTATTCTGGCCAGGTGCTAACAAACGGCCCGGTGAGATTCCATTACAGAGGTATAATCTCAGACCTCGAGAGTGACAACGCATCTACAAAGAGATTTTTACTGGTGGTAGAGCTCCAGTGTAAGCACCACCGCATTACCATATACTTGCCGCTAAATTGTAGTGTTCAGCACTATCGTGTTCCGGTCAGGTGGTAATGTGTGGCCCTGTAATTCCCGGCACAGAGGCATAGCACCTTAAGCCTCAGGAGTGGTAACGCATCTGCATTTTGACCTCTTGTTTTTCTGTGGGTGTCTATAGGCTGCAGTCATCACTTATCATCAATGTGAGCTGCACACTTGTTTGCCACTTTCATAACATAAAAAAGGATAGGCAGATAGGCAGTTTTGTACCAACGTATAGACGCTTCAGAATTAATACCATCAACCAATAAATTACCATCTTTAGGGATTCTTGAGTGATATTGCCAATGTGAAGGTTATTGCGTGTTCAGGTTGTAGGAGATGGATAATGAGAAGTCCATTGTTGGTGATCACCATATAATCCGGAATTTACAGAGTTACATTTTAACGGTTACTTTAGGCGGGTTGAGGTGCGTGTGCGCGGCACTAGGGTTACGGGACAACTGACGACGCAACGCTAAGCTAAGCTTGCGGCGCCGTCCGGATGTTTATACTATAACGCTTAATAATGTGACGCTACACCATCCATGTAAACTGCATGCTTGTCTGCTACTATGATAGCACAAAAGAAATGTTATACCAATAAACCTAGACCTAGTGATATTATAATCCATTCAGAATTTAATTCAATTAAGTAATTTACTGACAATCTTGGTATATTAGTTGTGAAATAGGACTAAAGGCCATTGAACTCGCTCCCCGAGCTCCTAATGCGTTGAACAAATAATACGTTCCCAACTTGCTTTACTAAATGTAATCTGTGTGTATCCAGAGGGATTCGACAGAACGTAATTTCTGGAGATTCAATCGGTTAAACACTCTTAATGGTGAAAGGAACTGAGACTAATGTTATAATAAATAAGGAGGCTTTTTAAGAACAATAAAGTTATTTAATATTGAAGGTACATGGGCCAAAACGTAACCGGCGAGTCGTGGGTGTTTGCATGTATGATTGAATGCATGCATTTACCTCTGCCTACCCCTTCGGGGATTACAGGCGTGAAGTTACGTTTAATATTGAAGGTTGTAGAAAAATTAATGTGGAGTACTTTTACATATTTTTTTCTAACTGCTATCATCAGAGGGATGTAGTAACTCTTTTTTGAGTACTTTCAATGAATGTGGCTCGAGAAAATGAAAGATTATATTATGTTAGAAGATATATTTACTATTTAATTAAATCATTAAAAAATCACTGACTTTCAAGACTTACAGTTGAAAGAAAAAAGTAAGTATGGCAATGAGGCATAAACATAAACCATTTTTGTATGAATAAAAAGCTAAATACTATCTACTATTGAGAAGTAAACAAAATTCCTTTGTTAAAAATAAGAAAACGAATTTAGGGTCGTTTTTATTTTTTCTTCCAATTAATTTCAAATTTGGTTGTTTTATGATTCACTTTAACAAATAAATTGAATTGAAAAACTACAGTATATTTTTTTTTCGGAAACGAAAAGGTTTACGAGTTAAAACTATTTTTTAGCATCAAGCCCGTTTTTGTGCAAAGAAAATTACAACTGCCTCAGTAGCCTAGTGGTAGCAGGCCACTACTATTACGATGGAGGACCTGGGTTCGATTCCCGGGGGACTATCAGAGAAAACGTAAAAACGTTTAAAATCCTTTATGTCTGATTCTATTGGGAATTTTTCCATTTTTTGGAAGTTTCCCAGTACCTCGAAGTTTAGTAATGTGCCCCAAAATGGCAACAGGCTCGCCACCTGTTACATGGGGCAAAACGTAACCGGCGAATCGTGAGTGTTTGCATGTATGATTGAATGCACGCATTTGCTCTGCTGAAGTTACGTAAAATTACATAAATAAATAAACATTCAAGGCTGAACTCATCAAAATTGCTCAAAAACGAGACCACGTGCAAAACTTAACCCAGAATATTCATCTGTAACCCTTGTTTATCCATTCATTTGTTTACCTCTCACCAGTTTCGCATCAGTTGTGTTTATATACTTGTGTACAGGTTTATGATCCTTCGCACTGTCCTGGTGTTTGGACAGGAGCCAGGAAACTTATCAAGGTCACGCTCTGATATGACACACGGACTTCAAGGATGATTAAGAGAAGAAAAAAAAAATTGTATTTGTTTAATGTGATAAGATTGAATTGGCTAGCTGGGATTTATGCACACTGAAACCACGTATTGTTTGTTTGCTCTGTTCATTCGAACTGACGTTGTATAGGAATGCATCACTCAATTTATGGACCGTATAGATAGGTAAGTATAGGTACTCGCTCATAGTTCACGCATACAATGTAATAGGTGCGTAACTAGACAGTATTTTTAAGACCACCCGACTGTGGTGAAGGGGTTTGATTTTTTGATTGCTTCTTATTAATATAAAGATACTCACTACGTGTTACTCGAAAAAGGTAGCTTTTAAATTAAAAAAAAAATCTTTTTTTATAGATTATATGTTTTACATTACAGCGTTGGGTAAGCTGCTAGAATCTAAACATCTCAGCCAGCGGGCGCGACTAGCCGTACATAATGCTGTACTTACTCCAACGCTTTTATATGGAAGCGAGAGCTGGGTATGCAGGAAAGAGCATGAAAGTAAGTTGAACGCGGTCGAGATGAGATCTTTGCGCAAGATCTGCGGCGTATCACTCACCGATCGCGTTCGTAATGAAGATGTAAGAAAGAGACTTTGTGTGAATGATAGTATCGGTGTAAAAATGAAAAAAGGCATGCTCCGATGGTTCGGGCATATAGAAAGAATGTCGAATGAGCGAATGACTAAACAGATATACAATGAAACATGCGAATGTGGATGGTTGCAGAGGCCCAGGAAGACCAAGGCTGACCTACCATGACCAAATAGGTCGAGTTCTGTCTGATGGTGGGGTCAAAAGTCTTAGGAATCGGCGTGCATGTATGAAGAGAATGATGAAGGTAGACGAGGCACGAGAGGTTTGTCAGAACCGGGATGTCTGGCGCTCTACACTCTCTGCCTACCCCGTTAGGGACCTAGCGTGAAGATACATATATATACATTAAACCGTGGACAGGACCCCCTTTTAAGTATACAATACCTGTGTTAGGAGGTCGTTCTCTCGGTCACTTTACATAGATCTACGAAATACTTATTTTCTATTAAAATCTAATCTGTTTGTGTATAACTGTAAATCTTAACATATAATTTTAAATTGAAAAATAAAAAAATAGTCGCGCGCTTTTTGTCTGTGTGTGTGATGAGAGTAGTGTTGTGTGTGGTGAGTGTAGTGTTGTGTGTAGTAGTAGTTTTTTTATGTAATGGGATTGACAAACAAGCATGCAGTTCACATTGATGTTAAGTGATGACTGCAGCCTATAGACATTTACACCAAGACCCAGTTAAAAATGCAGATGCATTACCACTCCTGAGGCCTAAGGTGTTATGCCTCTGTGCTGGAAATTACAGGGCTGTACATTAGTGGTGTTGTATGTGGTAAGTGTGGTGTGTATGTGTGTGTGTGTGTGTGCGTAAGTGAGTGTGAGTTAAATATAAGTACAGTACGCAGCAAAAATTATTGCACATCGAGCCTACGAAAGAGACAATCGGCTAATTTCGACTTCGTAGAGCGCTATCTTTACCGCACACTACCGACGTAAGCGCTTTTAGTACGGTATTGGTCAAAACTTGATCAAAATGGTCGACAAAAACACATAGCTAGAATGTAAAAGATAACGCTCTACAGACCTGAAATCAGCTGAAGCAATTCTTCGGTAAGCGCGCATGGCCCGGCGGCTGGTGTAGATCGTAAGCGATCAACTCGGTTAAGCGCTACGGGCGCGGTCGGGTGGTGTGATGGGTGACCGCTAGTGGCAAATTAAATGCGCGTTTCCGTGCTTCGGGGGGCACGCTAAGCCGTCGGTCCCGGTTGCTATCGATAGATAGTTGGAGGCCTTATGGGCGGGCGGTTTGAAAACATCCGACAGCGGGTTGGCCACTAACCCACCTCCACCAATCCGTATTGGAGCAGCGTGGTGGAGTAAGCTCCAGGCCTCCCCCCAAAAAGGGGAGAGGCTCGTGCCCAGCAGTCGGACGTATAATGGGTTGCCATTATTATTATTATTTTTCGTTTATAAGTAAAATAATATTATGATTACGGACATAAACAACAGACTCGTTGCTCATTGACAGTGTGTACAACGAATAGTGTTTGTTTCCATTCGGCTCATAAAATTTGATATTATACGTTATTGCTGCGAAATATATCCTTCCCTACCATACAAGAATAGTCTATATCGAGTTATATTCACTTGCGTCATAAATATAGAGGATTTCCTCATTTGTTCTTGTAAAAGTATTTACTTCGTAACTTTAGTCCTCTGCACAGTCCATGCAATATATTCTATATATATAAAAATCAATTGCTGTTCGTTAGTCTCGCTAAAACACGAGAACGGATGGACCGAATTGGCTAATTTTTGTTTTGAATGATTTTTGGAAGTCCAGTGAAGGTTTAAAAGGTAAAAAAATAAGAAGAAATTGCAGGAAAGTAGTAAAAACCACTATTTCATTTTTCCATACAAATAATCCGTATCTATCAAAACTTTGACACATTATTTCATTCTCAGGCAATACGAAGTTTGCCGAGTCAGCTAGTAAATCATAAAAAGCCTGCTATATCGTACTGTCAAGTCAAATAAACATTTAATCTGTTTGGTTGTCGGTAATATAACATCTTCCATAATGCATGAAATATCTCGCATCACATGTTGTTTAGAATAATGTATGTGATTTATGAGGAAAATACGAAAAGATTCGTACCATATCTTGTACTGTAATTATTTGGTTTCTTGTAGTAAAAACTATCAGCAAATAAGTAATTCAATAATTTGTTCGTACAAACTAAATTATAATCACGTTTGCGCAGGTCTTCATGCATTGTAGAAATTAAATATGCGGATTTTCTCGAGTATCCACTCCCAAACTTCTTATACCCGACGTTTTCTAACCTGTTGACATCTCCGGGCACATTACCAAACTTCGAGGTACTGGGATATTTCCAGAAAATGGAAAAATCCCAAAAGAACCCGTCATAAAGGACTTTACACCATTATCTCTGATAACCCCCTACCCGGGAATAGTGGCCTGCTACCACTAGGCTACCGAGGCAGATCGGATTTGATAGATTTTAGCAAAAAACCTCTTCCATTAAATATTCAGGATACCAATAGAATAGAATAGAATAGAATATATGAAAATTCCCTTTTTTCATTAAAATCAAATTCCCTCTCACAGCCTGGGAACACAAAGGGAATATCGCTTTCGCGTTGGATTTATTAAAATAATGGTAGGATAGGCGTAGCCAATATGGCCAGTGACAGACAGGTATATATATACCTGTGGTAGAGCTCCAGTGACGGAGCTCGCGGACTTAGGCACCACCGCATTACGTTATATACTTGCCGCTAAATGGTAGTGTTAAGCACTATCGTGTTACGGTCAGGTGGTAATGTACGGCCCTGTAATTTCCGGCACAGAGGCATAACACCTCTCTAGCCCTCATGAGTGGTAACGCATCTGCATTTTAACCTTGGTCTTTGTGTAGGTGTCTTTAGGCTGCAGTCATCACTTAACATCAATATGAACTGCATGCTTGTTTGCCACTTCCATAACATTAAAACAAACATGTGTTTGCGCATACACTTGTGCACTATAATAACACCCACGCAGTTGGCTTTTCATCCGTTAGGATCGGCTGCCGTGACCGAAATTCGGTCTGGAGGACATTATTATTACGTAAAACGTAACTTCACGCCTGTAATCCCCGAAGGGGTAGGCAGAGGTAAATGCATGCATTCAAGCATACATGCAAACACCCACGATTCGCCGGTTACGTTTTTGGCCCATGTAACAGGTGGCGAGCCTGTTGACATCTCCGAGCACATTACCAAACTTCGAGGTACTGGGAAAGGAGATGTTGCAAAAATGTATTGGCCATGTATTGTACACAATATCATTAACAGGCAAAATCAATATAAAAACGTTTTTTACTGCATATTTTCACTTATTTAGCTTTGTTTGCAGTTACAAAATATTATTTGCAGTTAGAATTGCAACTCAAACCAACATGGCGAATATGGCGGGCGACGTCATTTTGATATTTTCATTTTTTAAATTGTTTTTTTATTATGTAGTACTTGGATAAAAAAGTAATATTTTTTAAATACTATCGAAATAGATTTCATGTGTTAATACTAAGAACTTAAACTAATCGATTTCCAATTTAAAGAAGGGTCGGCTGTATCGCCGCCATGTTGAATATGGTTGAAAATGATAAAATCGTTTGAATTTAATGTGGTATTAACTCTAAAATATATACTTGAATTAATTAATTGTATTTTTTTCGGATTCTTCTTTAATTTACCCATTTTTGAGGACGTGTACGAACTAGAGCCGAGCTCGCAACATCTCCTTTCCAGAAAATGGAAAAATCCCAATAGAACCAGAGATAAAGGACTTTACACCATTATCTTTGATAACCCCCAACCCGGGAATCGAACCCAGGACCTCAGCGTAGTAGTAGTGGCCATTATTATTATTAACTGTATAACTGATTGACCTCCTGGTGGTAGAGTTCCAGTTTAGCACGAGGACTAGGCACCACCGCATTATCTAATTGGGTAAAATGGTAATGTACGGCCCTGTAATTTCCGGCACAGAGGCATAACACCTTAGGCCTCAGGAGTGGTAACGCGTCTGCATTTTGACCTTGGTCTTTGTGTGGATGTCTATAGGCTGCAGTTTACCACCTGACCGGAACACGATAGTGCTGAACACTACCATTTAGCGGCAAGTATATTAGGTAATGCGGTGGTGCCTACGCCCGCGAGCTCCGTCACTGGAGCTCTACCACCAGTAACCTTCGTAACAAATTAAAATGCTATTGTAGGTATTATGACATCAAAAGAATACCCAAAGAAATTATGAAATCTTTTTGACAATCGCAACTTTCTCTCATATAAACCTATTAAATTAAATGCAAACTTCTGCACAATCTAAAGCAGTCAGCAGCCTGGAAATATTGCGTATTTACATAGCAAAAACTAGTCAGCGTTTCTCATAAAATCTTATTCCTTCCACGAAGAGCTTAGCTGTTACTTTGAATAGAGAATTTCCGTATAGCTAGTTTTTGTAAGAAAGTTACTGGGCGGAATATTTTATATGAAAACGGCGTGGTTTTTTTTTTAGGGTTCCGCAGTAAAGAAGGAACCCTTATAATTTCGCCATGTCCGTCTGTCTGTCTGTCTGTCCGTCCTCGGTCTAGCGCAAAAACTATTAGTACTAGAAACTTTAAATTTGGCACAAGTGTACATCTTTACTATGCCGACAAAGAGGTAGAATAAAAACATGTATTTTTTTTATTTAGGGTACCTCCCCTACATGTATCTCCAGGATATTTTTTTTAGTCTGCAGTCATCACTTAACATCAATGTGAACTGCACGCTTGTTTACCATTTCCATGACATAAAAAAAAAGATTTATATTGGACAGATTTGAAGTACCTACGGCTACACTCAGTTCCATAGTTCCATTCGGCTAAAACTAGAAACTAGCCGTCGGTTAAACCTAAGTGTAACACAGACTTATTCACGCTTATTACTTAACCTATGTGTAAAGGATAGAATCAATAGGCGCCGCAATTCCTTTGTTAAATTTTTAGAGTCAATAGTGCTGCTATCCGCCGCTGCCAAGTATGAAAAAAAAGCTCTCCCGCCGCACCTCTTGACCCATTTTGACCTATCCTGGCTAAAGCGGAGGCGCCCATGGTCCACACCTAGTTTTAGCTGGATAGAACTGAGGGCGAGATTCACAGACCGCACTACGACTTTACTTTGAGCAAAGTATGCTTAGAACTGTCAGAAATGTATGGGTTTTGACAGTTCGAAGCGTACTTTGCTCAAAGAAAAGTCGTAGTGCGGTCTGTGAATCTCACCATGAGTGTAGCCGTACTTCGGGTTTTAGGGTTCCCACACATAAACACGATACGACGTCGCGTCGTACCAAGATGCGGCGTTGTTTCACGATGCGACGTCGCGGAAATCTACGACGCGACATCGTAACGTGCCATGATGGACGGCACTCGACTTGTACTGCTCATGCTGTTATTAGGAAGACGAATAAAGAAAAAATAGACACTCGGAAGATACTGGATCCACCCATTTATTTTAATCATCGTCGTGTCGTTTACGGCAGTGACGTGTAGCCACCTCGAAGATGCCCACAGGCATATCTGACCTCAATTCCCTGCTTGACATGAAGTGCGACAGACGCGTCACGCTCGTCCGTCAAAGTTACTTAAAATGGCGAAATGTGATAAAAAATGTGTATCATGATCCGAAAAGAATGATAATGCAAGTGGCATTACTTTTCACGAATAAGTTCGCATAATTTTTATCATATTGCCTAAATTACATCAAAAAACAAAATAAATACATCGTGCATATTTTTTTCCATCGGTGTTGCTAGTAAAACAATTTGAAATTTTCCCACTTTTTAGGGAGTAAATTTAAACCTCTGGTCATTGTGTGGGTGTCTATAGGCTGCAGTCACCACTTAACATCAATGTGAACTGCATGCTTGTTTGCCACTTTAATTAAGTACATAAAAAAGTAGTTCCTGAGATGCGCGTTCAAAAAACAATCAAATGGTAGTGTTCAGCACTATTGTGTTCGGGTCAGGTGGTAATATACGCCTTTGTTATTTCCGGCACAGAGGCATAACACCTTCGGCCTTAAGAGTAATAACGTATATGCATTTTGACCTCTGGTCTTCGTGTGAGTGTCTATAGACTGTAGTCATTACTTAACATCAATGTGAACTGCATGCTTGTTTGCCATATACATATGCTGTAGGGGAATTTTCATACCGATTCCACGGCTTCGAGCTCTATCATTTGAGCTCTACCTTCGTACATTACCATCGATCACAATAGCTGTGGACACTTCAGCGGCAGGTAAATTATGTGATGCGATGGTGCTTTCACTCTCGAGATCGGTCAACAGAGCTCTACCACCGATTTCCTATTTAAAAGCCATATATTTATTTTTGTAGCTGACAAAAAAAAAACTTCGAACGTTGAAATGTTTTCGCCCCGAAGTCATCACGTGCTACATTTCCGCGTAAAAACACCTCACCGATTGGTATCTTATTAATAGGTAACCAAATAAAGTGTTTGTACGGAATTTTTGCCGAATGTCCGGGGTGTGCTATTACGCAAAGAAACCGACTGTTTACCATCTACAGCTCCCATCGTATGCTCGAAACACTTTGGTGGTCAAGATAAGAGTCCACCCACGCATGTTAAAGTCAAGCCATTGTTAGTGCGGTCCTAATTTGGATCGGTGAGCACAAAAGTCATGTAATTGTTAGTGCGGTAAAAATTGAATAGATGAGCACGAAACATTCATTTCCATCTCGTTTTCTCTCACGTTAAATTTTATGAATTTATGCGTGTCCCTTTTTACTCTCGATTTTTCGTTTCATTGATTTTCAAATCACAACAATGCTAAAGAAGTTTTCACTTTAAAACTTAAAAACTCGGCTATTATTTATTTTTTTTCTAAGTATTTTCAATGTTACAAGCTTCCGTTACAGTTTTACATAGTATAGATTGAAAGTTTCATTAAATTAAATTCAAAATGTACAACCTTAATCACACCAAAGCAGTTAAATACATTTATCCATTAATATATTTTGGGGAAATTATCTCACCACTGGCAACTCTGACCGACTCTGTCCCGTCTGTCCGTTTCCATTACAACGATATTGTTATCTCACTTCAACGGTAATTTGTTAAGCAGTGGAAGAAACGAGACAAATATAGTTTACTTTGTACATAAATATCGGTTTCAAAGCTACGTCTTTTGAACTAGTAAGTGGTTACGCATTTGTGAAAATCGTTTGTATGACATTGCTTCTCTAGTATTTATAACCTCATTGTTTTGTATCGACGGCGTTGTGTCGTGCATCGTGGCACGTTACTTTGTCGCGTTGTAGATTACCAATCTTAGGAAAAATACATATGCTAGGAGTCTCAAAGGCGACGGGTAGTTTTTATGTGACAAAATATGTGACTTTGGATTTGAACTAGGTAGATGTTTTTGAAACTTAATATTGAATCTAAGTAAATCTTTATTCAATTTCTTTCAGATCACATTGCAAAAAATACAACAATACTTTCTTTTATTAACTTCAAGCTCGCCCACAGAACACCCACGGCAGTAATATTTCCACTACGACAAAGGTACGAAAGGCCCTTAATCCAATTTGTTGGAAAAACGCCCCGGGCATGAAATTACGGATGAAAATACTTCTTTCATTATTTAAGGCGTGATATTATACTTTTTTCGCATTTATCTTTAAATGAATAAACAATGTTTCACAATTTCACACCTCTTTTCAGCTATTTTTTGAGTTTATATTCTTTAGTATTAGATTTGGTCACACTACGGTATTAATAACTTTCAGTTTTTTTTTGTGAATGTATACAAAGGAGATGTTGCAAAATTGTATGGACCTCATACTCATAACTCATGCCATGTACCTATTATACACAATATCATTAACAGGCAAAATCAACATAAAAACGTTTTTGACGTGACAACGTCTTAAATTAGGTTGCGGCTCGGAGTCACTCATGAAAAAGTGTAACGCCCGGTAACGTAACGATGAGTCACCGAACGAGAGAGAGGCCTGCCGGACCGGCGAATGCCTTTCTACCGAGAAAAAGACGTTGTCACGTAAAATCTTCGCCCGTAAAACCGACTTTACAGGCAACCAGTTTTTTACTGCATATTTTCACTTATTTAACTTTGTTTGCAGTTACAAAACATTGTTTGCAGTTAGAATTGCAACTCAAAACCATGGCGAATATGGCGGGCGATGTCATTTTAACAAATTCCACTAATAATCGATACTAATCGATTTTCAAATTAGAAATTCATCGGAACTTCTTTAACCGACTTCGAAAAAAGGAGGAGGTTCTCAATTCGTCCGGATCTTTTTTTTTTAATTGATCGATCGATACATTGTTCGGTACACAACTTAACACAGATAACAACAAAGTCATTCAGCCATCCATCCCATATATATAAGTACAAATATTAATGTATCCACCGCTGTCAATCGTAAAACGCGACAGCTGATGACTGTACTCATAACCGAAGGTTTTATTATTGCCTATTATTGAAGCGTATAAAAATTTACAACCCACTTCAACCCTTATCTCTGACATACAGCGCTTACAGCGTAATGCGTATGTTTCGCCGCGTATGACTCATATTTTACTTATTTGACACTCAAATATATTTTGACGACCCGGTTAGTCCAGCGGTGTGAAACCATCGTTTGAATCGAAGGGTCGCGGGTTCGATCCCCGCACTGGGACAAATATTTGTATGGCCTACAGATATTTGTTTCGGGTCTGGGTATTTGTGTATGTGTTGTATGTGTACAACGGCACCCACGACACAGGTTTATACCTACTGTGGGGCTGTGAGTGAAAGCGTATTTTATTATTATTATTAAATATCCGGTCCAGTGTGGGCTTGGAAAAACTTCTTTCGTTACACATATTTACAAGAAAAGTGCCATAGGAAGACTTCTCTATATCTTCCAGAAAAATATTATCGTCATATGATTCTGGAAGTTGCTTTTAGCTCTTACTAGTGTTTAGCTTTAAAGTATGTATGTATGTCTGAACCTTCACGTCAAGTCCAGTAGAGCTCCAGTGACGGAGCTCGCTGGCGTAGGCACCACCGGATTACCTAATATACTTGCCGCTAAAATGGTGGTGTTCAGCACTATCGTGTTCCGTTCAGGTGGTAATGTACGGCCCTGTAATTTCCGGCACAGAGGCATAACACCTTAAGCCTCAGGAGTAGTAACGCATCTGCACTTTGACCTTGGTCTTTGTGTGGGTGTCTATAGGCTGCAGTCATCAATTAATATCAATGTGAACTGCATGCTTGTTTGCCTCTTCCATAACTTAAAAAAGATCTATGGAGCAGCTTTATTACATAAAAAAACTACACCTGCATGCTTGTTCATATTTTTAGATAAATCACATTACCAAACTACTAGGTATGTCACCTGGATTCTTGTCTACTAGAAAAAATCAAAACATTAAATATAGGTACATGTTGGTTTTGGCGGTAGTTAACCTTGAAAAAGACGTTATTTTATTTCATTTTCTTGGTGTATATTTGAGTTATCTATACTTATAATAAATCTGTAGAAGTGTAAATTCTGTACATTGAAAATATTGAAAAAATAAATACCAGGGGATGTTACTAGTTCGATACGGAACCCAAATATGTGATTAGATTTTTTTTTGTCTGTCTGTCTGTCTGTCTGTCTGTCTATTTGTTCAAGCATCACAGAAAAACTACCGGTCCGATTACAATGAAACTTGGTATGATTATATTTTAACCTTTGGCGCACAACACTGGGTACTTTTTATCCCGGAAAAATGTCTGTTTGTCTGTGTGTTTGTGCACGCTTATATCAGACACGGCTTATTCGATTTGCGGTTTTCACTAATATATTGTGGTAAGTTTCACTTAACATTTAGTGTTTGTTTCATGTGAATCGGTTCAGAAATAAAAAAGTTATATCAATTTAAAGAATCATGTCGAATATTTTTAAGCTATTCTGAATCTTAGTTCTATCTTTTAGGGGGTTTCGTACCTAAAAGGCAAAAACGGACCCCACGGATTACTAATCCTCCGCTGTCTGTCTGTCTGTCTGTCTGTCCGTCCGTCCGCCTGTCTGTCACCAGCCTGTATCTCATAAATTGTGATAACTAGAAAGCTAACATTTTCACAAATTATGTATTTCTGATACTGCTATTAAGACAAAATTAATTACTAGAAATAAGAAAATGAAAATGTTACGGGGCATACAATAAACGTGTTTTTTTTTTCGTATATTTTTTTGCTCGATAATAATAACGGTAGCAAGTAGCCGCTTAAAATTTTCACAGAATTTTTAGGTCTTATGTTGTATATTACCTTTCCATAATAAATCTATACATCTTTACAAATAAATAAAATTGATGTGTCTGTATGTAATATTAAAATTACCGCTTTTTACTAAATGCATATGTATGTATACACGGTACATATAACAAAACAACATTTTTTTACAATTTTTGTCTGTCTGTCTGTCTGTCTGTTTAGCAGGGCTAATCTTGGGAACGGCTGGATCGATTTTGACGGAACTTTCACTGGCAGATAGTTGATGTGATAAGGAGTAATTTAGGCTACTTTTATTTCCATACATCCATACATACATACATACCTACATGCAAATAAGTAGAATTTAATAATAAATCTATACAAATAAATAAAATTGGAGTGTCTGTTTGTAATATTCAAATAACCGCTTTTTACTAAATGTATATGTATATATACAATACACGGTACATATACCAAAACAACATTTTTTACAATTTTTGTCTGTCTGTCTGTCTGTTTGGCGGGGCTAATCTTGGGAACGGCTTTACCGATTTTGACGGGACTTTCACTGGCAGATAGCTGATGTGATAAGGAGTAACTTAGGCTACTTTTATCTCCATACATCCATACATACATACCTACATTGAAATAAGTAGAATTGTAGTGTATCCGACTTTGACGGGACTTCCACGGGTAGGTAGCTGATGTAATAAGGAGTAACTTAGGCTACTTTTATCTCCATACATACATACATGCATACATACATAGATACCTACATACAATTTTTTAGAATTGGAGTGTATCCGACTTTGACGTGACTTCCACGGGTAGGTAGCTGATGTAATAAGGAGTAACTTAGGCTACTTTTATCTCCATACATACATACATACCCACATACAATTAAATAGAATTTGAGTGTCTCCGATTTTGACGGGACTTTCACTGGCAGATAGCTGATGTAATAAGGAGTAACTTAGGCTACTTTTATACTAGCTGCGGCCCACAACTTCGTCCGGGTAGATACTGAACAATCATATTTTTTCTCACGTGGACGAAGTCGCGGGCACAGCTAGTATTAAATAAAGTTGGTGGCATTTTGTTTGATATAGGCTTATTAAAGTGCCCGTGTATAGTGAAATAGAATAATAGTGCGAAAACCCGTCCTTTCGGGTTGCATCTAAAACTTCTTTGTAAATGTTCTGGTAAAGTAGCCATCGCTTTACTCGAATTATTGACTGTGGCTGACTGACGGACTGATAAATTGACTGACTGGCTCTGACTTTTACGCTACTTATAATACGAATTCGAAATATCGTTTTACTTGACACTGGAAATATGCATAATAGCAATGCCATAATAATAAAAAAACAAATACACATGTTGGATAGTTTAAGAACACCCGTGGAACCAACTTGAAGTCAACTACCACTAAGGCTTTGAACTTCTTTATTAAGTACCTACATGTAATGCGTGCTCTAAATTCAACAGGATGTTTGATCTGCAACTTGGACCTTAGTCTTCTACTTTATTGAACTAAGTTAAGGTTTTCGAACTCGAGCGAGCAACGCAACATAACTTGCTGCTAGCTCGAGTAACACTCGGCAGAAGTTGATGCTCCGTTTACATTCGCTTAAGTGTAGTTGCCCAGTTCAAGTACTGGATGTTTTAAAACATGAATAATATGTCAAGCCGTTTATGAAATGTCATTTGATGTTCTAGTAAACTGTTTACCAGGTGTAAGTACTTGATAATAATGTTTGTAAATCTCAAGCTGCAGAAAAGGGCGCAGGTAAAACAGGTTTTCGTCAATTCATATGCGAGTTAATGTGACGAAGCTATTTATTACAATCTAACCATATTATTTTGCGTCTTTTTGGAAACAAATAGTATCAAGGATGCTATTTGATTAGAAGCCTTATATTGTTGTTCTATTGACTATTGATCTAATTGGCATGTAGATAAGGTAATGGAAGTACCTATGCTTAGCCCTTCAGTTTTGTTTTTGTAGAAAGTTTAGGTTCAGTTGAAATATTATTCTTAATTTCACGTTACTTTAGTTCATAATCATAACTCCAGCCGAAAGATGTCCACTGCTGGACAAAGCATTCCCCGAAACACACGCAACTTTGTTGTGCGTCATTAGGGCAAAACATGCCATAATCGCTACGCTTGGCGCTGCTGCGCATCCCGCGTTGTTATTGTGTATATGTATATTTTACTGTCGTCCTATTGGAATGGTCTGACAGCCATTGTTACATTAGCGGAAGATTTCTCCTCCACTAGACAGCGGTGGGGTCGTCACGTCCCGATGCTTAAGTTCATGATAATCTAAGTATGTCAAGCAATCTAAGAACTTGTACCAGTACTAACATGAGACAAACGGAGCACGGATCATCGCGATCCGACATGACCGACAAAGTTGGCGCTAAATGCAAATGTTCTGATAACAACGTTTATCTTGCAAATGCCATGTATTGGAAACGTACAGTTGAAGGTCACACGCGGCTTGCATATTCAAATGTCGAACGATTGCTATAAAGATACTAGCTTTTGATAATATGGTAATTTTATTTACTTCAGTACTTACAATATATTCGTTTAATTTTATGGTTAACCAATTTCATCTTTTTCTTTCAATATCAAATAGAACTTAAATTAATCTAAGTAATTGTTGATTGTCATAGCATCATACTTAATGTATCTCATAGCACAGGGTTTACCTAGTTTGAGCGCTCCTGTCTCCACAATATATAATAATAATGGCAACCCTTGATACGTCCCACTGCTGGCCACGAGTCTCTCCCCTTCTTGGGAGGAGGCCTGGAGCTTACTCCACCACGCTGCTCCAATGCGAGTTGGTGGAGATAAGGGTTAGTGACCAACCCACTGTCGGATGTTTTCAAATAGCTCATAAGGCCTCCAACAAGGTTTAACGACTGCTATCTATCGATAGCAACCGGGACCGACGGCTTGACGTGCCTTCCGAAGCACGGAGACGCGAGAATTTGCCACTAGCGGTCACCCATCACACACCCGACCGCGCCCTTATCGCTTAACCGAGTAGGTCGCTTCCGATCTACAGCAGCCGCGGGCCATGCGCGCTTCACACCAGCCGCGGGGCCCTGCACGATGGCCCCTCCACAATACCCTGAGATAAATGTTAAACAAGCATACAGTTCACATTGATGGTAAGTGATACTATAGCCCATATACATTTACATGAAACCAGAGATTTCAATGTTGGTGTGTTGCCACGCTTGAGCCCTAAGGTATTATAAGGCCGTAATTTCACGGCCGTACAATACTATTTGACCGGAACAGGATGCGGAATACTACACATTACCGGCAAGTAGATTACGTAATGGGATGGTGCGTAAGGCCGCGAGCTCCGTCTCTAGAGCTCTACCAGTGAGTGTTGTAATAAACCACGTACCACCAACATCACGTACCACCAACCATTGCATGTACTTAGATTGTATTTCTAAAATGTTCGCGTACAATTCGTTATCGTTTGCTTAACTGAGAGCGACAAGAATAAACATACGTAAGTAAAATTAAAAAGTTAGTAGTAAAGTTTAAAAGTTTAAAAAAGTGTCGCTCTAGTGATAATTTCTATTTTAAAAATAAATGACTTCAGTATGTAAGTTTTGTGTTTTTATGTAATTTTGGTACGTATACTAACAAAACTTCATAATTCGTAGGTATTAACCATATCCTATCTATCCATAAAAAGTCCCGAATATTATTTACAGAAGGTTGGCCGTCTTAAACATACGAGTAGGACAGGAACAATAGGTGCAACATAAAATGGAGCAGGAATAGCATGTACAGTTCAGCACACAATAACTAGATATAAATTAAGTATCAAAATAGTATAATTAAAATTAATAAGCCTTTATTATAACGAACAAATCGGAAAACAAAATTTCCTAAAGTAAACATCAAAACTGAAGAGTTCCTGTTAGTTCACGCAGCAGTAACAAAACAATCGGGATATCCGAAAAAGTTTACAAATCACGAACCCTTGTTCCTACTGGATCCAACTGGAACAAAGTTAAACAAGCGAGGAAATAATATTAGACCCGAAATTATAGGTTAGGATCCGACTGCAGAATCATTTCGTTTATCCAGATATGTTGCAAACCTAATATTCACGCATATTTATAATCTAAAGAATATTAAATCCACTTGGCTTCAAATATACTTGCCGCTAAATGGTAGTGTTCTGCACTATCGTGTTCCGGTCAGGTGGTAATGTACGGACGGCCCTGTAATTTTCGGCACAGAGGCATAACACCTCAGGCCTCAGGAGTGGTAACGCATCTGCATTTTGACCTCGGTCTTTGTGTTTAGGCTGCAGTCGTCACTTAACATCAATGTGAACTGCATGCTTGTTTGCCACTTTCGTAACATAGAAAAAAAAGGTTGCCTATCAAAAAATGGCCGCAACAAATTTTCATAATTTTTTTTTACAAAAAATTTTTTGGAACTTGTTTTTTTAATAAAATATCGTCCACTTCACAGCAATATGTATAAAGACTGAAAAATCACGGCTGCTGTTGCGCACTCGGCCGCCCCTTCATATTTTCGTTCCATCTCGATATTTTTTTACGTCCATAACGTACATGTATTGTTCATATATCAAATTAAAGCTTAATTTTGTTCTCATTATTATGATATACGAAAGCCAAATTAAATCGGCCGCAAATAAGAGTTGCTGCCTGTTTAAGATATAATTATTTAATTAAAAATACTTACTGCCAAATTTTGATTGGCAACCTAGTGGATATATATTATCTAGATTATAAATATGCATGAAAATTAGGTTCGCAGCACATCTGAATAAACGAAATGATGCTACAGTGGGATCCTGACCTATAATATTAGACTCGAAATTACCATCTATGTTGATAAACTTTTTGAAGCTTCAATGTTTGCAAATGAAATGTTCTTAAAATGTAATTTTTTTTATGTTATAGAAGACTACAAAGGTTTACATAGGTATCTAAATGAATACTGAAGCCTTAAGACATAAAATAACTAGAGGACTAAGCCTGGGTTGCACCAAGATATTTGTTAAAGTTAAAGTTATTGTAAAATTTTCCACTGGTGGTAGAGCTCCAGTGATGGAGCTCGCGGGCGTAGGCACCACCGCATTACCTAATATACTTACCGCTAAATGGTAGTGTTCAGCACTATCGTGCTCCGGTCAGGTGGTAATGTACGGTCATGTAATTTCCGGCACAGAAGCATAACACATTAGGCCTCTGGAGTGGTAACGCATATCTGCATTTTGACCTTGGTCTTCGTTTGGGTGCCTATAGGCTGTCTCTAGTGCTGAACACTACCATTTAGCGGAAAGTATATTAGGTCCTTACCTAATATACTTGCCGCTAAATGGTAGTGTTCGGTGGTGCCTACGCCCGCGAGCTCCGTCACTGGAGCTCTACCTGTCCTCAGATTATCTCTGGGAGATATTTAGCTATGCATTTCTTAATACACTTAGTATCGTCTTACTAATGTGCTTAGTAAACCGATAGCTCGGGTCAACCTGCCTTAAGTTGATTTTAATGATAGCTTCATGTTACGTAGGTTATGCAGGTATGAGATATCTTCTTAGCATTTTTTTTTTTACGTAATGAAGGTGGCAAGCAAGCATGCAGTTCACATTTTTTTATGTAATGGAAGTGGCAAACAAGCATGCAGTTGCACACCCACAGGAAGACCAAGGTCAAAATTCAGATGCGTCACCACTCCTGAGGCCTAAGGTGTTACGCCTCTGTGCCGGAAACACGATAGTGCTGAACACTACCATTTAGCGGCAAGTAAATTAGGTAATGCGGTGGTGCCTACGCCCGCGAGCTCCGTCACTGAAGCTCTACCACCAGTTAATAAAACACCACCAGTCACATTGATGTTGAGTGATGACTGCAGCCTATTGACACCTACATAAAGAACAGAGGTCAAAACGCAGATGCGTTGCCACTCCTTAGTTGTTACGCCTCTGGGCTCGCACACATAACTGCGAGTTCGCATCGCATCCCATATATCTGCGAGCTCGCACGAATACATCGCCTGCGATGCGGCATCGCATTGCATCACATCGCATAGCAGTTTTGTGTGTCCGCCCTTTATGATAGTTATTACGGGCCATACATTACCATCTAACCAGAACCACACCGCAGACACTCCGCCAAAATTCCATACAAACGCTTTATTTGGTTTCTTTTACACAGGCATCAATAAGTGACGTGTATTTACACGCGCACCTGTGTGCGTAGCACGTAGAAAATACCAACCGTCGCCCATTAGAGGGGAAGGGGTTGAGTGTTGCGAGCAAATCGGGCGGGACGTCGAAATGTCCATTCTATACGTAGTATTACTACATATTCTCTGCCAGAACACGATAGTGTTGAACACTACCATTTGCCGGCAGATAGATTAGGTAATGCGTATAATATGCATTACCTAATCTATCTGTATTAAACTGTATTATAACTCTGAAGTCTGAGAAGCGGCAACGTATCTACATTTATTTCTAACCAGCTGTTGCTCGCGGTTCCGCCCGCGTGTAGGTCGCTTTTTGCGTACCCTGTGGAAACTCATCAAATTATCCTGTAAGGTTGGGAAGGTGTGACACAAATGAATCCACTGAATGTTGGATGAAGACTGATTTATTAATATAATAATCTACTAGTTCTTACATAGGTATGCTATAAAGGTCTATCTACACTAGTTACTAAGTACACAGATATAATTTATTTACTTACTACATCTCAATCCCATGGCATCCTACAGGAACATTTTTTCGGGATATAAAGTATCCTGTAATCTAAGTCAGCTAATACCCTATCTGTATAACAAATTTCATCCAAACCCGTTTAGTAGTTTCGGCGTGATTGACGGACAAACATCCAAACAAAGAAACTTTCTCATCTATACATCTATCTATACAAATACAAATAAATAAAATTGGGGTGTCAGTTTGTAATATAAAAATAACCGCTTTTTACTAAATGCAAATGAATGTATACACGGTACATATACCAAAACAACATTTTTTACAATTTTTGTCTGTCTGTCCATCTGTCTGTCTGTCTGTCTGTCTGTTTGTTCCAGTTAATCACGGGAACGGCTGGACCAATTTTGACGGGTCTTTCACTGGCAGATAGCTTATGTAATTAAGAGTAACTTAGGCTACTTTTATAATAGCTGCGCCCACGGCTTCGTCCGGGTAGGTACTGAACAATCGTAAATTATCACGCGGACGAAGTCGCGGGCACAGCTAGTTTATAATATTAGTGTGATTTCCATCTGTGCCATTAGCCATATTAAGAAACTGTATTATTTATAAACTTTTCAAGATAATTATTAAACATACCATGTTGAGAAGCCTTTAAATAATGTCGTGAAGACCTTTTCTAATCAGCGACGTACCTAGTTGTTCGATGTTATATGTTTATTAGTTAAAAAGGCTATTACACGACACGGTATTCAGGGTCCGGCAGAAAGGGTGGGCGTGGCCTCGCGCCGGGTTGCCGCTTATTACACTATCCGGTCGACAGCGCCCTAACTCAATCACAGTACAAATACACGGGCCGCTCCGGTCGCCTTAATTAGGGCCCTAACTCCCTAAAAGTTATTACGCTACCTTCACTCTTGCTATCGTACCCTGAATACCGTGCCGTGTAAGAAGTCCTTAAGTTCTCAACGCAAAAGTTTGAAGCATCGGAATTCGATTAAAGAGAATTTCCTTGGGAAGAAAATTGTAAATAATAAAGATTCGGGACTTTTTAATTACTGCAAATAAAGAGGTTAGAGTTCATTCGAGAAAGTTCGAAAAGGGTAAACGATATAATTAAGCTTCCAGAAGTTTGAGACACACAATAATACATAATATTCTTGTCGAAAATCCGTTGCTATGCCAAAAACACGACAATTTGCTCGATACAAGTGCAAACACTAACAATGAACATCCAAAAGCACTTATATGTAACACATATTACCTCTCAACAGCCCGCACTATATCGGACACGAGTCTATTATTGTATTTTATTTTTAAAGAAAAATGGAAAGAAAAATTTGACTTCAGGCGAGACTCGAACTCGCGACCTACTGGGAATCTGGTCCAGCCGCTCTTCCAATTGAGCTACTGAAGCCCTGCCCGATTTGTCAAATCTTTCCTTCACATCTATTGCATTGCTTTATGGTAGCAGCAGCGCCATCTATTACCAACTATGCTAGTTAGGCAACTTTTTCCAAATTTTTCTTTGCATTTTTCTTTAAAATTAAAATATATTTCACAAGCATGTGTTAATGCGAAATAATATAAAACAAATATATTATTGTATTAAATGGGATCTGAAACTATAACTCAAGGAAAGCAGGTTTTTAATATTATATGGGAGACAAAAATAATCTCAATGGCAAATGAAATCAGTTTTTTTAATGTAATGCAAGTGGCAAACAAGCATGCAGTTCACATGACTGCAGCCTATAAAGACTGAGGTCAAAATGCAGACGCGTTACCACTCCTGAGGCCTAAGGTGTTATGCCTCTGTGCCGGAAATTACAGGGCCGTCCATTATCACCTGACCGGAACACGATAGTGCTGAACACTACCATATAGCGGCAAGTATATTAGGTAATGCGGTGGTGCCTACGCCCGCGAGCTCCGTCACTGGAGCTCTACCACCAGTAAATAGTAAATATGTTATTAGATGTCTACTGTAGAAATATAATATAGAATATCGCACGGGTGCAATTTAAGTCGTAACTTAATATTTCGACTATAAATTATGATATAAACTATCCTATCTTTTAAGTTAGATCAAACCGCACACGGTGTGCAAGTTTGATTAAAATCGGTTAAGTAGTTTAGGAGTCTATCGCGGACAAACACCGTAACACGTAGTTTATATGTATTTAGAAGAAAGATTATGTTTCTAGCTCCGGCTACCCTCTTAGAGAAATATAGTACACTAGCGGCCCGCCCCGACTTCGCGCGGTGCAATGTTGCCTACCCTCTCCTACTCGTCTTAGCGTGATGATTATACATAGACATAGCCTAAAGTCTTCCTAGATATCTTTTATAGTTTAGGCAGCGTACGCAAAATAAGTAACTTTTCTGGTTGATTTTTTACACCTTGTGTCTGAAAAACCCAAATATCTTACGGAACCCTATTTTTTCCAAAATAAAATATAGCCTATGTTACCCGTGGATAATGTAGCTTTCGAATAGTGAAATAAACTATAACAGATATTCCTCGATATCTTTTATAGTTTAGGCAGCGTACGCAGAATAAGTAACTTTTCTGGTTGATTTTTTACACCTTGTGTTCGAAAATCCCAAATATCTTACGGAACCCTATTTTTTTCAAAATAAAATATATCCAATGTTACTCGTGGATAATGTAGCTTTCAAATAGTGAAAGAATTTTTAAAATCGGTCCAGTAGTTCTTGAGCCTATACATTACAAACAAACAAACAAACAAAAAAATATTACCTCTTTATAATATTAGTTTAGATTAGTTTTTTCATCATTTTACTGATCATTCATGAAAAACAGAAAACTGTTTTAATTAAATGTCATTGTGTTTATTCGGAGGCTGTTCATTTATTACTTTGTTTTGTTAAGTTGTACGTTGTTTACTCGAATAAAATTGGTTGGATTGTGAAAAATAAGTATCTGATTCCGCTAGTATTTAGTTTTGTGTCCCGGGCTCATTTATAATCGCGCAAACATAAATATCGTTATAAAATGTTACTGGTGGTAGAGTTCCAAGTGTAGTATGTGTAGGTCGGGGACGTAGGCACCACCGCATTACCTAATATACTGCCCGCTAAATGGTAGTGTGTTCAGCACTATCGTATTCCGGTCAGGTGGTAATATACGACCCGGCACAGAGCAAACAAGCAAGTTCACATTGATGTTAAGTGATGACTGCAGCCTATAGACACTTACATGAAGACCAAGGTCAAAATGCAGATGCGTTACCACTCCTGAGGCCTAAGGTGCTATGCCTCTGTGCCGGAAATTACAGGGTACCATCTGACCGGAACACGCTAGTGCTGAACACTACCATTTAGCGGCAAGTAAATTAGGTGATGCGGTGGTGCCTACGCCCGCGAGCTCCGTCACTGGAGCTCTACCACCAGTATAAGTGTTTCAAAACTGGCTCCCATATTTGATAGTCATTTCATTACAAGTACTATTTTGAGTCTCTTGTTGAGTCTTGCATGGTAGTTTGTGTTGTTGAGTCTTGATGTACATAATGTCTACTATGTACAACAAGAAAATTCTAATTCTTCTCATTTCAATTCAGTGGGCTCAGTAGATTTGAAGCAGTAGTTTTAGAATTGACCTTGACAGACGAACAGACGCATAAGTGAGCCTGTAAGCGTTTTGTTTTTCTTAATAATAATAATAATAATGGCAACCCATTATACGACCCCCTGCTGGGCACGAGTCTCTCCCCTTTTTGGGGAGAGGCCTGGAGCTCACTCCACCACGCTGCTTCAATGCGGATTGGTGGAGATATACGTTAGTGGCCAACCCACTGTCGGATGTTTTCAAACCGCCTATAAGGCCTCCGACAAGGTTTAACGACTGCTATCTATCGATAGCAACCGGGACCGACGGCTTAACGTGCCCTCCGAAGCACGGAAACGCGCATTTTAATTTGCCACTAGCGATCACCCATCACACACCAGCCGCGGCGCCATGCACCCTTTTTTTTCTTAAAAAACGTAACTTCACGCCTGTAATCCCCGAAGGGGTAGGCAGAGGTAAATGCATGCATTCAAGCATACATGCAAACACCTTTTTTTTCTTATTAGTATGGAATCTTCAAATTCAAACAGGTTCAGGCAATGGCGTCGAAAATACCGATTAGAAACCTTAGCAAACAAAGTATCCCTTTTATTCCAACACATATATTTACCCTCGACATTTAAACAAAACACCACAGACCCAAACTGGGAGCACAATGTACCCGAATCAGCAACTCGTAACAACAATACGCACCTGGGACTTAAAGTTTAGTCGCCGAATGCCTATACAGTGAGAAGGGTCGGTGTGAATTTTTGCATCTAAAAAACCAGCCACGAGCGTGTCGAGCTACACGCAGTGTAGCGTTCCGTAGTTTTTAGGTTTGAATAATGTAATGAAAGAAATTAATCAATATTTTCTATGGAGTTTTTGGAAATTTTCGAGTTTAATACATTTGGTCGACTATGTAACGCAAACTTGTAAAGCCAACTTAAGTGTGATAGTTTTCTTTATAATTTCTTTAATTTCGCTACTATTATCGTAACGTTAGAATTTTTAACAACAACAGTTTAGTTCAAAGAATAAATAAAAAAGAAGAGGCGGGGGGACACTTGACTCTGCCAAATTAGCTAGTAGACTTAGCTCGGCAGCATTTGCTGTGAAAAAGATTAGACTATTAACAGACGTCGAGACGGCTCGCCTTGTTTATTTTAGTTATTTTCACAGTATAATGTCCTATGGCATTTTGCTATGGGGAAATTCCGCCGACGTCAACACTATTTTTGTACTGCAAAAGAGAGCTGTCCGGGCTATCTACGGGTTGAGTCCGAGGGTATCTCTTAGAGATAAATTTAAAGAAATAAATATTCTGACTGTAGCTTCGCAATACATTTATGAAAATGTATTATATGTCCGTAAAAACATTAATGAGTTTCCTACAATAGGTAACAATCACAGTATAAATACTAGGAACAAATACAAGTTGTCCATGCATGCAACGCGGCTGAATAGGGTCAGTAATTCTTTTAGAGGTCTTTAATCAAATCCCCAAAAACGTTCAAAGTCTATCGATCAATAAATTTAAGAAAGTAATGAAAGAACGTTTATATAAATGTAATTACTATAAGACCAGTGATTATCTTAATGATAATACGTCTTGGGATTATAGCGATCGCTGCCAGGCTATTTCATGATCCTGTGATTTCGTGTATTCAGTAATTAGTATCTACTATTGTTAAGGGTTGAATAATGTGAATACCCTGGCTGAAAATGAATTCCATCTTTTATTTTGCCGTATGCATATCCGGAACAGTCATGCACGCTTAAATGTCTTTGCCTTTGGCGGCGTCGTGTGGCGGGTTGCTCACTTCCCTCTAAAATGGTCGAGGAGGGCAATGGCTGTCACATGCGTCATACTCGTGAACGGGTGCTGTTGGTGGGGACTGGTCTGTTCTGGTTTGCAGGGGCTACATCACATTTAGTAGATAGCAGTTTATTTGCATCTATGCTATGGACGTTGACATTATTTGATTTTTCACGATAATCTGTACTAGATTTAAGCTTTCATTTAAAAGAGCTCTTACTGAGTTTGTTGGGTAGCGGAGTTCTTCTCAGTAGTGACTGCACTTGGAACTCTGCTAAGTGAATAACATTGATCTTGACGAATAAGTTTTTCTTTTTCTTCATTTATTATCATTGAAGGAATTGAAAAATTGTATGATTATTATGTTTTAACCAAATAGTTTAAATTTTAATTTTTAATTTACTATTAATATATGATTTTTTTTACTATATGTAATGGTTATTCGCTCTAGGTAGTTTATGATTTATTGACGTTTTGAAAGTATCTGTAAAGATCTATTCGAAATAAAAATATTTTCTATTCTATTCTATTCTATTCTTTCTTTGACACATAGAATAAAACTACCGAATTTATATGAGAACTCAATAAAAAGACCGAAGTGGGTACGCGGTGTAGTTCGGTCTACCTACCACCGGACCGGATACCGGGCATTTACTACCGGATATTTCCCATTTACCACGTACTTAGTACAATATTTGGCGATAATCTCCGTCTTAAAGCAAATGTAAATGTATCTACTTTAGATATCTAAAAAATCATCTCAAACCCGAACTACGGTTACACGTATTAAGCCATCGACAACTCATACAACAATATTCACCTGGGACTAAGACAGATGTAAATCTGGTATGGGACGCTGGGCGTCGGGACGCTGGGCGTCGAAACGCTGGGCGTCGGGATGCTGGGCGTCGGGACTCTGGGCGTCGGGACGCTGGGCGTCGGGACGCTGGGCGTCGGGACGCTGGGCGTCGGGACGCTGGGCGTCGGGACGCTGGGCGTCGGAACGATCGACGTCGGGACGCTGGGCGTCGGGACGCTGGGAGTCGAGACGCTGGGCGTCGGGACGCTGGGCGTCGGGACTCTGGGGTCGGGACGCTGCGCGTCGGGACTCTGGGCGTCGGGACTCTGGGCGTCGGGACGCTGGGAGTCGAGACGCTGGGCGTCGGGACGCTGGGCGTCGGGACTCTGGGGTCGGGACGCTGCGCGTCGGGACTCTGGGCGTCGGGACTCTGGGCGTCGGGACGCTAGGCGTCGGGATGCTGGGCGTCGGGACGCTGGGCGTCGGGACGCTGGGCGTCGGGACGCTGGACGTCGAGACGCTGGGCGTCGGGACTCTGGGCGTCGGGACGCTGGGCGTCGGGACGCTGGGCGTCGAAACGCTGGGCGTCGAAACGCTGGGCGTCGGGACGCTGGGCGTCGGGACGCTGGGCGTCGGGACGCTGGGCGTCGGGACTCTGGGCGTCAGGACGCTGGGCTTCGGGACGCTGGGCGTCGGGACGCTGGGCGTCGGGACGCTGGGCGTCGGGACTCTGGGCGTCGGGACGCTGGGCTTCGGGACACTGGACGTCGAGACGCTGGGCGTCGGGACGCTGGGCGTCGGGACACTGGGCGTCGGGACGCTGGGCGTCGAGACGCTGGGCGTCGGGACGCTGGGCGTCGGGATACTGGGCGTCGGGACGCTGGGCAATCGAAACGCTGGGCGTCGGGACGCTGGGCGTCGAGAGGGGCGTCGGGACTCTGGGCGTCGGGACGCTGGGCGTCGGGACGCTGGGCGTCGGGACGCTGGGCATCGGGACTCTGTGCGTCGGGACGCTGGGCGTCGAGACGCTGGGCGTCGGGACGCTGGGCGTCGAAACGCTGGGCGTCGGGACTCTGGGCGTCGAGAGGGGCGTCGGGACTCTGGGCGTCGGGACGCTGGGCGTCGGGACGCTGGGCGTCGGGACGCTGGGCGTCGGGACTCTGTGCGTCGGGACGCTGGGCGTCGAGACGCTGGGCGTCGAAACGATCGACGTCGGGACGCTGGGCGTCGGGACGCTGGGAGTCGAGACGCTGGGCGTCGAAACGCTGGGCGTCGGGACGCTGGGCGTCGGGACGCGGGGCGTCGGGACGCTGGGCGTCGAGACGCGGGACTCTGGGCGTCGGGACGCTGGGCGTCGGGACGCTGGGCGTCGGGACGCTGGGCGTCGGGACACTGGGCGTTGGGACGCTGGGCGTCGGGACGCTGGGCGTCGAGAGGGGCGTCGGGACGCCCAGCGTCCCGACGCCCAGCGTCCCGACGGCTTACGGTCGGAATTGAAAACGAAAATAAAATTAATTTTAATGAACATATCAAAGAAGAGGAATTTGAAATAAAGGTTGGTCATTTAGATGATGATAAAAGGGAAGAAATAAATAAGCTAATACAACAATATCAATCAGTTTTTGCCAAAAACAAGTATGACGTGTGAATGGTTAAAGGATATGAAGCAAGAATAGATTTATTAATGGATAAATACAGCAGCAAGAGGCCATACAGATGCACTATAGAAGACAAAAAAGAGATAGCAGAACAAATAGCCGAATTATTGGATAATGCGCTTATAGAAGAATCTTATAGTCCATTCGCAGCACCAGTAACTTTGACATTTAAAAAGGAAGAAAATAAACAATCATTGCTCTGTATAGACTTCAGGGATTTAAATAAAATTGTAGTTCCTCAGGCTCAACCCTTCCCATTAATTGACGATTTAATGACAAAAACAAGAAATTGCAAATTTTTTACAAGCTTAGACGTTAATTCAGCTTTTTGGTCTATACCTCTACGAGTAGAAGACAGGAAGAAGACAGGGTTTGTAACTCAAGTGGGACACTTTCAATGGACTTGCCTACCATTTGGTTTGAAGACTGCTCCAGCAATATTTCAAAGAATATTGTGTAACATACTTAGAAAATATAAACTAACCGATTTTGCTGTCAATTATATAGATGACATCCGGATATTTTCAAACTCATTTGATGAACACATAAGTCACTTGAAACATTTGCTAGAAGCAATTCAAACGGAAGGATTTCCCAGCGGCAAGACCCTTTGAAATAGTATCAATAGACACAATTGGAGGTTTTGGTGGTTCAAGATCAACCAAGAAATACATACATCTTTTAGTGGACCACTTCACTAGATATGCATTTATTATAACATCAAAAACCCAGGGTGCACATGACTTTATAAAGCTAATAAATAAGGTCGCTGAAACCGAAGAGATTGGGATGCTCCTTACCGACCAGTATCCTGGAATAAACTCTAAAGAATTCAAGAAATTCCTTACTGACAAACAAATAACAATAATTTTTACAGCAGTGAATGCACCGTTTTCTAATGGCCTAAATGAAAGGTTGAATCAAACGATAGTTAACAAAATTAGATGCAATATCAATGAAGATGGAGAAAACCAGAGCGTGGACTACAATAGCACATGAATGTGTAGAAAAATACAATCAGACTAACCACTCAGTAACTGGCTATGCACCATGTTATTTGTTATACGGAACAGATGTTAAGGTCTTACCAAAAGTACTACAACAAGGAGGTATAAATAGTGACTGGATCGGAGATAAGAAAACAGCGCTTAATAATCCCTTGAAATCACATTACTATAACAAAATGAGGTATGATAGGAATAGAAAACAAAGAGAATTCAGTGTGGGAGATCTAGTATATATAGAAAATGGGAATAAACTAAATAGGAAAAAGCTAGATGAATTGGACCATATAAAATAATTAAAAAGAAATCTAATACAATTTACGAGATAGATACAGGACATAGAAAAACAGAGTCAAATCTTTTTCATATCACAAAACTAATTCCAGTACAGATAACAGAGGATGAGAATGTGCAAGTATCAAATGGAGAACTGGAGTGAAAATTCACGGGTGAATTTTCTTCCCCATGGGGGGAGATGTAAAGAAATACTATTTCTTTCTTCGCACTCTGTGTGTTTATTTACCATGAAGTTTGGTTATAGTTTTTAACTTTTTAATTGTCTGATTTTAAAGAAGAGACGAATTCAGAATGTCAGAGACAGATTCAAATACGAGTTGATTGACAATTGCATAATCAATGAAAATTTTAATATTATATTATTTTATGTTTTAAAAGTGAAAGAATAAACTTATATTGTCGTTTCTTCTTTTCAGGTTTGAGTTCATATTGTTTTATATTATCTACATAAAATAGTCTCTGTATAAAAAAAAAACTAACAATAAAACTTCTTTTCACCAACACAAGGTTTATTTCATTCATGTAGTAAAACAGACTTATACATATATACAGTATAACTTACCATCAATGTAAGCTGCATCCTTGTTTCCAACTTCAAATTAAAAAAGGATCATAGCACGTCCCATAAGACAAAATCTCGCTCATGACCTATATACGTTAGAACATCGATTTATTCTAAAAGAACGCCAAGCCACATCAACAGAATTTGTGTGTCAAAGGACTTGAAACGTGACTCGCTTCGCAACGCCATTAGGGCTGTTTTTTTTCCACAAGGCTGTACAAACGGCGAAGCTAAATTGGCAAAAAGTCACCAACCATCTGCACAGTACCCTTTAACCTTTTATATGTATAAATAGCTATGGCTGATACATGGTTTTTGTAAATTGTGAAGGATCGTTCCGCCTACGAGTACTACATACCTTAAACTGTCATATTCAATAACCCGTTAGTTGCATATGGATGTAAGTAAAATATGAACTAAGCTGAGTTTTGAGACAACATTTTGAAAATTGGAAACAGCACGACCAACTGATGTGTCGACCTAGGTATCCCTAGAAGAATGTTGTAAGGGCTGTAATTAATAAATTTTACGTCGGACTGGCCCCTGGCCCCATAGTTGGGGTTGCGTTTGCCAGCCGGGCTCCAGCCTCCACTGGTCTGACTTGCGAGACATCCCGGGCTATCAGAGATAACGATGTATAATACGTTATCTCTGGTTCTATTGGGATTTTCCACTTTTCTGAAACTTTTCCCAATAGGTACCTACACCGGAGTTTGGTAATGTGCCGGGAGATGTCAACAGGCTCACCAACTGCTACGTGGGCAAAAGGTAACCATCTAATCGTGGGTTTACATGTTTATTTGCAAGCATTTACCTTAGCCTGCCTCTTCGTGGATTACAGGCTTAAAGTTACGTTATCCATCGTTACATTAAAAAAATCGATCATCGAGAGCATTTTTTCTGTATTATTGACTAAACCAAAGGTTAACCAGGTGCATTTGCCACAGCTTGTTAGTAAACTTCAGCAAAAGTAACCTAACAACGTGTAATTCAAAGTTTAAAAACCCGACACGTTCTGTTTCTGCTCACGTTTTGTATTCCCTGTTTCAATACTAATACAGTGCAGTACATGTTGGATGATATACGAAGACGTGACGTCATTGAATTTATTCGCGTAACATTGACAGATGTGTGAACGTTTTGTTCACACAATGGTATGGATAACGAGAAGAGGGATACAGTTCTGGCTTTGAGGCATGGCAGGTTTTTTTTATGTAATGGAAGTGGCAAGCAAGCATGCATTTCACATTGATGTTTAGTGATGACTGCAGCCTATAAACACCCACACTTTGGTCTTTCTAAGGTCAAAATGCAGTTGCGCTACCACTTCTGAGGACTAAGGTGTTTTATGCCTCTGTGCCGGATATTACATTACCATCTGACCGGAACACGATAGTGCTGAACACTACATTTAGCGGCAAGTAATACGGTGGTGCCTACATCCGCGAGCTCCATCACTGGAGCTCTACCAGGAAAATTATTGATTAATGTAAAACGTATGCCTGTTTAACTTTTATATTTATGATTAATTAGCTTATTCACCAAATTGAAAGACAGAATATCTACAGAATAAAAACAAGAAATGCTAAAAACACTTTTTTCTAATCTTCTAAACCTCTATCCAGTTCAAACGCAACACCAAGAGAATTTATAAAGCTGGGAAGCTATTTAAAATGTAAAGGATTTAGCTTTTTTGGTTGGCCACGCCAGTAGCTCTGAAGGTCCGGTTTAATTCTGTTTTTAAAAGCTGGGACGACTGACTGCTATTTCAAAAGCACTTCCTATATTTTCATCAACACTTTTAGATAATATTTTTGTTTCTACTAGCGGCCCGCCCCGGCTTCGCGCGGGTACAATGTTGGTTGATATTTGTCATTTTATGTAATTAAAGGAGATGTTGCAAAAATGTATGGACCTCCGGCCATGTATTGTAAACAATATCATTAAACAGGCGAAATCAATATAAAAATGTTTTTTACTGCATATTTTCACTTATTTAGCTTTGTTTGGAGTTACAAAACATTATTTGCAGTTAGAATTGCAACTCAAAACCAACATGGCGAATATGGCGGGCGATGTCATTTTGATATGTTCATTTTTAAAATTGTATTATGATTATATAGTACTTGCAGAAAAAAGTAATATTTTCTAAATACTATCAAAATCGATTGATCCCAAGTGTCGGCTGTATAGCCGCCATGTTTAACATAGTTGAAAATGATAAAATCGTTTGAATTAAATGTGGTTGTAACTCTAAAATATATTCTTGAATAAATTAACTGTATTTTTTTCGGATTCTTCTTTAATTTACCCATTTTTTGAGGACGTGTACGAACCAGAGCCGAGCTCGCAACATCTCCTTTCTTCGGAATATATTGTTTGTAAGTAACAGTATGTATTATTTTGTGAATTCTTACCGATTGATATATATAAAACTTTAATTTCAGCGCGCATGCTTCCTATCGCGCCAACTTTTTTTTTATGAAATGGAAGTGGCAAACAAGCATGCAGTTCACATTGATGTTAAGTGATGACTGCAGCCTATAGTCACCCACTCAAAGACCGAGGTCAAAATGCCGATGGGTTACCATTCCTGAGGCCTTAGGTGTTATGCCTCTGTGTCGGAAATTACAGGGCCGTACATTACCACCTGACCGGAACACGATAGTGCTGAACATTACCATTTAGCGGCAAGTATATTAGGTAATGCGGTGGTGCCTACGCCCGCGAGCTCCGTTACTGGAGCTCTACCACTAGTAAAAATGTTTTAATAATTATCCCACGTAGCCAAAGATAAAGGAAATTAAGTTAAAGTGTTATGATGTAGGTGATTCCGAGGATGATGAAGGTTCTACGTGTTTCCGTCAGGTGAAGTGTCTCTTTGAAATGAGCGGGTTGCGTAGGACGCATTACTTAAAAGTTTGTTTACACGTAACAGTTTTCCCAATAATCAGCTGCTGTGACAGAGGACAGTCGATTCTAAACTTTGTCAGAATCACATTAAATAGTATTTGCTTATTCATAAACGTCGACCCTTGGTTCATTTATCATTCTTCGGATTAAATGCTAAAGTTAAATTTTCACGAGCTGTTGAACGTTATAAACAAACTGTACGTACCTGTTTATTCTTTTTTTTATTCATTTCATAATGTGACAAACAAAAAACAATAGACTTTTTACTGGTGGTAGAGTTTCAGTGTAGGAGGCAACCCATCTGCATTTTGACCTCTGGTCTTTGTGTGGGTAAGGAAATAAGTCTCTGAAATTACATCGCATATGCATCAACATATCTAGTTTCATGTAGAAATAGAAATAGAAATAGAAAATATTTTTATTTCGAATAGATCTTTACAGATACTTTCAAAACGTCAACAAATCATAAACTACCTAGAGCGAATAACCATTACATATAGTAAAGAAAAATCATATATTAATAGTAAATTAAAAATTGTGTGAACTTTCACTTACCACCTGAACTATTAACTCTTAACGTGTAGAAGTTCGGGTCAATTACGCCTGCAATGCTATTTGAATTACTGACACACTATGTCGAAATTACGCCGCTCTAGGTATAGTGTACAGCGTGATTTCGGTCGGGCGTACGACCGAAGTTCGGTTCGATGGCTGAATCCACACACTATGCCGTCAGAGCGGCCGCGATTTACACTACTTTTGATCGCGCCAAAAGGAGACGACCAAGGCACGTCTTAAAAGACCCGGACGATGAGACCACGTTGGCCATCGCCGCTATGAATGATCATCTACAAAAACACATTTTTACTTGGTGATAGAGCTCCAGTGACGGAGCTCGCGGGCGTAGGCACCACCGCATTACCTAAAATACTTGCCGCTAAATGGTAGTGTTCTGCACTATCGTGTTCCGGTCAGGTGGTAATGTACGGCTCTGTAATTTCCGGCACAGAGGCGAACACCTAATGCCTCAGGAGTGGCAGCGCATCTGCATTTTGACCTCTGGTCATTGTGTGGGTGTCTATGTATTGACGGTTTGTGTAGTGTTTTTTTTTATTTTATGGAAGTGGCAAACAAGCATGCAGTTCACATTGATGTTAAGTGATGACTGCAGCCTATAGACACTTACACAAAGATCAAGGTCAAAGTGCAGATGCGTTACCACTCCTGAGGCCTAAGGTGTTATGCCTGTGTACCGGAAATTACAGGGCCGTACATTACCATCTGGCCCTAATACGATAGTGCTGTACACTACCATTTAGCGCCAAGTATATTACGCATACGTGCCTACGCCCGCGAGCTCCGTCACTGGAGCTCTACCACCCCTTAAACCACATTTATAAAGAAAATATTGTACCATAAAGAAACCTTATAACAGTAAAGTTCAAAGGCAAGAAACTTGATGGTAAAGTGCGAAGCTAAGTGAAGCTTGTTAAACTAACTGCTCTCTGAAATACGTTGAAGGTTGAAACTGAAACCACAAGTATCGTAACTGGATTTAACTAACTGCATCGTGGTTGCAACTAACTGCATCGTGGTGGCGTGGATAAAATTACATATTTTATCACTACTACATATCATAAAGTAAAGTCCCCCTATTTTCTTTATCTGTATGTATGCGCTAATCTCAGAAAGTGGTTAACGGATTTTATTCCAGTTTGAAATATTGGAAAGAGAATTTTCTGAGAAAGGTTTACTTCTATATACAATTAATATCGTACTCATATTTACCGAGATGTCATGGTTTTTGGCGAAGAAGTCGGGCGCGTCCACACATTATATTAAATACTACCCGTGCGAAGCCGGGGCGGGTCGCTAGTTGAATATACAGGGTTAATTTAATTTAGCACATAACCTCCTGCAGGCAGCCGCTCCAGATCAATCCTAACAAACTTTTGTTCTACGACTTTATACAAATCTTGATAAATACCCCCAAAAAAAAATAAACAAAAAATGATTTTAAAAGTTCAAAAGAGCAAAGCCGCCCCTGCATGTGGTGATATTTCGCCTAGGCAAAAGTGCGTGGTAAACCTACGCTAAGAGTAAAGTACGCCAGTTTAGAGGGTAAAAAAAAATTGAAGGGCAAAATTTAAATTTTGATAAAAACTACGAATTTAAAAAAATCGTAGAGTTAATGTTGTTGGGATTGATCTAGAGAGGCTGCCTGCAGGAGGTTATGCGCTAATTACAAATAACCCTGTATATCTGACGATATATTGGAGAACATTTTATAAACAACTAGCTATCCCGAAGAACCTCGTATCGCCTAGTTAAGTTAACATAACTTCACGCCTGAAATCCCCGAAGGGGTGGCCAGAGGTAAATGCATGCACTCAAGCATACAACACCTACGACTCGCCGGTTACGTTTTGGCCCATGTAACAGGTGGCGAACCTGTTGCCCATCTCCGCGCACATTACCAAACTCCGGAAATCTGGAAAACTTCCAGAAAATGGAAAAATCCCAAAAAAACTAGTGATAAAGATTTTTTTTATTTTGTGGTAGTAATGTATATTAGGTTGGGGAAAAAGTTTCTTCGCATTTTTTAAGATAATTCAAAACATTTTTTAATATAGTTTATTTAAATTTAACTAAAGTATGTATGTACCATTTTGTTCGACAACCTTTTGCCATCTTGTAGGTAGGGACATGATCCCATTGCTATAAAAATTTTGGGACTTCTCATCAAAATACCGCGACAAGTGGATTTGGCAGTCCTCTCGTGATGTTAACCTAACATTGCATAAAGAATTCTGAAGAGACCGAAACAGGTGGAAATCTGAAGGTGCAAGGTCAGGACTATACGGCGGATGCATTAACACCTCCCAGCCAAACTCTCTTAATTTTTGCTGAGTGGCTATAGATGTGTGAGGTCTAGCGTTATCATGATTAAACACCACACACCTTCTGTTGATTAATTCCGGCCGCTTTCTCTCAACTTCTTGCTTTAATCTCATCAGTTGTTCGCAGTAGAGTTCAGAATCGATAGTCCTGCCTGGTGGTAATAGCTCATAATGAATAATGCCCCTCCAATCTCACCACACACACAACATCACCTTATTGCGAGTTAACCCGGGTTTCGCCACAGTCTGTGAAGCCTGACCGGCCTTTGACCACGACCTTTTTCGCACTTTCTTGTCGTACGTGATCCACTTTTTATCACCAGTTATCAGCTTCTTCAAAAATTATTCGATTTCATTACGTCGTAATAAAGAATCACAAATGAGTACACGGTTCATTAGGTTTCTTTCAGTGAGCTCGTGAGGTACCCAAATATCGAACTTTTTTTTGTACCCAGCTTTTTTCAAATGCGCCAAAACTGTTTTGTGATCAATTCTCAGTTCTTCAGCTACGTCGTAACTACTGATATGTCGATCTTGCTCCACTTTTTGAAAAAATGGCATCCATTTTATCCGTAATAGGGCGACCAGAGCGAGGTGCATCTTTGACATCAAAATTTCCGGATTGAAAACGCTTAAACCAAATTTGTGCTACTCTCACAGACACTGCACTAGGTCCATAAACATCGCAAATTTTTTTCGCTGCTTGCGTTGCATTTTTACCTTTTTTGTAGTAAAATTTTAAAATGTATCGAATTTCTTCATTAGATTCACTCATCTTGACAGTACGAAAAACAAATGAAAATCACACATTTGCCTAATATTGGAATTATGTTCTTTAAAATTTTAACTTTCAATGATACCAAAACCAGCCAGATACAAATACTACAGCCAAAGAGATTTTATTACAAGTTCATACATACTATAATGCGAAAAGACTTTTTCCCCAACCTATTATAATAAACAAATTTTTATATTGTAGAAATTGTATTTGCGGATTTTCTCGCAGTATAAGAAGTTGGGAGTGTTGTATACGCGAGAAAATCCGCAAATATAATTTCTACAATATAAGAAGCTCGCGAAAATCCGCGAAAACATTAGGTTTTTATATGTATAATTACCATTGTAAAAATACATTTGACATACACATTAGCACACCGCGGACCCTCCGCCAAAATGCCATACAAACGGTTGATTTGGTCTCTATTACACAGACATCAATCAGTGACGTGTATATACACGTGCACCTGTGCGTGTAACACGTAGAGAATACCAAACGTCGCCCATAAGAGGGGAGATTGGGTCAGGCGGGGATATCGGGCGGGACGTCGAAGTGTCCATTCTATACGTAGTATTATTACATATTCCTTGACATTAGCTAACTCTGAGAGTGGCACTGGGTAACTTGATAAATCATAATTGCTCTAAGCCCGGCCGGGGTCACTACCACTAGACTAGAGTAGCGATAGCAGACTACTACTATTTGACTACTCAGGCAGTTAGGGCCCAACAATAACTTACAACCAAGTTACTTTAATCTATACAAATAAATAAAATTGGAGTGTCTGTTTGTAATATAAAAATAACCGCTTTTTACTCAATGCATATGTATCTACCTCCCTTGGGCCTCCCCCCAAAAAGGGGAGAGACTCGTGCCCAGCAGTGGGACGTATAATGGGTTGCCATTATTATTATTATTATATGTATCTATACACGGTACATATACCGAAACAATATTATTTACAATTTTTTGTCTGTCTGTCGGTTTGTCCCCGCTAATCTCGGAAATGGCGGAACCGATTTTGACGGGTCTTTCACTGGCAGAAAGCTTATGTAATAAGGAGTAACTTAGGGTACTTTTATACTAGCTGCGCCTACGACTTCGTCCGGATAGATACTGAACAATCATAAATTCTCACGCGAACGAAGTCGGGGGAACAGCTGGTAAATAATAAATATTTAAATGTAATTTAGTAATTATTATTATGAAAATTATATTTCTGCAGAATAATTTCTATGCATAATTTAAATAAATAATTATGTATTTATTTAATTTGACTTAGCGTCATGAAGAGTAAGAGTTGTTTTCTAGGTTTGCCTGTTCAAATTTACAATTTTTTTTTATGATAACTATTAAGAAACCACTTAAAGAATCGTAATTTTTATAGACAGAAAAATAGTAATCTCAGGCACAGATTCACAGACCGCACTACGACTTTACTTTGAGCAAAGTATGAGAAGTGAGTTAGAACTGTCAGAAATGTATGGGTTTCGACAGTTCGAAGCGTACTTTGCTCGAAAGTAAAGTCGTAGTGCGGTCTGTGATTATCGCCCTAATATTGTCATATCTATATTTGTTGTGGTCTTTAAGCAAACTCAAAACCAAAATAGCTTCATTTTTACTGGTGGTGGAACGTCGTGTTATGGTTAGATGGTAACGTATGGCCCCGTAATAACTAGCACAGAGACATAACAACTTAGGTCTCAGGGGTGGCAGCGCATCTGCACTTTGACCTCTGGTATTTGTGTAAACGTCTATTGGCTGCAGTCATCACTTAACATCAATGTGAGCTGCATGCTTGTTTGCCACCTCATTTACATTAAAAAAAAATCATGTCTCAAAAACTGTCTTGCGGATAGAATGCGGATTATTTATCAGTTATGATTAAATTCCTCTTTATAACCGGATTCCGGAGCTTGTTGACAGCTATCAAATCAGTGTCAACTAGGGTTTACTTTGTCCGCGGAGATGGCTATGGTGGACATTGAAAAACTGGCTTTAATTAATTCAATATCGGTCTAATTAGTGATTGGATTTTTTTTTATCTTATGGAAGTGGCAAATAAGCATGCAGTTCACATTGATGTTAAGTGATAATTGCAGCCTAAAGATACCCACAAAAAGACCAAGGTCAAAATGCAGATGCGTCACCGCTCCTGGATCCTACCAGGTCTAAGGTGTTACGCCTCTGTGTCGGAAATTACAGGGCCGTACATTACCAAATGACCGGAACACCATAGTACTGGACACTACCATTTAGCGGCAAGTATATTAGGTAATGCGGTGGTGCCTACGAGCTCCATCACTGAAGCACTACCACCAGTATTTTTTTTTCGAGGGATTTTCGAGGTTTTTGTTTATGGGTCACATTGAAATATGAACATATGATTTATTTGAACTGCCTCAGTCGCGTAGTGGTAGCAGGCCACTACTACTACGCTTGGTTCGATTCCCGGGTCAGTGAATATCAGAGATAACGGTTTAAAATCATGAGAGGACTTTTGACACCACCATCATGTCTGATGGTGGTGTCAAAAGTCTTAGGAATCGGCGTGCATGTATGAAGAGAATGATGAAGGTAGACGAGGCACGAGAGGTTTGTCAGAACCGGGATGTCTGGCGCTCTACACTCTCTGCCTACCCCGTTAGGGACCTGGCGTGAAGATACATACGGTTTAAAATCCTTTATCTCTGGTTCTATTGGGATTTTTCCATTTTCGGAAAGTTTCCCAGTACTTCGGAGTTTGGTAATGTGCCCGGAGATGGCAACAGGTTCGCCACCTGTTACGTGGGCCATCGTAGCCGGCGAGTCGTGGGTGTTTGCATGTATGCTTGAATGCATGCATTTACCTCTGCCTACCGCGTTGGGGATTACAGGCCTGAAGTTACGTTTTAATGATTTATCTTAGCATCTTTTTATG
This sequence comes from Macrosoma leucophasiata, assembly GCA_036365455.1. Classification (NCBI taxonomy): domain Eukaryota; kingdom Metazoa; phylum Arthropoda; class Insecta; order Lepidoptera; family Hedylidae; genus Macrosoma; species Macrosoma leucophasiata. Next base: position 17,951,088 of record JAWQUS010000017.1, on the reverse strand, counting down.
CTTTTTGGAGTCGATTAACAAACAACTTTATATAACTACTATATATACTTGCCGCTAAATGGTAGTGTTCAGCACTATCGTGTTCCGGTCAGGTGGTAACGAACGGCCCTGTAATTTCCGGCACAGAGGCATAACACCTTAGGCCTCAGGCGTGGTAACGCATCTGCATTTTGACCATGGTCTTTATGTGGATGTCTATAGGCTGCAGTCATCACTTAACATCAATGTAAGCTGCATGCTTGTTTGCCACTTACATTACATAAAAAAAACGTTAAAAGCAAAATAACTTCATTTTCTTGTTTGAAGAACTTTGGCGCGGAATATTCGTCAGTTATGATTAAATTCCCCTCTATAACCGGATTCCGGAGCTTGTTGACATCTATCAAATCAGTGTCAACTAGGCTTTACTTCGTCCACGCGCACGACAGCGTTGAGCACTTCCATTTAGCGGCAAGCGAATTAGGTAATTGCATTATCGAATACCAATGCCTTCGAGCTACGTCACTGGAACTCTTCCACCAGTAATGAAATCTTTGCCATATCCATCGCATTTATAAAGAAACTTTAAACTTATCTTATACTCTTCGTGAACCGATTTATGATTTTTATTGATAAATTATAAAAAACAGTATGTGTAACGTATGTACGCACGTAAAAAAGTTTAGCAACTAACTTCAGACTCTTGGTGGTTTTGATGGTTTAGCAACTATCTACATACTGTCGCTTTTACCTGTTTGTGTCCGTGCGCATCGTAAAAAATCACATTCATAACTTTTTCCAATTTCCAATTTTATAAGAGAATTTACAATATCAATATATTTAATAAATACCGAAATTTTCTAATATAATGGAACGCTTCCTTTTATGGGTCTTTAAAAATGATGTAGTTTGAAAACCGTTTTTTATTTTCTTAATATTTATGCTATTTTATTATTATAATTGTATTATAAAGCTGAAGAGTTTGTTTGTTTGTATGTTTGCTTGAAACGCGCTAATCTCAGGAACTACTGGTCTGATTTGAAAAATTATTTCAGTGTTAGATAGCCCATTTATCGAGTAAGGCTTAAGGCATATAACATCACGCTAAGATGAATAGGAGAGGGTAGGTAACATTGCAACCGCGCGAAGCCGGGGCGGGCCGCTATTACTATATTAGGTTGGGAAAAAAGTTTCTTCGCATTTTTTTAAATAATTCAAAACATTTTTTAATATAGTTTATTTAAATTTAACTAAAGTATGTATATACCATTTTGTTCGATAACCTTTTGCCATCTTGTAGGTAGGGACATGATCCCATTGCTATAAAAATTTTGGGACTTCTCATCAAAATACCGCGACAAGTGGATTTGGCAGTCCTCTCGTGATGTTAACCTAACATTGCATAAAGAATTCTGAAGAGACCGAAACAGGTGGAAATCTGAAGGTGCAAGGTCAGGACTATACGGCGGATGCATTAACACCCCCCAGCCAAACTCTCTTAACTTTTGCTGAGTGGCTATAGATGTGTGAGGTCTAGCGTTATCATGATGAAACACCACACCCCTTTTGTTCATCAATTCCGGCCGCTTTCTCTCAACTTCTTGCTTTAATCTCATCAGTTGTTCGTAGTAGAGTTCAGAATCCATAGTCCTTCCTGGTGGTATAGCTCATAATGAATAATGCCCTTCCAATCCCACCACACACACAACATCACCTTATTGCGAGTTAACCCGGGTTTCGCCACAGTCTGTGAAGCCTGACCGGCCTTTGACCACGACCTTTTTCGCAAGTTCTTATCGTACGTGATCCACTTTTCGTCACCAGTTATCAGCTTCTTCAAAAATGATTCGGTTTCATTACGTCGTAATAAAGAATCACAAATGAGTACACAGTTCATTAGGTTTCTTTCAGTGAGCTCGTGAGGTACCCAAATATCGAGCTGTTTTTTGTACCCAGCTTTTTTCAAATGCGCCAAAACTGTTTTGTGATCAATTCTCAGTTCTTCAGCTACGACGTAACTACTGATAAGTCGATCTTGCTCCACTTTTTCAAAAATGGCATCCATTTTATCCGTAATAGGGCGACCAGAGCGAGGTGCATCCTTGCCATCAAAATTTCCGGATTGAAAACGCTTAAACCAAATTTGTGCTACTCTCACATACACTGCACTAGGTCCATAAACATCGCAAATTTTTTTCGCGGCTTGCGTTGCATTTTTACCTTTATTGTAGTAAAATTTTAAAATGTATCGAATTTCTTCATTAGATTCACTCATCTTGACAGTACGAAAACAAATGAAAATCACACATTTGCCTAATTTGAATTTGGAATTATGTTCTTTAAAATTTTAACTTTCAGTGATACCAAAACCAGCCAGATACAAATACTACAGCCAAAGAGATTTTATTACAAGTTCATACATACTATAATGCGAAAAGACTTTTTCCCCAACCTATTATATACAGCAAACGATTAAATGTAAACTTGAATATCTGTAATATACCGCTTATACTCGTAGATCCCAGTAATATGTTACTTTCAATGAGAGAGGAACGTTTGTTTTCGATCACATACAGAATAGGATGAAGCTCACAGCTGGATAGTCTATAAATTGTTTCTAATCAAGTGATCTCCATGTTTATTTTTTTTTTATGTTATTGAAGTGGCAAACATGCTTGCAGTTTACATGGATGTTAAGTGACGACTGCAGCCTATAGACACCCACACAAAAACCAAGGTTAAAATGCAGATGCGTTACCACTCCTGAGGCCTAAGGTGTTATGCCTCTGTGCCGAAAATTACAGGGCCGTACATTACTTACCGGAACACGATAGTGCTAGTGCAATACCATTTAGCGGCAAGTATATTAGGTAATGCGGTGGTGCCTATGCCCGCGAGCTGCGTTACTGGAACTTTATAACCAGTAAAAAAAATCAATGTCCAATCTACCGTCGCACTACTAAGAATTTATTTCACTTAAATGAAATAAAACTACATTAGTACAAGCATTATAATACGACTCAATTTCATGCAGAAAAAAAACTTTAAAACGTCTACGCCACTATTAAAAAAAAACTGAGCATTTCCGCTCAAGGGTGTTCCACTGAGGTTAGAGTGCTTTTAGCGGGCTTTTTAACGAAAATTTAATTAGCCACAGTTTCAAGACGAACCTTTTAGAGTTCCGGGCCTAGGAAACACAGAAGGTATGATTAAAATATTTTGTATTCATCTATCTGTCTTGCAAGACACTTTATCGACTAATATCATATATTTAGGTACGAGTATACGAGTAATAAGAGCCCTAAATTAAGAAAAAATATGAGACTTCAAACAGAACAGCCCTGTAATATCCGGCACAGAGGCACCTTAAGCCTCAGGAGTGGTAACGCATCTGCATTTTGACCTTGGTCTTTGTGTAAGTATCTATAGGCTGCAGTCATCACTTAACACCAATGTGAACCGCAAGCTTGTTTGCCATTTTCAGTACATAAAAAAAGGCAATTTTACTAGTGGTACAGCTACATCGTAGGCACCGTCGCATTACCTAGTTTACTTGCCCCATAATTATATCATTGTCGTGTTCCGATCATGTTGTACGCTCCCGTAATTTCTGGCGCAGACGCTTAGACCTCTGTGGTGGCTAAGCAGATGCTGACGAACATCAAATGTTTGCAGTTAGTATAAATGTAAAAATAATATTTTTTTTTTATACAGGCTAGCTGTGCTCACGACTTTGTGCGTGTAGATATGGAACAATATTTTTTTTAAATTCTACAAGGACGAAGGCGTAGGCATAACTAGTCTACATTAAATTAGTTTATGTAAACCGCATTCAACTCTGTTTAAAAGTTTTGAAGAAGTGATTGAAGTAAATTTATTTACTGGTGGTAGAGCTCCAGTGACGGAGCTCGCGGGCGTAGGCACCACCGCATTACCTGATTTACTTGCCGCTAAATGGTAGTGTTCAGCACTATCGTGTTCCGGTCAGGTGGTAATGTACGGCCCTGTAATTTCCGGCACAGAGGCATAACACCTTAGGCCTCAGGAGTGGTAACGCATTTGCATTTTGACCTTGGTCTTTGTGTGGGTGTCTATAGGCTGCAGTCATCACTTAACATCAATGTGAACTGCATGCTTGTTTGCCACTTCAATTACATAAAAAAAAAAAAAAAATTCAATTGATTATAACTTCTTTTTGACAAAACATTTTGTCAAAATCGTCATCAATCAAAGTTTTGGCAACGCTCCTAAGTATATGTAATCAAATGAAAACCGTGTTCAAATCCGTTGAGTAGTTTCGAAGTTATGACTTACCAGACAGACGGACAAAAATTCCAACTTTTGGTTTCTGTTACTTTTCTTCAATCGCCCCTTATCAGATTTTGGAAAAATATATTAATGTACTGACACTCGATTTTTGCTGTCTTATTATATGTATTGATAAAACACAACTAAAAGAAATCTGATAACCGTAATTTTTTACTGAAAACTAAAAGAATATACCTATATGTTTAGCGACATTTTTTTTCCAAAAATCAGGTATTAAGTGCGTCCTTGAATCCAGTTTATCTTTTTTTTGGCATAATTTTTATTTCGTACGGAACCCTCGAACCGTAACTTCCACGACTCGTATTTCACCAGTTTTTACAGGTCTATTAAAGTTCATTTTGTTTTTAATCGTATTATGTAGCAGTTATATTTTTAGTATTCATATTTTAATGCCGTCGTTAAAGCGGAAACTTTTTTCTGGCTCTCATAATTAGAAACATTCATTAAAGGAATTACTTTGTATTTTTAATTCATGTCTTTGTATATTTCTGACGACATAGGTTAGTCCAGCGGTGTGAGGCGACCTTTTGATTTGATGGATCGCGGGTTCAATCCCCGCACCGGGACAAATGTTTATATGGCCTACAGATATTTGTTTCGGGACTGGGTTTTTGTGTATGTTGTATGTGTACAACGGCATCCACGACACAGGTTTACATCTAGTGTGGCGTTGTGTGTGTAGCGCATTTTTTTTTATTTTTGTCTAGCTGACCCGGCAAACTTCGTATTGCCTCAGAATGAAATAATGTGTCAAAGGTTTGATAGATACGGACTATTTGTATGGGAAAATAGAATTGTGGTTTTTACTATATCCCTTCAATTCCTTCATATTTTCTTACCTCTTGAATGTTTATTCCAAACTAAAATTAGCCAAATCGGTCCAGCTGTTCTCGAGTTTTAGCTAGACTAACGAACAGCAATTGATTTTTATATATAAACATAGAATATAGATTCATGTCTTTATATATTTTTGACGAACCGGTTAGTCCAGCGGTGTGGGACAACCGTTTGATTCGACGGGTCGCGGGTTCGAAGACGGCGGGGACGAATATTTGTATGTGTTTGTGTATGTGTTGTATGTGTACTACGGCATCCACGACCTAGTGTGAAGCTGAGAGTGTAATTTCTGGGAGATCTGAGAGAGTTTTTTTTGTGTGTGTGTTTTCTCGGTTTCTGAATACATTTACACAGATGTATTGTACGAGTACATACACCCGTATTCTCATTACATTCATACATCATACATTCGTGCCAAGTTTCCTGTAGAATAGGGAATATGGGAAACATTGCAGTGCTTTAATCAAATTACTTAAACTACGTACTGATTTTAGTGGATGTAAATGAGCGGTGATATGCGGTTCGTGTGACGTCGGACAGATTAATAGCTTAGCGGGCTTAAGCGTTTCACGTCATGTGTAGGTCTAAATGAAAATTGCTCTTGATTATTTCCTGAATAAACTATTGCTTGTTATAATAGTAACACGTTTTTTTATTTAGTAAAAGTGGCATACAGGCATACAGTTCACATTGATGCAAAGTGATGACTGTAGCTTATAGACACCCACAGATAAACGTTACCACTCCCGAGGCTTAAGGTATTATGCCTCTGTGCCGGGAATTACAGAGCCGTACATTACCACCTGACCGGAACACGATAGTGCTGAAATAAAAAAGAAATAGAATTTCCCAATAGAACCAGAGATAAAGGACTTTACACCATTATCTCTGATAACCTCCTACCCGGGAATTGAACCCAGGACCTCAGCGTAGTAGTAGTGACCTGCTACCACTAGGGTACCGAGGCAGTTAAAACAACATATTACCTCCAACCGCTCGTAGCTTGAACACCCAATTTTCTTATATGTAAGTCAGTTTAGTTCCATTCTAATTAACTGACGTTTTATTTCCTTTCCAATTAGAGAGGCTTTGGAGATAAATTGTGTTTATCTGGATTCCGTGAGTTCGTCGAATTGATTTGAATTTTAAATTGTGTACACTACATTATTTCTTCTTTTTGTGTTTCTTTTATGTGATGAAATGGCAAACTTGAAATAATCTATACTTATAATAAAACTGTAGAAGTGTAAATTCTGTACATTAAAAATATTGAAAAAATAAATACCAGGGGATGTTACTAGATCGATTCCGATACCAAATATGTGATTAGAAAAATTTTTGTCTGTCTGTCTGTCTGTCTGTCTGTCTGTTGGTTCAAGCATCACAAAAAAACTACCGGTCCGATTACAATGAAACTTGGTATGATTATACTTTAACCTTTGGCGCACAACACTGGGTACTTTTTATCCCGAAAAAATGTCTGTTTGTCTGTGTGTTTGTGCACGCTAATATCAGAAATGGCTTATTCTATTTGCGATTTTCACTAATTGTGGTAAGTTCACTTAACATTTAGTGTTTGTTTCATGTGAATCGGTTCAGAAATAAAAAAGTTATGTCAATTTAAAGAATCATATCGAATATTTTTAAGCTGTTCTGTATCTTAGTTCTATCTTTTAGGGGGTTTCGTACCTAAAAGACCCTAACGGACCCTACGGATTACTAATCCTCCGCTGTCTGTCTGTCTGTCTGTCCGTCCGTTCGTCTGTCTGTCACCAGGCTGTATCACATAAATAGTATGTATGTATGTATCTTCACGCCAGGTCCCTAACGGGGTAGGCAGAGAGTGTAGAGCGCCAGATATCCCGGTTCTGACAAACCTCTCGTGCCTCGTCTACCTTCATCATTCTCTTCATACATGCACGCCGATTCCTAAGACTTTTGATCCCACCATCAGACAGAACTCGACCTATAGTGCAAAAGCATAAATAGTGATAGCTAGGAAGCTAACATTTTCACAAATTATGTATTTCTGTTACCGCTATAAAAACAAAATTAATCTATACATCAATACAAATAAATAAAATTGGAGTGTCTGTTTGTAATATTAAAATAACCGCTTTTTTACTAAATGCATAATAGTATGTATACACGGTACATATACCAAAACAACATTTTTTACAATTTTTGTCTGTCTGTCTGTCTGTCTGTTTGGCGGGTCTAATCTTGGGAATGGCTGGACCGATTTTGACGGGACTTTCACTGGCAGATAGCTGATGTGATATGCAGATGCTACTTTTATACTAGCTGCGCCCACGACTTTCTCCGGGTAGATACTGAACCATCATATTTTTTCTCACGTGGACGAAGTCGCGGGCACAGCTAGTTTTTTAAATATTTGTTTTAACTTTATAAAACAATAACCGGTCAAGTGCGTGTCGGGCCTCGCGAGGTGTAGGTAGGTAGTTTTTAGGTTTGAATAATGTAATAAAAAATTAAATAAATATTTTCTCTGGAGAATAATATTGTCAAAACATGAGAGTTAAACGTATTGTTTTCGAATAATTTAAAAAATATTAATCAACTCAAAATCGTCAAAATTTATAGTAATTCATTAAATTTAGTGAAGGTACTACTTGGATTAGTGCACGCACATCGCCGTGATAGACACTTACACAAAAACCAAGGTCAAAATGCAGATGCGTTACCACTCCTGAGGCCTAAGGTGTTATGCCTCTGTGCCTGCGGAAATTCTCTTCTTCTCTTGCGTTACACTCTTGTCAGATTGGTCGTGGTCGTATTTCCAGGTGTAGTGGCTCGCTTCACAATCCTCCGCCACTCGTCGCGCCTCTTTGCTTTACTGGAGCATTCATGGAGTGGACCGCCCAGTGCAGATTTTATCTGCTCTGCGGAAATTACAGGGCCGTAAAGTACCACTTAAAAGTAGTAACCACTATCTTTCTATTTCGACAGTGGTGAAGAGCGATTGATTTTATACTTACTAGAGAAATCAGATACAGTTTTGACATCAAATTCATTATTCCACTTGGCTGTACAAACAACATGGCGTCGTCAACAAAATAATAAATCAAACCTTACATTACCGTTACCGGGAGGAAATACATTGTATCGCCAATAAATTGTTCACGAAGTAGTTCTTGATGTATATAGACATTAACAGCGCTTTACTTTTAAGGAGAAATCTCGTAGACCAAACTACCCGCTGAAAATAAAAACACACTTAAAGTAAGATTCATTGATAAATGGGGTGTCCAGGGAACGCTTCCGAAAATAAAACTGCTAATAGTAAGATGAATCTGGATATAATGACGAAAATGAATAAAAAAAATCTAAGTTTTAGAATTAATTTTTGTGCCTTTCTCGTGTAGTTATAAAGTGCAAATTGATAAAATAAACAATTTTTTAAATTGGCAAACTTATTTACTTATTTTTTCCTAAAAGAGAAATGTTCATTTTATTAAATAAAACATCGTAATTAATACGCTCGTGGTCAATGCTCGCTAGTCACGCTAGCGGCGCAGTGACAGCCGTGTTTGTCATATTATTAAAAAAATAATAACGCTCTACAAAGTGACACTAGCCGAGTGTCTCTGTTTTTTTTTTTGATTTTATTCTCCATTTAAAGAGCTTGGTCAAAGACCATGACGCTCTATACGTTCACATGAATTACATTCTTCATTCAAAAAAAATAATTAAACAACATTAACTCATTGACAATTGATATAGTTGCAACAGTATTCTGGCTTCATCCGTAGTAGGATCTGCCAGGACACTGTTGCAATGTCCTATTTCTAATGAAGCCCTGCGATGAGCCTCACCTCGAACAAGTGTCTCTGTTGTAGGCCCGATGCGCAATATTTCTAGCTGGGTACTAAACAACCCTCTAATACACGCAATCTATGTTGTTTGCACGTGTTTCATAGAGACAAAAGACTTTTGAGTCCCACTTATATTTAAGTGACGTTTGAGTAATTGGCCGAGAGACAGACAGAGGCACTAATAGTCTTGTAAGGGCTCCTAATAAATCCTAATATTTTTATTTTGAGGTACGACACTCCAACAATGGTCAGAATAAAACCAATACCACTTATTCGTCAACCTAACCTAGGTAGCAGTAGTCTAAGGGTGAGATTCACAGATCACACTACGACTTTACTTTGAGCAAAGTACGCTTAGAACTGTCAAAACTCATACTGTACTGACCGTTCTAAGCGTACTTTGCTTAAAGTAAAGTCGTAGTGCGGTCTGTGAATCTCACCATAAGACTTAGAAAAGCTTTTTTATGTAAAACTCACCATATATTTACCGACCAATGGAACATACTGGATCTTACTGGTGGTAGAGCTCCAGTGACGATCATTGATCATTGGATCATTGATTATAAGTTCAAAATGTAACATGTGTAATATATGGAAATAAAGATTTTTATTTATTTATTATTTATAGTGACGAAGCTCGCGAGCGTAGGCACCACCGCATTACCTTATATACTTGCCGCTAAATAGTAGTGTTCAGCACTATCGTGTTCCGGTCAGGTGGTAATGTACGGCCCTGTAATTACCGGCACAGAGGCATATCACGTTAGGCCTCAGGAGTGGTAACGCATCTGCATTTTGACCTTGGTCTTTGTGTGGGTGTCTATAGGCTGCAGTCATCACTTAACATCAATGTGAACTGCATGCTTGTTTGCCACTCTCATAATATAAAAAAAAAATCGCCGCCCACACTTATACCCTAACAAAGCTTATTCAATTTAATTTATTATCAACCATTTGCAAAAAGAATCGTCCGTCTCACTTAGTTCCAACAGCCCCCTGGAGTTTTAAAGTGGTAAATAAATTATAACAGTTTGATAAGAATTTTGAACAACTCCGTTGGTTTGCTTTTTGAGGCGTTGTTGCCAGATTTCAAAAATAGTAGAACTATTTTTTTTTTACTAACCCTGTACATATAGCCGTAATAACTATCACAGAGACTAAAACCTCTTCAACACGGTCGGATCTAACCGCCAACCGTCGTGTCCTTGGTCGAGTTGATGTAGAAAAGGACAGTGTAGAAATTGGTTGACCCGACCAACTTTGGTTGAAGTCAACGGCCTTGGTCGTGAACGCATATCTCCCGTCAATCTGCATCCATGGTCGGCTCCGACCATCTGGAACGCTGTCGGCCGACGCGATAGACATAAAGGCCATGGATTCGACGTGTAGAAGGGGTTTTAAGAAGCATTCCACTCACATGGATTTTAAGTCATGACTGCATCTACGCAAAAACCAAAGATCAAAATGCATTGTCACCCCTAAGACTTAAATTTTTATGTCTCTATCATAGTAATTACGGGGCAATACATTATAATACTAGCTTTTACTTTTACAAATAATAAAAAAATATTAGCGCGCAGATATATATATCACTGATGAATACTATTGGAAAACTACATTCATTTTATTATCATTCAATCTAGATAACGAATTGCTTTATTCCACGAAAACATCGAATCTACTATCAAAGCTATAAAATTTATACTGCTATAGTAAATCTCCCAGATAGTTGAAAATTTATACTGCTATAGTAAATCTCCCAGATAGTTGAAAATGTATACTGCTATATTAAATATATATATGTATCTTCACGCCAGGTCCCTAACGGGGTAGGCAGAGAGTGTAGAGCGCCAGACATCCCGGTTCTGACAAACCTCTCGTGCCTCGTCTACCTTCATCATTCTCTTCATACATGCACGCCGAAATTATTAATCTATATTAAATCTCCCAGATAGTTGAAAATGTATACTGCTATAGTAAATCTCCCAGATAGTTGAAAATTTATACTGCTATAGTAAATCTCCCAGATAGTTGAAAATTTATACTGCTATAGTAAATCTCCCAGATAGTTGAAAATTTATACTGCTATAGTAAATCTCCCAGATAGTTGAAAATTTATATTGCTATAGTAAATCTCCCAGATAGTTGAAAATTTATACTGCTATAGTAAATCTCCCAGATAGTTGAAAATGTATACTGCTATAGTAAATCTCCCAGATAGTTGAAAATTTATACTGCTATAGTAAATCTCCCAGATAGTTGAAAATTTATACTGCTATAGTAAATCTCCCAGATAGTTGAAAATTTATATTGCTATAGTAAATCTCCCAGATAGTTGAAAATTTATACTGCTATAGTAAATCTCCCAGATAGTTGAAAATTTAAATTTGAATTTACACCGTGATATCGTAGCATCGCGTAACTTCGTAGCCGCGCTACGATGTCTCTACGGCGTAGGTGCTATTTCGTAGATACTACATCAATCACCTACAATGTCATCTAGACTTGCGTTGGTTTATTTTTTTTTCTAGATTTCACTTAAATCCTTAAAATGTAAATGTAATGTAAATGTTCATGACTTATCACCGAAGGGGTAGGCAGATGTCAATGCATACATGCACACGACTAACTAGAAATGTTTTTTCCCATGTAATGGTCCAAGAGCTAGTGAACCCTTCAAGTATCGGAACGCCTGTAAGCCCAGAATTTTTTGTAGGAATGAGTCATAATATGCTAGGTACGATAACAATCGCCTGGCAATGATCAGCCGGTCACCTCATCTGGATTTCTGATGAGAAAACGCCTGAAGTCAAATTTTTCTTTCCATTTTTCTTTAAAAATAAAATATATTTCACAAGCATGTGTTAATGCGAAGTAATATAAAACAATTATTAAGGGTAAAAGCGACTTCTTTACGATATTCAATAAACTGAAAAGTCTATTATATCGGTTGCCTAACTGGCATAGTTGGTAATAGATGGCGCTGCTGCTACCATAAAGCAATGCAATAGATGTGAAGGAAAGATTTGACAAATCGGGCAGGGCTTCAGTAGCTCAATTGGAAGAGCGGCTGGACTAGATTCCCAGTAGGTCGCGAGTTCGAGCCTCGCCTGAAGTCAAATTTTTCTTTCCATTTTTCTTTAAAAATAAAAGGTGGTTTATATACTCAGCATGTTATGGTTCATCCTTACACAAATTTCTAGCCGTACAGGGCCAACGCTACTTGGAGGGTTCAGTATTCAATTGTGGAACGAACTTCCCTCTGAGGTGTTCCCTAGGTGCTACAATATGGGGTTCTTCAAAAATGGCGTCAAAAGAGTCCTTCAGGGCTGGCAGCACGTTGGCAACTCCCCTGGTGTTGCAAATGTTCATAGGCGACGGTGACCACTTTCCATCAGGTGGCCCGTTTGCTTGTCTGTCAATCATCAGACATAAAAAAAAAAAAATCTCTCCTACTATAATAAGTGACGATCCGAATGACATTTATTCATAGTGACATTGCCAAATGCCATTTGGCATTTGATATTTTTTTTATTATTTTGGCATCGCTATCACATATATTGCCAGTGTCAAGTAAAACGATATTTCGTATTCGTAATAAGCAGCGTAAAAGTCAGAGTCAGTCACTCAATTTATCAGTCCGTCAGTCAGTCACAGTCAGTAATTCGAGTAAAGCGATGGCTACTTTACCAGAACCATTTACAATGAAGTTTGGAGGCAACCCGAAAGGACGTATATTAGCACTATTATTCTGTTTCTATACACGGGCACTGTAATAAGCCTATATCTAACAAAATGTCACCAACTTTATTTAATATAACTCAAAAATACATCAAGAAAATGAAATAAAATAAGAGCACCACACGAGTCTTTCAAGGTTCCCCCCAAAACTGCATTTGAAAATTACTAAAATAAATAAAAATGCCAAAACATTTACCTCCCCGGCCCAAAAATCTAACTTTACTACTACAGAAACTATTAATACAAATGATATTTCTACTCGTTGTAATTTTACAAAATGCTTAAAAATTATGCAGTGTAAATAAATGTAACAATATAATATACCTAATTTCCAAACTCCTTGCTCAAAACTCTCAGTCTACGCCAAGTCCCGTACTTAGCGTGTTGATACATACATATTTTAATACGCCAATTTAATAAAGACATTTCAGAAATGGAAAGTAAACTACCAAAAAGTAATCTAATAAGCCAAGTGCATAAAATATTCAGTGTGTGTAGACCATATTTGCATATCCGAACACTGAACTGATCCTATCTCCTTGTACTTAAATGAACGAATATACTGAGTTCATTTCTTGAATATTTGAAATTATTCCAGTTATCTAATCAATTCCTAAAGTTCACTCGCATGAGTTATTGCGAAAAATAAATATTACAATTTTTTTATTTTTATTAGATAATAATAATTATTATTATTATACGCTTACACTCACAGCCCCACAGTAGGTATAAACCTGTGTCGTGGGTGCCGTTATATACAAACAACACATACACAAACACCCAGACCCGAAACAAATATCTGTAGGCCATACAAATATTTGTCCCGGTGCGGGGATCGAACCCGCGACCCTTCGAATCAAACAGTGAATTCACACCGCTGCACTAACCGGGTCGTCAATATTATTAAGGGAACAGCGATATCTAAACGATATTGTGTAAACTGCAAAGTCTATCATATTCATAGATTTATTATCTACTATGATCATATCGGTTGTATAGTTATTTATTAGTTCACCGACCGGTTAAAAATCAAAAAGGGAAAGCAAAATCTGACGCATCGGTGTGAGGCTTCGGTAGCTTAGTGGTAAAGTGACTGGACTGGTTATCCTGAGGTCGCAAGTTCGATTCCTGCCCGAAGTCATATTTAATATCTGTACAGACACTCGATTTTTACTGTCTTAATATATTGTATTGATTAACTAAATACAACTGCAATCATTGCAATATAGCCTGTTTCATAACGGTATAAAGTACTCAGGTAAGGTTTTTTTATGTAATGGAAGTGGCAAACAAGCATGCAGTTCACATTGATGTCAGGTGATGACTGCAGCCTATAGACATCCACACAAAGGCCAAGGTTAAAATAATGATGCGTTACCACTCCTGAGACTTTAGGTGTTATGACTCTGTGCCGGAAATTACAGGGCCGTACAAAGTTGGTCGTACAAGGGTGATCTGTTGAGACTTACAGGTACAAAGTTACAAAAAAGTTATCTCTGCAATAAACTCGTTTATCGATTAGCCATTAGTCGCCTGATTGAAACATTAATCACTGACAATGATAAAGTTCTCCAGTTTTAATGTGGACTTGTGGTATTTTGTGATTGGATCAGCGAACACTGGTGGTAGAGCTCCAGTGACGGAGCTCGCGGGCGTAGGCACCACCGCATTACCTAATCTACTTGCCGCTGAATGGTAGTGTTCTTCAGGGAATACAGGCGTGTAGTAACGTTATAAAATATAACAGATGTTTTTTCTGAATATATAATAAGTAGGTAATAAATGTTTTATGACCCTGACATTAAATTAAAATGTGCACGTCGCTAATGCGATAAAATGTATACGGACACTTTTTATAAGCTTCCAAAATTGTAACCTACACTTCAAGCAAATAAATGATTATGATTATGAATAATACTTACGCGAATTTCATCCAGTGCGACTGAAGTAATTTTTTCAAAGATAATAATACATGTATATCGGCCAGTATCCCACTTGAGTGGTGAGTACTCGAGCTGGTGATGAAATAAAACACATGGTTTGGCAGAAGATGAAGAGAGAGTTATTTATTGCCAAAGATCCGCCCATTCGATTACGCCGGCAGAGAAGAATGGGCAAGAAACTCTTACGACCGGGAATACAATTACCGGGATACAAATGTTCATTGCAAAAGGTAAATCTCTTCTGCCAATCAATTCAGTTATATGCGAATCGTTACTATATCTCGTTTTCCACTATTACAAACTGTACAACTTGAATCTAGATTATTATTTCGCCAGTTTAATTTCTAATTCTCCAATTCTCCAATTCTCCAGTTCAACTGTCAAGTATTATTGATGACACTTATCGATCAAGTTACTGGGTATGTTTTAATTATTTTGATTAGGACTTTCTATAATCATTGGTTTAGTCAGGTCTGTATGTTTGTGTTCTCTATCCTCGACATATATATATACATATTGTAAAGAAAAAAATGACGATACTTCAAACGAACTCTACACTTAACTATTTTCAATAGTGGTAGACTTCTAGCGCAAGGACTCGAGGCCGTAGGCACCGCCACATTACCTTATCTATCCACCACCAAAGCGCTGAACACTACTATGTAGTGGCAAATGCATTAGGTAATACCCTAGTAACTCAAAAACTACTGGACCGATTATTATGAAAATTGGTATATATGTATTTTACCACGGAGATGGTTTGTATATATATATGTGATGTCACTCGCCACCATGTGCCGCTGTAGAGTAGCAACTTCTGCCCCGTTCAACCGATTGTCATGAAAATCAGTATGACCATGTATTTTAATACAAAAGAAACGAATATGACATGTTCATAGAAGTAACACTCCACGAGGTGGCGCTGCAGTCGTTTTCTTCAATTTATTTTAGTTGTTGGCGCATCAATCAACGTGCGCCGGCTTCAGCTAGTAGTGTATAAATTGGACCTACCTCAGTGGACACTTTGAACCAGGTACACATAATCGTAGACAACTTTGAAATCGATTACTTTATTGAAATTGATTACTTTAATCAACACACATCTATAATGTACACGCTCAAGGCTCAGCACGAACTAGCCTAAACAACTTTGTGAACCAAAAATTCCTTTTACTTTATTATTCAAGTGTACGTGTACAAGTTTTCTTGCGAAAGTTAATTCCGCTAAATCAAGTTTGGTCCGACTTGGCTTCGTATCGTGCAGGTATGTTGACACAAGATTGTTAAAGAGAGGCAAAACTTAGCTCATGTAGTTTGGGAACTGTGTACATAAACTATAATTTACTCTATAAAAGATAATTGTATTTCAGTGCGTAAAAGTCGGTGCTATTTCGTGACAGGCGACTTTGAAGGTTGTATCTGTGAAAAGGCAATCAGAGAAACTACCTTTGATGTAACATATCTGATATTTTGTTCTTGTATTTTGTTTTCACGAACGATGTGGCCAATTTATAAGTGCAATTGAGGTTATTTCTAATCAAAAAAAGACATTTCACTTACTCTTCTACACGTTCATTTGACCCACGGCCAGCTTACCACTACGAGGTTGGAGTCTACCATCACTTTGAACCAAGTTTAACCGTGAACTGTGAACTCAAAATCAAAATTAAACGATGTTTAAGTTTTTTTTTACTTTAAGGTTCTCACTAAAGAAATCTAATTAACACTGTTCAACACTTAACTGAGGTAGAACATCTGGGTATATGATAAATGTCAGTTAAACTTTTTTACTGGTGGTAGAGTTCCAATGTAGGAGCTCGAGGGCGTAGGCACCGCCGTATTACCTAACCTGTCGCCAAATGGTAGTGTTAAGCACTATCGTGTTCCGGTTAGATGGTAATGTATGGCCCCGTAATAACTTATAACTGAGACATAACAACTTAGGTCTTAGGAGTGGAAACGCATCTGCAATTAGACGTCTAGTCTTTATGAAAGTGTCTATAGGCTGCAGTCATCGTTTAACATCAATGTGAAATGCATGCTTGTCTGCCACCGTACGTAAGAAAAAACTAATCTTTTTTTTTTTTTAATGACAGTTTAATTGAGTATTATCTTGTAAACTCCATTACTATAACTTGGTGAAATCCACTCTGAACCTCCGGAACACTTTTTGTTTCGTTAAGGTATCTAAACAGTTTCGCTTTTTTTAAGGAAACGGGTGCATCATATACAAGTTACATTATCAGAAATCTGATAGGTACTACAGAAATCTTTACCGAAACCAAATAACTTTAAGCCTGACTCTGTAGCAGATAAATAGATTGTTGTTTGTTGTACATGAACTGATGCGTGAGATGCAACAATTACTTCGCTCCACAAAATACAGAGATGGTTGAAAGCCACTTAACATGATCGCCTTGCAAGTGGGTTAAGTATTTTTAACATGAAAGTATGAATTAGGGCAACGATGCACTTTGTGCACTTTACAATATTTAGTCTGTAAACGTGAGCGAACTAAAACTTTCGCATTATTATTCTATATCAAACATTCTGTGTTTGCAAATGTATCTTTCTTGTTTTTTTATGTAATGGAAGTGGCAAACAAGCATGCAGTTCACATTGATGTTAAGTGATGACTGCAGCCTATAGATACACAACGACCGAGGTCAAAATGCAGATGCGACCACTCCTTAGGCCTAAGGTGTTATGCCACTGTGCCGGAAATCACAGGGCCGTACATTACCTCCTGACCGGAACACGATAGTGCTGAACACAACCATTTAGCGACAAGTATATTGGGTAATGCGGTGGTGCCTACGCCCGCGAGCTCCGTCGCTGGAGCTCTACCACCAGTTAAACTGGTTAAATTTACTGGTATGAATTCAACCTCACCCCTTTTTAATTTGAATTTTACTAACATATAGACTTAAATGTGGTCACTCACTATGGGCCTCATAAGAAGGCTCAAGGTCACGCAGAGCGCATTGGAGAAAACTATACTTGGCATTTCCCTGCAAGAAAACCGAAGTAACCAACATAACCCACCGAATAACGAAACTCAAGTGGCAGTGGGCAGGTCACACAGCTTGCAGAACCGACGGCTTTTGGGGCAGAGAGTTCTCAAGTGGTGACCGCGTACTGGAAGACGAAGCGTAGGCAGGGCCCCACGAGGTGGACCGACGACTCACGGTCAAGGTCAAGACGGTCAAGGTTGCGGTCAATCGATGATTGACCGCAACCTTGACCAAGTTGTGGCAATATTTGGGGAAGGTTTTGTCCAGCAGTAGACATCTTTCGGCTCAAATAATGTTAAATATTGTACACTATCATCATCATCATATCAGCCATAAGACGTCCACTGCTGAACATAGGCCTCCCCCAAGGACCTCCATGCCGACCGATCGGAAGCGACGTGCATCCAGCGGGTACCTGCAGCCTTGATCAGGTCGTCGGTCCATCTTGCAGGTGGACGTCCTGCGTTGCGTTTGCCGATACGTGGTCTCCACTCGAGAACCTTTCTGCCCCAGCGGCTATCGGTTCTCCGAGCTATGTGCCCTGCCCATTGCCACTTCAGCTTGGAAATCTGATTGGCTATGTCAGCGACTTTCGTTCGCCTACGGATCTCCTCATTTCTGATTCGATCCAGTAGGGAAACGCCGAGCATAGCCCTTTCCATTGACCGCTGAGTGACTTGGAGCTTTCATACGAGACCCATAGTGAGAGACCACGTCTCGGCACCGTAGGTCATCACCGGTAAAACGCACTGGTTAAAGACTTTCGTCTTCAAGGACTGCGGGATGTTTGACGAGAAAACGCTCCTTAACTTCCCGAACGCTGCCCAGCCGAGTTTTTGTACACTATACCCGTTGTATATTCATTTTAACTGGTGGTAGAGCTCCAGTGACGGAGCTCGCGGACGAAGGTACCACCGCATTACCTAATATACTTGCCGCTAAATGGTAGTGTTCAGCACGACCCTGTAATTTCCGGCATAGAGGCATAAAACCTTAGGCCTCAGGAGTGGTAACGCATCTGCATTTCGACCTTGGTCTTTGTGTGGGTGTCTATAGGCTGCAGTCATCTATTAACATCATTGTAAACTGCATGCTTGTTTGCCACGTCCATTACATTAAAAAAAAATACATTATTCCTTAAATCGTATTTCAATCTCCAACTTTGCTTTTAGACAGATTGGAGTGGCGAAACTTGTAGTTCATTGTAATAGCAAGTGGTTATTGTACTTTATAGACGTCTGCAAAATCCTCGGATATGGTAATGTTGCTGCAAGTTTGTAGCGTATGCAAATATGGTGCTGTTCTTAAGATTGTGTGGAAGATGCATTATGTATCAGTTGCAAAGTATACAGTTATCTTAGAGTTAGGACCTTTCATTGGAACACATTGATATTTTTTGTTAACTTATTTTAATCCCTATTAACTTATAGTAAGCAGATTTAGGGCGGACACTAATTTTGCCTACTATACAGTATACACTCATGATACCCTTTACCAACTTTATCATCATTAGTTATTAATTAATTATTTTGAGCGTTGTTGTTCTCTCACAGTCCAGCTTATAGGTTAGGATCCCACTGCAGAATCATTTCGTTCAACCAGATATTCTGCAAACCTAATTTTTACGCATATTTATAATATAAAGAATATATATGCACTAGGTGGGCTATCAAAAAATGGCCGCATGTGTTTTTATATACATTTTTTTTAAGATATTTAAAAAAAGATCGTCCATTTCACGGCAATATGTATAAAGACTCTGAAAAATCAGCCAGCCCAGTGGCCGCCCCTACTTATTTTCGTTCCGCCCTGATAACTTTTTACGTCCATAACGTACATGTATATTATTAATATATCGAATGGAAAATAACTTTTTTTTTTGCTCATTATTACGATATACGGGTAAGAAATTAAATCGGTCGAAAATAAGAGTTGATGGCTGTGGAAGATAAAATAATTTTATTAAAAAAACTTGCGGCCAAATTTTGATTTAAATTCTCCCTGGATATATATTATCTCGATTATAAATATGCCTAAAAATTAGGTTTGCCGCATATCCGGATGAACAGGATGATTCTGCAGTGGGATCCTAACCTATTAAACATCTACTCCCTAATAAAAGCTGAAAATACCAAATGTCGGTGACACTTATCATTGCTAAACGTGAACGTTCTAGAAGCGGCAATAAAATTTACATGTCTCATGAACTTTACACCGCCCTGTCTGTCAAACCTTTATTTCGTCTCATAGAATTTTATACCGAGGTTTATCCCCGCCTTTATGCTTTTACATAAAAGGTACACTCACAATATTGAATACATATAAGTATATTGGTCGTGAAAAAAGGACACCAAGTTTTACTTGGCAAGTATGATTATGTGGGCCACGAACATTTTCTTGCTTATAGCCACCGCGATAGTACGAGGCACCTCTGTAATGTTATACACTATATAGCGAGGCTATCAGAATTTGTAAATAAAATAGAATAGCTTAGTAAAAACTTTTCGGAGAAAAATATCTTGGAATAATATTGCGTTACCCTTTGCTTAGATCGTTTACGTGACAATTTCGGTTGTATTTATTTTTTATTTTCTCCTACAAGTATTTTAGAACATTTCTGAAATAGATTCAGTGAAATAAACCTTTATGAGAACGAGAGTGGAGCAAAGTAATATAAGAAAGAAAATTCTTCAAGCATAAATGTTATTGATTTGTTTTATTCTTTTTAGCATAGCATACTTCTGATTAAATTTTCAGAGTCACGTGAACACAAATAATACGATTATCATACATTAAAAAAAAACAAGAAATGATATATTTTCTTGCTGTATAATTATATAAATAATAATAATATAATAATTTCTTTCCGTTTTTCCTTTAATGTCTAAAGAAATGAAATATGATTATAATAATAAATGGGTAGCCATTATTATGGCAACCCATTATACGTCCCACTGCTAGGCACGAGTCTTCCTTTTTGGGGGGAGGCCTGGAGCTTACTCCACCACGCTGCTCCAATGCGGATTGGTGGAGAATAATGATTGACAAAGTGATTTCAAAACTACAGACCAAAAAACTGACTAAAAAATATTTTTTTAAATGCTGGTCAACTAAATCCAGGACAGACCCGTTGAAAGGTGACCGAAACGTTGAGTTGATTTCAAATATCATTTTTTTTTTTTAATATGCGCATGACAAATCCATAAAAATACGTTTATTTTAGTTTGAGTGTACCTCGCAAAATCTGAGAACACATCTAAAATGGAAAATCGAACAATAATTACAATTTTTACAAGTTAAAACAACGTGAAGAATGGAGATTTCTTTTTTCTTCTTTTAGTTATACATAATAGGTAAACCTTTCTTGAAAACGTTGGAAAAAATAAGCGGTAGTATGTAAATAAAATAATTTTCATTTTTTCATATTACAAATTATAGCGTTCGCAAACTATTAAAAACACCCTTGTCCTTTTAAAAAGTCGGTTAAAAACACTGATTACTCAATAAACGTTCTAATCACGAAGCACATAAAGTTTAATGTGTATTGTTATTGTATCGCTTTTTCAATATTAGAAGGGAAATGTTCATGACCCAATAACATCGGTCGTCCAAAATGAAGAGAGAATATTATACGAGTATGAGCAATATTAGTTTATTTCTTAAAGGTTTTGTTATTGTTCGACAACATTTTATAGTCAAGAAGAAGTTGGGACGTTGTCGTTTTATGTTTAATTTTGGTCGGGGTTTATATGCTTTTGTGTTATTAACCTAAATGCTGCTATACCTACGCGTATATGAATCTTGGCTTCTTTTATAACTTTGAATAAAGAAACATACTTTTATTTAAGTAAAGTTTAAACTGCGTAGAGAAGCGCACATGGCCCCGCGGCTGGTGTAGATCGTAAGCGATCTACTCGGTTAAGCATTACGGGCGCGGTCGGGTGTGTGATGGGTGACCGGTTGTGGAAAATTAAAACCCGCGAGCTCCATCACTGAAGCTCTACCACCAGTAGATTAATAAATATGAACCTTGATCTTAAAATCAACTTTACTACCTGTGTACCATCTACTAATCACTCTTAAAATATATGTATCTTCACGCCAGGTCCCTAACGGGGTAGGCAGAGAGTGTAGAGCGCCAGACATCCCGGTTCTGACAAACCTCTCGTGCCTCGTCTACCTTCATCATTCTCTTCATACATGCACGATTCCTATGACTTTTGACCCCACCATCAGACAGAACTCGACCTATTTGGTCATGGTAGGTCAGCCTTGGTCTTCCTGGGCCTCTGCAACCATCCACATTCGCATTGTATATCTGTTTAGTCATTCGCTCATTCGACATTCTTTCTATATGCCCGAACCATCGGAGCATGCCTTTTTCATTTTCACTCTTAAAAAAAATAACATAACCTCAAAATACAGCTCCAAATAATAAATGCGATTATTATCTTCGACAATAGAATGTGAATGTACAAAAGGCAATCACAGGGCTTTAGAATGTAACTTATTATTCCGCTTGTCACCGATGCCGGTCACGTACGTCCTGGCGGTGTTCAAATGTACTTATTTTCATTTATTTGATGTAACCGAAATTTGTTTATTAATTTGAAAATAGTATCACTGTTTTAGGAGTCTTATATTGAACTAGCTGTGCCCGCGTTTTCGTCCGCGTGAGAATTAATGATTGTTCAATATCTACCCGGACGAAGTCGTGGGTGCAGCTAGTATAAAAGTCTAAGTTACTCATTATAATAGCCAGTGAAAGTCCCGTCGAAATCGGTAAAGCCGTTCCCGAGATTAGCGGGGACAAACAGACAGACAGACAAACAAAAATTGTAAAAAATGTTGTTTTGGTATATGTACCGTGTATACATACATATTATATAATATATGCATGAAGTGAAAAGTGGTTATTTTTATATTGCAAACAGACACTCCAAATATTATTTATTTGTATATATGATAGTTTTGAAAAGCGGTTACAAATGGCGATAGAAACTCGCCATATATCTATAAAAATGAGCTATTGCATCGATGAAAACGAGAAATGCTATTTAAACATCGAAAATGCTATTTACACATGCACATCTCTTAACTGTTGAAACCTTTTTGAAACTTAAACAAACTTTAAAGAAATATTGTTACAAAAAGACCTGTCTCCCGATTTTCCCAATTTATCCTCCAAAAGTTTTACATATGTGCGCCAGATAGCAACCCAATCGGTCCAATACTTTTGAAGAAAATCCGCTGTGACAGACAGACAGACGCACAAGTAATGTTTTTATTTATTTATTTATTTAATCTTCTATGCACTAAAACGATACATAAGGCGAACTTAATGCCACTAGGCATTTTCTACCAGTCAACCTTTGGGTAGTGAGGATAGCAACGAAGTAGGTGCAACACTGGTGAATGTTATAAGGGTTCCGTTTTTTCTTTTGAGGTACGTCATCCATGAAAAAGTTCAATAACAATATCGTGTCGAAAAATAAGTAGCTTCATATACATTTACGGCACAATGTACAACTGTAATACTGGTGGTAGAGCTCCAGTGACGGAGCTCGCGGGCGTAGGCACCACCGCAATACCTTTTATACTTTTTTTTTTTCATGTAATGGGCGTGGCAATCAAGCATGCAGTTCACATTGATGTTAAGTGATGACTGCAGCCTATAGACACCCACATGAAGACCAAGGTCAAAATGCAGATGCGTTACCACTCCTGAGGCCTAAGGTGTTATGCCTCTGTGCCGGAAATTACAGGGCCGTACATTACCACCTGACCGGAACACGATAGTGCTGAACACTACCATTTAGCGGCAAGTATATTAGGTAATGCGGTGGTGCCTACGCCCGCGAGCTCCGTCACTGGTGCTCTACCACCACTTGCGCTAAATAGTAGTGTTTAGCACTATCGTGTTCCGGTCAGGTAGTAATGTACGGCCCTGTAATTTCCGGCACAGAGGCACACCCTAGGCCTCAGGAGTGGTAACGCATCTGCATTTCGACCTTGGTCCTTGGTCTTTGTGTGGGTGTCTATAGGTTACAGTTATCACTTAACATCAATGTGAACTGCATGCTTGTTTGCCACTTCCAATACATAAAAAAAACCTATCCGAACTTAAATCATACTACACAAACAAATAAGATAAGCTGATATCAAAGCAAGCCGCCGTATGTAAGCCGTATGTATATTTATTATGTTTACTGACACAATAATATGTTATGGTACGTGTTCGGTAAACAGACAGAGGGGAATTCATAATCAAAATATTATTTTGGAAAGCAATTATTGTGTGATACGTCCGCTACTGAAATGAACGAAGAATTGTATAACGAAAAATGGAGAGATATCATAAAAAAATTTAAAACGTAATAGGTTGGGGAAAAAGTCTTTTCGCATTATAGTATGTATGAAATTGTAATAAAATCTCTTTGGCTGTCGTATTTGTATCTGGCTGGTTTTGGTATCATTGAAAGGTAAAATTTTAAGGAACATAATTCCAAATTCATATTAGGCAAATGTGTGATTTTCATTTGTTTTTCGTACTGTCAAGATGAGTGAATCTAATGAAGAAATTCGATACATTTTAAAATTTTACTACAAAAAAGGTAAAAATGCAACGCAAGCAGCGAAAAAAATTTGCTATGTTTTTGGACTGCAGTGTCTATGAGCGTAGCACAAATTTGGTTTAAGCGTTTTCAATCCGGAAATTTTGATGTCAAATATGCACCTCGCTCTGGTCGCCCTATTACGGATAAAATGGATGCCATTTTTGAAAAAGTGGAGCAAGATCGACATATCAGTAGTTACGACGTAGCTGAAGAACTGAGAATTGATCACAAAACAGTTTTGGCGCATTTGAAAAAAGCTGGGTACAAAAAAAGCTCGATATTTGGGTACCTCACGAGCTCACTGAAAGAAACCTAATGAACCGTGTACTCATTTGTGATTCTTTATTACGACGTAATGAAACCGAATCATTTTTGAAGAAGCTGATAACTGGTGATGAAAAGTGTATCACGTACGACAAGAACGTGCGAAAAAGGTCGTGGTCAAAGGCCGGTCAGGCTTCACAGACTGTGGCGAAACCCGGGTTAACTCGCAATAAGGTGATGTTGTGTGTGTGGTGGGATTGGAAGGGCATTATTCATTATGAGCTATTACCACTAGGCAGAACTATCGATTCTGAACTCTACTGCGAACAACTGATGAGATTAAAGCAAGAAGTTGAGAGAAAGCGGCCGGAATTGATCAACAGAAGGGGTGTGGTGTTTCATCATGATAACGCTAGACCTCACACATCTATAGCCACTCAGCAAAAATTAAGAGAGTTTGGCTGGGAGGTGTTAATGCATCCGCCGTATAGTCCTGACCTTGCACCTTCAGATTTCCACCTGTTTCGGTCTCTTCAGAATTCTTTATGCAATGTTAGGTTAACATCACGAGAGGACTGCCAAATCCACTTGTCGCGGTATTTTGATGAGAAGTCCCAAAATTTTTATAGCAATGGGATCATGTCACCTACAAGATGGAAAAAGGTTATCGAACAAAATGGTACATACATACTTTAGTTAAATTTAAATAAACTATGTTAAAAAATGTTTTGAATTATCTTAAAAAATGGGCAGAAACTTTTTCCGCAACCAATATATATTTTTTTACCAACTGCTTCTATAGTCTAGTAGTGCTCCCTCTTTGGATTCCAGATTCCAGGTTGGCGTTAGGTGCTCTTGGATTATTTCCATTTTACGGAAGTTTTTCTACCCTCAAAGTTTGGTAATGTGCCCTGAAATATCAATACCTTTTACTTGCAACAGAACAGAAATAGCGAATCGTGGATGTTCGCCTGTATGCTCTGCTTACTCCTTCGCGGAATACAGGAGAGAATTTCTAATTTTCCATTCAAAAATTTTAATTCAAAATCTTTCTAATTGTGCTAAAATAACCTGCAGAAAACAAATTTAAACTTTTCGCCCATAATTTGGGCATTCAATTCAATAACAAACTAACTGTCACTTATTTATGAAATTAGTTATGACAAATTACGAAAATTAATTCAATAGAAATCTTGAGCAGTAGATGATATAATTATAATATTTAAATAACGTACGTAACTTCACGCCTGTAATCCCCGAAGGGGTAGGCAGAGGTAAATGCATGCATTAAAGCATACATGCAAACACCCACGATTCGCCGGTTACGTTTTGGCCCATGTAACAGGTTAAATATTTAAATATTTCACTGAAATTAAGAAAATGGTGTAAATAAGATCGTACTTCAATATGAAAAGTAACCTCTGCAAACTCGTCAAACACATCTTATACAAATATCCGTAGAAAATCGAATTACAAATAAGAAGACCACTACAATACCACAGCTCTGATAAATATCAACAAATATTTTTTATCGTGATATAACTATCTTTTAAAATAACCTTCTGATTGAAATACAAGTATACAGCAGCGTGGTGCCATCAAGTTTAAATGCCATACACAACATCCATTGTGAATATCGTTCTGATTTTAAGTATCAAAGCAAAAGTAGATAATAAAAACCGGTCAAGTGCATGTCGGGCCACGCGCAGTGTAGGGTTCCGTAGTTACAGAGTAAGAAATTTAATGAAAAAAAATATATTTTGTATGGACTTGTTCGAAATTTTCGAGTAAAATACATTTGATCGACTATTACTCGCAAACTTGCAAGACACACTTAAGTGTGATAGTTTTCCTTTTAATTTCGTTATATGTAGCTACTATTGCCGTAACGTTTGAATTTCTAACAACATCCGTTTAGTCTGTAGAACACTTGAGTCTAACGAAAATTTGCACTTTAAAACTTAATAAGTCACGAACAGTTAACTTAATCAAAAAATGATGTTCGGACATCCTTAATATTTTTTAAGACCTATCCAACGACACCCAACACTATATGGAAATCGAAAATTTAAAAAAATATTTGAATGTTACATCATGTTTTTATTCTACCACTTTGTCGGCGTGATTAAGGTATATACTTGTGCCAAATTTCAAGTCTCAAGTACCAATCGTTTTTGCGCGGACGGACAGACAGACAGACAGACAAACGGACATGGCGAAAGTATAAGGGATTCTTGTTTACCACGGAACCCTAAAAATTTAAATTAATTTTAAAAATAATGACATAATTATATATTTTCTCCCATAATTTGGACATTCAATTCGATATAATCCCTACTAATATTATAAATGCGAAAGTATATTTTATTTAAAGAAAAATGGAAAGAAAAATTTGACTTCAGGCGAGACTCGAACTCGCGGCCTTCTGGGAATCTAGTCCAGCCGCTCTTCCAATTGAGCTACTATTCTATTTTTTAATTGAGCTATTTTTCTTATATAAAATATATTTCACAAGCATGTGTTAATGCGAAATAATATAAAACAATTAATACGAAAGTAACTGACTGTCTGCCTGTCTGTCTGTCTGTTACCTTTTCACGGCCAAACGACTGATCCAATTTTAATGAAATTTGGTACAGAGATAGAGCTGACTTTGAGAAAGAACATAGGCTACTTAGTTATTTATAAAACGACATCCACGCGAGCGAAGCCGCGGGCAAGAGCTAGTTATATATAAAACTTACTAATACTTTTATACAAAAAAATAGTTTTATTGAATAAATGTTTTTTTTTATTGAATAACTTTTCATAAGCTTACGATAGCTTTTAAAAAGTTATTCAATAAAAATCTTGAACAATGAAAGTAAATTACTTCATAAATCCATTTCGCTGAGATAAAATGAATCGTTATCTGAATAACATCGTTCTTTATTAGAAAAATATCTGTTACAAACTCCGTCTCATTTGTCGTTTGTAACACAAAACTAAATGTTTTTTTTTATAAATCAATCACCTGAAAGAAGGCAAGTATTGAGAGTTGGGAGGAAATTGTCTGGAATTTAATAATCGAGTTTTTGATGTCGCTTTCAACTGTCTACTACAATTTTACTGCTTTTCTTGTTACTCATTACAGAATTCATTTCTGTGAATTGAAAAACACATTTTTAGGGTGCTGTACCTGAGGAGGAAAAACTTCTTACCCTCACTCGTACACATCCCAAAGGTTGACTGGTAGAAAATGCCAAATGGCGTTAAGTCCGCCTTATGTATAATTTTTGTGCATAAAAGATTAAATAAATAAATAAATATCTCTGACTGTTAATCACAGCCATTTGCTTCGAAAGAAGTGGGTCAATTGTGTTAAAATTTGTGTTGCATATATGTGTACCTACGTCAGTGGCCCAAACATGCATGTGAGCAAATTAAATAAATTATATATAGAGGGCCCTCTTACATGTAGTATTAAAAATAAAAAAATGCTATTTACCATGTATGATAATTATATCAAATAAAAAGTTTAGATAAGATGATCACAAATTTCGTAACGTATGAGTGTCATTTTTTTTTATGTCATGGAAGTGGCAAACAAGCATGCAGTTCACATTGATGTTAAGTGATGACTGCAGCCTATAGACACCCACACAAAGACCAAGGTCAAAATGCAGATGCGTTACCACTCCTGAGGCCTAAGGGTGTTATGCCTCTGTGCCGGAAATAACAGGGCCGTACATTACCACCTGACCGGAACACGATAGTGCTGAACACTACCATTTAGCGGCAAGTATATTAGGTAATGCGGTGGTGCCTACGCCCGCGAGCTCCGTCACTGGAGCTCTACCACCAGTAACAAATCTGTCAATATACAAAAAAAATGTTTATCTGTAGGTCTGTTGTAGAATCGTGAACTATGAATTTAATTATGAGCTTCAGCAAAATTGTTGTGCATGAACCCACAAAGGTTTCTGAATTGTTACGACCATTTTTCGACAGACAAAAAAAATCGCCGATGGACCTCCTTCGAATATTTAAAATTTTTCGAAGTTCGCCTGATCTGCTAGTGACATTTTAAAAGATAGAATATATTAACTTGACAAAATAAAATACTAGCACAAGTAAAATCATGGGGCAACAATAGTTTAAAATCCAAGCGACAACAAACATTGGATGATGTTTTCATTTGAATATTTCAATATTTATTCGGGATCAAAGGGAGGACTCGATTACTAGAGTATTGGAGTTGAAATTAGTTGAACCATTGTACGTAATTGCCTAAAAGAGGAATTTTCGATGCTGAAATTGCTGTCCTTTGATCTGACGCTTAATAAGTTTTGTTTTTCTAAAAAAACTTTGACGAAAAAAATTGTAAAATATTCGTGGCCACGTCGTTGGATAGGAAATGTTTTCAATTGAATATTTGGATGGTTAGCAACATTTCAACGTGTGGCTTATCATGGCTTATTCGTAATTTAAAAATGAAATATTAAATATAATACATTATTTGGATGGTGCTCGTAATAGACACACACCGTTTAAAAGTTTGACGTTTTTAAATGTATCTCAAAATTATGTATACCAGAGCGAAAAAACAACTTAGGCCTCAGAGGTGGCAACACAACCGCGTATTGATCTCCGGTTTTCTGTAGATATCCATAGGCTGCAGTCATCATTCATGTGAACTGCATGCTTGTTAGTTGTAACATCTCTGTGATATTTATAACGGGGCCATACATTACCATCAAATCAGAACACCATAGTACCACAGTCTAAAGAAAACGAACATGTTAATATATCATCATATATCAAAATAAACCTAAACAAAGTTGGAGAATATTATCAACACTAACAAAACACCAAGAGAGAGCGCGCGCGCGCCCACGCACACACACACACACACACACATATATAACAGAATATAACTAAAAACCTTAACTTATCATATCTACGTTAACTTGAACATTACATAGTTTCAAAAAGAAAAATCTATTGTTACCAACTTGGGAAGTAGCGAGACATTCCCAACACAAGTATCATTGATATCTTACTGGGAAGTCTCAACCACTATCATGTAAAAAGAGATTTTGTCAATAAAGTATTTTTATTTAAAAAAAATATAGTGCTGAACACTAGCATCTGGCAGCAGATAAATTAGGTAACACGGTGGTAACTTCGCCCACGAGCTCCTACATCGGAATTCTACAACCAGTTCTATTAAAAAGCCCCGTTAATTACATGTCACCGAAACAAACCTGCACAAATAAACAGAACATTAAACCGCCGTAATATACAAACTAGGGCGAATTTATTCTAGCGTTATGTTAATTTCGCATGCATGTTAAATTAAAATTTGGCCACATATCACCTGCACCTGCGGTAACCTGTGTGTTTGTATTTACACTCACGTTATTTATTAGTGTTGTAAGATACCTCGCGTTTATTTAATCTGGTTTTTATTACTTTTTATAGCCACTTTATATTCTCCAGGATTTCAGCCTTATTTTCTAGTGGAATGACGGACCTTGCGGGGGCAGTTATTACCGAATCTACTTGCCCCTAAATGGTGTGTAAAGTGGTAATAAACTTTTCGCCACAACGGCATATCTACTTAGACCTCAGGAGTGGCAACGCATCTACATGGAAATCTTTGGTATTCACCATAGATATATTTTCACTTACCATCAATCACACACACCAACACACACACGCGGGTTGGCCACTAACCCCAACACCTCCACCAACCCGCATTGGAGCAGCGTGGTGGAGTAAGCTCCAGGCCTCCCCTCCAAAAGGGGAGAGACTCGTGTCCAGCAGTGGGACGTATAATGGGTTGCCATTATTATTTATTATTATTAATACTTTATAAATTACGTTTGTCCATCATTTTGATCAAGTTTTGACCAATACCGGACTATCAGTGCTTACGTAGGCAGTGTGCAGCAGAGATAACGCTCTACGAAGTCGCAACTAAACGACTAATAATTGCACTCTTTCGTAGGCTCGATGTGCAATATTTATTGAGCATTGTATTTTGCATTTTAAATGATGACTAAAAATATAAAGAAATGAAAAAATATTTTAAAGAAGTATTTTTCAAGATAATGCGTACTTTACTATTCAAGCTACGTTCAATGTAGTACGTATAGTGATAAGTTTCGTTAGTCGATTATTACTCGTAAAGTTATATAGCTTACTTAGCTGTGATAGTTTTCCCTATAACCTCGTTCTATATACTAAGCAATGCAACTTGATTGAGACCTCTTCTTTATATTAATAAGCTTCTTATTCATTCACCATGAGTGTGCACTGTATACTAACTTGCTTACTTAAATACAACTTATAGGTTAGGATCCCACTGCAGAATCATTTCGTTCATCCAGATATGCTGCAAACCTAATTTTTATGCAAATTTATAATCTAGAGAATATATGTCCACTAGGTGGCCAATCAATATTTGGCCGCAAGTAATTTAAATTATATTTTTTATCTTTGAGAGCCAGCAACTCTTATTTGCGGCCGATTTAATTTGTATCCCGTATATCATAAAACAGAAAAAAAAATATTTATAAATAAATAAATGTACGTTATGGACGTATTATAGGGGCGGAACGAAAACAGGTAAGGCCGGCCAAGTGCACAATGGCAGCCGTAAATTTTTAGAGTCTTTATACATATTGTCGTGAAGTCGATGATAGTTTATTAAAACAAAATCTTTATTAAACAAAAATATTAAAAAATACTTGCGGCCAAACTTTGATTGGCCACCTGGTGGATATATATTCTCTACAATACTCTACATTATAAATATGCATAAAAATTAGGTTTGCAGCATATCTGGATGAACAAAATGATTCTGCAGTGGGATCCTAACCTATTATAGATGGCCTCTGATTCTCATTTCATTTGCTTTGCTTTGCGAGTATATACCAAATGTCAAAAAGTTCATAAGTTCCTATTTCAACATTATGTCGTAAAAAACGAAATTATTTTTCGCTCATTCGCTCAGCCCTAGTAAAAGAAAGTAACCAGTCTTGTTAGCTCAGAGCACCGTAAATGAAACAATAAAGGCTGGATCCAGGCCTGTGTTATTAAAGACAGACAAATGGACTCAATGTAACGATATTACTGCCTCTAGCCTGCCATTGAACGCAATCTTTGTGCCAATATCTTTTTCCAGAATTGAACATCAGGGATTTCCTTTGATGAAATACTTAATATATGATTATGAAATGTTTAGTAATTTATTATAATATTCATACCCCCTTATTCATAAATGTACATTAGATACGTTTTAGCTATAGAATGTTTTGTCTTTGTCAGTTGCATTGTCAACTGTGCAGGATAGAAAAAGACAAAGGAGAGATTAGCAACACTTTAGTTAAAATACGTTTATGAATATAATTGACTATTGTATATTAACTAGCACTAACAGCACTTCATTCCACGGCGACGATCACAATTCAACCCCCTCTTACCATTGACAAGCATATTTATACGCTCAATTATTCGACTTCGTAATCAACATTCGAGTCGTTATCTTTACAACAGCCAATTTTGCCAACAGGTGTGATTCAGAATATAAACAACCGAATTCCATTTTATCTTAAAGAAAAATGGAAAGAAAAATTTGACTTCAGGCGAGACTCGAACTCGCGGCCTACTGGGAATCTAGTCCAGCCGAATGGCTGGGATTCGAGTCTCGCCTGAAGTCAAATTTTTCTTTCCATTTTTTTTTAAGATAAAATATATTTCACAAGCATGTGTTAATGCGAAATAATATAAAAACAACCGAATTCCAATTAGGCACCTAAACATCACCTACTTTTGCACAAACCCCACCTGTTTCACCGTAAATGATGCTTACTATTTTAGGCACTAACACTATATATAACTTACAATATCTTTTCAAATGTGGATATCCAGTGTCCGACCTTGGGGGAAAATACAACACTGCATTACCTTATTTATCTGCCGCTAATTAGTCATAGTAGGTTACTAGTGCTCAGCACTATCGTATCACAGTTAGACAGTTTTTTTTATGTATTGGAAGTGTCCAACAAGCATGCAGTTCACATTGATGTTAAGTGATGACTGCAGCCTATAGACACCCACAAAAAGACCAAGGTCAAATGCAGATACGTTACCACTCCTGAGGCCTAAGGTGTTATGCCTCTGTACCGGAAATTACAGGGCCGTACATTACCACCTGACCGCAACACGATAGTGCTGAACACTACCATTTAATAGCGGCAATTATATTAGGTAATGCGGTGGCGCCTACGCCCGCGAGCTTCGTCACTGGAGCTCTACCATCAGTAAAAAAAGTTCTTCAATGAAACTAATAACCGAACGTCCGATTGAAGCCATTTTCTGTCTCCAAACTTATCGGAAAACGGTTATATTGAAAGGAAAATTCCAGAAATAGGACATTCGTAGCGTAAACTACAAATGGTAGAAGTTGTCAGGTGAAATCAATCCGTGTATTAATGGAATGAGCACTCGATCGCATCGGGGTCAATGTGTTTGCACACTGCGTCCGACATCGTCCGAGATACAGTCGTAAAATGAATAAGTAGTTAGTAACGAATAGGGACTAATAGTGATAGGGAATCTCATAGCAATATTTGGGTTTACTCTTTCGTAACAGATTATTATTTGGATACCTGTGGTGGATATCTTGTATCCAGTTGAGTTGTTTCAACTAATCTTTACCCTCTATCTATACTGACTAATACCAATATATCTAAACCAATATTATAAAGCTGAAAAGTTTGTTTGTTTGTTTGAACGCGCTTATCTCAGGCATTACTGGTCCGATTTGAAAAGTTTTTTCAGTGTTAGATAGTCCATTTATCGAGGAAGGCTATAGGTTATATATCATCACGCTATGACTTATAGGAACGGAGCAGCGCGGGCGAAGCCGGGGCGGGCCGCTAGTATGATTTAATATTTTACACCACATCTAAGCTGAGCCCATAGATAAACTGTTATTGTTTTTTCTTTCAAAAAGCTATCTTTTCTCTTTTGGGAATAGTTAATATAATCCAAATTTTGGATCATTATTTTTAATTTTTTCTTACCATTTTTTTTATTGTATTTTAATAATTTAGATACAAGTCTAAATCGTTATTAGGATAAAGAGCATTGAGCCTGAATAGACCCATACTAAAAGATATGTTAGGCCATTCTCACCTCTAAAATTGCCGCGTAGCACGGAATATAATCTCATATAAACTTATAGAGAATATGGAGACCAGTAGTACTGCATCACCACTGCTGCTTGCAGAGTTGTTCGAAATCGTATCTCTACAGTTTTAGCTTTTTTTTTTTTTTTTTTTTTTTGTTGTAATAAAAGTGGCAAAAAAGCATGCAGTTCACATTGATGTTAAGTGATGACTGCAGGCTATAGACACCCACACAATGACCAGAGGTCAAAATGCAGATGCGCTGCCACTCCTGAGGCCTAAGGTGTTATGGCCTCTGTGCCTGAAATTACAGGGCCGTACATTACCACCTGACCGGAACACGATAGTGCTGAACACTACCATTTAGCGGCAAGTATATTAGGTAATGCGGTGGTGCCTACGCCCGCGAGCTCCGTCACTGGAGCTCTACCACCAGCTCTATAATTTTTACCAATTTCTATAGGTATATCGTGAAATGCCCCTGAAAAAACAAGGCCCTATGAAAATGTCTGGCCACCCATTAAAACCACTATGGAATACACAAATTTTTTTTTTATCCTAAAAATGTTATAAACCAAAATAACTAATGAAATAACAAAAAACTGAAATTCTACAACGTGTTGACAGGATTAAATGTACAACCCGAAACTAGGCATTTTTGATATAGATAATATTTTGTCCCAAAATTAAATACAATTAAGGTATTTGGTGAACATTCAATACAAACGAAAACGGGACTAACGTCTATCCAAAATAAAATGCTAGTCTCAACAAGTATATAAGAACTCGTTGAGACGTGCTTTTTATTATAAAATAATAATTAAGGAAAAAAAAAGTGGACAATAATCTGATTACTAGCGAGTGGTAAATAAGGGTACGCTACATCAAATTGCAACAGTATGCGTGTGAGAGTAGGTTCGTGTTTTATGTGCGGCCGTAGGTAGAGGTAGGGTAAATATGCATATGGTGTGCATACTGGTCGTACAAATTGAGGACAACTTATTTCTTATAATAATAATAATAAAACCTGGCAACCCTCCGTTTGAACACTGACATAATTCTTTGATCCGAAAATTTACACAAATAAAATATAAAAATCATACGAACATCCCAACCCGCAATCAAAACCACAATAAAAAGGAACAGCAAAAAGGTTCACACCAAAATTAAAGGTATTTATTCCATTAAAACCGACAACAAATACAATGATATTTTCGTATAAAATGACAAGAAAGAAATGTCACAGAAGTCACAATATTAGCAATAAACATAACATATACAACAGTAAAATGGCAATATAATGAAGAATTATGATCACAAGAGCGAAAGCCAGACGTGAAGCACACCCATCAGCACCGGGCTCGTCGCTGAGCCCCGCCTCGCAACCGCCGGCCGCCGCCTCCTCCGCGAGTGCAGCGACGTCGACCACCGCAGTTGCGCCGAGCTCCAGCGACGAGTACCACTCCCCGCCGTCGACACCAACACCTGCGCGTCGGCGTGGAAGACCCCGGCTACCGGCCGGCTTGGGACCTCGAGGCCAACCGGCTCCGAGCAGGGTCCCCGCTGTCGGTAGTAACGTGCAGCGCATGAAATGGACGCAACCAATAAATGAAAATGTGATGCGCGCATTCTTTGGGGCTACAGAGGGAGGAACTAACCTCACTGCGTACCGCAGTCGTATGCTCTCTCTGTTCCAGGTTCTTGAGCCAACAGTCTGTGTTTCGAGCCAACGTCTATCGGATCAGGTGCGTGTCATTCAGCGTGGCCACATGCTCGATGACACTGTGCTTGATCGGCTACGCTCCGAGGCGGCGAGTGACCGCTCTGTCCCCACCCCGCCGCCGCGTGTGGTACAGTCGCAGCATGTTAGTGTCGTGAATGTGTCACAATGTGCCGGCGGGGAGGAGATAGACGAGGTCACCACTACCGTAAGTAACCAATACATTGAGCAACTGAGAGGCGCTTTGGAACATGCTCTTCTTGAGTATCGGTCGACCTTGGCCGAATGTAGACCGCGGTTGCCCCGGCTGCCAATGCATAGACGGAATGTAGCGCTGGTGGGTGCTCTGGACACAATATTACCGGAGTACATAGATGATAGTAAAGACCTTAGCGATACCCACTCAATCCTGTACTGTGCGGCGGTCGCGGCGTGTCGCGTAGCTCGTGTCAAATTAGCAAATATTGACACAGCTACACGACCGAGACCTGCCGTACCAGCCTGGCAGTGCCGGATTGAGCGCCGTATCGCAGAAACCAGAGCACTCATTGGCAAGTTATTCTGCTTCAGGATGGGCAACACACGCCCAAGAGTGATGCGTTTTGTGAGGCGAGCGTTCTCAGGGACTGGGGTCAGCCCACAACACTACCTAGATCGCATCACAGAACGCATTGACTTCCTGAAGCAGAAAGTCTATGCATGGGCAAGCCGAATTAGGAGTTATAAAGAACGTGTGGACCGATACATGCAGAACAGGATGTTCCAAAGTGACCAAAGGTGGGTTTACAGAACGTGGGAGCAGCCTGGTCCCGGATTAGCTGGCGGGAGCCGACCGGATGATGATACCATGATTGCATTTTGGCGCAGCATCTGGTCGGAACCTATCAGACACTCTGAGGATGGCTGGATACTGAGCATTGAAGGAGCGTGCGAGCCAATTCCAGAAATGGAGAATGTTTTAATATCAGAGGATGACGTGGCTAGTGCAGTTCGCCCGCTGCCGAACTGGAAATCTCCGGGACCGGACGGACTGCACAACTTCTGGCTTAAATGGCTGCGAAGCTCGCACTCTCGTTTGGCTGCCCAGTTCCAGTCATCCCTGGACTCGGGCACGCTGCCACAGTTCTTAACAACTGGCGTGACCCACCTGCTCCACAAATCAGGTAGCACCGCGGAACCCAAGAACTATAGACCGATCACATGTCTTCCAAACGTCTATAAACTCCTTACGTCCATTCTGAGAGTGAAAATTACTAAGCATATAGAAGACCACTCCATCTTGTCTAACTGTCAGAATGGATGTAGGGGCGGGTCCCGTGGTGCTAAGGAGCTACTGCTATTTGACATGGCCATTAGCCAGCAGGTTCGTCGTAACCGAAAGAGTCTCTCGACTTGCTGGATAGATTATAAGAAGGCCTATGATTCCGTACCGCATACATGGCTGATGAGGGTGATGGAGTTGTATAAAATCAACACAACCCTACGCACCTTCCTCATGTCATGTATGTCGCAATGGAGCACGGTGCTTCGCTATCCAGGATCTCGGCAGCCCCTGGCGGTTGGCGAACCTGTAAGAATTGCTAGAGGTATATTCCAGGGCGACAGTCTGAGCCCTTTATGGTTTTGCCTAGCCCTGAACCCTCTGAGTACGCTACTGGAGGCTTCAGGACTCGGCTACCGGTTGCGAAGAGGTGGTCGGGTGATATCTCACCTGCTTTACATGGATGATCTAAAATTATTCGGTTCTAATAATTCGCAACTGATGGAATTATTGAAGGTGACTGAAAACTTTAGTAACTCTATCAGGATGGAATTTGGAATTGAAAAATGTGCGGTTATGCATGTAACTCGAGGAGAGATAATGGAATCCGAGAGAGTACAACTCACGGATTCCATTCAACTTCGATCGCTCTCCGCAACCGAAACCTACAAGTACTTGGGTATGTCAGAGGCCTTAGGTATATGCGAGGCTGACATGAAACAATCGTTGCGAGTACGATTCTTTGGCCGCCTGAAAAAAGTTCTTAAAAGTTTCCTGTCAGGCGGTAATAGGGTTCGTGCTTTCAACGGTTGGGTCATGCCAGTCTTGATGTACTCCTTTGGCATACTCAAGTGGACTCAGACCGACCTGGATGCCCTAGACAGGGGGGTCCGCTCTCTGCTGACATCATACCGGATGCACCACCCACGCTCATCGGTGATGAGATTGTACATCCCACGGAAGTGTGGGGGCCGAGGCTTCCTTAGTGCTAAAACCCTCCACAACCGTGAGGTGTGCAATCTCAGAGAATACTTTCGGGCCACCGATAGGGGTATGCACCGGGATATGGTAGCAGTTGACAGTGGACTCACACCTCTCTCACTGGCTAAAGAGAACTGGCGCAAACCTGTGGTGCTGACGACCAGTGACCGCGTGAGTGTATGGCAGGGCAAGGAGCTGCATGGACGATTTTACCGGGCTCTTCATGGGCCCGATGTAGACTTTCTTGCGTCTGTAGGCTGGCTACGATTCGGGGACCTCTTTGGGGAAACCGAAGGTTTTGTATGTGCAATTATGGACGAAGTGGTAATGACCAATAACTACCGGAAGTTTATCCTGAAGGATGGTACGGTCGACATATGTCGGGCATGCCACCGACCGGGGGAATCCCTCAGGCATATTGTGTCCGGCTGTTCGAGCCTTGCCAACGGCGAATACTTGCACAGGCACAACCAAGTAGCCAGGATAATTCACCAGCAACTTGCCCTGAAATACAACCTTGTAGCCACGGAGGTGCCGTACTACAGGTATGCACCCGACCCAGTACTCGAAAATGACCATGTCAGGATGTATTGGGATCGATCTATTATCACTGACAGGACTATTGTTGCCAATAAGCCTGATATAGTGGTGATAGATCGCTTGGAACGCCGCGCAATTATAGTCGATGTCACCATCCCTCATGATGAGAATCTCGTGAAAGCGGAAAAAGACAAACAAATTAAGTATCTCGACTTGTCTCACGAGATTGTCGCCATGTGGGATGTGGACTCGGCTGTAATTGTACCGATAGTCGTCACGGTAAACGGACTCATGGCGAAGAGCCTCGACCACCACCTTAAGAGGCTCTCGCTGGGAAGTTGGATCAAAGGCTTGGTGCAGAAAGCGGTTCTTCTTGACACGGCACGTATTGTGAGGAGGTTCCTCTCTCTGAGCCCCTAACCGCCGACAGCTTGGACCCTGCTCCCGCTACCGGCGGTAACCATTTTGTATTTTTTTATATATACGTTGTTTTTTTTTTCCTTTATATACATGTATATGTAAAAAAATATATAATGAGATTATGAATAAATGAGTGAAATAATAATGGCAACCCATTATACGTCCCACTGCTGGGCACGAGTCTCTCCCCGCTGTCGGATGTTTTCAAACCGCCCATAAGGCCTCCGACAAGGTTTAACGACTGCTATCTATCGATAGCAACCGGGACCGACGGCTTAACGTGCCCTCCGAAGCACGGAAACGCGCATTTAATTTGCCACTAGCGGTCACCCATCACACTACCCGACCGCGCCCGTAGTGCTTAACCGAGCAGATCGCTTACGATCTACACCAGCCGCTGGGCCATGCGCGCTTCACTTCTTTCTCACTTATTTCTTAATTAATAAATATTAAATACATGAACATGTAATTTCAGTTCATATATTATGATTATAACTCGATTTTCTACACGGGTTGTTTTTTTTTTTTTTTTTTTTTATGTTATAAAAGTGGTTAACAAGCGTGCAGTTCACATTGATGTTAAGTGATGACTGCAGCCTATAGACACCCACACAATGACCAGAGGTCAAAATGCAAATGCGCTGCCACTCCTGAGGCATTAGGTGTTATGCCTCTGTGCCGGAAATTACAGAGCCGTACATTACCACCTGACCGGAACACGATAGTGCTGAACACTACCATTTAGCGGCAAGTATATTAGGTAATGCGGTGGTGCCTACGCCCGCGAGCTCCGTCACTGGAGCTCTACCACCAGTAAAATATATAGTTAGATAGTGTACATTATTCCCGTTACATCTTGTATATTATTATCAAAAGTCTTAGGAATCGGCGTGCATGTATGAAGAGAATGAAGATACATACATACATACATCTTGTATATTGTATAGCTATTAAAAACAAACACAATGCACAAGCACCAACAAGGGAACATTCAGCTTGTTTGTGCAGCCAAACGAGCTGCAATGATGCACGTTTAGTGATGCGACTCGAGCCCTGTTTTTACTCGAGTCACTCGAGTGAATTTGTCAAACTCGTACTCGATTGAAAAAAAATATTACTCGAGTCTCTATGCACTCGAGTTACCGAGTCAACTCGGCGCATCGAGTTAATTCTGTTGCCACTAGATGTCACTTCACTACTCTATTTTACTTATCTGTGTCGGGCCGGTACGAACAAATCAAAACTGACAGGTTTAAACTTGCATCTCGTAGTTAACCGTACTTTAAGTTTTTTTTACCAAAATTGATTGAATATTAGTGTTTAAAAGTGAAAAATACGTAAAAGAGTTGATATTCTTAGTATTGGTGATTATAAATTAAAGTGTAAAAGTGATTATACCTTAGGTATTTGATTGTAAGTAACCTACTTAATTTTATTGTTAAAAAATATGAGTGAATAAGAAAATAAAAATTGCACTCGAATTGCAAACTTGCAACTCGAGTGCGATTTTCTACTCGAGTGAGATTTTTTACTCGAGTGACTCGAAAACTAGAGTATGACTCGAGTGAGGCTGTAAAATTACTCGAGTGACTCGAGTCACAAAATTCCATTCGAATCGCATCACTATGCACGTTTAACTGTTTCTAACTTTATACAACCGTTGAAAATTTTCCATTTCCCTGACACACAGTTGTGAGTTTATTATACGCGCGGTATTTTCAGTTTTGTTATTAATAATTCTGTTTTCTGGTTGCTATTATAGACGGTTGATTTTGAAGTGAAAATATGTAAAATTTACGTAGATAGTACTCATTTTAAATTACAAACCATATATACCTTTTTTTTTTTATTTTATGGAAGTGGCAAACAAGCATGCAGTTCACATTGATGTTAAGTGATGACTGCAGCCTATAGACACCCACACAAAGACCAAGGTCAAAATGCAGATGCGTTGCCACTCCTGAGGCCTAAGTTGTTATGCCTCTGTGCCGGAAATTACAGGGCCGTACATTACCACCTGACCGGAACACGATAGTGCTGAACACTACCATTTAGCGGCAAGTATATTAGGTAATGCGGTGGTGCCTACGCCCGCGAGCTCCGTCACTGGACCTCTACCACCAGTTACCTATCAACACTCCAAAATAAAATAGAATAGATTAAATAAAATCTCGGCCTAAATAACTGCCTCGGTAGCCTAGTGGTAGCAGGCCACTACTACTACGCTATGGTCCTGGGTTCGATTCCCGGGTAGGGAGTTATCAGAGATAATGGTGTAAAGTCCTTTATCTCTGGTACTATTGGGATTTTTACATTTTCTGGAAATTTCCCAGTACCTTGAAGTTTGGTAATGGTATTGGTTTGTGCCCGGAGATGTCAACAGGCTCTCCACCTGTTACATCGGCCAAAACGTAACCGGCGAATCGTGGGTGTTTGCAGGTATGCTGGAATGCATGCATTTACCTATGCCTACCCCTTCGGGGATTACAGGCGTGAAGTTACGTTACGTTAAAATTTCGGATATACCTTGTACATGTTAAACTAAAAGTATTTTTTTTATTAAATTCTAGTTTCGGACTAAGATAAATTCCCTTTATTTTAATGAGTGAAAAAATAAAACCGAATACCAAACTTGCAATCTGAAATAACATGTTAAATATTTGGAAATAAACACGAACACGGTGCATAAGCAGTAAACATTCAGTTTGTTAGAACAAACGAAAGGCAATGCGCACGTTAAACTGTTTCTAACTTTATACAACTGTTGAAAAATTTCCATTATCATTATCCATACACTCAGTTGCTATAGATCATTTTTTTTAGCATTAGACAGAAGGAAAACCCAGAAGCAGGTATCACAAAACTTTTTGTCTATGATATGACAGCAAAATTGTCATTGTGTATAATCCGTCTTTTATTTAAAATACCATGTTGTGCGTCGTGCGTGCGTGATAAACGTATTCTTTTTAATTTGTTGTCATTTTACTAATGTATTCCGTTCGTTTTGTGTTCTCGACCACTACTTTTTTAGGTCTTTTATAGAAGACGTTTTAGAAAACGCATAAGTTTTATTGAATATAAAATAAATAATTCGTAAAAGTATTGTTTAAAACCTAATATTTGAAAATAATACAGTGTTGTATAGTATGTAGGTTCATTAATTTTCGGAATAAACATTTTTGAACTTTTTGCTTAAAACTTACCTCAAAAAACACCAAAATTCCTTCTGTCTACTGCTAAAACAAATGAATTATGTTATCATACGCGCGGTATTTTCTGTATTAAATTTTGATACAATTCAGTCTGTTTACGCATAGGTATTGTAGATACAGAATAATGTGCGATTCATGCTTCA
The DNA here is from genome assembly GCA_036365455.1 of Macrosoma leucophasiata. NCBI lineage: Eukaryota > Metazoa > Arthropoda > Insecta > Lepidoptera > Hedylidae > Macrosoma > Macrosoma leucophasiata. The sequence goes on along the minus strand of JAWQUS010000017.1, from coordinate 17,909,072 downwards.
TGCAGAGTAAGCACTACACTCCACACCCACCAAATTACCTACCACTAAAATTTCACCTCGAGATCTCCTCAAAAGAGATCTCAAGAGATCAAATTACCACGTGACGACCCGGTTAGTCCAGCGGTGTGTGACTAACTCTTAATTCGAAGGGTCGCGGGTTCGATCTCCGCACCAGGATAAACATTTGTATGACCTACAAATATTTGTTTTTGGTCTGGGTGTGTACACACACCCTGTGTCATGGGTGCCTTTGTGTGTACAAAAGCACCCACGACACAGGTTTATACATAGTATGGAGCTGTGAATTTAAGCGTATTTTATTATTATTTATTTTGCCTCTCTACCAGACATTATAAGGCCGTACATTGCCAACTAATGGAGGTTGAGATATCGATGGCACGCGGTCACAATGAATAACTTAAGCAAGGGATATAGCAGTTAAGATAATTAGAATACTTATAAATCTGCCTCTAATCCAGCAAGCAGTTGGTGAAAGCAGCCAAGAAACCCATTGTCTGCGATAATATTTCTAATTGTACTTCAGTTGATATATGGAAGCTCCTTAAATCTGTTGGATTATTCAAGTCTGAGATAAATGTGGAAGCTTAAAATATTTCTAATCCAGTGTTGTATTTTTTTTTTGTATTGTTAAACGGACCAGTTTGCAAGACCCCCAAGACAACACAAGTCATTTTTGCGTTAATCCTGAACGCTTCGCAAGGGCTTTACGAAAACAATCTAGGTAAAGCTGTAATTCCGTGGGTCGCGATCGATCGCGGCCGCGCGCAACTATAGAAGTATGAAAATGTATGGAACCGCTTTTGTGGCTCGAGACTGACACGCGCGGCCAACGACTGTCGTGAGCCGCGCGCGGACGTGTTAAGTTAGGATCCCACAGCAGAATCATTTCAAAATGGCCGCAAGCATTTTTTTATCGATCGGTCCCGATCGATCTCGACCCACGGAATTGCACCTTAACAGCATATAATTTTTCAAACTGCTATGAGACAAATGTCATCTTAGTCTGCCCGGGACCACGGAAGCTGAAAAGTGACCGAAACGTCGGGTCGATTTTTAAATCATTTTCGTTTAATAGTACATTTATAAGATGCAGTCGTCACTTAACATCCAACTACAAGTTTGTTTGCCCTCGGTCGGTATTTGAAAAATCTACGGGATGGGTAAATCCGAGACAGAACCATTCAAATTCCATCCCGTTTGCCCCAATGATTTGCCTTCAGTGTATCATAGCATAGGAGCTAAACAGTTACAAAAATCATTAATATTGTATATATGTATGTATCTTCACGCCAAGTCCCTAATAGGGTAGGCAGAGAGTAATCTAGCATTAATATTGTTTTCTGTAAAACTATTAATAAAATCAGGAAAGTGAGGCATTATAGTAATTCAGCAATTGTTTCACGTAGGTACTACGTAAGAATGTAAAGAGAAAGGAAAATACCCGAAAAATCTGGAAAGAACGGTAAAAAACTCTATGAATTTATTTTTTTCTTATATGATTTTTTTTAAATAAATGTTTTGTTATTTTAGTTATGTTTGATAATTTTAATTGATAAACTATGATGTCGGCTAGTCAATAAACAAAAAGAATGAAGAAAGATGTAAAAACTTAGGAAATATCGTAAAAAACTGCAGCACGTTTTTTTTATGTAATGGAAGTGGTAAGCAAGCATACAGTTCACATTGATGTTAAGTGATGACTGCAGCCTATAGACACCCACATGAAGACCAAGGTCAAAATGCAGATGCGTTACCACTCCTGAGGCCTAAGGTGTTATGCCTCTGTGGCGGAAATTACAGGGCCGTACATTACCACCTAACCGGAACACGATAAGTAAGTAAGTAAGTTACTCTTTAATGTACACCAAAAAAAAAAACATAAATACAGAAATAACTACGATAGTGGTAAAAACAACCATTTAGTGGCAAGTATATTAGAATGCGGTGGTGCCAACGCCCGCGAGCTCCATCACTGTAGCTCTACCACCAATTTGAACCGTTACGCGTATTTACAAAAAATTTAAAAAAAAATCATAAAAAAAGAATCCAAAGCCGGTAAGACCCATATATATGAGAGTAATTATTCTTAAACTTGTACAAATATTCGAAAAACGCCGGGCGGTCACTTATTTATCCGTGGGACACATTGTCGATGTTCTCCATTTATTTTAGTTTGTTAGTCTCCATGCTGTCTGTCTAAATAAAATGTTTCTTTCTTTTCTTTCTTTCTTTCTAATAACAAAGAATATTATATCGATTGTACTGTCTAGACAAAATAATACCATTACCAAAATCATAGATAACAATATAGCTTTACTACATAAGCTTTAAAAGAAGATAGATGGCTCCTTCCAAGCATTTTCAACGTAGAAGTTAATATCCTCTATAGATTTATTCGACCCGAAGACGCATTAATTAGAGAAAGGTTCCTCACCTTGGAATTGGAATTCTATAGAAACAGCTTATGGAGTATTTGAGAATGTGAATAGATGACTGTGAATAGATAATATTGAACAGAAACATGGTTTAAACCCTTTTACCCATTCACAAATTGAATCAAAAGATCCAAATTTCAATTAAATGTCAATCAGGAAAATTAGTTTGACAGTCTTAAAGATCTATGCAAAACTGACAATTTCAGGAAAATTAGTTTGACAGTCTTAAAGATCTATGCAAAACTGACAATTTTTGGAATTCCGTAGTAATTAAGGAACCCTTATAATTTTGCAATGTTCGTCTGTCTGTCTGTCTGTCTGTCTGTACGTCCGAGGTTTAGCGCAAAATCTATTGATACTAGGGACTTGAAATTTGGCACAAGTATTTGGCACGCCGACAAAGTGGTAGAATAACACGCATGACACGCACAACATGTAACGCGCTAATATTTTTTTTATTTTCCATAAAGAGTTTTCAATATTTTTTCTATACAGTGTGGGATATCGTTGGAAAGGTCTTTTAAAAATGTTAGGAGTGTGCTAAAATCATTTTTCGATTTAGTTAACTGCACGTAATTTATTAAGCTTTTCGTTGGAATCAAGTGTCGCACCCCCTCTACCAACTAAACGGTTGTGGTTAGAAATTCAAACGTTACGGCAATCGTAGCGCTATATAACGAAATTAAAAGGAAAACTATCACACTTAAGTTGGCTTTACTAGTTTGCGAGTAATAGTCGACCAAATGTAATGCTCGAAATTTTTGAACAACTTAATAGAAAATAATTATTTATTTCAAACTACGGAACCCTAGACAGCGCGTGGGCCAACACGCACTTGACCGGTTTTTTATCACATAAATATGCTATCAAAGAAATAATAACGTAATACAACATATTATTATGTTTCTTCAGGTAACATGATAGATATTCCTCGATTAATTAATAACTCGAAACCATAAAAGTTTGGTGAACAATTTCTAAAGAAAAAGAAAACTGTAATGACTGAAGTTTACCTTTCAGCTCGCTTTATTAACGTTGTTCAGTTTTATCGATAATTATTATGATTAATAACAACAATAAGTAACAAAGTAGAGCTAGTTTTTGTTATAACGTAACTTCACGCCTGTAATCCCCGAAGGGGTAGACAGAGATAAATGTATGCATTCAAGCCTACATGCAAACACCCACGATTCGCCGGTTACGTTTTGACCCATGTAACAGGTGGCGAGCCTGTTGACATCTGCGGGCACCACATTACCAAACATCGAGGTACTGGGAAATTTCCAGAAAATGCAAAAATCCCAATAGAACCAGAGATAAAGGACTTTACACCATTATCTCTGATAGCCCCCTACCCGGGAATCGAACCCTGGATCTCAGCGTAGTATTAGTGGCCTGCTACCACTAGGCTACTGAGGCAGTTAAGGAAGTTTTTGATATATTTAGTAATAATAAGAAATAGTTCTTACGTACACAGATGAAATAAGTTTGATACAGTACTTAGAAAGAAATGTTGCACATTGAGCCTACGAAAGAGACAATCAGCTAGTTTCAACTTCGCTATCTCTGCTGCGCACTGCTTACATAAGCACTAATAATGCGATATTAGTCAAAACTTGATCAAAATCGTCGACAAACGTCACATATTTTATTACAGTACTCAACAATTATTATTGCATATCGAGCCTGCGAAATAGCCGATCGGCTCGTTTCGACTTTGTAAAGCGTTATCTCTGCTGCACAATACCTACGTAACCACTAATAATGCGATATTGGTCAAAATTTGATCAAAATGGTCGACAAACGTCACATATTTTATTACAATACTCAACAATTAATATTGCACATTGAGCCTGCGAAATAGCCGATTGGCTCGTTTCGACTTTGTAGAGCGTTATCTCTGCTGCACAATACCTACGTAACCACTAATAATGCGATATTGGTCAAAACTTGATCAAAATGGTCGACAAACGTCACATATTTTATTACAATACTCAACAATTAATATTGCACATTGAGCCTGCGAAATAGCCGATTGGCTCGTTTCGACTTTGTAGAGCGTTATCTCTGCTGCACAATACCTACGTAACCACTAATAATGCGATATTGGTCAAAACTTGATCAAAATGGTCGACAAACGTCACATATTTTATTACAGTACTCAACAATTAATATTGCACATCGAGCCTGCGAAATAGCCGATCGGCTCGTTTCGACTTTGTAGAGCGTTATCTCTGCTGCACACTATCTACGTAAGCACTAATAATGCGATATTGGTCAAAACTTGATCAAAATGGTCGACAAACGTCACATATTTTATTACAGTACTCAACAATTAATATTGCACATCGAGCCTGCGAAATAGCCGATCGGCTCGTTTCGACCTTGTAGAGCGTTACCTCTGCTGCACACTGCCTTCGTAAGCACTGACAGTTCAGTATTGGTCAAAACTTGATCAAAATGGTCGACAAACGTCACATACCTAAGTTGCGAAAGAGATATCGCTCTTCAGACCCGAAATAAGCCGAAGTCTCGTTCGTAAGGTCGATTTGCAATATTTCTTTTTGGAAACTGTAGTTTGCTTGTCTTAAGTAACAGTTTCAATGTAAGCATTTAACTTTTCTCTCTCCTACTCTTTACTCCTGTGAGAGATTTCTACGAATCCCTTACAACTTGACGAACCGGATATCCAGCGGTGCGAAACCACCGTTTTGATTCCCTCTTCTTCTCCGCACCGGAACAAATATTTGTATGGCCTACAGATGTTTGTTTTGAGTCTGGGTGTTTGTGTAGGTATGTGTACAACAGCATCTACGACACAGCTTTATATAATACCTGGTAATTACTGGTGGTAGAGCTCCAGTGACGGAGCTCGCGGGCGTAGGTACCACCGCATTACCTAATATACTTGCCGCTAAATGGTAGTGTTCAGCACTATCGTGTTCCAGTCAGGTGGTAATGTACGGCCCTGTAATTTCCGGCACAGGGGCATAACACCTTAGGCCTCAGGAGTGGTAACGCATTTGCATTTTGACCTTGGTCTTTGTGTGGGTGTCTATAGGCTGCAGTCATCACTTAACATCAATGTGAACTGCATGCTTGTTTGCCACTTCAATTACATAAAAAAAAATAAAAAAAAAAAAGGCCTCAGGAGTGGTAACACATCTGCATTTTTGACTTTACATCAATGTGAACTGCATGCTTGTTTGCCACTTCCATTACATAAAAAAAGGTAATGCCTGCGCCCTTGGTATCCATTACTGGAACTCTTCCATAAAAAAAATGTAAAGATACAATTTTTTTTTATATTACTTCTCTACGCCTAAGGAGGGTCTTAGATCTTTTATAAGGAAAATGGATTCTTGAAAAACACATTCATTTCGTAAGAATGTTCTCAATCCATCATCAAAAGAAGAAAGTGAAAATATAATATTCGCCTGAGTAAGATTCAAGGATAATATATTTTGGTTTATGCGAAATATCGCTTAAACACCTTAAGATAAATTGCACCGAGCTAGCAAGCACCAGGGGTGCGACCGCCTGTCGACATTGCTGACGTCATTGTCATTGCTGTCAAATTTTAAAGTCGATTTTTACTTTAACTAAATAACAATAATGGAAATAATCTACCATTATCGCTTGTTTATCGCCTACTAAAGCGAGAACATCAGTCAGTTATCATTATCACTAGTACTTTCAAAGGAGCTATAAATCAACATGAAAAGGAGATGTTGCGACCTCGGCTTCTGGTCCGTACACGACCTCAAAAATGGGTAAATTGAAGAAGAATCCGAAAAAAATACAATTAATTTATTCAAGAATATATTTTAGAGTTACGACCACAATTCAACTATGTTCAACATGGCGGCGATACAGCCGACGCTTGGGATCAATCTATTTCGACAGTATTTAGAAAATGTTACTTTTTTCTCCAAGTACTATCTAATCAAAATACAATTTAAAAAATGAAAATGTCAAAATGACATCGCCCGCCATATTTGCCATGTTGGTTTTGAGTTACAATTCTAACTGCAAAGAATGTTTTGTAACTGCAAACAAAGCTAAATAAGTGATTATATGCAGAAAAAAACGTTATTATATTGATTTTGCCTGTTTAATGATATTGTGTACAATACATGGCCGGAGGTCCATACATTTTTGCAACATCTCCTTTGACAGCAATGACAATGCCAACAGCAATATCGATAGGCGGTCGTACCCCTGGAGTTGGGTTTATCATCATAATATTATGATGAAATTTGGCACACTTAGCGTGGGTTGCATCACGCTCTTTGCTAAATTTAAAGTTATTGTAACATTTCACATCCCTCTCTAACTTTAACAGATTTTTAAAGTTAGGTTAGGATGTGAAATGTTACAATAACTATAAATTTAACAAAGAGCGTGGTGCAACCCAGGCTTATCCCTACTTTCCCTACTTATTATTATTTATTCTTATTATTATTATTTATTATTATTTATTATTTTATTATATTTTATTATTATGATTATTTATTATTTTATTATTTTTATTATAATGTTATAAATGCGAAAGTAACTCTGTCCGTCTGTCTGTCTGTTACCTTTTCACGTCCAAACGACTGAACCGATTTTAATGCAATTTGGTACAGAGATAGAGTTGACTTTGAGAAAGAACATAGGCTACTTTTTAAACGATATCAACGCGAGCGAAGCCGCGGGCAACAGCTAGTAGTGCAAAACGCGAATATTTTTCAATAATAATGCTTATAAAGTACATTTAACTGGTGGTAGAGCTCCAGTGATGGGGTTTTGGGCGAAGGCACCACCGCATCACCTAAGGTACTTGCCACTAAATGGTAGTGTTCACCACTATCGTGTTCCGTTCAGGTGGTTATGTACGGCCCTGTAATTTCCGGCACAGAGGCATGACATCTTAGGCCTCAGGAGTAGTAACGCATCTGCATTTTGACCTCTTGTCTTTGTGTGGGTGTCTATAGTCTGCAGTCATCACTTATCATCAATGTGAACCGTATGTATATTATTATAAATGACTCTTAAGTACTTTATTCAAAAGGCCTAGGAAACTCACTTGCTACGATATTTTCATATCGGCCTCGCATATACCTAAAGCCTCTGACATACCCAAGTTACTCAATTCATATAGGTCTCGACCTCAGAGAGCGGTCGAAGTCGAAGTGCATTTCGACCTCTTGTCTTTGTGTGCGTGTCTATAGTCTGCAGTCATCACTTATTATCAATGTGAACCGTATGCTTGTTTGCCACTTTCAAAACATAAAAAAAAGAAATCACAAATACAAATATAATTTCTAAAATGTATGAAGCTCGCGAAAACCTGCGAAAGCGTTACACGTATTTTATGTTACATTTTGTGTCCGACACGATAGTCTGAACTCAAATTTGAGCATAGTTAACGTACACAGTTGTAGTTTTAATTTCGTATTTGTGTATGGAGTAGTTAGATTAAAAATGCCAAGCGAAGCCCCAGGGCATTAACTACACTTTCTCAAAACGCTTCTATTATACCCCTTTTGTTATTAAGCTTAGTTCAATTTAACGTAGTTATTAATTTCTGATATCTCATAAGTGGCTCTTGCAATCCCAAATGATAAACAATAATATAATTATTTGATCAAATCATTTTCCACTCATAATTTCTAAATTTAGACCCGTTTTGCACCTACGTCGTCGCTCTCTTCATAACCCAAAGGTTGACTGGGAGATAATGCCTAGTGGCATTAAGTCCGCCTTTATGTACACCATCTTCGTGCATAAAAAGAGTAAATAAATAAACAAACATTTTAACCATTCCCACAAAAAAAAACAATTATCCAAATTATTTTTTGAGTATTTTCCATGATTCTAAGTATTTTTCTCTATATTTTGATGTAGTGTACAAAGCGCGGGCCCAAAATGAAACTTGTCCTTTGGGTAAATCCATAAAAACTGAAATTTGTGGGAATTCTCTACCCTACAATTAACCAAGATTGGTTGATCGATGTTATGGGGCTTTTATCGCGATTGCGATGGGGCTTAGCGTCGTTCTGGGATATAATACCCCGCCATGAGTTAACGATAGGTTAAGTCGGTTCTGCACACGAAATGTAGAGTGAGTTATGTTGGATTTGCAATAGGTTAGCATGCGATGTTACTCTAGGCTAGGTTGTAACATCTTTTTTTAACAATTTTTTAAAGTATGTATCTCTCTTCACGTTAGGTCCCTAACGGGGTAGGCAGAGAGTGTAGAGCGGCAGATATCCCAGTCCTAACATACCTCTCGTTTCTCATCTACCTTCATCATTCTCTTCTTACATGCACGCCGATTCCTTATACTTTTGACCGCACCATCAGAGTTTTTTAATTATTTTATTTCAATTTTTAAAAGTATCGGTAAAAAGCTTCCACCCCACATTTCCGTGGGATACAGAATCCCATCACCAACAATCGTGGCCATCGTGGGTGAGGAAACTCTCCTGCCTAGTGCATCCGGTTCAGTCTGTTTCCACTTGAGTATACCAAAGGACTACATCATGACCGGCATGACCCAACCGTTACAAGCCCTTATCTTATTACAACATGATAAAAGACTCTTGCAGCGCGCATGGCCCTGCGGCTGGTGTAGATCGTAAGCGATCTACTCGGTTAAGCATTACGGGCGCTGTCGGGTGTGTGATGAGTGACAGCTAGTGATAAATTAAAATGCGCATTTCTGTGCTTCGGAGGGCGCGTTAAGCCGTCGGTCCCGGTTACTATCGATAGATAGCAGTCGTTAAACCTTGTCGGAGGCCTTATGGGCGGTTTGAAAACATCCGACAGCGGGTTGGCCACTAATCCGTATCTCCACTAATCCGCATTGTAGCAGCGTGCTGGAGTAAGCTCCAGGCCTCCCCCTAAAAAGGGGAGAGACTCGATTATACATCCATTTAAATAACAATAACTTTTATTTTCATTTCTCACTTCGTATTTTTTCCATCACTTCCTTAGACGGGTAACTAGTTGGTTCCCTTATATTTCTTTAGTGTTATGGGTGTATTCAAATCCCTTTCATCCTGTCACGTCAATGCTTGCTACTTACTATCTTTTATAATGTTCAATAGTGTCGAGGCCTGAGGCTCTCCATTTACGTCTTCGCACAAAGTTATAAAACTTGTAAGCGTTAAATTGTATCGTGTAGCTATGAAAAATGTGAAAAGAAGTGAGGGAGAGAAGAATAGTTTGTAATGTATTGGTACCAATACATTTTAAACATCATCATTATCTGTGTTTTTTTTTATTTAAAGCTATGGCTTAAACAAATAAATAAAAAAAAAATAAGTTTATTTAGGAACATTACAACAGTTGTGTACAATTTAAAAAAAAACGATGAATATCTGCAAAAATTTTAAACTGTGTCGCAGATACCATCGCGCACCTGGAAAAATTAGGTTCTGATTTTACACAATAGAATAAATTTGAATTTTTAACTAGACTAAGCTACAAAAAAGAACATGTTATATTATATTAGATTTTTGAAAAATATTAAAAAATAATAAAAGTGTAAGTAAGTGTATGTGAATTGTATGGCAGAACGACGTTTGCCAGCTAAGTACCTATATTATAAAACAAAATCTCCCGCCGCGTATGTCTATCTATCTGTCTGTATGAATGTTTGTCTGTTCATGATAAATTCAAAAACATAAATTCATCAATTCCATCATTATAACATTGAAGGTATGTAGGCTGGAGCCTATAAACACTTATGGAGTTGCGTTGCCAGCTCGGAGGCATAGATAAGTTGTTTTGCCTCTGTGATGGGTTATTACGATTACTAATATCAAGCTACAGTATCCAACAAGAAATAACAAATCGACCTCAGGAAGAGACGTTGGCTATTTTCGGATCTGTAGAGCGTTATCTCTTTCGTACCTTACCTATTTGACGTTTGTGGACCATTTTGATCAAGTTTTGACCAATACCGGACTACGGATGCTTACGTAGGCAGTGTGCAGCAGAAATAACGCTCTATGAGTTTTGGCGGGAACTTTGAAAGATGCGTGTGGTGCCCTTATTTAATTTCATTTCTTGGTGTATTTTTGAGTTATATGAAATAAAGTTGGTGGCATTTTGTTTGATATTGGCTTATTACAGTTCTCGTGTATAGTGAAATAGAATAACAGTACGAAAACACGTTTTTTCGGGTTGCCTCCAAAACTTCATAAAGTAAAGTAGCCATCGCTTTACTCGAATTACTGTGACTCTGACTGACGGACTGAGAAATTGACTTACTGACTCTGACTTTTACGTTGCTTAATACGAATACGAAATATCGTTTTACTTGACACTGGCAATATGCATAACAAGCGATGCCATAATTTAAAAAAAAAAACGCTCTATAAAGCCGAAACTAGCCGATTATCACTTTCAAAGGCTCGATGTGCATTATTTCTTGATGAGCAATGTACTTACATCTCTGGGCACGGAGGTGCTAAGCAATTGACAAAATTTGACAATAACGCGCTTGATCATTATGGGTGGGGCGGCACGAGCGTGAATTATGATGAAACTCCGCAATATGCTTTGTGGAGAATAATATCCAAACAGGATATTGATTCTGGTGAAAGACACCTTGCGGAATAAATATGAAGTGATTATTTAAGCTACAGTTACACATGCTCATTACAATACAACTAATGCTCTATAAAAGTATCGTTTACATTCAAGTTAAGAAATAGTAAGTGAAAACATCTTTAAAACAATTAATTCAAAGGTTTCGAATATTAATATCAATAAACAAAGAATTCGATAGATTAAGTAAACTCTCAAGAAAGCTGGGAATATAAACCACTAAAATGGAGATATTAACAACAAATCAATAGAGCATCTCACAAGAAATAAATCTCTTAAATAAATTTTGCTTCTTAAATAAAAAACATAAATATAATAATAATAATGGCAACCCATTATACGTCCCACTGCTAGGCACTTGTCTCTCCCCTTTTTGGGGGGAGGCCTGGAGCTAACTCCACCACGCTGCTCCAATGTGGATTGGTGGAGATACGGGTTAGTGGCCAACCCGCTGTCGGATGTTTTCAAACCGCCCATAAGGCCTCCGACAAGGTTTAAACGACTGCTATCTATCGATAGCAACCGGGACCGACGGCTAAACGTGCACTCCGAAGCACGGAAACGCGCATTTTAATTTGCCACAACGGTCACCCATCACACACCCGACCGCGCCCGTATCGCTTAACCGGGTAGATCGATTACGTTCTACACCGTGCGCGCTTCTTACATAAATATAAAGCCAACTAACATAAAAATATCTTTGGTCGCAGTTATTTTTTATGAAAACTAAGTTTGGAGCAAAATTTGGTTACTTCAATAAGCCAACTTAACAGTGTTCTTTCCAGAGATATAAGATTAACTCATCTTGTATTTCTATAATTGTTCAGGACTCTACCGACTGTCACATTATCTGAAATGCACCAGCATTTAGAAAGGAAAGTGTTGCCCACGTGTACTGGACGTGTGGGATTCCTTAATGGCCCGGTTAGCACGCTCCTTTATACCTCGAGCGTGCGAATTGTGGAATTAGTTTCGCTTCATCTAAACATCTATACATCTATACAAATAAATCAAATTGGAGTGTCTGTTTGTAATATAAAAATAACCGCTTTTTACTAAATGCATATGTATGCATACACGGTCCATACACCAAAAGAACATCTATACATCTATACAAATAAATAAAATTGGAGTGTACTAAATGCATATGTAATATAACACGGTACATATACCAAAACAATTTTTTTTACAATTTTTGTTTGTCTGTCTGTCTGTCTGACTTTCTGTCTGTCTTTCTGTCTTTCTTTCTGTCTGTCTGTCTGTCTGTTTGTTCTTGCTAGTCTCGGGAACGGCTTTACCGATTTTGACGGGACTTTCATTGGCAGATAGCTTATGTAATAAATAGTAACTAAGGCTACTTTTATACAAGCTGCGCCCCCGACTTCGTCCGGGTAGATACTGAACAATCATAAATACTCACGCGGACGGAGTCGCGGGCACAGCTAGTGTTAAATATTTTCTGTGAATACTGGCATAATATCCTGAGTTCTGAGTTGAACGAAGGAGCTTTATTTCGTTCAATAACCACCGCAATTAAACGATTATCTTGACAAATCAATTATAATTACTGATGTCTGACGACGTTACGATCCCACCGCCCACTAGTGGAAGAATGTTCTTCTAATGGAAGAGGATTCTTCTACAAGTGCAGTCAATCAAACGAACAATGGCGGTCAAACCGTTTCAATGGGGCGGTAGTATGTGCAATAACGCAAGATGGGCAGCAGCATTCTGTGATAAAACTTCAGCCACTGCGATCGCCAATCCACATGCCAAGCGTGGCGATCATGACACATCCCCCATATGGGGAGGCTCAGGTCCAGCAGTGGACATCTTTCAGCTGATATATATTCTTTTTTAATGTAATGGAAATGTCAAACAAGCATGCATGCTTGTTTGACATTTCCATTACATTAAAAAAGAGAACTGCAGTTCTCATTGATGTTAAGTGATGTCTGCAATCTATAGAAACTTACACGAAGACCAAGGTCAAAATGCAGATGCGTTACCACTTATGAGGCCTAAGGTGTTATGCCTCTGTGCTGGCAATTACAAGACCATACATTACCACCTGACCGGAACACGATAGTGCTGAACACTACCATTTAACAGATAATGTACGGTAGAGTCCTGAACAATTATAGAAATACAAGATGAGTTAATCTTATATCCCTGGGAAGAAAACTGTAAAGTAGGCTATATATTGAAATAACCAAATTTTGGTCTGAACATTCCTTTAGTTTTCATAAATAATAACTGCGACCAAATATTTTTATGTTAGTTGCCTTTTTATTTATGTTTTTTATTTAAGAAGCGATGTTTATTTAAAATATTTATTTCAGAGTTTTCTTAATCTATCGAATTTTTTGTTTGTTGATATAAATATTCGAAATCTTTGAATTCAGTTGTTTTTTTTAAGATGTTTTCACTAAGTATTTCCTAACTTCAATGTTAACGGTACTTTTATAGAGCATTCGTTGAATTTCTGTATACGTAATAATAATTATTATACATAGTGTATTTGTTGTCATTGTTGTTGTAGTGTATTTTTTGTCATTGGTCCGTATAATCGCTTAATTACAGAGGTTATAAGTCTCCTTCGTTCAACTCAGGATATTAGGTTGGGGAAAAAGTTTCTTCGCATTTTTTAAGATAATTCAAAACATTTTTTTATTTAGTTTATTTAAATTTAACTAAAGTATGTATGTACCATTTTGTTCGATAACCTTTTGCCATCTTGTAGGTAGGGACATGATCCCATTGCTATAAACATTTTGGGACTTCTCATCAAAATATCGCGACAAGTGGATTTGGCAGTCCTCTCGTGATGTTAACCTAACAATGCATAAAGAATTCTGAAGAGACCGAAACAGGTGGAAATCTGAAGGTGCAAGGTCAGGACTATACGGCGGATGCATTAACACCTCCCAGCCAAACTCTCTTAATTTTTGCTGAGTGGCTATAGATGTGTGAGGTCTAGCGTTATCATGATGAAACACCACACCCCTTCTGTTGATCAATTCCGGCCGCTTTCTCTCAACTTCTTGCTTTCATCTCATCAGTTGTTCGCAGTAGAGTTCAGAATCGATAGTCCTGCCTGGTGGTAATAGCTCATAATGAATAATGCCCTTCCAATCCCACCACACACACACAACATCACCTTATTGCGAGTTAATTTTCGGTCCCGGGTTTCGCCAGTCTGTGAAGCCTGACCGGCCTTTGACCACGACCTTTTTCGCACGTTCTTATCGTACGTGATCCACTTTTCATCACCAGTTATCAGCTTCTTCAGAAGAATCACAAATGAGTACACGGTTCATTAGGTTTCTTTCAGTGAGCTCGTGAGGTATATAATCCTCCAAATATCGAGCTTTTTTTTGTACCCAGCTTTTTTCAAATGCGCCAAAACTGTTTTGTGATCAATTCTCAGTTCTTCAGCTACGTCGTAACTACTGAAATGTCGATCCTGCTCCACTTTTACAATAATGGCATCCTTTTTATCCGTAATAGGGCGACCAGAGCGAAGTGCATCTTTGACATCAAAATTTCCGGATTGAAAACGCTTAAACCAAATTTGTGCTACTCTCACAGACACTGCACTAGGTCCATAAACATCGCAATTTTTTTTCGCGGCTTGCGTTGCATTTTTACCTTTTTTGAAGTAAAATTTTAAAATGTATCGAATTTCTTCATTAGATTCACTCATCTTGACAGTACGAAAAACAAATAAAAATCACACATTTGCCTAATTTGAATTTGGAATTATGTTCTTTAAAATTTTAACTTTCAATGATACCAAAACCAGCCAGATACAAATACTACAGCCAAAGAGATTTTATTACAAGTTCATACATACTATAATGCGAAAAGACTTTTTCCCCAACCTATTATTACACCAGTAGTCATAGAAAATATTTAACACAAAGCGAAACTAATTCCACAATTCGCACGCTCGAGGTATAAAGGAGCGTGCTAACCGGGCCGTTAAGGAATCCCACGCGTTCAGTACACGGTCACTACCCTCTTTAACTGATGGATTTCTGAAATTGTGACAGTGGGTACAGTCCTTAGCCAATATATATAATATACAACTTATCCAAGTGAGTATTCATATAAATTACATTTTGGTATGTATACACAATAATTTTATACATACCTAGTGTATTTGTTAAGCAATTTTCGAATCAAGTATCGACTCATTAGTCTGAATTATCGCTTATAACCTGTAATTCACAGATTATAAGTCTCCTTCGTTCACCTCAGGATATTATACCAGTAGTCGTAGAAAATATTTAACACAAAGCGAAACTAATTCCACAATTCGCACGCTCGAGGTATAAAGGAACGTGCTAACCGGGCCGTTAAGGAATCCCACGCGTCCAGTATGTATACGTGGGTGGCACTACCCTCTTTAAACGTGCACCAACGTTTCTGAAACTGTGACAGTGTGTATAGTCCTTAGCAATGATATAATGTACAAGGGCTTCCACACATAACTGCGAATTCGCATCGCATCGCAAATATCTGCTAGTTCGCACGTACGTATTGCCTGCGTTGCGTCACCGCATCGCATCGCAGTTTTGTAAGGCCGCCCTACGAGTAAGTGAGTGTTTAAATTGCATAATGTTAAAATTAAGGATGCTTTTCATTTCTTTTCTATATTTTTGCAATGATACATCTGAGTGAATAACGATATTATTAATTTAAAGAAAAACGGTAAAATAGTTTTTATGTGTGAGTTGATAGCTAGGCTATTATTATTGGGATCTATGGGCTTTCTCCCAAATCCCCAGTACCAAAAATTGTGACAAAATTCTCAATTTGTGCGTGTACATACATGTACGCAGAAATATATTTTTGGCTGCCCTTTCGGGACATACAGTCAATGAAAGAAAAATAATCCAAAAAGAATGCCGCATGAGCAAATGGCTGAACGGATATACAATGCGATTGTGGATAGTGCCAGAAGTCCAGGAAGACCAAGACTGATCTGCTTCTATCAAATGGGTCGAGTACTGTCTGAAGGTGGGCCTAGAGCCTTAGGAATCGACGTACATGTATGAATAGGTTAGGATCCTACTGAAGAATTATTTCGTTCATCCCGATATCCTGCGAACCTGATTTTTACGTATATTTTGATCTACAGAATATATATCTATTTAGGTTGCCTATCAATATAATATAAAATATTATTTCTAATTAAATTATTTTATCTTTAAAAGCCAGCAACCCGTATGTAGTTGGGGAAAAGTTTCTATGCATTTTTTAAGATAATTCAAAACCTTTTTTAATATAGTTTATTTAAATTTAACTAAAGTATGTATCGCCTCTTTACAAGAATAATGTGTCATTTCATATAGAACGATTTAGATGAAATGTCACGTTATTCTTGTAAGAATAATGTTGCATTTCATAAAGAACGATTTAGATGAAATGTCACATTATTCTTGTAAAGAAGCGGTATGTATCATTTTGTTCGATAACCTTTTGCCATCTTGTAGGTAGGGACATGATCCTATTGCTATAAAAATTTTGGGACTTCTCATCAAAATACCGCGACAAGTGGATTTGGCAGTCCTCTCGTGATGTTAACCTAACATTGCATAAAGAATTCTGAACAGACCAAAACAGGTGGAAATCTGAAGGTGCAAGGTCAGGACTATACGGCGGATGCATTAACACCTCCCAGCCAAATTCTCTTAATTTTTGCTGAGTGGCTATAGATGTGTGAGGTCTAGCGTTATCATGATGAAACACCACACCCCTTTTGTTGATCAATTCCGGCCGCTTTCTCTCAACTTCTTGCTTTAATCTCATCAGTTGTTCGCAGTAGAGTTCAGAATCGATAGTCCTGCCTGGTGTTATAGCTCATAATGAATAATGCCCTTCCAATCCCACCACACACACAACATCACCTTATTGCGAGTTAACCCGGGTTTCGCCACAGTCTGTGAAGCCTGACCGGCCTTTGACCACGACCTTTTTCGCACGTTCTTGTCGTACGTGATCCACTTTTCATCACCAGTTATCTTCAAAAATGATTCGGTTTCATTACGTCGTAATAAAGAATCACAAATGAGTACACGGTTCATTAGGTTTCTTTCAGTGAGCTCGTGAGATACCCAAAAATCGAGTTTTTTTTTGTACCCAGCTTTTTTCAAATGATCAATTCTCAGTTCTTCAGCTGCGTCGTAACTACTGATATGTCGATCTTGCTCCACTTTTTCAAAAATGGCATCCATTTTATCCGTAATAGGGCGACCAGAGCGAGGTGCATCTTTCAAAATTTCCGGATTGAAAACGCTTAAACCAAATTTGTGCTACTCTCACAGACACTGCACTAGGTCCATAAACATCGCAAATTTTTTTCGCGGCTTGCGTTGCATTTTTACCTTTTTTGTAGTAAAATTTTAAAATGTATCGAATTTCCTCATTAGATTCACTCATCTTGACAGTACGAAAAACAAATGAAAATCACACATTTGACAAATTTGAATTTGGAATTATGTTCTTTAAAATTTTAACTTTCAAGGATACCAAAACCAGCCAGATACAAATACTACAGGCAAAGAGATTTTATTACAAGTTCATACATACATACTATAATGCGAAAAGACTTTTTCCCCAACCTATTATTTGCGGCCGATTTAATTTGACGCCCGTAAGATAATAATGAGAAAAAATTGCTTTATTTTGATATATAAATTATAAACGTACGTTATGAACGTAAAAGTTATCAGGGCGGTTTTTCAGTTGTAAAAACAAGTAAAATTTTTTTTTTTCCCAAAGATAAATATAATGCGGCTATATTATTAGGTATTTTGATAGGCAACCTACTGGATATACATTCTCTAGATTAAATATGTATTAATGTATCTTCACGTTAGGTCCCTAACGGGGTAGGCAGAGAGTGTGGAGCGCCAGATATCCCGGTCCTGACTCACCTCCCGTGCCTCATCTACCTTCATCATTCTCTGCATACATGCACGCCGATTCCTAAGACTTTTGACCGCACCATCAGATAGATTATAAATATGCGTAAAAAATTTTGCAGCATATCTGGATGGACGAAATAATTCTGCAGTGGGATCCTAACCTACAAGGGAATAATGAATATAGACGAAGCACGCGAGGTTTGTTAGGACCGGAATATCTGCGTTCCACACTATTTGCACTTGCCGTTAAGATACCTATCAAAGAATGTAATCACTAAGTTAAAAGACGGAGAGTTTTGGCGGGAACCTTGAAAGATGCGTGTGGTGCTCTTATTTTATTTCATTTTCTTGGTGTATTTTTGAGTTATTTTAAATAAAATTGCTGGCATTTTGTTTGATATAAGCTTATTGTAGTGCTCGTGTATAGTGAAATAGAATAACAGTGCGAAAACACGTTTTTTCGGGTTGCCTCCAAAACTCCATTGGAAATGTTCTGGTAAAGTAGCCATCGCTTTACTAGAATTACTGACTGTGACTGACTGTCGGACTGATAAATTGACTGACGACTCTGACTTTTACGTTGCTTAATACGAATACGAAATATCATTTTACTTGACACTGGCAATATGCAAAACATGCGATGCCATAAAATTAAATTAAAAAAAAAGTTAAAAGACGGAACGCCACATAAATGTCTTATCGTTTGGCTTAGAACAATGCAAACCTGACCCTAAATCGGTTAAAAATCAAAAAGGGAAAGCAAAATTTGACGCATCGGTGTAGGACTTCGGTAGCTTAGTGGTAAAACGGCTGGACCGGTTATCCTGAGGTCGCAGGTTCGTCAAATTATTCTTTCCGTTTTTTCTTTAATTTCTAAAGTTCACTCGCATGTGTTATTGTGAAAAATAAATACTCGTAGTACAATTATTAAGGTAACAGCGATATCTTAACGATATTGTATAAACTGCAAAGTCTATCATATCGGTTGTACAGCTATGAATTAGTTATCAATGGATGTCGTTCACCGACCCTAAATCGGTTAAAAATCAAAAAGGGAGAGCAAAATTGGACGCATCGGTGTGGGACTTCAGTAGCTTAGTGGTAAAGCGGCTGGACTAGTTATCCTGAGGTCGCAAGTTCGATTCCTGCCCGAAGTCAAAATTTTCTTTCCGTTTTATCTTTAATTTATAAATTTCACTCGCAGTTGTTATTGCGAAAAATAAATAGAACAATGCAAACCTGATGGAATTTGGATAGAATAACTTTTTTCATAATGATAACAGTTAATACCGTGATTTCTCTTGGTATTGTGCTGAATATCTGTAAGTTTTCACTACAATACTAGAACATTGTACGAGACGCAGTTCGAACCAATCTAGGAAGCCATTTGCAGAATCAATTTGTGATTCTTCCTTTGTGTCCCGTCCCACGCACTCGTCAATCGGTAGCAGGCGAACGAATACGTTTTATTAGAGATCCGTCGTAAAATAAATTATTGCGACCATTTACTTTGTTATAAAACAAAGTGCCTGAATATAAATCTGAATAATGTCGGCTAAATAATTTCAACTACTAACTTTGGTGCTACAATATGGAGTTTTTCAAAAATGGTGTCAAATGAGTCCTTTAGAGCTGGCAGCTCGTTGGCAACTCCCCTGGTGTTGCAAATGTTTATAGGCGACGGTGACCACTTTCCATCAGGTGGCCCGTCTGCCTGTCTGTCAACTGAATGATATAAAAAAACTCCAATAAAAGATTCCGGTAATAGTTCTTCCATCCGATTGGAGCGCCCATTGTGATATCTTAGGAACACCGGTGAAATTGGATCGGAGTTTATCGCGTTCATATACAAATTTAGAACTCAGTTATGCTAAACCTGTAGTTTTATTGAACTCAGTTCTTAGAACAAACGGTAAGATCGGCCCTGAAATACCTTTCATCACTACAACATTGTTTAAAAGAGCATAGACGCAATAGCAATGTAGGAAGCTATTTGCGAAATCAATTTGCAAATCCTTCTTTGTGTCCCACGCACTCTTCAATCGGTAGCGAGCGAACGAATAGCTTTTATTGGGGATCCGTGGTGAAATAAATAACGTTTATTGCCATCATTTGCCTGTCTCTTAAACTGTCGTCAATTACATGTTTATTAGTTTGAAAGCACCCCATTGGCTTGAAGACCGGTGCGGAATGGTCATTTTGTCCTTGGTGTATTTTTATCATTTGAGTTTGCTAATTTATTTATTGGTTTATATAGTGGCTGTTGTTTGTATGCTTGCTCGTGTCAAGTTTTTCATTTTCGTCATCAGTTCGTGTCCTGTACAATTGACAATGCAACTGATAAAAACAAAGCATTCCATAGTTAAAACGTATCTAATGTACGTGAAGATTTATAAATATTTTAAATGATATAATATTTATTCATTCGTTATGCAGAATGTACATTCTATATGCATAAAGCCATCAGTGGTCTATAAAAGTTGAAGGTCACATTTATTAGCCCTGAAACCATAAGTTCAGTCTCCAGGTAAAGAAATAATGGACAGCGGCTGGGTTAGTGCTGGGAGTAGCAGATTCTTATTGCGCCCGAAGTAAAATGTTTCTTTCTATTTTTTTTTAATCTTTAACCTCACCTTTAATATCCATCACAGCCACATAAGATGCCATGCAATTGTGGTCAAGCGACCAGTTCCAATCACATTTTGATGATCGATGAAAATAAAAAAAACTTTGGTTACGAATAATTCTTAAACTGTCTACTAGTTTAAATGGAACGAATAAAATTTGAAAATCTACGCATTTGTGACAAATTTTCTTCATCAATTCCCAGAAAATGGGCTGAATGGCTTTGTCGAAAGGATTTTACGGTCGTTCCCTACCTTTTTTTCTACGACTTGGTGGGAGCACCTCCGTGCCCCTAGATATTATATTTGATCAAAGAGCCCGTAAAGGTATAATTGATAGATAGCTTGTCTGATTGATTGATTATTTCTCAAATTATAGTCAGATCAATCAACTTCATACAGAGAATGATTAGTTTAGTTAAACTTGATAAAAGTTTCTGTGATCCAGAACAATAATAATATATTTAATAATAATAAAATATATAATGTGAAGGATTAATCTGAAACTTACTTAAACATTCAGTAAAAACGAGAATTTGTCCTTATTTTTTTTATTCCTTATAAATATATTTACAAGTTATGTTGCGCAAAAATAAAATTCACTTACCCTTCATTGACTCGTGACCGTGAAATTTGGATTAAAATAGGTATTTATCTTATTACGAATAATTAATATAAAGTATGTGATAATCGTGACGGATCTATTATTCTTGTTTGATTATTTCAAATGTTTTCATTGAACATTTCACCAGGAGGGATAATCAATCTAATCGATGGCTCATTCATTTCCCGGACGTTATGATGGAGCTTTCAACCACTTTTATCCGAGAATAGTTCTATACAAATGGTTCAACAGATATAAAAACTATGGTTATGGTTATGAACTAATTTGTTAGGATTATTTAGCTTCATATTATCTGCAACGTAATAATAATGTAGTTCCGTCCGTCATTCTTGCGAAAAACTTATGTATTTCGAAAATTCCGTCCAAATAATTTTCATAAAAAGGGATATAAAGTTTTCGCTTCACGTATTAATATATATTTTATTAATATATTTATTAATATAAAGATATTTTAGCAAGAATGGCGTACGGACTTATAGGTCTTATATAAGGGGTACTACGTCTGAACGGACCAAAAAGAATGGACCGTAGTCCATTCGGCCGTAATCAAAAATTGTCTACGTCTCAACGGACCGGTCATAAAATATTGTTAACAAATGTATACATGGAGTACATTCGAGTGCAAAAGTTATAAATTGAAATACTTTAGTCTTAATTTTCTTTTTAAATTTGTATTATTTTCTTTATAAAAATAATGCTCTACACTCTCTGCCTACCCCGTTAGGGACCTGGTGTGAAGTTGTATATATATAATATATATATACATATATTAAAATAATACGTAACTTCACGCCTGTAATCCCCGAAGGGGTAGGCAGAGGTGAATGCATGCAATCAAGCATACATGCAAACACCCACGATTCGCCGGTTACGTTTTGGCCCATGTAACAGGTGGCGAGCCTGTTGACATCTCCGGGCACATTACCAAACTTCGAGGTACAGTCTAGCCGTTTTACCGCTAAGCTACCGAACGGGTAGCTTAGTGGTAAAGCGGTGGGACTTCGGAGTCAATTTATTCTTTCCGTTTTTTTCTTTAATTTCTAACGTTTACTCGCATGTGTTATTGCGAAAACTAAATAGTACAATTGATTAATGTAATGAAAAAGTTAATAAATATTTTCTATGGAGTTGTTCAAAACTTTCGAGTATTATATTTGGTGGAATATTACTCGCAAACTTCTAAAGCCAGCTCAGGTGTGATAATTTTCCTTTTAATTTCGTTATATGTAGCTACTATTGCCGCAACGTTTGAATTTCTAACAACAACCGTTTAGTTGGTAAAGGGGGGGGGACACTTGACTCTAACGAAAATTGGCACTTTAAAGCTTAATAAGTCACGAACAGTTAACTAAATCCAAAAATGATGTAAGCACACCCCTAACATTTTTGAAAGACCTATTCAACGATATCCCACACTATATAGAAAAATAAAAAAATACGCTATATCATTTTATTTTTCATGTTTTTATTATACAACTTTGTCGGCGTGATTAAGGTGTGCCAAATTTCAAGTCTCTAGTACCAATAGTTTTTGCGCTAAACCGCAGACGGACGGAGAGACAGACAGACGGACATGGTGAAATTATAAGGGCTCCTTGCTTACTCCGGAACCTTAAGAAACACTGATTGCATATTATTATGAACCTTCTTTTCGCCACTCCTCTGACGTAACAGATAAACTGCCTGCTGGTAATTGGTTGATAAGAAAGGGTCAATGTTGAGTTAGGTACCTGAAGTCGTGCCAACTAGAAACTAAGATGTTAACGATTTTGTGTACTTAGATTACAACTATTAGATTAAATACTACTTTAAATATGTAAATATTTTGTAGTGAAAATTTATAAACCATACGACTGTTACGCTTGTATGCGACTGTACTTTAAAATTATTTTATGACCGGGCCGTTGGGACGTAGACGTTTATTGATTACGGCCGAATGGACTACGGTCCATTCTTTTTGGTCCGTTCAGACGTAGTACCCTTATTATGAAGTTGCAGATAATATGGAGGTGGAACGACGAGGTATGAATTTGATACCATTATAGTTTATATAGAGAAAGAGTGCAGAATGCTAATGTGTTTTTCAAATGATCCAATAAATATATTAAATGTATAAATAAATCATTACTCATACTTCACATTGTTAATCCCAAAGTATGAAAATGTCAAAACATATGTGCTGTGTACCAGTCTGTGGCACAACGGTTTCACAAAAGAAGTTTGTTATAGAATTCAAATTTAGGTTCCATATTCATTGTTCGGCCGTCGGTCTATTACTAGTTAAATTGATAACAACTTCCAATAATATGTAAAAATAAAAAAATAAAAACAAGTAAATTCTACACAGTGAAATGGAAAACTTAATAAACAAGTCTTTACTCGGCGTTTTTTCGTAGACAGAAACATTATCCCTGAAAAAATTATCACACAATAATTTGCGGTGCAAATATTATAATATTAACTACTGCAATTGTACTGCAATAAAACAAACATTGGACTCTAAATGTCAGGGTGTGGTCACATGGAAGCGTCAATAGCTTTCAAATATCCTCCCAACCTGTGGAGCGGCTACCTGCGTGGGCCGCATGCAACCTGTTACACCCCGGAATATTGGAATTTTCTTACGCAATATTCAATATTCACGAATATTTTCAGCGTAATATTAATATTCTAATATTAATACTCACCCTACGCATAACACGCAGCGAAAACGATGAGGTCTTCATGTTTATTTTAATTAAATCGGCACGCACACTTCAAATCGAGATCAAAATTAATTTTAAAGTTGAAATATGATATTAATATTTATTTACACACGATCAACACACGTCGGCGTAAAGTCAATATTGAAAACTCCGTCGAATAAAAATGATTTTTTATATCTGTATGTAAAATAGTTTACAAAATATGTATACAATGAATTTTAATGTTTTTATTTGGGTACTTTCTATATATTAGATTCAGGTCGGTTGAGACGAGCGGCGCTCCGGACGGTATATTCGCGACTGATTACTCGCCCTGTCGTGGAAACAGGGTGAAAAGGACACACTACCGTTCGAGAGGCGTAAGGTTGTATCTCCAGAAAGCTTCTTATGAGATACGACTCTGTGTGAAATGTTGAAGATCGGTTTTCTTTTGAGACGAAAGTTAAACATTTGAAGGATATTTCGCTCGATCCCGCTTTCGCCTTCATCTGGTTGGACGGAACATAGATACAGAATGAATTGAATTTATATGCTCACCGACTTATTTGCTTTCCAATGCTCCTCGCGGAAACTTTCCTTTGCCCTCTTTCCATTTCTAAGGTAACGAGGTATTAGTTCTTGGGTTTTATGAAAGAATAGACAACATTAAAGGGGTTTTTCCACGTAGGTATGCGGGGCATTCGACAAATTCCTGCTTTTAGATAGTCACTTTGGGGGTTCGAAATAAGGAATTCGTGTGTTCGTTTGATAACTGATTTGTATAGTTTCTGGTTGGTGTTATCAGGTGTACATTTCTTCAAAAGGAGGTTAATTAAAAAAAAAACTTTTTACTGGTAGCAGAGCTTCTGTGACGGAGCTCGCGGGGGTAGGCACCACAGCATTACCTAATATACTTGCCGCTAAATGGTAGTATTCAGCACTATCGTGTTCCAGCCAGGTGGTAATACGGCCCTGTAATTTCCCCCTATATTCCTATTTATATTCCTAATTCCCCTGTATTTAAACGTACACCTGTGTGCGTAGCACGTACAAAATACCGTCGCCCATATAAGGGGAGGAGGTTGGGCGATGCTCGAAAATCGAGCGGACGTCGAAGTGTGCATTCTATACGTAGTATTATTACATATTCTCTGTCTATAGTATATACCTTTCGAGAAATTCTGACGTAAAGTTAAATTCCTTTATCCAATGACGTTATCAGCCTCTGTGATCATTTGCGGGTAGCGGGTGGTTCATTTAATTTATGAATTGTTAAAGTTGCGGCTCTTATCGCGCTACAGGTCAAAGATTAACAAACTTGGTGTCACGTAATAGATAAAGGACAATATTTTAGGAATATTTAAATCTTTATCATTTTTTTAATGTAGTAAATGTGGCAAACTAGCGTAAAGTTCACATTGATGTTAAGTGATGACTGCAGCCTATAGACACCCACACAATGACCAGAGGTCAAAATGCAGATGCGCTGCCACTCCTGAGGCATTAGGCGTTATGCCTCTGTGCCAAAAATTACAGAGCCGTACATTACCACCTGACTGGAACACGACAGTGCTGAACACTACCATTTAGCGGCAGATATATTCATGTATTTATATGAGGTAATGCGGTGGTGCCTACGCCCGCGAGCTCCATCATGGAGCTCTACCACCAGTGAAACGTAAAGAATTAACGCAAAAATGCTGCAATAACAAACAGTGCATTGGTATTTGTGGCTCTATCAATCCATCGATGCACACTAGACAAAACACTTGTCATTTTCCGTGCGACCGAATCGATCTGCGCCTAGGCTTTAAATAAACATGTGTTCTAAAGCTAGTGTTTATGGAGAATTATTAATGTGAAAACCAATTTCAAAATTCGCTGGTGGTAGAGTTCCAGTGTAGGAGCTCGAGGGCGTAGGCACCACCGCATTACGTAATCAATCTGCCGCTAAATGGTTTTTTTTTATGGAAGTGGCAAACAAATTTTTGTAGCTCTACCACACATCCTTATCTCTGATAGCCAGTTGGGAATTGAATCCAGTGTAGTAGTGTAGTAGTAGTGGTCTGCTACCACAAGACTACTCTGGGAAAATGATAAATGTAGTTTTCCGAACTAAAACTTAGATTTTTTTATTAAAAGAAGGTGGCAAACAAGCATGCGGCTCACATTGATGTTAAGCGATGACTGCAGCCTATAGATATCTACACAAAAACTAGAGGTCAAAATACAGATGCGTTGCCACCCTAAACCTAACCTAACCTAACCTAAGTTGTTATGTCTCTGTGATAGTTATTACGGGGCCATACATTACCATCTGACCGGAACACGATAGTGCTGAACACTACCATTTGGCGGGAGGTAGGGTTAATACGGTGATGCCTAAGCCCGCGAGCTCCGTCACTAGAGCTCTACCAACAGATAAACATAATCTCTCCAAATTGAATCTTTCAAATTATAGTCTTTATAACAATTAAAGTGGAAACTCATTTATCTGGTAAACACTTTAGCGTCACATCAATTCGGCGTACACCGTAATGGAAGTCTCGCGTTAAGAGCCAATAACACTCAGCTTTTGATATAAACAGGCTGCTACAAGAAAAAAATATCGTATCATCTCAGAATGCCAACTTCGCATAACGCCAACCGCTCGCAAAAAGACAACTTCTCAATATGCCAACTTCTCAAAACGCCAAATTCTCGAAAAGCCAAATTCGCAAAATGCCAACTTTGCAAAATGCCAACTTCTCGAAATGCCAACATCTCACAAAGCAAACAAATTCTCGCTATTGCAAAAAGTGGTTAATTGTAAATGTACAGTAGCATCCCTATTGTACATTTAAGTTAACCACTTCTCTTCTCACTTCTTCTTGAAAAGTTCTTTTTACGGTAATTTCAAAAAATATAGAAAAAATACATAAATGTTGGGAGTTGCGAAACTGACTCGAAAGGGCTCATTTTTTATGTCTGTTTGGCTGTCTGTCTGTCTGTCTGTCTGTCTGTCTGTCTGTCTGTGTGTTTGGCGGGGCTAATTTTGGGAACGGGTGGACCGATTTTGACGGGACTTTGACAGATAGCTGATGTAATAAGGAGTAACTTAGGCTACTTTTATACTAACTGCGCCCACGACTTCGTCCGGGTAGATAATGAACAATAATAAATTCTCACGCGGGCGAAGTTGCGGGCACAAGTAGTTTATAATCAGTTGTTGCAAATCTGTACTGCAGCCTGACACAAAGACCGGAGATCAAAATGCAAATGCGTTGCCACCCCTGAGACCTTAGTTGTTATGTCTCTGTGATAGTACGAGTATTACAGGGCCATGCATAACCATCTAACCGAATCACGATAGTGCTGAACACTTTTTTTTTTAATGTAATGGAAGTGGCAAACAAGCATGCAGTTCAATTGACGTTAAGTGATGACTGCAGCATATAGACACCTACACGAAGACCAAGGTCAAGATGCAGATGCGTTACCACTCCTGAGGCTTAAGGTGTTATGCCTCTGTGCCGGAAATTACAGGGACACTACTATTTGGCGGCAGATAGGTAATGCAGTGGTGCCTACGCCCTCAACTGCTCACATCTATACATACATACAAATAAATCAAATTGGAGTGTCTGTTTGTAATATAAAAATAACCGCTTTTTACTAAATGCATAAAATATGCATATATATACGGTACATATACCAAAAAATCATTTTTTACAATTTTTGTCGGTCTGTCTGTCTGTTTGTTGGGGCTAATCTCGGTAACGGCTTTGCCGACTTCGACGGGACTTTCACTGGCTGATAGCTTATGTAATAAGGAGTAACTTAGGTTACTTTTATACTAGCTGCGCCCACGTCGTCGTCCGGGTAGTACCTACTGAACAATCATATATTCTCACGCGGACGAAGTCGCGAGCAGAGCTAGTTATAGCATAGAAAAAACATTTAATAATATCACAAGTAATTGGACACTTAACAAAGTTTTATAATAAGGTTAATGCGTATTTAACAACATTATAATTGTTGCACTAACGTGACCTAGTTATGAACTCAAATTAAAAGCACTTTGTGTCAGTGGTGTCGGGAGACGTTACTAAATTAGAAGTATTATAATTGTTTCACGGTAGCAATATATCAATTAAACATAAATACAATACTTACCTAGAGTGTGTAGAAAATAATACTGTTTACAATACATCAATGGCAGGGTTTTTACTGGTGGTAGAGCTCCAGTGACGGAGCTCGCGGGCGTAGGCACCACCGCATTACCTAATATACTTGCCGCTAAATGGTAGTGTTCAGCACTATCGTGTTCCGGTCAGGTGGTAATGTACGGCCCTGTAATTTCCGGCACAGAGGCGTAACACCTTAGGCCTTAGGAGTGGTAACGCATCTGCATTTTGACCTTAGTCTTTGTGTGGGTGTCTATAGGCTGCAGTCATCACTTAACATCAACGTGAACTGCATGCTTGTTTACCACTTCCATTACATAAAAAGAAAAAAAAAAGCGTTGCATCATATTTCTTTAACTTTAACAAATTTGTTAAAGTAATATGTAAAATATGCATATATGTTAGCAATAAGACCGCCAATTGCACATTACGTTTTTGTATTCTGTTTCTGTGTTCTGTCCTTTGAATAATTGAAATATATATATATATATATATATATATATATATATATATATATATATATATTGTTGAAGCGCGCATGGCCCAGCGGCTGGTGTAGATCGTAAGCGATCTGCTCGGTTAAGCACTACGGGCGCGGTCGGGTAGTGTGATGGGTGACCGCTAGTGGCAAATTAAATGCGCGTTTCCGTGCTTCGGAGGGCACGTTAAGCCGTCGGTCCCGGTTGCTATCGATGGATAGCAGTCGTTAAACCTTGTCGGAGGCCTTATGGGCGGTTTGAAAACATCCGACAGTGGGTTGGCCACTAACCCACCCACCTCCACCAATCCGCATTGGAGCAGCGTGGTGGAGTAAGCTCCAGGCCTCCCCCCAAAAAAAAAGGGAGAGACTCGTGCCCAGCAGTGGGACGTATAATGGGTTGCCATTATTATATATTGTTGCCGTCCCCTTTGGGTTTTATTTATTTTTTATTCCCAAAGGCCTTAGACGTAGCAGTGTTCAAAAAAGAATAATTGTATTGTATTGTAAAAAATCATCATACCAGTAACAGTTAAACACGGTCATACCGCGGACACTCGGATAAAATTCAAGATGAAAATGCAAGATGGACCGACGGGGATCCTTCCGTTTGGCAAATTTTTTTTCGTCAAATTTTACTTTCCATAATCGCAAAAGTTTCATTCCCAAAAGGATCTTTAGCAAATTTATATTTCGCATTTTAATCACTTGGTCAAATATTAATTGGGCAACTTTTTACTTGCTCAAGTTTTATTAAGTCAAAAATATACATCAAAAAATGTATGTTGTAAAAAAAATTTCTTTTTAAATTGAGGTTATTCAAATATTAATTTTAATATAGGTAAATTGTAAAAATATGAAAAGCCTGATATAAATCATTGGGCAAGAAAGGGGTCGAAGGGTGCGGACCGTTCGGTGTTAGGTTTTTTTTTTCGTGAATGACACATTACCATGTAATTATTTGTTAAGCAATAAATTGCCGAAAATAGTATTGCTCAAATGGTTTTTTGCGAAATGAAAACTTGCGAAACATACTTTGGCATGTAATACTTTGGGGTACGTTTTTTGCCCAAAAATAAGTAATCCGGACCGACGACCTAGTTGTAGATCGAGGACAATCGCTGGATGAGGGTGGCCTAGGATCGTTGGTACCAATGAGGGGAGGCCTTTGAGCAGCAGTAAACGTCTTTTGGTTGAAAAGATGATAATAATGACGAACACTCGAACACATTAAATTAAAGTGTAATTATTCAACTTCACGCCTGTATTTCCCAAATGGGTAGGCAAAGGTTAGCATGCATCCAACATACAGTTTCTTATAAGAAATATTGCACATCGATCTTAGGAAGGTGACTTCGGCTTCTTTCGGGTCTATAGAACGTTATCTCTTTCGCACCTTATCAATGTGACGTTTGCCGACAAATTTGCATTATCAGTGCTTATGTAGGCAGTGCGCAGCAGAGATAAAGCTCTACGAAGTCGAAACTAGCCGATTGTCTCTTTCGTGGGCTCGATGTGCATTATCTCTTGCTGGGTCGTGTTTACGATTCCCAGTTACGGTTAGTCTCAATAGGCAGTGAGTTTATTGACACCTCTGACTACATTGCCAAACTCCGAGAGTAACGTACACTGGACACGTCAACTGACGGAACTCGCGGGCGTAGGCACCACCGCATTACCTAATATACTTGCCACTAAATGGTAGTGTTCAGCGCTATCGTATTCCGGTCAGGTGGGAATGTACGGTCCTGCAATTTCCAGCATAGAGGCATAACACCTTAGGCCTCAGGAGTGGTAACGCATCTGCATTTTGACCTTGGCCTTTGTGTAAGTGTCTATAGGCTGCAGTCATCACTTAACATCAATGTGAACTGCATGCTTATTTGTCACTTCCATTACATAAAAAAGTAACATTTTCAAATATCTAAGAAAAAAACTTTATCACTTACTTATCCGGGGATCGATTCCGGGGTCTCGGCATAGCAGTATAGTAGCCTGTTACCACTAGACATGCAGGCAGGCAGTCAATTAAATAAATATAAATAAGAATAGAATATTTCTTAAGCATCCTGTATTCAACAGTGAGTCACAGGTGGTAGGTTAGGCCCACCTAGTTTATTAGCGTGGGACTTTCATTAATCGCGTTTTAATTAAACTAAATATCTATCATTCGTGGAAATAAAAGGCAAATATTGATTATACGCAGAACTTATAATTAAATGTAATTATGAAAGAGCAAGGCTTCTTCTTCAAGTCGCGGTGAAAGTTAAGTTTTCTATTGGTGATAGAGCTCTCATGTCGAAGGGCGTACGTAATATGCTTTACGTAATTCATCTGCCGCCAACTGAAAATAGAAATTATTCAGCACTATCATGTTCTGGATATACGAATATGTAAGGTTCTATTATTACTATAACTGAGGCAACAAACTTAGGTCTCAAGGGTGGTAACGCATTTGGACCTTTAGTTTTTGTGTTGATGTTACTTACCATCCATGTAAATGGCCTCGTTACAACAAACACAGAGGCAAAACAACTTAGGCCTCAGTGGTAGCAATGCGTCTGCATTTTGACCTCCGGTTTTATTAAGATATCTGTAGGCTGCAGTATTCACTTATCGAGCATTTGATCTACAGGTTTGTTTACATCAGCATTAAAATAAAAAAATAAAAACATTACAGTTCTACTCGGTATTTAGCCAACAGACAGAAATATTCACATTTATACATTATAGAAGGCTGTCTGTGTATGTGATGTTGTTATGACTAGAATACAGCAGTTTACAGCACTGATTTAGCCGGCCTGTCTGGTATGGGCTGCTTGTAATTTTTTTTTTCAAAAATCAAATCCTTATGGGTTCAAACTTTGTATGGAAGTACATCATTTTTATAAAGACATCCAAGAGAACGCTGTCACGGGCGAAAGCTAACGTACATTATAACTAAATAACTAAACATACATTTAGCTCAAACAAATTACCTTGACAGCCGAGTAAAATCTAGAAAAACCGTTCAAGTGCGTGTCGGGCCACGCGCAGTATAGGGTTCCGTAGTTTTAAGGTTTGAATAGTGTAGTGAAAAAAATAAATAAATATTTTCTAAGGAGTTCTTCAAAGTATTCGATAAAAATACATTTGGTCGACTATTACTCGCAAACTTGTAAGGCCAACTTAACCGTGATAGTTTCCCTTTTAATTTGGTTAAATGTAGCTTCTATTGCCGTAACGTTTGAATTTCTAAACGGTTCTTCCGTTTAGTTGGTAGAGGGGGGGATAATTGACTCTAACGAAATTTGGCGCTTTAAAGCTTAATAAGTCACAAACAGTTAACTAAATCGAAAAATGACATTAGCGCATCCCTGACATTTTTTAAGTGACCTATCCAACGACATCCCACACTATATACAAAACGAGAAATAAAAAAATATCCGCGCGTGTTTTAAGTAGGGAAATACCCTAAATATTTTTTTATTCTACTACTTTATCGGTGTAATTAAAGTATGCACTTGCACCAAATTTCAAGTCTCTAGTACCAACAGTTTTTGAGCTAAACCGCGGACGGACAGACAGACAGACGGACATGGCGAAACTTTAAGGGTTCCTTGTTTACTACGAAATTCTAAAAAGCAAACTTTGCAACAGAACACAATAATTAAACAACGCAGTTCGCCTTTATTCAAAATATTACCACGAGTTATTCGTGCTCAGAATGTGCATATCGTAGGAGTTTTCAGCATTGTTGTTACCTGTTCTCATTAATTAATTCAACACCAGTAAACCGCAGACCACAATTGGGAAATGTTGAGACAAAATCTGTTTAGTTGATAATGTATACACGTCTTCAAATGTTGTTAATTAGAGTAAGATCAAAGTGAAACACCGTATACTATATTGTTATTATGTTAGTGGTAAAGCTCCGACGATGGAGCTCGCGGGCGTTGGCACTACGGCCACGGATTCAAGTCCTTAACAGCCAATCTAATGTACGGCCCTGTAATTTCCGGCACAGAGGCATAACACCTAATGCCTCAGGAGTGGCAGCGCATCTGCATTTTGACCTCTGGTCATTGTGTGGGTGTCTATAGGCTGCAGTCATCACTTAACATCAATGTGAACTGCATGCTTGTTTGCCACTCTTGGTACATAAAAAAAAAAAAGAACTGTTGTAATTTTTTTTCTTCATTTCTTATGAATATCTATATGGAAGATGACGATGATTGGATGCTTCCTTGTGAAATATGATGAGATGGCTCCAGTAAAATGATGGGGACTTTACTAGGAGATTTTACGAAGTGTTAGAGGCAACATAAAAAGACACTTTTTACTTTATAATATCACTTTCCTACACCCGTGAACGTTATCGAATGTTTTATGAGAAAAATCCCACCATTTTTACACATAAAAACGCGACTATACACAAATTTTGAAAATAATATCACGCAGCGACACAGCTCTTTTTCCGCCAAAACCTTCCCTAATATCACAGTACAAATATGAACAGAATAGACGTACAAAACGTTGAAACGGCACACTCATACAAACATGCGCATCGACGAAGCCCCTAAGCGGTTCTCGCGGTGCTGCAGTAGTGAGACGCACGCTACTCGAGCGTCGATGCGCATGTTTGTGTATGTGTGCCGTTTCGAACCTTTTGTACGTAATTTCCATACTGTTCATATTTGGACTGTGCTAATTAATATACTTGCCGCTTAGTGTTAGGGTAAGATTCACAGACCGCACTACGACTTTACTTTGAGCAAAGTACAATTTAACGTTTGTCGACCAGTTTAATAATTTTTTTAACAATCCTGGACTGTCAGTGCTTACGAAGGCAGTGTGCAACAGAGATAACGCTCTACGAAGTTAAAACGAGCCGATCGTCTCTTTCGCAGGCTCGATGTGCAATATTAATTATTGAGTACTGTATGCTTAGAATTGTCAGTACAGTATGAGGTTTGACAGATCTAAACTCACTGCTCACTTCCCTCTAAAATGGTCGAGGAGGGCAATGGCTGTCACATGCGTCATACTCGTGAACGGGTGCTGTTGGTGGGGACTGGTCTGTTCTGGTTTGCAGGGGCTACATCACATTTAGTAGATAGCAGTTTATTTGCATCTATGCTATGGACGTTGACATTATTTGATTTTTCACGATAATCTGTACTAGATTTAAGCTCTCATTTAAAAGAGCTCTTACTGAGTTTGTTGGGTAGCGGAGTTCTTCTCAGTAGTGACTGCACTTGGAACTCTGCTAAGTGAATAACATTGATCTTGACGAATAAGTTTTTCTTTTTCTTCATTTATTATCATTGAAGGAATTGAAAAATTTTATGATTATTATGTTTTAACCAAATAGTTTAAATTTTAATTTTTAATTTACTATTAATATATGATTTTGCTTTTACTATATGTAATGGTTATTCGCTCTAGGTAGTTTATAATTTATTGACGTTTTGAAAATATCTGTAAAGATCTATTCGAAATAAAAATATTTTCTATTCTATTCTATTCTAAACGTACTTTACTCAAAGTAAAGTCATAGTGAGGACAGTGAATCGCACACTTAGTGTTCGGCGCTATCGCTGGTCAGATTTAATAAACGGCCCTGAAATTTTCGGCAAAACATCTACATTGAAATCTCTGGTTACATGTAAATGTTGATAGGCTACTGTATCTATATAGATAAAATCAATTGCTGTTCGTTAGTCTCGCTAAAACTCGAGAACGGTTGGACCGATTTGGCAAATTTTGGGTTTGAATGGTTTTTGGAAGTCCAGGAAAGGTTTAAAAGAAAATATGAAGAAACTGAAGGGAAATAGTAAAAACCACAATTCCTTTTTCCATACAAATTGTCTGTATCTATAAGCTAGTAACTTATAAATATTTCCTCTCGCAAAATCTAGTCCAGTTACAATCATACGAAGGACACTACGCTCTAGTTTCTATATGTGTATAGTGGAGATGATGCAAAGGTCAAGGTCTGGGTCATAAATTATAATATATCTCTGTATTCAGTCCGCGATGGGTACGTGACTTTATTCCTAATTCACTTACCCTCGCTCTTGAATTTATAATAAGTCTGAAAATCTATATCTATCCTTATTGGTACGCCATTAAGATGTCCTATAAGCTTTGTTACCCTCAACCCTAGTTTGCACTAAAAACATTAAACATGATGATGTTTCGCAACTCGTCGCATAAAATAATATATGTATTGCGATATGTCTTGCTAGTGCTTGCGTTCGCACTGCTGTCAAACCTATCATTTTAGTGAAACATTGTTGTTATCTGTGTTTGCATTGACATAAAACATGTCTTTTAAAGTTTAAGTTGACGTTTACATAGTCTCACAATTTGTACCAAATGTGTTTAGAAGTCGTGTTTTAAAGTATTTTAATTGTTTTCCAAGTGAGTCGTAAACACGAAACATGTAGGGGGTTATCAGAGATAATGGTGTAAAGTCCCTGTTTCTATTGGGATTTTTCCATTTTCTGGAAATTTCCCAGTACCTCAAAGTTTGGTAATGTGCCCGGAGATGTGAACAGGCTCCCCACCATGGGCCAAAACGTAACCGGCAAATCGTGGGTGTTTGCATGTATGCTTGAATGCATGCATTTACCTCTGCCTACCCCTTCGGAGATAACAAGTGTTAAATTACGTTTTTCTAAATTTTACTCCATAGCCCAGACCCAGAGTTTATTAGTCCGCTTTATTTTGTCAGCTTGAAAACATTAATTAATTTCTTCATTTCAACGAGTTTATCGATAATTTATAATAAAGAAAATTTGCTTCCATAAACAGCCTCACACTAGGTATAAATCAGTGTCGTGGGTGCCCTTGTACACATCCAGCACATACAGAAACACCCAGACCCGAAACAAATATCTGTAGCGAAAAAATATTTGTACCGGTGCGGGGATCGTACCCGTGACCCTTCGAATCAAACGATCTGGACTAAACGGGTCGTCGACTCTGTACGAGATGCATCTCTCGCTTAACATAGTCAGTTCCTCTGCCAAAGTGGACGACATATGAGAAGGTCAAGGTTACAAATGATAATATATCAGTATTCAGTACGCGACTAGTACGTGACCTCACCCCTCATCCACTTACCCGCACTGTTGAATTGGGTTATTCCCAAAATCCCCATTGACAATCCTCATTCGTGGTTTATTATTGCTATAATAACTGTCACATCTCTAGATATTGAGGAAATTCATTACCTTTCTATTTTTTACAAACATGTAGTTTACATTGATGTTAAGTGATGACTACAGCATATAGATACTCACACAAAGACCAAGATCAAAATGCAGATGCGTTACCACTCCTGAGGCCTAAGCTGTTACGCCTCAGTGCCGGAAATTACAGGGACATTACCCCCTGACCGGAACACAATAGTGCTGAACACTACCGTTTCATCATCATCATTTCAGCCAAAAGACGTCCACTGCTGAACAAAGGCCTCCCCCAAAGAATGCCACAACGAACGGTCCTGAGCCGCCCTCATCCAGCGATTGCCCGCGACTTTCACCAGGTCGTCGGTCCATCTTGTGGGAGGCCTGCCCACACTTCGCTTTCCGGTACGCGGTCGCCACTCGAGAACTGCTCTGCCCCAACGGCCGTCAGTTCGTCGAGCTATGTGCCCTGCCCACTGTCACTTGAGTCTCGCTATTCGGTGAGCTATGTCGGTAACTTTGGTTCTCATGCAGATCTTCTCATTTCTGATTCGATCTCGCAGAGAAACTCCAAGCATAGCTCTCTCCATTGCTCTCTGAGTGACCTTGAGCCTTCTTATGAGGCCCATAGTGAGCGACCACGTTTCTGTCCCATAAGTTATCACTGGCAACACACACTGGTCAAAGACCTTTTTCTTGAGACACTGCGGTAAGTCGGACGAGAAGATGTACCGTAGCTTCCCGAACGCTGCCCAATCGAGTTGGATTCGGCAATTGACCTCTTTCTCGAAGTTGGACCGACTTAACTGGACCGTTTGTCCCAGGTATACATAATTGTCAACAACTTCGAGTGTAGTACCCTCGACCATAACAGGAGTGGGTGTAACATGGACATTTGACATGATCTTCGTCTTGTCCATGTTAATTTTAAGGCCCACTCGTTGGGAGGCCCTACTGAGGTCATTGAGCATTGTGCTAAGGTCTTCCAGGGTCTCAGCCATGACTACGATATCATCTGCAAATCGGAGGTGGGAGATGTACTCACCGTTAACATTGATGCCGAGTCCTTTCCAGTTCAGAAGCTTGAAGACGTCTTCCAATGCAGCGGTGAACAGTTTCGGAGATATAACATCTCCCTGTCTCACACCTCGCTACAGTTGGATAGGTTTCGAGTTCTGATCCTGAAGCCGGACCGACATAGTGGCGTTTTCATATAAGCTCCTCAGCACCTCGATGTATCGGTGGTCAACTTGGCACCTCTGGAGTGACTGTAGCACTGCCCAAATCTCGACCGAATCGAAGGCTTTCTCATAGTCCACGAACGCTAGACATAGGGGCTGGTTATACTCTTCTGTCTTCTGTATAACCTGCCGCAGCGTGTGAATGTGGTCTATGGTGCTAAAGCCTTTACGGAAACCGGCTTGTTCGGGAGGCTGGAAGTCGTCGAATCTGCGAGATAGACAGTTCGTGATCACTCTCGAAAACAGCTTATAGACGTGACTTAGAAGTGCGATGAGCCTATAGTTTTTAAGAAGGGTATTATCGCCTTTCTTAAAGAACAGTACCACCACACTTCTGTGCCACGCCTGTGGCGTTTTGCCCTCGGATATGACGGAATTGAACATCGACTGAAGAGCTTCTAATACTGGCCTTCCGCCTGCTTTCAGGAGTTCAGCAGTGATTCCGTCATCACCCGGCGCCCTGTTGTTTTTGAGCTGTTAGAGCTGTTTAGAGCCGTACTAATCTCGCCTAGACTGACGTATACCCGGGATATCTTCGGTGTAGTGTCGGGTCAGTCCGGCTCTAGGATCTGCTGTCGGACTGTTACCAGGTGGTCGTGCTGAAGTGTATAACTGTCCGTAAAACCGTTCGATCTCATCTGCAAGCTCAGGCTTCTACGATACGATTCAGTCGTCCTTTGTCTTCAGCTTAGTGAGACGGCTTTGCCCTAAGGACAGATCTTTGGCGAACACTTTAGAGCCCTGGTTCCGCTCTATGGCTGTTTTAATACTATCGGTATTAAAACGCCGAAAGTCGCGAGTCAATGACTTGGAGATCTGTCTGTTAAGCCGCCTGTACACTAAAGCATCTTCAGAGGACTTCAAAACCATACCGCACCTCTCCTCTATGAGCTTGAGAGTTGGGCTGGAGATCTTTTTGGTATTATTGTTAGGGCGGGTTCTGAAAAACTTAGACCCCGCCGTGCGGACAGTTTCCACGAACCTGTTATTATAATCGTCCACATCTGCGCACTCACTCAGGCATTCAAAGCGATTTTATAGCTCGAGTTGAAAGCTCTCGGGGTTTTGGATTTGGGCAGGTGCTGGGCGGAGCGCAGACTTCCCGATCCCGAAAGATCCCGACTAATGTCGGGATCTTTCGATCTTGACATTTATATTCAGTGTGTCTCTTACCATTCGGTGATCGCTGCCGGTTTTTACCGAATTGATCACATAGACATCACTGAATATATGCCGCCTTGTGGACATAATGAAGTCTATCTCATTTTTTGTCGCACCGTCAGGAC
Organism: Macrosoma leucophasiata; assembly: GCA_036365455.1. Taxonomy (NCBI): domain Eukaryota; kingdom Metazoa; phylum Arthropoda; class Insecta; order Lepidoptera; family Hedylidae; genus Macrosoma; species Macrosoma leucophasiata. The sequence continues at coordinate 17,870,798 of JAWQUS010000017.1, read as the reverse complement.
TGATCCACGTCCACTTCCGGCAAGCCCGCTTCTTGAAGAAAGAGTTCATCGTATAGAGACTCTCCTTCTCCATGAAGTCAGCCAGTGTCTGGCCCCTGGTCTTGCGTCGCCCATATCCAAATTGCCCCACTCGATCTTGACAACGTTGTTCACGAGGGGGACTTGTGGACGATGAACCCGACACGACTCTGGGACAGTTGATTGCCCTCCCGGAAATAGAGCAGGTTACCAGACTTGAGGGTTATCGAGTCCTCTCCCTGTCTTCGGACCTCAGATAACCTTATAATGTGCCATCGTAACCCGCTCAATTCTTCCTCTAGTTCCGCCACCTTCTCGTCGGTCCGCTGTGTCCGAATGTTGTATGTTGCCAGGGCCAATTGTCGTCGTTTGTGGTACCCTGGCATCTTCCGGTGATTCTTTGTACCCCCTGCTCCGCCGTTACCATGACCGGTACCACTATGGTCAGGAATAGCGGAGCCGCCGGGGACTAGGGGCCGTTTTTTCGGGTTGTGTATCATTAGGGGGAAATGCCATAATCGCCACGCTTGGCATGTGGGTTGGCGATCGCAGTGGCGGCAATTTTACACGGGACGCTGCTGCCCATCTCACGCACTTGTACCGCCATGGTTTGACCGCCATTGTTCGGTAGACTGACTGCACCAACGGAAGAAGTCCTCTCCACCAGAAGGGAATTCTTCCGCTAGTGGGCGGTGGGGTCGTCACGTCCCGACGCCAATACCGTTTAGCAGCAAGTATATAAAGTAATGCGGTGGTGCATACGGCCGCGAGCTCTGTCACTGGAGCTCTACCACCATTAAAAATCTATCATCTATTATGCCCCCGTAATAAGTATAACAGAAACATAACAACTTAGGTCTCAGGCGTGGCAATGCATCTGCATTTTGACCGTTGGTTTTTTTGACGATGTGTATAAGCTGCAGTTGCCACCCCAGTTGCTATAGTGAATAAAAAAAAACATATGCTACGTAAACTTGAAATCTCGTAGACTTGTAGCATCGTAGCATCGTAGCGGCTCTACGGGGCTACGAAATTTTTGTGTCAAAGGAAAGAGCTATATTTTCCCCTTGAGGGATTAACCCCCTTATTCATAAAAGTCCATTAGATACGTTTAAGCTTTAGAATGCTTTGTCTTTGTCAGTTGCATTGTCAAATGTGCAGGATAGAAAAAGGCAAAGGAGTGATTAGCAGCACTTTAGCTAAAATACGTTTATGAATAAGAGGTTAGGTTATTGGACCCCTGGCGGATCTTCATCCTCGCAATCTCATCAATTTATAGGCTTTTAAAAAGTAACGTAACTTCACGCCTGTAATCCCCGAAGGGGTAGGCAGAGGTAAATGCATGCACTCAAGCATAAATGCAAACACCCACGATTCGCCGGATACGATTTGGCCCATGTAACAGGTGGCGAGCCTGTTAACATCTCCGGGCACATTACCAAACTTCGAGGTACTGGGAAACTTCCAGAAGATGGAAAAATTCCAATAGAACCAGAGATAGAGGATTTTACACCGTTATCTCTAATATCCCCCGAACCGGAAATCGAACTCAGGACTCTAAAGATTCAATTACAAAACTTCTTTTTATCGATTACAAAACGTTTTTCGCTATTATTTTTCTTATAACTATCCCTTTCCAGGCCTTGACACAATGGGGATGTTGTATAGGTATGAAGTCACTAGTTTTTATTGTTAGTATTTTTATTTTTTTATACTATACTACTCTATTAAAATGCAATTGTGTTTTTTTCTATTTTCCTTCAATTTTTTCATATTTTCTTACCTTTTAAACCTTCCCTGGACTTCCAAAAATGATTTAAAACCAAAATTAGCCAAATCGGTCCAGCCATTCTCGAGTTTTAGGGAGACTAACGAACAGCAATTGTATGTATGTATGTATCTTCACGCCAGGTCCCTAACGGGGTAGGCAGAGAGTGTAGAGCGCCAGATATCCCGGTTCAGACAAACCTCTCGTGCCTCGTCTACCTTCATCATTCTCTTCATACATGCACGCCGATTCCTAAGACTTTTGACCCCACCATCAGACAGAATTCGACCTATTTGGTCATGGTAGGTCAGCCTTGGTCTTCCTGGGCCTCTGCAACCATCCACATTCGCATTGTATATCTGTTTAGTCATTCGCTCATTCGACATTCTTTCTATATGCCCGAACCATCGGAGCATGCCTTTTTTCATTTTTACACCGATACTATCATTCACACAAAGTCTCTTTCTTACATCTTCATTACGAACGCGATCGGTGAGTGATACACCGCAGATCTTGCGCAAAGATCTCATCTCGACCGCGTTCAACTTACTTTCATGCTCTTTCCTGCATACCCAGCTCTCGCTTCCATATAAAAGCGTTGGAGTAAGTACAGCATTATGTACGGCTAGTCGAGCCCGCTGGCTGAGATGTTTAGATTCTAGTAGCTTACCCAACGCTCCATTCACGCAATTCCCAGCAAGCACTCTTCTTTCTATGTCAGTGGTGTACCTACCATCCTTGCTAACAGCAATTGATTTTTATAAATATAGATAAGAAGATTAAATATACAACACAGCGACGTATAGGCCATAAATAAGTAGGTACCCTAATGTCACTTGAGGCCTCATATAATACTGAGCCCAGAATGTACAACGCTATGGCCGATCAATATGCTTATTCAAGAAGGTACTTCAGGCTGTGTTTTATAGTCTATACGTGACTCAGCCGCTTAACAGAGCAGGTATCGGTTTTTTATCTAATGCTATACTTGTTGCCAGGAAATGTTATACCTACAGAAAATAATAATACGGTAATAAACCCTAGTTAAACTTACATAAGTTTAACTAGGGTTTATTAGTTAACCTAGTTAATTCTACATTTATAAGATTAACCGTAGTTGTGTACGTTAACGTGCAGCAAATGTAAATCACAAAAGGTTTATTCATGTGCGTATATGGTTCAGTTGCACCAAAATATTTGCTAGGGTGCGTCCACATATAACGAATGCGCCACAAATGTGCAGCACCCGACCGGTTCGCGAGCTGCGCACGCGCTGCACGTATGCAGTTACTGCAATAGTTTATTATACCTTTTAAGCGCAACTTATGCGAGTCTAGTATAGTGAATGCGTGCGGCGCGCGATCTGCACGCATTCAATGCTAGCGCTTACAGTTCCGTTGACTAACAAATTTAATAGTAATAAATTTACTTGAGTAATAAATTTACTTTCGAAAATGTCGGACCACACTAATCCTATTAATATAATTGCTGCATCATTAGCTATTATATTAATGATAAAATAAAAAAAGAAAAAGAAACAACGGCGTTGGTGGCAAAATCCTATTTTTAAACGAAAACAGAATACCTATAGGAGAGTGCGAACCACTAGCGCGCCGCTCGCATACGGCGCGTAGATAGCGCGCGTGCTGCGCGTGGACGACACAGGAGTGGCGCTCGAACCTAAAAGGTACACATGCAGCTCGCAGGCAGCTGGTGAGCGGCTCGCGAGCTGCACATTCGCCAGGTGTTCACGCACCCTTAAAGTTATGGCTTTTATCAAATTTAACAATAACAGTAACATTTACTTTATCTGATATTACGAAATGTACCAACTTACTTTTGTCATAGTAGAAGTTATCATTCCAAAAATAAAAAAGATCACAAAAAGGTTAGGTTAGGCATCAAAATTCTATAAATTTGGGATTAAATTCGTTGAATCCTAGATTTCGTGTATTTTTCCTTAAGGTAAACCTAAAGGCGTGATCAATCCAGCAATTTCCTGCGCACGTGCCCGCAATACTCCGGCGAGAGAGGATGACAAATCTTTCACAAGCCACTGCTCAACCTTGGACGGTTCATAGGCTATTGGGAAAGTTAGCACACGTCCGCGTCATAATAACTTGTCTAATTACAGCGGCTTATACTGGTTTTCAGCTGTTATATGTTCGCTTTCTACCTTCTTCCATTTAGCATGTTGTGGTGTCGCAAAACAAGAAAATGCCAATATCGATTTATTACAATACATGTACTTAGTATGTACTGATGGCACATGTATTGATGGCAGTCTGCTCCGTGCAATACAGTCCACGTATGTGGGCTGTCAAGCATGTTGTAACGACATCCATATGCCATCACACATAAATTCATCAAGACACGTTTTTTTATGGTTTCTATAATAACCTTATAGGCGGGAGTTATCTTTACTATTATAAGAAAAACCCAGCAAACATCTGACTTAGGAACAATGATTGAATGTAAAACAAAAGGCCATATTTACGAAACTAGCCAATAGGCTATGAGAAATGCGTGAGCGTCGCGTCATTTACCACCCCTTCGAACTGGTACCTGAAAGGGAATAAAAAGGCGATACAAACGGGAGAGCAGGATCATTTTGGAGAAGGGTCTGTAGAAATAATTCGCCAGTTGGTATTGTAAGAGATCATTTTGCTTGTTGGGTTTGTAGAGATCATTCACGAGTTGGGATTTGTAAAATCATTTTGCTTAACTAAATATAATTAAACTCAGTGAAGATAGTGGTAGCGGGGGGGTTGATAATTGATAAAAATTGTGACTGGAAATCTCATATTGAGTATGTTTGCCACAAGCTAGATAGGTTTGTATATGCAATAAAAAAATTACGTCAAACTGTCTCAACCGAAGCAGCTCTAACTGCGTACCATGGATATGTTTCCCCGGTGCTAGTCTATGGTATCTTATTGTGGGGAAATTCAGTTGCAATTAATAAAGCTTTTGTTGTCCAAAAAAAATGTGTAAGAGCCATTTGTGGAGCTTGGTGCTTAGACAGTTGTAAGCCTTTATTTGATAAATTTCGTATCTTACCGTTAGCTTGCATGTATATTAGAGAGGTATGTGTCTTTGTAAAGCAGCATCCATGTTATTTTAAACTTAATTCCGAATATACAAGTAGAAATGCTAGGGCCAGAAATCAATTTAAACTGTTTATACCACAATATAGGATTGAATTGCATAAAAGAAACGCTTATGTTAACGCCATAAGAGTCTACAATAAATTACCGACGACGCTTAAAGAAACACAATTACCATTATTTAAAAAAAAACGGACTCAATGGCTACATCAACATTGTTTTTATGACCTAAAGGATTATATGACACATAAAACAATATTATGATTGATTAATGACTCAATAATTTGACTAACTAAATATATATTATTATTATTATCCTAAAATAATGCTAAATATTGATATTAAATTATTAAAATCTTCAATAAACTTTATCGCTTTAATAAAATCTAATTGACCACAATTTGCAATAATAACTTTGACATTAATTAATTTTAAATATTATTAATTACAATAATAATATTTTGACATACTATTTAGTTAAGTTTATGGATATTTTACACACCATTGTAATGGTAGAATGTGATAGTGCTATAATGTTATTACCTCACCATCTGTACCTACATGTACCCACTACATTCTGGTAAATAAATGATTATGATTATGATTATATATGGTTAAACCATAATTACAGGACAATTCCTGAAATGTTTATTTACTGACTATGTTAGAATGAGTAAACTGTGTTTACGGTATAACAACTTGATGGCCGTATTATGATCATGATCTACTACTGCAACAATTACTACGCCTAACGGTGTCTACAACGATTGATAATATGATTACTTGCTTTGTCGCTGGAATACTCAACCGAGTATATTTTACCTGATTGCCAGTTAATGGCTTATATTAACATTGAAATATGAATCGCTGACTTCGTCAGCTTATTAAGACTATGTCTATACACAATACCTACAATTTAAGGTTTATGCCACTTTATCTGTTGGTTACAACAGTCTAGTACCACATACTGACTTTGTCAGCTTATTAAGACTATGTCTTTACACGATACCTACAATTTGAGGCTTATGCCACATAATCTGTTGTTTACAACAGTCTACTTCAACTTACTGACTTTGTCAGTTTATTAAGACTTTGTCTATATATCATCTACAATTTGAGGCTTTGCCTCCATACCTGTTGGTTTACAACAGATGATATAAATGTGATTCCATCATTGTATGGAAATTATTTATGCGTTATGTATACGCTCATCTACCAAATATGATCCAAGCTTACTCTTCTGGAGAGTACAGATTCCTGGTTTGGTACTCACACTAAGGGGCGATGGTCTGCGGCTCCTTAACTTTCCCCCTCAATATTATATTTGTATTCAATAATTTACTCTTCGGAGTTATACTTAACATTCTTATCATATCCCTAACTTTATTCTTACCTCTATTAAAGAACTTAAGGTTTCTACCATTTCACAACTTGTAGGGTCCCTTTAGACGTCACTTGGCCAATATTATATCTTGTTGATTTAGATTTGACTTGACTAAAATACCCTTTATCTGAAGAGTCCCCTTTTTGATAGAGTGGGTTCCGTTACAATGTGTGCGGGTAGATGGTAACATGTCAACCTGGTTTGATGTTAACATCGGTGTCAGACAGGGTTGCGTGCTTTCGTCTAGGCTGTTTATTATATATCTGGACAAATGCCTCCAGAGGGTGAAGTTGATGGATGTGGGAGTGCGTATGGGTGACTTAGTGGTGAACTGTCTGCTTTACGCAGATGATGCGGTAATTGTTAGCTCTACACCATCTGGGCTACAAGCACTAGTCACAGTCATGAAAGAGGATTGTATGGAGAAAGGCTTACAATTGAATGTGGATAAAACTAAAGTATTAGTATTTAAAAGAGATGAGCAGAGAACAAATGCAAGGGTAGTAGTAGATGATGCAGTGTTAGAACAGGTGGATGAAATTGTATATCTTGGATGTGCTTTTAGCAAGGATGGTAGGTACACCACTGACATAGAAAGAAGAGTGCTTGCTGGGAATTGCGTGAATGGAGCGTTGGGTAAGCTGCTAGAATCTAAACATCTCAGCCAGCGGGCGCGACTAGCCGTGCATAATGCTGTACTTACTCCAACGCTTTTATATGGAAGCGAGAGCTGGGTATGCAGGAAAGAGCATGAAAGTGAGTTGAACGCGGTCGAGATGAGATCATTGCGCAAGATCTGCGGTGTATCACTCACCGATCGCGTTCGTAATGAAGATGTAAGAAAGAGGCTTTGTGTGAATGATAGTATCGGTGTAAAAATGAAAAAAGGCATGCTCCGATGGTTCGGGCATATAGAAAGAATGTCGAATGAGCGAATAACTAAACAGATATACAATGCGAATGTGGATGGTTGCAGAGGCCCAGGAAGACCAAGACTGACCTACCATGACCAAATAGGTCGAGTTCAGTCTGATGGTGGGATCAAAAGTCTTAGGAATCGGCGTGCATGTATGAAGAGAATGATGAAAGTAGACGAGGCACGAGAGGTTTGTCAGAACCGGGATATCTGGCGCTCTACACTCTCTGCCTACCCCGTTAGGGACCTGGCGTGAAGATACATACATACATACATACATGTACTTAGTATAGTATTTGTCATGAAAAACTAAAAGTTTCCACACCTGAAACTTACAATCGTACATCAAATATCTTAAATTTCTATTTTGAGTAGTATCGTAACGCAATTGTAGGTCTTGCAAAGATTTTGCATCAAATTACATCAAATTGCCTTTAAACTTAGGTTTTAAGTGCCGAATTTTACAACGACGATTTTACATTAGATAACTTCAAACACCTTTAAACCTAAGTTTTAAGTGCCCAACTGAAATACTTACCTAAAACCGTGATAAGGAGCCAATCCAGTAGTTTTCAGCGCAAGTGCCTGCGATACTGGAAAGGGTCGTGGATGATATATCTTCCACACGCCGCTGTTAGTGCTCGAACTTGAAGTTGGATGGTTTATGGGCTATCGGAAAAGTTGACACACGTTCTCCTACGTGATCAGCACTTTGAATAGGAATTTAACCAGTTTAATGATAGCGGGTAATAACTACAGGAAACATCTTGTCACACAGTATAATTACTTTTTTTAATGTAATGGAAGTGGTAAACAAGCATGCAGTTCACATTGATGTTAAGTGATGACTGCAGCCTATAGACACCTACACAAAGACCAAGGTCAAAATGCAGATGTGTTACCACTCCTGAGGCCTAAGGTGTTATGCCTCTGTGCCGGAAATTACAGGGCCGTACATTACCACCTGACCGGAATACGATACTGCTGAACACTACCATTTAGCGGCAAGTATATTAGGTAATGCGGTGGTGCAACACGTAGAGGCCCTTTCGAGAATTTTGATCTACTTTGTAATGGGTTATGTTCGGCGGGACCTCTCTCTGACTGCATCAATAGTTAATACAGACACAGACAGACCCCGCAGGATATAATATTCACTAACCATCAATGTGAACAGCTTGTTTAATACATTATCATTTCATCCTTCTCCCCCGGATCCCTGCACAGGGTAGACGCTTACAAATCTCTAGTGAATTTTAAATAAAAATTTGCCTAAATTTAACGTGTCGCAAAATACTATGAAATAATAGGAGTGCATAAACAACAAGCAACAAGATTCTAAACGGGCGCTAAGACGCACACAACTGCCATCGGTGAGTGTCACTGCGCAAATATTCACAATAATAACCGGTTACTGGTCTGCACCAAACGCTAGCTGTTTGCTTCGTGCCTATTGCCGTTTACGCAGAGAGAACGCACACATAGATGCGTCACTACGACTGTGTGCACGACGATCGCTATACTCGCAACGCCATTAGATCTCTGGGTGCCTAGTACCGCAACAAGACCGTACTGCCACGCGCACCGCCCCACCGCCCGCCGCGTCGATCTAATCCAGCAATCGCCGGACACCGCCCGGTATTCGCCGCGCTGCACTTCACTCTGCCCCACCACCCCGCGACCTCCGTCGCCTTGCCGATACGCCACTACGCTCCGCCACTACGATCGTCCTGACTACATAGCTACTTGCATTGCACTGGTTGTCCCACGTTTTCGATAACACCGCCCGACACGATGTCAATTAGACATTCGCCAACAAATACACACGCAAATCGCGTTCTACCACCGAGAACTCTCTGTAAATCGGATTCCAATTTAACCGACAGTGAAAGTCCATCAGTGCACACTATCGCCGTTCCGTCTATTTCTCGTGAACATACTACGAGTGAGCCGAATATCACCATGCGCAAACGAAAGCGTGAGGGCGGTGATGATATCAGCAGAGCTGAAATTATGGATATGTTTTCTACTCTGCAACAACAGCAGGAAGAAAAATTCAATGCTCTCATGAGTCGCGTTCAAGGTGGGATTAAAACACATACAGAGCAAAACAAGGAAATCTCCAGTGCTATTGATTTTCTCGGACAAAAATATGACGAGATGATAGCAAGAATCTCCGCCCTTGAACATGAACAAGCTGCTGACCACAAGTATATTATGTTACTAGAGGACCGAGTAGAGCAATTAGAACGCCACCATCGTAGCTCTGGTATAGAGATCCGCAACGTGCCCAGTAAAACTGGTGAAACTAAGGAGGATATATTAAAGCTAGTACGGAATGTAGGGAACGCATTAAATGTACCGATACAAACTAACGAAGTCCGCGATATTTACCGAATAAATACAAGAAGTGAAAAAAACCAACCGATAATTGCGGAGCTCTCGTCCTGCATTATGAAAGAAAAAATTATAAGTTCTATCAAGGCGTACAACAAAAGATATTCGTCCAACAAATTCAACACTTCAAACATAAAAATCGAAGGGCCACAGAAACCCATTTTTGTCTCAGAAAGTCTCACAGCTAAGACTAAAAAACTCTTCTTTCTGTCGAGAGAGTATGCAAAAGGAAATGGATTTAAATATTGTTGGGTTTCGCGCGGTAAAGTATACTTGAGGCGTATAGATGGAGCCGCATTAATCAAAATTAATAATGAAACGGATCTAGAGAGCCTGAAAAGCAAATGACTTTGTAAGTTACGGGCATTTAATCTGAAGACGCTCTCGGGCGATTTATACCAGTATACCTGCTCTTCGGCTACTTTGTATTATTTTTTAATTTTAAAACTTTATTTTTTATTTAATATGCATGCTTTTGAAGGATATTTTTATTTCTTTAGCAACCATCACATGTTTTTCTACAACTTTTTACACTATATACACATCTACTATACAAGAAACCTTGGGTCTTTTGCATTCATCAGAACAAGTCATGAGAAGATGATTTTACGAGGTCCACATATAAATTATTTAAAACACCGTTACATTAGTAAAATGTATACAAACGGAGATAAAAAACGGATAAGCATATACATTAATAACATATTATTACATGAATATACCAATGAAACTTTTTTAAAAATGTACAAAACTAAATCAATGAAAATGTACTTTTTGTGCATCAGTATTTTATTTCTTTCAAAAAATGAATGACAACTCTTTTCTGTTTTCTGAAGTGGATAAAACTGCGGACATGGTTTGTCTGGCAGCCAGTAACACTGAAGAATGTAATAAATTACTAAATCACAAACATAAAAACGTTCTGACCGTCCTTACAGTAAACATACGCAGCATTAACTGCAACTTTGATATGTTGGTGGCATTTTTGTCTAGCTTGGGCGTAGTAATGGATGTACTGGTTTTGACAGAATGCTGGACAAGCTCTACAAACACACCACCGAACCTGGACAACTACAACAAGTTCTGGACCAGAAATAGTTTAAACAAAAATGACGGAGTTGTCGCGTATGTTAGACATGAATTAAAAGTTTCCTCCTTTGAACCGGAGATTATTGATGGCAATTGCATAGTCCTCAGCATTATACCGGACTACACAATAATATGCTCATATCGCTCACCTAGTTTTAGAAATGCTAGGAACTACCTGGCATCTTTGGATAAAATACTAAATGTATACTCTACTAAGAATATGATTTTCACTGGAGATATCAATCTTGATATCTTGCCATGCAACGCTACTGAGTCCTCTCAGGAATATTTAAGTTTGATGGCAATGCACGGGCTTAGGCAAGGAATTAACCTTCCAACTAGAGTCAATTCATGCATTGACCACTTTATGGTGAAAACCGAATATGCCTGGAAGACTCTTGTTTTTGAGCAACAACTTACTGATCATTCACCAATAGTTCTCTCCATTAATAACGTTAAAGTCGACAAGATCTGTATCACTTATAAAAAAGTAACAATTAACTATCAAAAAATTAACGAATTATTAGTTGAAGAATCCTGGCAAGAGCTGTATATGCTAAATAATGTTAATCTTGCCACTGAGATATTTACAATGAAAGTTATTGGTTTAGTTAATAATAACATGCGAATAAATCTGTTTACAAAAAAGAATAAGCCCCTAAAGCCCTGGATAACAAGCGGTGTAATAAAGTCTATCAGGAAACGCGATAGAATGCACTTGAAAGTTAAGAAAAATCCAAACAATGTAGAATTAAAAAACAAATACATTAAATATAGGAACACATGTAATTACGTTGTAAAAAATTTGGAGAAACAATATTATAAAAATAAATATACGAAAAATAAAGGAAACGTTAAAGAAACTTGGAAGTTAATAAAAGAAGTTTGCAACCTTACGCAAAATCAGATGCCATCGCATGACTTGCTATGTATCGAAGATGAACCAGTCGAGTCTCTCAATAAAGTCAATACATACTTTACTTCCATTGGCGGAACTTTAGCCGAAAATACCCTTAAATCTATGCAATGTAATGAGGAGAAATTGGCAACCAGAGCGAAAACCTCTAACTCACCTATTAACTCCATGTCTCTCCTACCAACAGACCCCGATGAAGTCAAAAATGTTATTTTGGGACTTAAGTCACATAGTGCACCTGGTTGGGATAAAATTACTGCAATCCTTCTCAAGTCCTCACTGCCCTTGCTGGTTGAACCTATTACATTCATTTGTAATTTATCTCTCGAAACTGGAAAATTTCCAACTCATTTTAAAAAAGCTATTGTTTGCCCGATCTTCAAAACTGGTGATAAAACTAACCCCTCAAATTATAGGCCCATATCTCTTCTTTGTACCCTTTCTAAAGTTTTAGAAAAATTGGTCAAAGAAAGATTAATGCACTATCTAGAGAATAATAACTTGCTAAGTAATAACCAATACGGATTTCGCGAAAAAAAGTCTACTGAAGATGCAGTTTTGAACTTAACATCTCGAATTACGGATACGATCGATAAGGGCAATAAGTGCATAGGCGTCTTTCTAGATCTTCAGAAAGCGTTTGATACTGTGTCAATACCTATCCTACTTAAAAGATTGGAAAACGCGGGTATAAGGGGTGTGGCGAGAGATTGGTTCGCTGACTACCTTGTCGGTAGAACACAAATGGTTCGAGTTGCAGACCATGAAAGCGACAGTGCGTCTTGTACTTTCGGTGTACCACAAGGAAGTACTTTAGCCTCCCCCCTCTTTTTAGTATACATTAATGATCTTTGCTGTCTCACCATGTCTGGTATGGACATCTCAATGTTTGCTGATGACACTGTACTATTATTCCACGCTCCAACTTGGCAAATAGTCAATGAGCTAGCCGAAAAAGGTCTTGCTAAAGTTACAGCATGGTTGGAAAATAGTCTTTTATCGCTTAACACAGCAAAAACAAAATTTATGTGCTTTAGTATTACCTCTGCAAATAATCCTGTACTTACTGACTTAAAAATTCATTCCTTCCCTTGCAATCGCTCTTTAACCCTTTCTACAAATTGTAACTGTGCCGTTCTCTCACGTGTTGAGGACATAAAATACCTCGGAGTCCTGATTGATGAAAAATTAAACTGGAGCAGGCATATCGCATTATTAGCTTCTAGAGTACGAAAACTCATATATGTATTCAAAATTCTTCGAACCATAGCGGATTATGAGCTACTTATTCTAACATATAAAGCTCTATGCGAGTGTCTCATTAGATATTGCATATGTGCTTGGGGCTGCGCGGCTAAAATTAACATTAACCCTCTAGAACGTGCCCAACGTGCTGTATTAAAAGTATTGCTCTACCTTCCTTTTAAACATCCCACCACAGATTTATATGAAAAAGCTAAAGTATTTACAGTACGCAAGCTGTATATATATGAAAGTCTGCGTCGTTTTCATCGCCAAAAAGTACCCTATCTACCAACTTCATTAAAAAGAGTAGACCGAATACATGTTCCGAGGGCAAAGACAAGATTTGCTCAAAAGCAGTACGATATAGTTACTACACAATTGTACAATAAATTACTTAAAACTCTTATAAATAAAAATAAAAACATAAAAAATACAAATAATAATGAGTTTAAGAAGATTATTTCAGCATGGCTCAGGAATTATGACTATGATGGTATTGAAGTTATGTTAGCAAATTTGTTTTTTTCATGATATGGTGAAGTATAGACGTACACGATTTCTGATACACACAGTTATTACACACACACACACACACACACACACACACACACACACACACACACACACACACACACACACACACACACACACACACACACACACACACCACACACACACTTTTTCACTCACTCACATACTCACCCTTCTTTGTAAAATTTTTGATTACTTGATATATCTACCTTGTTTAATGTTTAATGACAAAATAATTTTAAGTGAAGTTATAACTCGGAGAAGCCACTGATTCCCGAAATACAGTGTAGACTAGTTCGGGAATCTATGGATTCAATATTAACAATTGTAAAAATGTTTTTGTCAATAAATGATTATATTATATTATTATATTATTTATGGGCCGGTGTAAGATTATCCACGGAAAATGGTAAGCCATTCAAGCGTTGATGATGTAAACGTGTGTTAACTTTCCTAATAGGCCATAAAACGTCGCAACTCGAGTGACAGCAGCGGTGGGTGGAATATTTGTTATCCACGACCGCGTTGAATTTAACAAAATTATTGTTCAGTATCTAAGCGGACGAAGTCGTGGACACAGCTGGTTAATAATAGTTGGGGAAAAAGTTTCTTCGCATGTTTTAAGATAATTCAAAACATTTTTTAATATAGTTTATTTAAATTTAACTAAAGTATGTATGTACCATTTTGTTCGATAACCTTTTGCCATCTTGTAGGTAGGGACATGATCCCATTGCTTTAAAAATTTTGGGACTTCTCATCAAAATACCGCGACAAGTGGATTTGGCAGTCCTCTCATGATGTTAACCTAACATTGCATAAAGAATTCTGAAGAGACCGAAACAGGTGGAAATCTGAAGGTGCAAGGTCAGGACTATACGGCGGATGCATTAACACCTCCCAGCCAAACTCTCTTAATTTTTGCTGAGTGGCTATAGATGTGCAAGGTCTAGCGTTATCATGATGAAACACCACACCACTTCTGTTGATAAATTCCGGCCGCTTTCTCTCAACTTCTTGCTTTAATCTCATCAGTTGTTCGCAGTAGAGTTCAGAATCAATCGATAGTCCTGCCATTGCCACCAGGTAATAGCTCATAATGAATAATGCCCTTCCAATCCCACCACACACACAACATCACCTTATTGCGAGTTAACCCGGGTTTCGCCACAGTCTGTGAAGCCTGACCGGCATTTGACCACGACCTTTTTCGCACGTTCTTGTCGTACGTGATCCACTTTTCATCACCAGTTATCAGCTTCTTCAAAAATGATTCGGTTTCATTACGTCGTAATAAAGAATCACCAATGAGTACACGGTTCATTAGGTTTCTTTCAGTGAGCTCGTGAGGTACCCAAATATCGAGCTTTTTTTTTGTACCCAGCTTTTTTCAAATGCGCTAAAACTGTTTTGTGACCAATTCTCAGTTCTTCAGCTACGTCGTTACTACTGATATGTCGATCTTGCTCCACTTTTTCAAAAATGGCATCCATTTTATCCGTAATAGGGCGACCAGAGCGAGGTGCATCTTTGACATCAAAATTTCCGGATTGGAAACGCTTAAACCAAATTTGTGCTACTCTCACAGACACTGCACTAGGTCCATAAACATCGCAATTTTTTTTCGCGGCTTTAGTTGCATTTTTACCTTTTTTGTAGTAAAATTTTAAAATGTATCGAATTTCTTCATTAGATTCACTCATCTTGACAGTACGAAAAACAAATGAAAATCACACATTTGCCTAGTTTGAATTTGGAATTATGTTCTTTAAAATTTTAACTTTCAATGATACCAAAACCAGCCAGATACAAATACTACAGCCAAAGAGATTTTATTACAAGTTCATACATACTATAATGCGAAAAGACTTTTTCCCCAACCTATTATTTTCATAACATTTTTTACTGGTGGTAGAGCTCCAGTGACGGAGCTCGCGGGCGTAGGAACCACCGCATTACCTAATTTACTTGCCGCTAAATGGTAGTGTTTAACACTATCGTGTTCTGGTCAGGTGGTAATGTACGGCCCTGTAATTTCCGGCACAGAGGCATAACACCTTAGGCCTCGGGAGTGGTAACGCATCTGCATTTTGACCTCGGTCTTTGTGTGGGTGTCTATAGGCTGCAGTCATCACTTAACATCAATGTGAACTGCATGCTTGTTTGCCACTTTACATAAAAAAAAAATATTTATCAAAAAAAATAGGTACGGTACAGTACCCAAAAAAAGAAATCTACTATACAAACTCGAGTCATCATTTGCGTATTGTTCAGTGGCTCTCAAAGTGAGTGTCTCGAAATTCATTCCAATCTACTCAGTTCCGTTTAATCTTCGCTGCGTCCCGTATTTATCCCGGGATCCCGCGGGATTTGGATCGAGCACGGTATTGGTGGATTTAACGAATAAACATTCAATTATGAGCTTTGATTTCTAAAAATACGTCGCCGTTTTTTTTTATTCTTTGTTTTGAAGTGAACACTCGTTTGAAAGTCGTTGAAACGAAAAATCTACTGTAAAAAAAGACACATAAATTCATAAGATTTATCGGGGGAATAAATGAGATATGAAGCATTATACAGTGTCTCTTATGATAATTTTTGAAGGTGAAACTTTTTTTTATGGCACCACTGCAATACCTAGTCTATCTGCCGCCAAATGGTAGTGTTCAACGCTATCGTTTTCCGGTTAAATGATAATGTATGCCCCCGTCATAACTATCACAGCAACATAACAACTAAGATCTCAGGAATGGCAACGCATCTGCATTTTGACCTATGGTCTTTGTGTGGATGTCTATAGGCTACAGTCTGCTGCAGAACTGCATGCTTGTTTGCCACCTTCATAACATAAAAAAGTAATGGTTAAATACGAGTAGATAAGGTCTTATATTTTATTTTTAAAGAAAAATTGAAAGAAAAATTTGACTTCAGGCGAGACTCGAACTCGCGACCTACTGGGAATCTAGTCCAGCCGCTCTTCCAATTGAGCTACTGAAAAGCCCTGCCCGATTTGTCAAATCTTTCCTTCACATCTATTGCATTGCTTTATGGTAGCAGCAGTGCCATCTATTACCAACTATGCTAGTTAGGCAACCGATATAATAGACTTTTCAGTTTATTGAATATCGTAAAGAAGTCGCTTTTACTACAGTAAAAGCGACTTCTTTACGATATTCAATAAACTGGCTCAGTAGCTCAATTGGAAGAGCGGCTGGACTAGATTCCCAGTAGGTCGCGAGTTCGAGTCTCGCCTGAAATCAAATTGTTCTTTCCATTTTTCTTTAAAAATAAAATATATTTCACAAGCATGTGTTAATGCGAAATAATATAAAACAGATAAGGTCTTCCACAGGAAATTACTTATAACGGGGTTTAGGTACCTAATTTTATTCTTCAGGCCAGTTTTGTGCATGCATCGGTACTATCTACACAGCTACATCACCTATAGATCTGTGGCATTAAGTCCTCTTTTATGTATCTCTGTTAAAGAATAAATAAATAAAGACTTAGTAACTTCGTACCCTTAACTGAAGCGCGCATGGCTCCGCGGCTGTTGTAGATCGGAAGCGATCTACTCGGTTAAGCGATACGGGCGCGGTCGGGTGTGTGATGGGTGACCGCTAGTGGCAAAATAAAATGCGCGTTTCCGTGCTTCGGAGGGCACGCTAAACCGTCGGTCCCGGATGCTATCGATAGAAAGCAGCCATTAAACCTTGTCGGCTTTATGGCCGGTTTGATTACATCCGACAACGGGTTGGGCACTAACCCTTATCTCCACCAACCCGCATTGGAGCAGCGTGGTGGAGTAAGCTCCAGGCCTCCTCCTAAGAAGGGAAGAGACTCGTGCCCAACAGTGTAACGTATCAAGGGTTGCCTTTATTAACTTCGTACCCCTTAGGTACTCCATGGAAAATATACTTAGCCGTCAAATACTACAAACATTGTATCAACCGCGTTGTTAGAAAAGTATTCCCGCTAACTATGGTATTACTTTGGACCTAAAATCATTACTGTCTTATTGATGAAAATAAGGCAGTGACAAAATTGCTATCAGAATCTTCTAATCCACCCATTGTCGTTGGCTTAACGTTTATAGCGATCATTAACCGCGTCTAAAGGTCTTTAAGTGTGTAACAAAATGCTGTAAAAATGTAACAGTAGCTTTACGTTAAATATTCCCCATGTTAAAACTCCTTTGAATTACTTTGAAATGGCAATGGTTGAAATAGGCTACTTTTTTTTTAATTTTTTGCATCGCTTGTTTTAACGATATTTCGTATTCGTAATAAGCAACGAAAAAGTCAGTCAGTCAATTTATCAGTCCGACAGAGTCACAGTAATTCGAGTAAAGCGATGGCTACTTTACCAAAACATTTACAATGAAGTTTTGGAGGCAACCCGAAAGAACGTGCTTTCGCACGTTATTCTATTTCACTATACACGAGCACTGTAATAAGCCTATATCAAACAAAATGCCACCAACTTTATTTAATATAACTCAAAAATACACCAAGTAAATGAAATTAAATAAGAGCACCTCACGCATCCTTCAAGCTTCCCGTCAAAACAATAGGCAACTTGTTTTGCGTAAACAGTGACCCCCTTATTCATAAACGTACATTAGATACGTTTCAGCTTTGTCTTTATCAGTTGCATTGTCAAATGTGCAGGATAGAAAAGGACAAAGGAGACATTAGCAACACTTTAACTAAAATAGGTTTATGAATAAGGGGGTGAGAATTTTAAATTGAGAATTCGGTGAAGTCTCGGTGACGATTAACTTTTGAACTTGGGAATTCAAAATTCATGATTACATTTAGTATTACAATTATTCACAAATTCATTTTTTTATGAGAAGTACTAAAATAAGACATCTATACTAATATTATAAAGGTTACAGCTCACTAGAGCCTCTCAAGACCCGACCAGCACCGCCTCGTTTTGATGCATGCAGTTAGTTGGAATATCTATCATTGAGACTATTCAAATAAACGTAAAGTGTATTATGAAAATGTAATGATATTAAATTATATACTTAATTAATTGAATAAAGCTTCTCGAATAATTGTTATTACTATACAAACATTTAGGTACCTAATTTCGTACTTGTGCTTTGTGGGCTATGAGCCAGTCGGTTAATTTCACATATCAATTCATTACCATATCGATTATTTCGCATATCGATTAAATAGCATATCGATTAATTAGCATATCTAATAATTAGCATATCGATTAATAAGCATATCGATTAAATAGTATATCAATTATCGGTATCGATTAATTTACATATCGATTAAATAGCATATTGATTAATTAGCATATCGATTAATTAGCATATTGGTTAATTTCAGATATCGATTCATTAGCATATCGATTATTTCGCATATCGATTATTTCAGATATCGATTCATTAGCATATCGACTATTTCGCATATCGATTATTTAGCATATCGATTAAATATCGTATCGATTAAATGGTATATCGATTAATTAGCATATCAATCAAAAAGCATATCGATTAATTAGCATATCGATAAATTTCAGATATCGATTCATTAGCACATCGATTATTTTGCATATCGATTTATTCGCATATCTCATTAAATAGCATATCGATCAAATAAAACATCGATTACCGATATCGATTATTTCACATATCGATTAATTAGCACATCGATTAATTAGCATATCGATTATTTCATATATCGATTTATTAGCGTATCGATTAATTAGCATATCGATTAATAAGTATATCGATTAAATAGTATATCAATTATCGACATCGATTAATTCACATATCGATTAAATAGCATATCGATTAATTAGCATACCGATTAATAAGCACATTGGTTAATTTCAGAGATCGATTCATTAGCGTATCGACTATTTCGCATATCGATTATTTCGCATATCAATTAAATGGTATATCGATTAATCAGCATATCAATTATGTCATATATCGATTAATTAGCATATTGATTAAATAGCATATCGGTTAATTTCAGATATCGATTCATTAGCATTGATTTTGCACATCGATTTTTATAAATAATAATATATAATAAAACATTTTTATTTACCAAAATCAAAAAATACAGATGATGACATAAAAAGATATAGGTAATAACAATACTACAAGTAATGGTACCTTATACTAGGACAATATTCTATATATTATTCTATATATATATTCTATATATATATATATATATATATATATATATATATATAATAGCATATCGATTATATAATAAATATATTCAGATATCGATTTCGCATATCGATTTTTTCGCATATCTCATTAAATAGCATATCGATTATCGATATCGATTATTTCACATATCGATTAAATAGCATATCGATTCATTCGCATTGTGGGGGACAACTCGGTTTGCACCGAAATGATCACACAAGTGTAACTCTCCAACGTAAACTGTATTCTGGGTTCTTCAATAATTTTTCTATTCTAACTTAATCACTAGCTTACTTCACTACGTACTAGTTAACTAGCGAACCAGTGTGTCTGGTACTAATCTACACTATCACTGACTAGCAATTTCTCGGTTTGGAAGCACTCTTCTTGCTGAGAATCGAACGAGGACAAATTTGCACCGAAACGTGCCGATTTTTATATGCTTCCAAACCGTCTCCCTCCATGTAGAAATTCCGTGACACGCCCCAAACACGGAAAGTCCCGAAGGTCTGGGTCGACAGAGATAGGACTCTAAAAGCCTGCCTATATGGTCTAAATTACAACAACCGTCATACGTCTCTGCCGACCCATCTTTGCCTTGCTACAATGCATACACAATATCTCTTTATTTAATAAAATTTCTTATACAACACTTATACAAACTTAATTCTAATACTATACATTATTAAAGTGTCTACTTGCCTAAAATACATAATTTTTTAGGGGCTCTGTCATGCTCTATCATCAATGACACGATTAAATATCGCTAGCCAAACCAAACTACCAAATCAAACTTAAAACCGAAAACGCCATCTGCCTATCCCCTTTACTTTACGAGTGAGAGGCAATTTTGTTATCAAGCAAGATTAGGTACATTCGCATTATCCTTACTTTGAGTTAACTTACACATTTTTCAAATATACTTCGCTGAGGGGGCAACAAAAATGCATCTCGTACATAACTTTCAGCTTGGTATCTTTCTTATTTACTAAAATACAGCGACTTTCACCTCTCTCTTCATACAAAACATCGTATTCAACATCAGCTGTGATTACATAATCAATCCAAACTACACGTACAAGTTGAGATTTATAAGCGGAATTTTCCAAACAAAGACGTGATATAATTTCTCAAATTTCTTAACTTTCTACAGGCTATACACCGTCGTCAATCCGTGCACATACTCAGGCCAGCGTGTGTGTGGTAAATAATTATGTGATAAAAAATTTCATATGAACGACCTTTCCATCTCATTTCATCGTAAGTTTAAGGCAGTTTTGTTAACTGATACCTACTCAACTGCCTATGCCATGCGTGGGGGTGGTCGTGAATATGCATAATCAGTCATTATTACGCCGAGCTCTGCCACTGAATGAGCTCTCAAAAAGTGCGCCGCGTATTTACGCTTCCTCCGCGTCGCTTCCCCGCACCTCCCCCCGCCGGCAACGAGCCCTCCCAGGTGGATCAGGTGCTCTGTCGGCCACCTCTCCGTGGACGACCCTCTCGACCAAGCGAAAATACCTACTCTCTCAAATCTAATCTTTCATGGCAATGGCAATCGCTTGATAACAACTTTCTTATCATTGTGTTCAAATATCACAGGTCTACTACGAGAACCTAACAAGTTACATCGATTTTAATTTGCCTCTGCATCCTTCCTGCGGAGGCCTCTGGTGGCCATTACAAGCTTCACCAGTTCGTACAACTATGTAACGAGATCACACCTTTCTGATACAATAAATGACTCATTACATTATCTATTGCCTTTTTATTTTGATAACTCATATTCTTATGCCTTTTAACCTACATTTTATAAATACTACCTAATTCAATAAAATGACCGCCTGCAGCGCCACAGCTGCATGCGGCGGATAGTAGCTTCATTTACTTTACTTATTTTATTATGGAAACGAGACGCCTATTGACTCTATCCTTTACAAGCATATTGATTAAATAGCATATCAATTATGTCATATATAGATTAATTAGCATATCGATTAAATAACATATCGATTAAATAGCATATCGATTAAATAGCACATCGATTATTTCATATATCGATTCATTAGCATATCGATTTAATAGCGTATCGGTTAATTTCAAATATCGATTCATTAGCTTATCGATTAAATGGCATATCGGTTTATTTCATATATCGATTCATTAGCATATCGATTATTTAGGACATTTTGCATAAAGAGAATATTTTTAGTGATGAAGGTTTTATTGCTCATAACTGTAGTAATGAAAAATGAACGTTGAAAACGGGAATAGCAATCTCCACAAACTCCACGTAACAATCTCGCAGATGGTTCTCCCGTGACTACAGCGTAGCTACCAAATTACTGTTTAGCGTGAGTGCTTAGCGCTTGAATCACGCTTGGGACAAATTTCATATTGTTGGGTCTTCAAACACAATATTAATTACTATAAAGCTGACACTTAATTATCCTTGAGAAAAGGTGGAGGAACAGCTAAGTCGTTGTAATAAACAGATTTATCTTATCTCCCATTCTTTGTTTGATTCTTTGATCATTTGTTAGTTGTCAATGACATTAACGAGTGAGTTATGAAAAAAAGATTTGAAGAAGTACATCTACAGCACACATCAAGAAATATTTCACAGCGAGCTTAAGAAAGAGGCTAGCTTCGACTTCGTAGAGCGATATCTCTGTTGCACATTGCCTAAGTATTGGTCAAAATTTGATCAAAACACCGGCGCCGACTAGGTCCCATTTTTCTCACAGTCAGCACACGTTCTGCCATGTGCCGGCCAAGTCATTCTTTAGAAACAACTCCCCCTGGCAGACGCCCTAAGCCGAAGTCCGTACCTCATTCGTAGGTGCCCTTAGGCTCGTCGCCACCCTCTCCCCACGCAGTGAGCACTACAGTGCGGTCGCATGGCACTCGCACTGAAGTGCCAACTCCGCTACTCCAGGCCGAGCTCCCATAAGAGCTATGCACCTCTCAAGTCCGGTTACACTGTAGAGGCACTTTGCCAACAGTAACACTGTACATTCGAAAAAAAATCGGTAAAATGTCACATAGGTGTATAGGGTGTGCGAATGAGAAAACTCTACAAAGCCGAAAACTCTTTCCTAAAATCGATGTGTATTATCTTAGTGGGGACTGTAATTTGCGTAGAATTGAAACCTAAAATTTTACCAATTAGGTAGTACCCTCCAGGTTAATAAGCTGAGATTTTGGGTTCGAAACGTACCTACTTGAAGGTTTTGTTACCTGTATCTTAGTCATTGCAGACCACTATTGCAAGCCGTCTGAGGTATCAGATTTGATCTCGATTAGGGGAAATGTGATATTGGGATTTTTTTTGCATATAAACATAAAAGTTGATGAACGTCATCAAGAAATTACTTCATTTTAAATTTTCAATGACTAATAAATGTAGGGCAGCTAATATACATTTTTTATGTAATGTAAGTGGCAAACAAGCATTGATGTTAAGTGATGACTGCAGCCTATAGACACCCATACAAAGACCAGAGATCAAAATGCAGATGCGTTACAACTCCGGAGACCTATGGTGGTATGCCTCTGTGCCGGGAATCACAGGGCCGTACATTACCACCTGATCGGAACACGATAGTGCTGAACACTACCATTTAGCGGCAAGTATATTAAGTAACGCGGTGGTACCTACGCCCGCGAGCTCCGTCACTGGAGCTCTACCACCAGTTTAAAATAAGTGTATATAGGTAATAAGTACATAATATAATAAATAATATTGTAATTTTTACTAAATTACCTTTTGACAAACTCAAAATACTAACTTTTATAGTTTAGGGAAATACCTAATCATTTTAAGAACAGAAAGATATTCACTTTTTTACTGGTGGTAGAGCTCCAGTGACGGAGCTCGCGGGCGTAGGCACCACCGCATTACCTAATATACTTGCCGCTAAATGGTAGTGTTCAACACTATCGTGTTCCGGTCAGGTGGTAAGGTACGGCCCTGTAATTTCCGGCACAGAGGCATAAGACCTTAGGCCTCAGGAGTGGTAACGCATCTGCATTTTGACCTTGGTCTTTGTGTGGGTGTCTATAGGCTGCAGTCATCACTTAACATCAATGTGAACTGCATGCTTGTTTACCACTTCCATTACATAAAAAAAAAAAAAAAAACTCACTGACAGAATATTGTAAAACGGAGATTAAATAGTAGGTACATTAGTTAAGTAAATAAATCATTATAAGAAGTTATAATAATTCAATGATCTTTGATTTTCACAAGTTAAGCTCATTGAAACTTTGCTCATGAATATATAGGTCAAGATTGCAAAAGGACATAATATGGGTCAAGGAATAGCCCGCATACTATTCGCGACAGGACCACACTTTAAGTGAATTAGTTTAGAAATACGCTATGTGGAATGACGTTTGTTTTGATTTAAATCAATTAAAACAAAAGATATTTCAGAGAGTGTATTACTGGCTGACAATTTATGTACACATTCCCAAATAGTAGATAAAACCCCAACAATGACTTGTAAATGAACGCTAAGTCTAATTCAAAATGTTTTTAACTAGCTGTGCCCGCGACTTCGTACGCGTGAGAATTTATTATTGTTCAGTATATACCCGGACAAAGTCGTGTTACTCCTTATTACATAAGCTCTCTACCAGTGAAAGTCCCGTCAAAATCGGTAAAGCCGTTCCCGAGATTAGCCGGGACAAACAGACAAACTGAAAGACAAAATATAAAAAAAATGGCATATGTACCGTGTATACATACATATGCATTTAGTAAAAAGCGATTATTTTTATATTACAAACAGACACTCCAATTTTATTTATTTGTATAGATGTATAGATTTGAAGAAACTAAATTATTACTCTCCAGACAAAAATATATGTGTAACGTCTAAAAGAAGACGTCACATTTTTTATTTTTATCATCATCATCATTTCAGCCGTAAAACGTCCACTGCTGGACCAAAGCCTTCCCAAAAAGGGAGCATGGCGCGTAGTGCAGTGGCGGTAGTTTTATCTCGCTGATAAAACTACGGCGATCGTCAATCCGCCTGCCAACCGTGGCGATTATAGCATATTTCTTTTTTTACTGGTGGTAGAGTTTCAGTGTAGGAGCTCGAGGACGTAGGCACCACCGCATTACCTAATTTATCTGCCGCTAAAGAGTAGTGTTCAGCACTATCGTGTTCCGGTTGAGTGGTAATATACGGCCCTGTAATTTCCGGCACAGAGGCATAACACCATAGGCCTCCGGAGTTGTAACGCATCTGCATTTTGATCTCTGGTCTTTGTATGGGTGTCTATAGGCTGCAGTCATCACTTAACATCAATGTAAACCGCATGCTTGTTTGCCACTTACATTACATAAAAAATATATATTAGCTGCCCTACATTTATTAGTCATTGAAAATTTAAAATGAAGAAATTTCTTGATGACGTTCATCAACTTTTATGTTTATATGCAAAAAAAATAATTTTATATGTAATTATAAAAATACTTTATGAATAAGTAAACAATAATCTTTATTAAAATATTATATAGCGTTTTCCAATTAGTATTTAACACATTAATTTCCGCCAGTAACAGAATTTAATGCGGTTATGACAATGATCCATATAAACTAGCTGACCCGGCAAACTTAGTATTGCCTCAGAATGAAATAATGTGTCAAAGGTTTGTTAGATACGGACTATTTGTATGGGAAAATGAAATTATGGTTTTTACTATTCCCCTTCAATTTCAATTTTTTTTTTTTTTTTTTTTTATGTAATGAAAGTGGCAAACAAGCGTGTAGTTCACATTGATCTTAAGTGATGACTGCAGCCTATAGACACCCACACAATGACCAGAGGTCAAAATGCAACTGCGCTGCCACTCCTGAGGCTTTAGGTATTATGCCTCTGTGCCGGAAATTACAGAGCCGTACATTACCACCTGACCGAAACACGATAGTGCTGAACACTACCATTTAACGGCAAGTATATTAGGTAATGCGGTGGTGCCTACGCCCGCGAGCTCCGTCACTGGAGCTCTACCACCAGTAAAAATACATATTTTCTTACCTTTTTAGCCTTCCCTGTGCTTCCAAAAATCATTCAAAAACATAATAAGCCAAATCGCACCAGCGGTTCTCTAGTTGTAGCGAGACTAACGAACAGCAATTGATTTTTTAATATATAGATAGAAGAAGATAAGATAAAACGTTACCTATCATCAACTTAATTTGATCTTGATAAAACAGGTAATATTAGCATTATTAACCTACGAGTAGGTAGGTACGTTTCAAAACTATTCAGCAATTTGCTATAAAGCAAATTAAAGTCGATCTTAGATATCGTAAATTGGTGTAATCCGTAACTTAATACTTCAAATCGTGCTGCGCTGGTGAGGTTATAATAAAACGTCGAGACGTTGTTCTATTCACATACATTTTATGAGACAGTCTAATCGACCTGCGGAATTGGAGACTACCCCTCTTATTCACAAACGTATTTTAGCTAAAGTGTTGCTAATCTCTGCTTTGTCTCTTTCTATCCTGCACATTTGACAATGCAACTGACAAAGACAAAGCATTCTATAGCTAAAACGTATCTAAAGTACGTTTATGAATAAGGGGGTACAACTTTACACAAAGTCTATTTTTATAATTTTTATGTTATTAGAGCTACAGCTACTTCTGTGTGGTTCTTCTTACTGGTGAGAGCTCCGGTGACGGAGCTCACAGGCGTAGGCACCACCGCATTACCTAATATACTTGCCGCTAAATCGTAGTGTTCAGCACTATCGTGTTCCGGTTGAATGGTAATTGGCCCTGTAATTTCCGGCACAGAGGCATAACACCTTAGGCCATAGGAGTGGTAACGCATCTATATTTGGACCTTGGTCTTTCGTCTTTGTGTAAGTGTCTATAGGCTTCAGTCATCACTTAACATCAATGTGAACTGCATGCTTGTTTGCCACTTCTATTACATAAAAAAAAGCTAAGAGATTTAATGATTGGTAGGTTTTATTTCGTAACTTTACGCCTGTAATCCCCGAAGGGGTAGGCAGAAGTCAATGCATGCATTTTATCATACATGCAAACACCCACGACTCGGCGATTACGTTTTGGCCCATGTAACAGGTAGCGAGCGTATTGACATCTCCGGGCACATTACCAAACTTCGTGATACCTACTGAGAAACTTCCAGAAAATTGAAAAATCCCAATAGAACCAGAGATAAAGGATTTTACACCGTTATCGCTAATATCCCCCGACCCGGGAATCGAACCCAGGACCCCAGCGTAGTAGTAGTGGGCTGCTACCACTAGGCTACTGAGGCAGGTTTTTATTTCAATGAGTTTAAGTTACCTAAGTTAATAAGTAGTTAATAGATCTTTTTACCTATATGGTACATCTATCTAGATGAATTCATCGGCCCCGTAACTCCCTGCATATAGCTCATGCTGAAGTTCAAGCTGCAGCGTCGTGGGAGTGACAGACTTAGCGACGAATAGTGATCCCTTTAATCTCGTAATTGACTTTGAAATGACACAAATATAGATCCAAATCCATTCAGCCAATTTTACTCGATTGAGTTATAAACATCCAAACTTAAAAAGTTTTCCATTAATAATATCAAAAGTATAACTATATTTCTGACTAGCTGTGCCCGCGACTTCGCCCGCGTGAGAATATATGATTGTTCAGTATCTAAAAGTAGCCTAAGTTACTCCTTATTACATCAGCTATCTGCCAATGAAAGTCCCGTCAAAATCGGTAGAGCCGTTCTCAATATTAGCCCCACCAAACAGACAGACAGACAGAAAGACAGACAAAAATTGTAAAAATGTTGTATTGGTATATGTACCGTGTATACATACATATACATTTAGTAAAAAGCGGTTATTTTTATATTACAAACAGACACTCCAATTTCATTTATTTGTATAGATGTATAGATAACATTTCTAAAAGCAACTCGCAAAAGAACATTTAACCGAGTACAAGTTCATTGTATCTCAATTAACTTCACGTGAAATATTCCGAACAATTTAACCGCAATAACTTGGCGGTCGAACAAAAGTAATTCCAAGCAAGAAAATCGTGGCTTATCTCGCCCGTGCCACTTCAACCTTCGATCGACTCCGCCCGAACATCGACCGATATGTGTTGAGATCGCTTTAATACCGTTAGAGTGGACCTTGCATTTAATAGCTTGCGTATAAGCTATGCCATATACCTACCCAGTGCCAGATTAGCCATATAGCAGGAGGCAGCAAATGCTACGGGCCCCGCGCCTGTGTCCAAAAAAAAACCACAAATATGTAATACATCTTAGCTATTCTCAAAGTGAGCGTTGACCACACTGTATTATTATGTTGCAAGTTGGCAATACCACAATACTTACAGGGAGAATCCCCTAATATTGTTTTATATTCCTTTTCGTAAATGTTCTGTTTTATTTGCATCCTAAATTTCAGTAGGCAATGTAACTCTAGGGCAGTGATTGATAAAGTGGTCCAGGTGGACCCCCTGGGATCTATGGCAGACTCGATGGGGTCTACGTTTACGCGTAAATAAAAATGGGATATATGGGAAAGTGATATAAATGTACCAAGGGGGTCCACCGAAACCAGAAAAAAATTGAAAGGGGTCTACAAGAAAAATTGTTTGGGAACCTCTGCTCTAGGGCCCCATGGTCACATTTGCTACGGGCCCCGCACCGGCTTTATCCGGCACTGTACCTACCACTTAATATTCAAATTCAACATAACTTTAATAATAGGTTGGGGAAAAAGTCTTTTCGCATTATAGTATGTATGACCTTGTAATAAAATCTCTTTGGCTGTAGTATTTGTATCTAGCTGGTTTTGGTATCATTGAAAGTTAAAATTATAAAAAACATAATTCCAAATTCAAATTAGACAAATGTGTGATTTTCATTTGTTTTTCGTACTGTCATGATGAGTGAATCTAATGAAGAAATTCGATACATTTTAAAATTTTACTACAAAAAAGGTAAAAATGCAACGCAAGCCGCGAAAAAATTTTGCGATGTTTATGGACCTGGTGCAGTGTCTGTGAGAGTAGCACAAATTTGGTTTAAGCGTTTTCAATCCGGAAATTTTGATGTCAAAGATGCACCTCGCTCTGGTCGCCCTATTACGGATAAAATGGATGCCATTTTTGAAAAAGTGGAGCAAGATCGACATATCAGTAGTTACGACGTAGCTGAAGAACTGAGAATTGATCACAAAACAGTTTTGGCGCATTTGAAAAAAGCTGGGTACAAGAAAAGCTCGATATTTGGTTACCTCACGAGCTCACTGAAAGAAACCTAATGAACCGTGTACTCATTTGTGATTCTTTATTACGACGTAATGAAACCGAATCATTTTTGAAGAAGCTGATAACGATGAAAAGTGGATCACGCACGACAAGAACGTGCGAAAAAGGTCGTGGTCAAAGGCCGGTCAGGCTTCACAGACTGTGGCGAAACCCGGGTTAACTCGCAATAAGGTGATGTTGTGTGTGTGGTGGGATTGGAAGGGCATTATTCATTTTGAGCTATTACCACCAGGCAGGACTATCGATTCTGAACTCTACTGCGAACAACTGATGAGATTAAAGCAAGAAGTTGAGAGAAAGCGGCCGGAATTGATCAACAAAAGGGGTGTGGTGTTTGTATGTATCTTCACGCCAGGTCCCTAACGGGGTAGGCAGAGAGTGTAGAGCGCCAGACATCCCGGTTCTGACAAACCTCTCGTGCCTCGTCTACCTTCATCATTCTCTTCATACATGCACGCCGATTCCTAAGACTTTTGATCCCACCATCAGACAGAACTCGACCTATTTGGTCATGGTAGGTCAGCCTTGGTCTTCCTGGGCCTCTGCCACCATCCACATTCGCATTGTATATCTGTTTAGTCATTCGCTCATTCGACATTCTTTCTATATGCCCGAACCATCGGAGCATGCCTTTTTTCATTTTTACACCGATACTATCATTCACACAAAGTCTCTTTCTTACATCTTCATTACGAACGCGATCGGTGAGTGATACACCGCAGATCTTGCGCAAAGATCTCATCTCGACCGCGTTCAACTTACTTTCATGCTCTTTCCTGCATACCCAGCTCTCGCTTCCATATAAAAGCGTTGGAGTAAGTACAGCATTATGTACGGCTAGTCGAGCCCGCTGGCTGAGATGTTTAGATTCTAGCAGCTTACCCAACGCTCCATTCACGCAATTCCCAGCAAGCACTCTTCTTTCTATGTCAGTGGTGTACCTACCGTCCTTGCTAAAAGCACATCCAAGATATACAATTTCATCAACCTGTTCTAACACTGCATCATCTACTACTACCCTTGCATTTGTTCTCTGTTCATCTCTTTCAAATACTAATACTTTAGTTTTATCCACATTCAATTGTAAGCCTTTCTCCATACAATCCTCTTTCATGACTGTGACTAGTGCTTGTAGCCCAGATGGTGTAGAGCTAACAATTACCGCATCATCTGCGTAAAGCAGACAGTTTACCACTAAGTCACCCATACGCACTCCCACATCCATCAACTTCACCCTCTGGAGGCATTTGTCTAGATATATAATAAACAGCCTAGACGAAAGCACGCAACCCTGTTTGACACCGATGTTAACATCAAACCAGGGTGACATGTTACCATCTACCCGCACACATGCTTGACAGTCCACATACGTGGACTGTATTGCACGGAGCAGACTGCCATCAATACCATACTCTGGCAAAATGTCCCACAGCTCCTTTCGTAATACCCTATCAAACGCCTTCTCCAAATCCACAAAACCGCAGAAAACCTTCTGGCTCACAGCAAGATGCTTCTCTACGATGTTGCGGAGGGAGAAAACTTGATCCATACATCCTCTTCCAGTTCTAAAACCACCCTGTGCATCCCACAACAACCCGTCGGACTTCTCTTTCATTCTTCTTTCTAAGACTTTCCCATACACTTTAGCTGCCAAACTGATCAAACTGATCGCTCGATAGCTGGTGCAGTCCATACGTGAACCCTTGCCTTTATACAAAGGCACGATGACCGCACACCGCCAATCCTTTGGGATTCTTCCGGACCTCCAGCAAAGGTTGCACAACACCCAGAAAGAATCCCAAAGGGCAGCACCACCATATTTGATCATTTCGGCAGAAACCTGATCAATACCCGCAGCCTTACCACATTTCAAACTTCGTATCGCCCTTACAATCTCATCTATTGTTATATCCTCACAAGCCGGCACCGTCAAGTCAGCAACTCCGGCGTCAGGGTTGTGAGCATAATCATACATTTCCCCATAATACTCGCTCCATCGTTTTAACACATCTTGCGTGTTCTCAAGAATGTCACCCAACTTAGATTTTATTCTATTCATTCCAGAAACTGGAGAAGAGCTTCTAGACTTTTTCACCTCCCTCCAATAGAGTTTGATGTTAGTCTCAAAGCTCTTCGCCAGTCTCTCATCAGCTTCCACTTTATCTCTCTCACGCTTTTCATTCACTAAAATCTTGGTGTCATACTTGAGCCGACGGTAAATTTCTCTCTTCTCATCTCTCATACCATTATTCATTTGCAAAGATGCTACATAATCCAGCCATGCTTTCTTCTTTCTTTCAACGGAGTCTTGCACCTCCTTGTCCCACCACGCATCCCCTTTCAAGGATTTGCGTATCTTTGCATAACCACATACTACTTTCGCAACTTCCACCATACTATCTTTCATAACTTGCCAACATTCATCCACGTCCAAGTCCGTAAGACAAACCTTGTCTAACTTTTCACGGACTTGACGTTCATACACTCTCCTTGCACTAATGTCTTGTAACTTTTCACTCTTTATTCTTTCAAGTCCTCCGAAAGGCACACGGACACGCCAATGTCGCCATTTCTTGAACAGACCCCTAAACCGGCTTATTACCAAGTAGTGATCTGTATCAAGAGTGGGACCTCTGTAGGCTCTAGTGTCCATCAGGCTCTTCCGAAGACGACTATCAACCATGATCAAATCAATCATACTTTTTTGTTCATTCCTCCTCCATGTATACGTGTGAATGTCCTTATGACGGAATTCTGTGTTAGACACAAGGAGACTTCGTTCCAAGCATAAGTCAAGTATCAGCTTACCAGCATCATTTACTCTTCTATCACCATATGGACCTAGAACGGCCTCGTATCCTGGCCGCCTGGTCCCGACCCATCCATTCAAATCACCACACAAAATTACCCTTTCATTAGCTTCAACCATATCGAGAACTTCCCTTGTAGATTCCCAAAACTTCTCCAGGTCTTGGGTCGTCGCTGAGCTAACCGGTGCATAAGCTGCTACCAAAAACACCCTAGTGACGCCCAATTTAATTCGGACCCAGATTAGTCTCGGGTTCACCAAACCATAATCTTTCACTCCAGTGACTAAACGAGAGGACAGAAGGACGCCCACCCCCGCGCTGGCATGATCGCTCTGTTGCACACCTGCCCACAGAGCCATCGCGCCACCCGGGAGATCTTCGACCTCGCAGCCCTTTCGTTTAGTCTCTGTTACACACAAAACATCCAGGCGTCTCACACTCATTACGTTCGTCAACTCATTCATCTGCTCACAAATTCCACCTCTCACATTCCACGTGCCTATCTGGCACTCCCCACTCCTCGATCCGCCGTATCGGGCCCGGCGTGACAGGTGGCGGTCCCCATCGCCGCTTTGGCCGCTTTTCGTACCGACGGGGACGGGTCGGTACGCGTCGCCTCGGGGGGACGCCCTAACCCGCACTGCGGTACGCCTTCGTGCCAGAATTGCAGCCCCAAAGGACTGGCAGGGGTCGCGACGTGCACGCTTCTGGCATGACCCCCCATCATGATAACGCTAGACCTCACACATAAAGCAAAAATTAAGAGAGTTTGGGTGGGAGGTGTTAATGTATCCGCCGTATAGTCCTGACCTTGCACCTTCAGATTTCCACCTGTTTCGGTCTCTTCAGAATTCTTTATGCAATGTTAGGTTAACATCACGAGAGGACTGCCAAATCCACTTGTCGCGGTATTTTGATGAGAAGTCCCAAAATTTTTATAGCAATGGGATCATGTCCCTACCTACAAGATGGCAAAAGGTTATCGAACAAAATGGTACATACATACTTTATTTAAATTTAAATAAACTATATTAAAAAATGTTTTGAATTATCTTAAAAAATGCGAAGAAACTTTTTCCCCAACCTTATATTTACATCCACATTTGCATTGACAAATATATGCCTGATTATCTAAGCCATCGCTTAAAATCATAATCTATCACTTGCATTTTTTTGAAGACATTATACCATTTTAAAGAAAATGCGGTTCATATCTCCAAAACTTTCCCTACGGTATCAAAAATAGATTACGTAATCTAGTGATCGCTACAATCTCATGATTGTACGATGTATTTGTAATTAGCACAAACATATTTTAAGCCAGATCCAAATCCGTTCGGCCCATTTCACTTGATTGAGTAATAAGCATCCAAACCACAAAGTTTTCCAATATCAATGCCATTCATAAATACATTTATGGGAGATTTCAAATGCAATTCGTAAAAGAACATTCGAAGTTGATTGCATCGCAATTAACTTCACTTGAAATATTCCGAACAATTTAACCTCAATAAATTGGCGGTCGAACAAAAGGAATTCCAAGCAAGAAAATCGTGGCTTTTCTCGCCCGCGCCACTTCAACCTTCGCCTCGTATCGCCTCGGGTCGAGTGACCGACTCTGCTCGCCCATCGACCGATTAATCGGTGTATGAGTTGAGATCGCTTAATTGCCGTTAAAGTGGACCTTCCTTTTAAAGCTGACAAACGCTTACGGCATGGCATATAGCTGTATACGTGTGATTATCATAGACTTAGGCTAGGTTGCACCATGCGTTGGTTGATATTTGTTAAAGTTACATTTCACATCCTTCCCTAACTTTAACAGATTTCTTTAAGTAAATATTACAATAACTTTAACTTTAACAAATATGTTGGTGCAACCCAGCTTAAGGTTGAGGCTACAGTGGGCAGCGCCTTGTGATGCGACTGGAAGAGCGAATCAAAATGTACTAAATACTAAATACTGTGTTTGTATTAACATAGCTGTCTTTATGGTATTTAAACTTTAGATATTAAAGATAAAATTTAAAGTATTTAACTTCATTATTATTTATTTCTCTCGTCAGCACGGGGTTTTGAACCCCGGACCTTTGTCAGGCTTGCGCGGGGACAAGGGGGGTCCAACACGTAGAGGCCCTTTCGAGAATTTTGATCTACTTTGTAATGGGTTATATTCGGCGGGACCTCTCTCTGACTGCATCAATAGTTCATACAGGCACAGACAAACCCCGCAGAATATAATGGGACTATTGTAATGATAAGTGATTCGCACAAACTTTAGGCTATGTGGGTGAACTGGGGGAACTAGCTGGCTGGGCCTATGGAGTGAGATCCGGCACCTGCCTATATTCAACATCTCACATTATCGAATCCTACTTTAGGCAAGTGGTGACTCGCCTCTCCTTGGTGGGCCCCCCAAACAGCCAACCCGATGGTCGACGGGGGGCAACACTGTTGAGAGAGGCTGGGGGTGTCGAGAGGTGTGGCCCCGGTTTCACCATCACGAGCGAGTAATCTCGAGCGCGGAGCGGGCTTCCCCGCTATTATGCCTTTAGACCAGTGATTCCCAAAGTGGTCTATATCGACCCCTGGGTTCTATGACAACCTAAAAGAGGTCTGCGTCAGCGAAAAAAAAATTTGGGGGTCCATGAAATGAAAATGGGGGTCCACGATAATGGATCATGGATCTCAACACATACACTGATAGTACCAATTTACTTACATCATACCAGTGATTCCCAAAGTGGTCCATGGGAGACTCGATGGGGGTCTACGTAGGCGTGAATAAATAATGGAAATATGGGAATGTGATATAAATGTAGCAAGGACGGGGGTCCACAGAAACCAGAAAAAATTGTAAAGGGTCTACAAGAAAAAATAGTTTGGGAACCTCTGCTTTAGACACTTCAACCCCCGAGTGTATTATTATTTATTTATTGTTAAACCTATCGTTTAGTTACTATGTTTTTATATAAGAATAATTTGAATATGCTCAACACCTTTTTATGTTTTCCTTACAACCCAAAGGTTGACTGGCAGAGAATGCTATTTAGCATTAGTTCGGCCTCATATATTTTTTTTTATGTGCATGAAATTGTAAATAAATAAATAAAATACAGTTGTGATTCAGTGTAGTCGCATACGGGA
The DNA here is from genome assembly GCA_036365455.1 of Macrosoma leucophasiata. Taxonomy (NCBI): domain Eukaryota; kingdom Metazoa; phylum Arthropoda; class Insecta; order Lepidoptera; family Hedylidae; genus Macrosoma; species Macrosoma leucophasiata. The sequence goes on along the minus strand of JAWQUS010000017.1, from coordinate 17,835,954 downwards.
ACATTCATTATGTTGTTTTATTCGCTCATGTTTCGCAGTTCGCCCCGCGGCTTAATGTAACCGCAGCCTTAGTATTAATACACTAATCTGTGTATATCTATATGTTTATTCAGTTTTTGCCTATATCTATACAAATTAATAAAATTGGAGTGTCTGTTTGTAATATAAAAATAACCGCTTTTTACTAAATGCTTAGGTATATACACGCTACAAATACCAAAACATTTTTTAAATTTTTTATCTGTCTGTCTGTTTGTTCCGGCTGATCTCGGGAACGGCTGTGTTATGATCGTGATATGTATGTGTTAAGATTGTATAGAACTGTGTTAGTGATATCGTAATCGCAGACGAAGTATTCGTGCTAGCAGATATCTGCGATGCGATGCGAATTCGCAGTTATGTGTTGGAGCCTTATAAGTGTGTAGGACTTATTTATTGTAATAGTATCAACAGCAATAAAAGCCCTTGATTTGGAAAGTTTTGCAGTAAGGGTCGATTTAGCTACTGCGAACATTTCCATCGGATTTTATTATCTAATCAAGCCAGTGTCTACGAGCACAGACAACAACATTTTCCATTCAGCTTTGTATCCAGTTTGATCAGACCTCTCAATCAAAGGCAATCTCTCTCTCAATAAATTGGAGTATTATCGCTAATTAGTACCCTGGCGTCGGGACGTGACGACCCACCGCACACTAGAGGGAAAAAAAATCTAGCAGGCCGCTACTACTACACTGGAGGTCCTTGGTTCGATTCCCGGGTCGAGGGATATCAGAGACGGTTTAAAACACTTTATCTCTGTTTCTATTGCGATTTTTCCGTTTTCTGGAAGTTTCCCAGTACCTCGGAATTTTGGTAATATGCCCGGAGATGGCTACAGGCTCGCCACCTGTTACATGAGTGGTCAAAAACGTAACCGGCGAATCGTGGGTGTTTGTATGTATGCTTGAATGCATGCATTTATCTCTACCTACGCCTTCGGGAATTACAGGCGTGAAGTTAAAAAAAGAAGAAGAAAAAATTATGTAAAAAAGGAGGAAAAAGGACATGCTTTTTAGCATACTACAATAACAGTTTTCAAATGCCAATATCCTATAAATACTCATATTATCAACGTGTTTGGGGCATATTTTCATTCACAGAAACTTGAAATAAAAAAGGGTGTTTTGTTTCAGCCTAAGAAAAACTTGTTCATATTATTTTACACTGCAAATATAACTTAGTCTATAAAAAAATATCCAAAAAATATATTTTTTAAACATGATTTATTATACAACAATAATAAAATGAACACCAATGTAACAAACAATACTCTAAATCAAACAAACCCATTAAAAAGCAAGTAATTAAATCAATACCTATTACCTATTTAATACTAACAATGTATTCAGTTTGTACATTAAAACATAAAGGTAACTTGTAGAACCATTATAATCTCAACTTATAAATCTATGGAATCTTCATCTAGAATTATCTAGGTATATAATTTATAAAAATACAGTAATGTATATACTACAATATCACATGAATTTTCATACAAAAATATTCTTTATTATATTAAATATTCACTCAATGCCAGTGCATAATCATTAATCATAATGAAACATATTTATTAACAACTCTGATTACGTACCTGTCAAGCAACAAATATATAGTGCGCGCGCGCATCGAGTCGCATACGTCCGGCCGCTGCTCAACAGCTTAGGGTTTTTTGACAAACCACTGGATTTGGTGTCGAATGGACAATACCAGTGATCTGTCAAATCTAGTCATATACGCAAATATAAGTTGGCAAAATAACCAAAAAGTTAGTTGTTGCCATTTCTTCAAATAAAAGAATGAAAAAAATATTTAAAATCGGTAAGAAAAACAATAGAATGCATTTTGAACCTATTCGAACATATTTACGGCTAAGTTTTTCTGAATAGTTTTTTCATGACCTGTGTTAACTTGATTACATATTTATTATCCGCGATGTGTACGTAGAAATGATTATACAAACCGGCGACATGCCTTCTCAACCGTTTTTAGCAACATGCTTTTTCTATCGGCTATCGACTGGTGGTAGCGTACCAGTGTAGGGGCTCGAGGGCGTAGGCACCACCTAATTTCCTAATCTATGTGCCAAATGGTAGTATTCAGAACTATCGGGTTCCGGTTAGATGGTTATGTATTGCCCCGTAATAACTAACACAGAAACATAACAACAAAGATATCAAGGGTGGCAACACAACAGCAGATGTGTGATCCAGTAGGTGCAATCGCCACTTAAAATACATGTGAACTGCATGCTTGTTTTTCACCATCGTTACATACAAATATATATTTCGATTTCTGTGACGAGTACAGACTACAGAATGAAATAAACTCCTTTCCACTGGCGTTCAGCAGAGTAAGTGCGGGCAGAGAATATGTAATAATACTACATATAGAATGGACACTTCGACGTCCCGCCCGATTTCCCCACCTCACCCAACCTCCTCCCCTCTTATGGGCGACGGTTGGTATTCTCTGCGTGCTACGCACACAGGTGCACGTGTAAATACACGTCACTGATTGATGTCTGTGTAATAGAGACCAAATAGGCGTTTGTATGGCATTTGGGCGAAGTGTCCGCGGTGTGGTGCAGGTCTATCAGACGACGCCCTGCAGTAGGGAGGAGGCAAATATCTGCTGCATGATGTGAGGCAACGAGGACACTTCCATACACACGTGCGCGTGCCCCGCCGGCAGCTTCCGGAGCAACCTACGCAATGCACAACGATTATTATCTATACAAAAAAAATACGAAAAACGATAGTTATATTTGAAAGATTTTAGCAATATAAAATACAAATTCACGCCTATTTTGCTCGAAGGGATAGGCAGATGTAAATAAAAAATAAATAAAATACGCTTACACTCACAGCCCCACACTAGGTATAAAAAGCTGTGTCGTAGGTGCCGTTCTACACATACTACGCATACAACACATACACAAACACCCAGACCCGAAACATATATCTGTAGGCCATACAAATATTTATCCCGGTACGGGGATCGAACCCGCAACCCTTCGAATCAAACGGTCGTCTCACACCGCTGGACTTACCGGGTCATCGTAGTAAAGTAAATGCATGCATACTAACGCCCGATAATGTTTATGGCTCACCTTTTTTTTTTTTTTTTTATTAAAGGAAGTGGCAAACAAGCATGCAGTTCACATTGATGTTAAGTGATGACTGCAGCCTATAGACACCCATACAAAGACCGAGGTCAAATGCAGATGCGTTACCACTCCTGAGGCCTAAGGTGTTAATGCCTCTGTGCCGGAAATTACAGGGCCGTACATTACCACCTGACCGGAACACGATAGTGCTAAACACTACCATTTAGCGGCAAGTATATTAGGTAATGCGGTGGTGCCTACGCCCGCGAGCTCCGTCACTGGAGCTCTACCACCAGTAAAAATACCACCTATTGACATCTCCGGGCACTAAACTTCGAAGACGGAAACTACCAGAAAATGATAAATCCCAATAGTACCAGAGATAAAGGACAATACACCTTCATCTCTGATCTGATAACCCCCCAAACCGGGGATTGATCGCAGAAGCGCAGTATAGCAGTACTATCAGATTATTAAGACATGTGGGATTAACGGCATTTTGTTTTTTGAAATTATTATTTTGTATACTTCGTTAAGCGCGATTGGCAAAAATTATCATGTGAAGGAAAGATTTGACAAATCGGGCAGGGCTTCAGTAGCTCAATTGGAAGAGCGGCTGGACGAGATTCCCAGCAGGTCGCGAGTTCGAGCCTCGCCTGAAGTCAAATTTTTCTTTCCATTTTTCTTTAAAAATAAAATATATTTCACAAGCATGTGTTAATGCGAAATAATATAAAACAATTATTAAGGGTAAAAGCGACTTCTTTACGATATTCAATAAACTGAAAAGTCTATTATATCGGTTGCCTAACTAGCATAGTTGGTAATAGATGGCGCTACTGCTACCATAAAGCAATGCAATAGATGTGAAGGAAAGATTTGACAAATCGGGCAGGACTTCAGTAGCTCAATTGGAAGAGCGGCTGGACTAGATTCCCAGTAGGTCGCGAGTTCGAGCCTCGCCTGAAGTCAAATTTTTCTTTCCATTTTTCTTTAAAAATTATCAGTTAATTATCACGATTCGCGCGCACACCGACAGTTAAAAGCAACAATCTGAAGTTAGTTTCTAAAAAACGTAACTTCACGCCTGTAATCCCCGAAGGGGTAGGCAGAGGTAAATGCATGCATTCAAGCATACATGCAAACACCCACGATTCGCCGGTTACGTTTTGGCCCATGTAACAGGTGGCGAGCCTGTTGACATCTCCGGGCACATTACCAAACTTTGAGGTACTGGGAAATTTCCAGAAAATGGAAAAATCCCAATTGAACCAGAGATAAAGGCTTTTTCACCATTATCTCTGATAACCCCCTACCCGGGAATCGAACCCAGGACCTCAGCGTAGTAGTAGTGGCCTGCTACCACTAGGCTACCGAGGCAGTTTAAGTTTAAGTTAGTTTCTAAACAGATAAAAGCAACAGTTTGAAGTTAGTTGCTAAACTTATTTGTCGTTTTGTTTTTTTTCTGGTATATGGGATTGTTACGCTAAAGAAATATAACATTGTACGTGCGTACATAAGGACACACATTTTTTGGATGAAGATGGCCGATATGCATAGTAAAATACAAAAATACTCACATATTCGCCTCATCGCCCAAACTGCCGATAAATATGACGTGCGCTTGCACATTCGGCTCTGAAGTCAATATCGTGCCCAGTTGCTCTGGCGGTATTCCATATCTAGGAGCAAATAATTCATATTGAATAATAATCATCTAAATTGAATAAGTCTTCAGGCAGTAATGGGGGCCGTCCCATAAAATACGTCACGCTAAAATAAGCCTTTTCTGACCCTTCTCTTCACTTCGACGTCCCGCCCGATTCCCCGCCTCACCCGACCTCCTCCTCTCTTATGGGCGACGATTGGTATTGGTAAATACACGTCACTGATTGATGTCTGTGTAATAGAGACCAAATTAAGCGTTTGTATGGAATTTTGACGGAGTGTCCGCGGTGTGCCGGTACTATAACAAATGTGTTAAGGCTATATAATTATCCTTAGTACATTACCTCCTCAGATTGGCATCGGAGAGTATGAGGACGATGTTGTCGTCGGCATTTTCTTTGGCGAGTTCCTTAATGGCGTGCTGCGCGGCCGGCAGCGTGTTGTCGCCCGACCAGCAGAACTGCGCGTGCGCGTGCATCGTGCGGATTATCTGTCGAAAAGGAACATCTTATTCTTATTGACTCTTCGTGACGCAGTCAACGATAGCAAAGAAGTTGCAGAGAGTTAATTATTGTAACTGAAAAGATAAAAGTAAATTCGAGGGAATTGTTTCAAGCTAAACTTTCTCTCCCGCAAACTAAAAATTCATATCTATTCAAATACATAACATTGGAGTGTCTGTTTGTAATAGAAAAGTATCCGCTTTTTACTAAATGCATATGTATGTATACACGGTACATATACCAAAACAAAATTTTTTACAATTTTTGTCTGTCTGTCTGTCTGTTTGTTTCCGCTAATCTCGGGAACGGCTGGACCGATTTTGACAGGACTTTCACTGGCAGCTTATGTATAAAGGAGTAACTTAGGCTACTTTTATAGTAGCTGCGCCCACGACTTCGTCCGGGTAGATATTGAACAATCATTAATTCATTCGTCATCAGGCGGACGAAGTCGCGGGCACAGATAGTAAAAATATAAATATAATATTTTATGTGCCGGATTAAGGCTTCTATGCAACGCTCTAAGCAATCTACGTCACTGTGTTTCCTATCCATGTTTTTTCCATGATGGGCAAAAGAGGATTTCTTTTTTTTGTATATTATCAATGAGAACACGTCCTTTTTTTGTTATGCTCATCAATATACATTATCTTTCTTTCGTATACCTATGTATCCTATATCAAGTTGTCTCCGTGATGAACAAAAAAATACAAAATGTTTTTGTTTTTGTCCCTTTTTAGTACGATTATGAGTTAATGAGTGCATGTCTTTTTTTTATCTTCACGCTTTTGTGAGCTAATTTTCGGACTCTGGTGTCCCCTACGACGTAATACCTTAAGCAATTGCTTAGTTTGCTTAAGACATAGAGCAACACGGGCCACTGGCCGCGGCGGACTGAAAGGGAGTAGCCATAGCGTTTATTGCCGATGCAAAACAGTCTGTCATATTTAATGGGGGGAAATGCGTGCGACACACACGCACACTACAAAAATCGTCTATTACTACGAAACGCACACCTTGACTTTAACAAAATACAGAAACAATATCACGCACACATTTAAACATCTAGGCGACAAGTATAAGCCCATTTGGGCTTGTACTTTAACAGAGGGGAAAGCCTGCATATGTCTACTACCCTCCGGTGTTGCTCTATGTGCTTAAGGCCTAATCCGGAACTGTCCCCACCACCTCTTTCTTTCGTTCCTTCTCACCTGCAATCGCTGCTTCTCATTCTCCGGCGGCCTGTCGACGCGGACCAGTTCGAGGGCGTGCTCTTCGCCCGAGTGCGCGTACATATCGTATCGAATACGCGCCTCGTAGCCTTTCAGGGCCTCGGTTAGTAATACTACAGCCTCCATGGAACGTTCGAGACGGCCGTCGTATGAATTGAATCTGGGTAAAAAAGGGTTTTTTGAAGTTAAAACTTCTTTAGCATCGTTTTGTAAGTTGATGGAACGAAAAAGCGACAGTAAAAAGGGACCGACACATAAATTCATAATATTTAACGTGGGAGAAAATGAGATCATCATTTAATGGTGGTAGAGCTCCAGTGACGGAGCTCGCGGGCGTGGGCACCACCGCATTACCTTATATACTTGCCGCTAAATGATAGTGTTCAGCACTATCGTGTTCTGGTCAGGTGTTAATGTACAGCCCTGTAATTTCCGGCACAGAGGTATTGTTATACCTAAGGCTAAGGCCTCAGGAGTGGCAACGCATCTGCATTTAGACCTCTGGTCATTGTGTGGGTGTCTATAGGCTGCAGTCATCACTTAACATCAATGAGAACTGCATGCTTGTTAGCTACTTTTATTACATAAAAAAAAACATACAATGTCTCGCATGCCCCTGCGGCTGGTGTAGATCGGAAGCGATCTATTCGGTTTAGCGATACAGTCGGGTGTATGATATGTGACCGACAGTGGAAAAATAAAATGCGCGTTTCCGTGCTATCGATAAGTCCGTGCAGTCGTTAAACCTTGTCGGAGGCTTTATAGGCGGTTTGAAAACATTCGACAGTGGGTTGGCCACTAACCCGTATCTCCACCAACCTGCATTGGACCATGCTGGGCACGAGTAGGCCTCCCCAAAAGGGGAGGCCTACTCCTGCCCAGCATTGGGACACAAAAAAAGGGTTGTTGCCATTATGATTTTATGTTGACTTAACGCTCAAACTCGTAAATTCAAAAATGAATATGATTATATCCTTCTAAAATTATAAATCCGAAAATTTGTGAGTATGGATGGATGGATGGGAATTTGTTACTCTTTCATGAAAAACTACTAAACAGATTTGGATTAAACTCTACTTTTAATATAGATATACATTGGAATAACATATAGGCTACAATTTGCAATAATCAAAAGTAGATACACGCGGACGAAGTCGCGGGAAAAACTAGTTATCACTATTGTTAAGTACCTGTACATGCTACCCGAGACGTCGACAAGGAGCCGCAGTCGCTTGGGCGTGTCGGGCGGAGCGCCCGGCGGGGGCTCCTGGTCCGTCCGCCGCCGGTATATCACCCGCTCACCGGTCAGACCTATTCATTAAACAGTATATTTAACACTGTCACATTTTATTTTTCGCAATAACACTCCATGCTCAGCCCCACATCTATACTATCTTCTTCTAATATATAAAATTCTCTCGTGTCACAGTTTTCGTTGCCATACTCCTCCGAAACGGCTGGACAGATTCTCATGAAATTTTGTGAGCATATTGGGTGGGTCTGAGATTTTTTTTTTTTTATTTAAAGGATGTGGCAAACAAGCGTGCAGTTCACATTGATGTTAAGTGATGACTGCAGCCTATAGACACCCACACAAAGACCGAGGTCAAAATGCAGATGCGTTACCACTCCTGAGGCCTAAGGTGTTATGCCTCTGTGCCGGAAATTACAGGGCCGTACATTACCACCTGACCGGAACACGATAGTGCTAAACACAACCATTTAGTGGCAAGTATATTAGGTAATGCGGTGGTGCCTACGCCCGCGAGCTCCGTCACTGGAGCTCTACCACCAGTATAAATCGGTCAACATCTATATTTCATAACATTTTTGGACATGTTTTTTTATTTTCTAGGGCGATACGAAGTTAGCCCGGACAGCTAGTAATATTATAAAGCTGAAAAGTTTATTCGTTTGTTTGTTTGAACGGGAACTACTGGTCCGATTTAAAAAGTTTTTTCAGTGTTAGATAGCCCATTTATCGAGGAAGGCTATAGGCTATATATCATCACGCTATGACTAATAGGAACGGAGCAGCGCGGGCGAAGCCGGGGCGGGCCGCTAGTTAGGAATCAACCTGTGTCGTGGGTGCCGTTGTACACATACAACACATACACAAACACCCAGACCCGAAACAAATATGTGTAGGCCATACAAATATTTGTCCCGGTGCGGGGACCGAACCCGCGACCCTTCGAATCAAACGGTCATTTCACACCGCTGCACTACCCGGGTCGTCAAATGTAACTCTCATACAATCATCGCTTAGATTTTGGTTATATTTACGCAAACAAACAAACTAACAGTAACTTTAATCATAACAAACACTCACACATTCAACATAGACAATCCTTACATTCGATTGGTCGCGACAAGGTCATTTCGCCAAGCAGAAAAGTACAACGTGCAATAGTCTAACGCGCTACAATGTGTCGATTTTATGCCCCGCCTACAGTGTGTCTATTTACGTGGTACCATTTTTCGGCTTAGTAACACTTTTTTACATTAATATACGTAGTTGTAGCCGGTTACTTACCGAATATATTCCAAATATCTGCCGCCAAATGATAGTATTCAGCACTATTGTGTTCCAGTTAGATGGTAATTAAATAACTATCACATAACAACTAAGGTCTCAGGGGTGGCAACGCATCTGCATTTTGACCTCTGATCTTTGTGTGAGTGTCTATAGGCTGCGGTCGTCACTTAACATAAATATGAACTGCATGCATGTTTGCCACCTTCATTACATTAAAAAACATACCCTCAATAATCTTGTTATCGTCAAGGTCACCGCTCGTCTGGTGTCGACTCCATTGTCTCTCTTTTTTCTTCGCCTGTAACTCTGCCAATACGCCGCGTAATGCGCCTATCTGTAAATGAGTTCACTTAATCACATGAGCACTTTATGCGGTGGTAATAAAAGCTCTATTTAATTGTTTTTGTGTGAGAATTCCCCAATTGCTTCTGCCAATGGCTGGGATGCACCAAGATATTTGTTAAAGTTAAAGTTATTGTAACATTGCACATCCTTCTCTAACTTAAAGAAATCTGTTAAAGTTAGAAAATGATGTGAAATGTTACAATAATAATATAATAAATAATGGCAACCCATTAAACGTCACACTGCTGGGCACGAGTCCTTCCCCTTTTTTGGCCTGGAGCTTACTCGACCACGCTGCTCCAATGCGGATTGGTGGAGGTGTTGGGGTTAGTGGCCAACCCGCTGTCGGGTGTTTTCAAACCGCCCATAAGGCCTCCGACAAGGTTTAACGACTGCTATCTATCGATAGCAACCGGGACCGACGGCTTAACGTGCCCTCCGAAGCACGGAAACGCGCATTTCATTTGCCACTAGCGGTCACCCATCACACTACCCGACCGCGCCCGTAGTGCTTAACCGAGTAGATCGTTTACGATCTACACCAGCCGCCGGGCCATGCGCGCTTCATGTTACAATAAGTTTAACAAATATATTGTTGCAACCCAGACTTAATGTAACTGAATAAAGTGACATCCAAAATTTCACATTAAAAAAACATTGGTTGTCAGTAACGTCGGTTTAGGCATGATTAGTTTAGGTGATAACGTCATAAGAAAACATGCGATCACTCTCTACAATCTCTATCGCTTTTTCCACGCTCTCGCTTGCACGCTTAACTCAGCCAGAACGTGACACTTGTTCGTGCGTTCGGCGTTCATCTGTTTATAAGACTTAATCTCACACGTTAAATCTTATGAATTTGTGTCTCTCTCTTTGGACTGTCGTTTTTTCGTTCCATAGACTTTGATTCTAACTATCGCTTTTTCGTTCCATAGAATTTCAAATCACAATGATGCTAATATTTTCCATTTAAAAAAACCATAGAGCAACACCGGAGGGGAGTAGCCATATGCAGGCTTTCCCCTCTGTAAAAGTACAAGCCCAAATGGGCCTATACCTGTCGCCTAGATGTTTAAATGTGTGCGTGAAATTGGTTCTGTATTTTGTTAAAGTCAAGGTGTGAGTTTCGTAGTAATAGACGATTTTTGTAGTATGCGTGTGTGTCACACGCATTTCCCCCCGCAAAAAATAACAGACTGTTTTGCATCGGTAATACACGCTATGGCTACTCCCCTCTAGACCGCCGCGACCGGTGGGCCGCGTTGCTCTATGAAAAAACTCACTTGAGGTTGCACCGCACGCAAAAACTGTTCGTACAGCTTGGCGTCGTAATCGCTCATCTTGATCTCCTTGAGGCGCTCCTGGAAAGCCTTCCTGTTCATCTCGCGGGCGGCTTTCTTTACGTGTTCCGGAACGTCGTCTTTTTCCGCCTGCGATAACTGAAGAAGAAATAAAAACACGTGCAATTGACGCGTCGTAGAAGTGAAACTTTCAAAAATGTTCATAAGAGACACTGTATAATATTTCCTGTCTTATTTTCATCCACGTTAAATCTTATTAATTTACGTGTCTTTATCACAATAATACTATCTACGTAATAATACTACAAACGTCGGGTTCGATTTTAAATAATCATTTTAGTTTAACATACGCGAGATAAATCCGAAAGCTAGCTTTATTTCAAATAACGTTTTCGTAGGTTTTCGCGAGCTTCGTACATTGTAAAAATTAAACTTGCGGATTTTCTCGCGTATACAACACTCCCAAACTTCTTACAGTAGTTTTATTTCAATCACAATAATACTTTTTAACGGTTACCAAGGGACTTGACGTGATGATACATACATACTGGTGGTAGACCTCCAGTGACGGAGCTCGCGGGTGTAGGCACCACCGCATCACCTAATATACTTGCCGCTAGATAGTAGTGTTCAGCACTACATCTGAATTTTGATCTTGGTCTTTGTATAAGTGTCATGACTGCAGTCATCAGTCTCTGGCCCCAGTGCAGCCAGCCTAAGTGTTAACATCAATGTCAACACAAATGTATAATTTGTCACGCATCATTTTTACAACTTGCCACCATTAACAGATATGTGTATCACAAAGTAACTTACCTGATGTACGTCGTGCCCCTTGTCGAGACGGTAGGGGCCGCCCTTGCCCCCGAGGCCGGCGGTATCTCTGCCCCCAGTGCCGCCAGCCCAAGTGTTACCACCCACGTGCGGCTGATTGTCAGGGTCTTCTTTACCGTGCTTTGGTGATGACGTGTCTTTTCTGAGGACATTGAACACATAAATTTTGAGTAAAAAACAATACATTATTCCTAGCATAGGTGTTTTGAGATGATAATGTATACAATTATTTTTCTCTGTACGGGGACCGAACCCGTGAGCCTCGGTTTAAACCGTCCTCATATAGTGGACGACTGACTCGTCCAATAATATTATACTGTTTACTAGCTGCCCCAACGAACTTCGTATCAGGAATATAAAAAAATGTCCAAAATAAAAATATTTGTTAAGAATCACTCTTATCACTAAGGGGTATGAAAAATAGATGTTGACCGATTTTCAGATCTAGACAATAGGCACACAAAATTTCATGAGTATTTTTCCAGCAGTTTCGGAGGAGTATGGTTACGAACATTGTGACACAATATTTTAATATACAAGGTGTCGCCGATAGGCCCAACAATATACAAAGGTGTTCATCTATATTAAGTTTCAAATCACTTTACGTAAACAATGAGAATGAAATCACGACATGTTTTTTTGCATACAAAGTTTTAAAATTAATTATTTTTATTTTATTTGACAACCCTGACAAGTCGTCAATGAAAACTCTCAATATTTCACAAACAAATACCGAGCGTAGTGACGATGACGCGAACGGTACTCGTGTTTGTATATGAAATGCAGCATCTCAGCAATTCATACCTACGCACATACGCGTAGCGTTTGCTTTCGACTGATATGCTGTCAGCTGTTGTTATCAGGGTTGAAACGCATAAAATTTGAATTCGAAGTTTGACTCGTAATAACTGATGATTTTACATTCTCAGGAGAAAAAGACCTTGAGGGACATCAGTATAGGCATGGATTGTTGAAATATTGTTGGACCTTTCCGTTACACCTTGTATATAAGAGATTTACCTCGGCGATTAATAATGATTCAGTCATCAACCAGAACGAACTCACAGTTGACTAGACACTAAATAAAACAAATTTCACGTCTACACTTACCCACTATGCCTGTCGATGGTCATCTGTATTTTCTTCAGCGCTTCTTTGGACCTTCCTTCCAGCACGCCTTCAGTGGGCAGGCCGCTGGAGTGCAGAACCTCTAACAGAGTGTCGGCCATGTCCTTGCTGTAGCGGTCGAAGTCGAACACGTTGCCTATCGCCGTCGCCAGGTCCTCTTCTGGATATTTCTAGAATAATATTTGTGGGAGTTGAGTTGAGAGTTACCACTGGATAAAACTTTGAAGCCATGTTGAACTTGGCTTCCGTCACATTTTATTATGTCAATAGGAGTTTATTTATATTTTAAAAGTATTTCATCAAAATTGACATCAACGACATCTATGTTATATGTTCATCATCAAAATTCTTGTGAAATTATAATTATAGGTGGGTATCTAAAGAAAAATGACGTAACGTCAAAACACAACCAATGTTTGTTTTTAAACGTGTTATAATGTTTGAAACATGGAGATAAATACATCAAAGTGATAATATCAAGTCATACCGTAGTGTCAAGCGGCAGGAGGCCGCCGGCGGCCTGATAAAGCCTAAACACGTGTATTGAGAGTTGCATTTTGTTGGTACTGAGTACCCAGACAGGTATAACAGCTTAGGCCCTAGGAACTGCAACGCATCTACAAAAATCGCTCGTATTTTACATAAATTCCCATCCTTATTTTCGTCCATACCTGCAAATGTTTAACAATATTGACCAACTCTCTCGTCGAGTACGGATAAGTGAGTTGCCCTTGGTCGGCCATGTCTCTGAGCACGGCGAAGGCCTGCACCAATCGCTTCATCGTGTCTTCGGGCACGTCGGGGCCGTACGAACGTAGCAATTCCATTTCCGACTCTACAGACGGATTGTCTACCGCATGGCAGGAGAATAGATCGCCTGGGGAAGAATGTATGATATAGATATAGAATGATGTATGATTTAAGCGGTATTTTCTTAAGTAGGATAGAGACGAAAAAATTTTACTGGTAGTAGAGTTCCAGTGTAATTACCTAATCTATCTGCCGCAAAATGGTAGTGTTCAGCACTATCGTGTTCCGGATAGATGGTAACGCAATAATTAATAACCATCACAGAGATATAACAGCTAAAGTCTCAGCGGTGACAAAACATCATTCGTTTGGGTACATTTAACAACCTCTCAGCTTTTCAAACGGGTCAAACATAGAAGTAAAAAAAAATACTTAAGCATTTCAGATACTCAGTGATGTTAAATGAACGCAATCGAAGCTCCCATCCCAAATTTTAAGGATTTCAAGTGTGGTAACTTTTTGAAAAGTTAGAACAGCTGCTCTTAGAGCGGAACCATATTATATAAGCAGCTCAGATTTGATATAGATACTCATGGGGATCACGGGGTGCAAAGTATCTTACTTTATATTATAAATGCGAAAGTTTGTGAATATGGATGTTTGTTACACTTTCAGGAAAAAACTACTGGACCTATTTGGATGAAACTTTACAGTAATATAGGTTATACATTGGGATAACATGTAGGCTACAATTTGTAATGATTAAAAATACACGCGGACAAATTCGCAAGCAAAACCTAGTCCTCCATGGTTTCATCTGACGCTCGATTTAATCCAAAAATCCCCTCTTAGACTCCCCTACTACAAAAGCATGCTAATAAAAACCAGTCAATTTTACAGAAAACTCACCTAACGCAGCAAAGAAATCATTGCCCAAAAACGGAAAGCCAGGCCGATTCGCCAACACTATCATTCTAAAATCATCGTGAACTGGAATAAACGTAGACACCTCCCCACCAGAGCTCTGCATCAATTCCTTAGGCACTATCCTTCGTCCATCACTCAGTATCATCTCCCCATTTTCCACCAACGTCTTCAATATACATGTTACATGTGTTGGCGCTTTGTCTGCCTCGTCAACGACCAATACGTGACCGTATTTGACAGCCTTAACTAAGGGAGAGTCCTCGTATATTACAATACCATCGCGAACGGTAGGTTGAACTGTTAAAGACTGCACTGTGGTGTCTCTATGGAGCTGTATGTACTCCCTAGGCCGGTTCAAGAGCTGAAGTAATCTGTCAGCTATCTTATTCTTGCCGACACCTTGATTCCCAACAAGCAACAAATGGTTCCCTAGAAGAAAATCTTGTAGCAACCATTCTAATAATTCGATGTGCTGTGGTACATCGTAAAATAGAATATCTGGTACTTTTGTTAGAGCATGCGTTTTGAAAACATCTGTGCTTGTATTTCCAATTGTTAGTACGCCGTTTTTGATGGAGCTTTTAACTTTATTTGGTTGCCGGTTGAATAATCCAAACTTGGAAGGCGGCTCGATGCTGATTCTTTGACTAGCGCCATCTAGTGCGCGTCTGGCTAAGTTAGGGAGGAATTTCGCTAAGAATGTCCTTTGAACAGTTTCGTAGGCTGAATCGGTGGGGTATTTTGCCATTCGGCTGGCAATCCTAAGAAGTTGTCTTGTAGATAAGGACGAAGAGAGGTTTTTGAGCGTACTGTCTTCTGATCTTCGTAGTTGATCAGCTAAGTTTATAATGGAATGAAGTGGTGCGGATATATCTCCATACTGAAACCAGAGCGAAAATGAAATTTTAATGTGGGGAGGGAGTTTTATAGACATGTGTAAGGGGCCGTTTATAAATTACGTCACGCAAAATATTGGTACTTTCAACCCTCCTCCCTTCCCTCCCCTCACTTCATCACGCTTTTTTTTCCTAAGACTATTAAAACAATGTATACTTATTAAAGGTAAGTACTTCATAAAACAATTTGGCTTTTAAAAAAATACTTACTAATGAATTAATGATAAATATTTCTTCCTCTTTGCTAAGGTTCCTCATCTCATGGAAAATGAACAGGCTGAGTATCTCGGGCGACAACCATTGCTGGCCACGTCCGTGTGCTGGTGGTTCTGCTAATGCTACAATTCTGAAAATGTTTGAAGAAAATCATTACAAATCAGCGCTTGCCTCATGAATTTTGTCAATAATTTTTGATGTAACGAAGGTGGCAAGCAATTATCGATGTTAAAGGTTTTTACTACTACACCGTATCATGAAATAACCGTGCTAGGAGCTAGTCATAGTCAGGCAAATAAATATTCTTAAATGGAAAAATATGAGACCATGCCCACTAGACCGTTCTGTCAAGAATTGTCGCCGGTGCCGATACGATACGGTATGCGATACGCTGTTGATACGTTCTACTGGGCATAGTAGTTCGTATCTTGTTAGTTGCCGCGCTTGATACGGTCCTAGAACGGTCATCATACGATACGGTGTAGTGGACAGAAACCTTTAACGATGACTACAGCCTATAGACATCCAAACAAAGACCAGAGGTAAAAATGCAGCGTTGCCACACCTGAGACCCTAGCTGTCATGTCTTTGTGATATTTATCACAGGGCCATTGTGTGATGGGTGCTTGTCGTCGTGGATAATAAAATACACGCTAAACTGCATCGGTATTTTAATTATAGTTACTACTATACCTGATTCATAAACGAGTAAGAGCCCTTACTCATTAGGATGCCATGGCGACCTCGCTGACTACGTATGTATCCTAAAGGCTAGTGTTGAAATACATGGCAACTAACTTACCTGACCACCATGTGGCGACGTCGCCATCCCGTACTAACAGCTTTTCTTTTTATTCTTTATTTAAAGAGCTTAATCACAGTGCGATTATGTTGCTCTATACAAAGTATCTTAAAGTAGGTATATTGAAACAAAATATTATCAACTCAATAAACTTAGTATGTACATAATTATAAAGAAGACTGTTCTGAAGAGAAAAACATGTCATACAACATAAACAATAACTTTGTCTCGTTTGAGTGAGGATTAGAAAGGATAGCGTTACAATCAGCAGAGCCTTTTAAAACATTTTTACACATAGCTGTCCGATATGAATCATTGCGGACACACTCCATCAAGACATGCAGCAAGTCGGATACGTAGCCAGCAACGTGGCCATGGCCTCCTAGTGAGTTAGAACCTTTAGAGATACCACCTGCCTATACCTTACGAATTAATCCCTACTTAATATTATAAATGCGATAGTAACTCTGTCTGTCTATCTGTTACCTTTTCACGTCCAAACGACTGAACCGATTTTAGTGAAATTGGTGGTACAGAGATAGAGCTGAGTTTGAGAAAGAACATAGGCTACTTAGTTATTTATAAAACGACATCCTCGCAGGCGAAGCCGCCGGCAACAGCTAGTTTCTTTATAAATACATTTTGCAAAAATTCAAATTCGATTTGTATGTTTTTCTTATATTGTGCTATTACTACCAATCACTGTTATTACTCATGATGTCACTATTTAACTGAAACGTCCAAACAAAATAAGGCAACATTCAAGTATTACGTAACGTCTTGTTAAACGTTACGATGCATTACAGGGGCAGGAGGGGGGTTCGAACAACGCGTTACGTAATACGTAACACTGTTTTTTTTTAGTGAACAAAAAAAAGGGAATTAAAACCTTTTACAGGTAAAAATGCTCATTAATCTCAAAACTTTACGTAATACCCACTTACTTAGTTTTAAGAGGGGGAGGAGGGTACATAACAACGTTACGGCACGTTATATAGGGGTGAGGGAGGTCAAAAATCTTCAAGAATTGCGTAATACTTGAACGCTTTCTGAGATACCTAAAAAAAGCGTAACTTCACGCCTGTAATCCCCGAAGGGGTAGGCAGAGGTAAATGCATGCATTCAAGCATACATGCAGACACCCACGATTCGCCGGTTACGTTTTTGGCCCATGTAACAGGTGGCGAGCCTGTTGACATCTCCGGGCACATTACCAAACTTTGAGGTACTGGGAAATTTCCAGAAAATGGAAAAATCCCAATAGAACCAGTGATAAAGGACTTTACATCATTATCTCTGATAACCCACTACCCGGGAATCGAACCCAGGACCTCAGCGTAGTAGAAGTGGCCTGCTACCACTAAGCTACCGAGGCAGTTTAGTTAAGATACCTAAAAGCTGGGTGTATCCTCTTCACGCCGCTGTCTTCTAGTTGTTCCTTGGTGGTACCCGAAGCAAGCAGCTCATCGTATCTGTCGTGGCGCAATAACCGAGTGCCGTCGTGAAGTTGCAGCTCTCTGTCGTGGACAAGCCTGAAAATATATTCAAAACAAATAAATGACTTCATAATTTCAGCTGTAAGACGTTCACAGCTGGACCAAAGCCTCCCTATAAGGGGAATATGTCATTATCGCCGCGCTTGGCATGCATTTTGGCAGCGCAGTGGCAGTAGTTTTATCAAGATGGTTTATTATCAGTATGGTATATGTTAATTTATGAAGATGTAATATTTATTTATCACAGGACGTTCATAAGTAATCATTTTAGTTTAATATACGCGAAATAAATCCAAAAACTAGTTTTAGTTCAATGAACAAAATGATACATCATGTCCTTATTTCAACGATGTAATAAGGCCTATCACGCAATGCACTGTGTACCGAAGAGGCATGGAATTGCAAGTGTTTGCGTGCATGCATACATGCTAAACACCCCCGATTCTCCGGTTACCTGTTTTGACCCATGTAAACCCAGGTGGCAAGCCTGTTGACATCTCCGGGCACAATACCGACCGAGGTACTGGGCAACTTCCAGAAAACGGAAAAGTTCTAATAGATCCAAAAACAAAGGACTTTACACGACGGGAATTGAATCTAGGACCGCAGTACCCTAGCAGCTAGCAGCAGACAATATTTTCCTTATTTATAGCTAACTTTGCAAATGTTTCATTAATTTGTATTTACAAAATTATACCTATGTAACACAGCAAGCGTACTCGCGTGTATCCGATGTAGACCGTCCAGGACGGCCAGGTGGCCCTTCAGTGCCGCTTCAACCAACGCCGAGTTCCTCCAGACCGTGTCCCCATTGTCGAGCGTTGTGCGCTGTTGGACCAGGTCCCTGGCTGTCATATCTTGGTAGAGGACTATGGGCTCTATTGTATAGCCGAGTAAGGAGGCTAGTTGGGAGACTACCAGACTCTTGCCGCAGCCTTTTGGACCTGAAATAATTATCGGCTAAGTAGTGATAACTACACATTGTAGCTTTATTTTATTGGATATCACAATAACACATGCAAGTAAAATATTTGAAAAGTAAAGTGGATAGAAAAAAATTACATCAGACGGGTCTTGAACCCGCGACCATTGGGATCTCTAGTCCAGCCGCTCCGCACGTACAAAAAGGACTGTAGATACTTTAAAACTAGTAAACTAGCTAACTAGTATACATTTATAGATACCATTATTGTGTATTGATTTTCATCACACAGAAATACTGAGTGGAGATTTTCGCAAAAGGATTATACAGATATATTTTTTGAAGGAAACATTATTGTCTCTTATATAATTTCCTTTTTTTGCGTAAATTTTATAGACATTTATTCATAATAATGGGTTGTGTAATACCAGCAGAACTTACCAACAATACAAAAATCGCCAACACTATGACTCAAGAGCAGTTCATTCAAAAGCTGTGTCTGATACCCTGTCTTGACTACGCCTTTCTCTTCCCTCCTGAACTTACTATCACCAGCAGCCACGCTGAATTGAGACGTATTCCCATTGACTTCCATTGTCACCAAAGCCTGATCTCCCTTGGCTTCCACTCCTTTTAGGTTGACGTGTAATTCCGGATTGGTATTAATATTGAGATTGTGTAGGACAGCTTCTACATTTTTCACGTGGTCTTTGGTTAAGAAGGAGTTGTACGGATACAGAAGGTACAGAAGTTTTTGGATCGGCAGATTCGGGGTTCTTTCCTGAAAAAGGAATAATGTCACTTTTTTACTTTTTTTATTATGGCATATCTCCTTTTATGTAGCAGCACACTGTTGTGGTCATCTTTGGTGGGAGGCTTTTTGAGATAGGCGGTTGAAGTTGTGTGTTACTTATTAAAGCTCATAACAAAATATTATATTAATAGAAGACTGTAAAGGCTATCTGAGAACTGTTCAATGTGGTACAGAGATTACAATTTACCAACTTACGCTTGACTGCTAAAGTGTTTATGTCCAGCCATTTCCTTGGTACCAAACACTACATAATAGGGATGTCGACAACTTTTTTACTGTAATTCTATAAAGTAGCGCAAAAATAAATACATTTGTGTTTAAAACGTCTAGTCAATAACCAATAACTTTTAAGATATAACGATTCAAAACGTTCCGAATAGTGAAATGACTCAAAACGGCTCATATAAAAATGCAGCGCGTTCTGACGTCACAGAATGGTAACCCACCGGAGTAAAGTATGGTGCAATAAAAACATTATAAAATATCTTCATAAATACTATTACGTTTTTGTACAAATTAATATATAATTAAAAGTGATATTGTTTTTAATTTAAAGTTCTTTTTTACATCGTCACTTAGAATCTTCTTTCTAAACATATATACTTCAATTTTCGTAAATTTCGCTCTTTTACATTTGCATTTATCTTTCTTATGATATGATAAGAAATAGTGATTTCATACCTTTGATTTGCTAAATGTTTCAAGCTAATGAAAAAAAAAAAGAATATGCGGACGAATTGAGAACCTCCTCCTTTTTTTCAAGTCGGTTAACCCTCTATTGCATGAATTACCAGGAATGAGAGAAAAAAAATATTTTTTTTTAATTTGTGTTTTATTGGGATAAATTAAGGATTTACAAAACGAAAAAAAAAATTTAGGTACTTTACATAAAGAAATAAAATTAAAAGCCATAAATGGCTTTGTATGCATTTAGCACTTTCTATGATCGTGCCAAATACAATTTTAAGACAACATGAAAGTCTTTGAAACAATTTCTATTCTCATTGAGATACAGGTAAACGTTACATTTTTCACATTCTATGTACGATTGAAACAGAATCATATTGGCACAACTGACGACGTTCATCGTGCACTGAAAAGTGGTCGCTTCTACTATATCGCACCGAATTCAATGGAACTTCTTGAACACTGACTTTACGTGCTCTTTTGACGGGTGGTGCTGGAGATTTGGTAGTGCTGTGGCGGCCACGTTTCTTCGTGATGGTCTTTCCTGCCTTTCCATAATGTTCAGATATGGCGAGTTTGAATGTATACAGAGGCATATACATGCCATAATTAGGTATTCTATCTGATTCTGGCCAACAGCAGTAGACCAATATCTTCTTGAGGCTGGCATACGGACCAATGAAGTGAAAATTACAATTGCTATGAACTGTTCTATTTCAGATCTGGTGATATTTGCTGGCTTGTAGACATTGACCTGTACAGCTCGCCAGTAAAAAAAAATAAATAAATCAGCCGGTGAATCGAGCATTTGAATACAATCTGAAAAAGGCAGGCTACCAGTAAATTTATAGTTTCTTTTCATTTGCTTAGAATTCATTAACAATATTGTTCTCGTCACCGGAAGTATCCAAATCGGATTCTGGTGTAATGATTGGTTTGCGGGAGTTTCATGAGCGAAGGTTAGAAAGCGGAATGTTGTCGTCGTCTAAGTCAGATGCGGAGTCATCACTAATGGAATCATGAGCGGGAATAGATTTAGTGAAACAATTAATGCCATAAAAATGTGATGGAATCATTCTGGAAAGGTAGAAAAAGGAATCGCTGAATGCATGCAAAGCCATTTCTGGCTCAGCGTTTTACACCGTAAATGCATACAAAGCCAAAAGTGGCTCCCTTGAAAAAATTAGAAAAATAAATAGAAAAACCTAAGGTTAATGAAAAAAATATTATTTGGAGTATAAAGAACCCTTGAACAATAGGTTTCATATTTTTTACACACAAATTACTTACGTTTTCTGGTAATTGTTGATTATCAAAGTCTTACGAAAAACCACTACGTCCATTTTCTGAGCACACGCCGGTAAAAAGTGAAATTATCTTGGCAAATGGCTCTATTTATACACAAAAAAAATACGTCCCGTTCCACGAATAAGTGATGACGATTGATGGAGCCCTAACAAAATTGATTAATTTTTATTAAAACTAAATGAAGAAAAAAAAAATTTAATTTCAGCAGCCACAAATGGCTTTCGATGCAATAGAGGGTTAAAAATAACTTAAATCAGATAACACCGCCATAAAAGGCCATTCAACCGATAAAGCAAAAGCTCTGTACCATGACCTATAATAATTTGATTTTTTTATTCCTTCAGGTCACCTTGACCTTCACACATTGCTGATGAGGAGATCGCGTGGGACCACCTTTACGAGAATGGTAAGTTAAACACAATGCACGCGATAACATTAAACATATCCCTGGTTTTACGAGTGCGACTGTACTTTTATTACGCTGCACAGATATTTGTCCCGGTAATGTATGATGGGGTAACTTTCGTGCGGTAGTATATTTTTTGAACTACCTCCGTTATTATGGTAGCCACAGTAGTCTATTACTGGTATGCTGCCTCGTTGGCTCAAAGGGTCGCAATCGCGATGGTGAAACCTGAGGTCCTGGGTTCGATCCCCACAGGTCGGGAAAATCTTTTATTAGGTTTTTTTTTTATGTATTGGAAGTGGCAAAGAAGCTTGCAGCTCACATTGATGTTAAGTGATGACTGCAGCCTATAGACACCCACACAAAGACCAAGGTCAAAATGCAGATGCGTTACCACTCCTGAGGCCCAAGGTGTTATGACTCTGTGCCGGAAATTACAGGGCCGTACATTACCACCTGACCGGAACACGATAGTGCTGAACACTACCATTTAGCGGCAAGTATATTAGGTAATGCGGTGGTGCCTACGCCCGCGAGCTCCGTCACTGGAGCTCTACCACCAGTAGAAATTCCACCAGAAAATTCTATGAGGAAATTCCCAATAGTAGCCTGGAGTCTGGTGGTGCCTCAGAGAGCACGTAAAGCCGTCGTTCTTGCGACCGATCTCTCTCCGTTCGTGTCGGATTGCCGTCCCACTGGGCGATGAGAGTGAGACAATAGAGAGTGCACCTATGTTTGCGCATACACTCGTGCACTATATCTCCCGCGCAGTTCTCCGACTAGTCTCCGTTGAAATTGGCCGCCGTGACCGAATTTCGGTCTGGAGTACATTAAGTAGTATGCTAGGGTCCTGACTTCTATTGCCAGGCCGAGAGTTACCTAAGTAGAAACGATAAAAACACCACCATCATTGCATCTGAAAGATGTACTCTGCTGGAGCATAGGCTCTTCCCATAGACTATTGTCCTGTCAAGCAATATTTTGCATCGGGTCGTATACGTCTGTCCGCTGCTCAACAGCTTACGGGGGAAATTCCATAATACCCACGCTTGGCACTCGGCTGCTTTCCAACCCGCGTTAATGCATTTACTACCGAAAATACAACTAGAAAATATATAACTTTTTTAAAATATAGTCACCAATATCAAAGCGGCTGCGTAGAGACTGTCTATGGGGAAGTCGGGTAAGCTGACTTGCTGCAACTCGGGGCTGATGAGGGCGTACGCCGCGGACATCACCTGCTCCAGCTTGCCAGTGTCCACCCCAGGTGCTTCCTCTTTCAGCGTGTTTAGATGCTCCTGATGAGATACATAAAAATAATGTAATTGTATTATTTTTATTTTTCGCAATAACAAATGCTTTTGCAATTTTTGCAATAACAGAATTTTGAAATTGCAGAAAAAATGGAAAGAAAAATTTGACTTCAGGCAGGAATTGATCCTTCGACCTCAAAATAACCAGTCCAGCCGCTTTACCACTAAGCTACCAAAGTTCTTAACCTGAGCGTCGAATTTCTCTTTCCCTGTCTGATTTTAACCCAATTTAGGTATTATGACACATATTTAGTTAAATCATTCTTAAAAATCGCGTGTGCACAGTTGTGCTTGAAACATTCAGGGAACCCTGCTCGGCAGATCTTCCTTAGGCAGTTGGATAAATTTATTTCGGCTGAGAGCCCTTTGCTCTCGCCATGTGCCTGTTGCAGTAGGGTATAACCGTCTCGAGGCGAGCCGCTTACATACAGCCATTCAAACAAATATAGGTATCATAATCTTTGTTTTGCTATGCCACCATCCGGCCAACCCGCTGTATATCGATAGCATAAACTAACTTTTCACCATCAAAAAGTTACTTCGATACCATGACATTTATAATGCAGAATTAATTTCGACTACAATTAAGCTTTGTTTATATTTGCGACGTAATAAAGATTAGATGGAGCGACAGTCACGCGATCAGCTCAAGGTTTGCGCTTCATTTAACTTTAATTATAATTTGGAAATTAGAGGTTACGTCGTCGTCTGAAATTCTTGAATTTTAGACTTAAATAGAGATATAAAAGAAAACGTTACTTTACGTTATGCCCAACAGAGAAGGCAGAGCATCATGCATCCAAACATCCTTTATAGCAATAGCTTATCCCATGTAAATAGGCAACGAGTATCTTTAAATTCATGTGGCAACCTTTTTTACCCATTTGGAAAAACCCAAGCCTATAGACATCTAAATTAATACATACAAGTTGCAACATTGATGTTAAGTGATGACTGCAGCCTATAGACACCCACACAAAGACCAAGGTCAAAATGCAGATGCGTGATAAAGTATAGGTACCTATGCCCTCGTATTTTTAATTCTTCTGCTCCAGCTAAGTACCAGTGATATGCTGCCTACGCGCGACGTACAGGTCGTACAGAAAACTACCGTCGCGATTGCCATATATTTCAGACACACGATTCATCAAAGGAGATGTTGCAAAAATGTATCCTACACTCCGGCCATGTATTGTACACAATATCATTAAAGAGGCAAAATCAATATAAAAATGTTTTTACTGCATATTTTCACTTACTTAGCTTTGTTTGCAGTTACAAAACATTATTTGCAGTTAGAATTGCTACTATAAACCAAAATGGCGAATATGGCGGGCAATGTCATTTTGAAATTTCATTTTTTGAATTGTTTTTTGATTATGGTACTTGGAGAAAAAAAGTGATATTTTCTAAATACTATCTAAATAGATTGATCCCAAGCGTCAGCTGTATCGCCGCCATGTTGAACATAGTTGAAAATGATAAAATCGTTTGAATTAAATGTGGTTGTAACTCTAAAATATATTCATGAATAAATTAATTGTATTTTTTTCGAATTCTTCTTTAATTTACCCATTTTTTGAGGACGTGTACTAACCAGAGCCGAGCTCGCAACATCTCCTTTAGGAAATTAATCGCCAATCATCAATATTGTTATACAAAATATAAAGCATTTTAATGGTTCGACTTATACTACCTTAACCACGATACCAAAAAACATTAAATATAGTCGCCCCTCCTGTTAAAAGGGGGAAAAATAGGGATGCAAACGATACATCGATGTCTCAATCGAAAAATATCGATTTTCACTATTCAGATTTTTTTCTAATTCATATGTTTAGTATCGATATAATAATTATAATTTTATGTACGATTCATATACATCCCTATCTTGAGTTATAAGCGGCTAGAATGTTCTATTATTACAAATAATGTAAATTGTTTTACCATCGCTTATTCATACATTTTTGACCTTTTTACGAAAGTCAATACATGTCTTAAAACTAGAGGTTTCAATATAAATGCTTCGCCACTCCAGAGACCTGTTAGTGTGCCAAAAAATATCGGAATGTTTAAACGTTATCTTGAAATATTAATAAAATAGGTACCGCTAAATACCTGGGAATTTGAGTGTAAGAAAAAAAAACGTAAATTCACGCCTCTAATCCCCGAAGGGGTAGGCAGAGGTAAATCATAACATCATACATGCAAACACCCACGATTCGCCGGTTACGTCTTGGCTCATGTAACAGATGGCGAGCCTATTGACATCTCCGGGCACATTACCAATCTTCGAGGTACCTTCTGGGCAACTTCCAGAAAATGAAAAATCCCAATAGAACCAAAGAGAAGAGATAAACGATTTTACACCGTTATCTCTAATATCTCCCGACCCAGGAATCGAACCCAGGACCCCAGCGTTGTAGTAGTAATATAATTCATATTTTAAGGGATGTTTTAAGCTTAATTTTTAGAAGTCGATGTTTTTATAATATGTTTCCCAACCCTAAGCTTATGATTTAGTGCATATTGACATGGGGACAATAAATCTAACAAATGTATTTCAGTGTTAAACAAACATAGCTTGCGAGCTGTTCAAACTTGATTTACAGTCGAATATATCGTATCTGTGACACGCGAGTAGCGCCCAAAATACGAGTACAGCGTGAAGTATTGGGAAGATATACCGTGTATTTAGGGTTTTCTGTGGTAAATATTGGTATAAAAACTATTTTATTGGCATCGTACAAGATTTGCGAAAGAAGCGAAAAGAATCATCATTCGGAAAATTTGAGTTTTCTTGCATTACAGTATTGTACCTACCTTAATCGTTAAAAGAATCAATAAGCCAAGATTGCCAACATTTACAAAAAAAACAAGGGTTTAAATGCAGATGCGTGACCCCTGAGGCCTTAGTTGCTTCTGTACATTACACAAACATTCATACCCTTCGAACCGGTAGTACCTACAGAACGCTATTTGGCGGTAGATAGGTATGTAATGCGGTTTTTCCTATTAGATATATATAATATGGCGATGTTGGTAAAATGAATCTGTAATATTAGCACAGAGGCAAATATTCAAAACAAAAAATACAATAATGACACAGGACTTCTACAAATAAAATCCAACGCTACAATCAACTCATTTAAGTTCAGTTCAAAGTTTATGAAACGAGTCAACAAACAAACCGTAGCATGCCACCGCCCCATTAGTCGGCCTACAGAAACAATTTCAGCGTAATTAACCCGCGAGAATATTAATTCTGACAACTTATTAGCGCAAAAGAGGGTTAACATTTCATTTAACGTTGGCGTGAGTGAACGCGTAACGCCTCGTTCACACGGAGTCGTGTCTCTCTGTCGGATCAACTCGGATCAACTCGGATCAGACATTTTGTAGGATCCGGGTCAATGGCAACAGTATTTCAATGCACACGATCATTCGGTTTTGAGATCCGACAAAAAACCCCAAGTTGACATACAATTTGGCGGTTTGAATCGGACCAACAATGTAAGTTTCGGTGTATCTAAGCAACATACTATAGTTTTTCTAATACATGCATTCACACGGTGTAAGATTAGTCGATTCGGTTTATTTGTCGAATCTTACAATCAAATAAATCTCGCGCCAGGCGGTCCAAATAAAATCGAATCGTGCATTCACATAGGTACCGAAGACACCCCAGATCCGGGACAGTCGGCCACGACAGCGCCGTATACCTAAACACTACGTTCGGTTTTTTCAGATCAGACAGAAATAAGATCCGACAAAACTTGCCTCCGTCTGAACGCAACGTAAGGCGGATAATGAATGGACGCTTTACGTTAATATGGTCTGTTTCGTCATGGGAATTGAAACACTGGATGTTACGTTAAATAGATCAATCCACAAAATATGGCGTAGATTTTTAAGTTTAATTTTTTTTTCAGATAATATTTCCAATATGAAAACCTACAATACGACCCTGGAATTGAATATGAACCTGAGGTCACCGAGGGTATTCAAAATCTATACACCGGAAACAGCAAAGGAAGCAAACATTACGGTTATTAAACATTGCAGTATCCGGACAACAAATTAAAGGAGTTTACGGTCATATTTAGGGTTGCCAACATTATTAAAAAAAAAGTAATTATATTTATTTTATTTAAAATACAAGAGTTTTTTTGTAATGAAGGCGGCAAAGAAGCTTGCATACCAGCATATAAATGCGTGACTGGCACTAGTAGGTAACATAAGGATTCTGGAAAAAAGAGTATTTAAGCGTCCTCTATTAGTGTTTTTTTTCCACAGCCTTACACTAGGTATAAACTTGTGTCTTGGGTGCCGTTGTACACATACAACATATTCACGAGCACCCAGACCCGAAACAAATGTCTGTAGGCCATACAAATATTTGTCCCGGTGTGGAGATCGAACCCGCTACACTTCGAATCAAACGGTCGTTTCACATCGCTGGACTAACTGGGTCGTCATGTATATTCGCCATTATACAGTACGGTTACATGATGTAGATGATAGATTATCTAAATCATGTAGAGTACTGTATAACCTTTACAATAAAATATTTCACTCTATAATACAGTGGCAACCCTAGTTCAACGACTTTCGCTTCGATACGACCCTCGATACAAACAGATACCCACATATCCAACATCACATAAAATAAAGGTCGCAGGTAACGCGACGTCGCAGATTGCGATCTCATTTGAATAACCCACATTTCAACTTTTTCAATATAGCCTGACATGTGCCCAATCAATAGAGACTACAGTGAACCCAGTGAACCTAACCAACCTTTTCTGAAAATGAATAAAATAAAGATATACCCCCTTATTCATAAACGTATTTTAGCTAAAGTGTTGCTAATCTCTCCTTTGTCCTTTTCTATCCTGCACATTTGACAATGCAACTGACAAAGACAAAGCATTCTATAGCTAAAACGTATCCAATGTACATTTATGAATAAGGGGGTTTAAATATAGGAAAATAGAATATTTTTATCTAGAGTTGAAGCCGTGAGATAAGACCTCAATTACAGTTGCCCGATCGCTCTACCATAAAAAAAAGTCAGAAGTTCTAGTTCTACAGAATCTTTCACATTGAATCATGTTACATGACGCATTTGTAAACCGGTAATCAGAATTAGATAAAATTTTGGTATGGTAATTTTAACGAAGTCTCCACGCGGACTTGTGAATACTTCTTCTACATTCGATCCCTCATTACTAAGGGTCGTGAACATTACAGCCTCTTAAGTCCACAATCTCTCTGAAGACTTTGAAGTAGCCCTCACCATCTCATGGAATCTAGACAAGACGATCTTTAATATCGAGTTGAGAGAAAATTATAATCTGTCTCTCACTTGCTTGTATTGTCAACGACTCTCCTCCATAGTTCAAAAATAAATTTCGGATATTAAGGTTCTTCTGAAGGCGCATCATTACATACTTAGCCATGGGGCCATGGCTATTCGGCGCTTGATAAAACCGTTCAGAGCTAATTAATGCCGTGTTACCTACACGGTACTACCGAATAGTCTCATGACGCATCGTACTTATATGACCTAAAGCAGTCATGTGAGCGAAGCAGCAATCTCCACATAGGATGCAATAATCGTGTTACAGTAATACTTACCATAATCATGTTTGTAAACACCAATAAATTCTTTAACACAAATAACGATAACCCGATGTGTTTCCCTGAACACACCGTTAGGTTCAGTTATTGTTACGTTATAACTGAACATATTATACGTAAACGTTATTTGATATCGATCCAAAGAGCCATGTAATTTACAGGAGCGATAGTGCGATAACAATCAAAGCTTCTACCTAAAATTATACAAAATCAAATTCCAAAACAATCAAAGTAGACCACGAGATGGTATCAAATAACATTAGCAAAGTAAACTTCCAAACTACTCATTTGGCAATAAAACTTAGCGTTCCGTGCAAACTAACAGTTTCAGTTCACTTCCCGGGATATGCAAAACCGTAACGAAATTTATAGGGTCCCCCAAATGGCGTGCTATCCCGACCGATACTATGGCGATATTCGCATTTATCGACAAACTTTGGATCGTTTATTACCTATATTATTCATTAACTACGGTCTTGGGGTTAACGTTTGTAGGCAAATGGCTGATATTAGCATAAAACCCGAAAATTTGCAAATAGTGGCGCAGACCGATACGGGTTCATTATAATTTAGGTAACTCCATAATAAACACGCCTTTGTTTTATTTGGGAAACGATTTGGAAAACGCTAGACTATAAAGAGCCAGTGGCATACACTGTAACTGCGAAAAAAAAGGGAAGATCCACCGACAAGAAGATGTATTATGTATCTCGGTTGAAAGTTTTGAAAGACACTTTGCAGTACATGCTATTTTGACGTAACGTGTGACCATGATCATTTTAGAAAAACAACAATGTACTCCAAAGTAGCGTTCAAATTTATGGCCACCGTGTTTCAGAATTCGTCCATAGGCAAGATAACATGTGCTTGGTAGACCGTGATTAACGTTAAGAGACAAAACTTCGTTGTGTCGTCGATGGAGACAATAAATCATATTTATTGAACCTTTCCAAGTGCGATTCAACAGTATTCTAACATTTATTTGCTTTGCAGCTTTTGTATGTATCTTCACGCCAGGTCCCTAACGGGGTAGGCAGAGAGTACAGAGCGCCAGATATCCCGGTCCTGACATACCTCTCATGCCTCGTCTACCTTCATCATTCTCTTCATACATGCACGCCGATTCCTAAGACTTTTGATTCCACCATCAGACAGAACTCGACCTATTTGGTCATGGTAGGTCAGTCTTGGTCTTCCTGGGCCTCTGCAACCATCCAGATTCGCATTGTATATATGTTTAGTAATTCACTTATTCGACATTCTTTCTATATGCCCGAACCATCGGAGCATGCCTTTTTTCATTTTTACACCGATACTATCATTCACACAAAGCCTCTTTCTTGCATCTTCGTTACGAACGCGATCGGTGAGTGATACACCGCAGATCTTGCGTAAAGATCTCATCTCGACCGCGTTTAACTTACTTTCATGCTCTTTCCTGCATACCCAGCTCTCGCTACCATATAAAAGTGTTGGAGTAAGTACAGCATTATGTACGGCTAGTCGGCAGCTTTTGTAATCACGGAAATATTATTATTTTTTTTAATATTATTATTGTTTGTTACTTTCTCAACTGAGGTGGTGCGGACATCTTGTACGCATGGATTAATCCAAGCTATATAAATCAGTGTTTTATTCTCAGTTGAGGGATGGAAAGCGCAGACCTGGGGTGCAATAGCTGCGATATAAAGATGTTTTGAAATGGCATCTAACTGCGTGTAACATTTCATCTGATAATTGGGCATCACTTGCCCATCAAAGACCAGAATGGCGTACTGCAGTCGATAAGGCTCTCATGCGTTTTGAGGAGCATCGTTTGCAGAGCCTTGAAGCCAAGCGCCTTGCCAAGAAAGATCAGGTAAGATCTTCTTCCCAATATACATACAACTGGCCAGTTGCATTGTCAGCGTTGCAACAAGACTTTTAAAACTAAATTTGGTTATGCGAGTCATAAACGCTCGCACCCTCAACCTTAAGTCAAGCTTCTTCGCCGTTGACGGATCACGTCAAGGAGGACATCATCATCATCACTTTCTCAGAACTAAAACTCTGGTTGATTTCTTTTAAAGTTGGTAAAAAATAAGGGTGCTTTTCCACCAAAGATGTGCTATGCAGCTATGCTGCGAAGATGTTAAATCTACGTTACGAAAATATGTGACCGTTTCCACTAATACTAAGCTATGTAGCTGTACGAGGAAGATGCACAACTTTCTCGCGCAAAGAAGCTGCGTGAGAATGATGTGCAGTTCGAGCTATGCTAATAACGTAACTTCACGCCTGTAATCCCCGAAGGGGTAGGCAGAGGTAAATGCATGCATTCAAGCATACATGCAAACACCCACGATTCGCCGGTTACGTTTTGGCCCATGTAACAGGTGGCGAGCCTGTTGACATCTCCGGGCACATTACCAAACTTTGAGGTACTGGGAAATTTCCAGAAAATGGAAAAATCCCAATAGAACCAGAGATAAAGGCTTTTTCACCATTATCTCTGATAACCCCCTACCCGGGAATCGAACCCAGGACCTCAGCGTAGTAGTAGTGGCCTGCTACCACTAGGCTACCGAGGCAGTTATGCTAATATGCGATGTATCGATAGT
This sequence comes from Macrosoma leucophasiata, assembly GCA_036365455.1. Classification (NCBI taxonomy): domain Eukaryota; kingdom Metazoa; phylum Arthropoda; class Insecta; order Lepidoptera; family Hedylidae; genus Macrosoma; species Macrosoma leucophasiata. Next base: position 17,804,476 of record JAWQUS010000017.1, on the reverse strand, counting down.
AGGGAACCGGCGAGGGCTAGTTACACCGCTCGCGACGGCCCATAGCACGCATCCATAGCACACATCCTTCCATATAAAAACATATCTTAGTTGAATCCGTTTCCACCAGTGCTAAGCTAAGTGCACCAATGAATATGATTGGTGGATATCAATCGCATCCATAGCACATCTCTGGTGGAAAATCACCCTCATTTTTGAATAGTAAAGCTGGTCTTAAATTCGGCGACGAAGCGCTGGAAAGAGGTTTTTCTCTTAATAACATGTCAGCATATTTACGACTCAGTTTGGTGCCCCGAAAAACTGTGACCGCTTCATCCAATAATCGCAGGTTCGATTCCTGTACCGGGACAAATATTAAAGGACTACAGATATTTGTTTCGAGTCTGGGTGTTTGTTGTGTGAGTACAACGGAACTCACGATACTGATAATACTTAGGTTTTGGTTGCGAATGTAAGGGTTGTTTATTTATTTCTTGTCTCTATATGTCAATAAGTGGGGTAATGTACCACCTTAAATTGCAGAACGACAAAATAATATGCGGATGCGTGCTATGGATGCGTGCTATGGATGCGTGCTATGGATGCGTGCTATGGATGCGAGCTATGGATGCGTGCTATGGATGCGTGCTATGGATGCGTGCTTTGGGCCGTCGCGAGTGGTGTAACTAACCTCGCCGGTTCCTTACTATCGATACATCGCATAATATATAACACTCTCTGCCTACCCCGTTAGGGGCCTGGCGTGGAGATACATACATACATACAAAATAATATATCTTAAGTCCAAACAACAATTCAAAAAACAATGAAACAAACGCGTTACACTGTTCAAATGGATTCTAGATTCATATCAAAAATAAAAAGAGAAATGGTAATTGCTTCATATTTGCAAAGGATGAAAATATGCAAATCCACCGGAAGGTTGCATGATGTAATTCAACCACTGGTAATACGTTGAATAGGGCAACGTTCAGAAGGATCAACTTTTTTAACGAATAAGAAGATTTATTGAGTTCAAATGATTATTATAAACATGACGACCCGATTAGTCCAGCGGTGTGAGACAATTTTTTTTTTATCACGATTTTTTTTTTATCGCACCAGAATATAATCCCATGATGATTGGATAATGATGATCAGCGCCTCCGGATTAGGAAAATTTTCCAAATTAATGTCAATAGGCTCCTTATAGACAGAAGCACAATAGCATAGTGGGCGTTCTCCCTTATTGTATACCTGTGCATAAATGTATGTGTACCACCTGTCATTACAGGTCATTACATGATATCATTATATTATCGTCTTGACACCTCTAGTTGTAAGCATGTCTATAAAACATGGTGTAGTATCAACGTAACTTCACGTCTGTAATCCCCGAAGCGGTAGGCAGAGGTAAATGCATGCATTCAAGCATACAAGCAAGCACCCACGATTCGCCGGTTACGTTTTTGGCCCATGTAACACGTGGCGAGCCTGTTGCCATCTCCGGGCACATTACCAAACTCCGAAGTACCTACTGGGAAACTTCCAGAAAATGGAAAAATCCCAATAGAACCAGAGATAAAGGATTTTAAACCGTTATCTCTGATAGCGCCCGACCCGAATCGAACCCAGGACCTCCAGCGTAGTAGTAGTGGCCTGCTACTACTAGGCTACTGAGGCAGTTAAAGTGTAGTATCAGTTACCAATAATTTGGATAACTTTATTCCTGGTCGCTATTTTCATGAAATAGAAGATATAAACATACAATATAATAGTGGATTTAACATATTTATACTTTGGGGGTTGGCCTTGACTCATCTGGTAGCAGGCCGGGCGCGGTTCTATCCAAATATTGGGGAGGGTCATTTCATCTAGTCGTGTTTAGGGTTCCGTAGTCATTGATTGTCTGATTTTGGGCCATTACCTTTAAAATAAATGTGGATGGTTGCTGACGTCCAGGAAGACCAAGACTGACCTACCATGACCAAATAGGTCGAGTTCTGTCTGGTGGTGGGGTCAAAAGTCTTAGGGATCGGCGTGCATGTATGAAGAGCATGATGAAGGTAGACGAGGCACGAGAGGTATGTCAGGACCGGGATATCTGGCGCTCTACACTCGCTGCCTACCCCGTTAGGGACCTGGCGTGAAGATACATGCAAGATACATACCTTTGCAATGACGGCCGCCTTTAGGGTAAATATTAATACTAACAAATTAGAAGGCTAGGACTGAGGACGATTTGAGGAAAGTCCTTAGCTCCCTCCCCCATCACTTCTTGGATCTACTGATTGTATAAAAACATAAGGCTTCTTTAAGGTTTGGCTGAAGGATAAATACAAGCATTATGAACTCCGCCCAACCTCGAAGCTCGGAACAAAAAGGTGGGGGCGTCACAGTGCCGCGGCCAGTCACACACGGCATAGAAACGCGCCGCGACGTCTGCGACACGACCACGTTTATCCGCGACTCGTATTCGCAATCCGTCCATCACTGATATTCGGAATACTGCAAGTCGCTTTGGCAATTAATATGGATTCTTTAATGGAGATTTTATGCGGAAAATGTATGTATCTAGGTGTGTGTTTTTTTGGTATTTGATTTGTTTCCGAAAACTTAGTTGGTCCAGTTGACTGTGACGACCGCTCGAACCGAGGATCGCGGATTTGTATGGTCTAAAAATATTTCGCATGGGGCGTTTGTGTATGTGTGTCAATTTTGTGTGTGTACAACAGCACCCACGACACAGGTCTATATAGGTATAGTGTGGGGCTATGATTGTAAGCGCATTTTATTTTTTATTTTTTTAAGCACCACAGTAGGTATAATGCTGTGTCGTAGGTGCAGTTGTACACATACTCGTACAAAACATACACAAACACCGAACAAATCCCGAAACAGATATCTGTAGGCCATACTAATATTTGTCCCGGTGAGAGGATCGAATCCGCGACCCTTCGAATCAAACGGTCATCCCACACCACTGGACTAACCAGGTCGATATTTTTACTTTGGTATTAAAATATTTTTGACGGCTTTGTTGATCCAATGGTTCGGAAATGACGAGTTGATCCGATAGATCACGAGTTCTATCCCCACACAAAACAAATAACAGTACGACGGACCGATATTGGTTTGGGTGATCGAGTGTGTTTTTTTTTTATGTTTTAAATGTGGCAAACAAGCATACAGTTCACATTGATGTTAATTGATGACTTCAGCCTATAGACACCCACACAATGACCAGAGGTAAAAATGCAGATGCGTTACCACTCCTAAGGCCTAAGGTGTTATGCCTCTGTGCCGGAAATTACAGGGCCATACATTACCACCTGACCGGAACACGATAGTGCTGAACACTACCATTTAGCGGCAAGTATATTAGGTAATGCGGTGGTGCCTACGCCCGCGAGCTCCGTCACTGGAGCTCTACCACCAGTAAACCGTTTTATACGTTTATTATGCCTCTGTGCCGGAAACTACAGGGCCGTAAATTATTAATTATACTTTTTGTACCATTGAGTGTCCACTACATTGTTGTGAGTTTTATTTAGTTTATTTTCAGCCTTTGTCTACCACACTCTCTATAGACATTGTGACATAGAAATGGAAAATAATACATGTCATAAAAAGTTTTTTTTATAATTAAATAGGTATGTGATGTTTTTATTTTTGGATGGACCTCCTCCTTTTTTCGAAGTCGGTTAAAAAAGGAAAATAAAAATTCGATCCTCGGGCGTGGTAAAGCGGCCGGACTTCGCAGGTTCGATTCCTGCCCAAAGCCAAATTTTCTTCTCATTATTTCTTTAATTTCTTAATTAAATACGCTTACACTTAAAGCCCCGCAGAAGGTTTAAACCTGTTGTGTTTTACGGGTGTGTTTCACGGGTGCCTTGTCGACAACAACATCAACAACACACACAAACACGTAGATCCTAAACAGGAGAAAGTATTTTTTTTTGTTGTAGCTACTAGCAAACAAGCATGCAGTTTACATTGATGGTAAGCGAATACTAAACATCTACACAAAAAAACTAGTGGTCAAAATGTAGACATTTAAAAAAAAACTGATGAAGAAAATTATTTTTTTATCAATTTTTTTGTAGATGTAAGATAACCTCAATAAGTTAAATTCCATTGACTAGCTTAGAGCAACCCGGGCCACCGGCCGCGACGCGGCAGACCGGAGGGGAGTAGCCATATACAGGGTTTCCCCCCTGTCAAAGTACAAGACCAAATGGTCCTATGCCTGTCGCCCAGATATTTAAATGTGTGCGTGAAATTGTGCATGTATTTTGTTAAAGTCAAGATGTGAGTTTCGTAGTAATAGATGATTTTTGTAGCGTGTGTGTCACACGTATTTCCCCCCGCAAAAAATTACAGACTGTTTTTCATCGGTAATAAACGCTATGGCTACTCCCCTCCGGTCCGCCGCGACCGGTGGCCCGTGTTGCTCTATGTTGACTAGCAACACACATACCTATTAAGTATTAACCAATTGAAAATACCAAGTCACTGCATAATATAGGGGATACGTCATCGCTTACAGCATAACTATTGTGTCCGGAGTCCCGACACGCATGATTCGTATATTTCATTCTATTTTCAATTAAAAACCAGCAACAGGTTAAAATCAATTAATCTACATTTATTTACAACTAGCTGTAACCGCGACTTCGCCGCGTGAGAATGTATGATTGTTCAGTATCTACCCGGACAAAGTCGTGGGCGCAGCTAGTTCATAATATGATTAAAATTCGCCGGAATACACACATTCTCTCTCTTTTATACTGCGTGCTGTTTAACCCGAATACACCGCAATACCTTAAAAATAATTTTAGTTATGCATGTGATGCGCACTGTCTAGCGTTACGTTCATCAAAAAATCTTCTTTTAAGCACCCCTATTCACACATCTTCTTTCTTTTCACAATCCTTCTCAGTACAAGCAGTTCGCTTGTGGAATTCTTTGCCTGTGTCAATTAGACAGGCTCAAACTATTCTAAATTTTAAAAAACTGGTTAAAGAACACTATCTTTCTCTCTAAATATGTATTTTACCTCTTATATTCATTTTCTCCTTCCCTTCATAGATTTGTTAACTTCCTTTTTCGTTTTTCCCTTCAACCCATCGCTGTCGCTGCACCGTGCTCTGGATGGTCTCTCAAATTAGTTATATGTAATGTTTTCTTTGTTCTTGTACACCCTACTATTTCTTTCTTTCTATTTGTTTTCCTTATTTATTTAGGTTGTCTGGAAAAATTGCTCTTTTAGCAATAAGACCGCCATTTATACTGTGCTTCTTTTGTCTTACTACTATGTATTTTACTTGGTGTACAATAAAGAGTAATGTTGTTGTTGTTGTTATTGTTAAAATCGTTAAAATTTATGTCCACTATTTAACCGCTAATGTAGATCAATTGATTTTAGCCTGTTGCTGCTTTTTAATTGAAAACAGAATTAAATATACGAATCATGCGTAAGTTACTCCTTATTACATAAGCTATCTGCCAGAGAAAGTCCCGTCAAAATCGGTAAAGCCATTTCCGAGATTAGCTGGGACAAACAGACAGACAGACAAAAATTGTAAAAAATGTTTTGGTATATGTACCGTGTATACATACTACATACATATGCATTTAGTAAAAAACTGTTATTTTATATTACAAGCAGATACTACAATTTTATTTATTTGTATAGATTACTTAGCTACCAAGTCCATAGCTAGACAAAGTATTTTAGGTGTCTTGCGATACGTTCACAGACTACTGAAGCAAAGAAAAAGAAGAAGCAAAGAAGCATGCAGTTCACATGGATGTTAAAATTGCAGCCTGTGGACAGATCTACACAAAAACCAGATATATAAATACAAATGCGTTGCCACGCCTGACACCTAATTTGTTGTGTCTGTGATAGTTATTATGGGACCATTTATATTCCCATGATTTGATTTGAACACGATAGTGCTGAACAGTCCATTCGGCGGCAGATAGATTCATAGATTAGTCATAGAGCAACACGAACCACCGGTCGCGGCGGACCGGAGGGGAGTAGCCCTAGCGCCTATTACCGATGCAAAACAGTCTGTCACTTTTTGCGGGGGGAAATGCGTGCGACACACACGCACACTACAAAAATCGTCTATTACTACGGAACTCACACCTTGACTTTTACAAAATACAGAAACAATTTCACGCACACATTTAAACATCTAGGCGACAGGTATAGGCCCATTTGGCTACTCCCCTCCGGTGTTGCTCTATGCCACCAGTAGAAAGAGTCTAGTTTTTAGAGTTCCGTAGCCTACAATGATGCCTTATTATTTCGGCTTGCCCGTCCGCCCGTTCATCCATCTATCCGCAGCTTAACTCAGATGGCTGAATACTCAAATGTCACACGATTTTAACTATTTTGCCTTTTTTTTGGTTTTTTTCTTTAGGATGACTTACGTTTACGGCCCGTCTCGAGACGGGACTAGTCTACTTCACCGGGCAAACGCAGAAGACGCTCGCTCCATCTTAAAGTATTTCGCGGTATTAAAGTTTTAGAGCATACTTAGCTTGAATGTTTGCCTTCTCGTGATTTTCTGACATTTCCAATACCAATATTACCGTTTAGCTGACAGATGGAGTGACAATTGATTACAACTATTTCTAAAAAAAATTGGACTCAAATGCCATTTTTTTTCACCATCAATATAATTAAATAGCATTATATAGCAGCTCAATGGATTCGATAATGTTTCACTTTTTTGTTCGAACAATACCGCGTATCTATTCACAATAACCATCGTGTAATTTCATTCATTCGAGCGTAGTCATGGCTTACGGTTAATAGGCGGTGTCTACCAAAAATAGGTACGATATTACAATAACCGACATTTCATTCATTGACTGTATCTATAATTAACTAGGGTCATAGGTTTAACAGTATATTTTCTCATAATACTAAAATAAACCTACTAACCTAGCATTGCCATAAAAAGAACAAAGTCTGACCCTGTCAAATACATTAAACAACACTTTAAAAGGCCCATTATTTTCTTCTTCCCAACTTTATTCGTGTCAAAAAGAAATAAAACACAAAGTTTGTTCACAGGTCCACATCAACAGGCGTCAAAGGGGCACTAAACGAAACAATCAATTATGCACGCCAAACAAACTCCAACACACATTAAACCACCGTCGCGTGCTTCGATGCGTTAAAGTTGAGCCGAGATAATATGCCAGCACTCTGGCAGTCGTCCCAACGCCCTATGTACATTAGAACTGTATGGGTGGACGGATTCCGGCACGCCATACTGTCGCACGACGACCCCTATCTGAAATTGAACTCTAAGAAACGCCCGCATTCCTCCGCGAGCTGCATAAATAGGAAACTATCGACCAAAAGCCGTAGTTCGCGTCTGAGCTATCACACAGACGACCTGGGCGACTGTATAAGGAAACTCCATTTTGTTATTCGAAACGACAAACCTGTGAACGTCGAAGTGAACGATATAGAGAAATTGGACCTGTCAGATGTGAGTGAATCGGACGACGATTTCATGGTGAAGGCCTCCCCGCAACCTCTGTGCGAATTCGACAGCTCCCGGTCGAAATTCGACAACGTTTACAATATGAGACCAGTGAAAAGTAACCGGACGGCGCGAAACGACTCGAAAGACAACACTGACCTATCGGACAGGGTGCTCCAGTGGTTAGATTTAGCGGGAAAAGTGGACTTGTTGGCGACGGACAACGTGGAAAGGATGTCCCAACCGCGCCACAGCTGGCCGGAGATACAACGCAGGAATTTAATCAAGTCTAAAACTGCGACCGAGTTGAGAGCAAAGGAGTATAATACGAAAGTACATACGAGTGGGATTATTGATCGCCACGAATTTTATGTGCCAACGTCGAACACGATTGAGAACTACGCGAAACAGTCACGGAACGCGAAGAGCACGCCACGCGACACCAAAATAAAAGAAAACAGAAAGGTCAAAGACATGAGAGCGAATGTTGTTGAGACGAGACAGAAAATGCTCACTGAAAGGAACGCCGTTGAAAAGAAATACGCGGAGTTGGTGAGCAAGAAATTGATTCCTGATGTTGGGAAGGCAAAGAAACAAGTACACATATTTATGCCGGAGGCGTTAACTAAAAAGATTGGCTCTAACGTGACAAGCAGGACAGAAAGCTTATTGTCGCATAAGTCTTAAGACTTTTATCTTGATGTGGTCAATAATTTGTGGGCATTTTTTGTGTCAGACTATATCAACAAAAGCCTAATATAATATAATGGAGTGTAATGATTAAATTATCAATTTTAAGTTTTATAGATTGCTTGTATTTATGCGCAATTTTAATAAATTCTAAGCTTCTTATCAGTCATATTTTAATTGTCTCTAGTTAGTGAACGTTGGGAACAATAACACAACGCTAGGCCACAATAACTTGTGTTTAAATCTCTTAAAAAAACTTCAATTCTCAAGGTAGAGTCTATTGACAAATTTACAAATAAATTAAATATATTGAAACAGGTTTAGAACTATGAAATAACTTGAATTCACCCCACTATTCGACGAAAAGATAAGCAAAGGTAAAGTCAACTGATATTTAGGTAAATTTCATCGTAAGGCCTAAGGCCTAGGCCCAGTACCCAGCAAGAAATATTGTACATTGAGTTTAGGAAAGAGACAATCGGCTAGTTTCGACTTCGTACAGCGTTATCTCTGTTGCACATTGCCCATCTAAGAACCTACTGATATTGGTCAAAATTTGATCAAGATGGTCGACAAACGTCACGCCCTACAAAGCCGAGATTAGCCGATGTCTCTTTCTCAAAAAGTCGATGTGCAAAATTTATTTTTTGAATGTGGAATAATGTGGATAGATTGCAAACTTACCCCGAATCCGATAGTGGCGACATCTCTCGCCTGGAACCGGGAGCGCAGCGGCGGATCGAGTGGCTGTCCCGCGTACCGTGGCACAGGTAACCCAAGGGCTATTACACGGAAATTCTCGTCCACTCGGACTAGTCGCCATTTCGATACCTCCTCCTGACCGTGTTCCTGTGAAGAAGATTAGATCCTACAATATTTTTAAATGAAACCTTATTAAATGACGCTCGTTTTTTGAGCCTATAGTAGACCAAGATGTATCTTTCGGTCATAGAGCAACACGGGCCACGTGTCGCGGTCGACTGGAGGGGAGTAGCCATAGCGTTTATTATACATGCAAAACAGTTTGTCATTTTTTGCGGGGGGAAATGCGTGCGACACACACGCACACTACAAAAATCGTCTATTATCACGAAACTCACACCTTGACTTTAACAAAATACAGAAACAATTACACGCACACATTTAAACATCTAGGCGATAGGTATAGGTCCATTTGGGCTTGTACTTTGACAGAAGGGAAAGCCTGCATATGGCTACTCCCCTCCGGTGTTGCTCTACGCCTTCGGTAATCACGTTGGTGCTCCTCCCACTCAACCGACGTGATTATTTTGCCATTTTTTATCGATAATCTGTCTTGCAATTCGCTTTTATTCGTTTTTTTATGTAATGATGGCGACAGTGACAAACATGCATACAATTCACATGGATGGTAAGTGACGTGCAGATAGACGTCAGACTGCAACGTATAGATATCTACAGAAAAACAAATGTCAAAATGCAGATACGTTGTTTGATTACGAGATGAAATGAAATGAATTGAACTCTACCAACAGTAAAGCCTTGGCATAAGTATAAAAATATTAGTCAGTTCATGGCAAAAGGCACCACGAAAGCGACCGGAACGTCGGGAAAGTGAAGATGTTGGAAGCATTGTCTATGACTGACAAATATAACGTACCTAACTTCACGACTGTAATCCCCGAAAGGGTAGGCAGGGGTAAATACATGCATACAAGCATACATGTAAAAACAATACGCCGGTTACGTTTTGGCCCGTGTAACAGGTGGCGAGCCTATTGACATCTCCGGGGACATTACCAAACTCCGAAGTACTGGGAAACTTCCAGAAAATGTAAATATCCCAATAGACCCAAGAGATAAAGGATTTTACACCTTTGTCTCTGGTACCAGCGTAGAAGTAGTGGCCGGCTACCACAGGCTATTGAGGCAGTTAGGTTAAAAATTATACAAAAATTACCAGCAACAATTTATCATATCTGGCAGCCGGCACGAGAAACCTGCCGTCCTCGAGGTGCATCTCCCTATTTTCCAGGAGATTATTGAGCACTGGCAACACATTGCGTTCGGCTTTCTCTATACCTTCTATGATCAGCACCCGACCTTCTACCGCGGCTCGTACTGCACTCTGTTTGTGAGAAAATCTGAATTAGTAATGGGAAGAAAAATTAGACGCTCGGATAAAGTCCGTAGCTAAATGGTAAAACGAGAAATACTCGCCATTCTTTACATATCTTATTTTTCCATTCTCCATCGGTGTGCTTATTATTTGAGCAAATTCCCTAGCACCCCCACGACGTGATACTCTAATATTTAAAATGCGAAATTGACATGTGTTGCTCTTTCACGTCTAAAACGTTAAAAGTTTTGGTTATTTAATGAGGGGGTGTCACCCAAAACCCCGCCCTCCTATATCTACCTAACCAATAATTAGGCTTCTAGGGAGCACTTTTACATCGTCATTTTTTTAAACTACCTAGAGGGAATAGGCACTAATAATAATAAAAAACACAAAATATATTAACAAGAAATGAACCAATTAAAATATATTTATAAAGAATTAATTAATTACAAATTCCTCCATTTCTCTATTTCAAAAATAAATGGAGAAAAGGCATGAATTTGGTGGTCATAATAAAGGTTATTTACTAAGCTGAGTCCGAAGTGCCTAGTCAATACAATTTATCATATACAATAACAAAAATCTATAAATTACCTGATCAAAATATTTAGCAGTGGAATTTTCTATTTCCCGCCTCTGCTTGAGATCCGCTTCTGTGGTGTCCCGCGACAGAGCAACATACTCCAGCTCCCTCTGCGTCAACTCTAAATACTGCAGCGCAATTTTCCGTCTAAAAAGTAAATAAAATATCTTAAATCTCAAGCCACGTGTTTACGCAGACGTCCTTGTTTAGTACCAGCGGGCTCCTGCCGCTGAATACTTTTATATCCATGTTTTCTACTGGTGGTAGATCCTCAGTGATAGAGCTCGCGAGAGTAGGCACCATCACATTACCTAAACTACTTGCCGCTAAATGGCGGTTCAGCGCTATCGTGATCCGGTCAGCTCCCCGTACAATTTATGGTACAGATATATAACTTCAGGAGAGGCAACGCATCTACGTACATTAAAATATATGTATGTATGTATCTTCACGCCAGGTCCCTAACGGGGTAGGCAGAGAGTGTAGAGCGCCAGACATCCCGGTTCTGACAAACCTCTCGTGCCTCGTCTACCTTCATCATTCTCTTCATACATGCACGCCGATTCCTAAGACTTTTGACACCACCATCAGACAGAACTCGACCTATTTGGTCATGGTAGGTCAGCCTTGGTCTTCCTGGGCCTCTGCAACCATCCACATTCGCATTGTATATCTGTTTAGTCATTCGCTCATTCGACATTCTTTCTATATGCCCGAACCATCGGAGCATGCCTTTTTTCATTTTTACACCGATACTATGATTCACACAAAGTCTCTTTCTTACATCTTCATTACGAACGCGATCGGTGAGTGATACACCGCAGATCTTGCGCAAAGATCTCATCTCGACCGCGTTCAACTTACTTTCATGCTCTTTCCTGCATACCCAGCTCTCGCTTCCATATAAAAGCGTTGGAGTAAGTACAGCATTATGTACGGCTAGTCGAGCCCGCTGGCTGAGATGTTTAGATTCAAATCTCTGGTGTTTATGTAGATTTTATTCTTATAGGTTACAGTATTCACTTACCATCAATGTGGTATGTGCTTGTTTGCCACTTCATGACATAAAATTAATGTTAGGATGTAGAACATTACTATTACGCTACGGAACCCTAAAAAGGGGGGTTCCCAATTCAGTTCATTTTTAGGGATCCATAGTTAAATGGCAAAAAACGGAACCCTTATTGCTTTGTCTTCTCCATCAATCGGTCTGTCCATACTTATGTCACAGCCACTTTACTCAAGTATTAGGACTACATTCTTGAAACTCCATAGGTTTCATGTGAACTGCTTTAAGGTTTTTTACAAAAATTAAGATTGTTTAAAAAACTTCTTATTAAAATCTATGTGTGGGATGTCTAAAGGTATTTTAGTTTCATTAATTTTGTATTTACAGAAATTTACCTGCTAGGTCCAGGTCTGCCAAGTAGAAACATGTCTTGGCCAAGAGTATCCTTCTGCATCATCCATCTTAAGTTTCTTAGAGTACTCTGCGACAAATACTTCAACTCAGCGTTTTCTACCGTCACTGCAAACATGATTTTCTTTAGACACTTAGTTTACCCCCTTATTCATAAACGTACATTAGATACGTTTTAGCTATAGAATGCTTAGTCTTTGTCAGTTGCATTGTCAAATGTGCAGGATAGAAAAAGACAAAGGAGAGATGAGCATCACTTTAGCTAAAATACGTTTATGAATAAGGGGGTTATTATTCAGATAGTAAGTAGTATGCAGGGACGTAGCTACCACCGTAATCTGCCGTATCAATTATACGCGGCCCCATAATTGATAACTGATACTTGTATTTGGGACCAAGTGGATGAATGAATGGAAGAGATTCCACCACAGAGAAAGTCGTTATTTTTCGCTCGCGCGAGAATGTATTTGTTCTTAAAAAGGGCTCCCAACGACTTTTTACAAGGCACGCTACGCCACTAGCAGTATGAATAAAAATATAAACATTATCATAAAAAGACAATAGAGAATAACTGGAATTAACTTGTTTAATAATAATAAATGAAAATCTGCGCTGATTAATGATTCGTTATATTTTAATTCAATAGGATTATAATAATTACTCTATGACACACCATTAATAAACATAAATAATTATGAGAACAAAAAATCAGTCAAGCAAAATAAAAATAAAAATTTGCATTAAAATTTTTTGTTTCATTATCACCACTGCATTCATAAAATAGGTCCATTAAAATAAGCAGTGGCGTAACTATAGGGGGGCAGCGGGGGCTGCACCGGGTGCCACCCGTTTGGGGGTGGGGGTTAAACATGAAAGCTCAACACAAATATCAATTTCGCATTTATATTATTAGGGTATCACGTCGTGGGGGGCGCCAGAGACAGAATTTTCTCACTGAAATAGGGTCACACTGGCAGAGAATAGAGAAATAAGATACAAAAGAATAGGGAGTATTTCCATATTTTTTTTGCTCATCTGCCCCAGGTGCCGTCTAAGTTTCATTCACTGGTGGTAGAGCTCCAGTGATGGGGTCGCGGGAATAGGCACCACCGCAATACCTAATATACTTGCCGCTAAATGGTAGTGTTCAGCACTATCGTGTTCCAGTCAGGTGGTAATGTACGGCCCTGTAATTTCCAGCACAGAGGCATAACACCTTAGGACTCAGGAGTGGTAACGCATCTGCATTTTGACCTTGGTTGTTCTGTGGGTGTCTATAGGCTGCAGTCATCACTTAACATCAATGTGTTTGTCACTTCCATAACATAAAAAAAAAGTTAGCTACGCCTAAATTTTTAGTAGTACTTATTTTCAGTGGTGTAGCTAACTTTTTTAGTTCTTTAGTAGTACTTAGGTACTACCTATTTAACCCATCAAGTCAGGAGAAAAATATGGCAATTGATTTTCAATTGTTCTGTAGCCACCAGCGGCGTCACATTCTTTGACAGGTTAAAAATAAATGCTGCCTTAGTCATTACAAAAAAAAATATATATATATATATGCTTACACTCACAGCCCTACAGTAGGTATAAACCTGTATGGTGGGTGCCGTTGTACACATACAACACATACACAAACACCCAGACCCGAAACAAATATCTGTAGGCAATACAAATATTTGTCCCAGTGCGGGGATCGAACCTGTGACCCTTTGAATCAAACGGTCATCTCACACCGCTGGACTAACCGGGTCGTCAAATGTGTCTGTGACAGTTATTACTGGGCAATACATTACCATCTAACCAGAACAAGATAGTGCTGAACACTACCATTTGCCAGCAAATAGAATAGTTATTATGATGGTGCCTATGCCCTCGAGTCCCTACACTGGAACTCTACCAAAAGCAGATAATAGTGATATTGGGAATTTTCCAATATAGAAGATTCTTAGTTGCACCGTTTTTCTCTGAGAGATTAATAGTTACCAAAACATCCCCATGATATAATTCAATTTGAAATACAATTATTTTTATATCTATTGATATTCTTATTTGGCTTACAACAGGACAAAAAGTGGAATTTCATGAAATTCTACAAAAACAGCAATTTTAGGTTAGAATTCAAAGTTCGGATAACTCACAATACTTCTTCGGTACATATTCAGTCTTTTTCGGTATCGCTAACTCTTTGCTCACATCTCCGATCGTCACTTTACCCTCACTGGAGTATGCCCGGACATAATTAGCCTCAATTATCCTTTTTCGCCCGCCTAAAATACGGATCAAAACATCGATCCTTCGAACAGTTACTGCAGGATTATACATTCTCACAATAAATTACGAACACCACTGGGTACAAAACAATTTATTGCTACTATTATAACTCCATTTTCACAAGTTTTTGTTTACGTATAACTTACAAATTAATGAAATGGTGAATTACAAATAAAGTCCAAAGTCTACAACATGCTTGTCAAAGTGACGTTACACAGCTGATTGTAAACGGCGTTCAAGGTTATGTTTACAATTTTACAAACCACGTTCGTATTGAAAATTTATGTAAAAATATTGAAAGCTTTGAATGCATAAGTAATATAAAATATACTTAAAAACGCATGAAATAAGGTAAACATTTTTATCGGTGTTATCAAAAGATATAGATCATTTAATTTTCAAGGTGATATAATAATAGGTTGGGGAAAAAGTCTTTTCGCATTATAGTATGTATGAACTTGTAATAAAATCTCTTCGGCTGTAGGTAGACGTGGTTCGTCGACGGTTTTCACGTCAATGCAACGAGACCGTTTACCGTGAACTATAAACTAGTCGAAAAAACAGATTTTTTTTTCGACTAGTTTATTTCGTGAACTAGTTTTGAAATGTAGTCGATTATGTTGTTTGACCGTTTACCGTGAACGATTCATGAGTTTATGAAGCAGTCTATTTTTCGACTAAGATATTTCGTGGACTAGTTTTGAAATTTAGTCGATTATGTTGATTATGCTGAGCGTTTACCGTCAACGATGCATGAATTAATGAAATGTTTTTCAGTTTATTTCATACATATTATGCGCGTATGGTTAAAGTGAACGACATTTGATGGAAATGTTTCGGTATTATATTACTGAGTCTTAAGTTTATATACATTAATATAATCGTGCATTGTTGCCGTCTCGCACGGTTCGCGCGCCGCGTCGAGCGTCGACACGAAAGTTCACGAACAACGTTGACGTTGATCGACTAGTTCAGTAAACGGCAAACATACAAATGTCGCGCGCGTCGCGCCGTTTATTGGTAGTTTACCAAGTTTATAATTGAACAGTAAACTAGTCGACGACCAAGAAACAGTCTAAAAAACTGTTCGTTCATTCAACGCCCACTACTAGGTTGTTGTATTTGTATCTGGCTGGTTTTGGTATCATTGAAAGTTAAAATTTTAAAGAACATAATTCCAAATTCAAATTATGCAAATGTGTGATTTTCATTTGTTTTTCGTACTGTCAAGATGAGTGAATATAATTGAAGAAATTCGATACATTTTAAAATTTTACTACAAAAAAGGTAAAAAAGCAACGCAAGCCGCGAAAAAAAATTTGCGATGTTTATGGACCTAGTGCAGTGTCTGTGAGTAGCACAAATTTGGTTTAAGCGTTTTCAATCCGGAAATTGGAGTTTTGGCGGGAACCTTGAAAGAGGCGTGTGGTGCTCTTATTTTATATCATTTTCTTGGTGTCTTTTTAAGTTATATTAAATAAAGTTGGTGGCATTTTGTTCGATATAGGTTTATTACAGTGCCCGTGCTTAGTGAAATAGAATAACAGTGCGAAAACACGACCTTTCAGGTTGCCTCCAAAACTTCATTGTAAATGTTCTGGTAAAGTAGCCATCGCTTTAATCGAATAACTTGACTGTAACTCACTTGACTGACATATTATACTTGATAACTTATATACTTGATACTTACATATTATACTTGATATTATACTAACTTTGACGCTGCTTAAATAAATACGAAATATCGTTTTACTTGACACTGGCAATATGCGTAATAGCAAAAAAAAAATCCGGAAATTTTGATGTCAAAGATGCACCTCGCTCTGGTCGCCCTATTACGGACAAAATGGATGCCATTTTTGAAAAAGTGGAGCAAGATCGACTTATCAGTAGTTACGACGTAGCTGAAGAACTGAGAATTAATCACAAAACAGTTTTGGCGCATTTGAAAAAAGCTGGGTACAAAAACAAGCTCGATATTTGGGTACCACACGAGCTCACTGAAAGAAACCTAATGAACCGTGTACTCATTTGTGATTCTTTATTACGACGTAATGAAACCGAATCATTTCTGAAGAAGCTGATAACTGGTGATGAAAAGTGGATCACGTACGACAAGAACGTGCGAAAAAGGTCGTGGTCAAAGGCCGGTCAGGCTTCACAGACTGTGGCGAAACCCGGGTCAACTCGCAATAAGGTGATGTTGTGTGTGTGGTGGGATTGGAAGGGCATTATTCATTATGAGCTATTACCATCAGGCAGGACTATCGATTCTGAACTCTACTGCGAACAACTGATGAGATTAAAGCAAGAAGTTGAGAGAAAGCGGCCGGAATTGATCAACAGAAGGGGTGTGGTGTTTCATCATGATAACGCTAGACCTCACACATCTATAGCCACTCAGCAAAAATTAAGAGAGTTTGGCTGGGAGGTGTTAATGCATCCGCCGTATAGTCCTGACCTTGCACCTTCAGATTTCCACCTGTTTCGGTCTCTTCAGAATTCTTTATGCAATGTTAGGTTAACATCATGAGAGGACTGCCAAATCCACTTGTCGCGGTATTTTGATGAGAAGTCCCAAAATTTTAATAGCAATGGGATCATGTCCCTACCTACAGTCTGTTTTTTTTCGGTATGGACTAAATTGATAAGCTGTGTGGCTAGGTTTTTGGGAATCATTAATAGTGATGTGCCACTACCGTAACTTTACGTAATTTACAATCTAGTATTGTTCTTTAGTAAAAAAAAATATTTTACTTTATTCAAGAGAACAAACAGTCTTATTTGCTTACAAACAATCTTAACAAAATTACATCAGACCATTTATAAGTTTCCGTATTTAGACATCTAAGGAATTGCATATTGTTTCATAACAGTAACAAAAACAGAAAACAAAAAAACAATATCAACAACAACAAATCATTGTTTTATATTATTTCGAATTAACACATGCTTGTGAAATATATTTTTAAAGAAAAATGGAAAGAAAAACTTGACTTCAGAGCGGCTGGACTAGATTCCCAGTGGCCGCGAGTTCGAGTCTCGCCTGAAGTCAAATTTTTCTTTCCATTTTTCTTTAAAAAAACAACAAATCAATAATAAAAGGAAATTTTGTGCAACTTAGTACATTTACTGCTCCTAGCTTTTAATTTACATTATATCTTATTAATATTTTACACTGCGCTAGAAAATAAAAAATGCTCAAGACGACTTATTGCATGTCAAATCAGTGCCTAAAGAGAACCCTCTAACATTTTGAGGTTTATATAAAAATTAGGTAATTACAAAAATGTGTCTTTTAAATTTTAGAATGTGGCGACACCCGCAATGTTCCTATAGGCATGCCTATATAATGTACATACCTGTATGGTTAATGTATAGAATCGATAAAAACATAATGCAACACACTTATTTTTTAAGTGTCTATAAATCTTAATAATGACATGCAAGTTAATAATCAGAATCGTCAAGAGTCATCAACTACTTCAATAATAAATCAGTCGGTAATGTCGTCGACAATATGGCCTAGAGTACACATTTTTTCTCAACTTCAATTATTAGGTACATGTTTAATATAATTTTTTCAGCGCTGGGGAGTCACTAGACGAAGTCACACATTCGTTTTTCTTCGGCATTTCGGCTGGAGATTCTGTTTACTTTTCGGTGTGTACATAATGAACGCGTACAAATACGCGTTCATTATCATGTTTATTGCCCGTGAAATCGCATTTCGGGAGGTTGAAGGACGAATGGAGTGTATTCAAAATGGCGCCGTATTTTCGTTTTTATGGAATTGATAGCTACAGTACATCGACCTATTACTTGTGTAGTTCCTGTTAGCAACTTGTTATTGCGTATTCTTCAACAACAAATAAATAATTGTCATGTTTACTTAGTGCAATAAGTAATTTAAATTAAATCTGTGATACTCCATAGTAACCATAATTTTTAAAAGATTTATCTAGTGTCAAATATAATAAAATTATGTGGTAAAGTAAAAAGTAACGATTCATAAAACCGGTATCGTACAACACTAATACTATAGAGCTGGTCTCATTATTTTGGAAATTGACATTTGCATGTGTCAATTTAGTCCGTAGCGAAAAAAAACAGACTATACAAGATGACAAAAGGTTATCGAACAAAATGGTACATACATACTTTAGTTAAATTTAAATAAACTATATTAAAAAATGTTTTGAATTATCTTAAAAAATGCGAAGAAACTTTTTCCCCAACCTAATATTTCCCATTTGAATACTTAGTATGGTTTTTTCAAATTTAAATTTTCCATTTACTGCCGTATATATGACACCTGCGGCAGTATGTATACTGACAATACTGAGTATACCAGAGTATACCGAGATACCGAGTCTATAGCGGACGAAATTTTCCCCATCATAGCACTGTCGCAGTGGTCTAAGCCTAAATCGGAACGGGCAATGGGCAGCAGCTTCCCGTGATAATACTACCGCCACTGCGAATGCCAATCCGCCTGCCAAGCGTGGCAATTATGGCACATTCTCCCCTAATGACGCACAACATTATAGGAAGGAGGCTTTATCCAGGATTGGAAAACTTTCGGCTCGAATATACATGGATCATCCTGCAACACGCGATTGCATCTTCTCATTCACAGCTATAGAAAAAAAAAGGATTTAGCTGTTAAATAAAACATCACAAATGTTCAGTTTTTTTTTTATTTAGACGAATGATAACATACCTACAAAGGTAACACTCTCAATTAACTGTGAAACATCGAACATCATAGCAACGTTCACCCTCCCAAAATATACTAAATTAAAAGCATTTGCTGCATATTTACATAGGATATGTGACAAATTAATACAATAAAGGTATTATTCTACACAATATAAGTACTATTTTTACGAATATCATCATAACATTGTCATAAGTTATAGCAATAAATTAAGTTTTATTTCTTTTATGTTCGGTCAAAAACGAGCTTATGGCCACACACTGGCCACTATTTATGTTCCAACTTTGAAGATGGCATCTGTCATCTGATTATTTGTTTTTGACTTCACTTTTTAGACTTTACTTTGCACAGTGTACATGAGAAGCAATTACAAGATTTATTATTTCTAAAACTACTAATTTTCTTTCAACTATCACCTGTGCATAATTCTTTACATGGTCCTTCAAGCCGGATATAATTATTTGGAGTCTTCGGCGAAATAAGGAGGATTGGAGTGGAAATTACCTATGTAAAAATCGAAATACGACACGACTTTGGTACTTCGGACAAGGGACAACGTGACAATTAAGTATACAGAATAATTCGAAAGTGTGTTCCTATTTTAACTTCAACTCAAGGGATGCAGTTTATTGTTATTTGGAAAAATTGTTTCCTTAGAACAGAGAACATTGCTTTGAGTAAAATTATTTTTATGTAGAAAATATTTATTTATATTAATCACTAGTGTAGCCTATAAGTATCGTGTAGCCGCTACAATATTCACTTACAATCAATGTGAACTGTAAACACACACACAAGAAGTCGGTTAAAAAAAGACCATAAATCGAGATTAATAAGATTATAATTCATTATACATATGTATCATCTTAAACTAAGAGATCAATTACGTACTAAATAATAGGTTGGGGAAAAAGTCTTTTCGCATTATAATATGTATGAACTTGTAATAAAATCTCTTTGGCTGTAGTATTTGTATCTAGCTGGTTTTGGTATCATTGAAAGTTAAAATTTTAAAGAACATAATTCCAAATTCATATTAGGCAAATGTGTGATTTTCATTTGTTTTTCGTACTGTCAAGATGAGTATATCTAATGAAGAAATTCGATACATTTTAAAATTTTACTACAAAAAAGGTAAAAATGCAACGCAAGCCGCGAAAAAAATTTGCGATGTTTATGGACCTAGTGCAATGTCTGTGAGAGTAGCACAAATTTGGTTTAAGCGTTTTCAATCCGGAAATTTTGATGTCAAAGATGCACCTCGCTCTGGTCGCCCTATTACGGATAAAATGGATGCCATTTTTGAAAAAGTGGAGCAAGATCGACCTATCATTAGTTACGACGTAGCTGAAGAACTGAGAATTGATCACAAAACAGTTTTGGCGCATTTGAAAAAAGCTGGGTATAAAAAAAAGCTCGATATTTGGGTACCTCACGAGCTCACTGAAAGAAACCTAATGAACCGTGTACTCATTTGTGATTCTTTATTACGACGTAATGAAACCGAATCATTTCTGAAGAAGCTGATAACTGGTGATGAAAAGTGGATCACGTACGACAAGAACATGCGAAAAAGGTCAAGTCAAAGGCCGGTCTGGCTTCACAGACTGTGGCGAAACCCGGGTTAACTCGCAATAAGTTCATGTTGTGTGTGTGGTGGGATTGGAAGGGCATCATTCATTATGAGCTATTACCATCAGGCAGGACTATCGATTCTGAACTCTACTGCGAACAACTGATGAGATTAAAGCAAGAAGTTGAGAGAAAGCGGCCGGAATTGATCAACAGAAGGGGTGTGGTGTTTCATCATGATAACGCTAGACCTCACACATCTATAGCCACTCAGCAAAAATTAAGAGTTTGGTTGGGAGGTGTTAATGCATCCGCCGTATAGTCCTGACCTTGCACCTTCAGATTTCCGCCTGTTTCGGTCTCTTCAGAATTCTTTATGAAATGTTAGGTTAACATCACGAGAGGACTGCCAAATCCACTTGTCGCGGTATTTTGATGAGAAGTCCCAAAATTTTTATAGCAATGGGATCATGTCCCTACCTACAAGTTGGCAAAAGGTTATCGATTAAAATGGTACATACACACTTTAGTTAAATTTAAATAAACTATATTTAAAGATGTTGTGAATTATCTTAAAAAATCGAAGAAACTTTTTCCCCAACCTAATAGTTTGTCAATCTACATTATAGATGATAATATATCAGCTCTAGGTCTATAACGACTAGAAAAAGTTAAAATATGAAAGTATCAAATTCATTTGTGACACTGAGTCTTAAACTAGTAAGATCTAAGGAACAAGATCAAATAACATTGTAATACTAGACTGAATTAATCTATAATTATGTTGATTATCTTACCCCAAATTTACGTCCAAAGTGATGAATTTTATGATGAAGTTATGATGCTGCTGAGCCCGCGAACATCGCGCCTAACGCCATCAGAGAATTTAATATATTTAATAATGTACCAATACACATGATAAATACAGTATCAGTACAGGACTTACAAAACGAAAGCTCATCAGAAATATTTTCATGTAAAATATACTCTAGACGAGACCTTATCGATCTCACTGTCAAAAAAAGTAATCAGACCTCTTGTAGAGAAACTCTTAGGCAAAATTGATTTACTTTAGTACTTTCAGGCAAGTGTTTTCAAATGAAAATAGCTCCTACGAGGAACTTTCGCTTTTCGCTCGTTCTTTAAAAATGCATACTGATACATACATAGATTTATTATCTACTATGGATACATACACACAATATAGATCGTTGTGAACGCATAATGCTCATATGCAGCGAATCTGGTAGAAAATCCTGTAATTTTGTGGAATAGAGGTATATAAACTTTTCACATTATTATTAGTTTCTTTTCACATATTTGGCAGAAAGAACAACTTTTTCGCGTTCATCGTTATTTTTTTTTTAATTTTGAAATTGACCGGACAAAGTTTTCACCATCTTTGAATTAGGTACCGGTAAGCTCAGTATTCAGCTTCTCACGACTGCACCTCATAATCATCCATCGGTTCCACCTTAACACTTACAAAGTCTGTCGGTTCCAACTCATCTTCGCTACTCTTACACTCTTCCTTAACCACGGCTCTCCCACCATCTACATTCACATATTCACTCTCTTGTATCTGATTCTCTTGTCGCTGTTTCGCTTCTTCCGCGGCATTCATTTGCTTTTGTATGTTCTCTTGCACGAGTTTTATTTTGTTCGCAAGAGTCACAAAGTCTCCTAACAGAATATCGTTGACTTTCTTCTTGGGTGGTCCAAACACGCTCGTCATCGTAGCTTCGTCCAGTTCAATTTGACACTCCCACGGGTCTAATCGGTCAAAGAATTCTTTGATGTTGACCTGAGCGCCGTTCAAGCCGTGACGTCTTCGTAGATGCTTGACCATCGACTTCTTGCAAGCGTAGGACTTCGGGCAGCATTTGCACTAAAAAAAAGGAGATATAAGTACTAATATTTATCGTTCATATTTAGGTGCCGGAACGTGACAACTCCAACGACCTGAAGAGGATAATTCTAACTCTAATGCAGTCAGTCAACGTAGAGAGTAGATGCAATAATGCGGGACGGGCAGCAGCCTTCCGCGATAAAACTATCGCCACTGCGATCACCAATCCGCCTGCCAAGCGTGGCGATTATGGCGTGGCATTTATCCTTAATTGCACAACCCTGTTGTAGTCTTCTTTTTGGGAAAGGCTTTTTCCCAGTGGAGGACTTCTTACGGCCAAAGTGTTGACGATGTTAACCGATATTCACAGATATGATTTTAGAGAATCTAAGGGTAGAAATTCAAAAAACGATATATTTTTTATTAAGACTATTGGACCCCAGGTTCGGAAAGTTAAAGACGGATATGTCTGATGCGAAAGTACCCAAGAATTACGAGTATTCTTTCTTCTCCTAGTAGGGTTTTTTATGTAATGAAGATGGCAAGCAAGCATGCAGTTCACATTGATGTTAAGTGATGACTGCAGCCTAAAAAATTATGATGCGTTGCCACCCCTGAGGTCTTAGTTGTTGTCTCTGTGATAGTTATTAGGGCCAATGATGAAAGGAGATGTTGCGAGCTCGGCTCTGGATCGTACACGTCCTCAAAAAATGGGTAAATTAAAGAAGAATCCGAAAAAAATACAATTAATTTATTCAAGAATATATTTACAGAGAGAGAGTTACAACCACATTTAATTCAAACGATTTCATCATTTTCAACTATGTTAAACATGGCGGCGATACAGCCGACACTTGGAATCAATCGATTTCGATAGTATTTAGAAAATATTACTTTTTTCTCCAAGTACTATAAAATCAAAATACAATTATAAAAATAAAAATGTCAAAATGACATCGCCCGCCATATTCGCCATGTTGGTTTTGAGTTGCAATTCTAACTCCAAATAATGTTTTGTAACTGCAAACAAAGCTAAATAAGTGAAAATATGCAGTAAATAACATTTTTATATTGATTTTGCCTGTTTAATGATATTGTGTACAATACATGGCCGGAGGTCCATACATTTTTGCAACATCTCCTTTGAAAGTAATTGCGGAGTGTCCACACTCCACACTCCACACGCCGGTGCCGTACACCGTACACGAGGACTCACCCGGAAGGTGCTGACGGGCGAGTGTGTGAGCACGTGGTGGCGGAGCGCGGCGGGCGTGACGAGGAGGCGCGGGCAGGCGGGCACGGGGCACGAGAACTGCGCCGACGTATGAGATGTGCGCAGGTGACGCAGCATGTAACGTTCGTCTTGGTACTTGCGGTCTGTAATAAATCATCAATATTATAAAACTACAAACTGGTGCGCATGGCCCCGCGGCTTGTGTAGAACGCAAGCGATCTACTCGGTTGTGCAATACGGGCGCAGTCAGGTGTGTGATAGGTGACCACTAGTGGCAAAATTAGAGTGACCTATATCGGTCATCATTATTTTTTTTTTAATGTTTTGGAAGTGGCAAACTAGCATGCAGTTCACACTGATGTCAAGAGATGGTCAAAATGCAGATGCGTTGCCACTTCTGAGGCCTACGGTGTTATGCCTTTGTACCGGAAATTAAGATAAGAAACATTTATTTGACACACAGCGAGACACATAAAACAGACATAAAACGTAACAGGTAACAGAGAAAAGACAACACATTTTCTAAAAATTAATACATACCTATACACGTAATATGTGTCTCACGGCTGCCAAAAAGGTGTCCTGTTCAGCAAATGTCATTACAGGGCCGTACATTAATTTTTATTTCAAACTTAATTTATATAGTTTAACTATATAAATTAAGTTTATTGTACAAAAATTAAGAGGTACATAATATACACTTGCGAGCTGTATACTGGAATCACATAAACGAGGGTTGCTCAATCATGTGTTATTATTGAGTTATTTAATTAAGCTAGAGCTTTTTCTTTGTTTTTTCAATGGACTATATTTGAGGCTTCACGTCTCGAGATGACATTCATCTTCTTCGTTACATTAATTTAAAAAAAAATCTTACCGCAAAGCGGACATTTGACAGTCTGCTTCTTCTTAGCGACGTGTATCTTCATGTGCTCACGCAGCGCACACCCGCTTGTGAACAGTTTCGAACATACCGTGCACGTTTCCAAATCTAAAATACAGGGAAATCCGTCTGTTAGATCATTCAGCAACTCATTTTATTGGAACAACTATTGTTAAAAATTAAGAAATTATGTACGTACACTATGTACATATTTTTTTATTTAATTGATTTCGCTAAAACAAATGCAAGCCTAATGCGGAGCACCGCTCACATGTGATCACGTGACATTGCCGAACCGCGGCGCTCGCAAGTGCGCGAGAGTTAATACCTACGCTGTGTTGCTTTTGCCGTTTTATGTATACAAACAAACGCGTCGGATTCGTCAGTTATTATGCAGTTTTTCTTTTAAATAAACATTTAAAATGAAATTAGAAAATAAGGTAGGTATGTATTTACGTCAAGAGCCTCTGGTAATTATCAGTAGCAATTTAATTTTAAAAATCACAATTCAAATAAATCTGTTTGTACCATCGAAGAAATGGATATTTCTAAATAATAAACCTAATAATCCAAAAATGCAACGTTTTTGGATAACTGAAATTTTTTTTCGGTGGTACATTACTTTTAATAATTTCGCAAAATCTTTGTTTAGTGTGTAGTCCAGTTGCTTGCTAGGCATACGTTACTAACTAAACTTGAAATTGGGATCATGAAATACATAATATTACTATTTCTGAAAAACGTTGCTGAAATTCTATTAATTAAAAAATATGATCATACACTAATTTTAAACTATTTACGTACTTTGGTGTATTACTTGCTTTTTCAAGAGTGGAGTATTCTGAGGCTGAGAGGAGAGCTTTTGCTGAAATACCCTCTGTATAAAACACAAATTCAAGCCCCAAAATCTGATTATGGCCGAATAGCCCATTGCAGGTGAAAAACAAAATATAATTTACGTACTTTCTCCCGTATGCTTGCGTATGTGATAAGTCAGTTTGGATTTCTGGACGAATGTCTGGCCGCAGTAAAGACATGCGTAAGAGGTATCCTTCGAATGAGTCCTGAAACAAACAATCAAATATAACTGCACTACATACCAAGGAATTGAAAATTGGTTAAATTTGTAGTTCTTTACTGGTGGGTTGCTCCTCAGTGGTGAAGTTCAGGGGATTTAGGTACCACTGCATTTTTTTATTGATAGAATTATTGTGTTCGGGAATGTACAGTACTCAACAATTAATATTGCACATCGAGCCTGCGAAAGAGAAGATCAGCTCGTTTCGACTTAGTAGAGCGTTATCTCTGTTGCACACTGCTTACATAAGCACTGACAATCCGGTATTATCAAAACTTGATGGGAGTTTTGGCGGGGACCTTAATAGATGCGTGTGGTGCTCTTATTTTATTTCATTTACTTGGTGTATTTTTAAGATAGATTAAATTAAGTTGGTGGCATTGTATTTGATATAATATGCTTATTACAGTGCTCGCGTATAGTGAAATAGAATAACAGTGCGAAACCACGTTTTTTCGGGTTGCCTCCAAAACTGCATTGTAAATGTTCTGGTAAAGTAGCCATCGCTTTACTCGAAGGACTGACGTACTGATAAATTGAGTAACTCTGAATTTTACGTTGCTTAATACGAATTGGAAATATCGTTTTACTTTACACTGGCAATATGCAAAACAAGCGATGCCATAAAATTATTAAAAAAAAAACTTGATGAAAATGGTCGACAAACGTCAAATAGGTACGGTGCGAAAGAGATAACGCTCTACAGACCCGAAATAAGCTCCTTCCTAGGCTCGATGTGCAATATTTATTGTTAGGCACCGTAATTAGTACAAATAGCCGTTTCCTAAAATGTAAACTAGAATACTTACAGTCATCACGGCCTAAAGAATGTGTATATTTTGCCTTTAACACTTCATGAAAACAAGTTCAAATCGTTCAAAACTTAGCTAAAAAAGTTACACTTATGGTGGCCTACAATTCAAGAAAAATGAGCACTCTACCCGAAATGGCACTTAGAAAAATGAGCACTCTACCCGAAATGTACATTGCCGATAAAAAATTGTATTTTGAGGCTAACTAACCTTTGTTAGATAGCATATTTAATCATATCCTAGAAAAGTGCGCATTATGCAAAGTGCACATTTCGCAAAGTGCACATATTGCAAAATGCTCATTTAGTGAAATGCCCATTTTGCGAAATGTACATTGTGGGAAGTGCTCCTAGTGAGAAATGCAATCTCTCAGACTTCCTTCCTTCCTGTTTCTTCTTTCGTCAGACCCAATTCAACAATGGGATCGTTTTTTTTGTCTGCCCCAAAGATTTTGAGATGACAAGGAATTTTTTTTTTGAGCTGAGTATATAATAGAATCTGACTGTTACCTAGTGTGTGAAGTACAGGCGCCCTTGTCAGCAAAAGTGCGAGGACAGTGTGCGCAGGCGTAGGGCCGCTCGCCGGTGTGGCGGCGCTCGTGACGCAGCATGTTGGAGCGTTGCACGAAGCGCATGGGACAGTACGAGCACGCATGTCGCGGGCCCTCGTGGATTTGCACGTGCTCACGGAACGAGTCCTTTTTCTGGAAAAGAAAAAAAAATCTATATAATAGGTTGGGGAAAAAGTCTTTTCGCGTTATAGTATGTATGAACTTGTAATAAAATCTCTTTGGCTGTAGTATATAGTACAAGGGTTAGTGGCCAACCCGCTGTCGGATGTTTTCAAACTGCCTGTTAGGCCTCCAATAAGGTTTAACGCCTGCTATCTATCGATTGCAACCGGGACCGACGGCTTAACGTGTCCACAGAAGACCCTCACGGAAACGCGCATATTTAATTTGCTACTAGCGGTCATCCATCACACACACACACACACGTCACACACCCGACCGCGCCCGTATCGCTTAACCGAGTAGATCGCTTACGATCTTCACCAGCCAGGGGCCATGCCATTCGAAACAAAAATAAATAAATACTACGAAATCCCAGGTGTCTGATAGATATGGGCCATATCGGTGCAAATGTTGACAAGCCAATTGGTCCAGCAGTGTGACGACTGTTTTAACCGAGGCTCACGGGTTCCATCCCCGTACCGGGAAAAATATTTGTATCGCCTACATTTATATGAGATCTGGGAGTTAGTATATGTGTTGTGTGTGTACAACGCCACCCACGACTCAGGTTTAGGGATGGGTAAAAAATATCGATATTTTTTCTGATTAATCTTTTAAATAAACCGAGTTTTTTTTTTCAGATAACGAAATCGATATATTTTTTAACATACGAGTTCATTATCTAACATTAGGATGCCCAGTACCTGATCGGACGCACGAGCAAAATAAAAGATCCTCGGGTAAAACAAACAGCAAATCAGATAGATAATTTATTGGACAAAATATATCAATATATCAATATTGTTTGTCGATATATTTCGATATTTTAAAAAAATATATTTTTCCTATTTACCCATCCCTACTCAGGTTTGTATAACCTATACCTAGTGAGGGGCTGTGAGTGCAAACGTATTTTATTTAGCAAGCATCATAAAACAACTCAATAAACTCACAAGGAAGGATTTCCCGCAGTAATCGCAAGTGTAACACTTCTTATTGGGCACGTGCTCCTGTTTGTGCATGTACAGGGACGACTTGTATTGGAACGACTTGCCGCACTCCGAGCACTCGAACGGGTGGCGGCCGGGGTGACGCAGTAGGTAGTGCAGTTTCCTGATGCAATAATAATTATTATTATTATCCCGAAGCAAACATTACCATTTTTTTCTGCTACGAACTAACGTCAATCAGTCTATCAATCACTCCAGCCGAAAGACGTGAATTGCTGGACAGGGACATTCTCAAAATTAATATTCAAGGAACCAGAGGGTTAGGAGTTAGGTGCGCCATAACGCCCTTCTTCAAGTATCTTAGGTAGATATCGCTATCAGTAGGTAGATATTGCTTTTGAGATTATAATAAATTATTCAAAAATATTAAAATATCGGATTGACGTTTATTCAGTCGGGTACGCTATACCCACTGGTTTTCTATACATTTTGCTGAGATTACCGATCACGGGTCATTTTCGCTTCTAAAGTGTTCCTGGGACATTTGAACGGGCTGCATGAAAACGAGACCATCCCGTTCAAAACGGGACGTATGGTCACGTTAGTTATACAATATTATTCATATAAAAGCGAAAGGTTGGAAGATTTAATGTGGCCGAGAGGTAAGAACGGATTTTACGACAGGGTCGAATTAAGGGGGGAGCAAATGTTAGCATAATTTTTCAGCTACGAATATTAACGCTAGTAAGGCTGGGTTAACTTTAACAGATTTCTTTAAATTAGAGAAGGATGTGAAATGTTACAATAATTTTAACTTCAACAAATATCTTGGTGCAACCTAAGCTTAATATAACTAAGCCACAAAAGTATAACCTCTCATCCATAGTGTGCAGAACTTCCCTGCACAACTTGCACTTGTACTTGCCGGGCCCGTGGACCTGCGCCGCGTGGTTCCTGCAAGCCCGACTGCTGGTGAATCCTTTGCCACACAACTTGCACTTCACCGGTTTCTCTTGGCCAGCTGTGCAGTGCATTGACTGGAATCATACATTTGTCATTGATAAAACAAATAATCTTTAAAAAAAGCGAAAGGTCACCAATCACGGAATATTAATAACTGCTTGACATACAAAGATTAAATTTGGCAGAGATTTAAGAAATGATTTTGCGATTGGGCTGGATTAAATAGATCTTAAGGCTTTCGCAAGTTTTATTAAAAAACTGGTCAAGTGCGTGTCGGGCCGCGCGCATTGTAGGGTTCCGTAGTTTTTTAGGCCCGATTAATGTAATGAAAAAAAAAAAGTTTGAATTTCTAACAACCACCGTTTAGTTGGTAGAGTGGTAGAGGGGGGGACACTTGACTCTAATGATAATTGGCATTTTAAAGCTTAATAAGTCACAAACAGTTAACTAAATCCAAAAATTATGTTAGCATACCCATAACATTTTTTAAAGACCTATCCAACGATATCCCACACTATACATATATTTGATTATGAACAATGTGAACTGTATACTTGTTTTGAAATATAAGTATATCAACCGTAAAAAGTAATTAAAATGTTTAGCTGCAGGACTTGATACCTTAACGTGTAGTTTCAATGACTTCCGATGACTCAGAGGTTTGTGGTTACAACCATCTAGAGAGCAGAATACTTTCTTAGCCTCTGGATGCTTCTCTTTAAAGTGCTCCCTCATCTCGTCCACACCGACTAGCACAACACAGCAAAGACAACATTTCAACATATATGGATGTTCTTCATTTGCATGCTTCACAAAATGGTGGTGTGTGTACCAAACCTGGAAATATAACATTATTTATCTTTATCCACCTTGAATTCCTTGAGTAACTGTCGTGTTTATCGTAGAATTTCATGAAATGGTTACATTTTGATGCAATAATTAGCACCAACAGACAATCCTCAGCTAAGAGTGTTTTGGGGGGTGAACTTTCGCTCCACACATTAATTGGGGGTAAGAAAGCAGTAAAGTTGTAATTGTATTATAAGTGAATACTGGTCTATAGATAGATATTTGCATAAAATCTACAGCTATTAAGACAGGTTATAGTGCCAATATGATGTTTCAATATGCATCAAAAGTTTCATTTAATGTTTACTGGTGGTAGAGCTCAAGTGACATAGCTCGCGGGCGTAAGCACCACCGCATTACCTAATATACCAACTTACTTGCCACTTAATGGTAGTGTTCAGCACTATCGTGTTCTGGTCAGGTGGTAATGTATGGCCCTGTAATTTCCGGCACAGAGGCATAACACCTTAGGCCTCAGGAGTGGTAACACATTTTGAATTTTGACCTTGGACTTTGTGTGGGTGTCTATAGGCTGCAGTCATCACTTAAATCAACTGTAAACTGCATGATTGTATGCCACTTCCATTACATAAAACAAAATTTTAAAGTAGATGAAGAAAAAAGGACATTAATTAAAAGTTAATTAACTCATAAATACAACAATACCTTGTCACTGAAGGCCTCTGAACACTCCTTACATTTATAGAATTGATCTATATATTTATTCAAATGTTCTTTTACTTGATGTGATTCTCGGTCAGTTTCATTCCAAAACAGATTTGGACAATATTTGCACTTAAAACCCAAATGTGGACTGAAGCAGTTATCATGATCTAATAAAGCCACATGTTCATTCAAATGTTTTCTAGTTTCCTGTCTGTTATCAAATTCTTTGTCACAAAACTGACACAACCATAAATCTTCGAAATCTGCCAACTCCTCGGCACTATGAATCTCTAATTCTCCCAAAGTCTCAAATGTAGCTGTACAAACTCGACATGAATAAATTGGTACGGATTTTATACCATGCATTTTATTCATATGTGAAATAAAAGATTGGGCATTATCATACTTCTCATTGCAAAATTTACAAACCACATCTATTGCAACATCACATTTTAAATTCTCGTAATTTATATCAGAATTTTCTGGTACTGAATTAGATGAAATATCACTGAGCAATTCGGAAACATAATCTAGATAACACTTCTGGAATATTACTAATTCCGTTTGTGTTGTATCATAATCATCTTCACCATTATAATCCTGATTTTCATCGTTCCTGCTTTCACTTGAATTATTGTCATCACATTTACTTTCCTCATTGTCACTAACATTCTCTTTTTTAATAATCTGGACATCAACATTCTGCATCTGGTTCAAATCTTTGTTCTCACCATCTAGTTTAAAAATAGGCTTCATTTCTAAATCAACATAGCCAAATCGAGTATGTCCCATCAACTGATCATTAACAAATTGTGAACTGACATCTGCACCGTTAACAATGAAAGGTAGATCTCTGCCAGAAATTAAGCTCGTAAGGCATTTGAGAGTAAAATGATGGAAGCACATGTAGTGGTTGAAGAATGATTTCACTGGGTTATCAGACTTCGAGCAAAGAAGACAGTGAAATTGATCACTACCCTCATATTCAAATACCCAAAGAAATTCTTCATCTTTACTAGCTGCATTAGTAACATTGTGTTTATGAAGCAAATGCGTATCGTACTGGTCATCAGCAGGTACTCGGAAATGGCAGAGGCGACAGTGAACTAATTGATGCCTGGTATTTAAATGTTGACGTAGCAGAGTCTCTGAAGGGAAAGTGTCAACACATTGGGAACATGGCCAGGGTGTGTGAAACTGGATATGGGACCACCACAACTCTCTGTCGGGAACAAAATATCTGAAAATGTGCAAAACAAATTTGATTTAATGTTACATTCTGCTAGTTTCATGCTTAATTCCTTAACTTACACGAGCTCGCCTGTGGGATTAAACACAAGGTCATTTACGTAAAAAAGTTAAGCCACTTCGTGATCTTTGAAGCAATTCATGTGGTAATGATTTTGTTACTCATAATGCACAAGGAGACATTTTTTAACTATTTAAGAAGTTGAAAAATAAATCTTTCTTTCTACAGATCTTTCAGAATCCTCATTCAGATCTCAGAATCCTCATTCATTAAAAAATCATAGGTTTTGTGAACTCATAAAAATTGTGTTATTTTTACAGATCTGTGCCAATCATTCAACCCATTTATATGTGTATGATTACTCCGTAACAAAAATCTACTATCTACCATCATACAGTACTTTTTGTCCAGAAAAAAATAAATAGATTTAACCGAATTCATACACAACATGTAAACAAAATATGGTGTCTCACCTGCAAATCCCGCAAAAATCCTTTTTATGGTTCAGAATGTAATGAACAATTAATTTGGACCTATTTATGAACCAGTCCGAGCATAACAAACAGCTGTAAGGTCCAGTGGGGTTCAAATCTTTTAGGTACAGCCACACATCAGTGGGTCGCTCAATAACCGTAAGGCCAGCACCAGTCTTCAGTTTCCGTGCCAATTTTATAGTCACAGATAAGTTTTTGTGTGGTATAGTATTTTTACTCTTTTTAGGTCCATTATCATCTAATTGTATCTCAAATTCACAGTCGTTTACAAACTTGTTAGGATCCGCCTTTTTCGCTGCCGCTAATGTAGACAGCGGTTCGTCGTCCGATTCGGATGACATAATCAAATATATTCAAACTACACTACAGTTAGTTAAAATAATAAATTAACAAAGCATACAATCTTGTAGGGGAACACTTTTCTAACGAAGCGAATTGGGAAACAAAGCCATTGTAAAACTCTGTATACTCTTTCGACGTCGAACCTAGGGATGGCGATCTGAGATCGATTAATCGGAAGATCGATCTTTTAGACCAAAAAGATCGATTATTTGAATCGATTCACTGCACTAAATCGATCTAGCGAATCGATACTTTACCTTTGAAAATCGAAGATCGACCTTTTTGCTGCATTACTTAAAGGAAACATGCAGTAAATACAGTAAAAAGAGACACGACACATAAATCATAACATTTAACGTGTAATATGAAGCAACATTGACTTCCTTTTTTTTTTTGCTCGTCATTTAGATTGAATTTGAAGTTGACATGAACCAAATTGAAAAAATGTCGATTAATCGGAAATCGATTTTTTAGACGTCGATACAATCATGGATCGATTTTTTACTCTTCGATTCAAATCGATTCACAGATCGATCTATTTCAGAAAGAATCGACATCCCTCGAACCCTGGAACCCGCCACCAACAAATCACAAACAAAACTAATAACAAAGAAAATAAAATAAAGGT
This sequence comes from Macrosoma leucophasiata, assembly GCA_036365455.1. Taxonomy (NCBI): domain Eukaryota; kingdom Metazoa; phylum Arthropoda; class Insecta; order Lepidoptera; family Hedylidae; genus Macrosoma; species Macrosoma leucophasiata. Next base: position 17,770,893 of record JAWQUS010000017.1, on the reverse strand, counting down.
ACGGCCTCATGGAGCGATAAAGTCGCTAGTCGCTCGACGTCACGCGGTCTGACGCTGCCACGTATTGTCACGTCATATGTAGCGATAAACCTGAAAATGTTGAGCTTTATCGCTGGTCGCTCGTCTTAAAATGGCGATCTAGTCAAGTTATATGGAAATTAAAAAACATGTTGAGTTTGAGTTATTAACGAGTTATTGTGATATTTTATGTTTTGCTTTGTGTTGACTAATTATGCTCACGTATTGTATAAAACAGAAGGACGTAAGAAAAAACGAAAATAATCTTGGATTGACCCTTGAGAGGTTAGGTACAAATTTTCAGATTGTGTCGAATTCGGTGGGATTTTCAAATGCAGTGATTTAGAGCGATACGTTTCATTAAAAGTTAAGCCACAGTGTAAATATAGAACAGTCAGGAAACTACGTACAAAGCGTTCAAAACGGCACACGCACACAAACATGCGCATGTACGAGGCCTCTAAGCGGTTCTCGCAATGTTATAGTAGCGAGTGTCGCGTCGAGACGAGCGGTCACGTTGCGATTTGTTTTTGTTTCCACGAGTGTTTTAAAGATGCCACGAACGTATTGCGTGGTATACGACTGTTTGAACTCTGCATCATCAAAACCGGAGCTATCGTTTTTTAAACTTCCTGGTGATTTTGAAAGGCAAGAATCAGCGACAACAGAACCACTAGACACCCATGTCATGTCATCGTTTCTACTAAGAAACATTTCAGTCAAAGCGATGAGGTATGAAGGGCCGAGGAGCGGTAAAAGTGAGCTTCGTGATTGGTCCATTCAAGGTTGCGACAGGTCATAAATTATAACTAGTGATGGGAAAGTTTTCGTTTTGATTGCAAGAGGAGTAAGTTTTAATTTTATCATGGTTATTTCAATTTCAACTCGTTTCATATACATACTTATAACGTTTAGTTATGAAAATGTAAAACAATAATTTGACATATTTTAATATAAATGCATGTCAAAATGAATACACAACATTTTTGCTTTTGTATATTTCTTTATGCAATTGTATATTATATTTTTTTAATGTTTTGTTCAATACATTAATAAAGACTTTATTATCATTATAAGTAATAATCAATGATAGAGCTCGAAGGCACGCAAATATTACGTGAGTAATATGGGTAGGTATATCAGATAACCTCTAAAGATGGGTGTCAATTTTGTGGTTTCTTGGCGTGATGTTAACGAAACATTTTTTTCTACAAGACATTTTTTTTTCAAAATATTCCTTTTTGGGGTTGTTGATTACGAATACGTTTTTTTATTAAATATGACATGTTCGAAGGCGTGGACGTGGAACTTACACACCCATATCATATTCTACTATATTATTTAACTTTAAGAAATTTTGAAGTTAAAGAAGAAAAAAGAAGTTTAAGGAGTCTGTTCGCCATCTCGGATTTGAAAAGTCTGCACCCGTGAAATTGAAATCCATATCATATATTCGAAAAATAATTATGTCCCCCATCTCCGATTTGAAAAGAGATATCATTTTCGTAACCATCACCTACATTTTTTTTTTGTATTTTTTTCTAATACCATATATTATTGTTTACAATAGGCTACATTTAGTGAAATATACATTAGGAAATGCAGTGGTGCTCGTACGTCCTGGAGCTCTATCACTGTATATTACCACCTACCCGGCAGATGATAACGGTTGACATTGAAGAAAACCGATATCCACTTACTGCAGATCAAATAGGTATCATGTAGGTGTCACTAGGTGTTCACGCCTTCGAACTTGTTCAGTGGAGCTCTATCAAATAAATAATAATTCATTCAGCAAATAAATAATTCATTCATTCATTCATATCCGTTACCGCCGAGCACAATAGCCGTGGACACCATAGATAAGTGGACTCTACCACTTCGCGTCAGGTAGGAAAATTAAGCTTATAAAATATTCAATTTTAAAATTATCCAAATATAGACTGCTCACGACCTTAGTTTATTAGTCACCCAACTGACTTACCAAGAGCTCAGAGCGGTTAGGAAGGTAAATCAGGTGGGACATCGAAGTGTCCATTCTATAGATACGTAGTTTTATTAAATATTCTCTGCCACCGTATTACCTACTATATCCACAAAATGATAGTATTTAGCTCTATCGTGTTCCGGTTAGATGGTAATGTATGTCCCAGTAATAACTGTCACAGAGGCAGATTTTTTTTAGGACTCGGGAATGGAAAAGAATCTCCACTTTGACCTCTGGTTTTCGTGAACATGTGAACTTCATGTTTGTTTACTAACTTCGTTACAAAAAAAAACAATTAAAAAAACTGTACGAAAGAAAATCAAGTAATATTCAGTTGCATTAATTGTCATCATTCATCAGTTGATTGAGGTGTCACATCACTATACTGATACGTACCAAATGGACGAAAGGAATAGCAATATTTATTTGAATGAAAAGAAAGGGATGCACTGTAAAAAGACATCAACGGGTACTGTTTTTGACCTGTCATGACCTGTGTAAGTTGAACTCCGAATTAATTTTATTTTTGAAAATTATAATCGAGAAAACAGCATTCCTGTGAAAAGTTATGTCGTCTTTTTTGAAATTAGATGTTTTGCTACATTTGTAACACCATTTTATTGTACAAGATGTCATTTTGCTTCACTTTCTTATTTTTTAACGAAATTATTTCGCGCTCGTAAAACGACGTACACAGGTCACATACGTGGTCGGTACTGAAGTCGAGCTAGCGCGCGGTTTTTTTTTATCATTACTGAATTACCTATGTCACCCTATGTGTTGTCCGAAAGCGTTCGCCTGCGATGCGGTATCTATTAGGTTGAGATATCGATGGCAAGAATGATGTATTTTTATAATATTTAACATAATAATATTTAAAAAATTCTCGGGTGACAATGTTTGTAACAATACTCCTCCGCAGTGACTAGACCGATAATTATGAAATTTTGTGTGTATGAGAATCGATTGTAGTCTTTTTTTATATCCCTAAACGGTAAGGATGATTCTCACCATTTTTTTTTTCGATTTTTTGGACAGTTTGTTTATTTATACCTCTAAGGCGATACGAAGTTCGTTGGGGCAGCTATTTATTATCCTGCTTACCCGAGTGGATGAGAGGAAGAGAAACTCGCCCGGTCTTGGCAACTCGTTGCAGTATTCCACATATTGTACTGTCGTCAGAACTATAAAAATCACCCAAGTAATTAGCACTCAATTTTGTTATTTTTAAGACAAAACAAAAAAACAAAGATCTACAAGTTATATCAAAATTAAACTGTTTGCCGTACTTAAAACTATAATAATAATAAGATCAAGGTTGGATCACGGGTCTAATACAGAAGGCGGTACTCCTCGGCACGGCACGTATAGTGAGGAGGTTCCTGTCTCCGTGACCCTAACCACCGATAGCTTGGACCCTGTTCCCGATGCCGGGGTCGCACTATTTTTTAATTTCTTATAGGTATATGTTTGTTTTTTTTTGTAACTATTTATGTATGTAAAAAATATTAAATATATTAAGAACAAGAATAAATGAGTGACTAGTGTTTCCGAACTATCGATAGTTTTAATCTAAAAACGCCTATACCATCAAGAATCTTTGAATAAAAGCAGTTCTAAGTTCTAAACGATGATAGAGGTAAGTTGATCCTGTTATTACAAGTAGATGGTGTTTGCTGATTATATGGAAATAAGTTATGTTGCTCTAATATACTATTCAGAATAAATAGCTGACTAACCGTGAGAACATTACTCAATTTATATAAATCAATTGTTGGATACTACATGTTTGGAGAAAATAAACCTAAGAACTGCTCTTTGTGCTCGTTCAACTGCGTCAAGGTCAATCAATACTGTCGATAATATAAAGTATCGATACACTTTTGATTTTATTAAACTATCTAACACTATAATATCGACACCATGCTACTGTTTTTCAGCCGCGAGAAATTAAATACTGTCAAATGATCAGATTTATCGCTGGAGATGAGCGACTAGCGATTTCTGATTAGTGAGCCGCGAGAAATTTAAAATGAGTAGCGGGAAATTTAAAATGGGGTCACGTGAAAAGATTTATCGCTGGAAGCCAGCGTCTAGCGACTGCATGAGGCCGCACCGAGGTTTATTAGTCGCTAGTCGCTAGAAACGTTTGATATGTGGGAAATGTTAATTGAGACGCGGGAAATTTTAAAATGTTGTCACGTGACTGGATTTATCGCTGGAATTGAGCGACTAGCGACTGCATGAGGCCGCACCTTAAGAGAAAAGGAAAACTATGAATGACAGCATTGACAGTTGACAGTAAGTAAATAATGGCTATGTTCCGCATTTTAACGCGACCACTGCAAGAGGTATTGTTGGTACAGTGTACATACTGCCAGGCCGTTACTTTTTATTTAATAGTACTGTTCTCTATTGTTTAAATTGTATTATTTACTGTTCGAAATGGAACGCTGTCTGTGTAAGTTACTTCCTTTTTGTACAAAATATTGGTTTGACACTGCAATAAACACTGTTTCTCCGAATTTTTCCTTTTTTATATAGATCGATATTTAATCAATAAATATAAATGGTCACGTCATCAAATCACTGAGCACCTAACAACCTCGAAAGCTCCAGTGGCTGGCGAAGTGATCTCAGTGTGTTTCGGAACAGCCAATAAAAATAAAAAAACCAAAGACTAAAAACCTACAACTGTCAAACGCAAGTAAACAACAAACCACAGATTAATCAACAAACCACAAACAAGTAGGGATGCAAGTTGGTTTTTCGCTAGTCTACTACTCACACCTAAAGGCGGGTACAGATTAGCGAAAGGTAACATGCAATGTAACATGAAAGGCATTTCGTAAGTGTATATGCAGGGCGCGCACGAACCGAGTATATACGTGCTCAACATTGCTTCCGTCATGCGCGCGGCGAACATAGCTCAGTCTCGTTACTACTCGTTCCGCAGTATAGATACACACATCCCCGTTCACACTGATGCTCCGTGCTTACTGCGCGCCCTTTGTGTTCGACGAAAAAACCGACAAATGGCGTATCGTTTGTAATACTCTGTTCGTGCGCGTATTAACCATGGTTGACCATTAACCACATTACTCATAGTGTAAACGGCTTGCGCCGTTAGGATTAATTATATTCTGTTACATTGCATGATACATTGCGACCATCGACTAAGGAACCAATAGACACCTTATGTAGGGCGAACGGTTTCTGTCAATGCATACGCTAAATCTAGCTGATATTATCCGCGATCTTAAAATGTTCATTTAATACCAACCACTTCCGTGATCTGGGGGTACATAAAATTTTCAAAAATAAAACGAATTAAAAAAACATAAGATGCCGAGTTATAGTGTGAGATGGTGCAGTAAAATCACTAACACTTCTAATTTGGAAAAGGATGGTATTTGTTTTCACCGGTCAGTATTAAAATACACATAATAAATCAATAAATAAAACAGAATAATATTCATGGTAGCTCAAATAACGCTGGCCATGATTTGTTCTTTGACGTATCAAAAAATTTGATATCTCTTTTCTTCGTATGCACGTAATTCGCTATTTCGTTTTTTCATAGACGTCATGAGCATTGTCAATAATTGACATTACAGACGGATGGAATACTAGGGAGGCTCTTAAAGTCTTATCGATATAGTCGATATAATTAGGGAAAGTGGAGTAAATTGATGGAGCAAGGATTATGGGATAATTTCCATATATAAAATTCTCGTGTCACAATGTTAGTTAACATACTTCTCTGAAACTACCGATTTTAAAAAGGCTTTACCGATTCTCATGAAATTTTGTGTGCCTATTGGGTAGGTCTGAGAATGGGCCAACATCAATTTTTCATACCTGTACTAGCCAATATTGCTCATACAGCATTTTTAATGTTAATTACCTAATTAAGCCAGTCGTAGCTTGATAACATAACATAACGTACGCGAGTCATTGTATTTCACAACAAAAAGTGCGACTCAATAAATATTCTACTATAACCTTTTAACGTTGGTTTACTTGGTGTGAACTCCTGAAAACTTTAACCTACAACCGAGGGTACTGTCCCTAAGTACTTATTACTTAGGGACAGTACCGTGATTCTAGGCAAATATTTTTTTCCGATTTCTTGGACATAATTATTTTTTTATACCTATAAGGCGATAGAAGGTCGTCGGGGCAGCTAGAATTTATTAGGTTTTTTTCCAGTTTTAATAAGGGTTCTTAGGGTTCCGTAGTAAACAAGGAACCCTTACAGTTTCGCCATGTCCGTCTGTCTGTCTGTCCGTCCACGGTTGAGCGCAAAAACTATTGGCACTAGAGATTTGAAATTTGGCACAAGTATAGGTATACCTTAATCGCGAAGAAAATGTGATATGTTATGATGTGTATATGATTTTAATTTACTATGACCTATTTGTTTTTATTTTATATTATTCGCTGTATGTATTTTTAAATTTTTAATGACGTCACTTACGTAGGTATCTAAAAAAATGTAGATTCTTATCCAAAATAAAAACATTTTTTTAATTTTTTTCTCGTATTATATTATTACGAAAATCTGTTAACAATATAGTCCCATTTCCTCAGCAGTTCATAAAACTTTGCCATATTTCGATATTAACGAAGTTTGTTAGTCATCCCTATGATTTTGAAATATTATGATTTTTAGAATTAGAACGCAACTCTTCGTCTGCCTTCAAGCAGTTGACAGAACGAATTGTATGCAATAAATTGAACATTCTCAGTCTATAGGAAGGCTGATTGGTCTGTGATTGCGACAATGTGGACGGCAATTTCGTTTCATTTCGTAAATCTGTACCCGCCTTAAAAGAACCATGTCACTAAACGCAACCAATACAATAATACGACTAACTACTAAAGCATTACAATTACAACGCCTTTCATGTCGGGTGACGCCATAGATTTATTATCTACTTCGGACGCTGCGCGCTGTCACCAAGTATGACATCAGTTGACTTACTTGTTAATGCTTTTATGTATTTTGTTCAAGTCAAGGTGTGAGGTTCGTAGTAATGAACGATTTTTGTAGTGAGTGTGTGTGTGTGTGTCACACGTATTTCCCCCTGCAAAAAACTGTTTCACATCACTAATAAACGCTATGGCTACATGGCTACTCCTCTCCGGGTTCGCTGGCGCCGCGGCCGGTGGTCCGTGTTGCTCTATGTGTGTAGACCGTTTAAGGTTAACTACCTATGGAGAATGCACAACTTACGCCCCTGATAGATATATAAAGTTCATAAAGGGTCTTCAAAGGTCCTGAAATTATTAAAATTTCATTTTAAAAATTAAAAAGAATATATAGGAATACTTGCTGTTGCCCGGGGCTCCACCCGCGTGTAAGACGCTTTTCGCGTAACCTGTGGAAACTCATCAAATCATCCCATGGCATCCCACAGGAACATTGATCGGGATACATCTATCTTATGTATTTATCCACGATACCCTCTGTGTGTGCCAAATTTCATAAAAATCGGTTCAGTAGTTTTTGTGTGAAGGAGTAACAAACAAATATACAAACTTTCGCATTTATAGTATTAGTAGGATTTCGTAACAAGTAATGCCATCCATGGCATACAAAGTTCATAGACAAACTAGTTGATAGACTAAGTGTGCTATGTGCTTTAACCTTTATTGATTGCACTCCATTCTTCAAAAAATAATAAAAATATAGAAGTGAGTTTCTTAAACAAATTATAAAATTGATTATGCTATACAATTTTCGTAGGTCAAGAAGTGTATTACTAATGGATGTTTCTATTTAGTGAAATTCATATGCAGCATAACGGCCAAAATATATCATTCTTTCAAAATGTAATTGGGATATGAAACTGCGTAGAATGGAACATAACGTAAAAATGTCCTCTCGTGGCAGCCATTTTATAGAAATTATTTTGTCTATGGTGTCAGCCAAAGAAAGGTGAAGCTAAACAAAAGGGTAGCATGTAGATAGCATTTACTATTTTAGACGTGAAATATAGAATTATTACTGACTTCTGAGATGTATTTTTATGATACAGTCAAGTGATTTGTACAGCAGCAATATATGTGTATCGTACAAGTTATGAAAATGAAGCACAATGCATCGTGTAATGGTGGCCATTAGAAGTAATAATTATGTATATTGGCATACTTACTGCTTTACGGACCATCAAAGATACGTCTGAGGAGAGACTATAGTGTGTTCACATGAAGTTAAGGTCGGACAATATGTAAGCAGTTGTTTATTTATAATGTGCGAGTGAGAAAATACTAGCGAGTGTAAATAGTACGATTCGCAAACATGGCACAGAACCAAGGGGAGGTTCAGGTGGCACCGAACCAACCGGTCAAGGATAATAAGGATATATACGCGTGTTTGCCGGATATGCGACCTAATGGACCTTTAGGATCGGATGAGCAGTGTCCTGGCGGTGAGGAGTTGAGGTGGCTTCCAGCGCAAGCCACCGATCGCGATCTGGTCATGTACTTGCGGGCTGCGCGGTCGATGGCAGCGTTCGCGGGAATGTGTGACGGAGGCTCCCCTGACGACGGCTGTGTGGCAGCGAGCCGTGACGACACCACCATCAATGCGCTCGACGTTCTTCACGACTCGGGCTACGACCCCGGTCGAGCGCTGCAAGCCCTAGTCAAATGCCCCGTCCCTAAAGGAATTGAGAAAAAATGGTCCGAGGAAGAGACCAAACGCTTTGTCAAGGGTATCCGTCAATTTGGTAAGAACTTCTTTAAAATTAGAAAAGATTTATTGCCTCACAAAGACACCGCCGAATTAGTCGAGTTTTATTATTTGTGGAAAAAGACCCCAGGTGCTAGTAGTAATAGACCACATCGAAGACGTCGACAGGCATCACTGAGACGAGTGCGCAACACAAGAAATTCACGGGCTGGTACACCAAAAGAACAGACACCTGAAGCCACCCCTACAGTACCTGAGACCAATGGTTCTAGGCCATCGCCCAATCCTAAAGAAGGTGGAGAGATGAGTTCGGTCACTGAAGATGAAAATTCAGAAGAAGACAGTGATTCCAGAGATGCTGGTGATATGGCTAAACCAGATAATAGTAGAAGCGGTGATAATCCTGAAGATTCACCCAGTAGAATGAGGACCAGAAACAAGTCTAAAGAACAAACAACACCAAATGGTAAAAAGGGACAAGATGAGAGTGATAATGACACGAAATCTAAAAAGTCAAGCAAACCAAACACACAAAGTACAAATAATAATAACACAGAAAAAGTGGTGTCATCCCCTCTTAGTAAAGATACTAAAAAGAAAGTTGCTAATGGTAAAGTTGATGTGTCTAAGGTGAAGAAACGCCTCCCATCAGATGATACTAAACCCGAGGGCATAATGGATGGTGATGTGCAAATGAAAAAGAAGAAAGAGGATATGCCAGAGAGTCCATCTGAAAGCTTAACAAATGACAGCTTCTCAGCAATGGATGAATCTGAAACTGTTGAACCGGAACCTGAAGCCTGTGACTTTAGTTTTAACAAGACTGATAAAGAAAGCCTTGAACAAAATAAGGAACTAGAAACTGAACAACCCAAAAACCAAATAAAGCCTGCAGAGCCAATGAATAAACCGGAAAACATTCCGGAATCTACAAATAAAACAGACAAAGAATTAATGCCATCAGCTTTTAAAGCAATACCAGAGAAAGAAGATAGAGCAGTTCTAGATTTGAAAACAGACCCAAATCCACCTAAGATGCAAGATAATGTAGAGTCAAGACCAGTACCCATGTTTCCGAAAACTGAACTTATTATTCCAAAAGTTACTCCTATGTCAACAGAAGTCATGGAGAAAATAAAGATAAAAGAAGAAATAGATCCTGAGGAGCAGTCACTCAACTTACAAAAAGATGAGTTCCAGAAAGATCCACTTTCTCATAATTTCTCTGGACATGCTATCAGCCAGTCAAGTAATAAACCTCTCAATTTGGAAAACACCAATTTCTTTGTCAAGGATCATATTTACAATCCCAAACACAATCATAGTTTGAAAATAGAAAATGTTGCCAACAATATATTTAATCCGGTGAATATTACAAAAGACAGTGCAATCATAAGAAACACAAAAGACTTCCCAAGTGGTATGCCACCATTTTACCCACCAAATATTAATTTTGCCAGTGATCTGAATAAACACAACCCACTTATGAATCCATTGAAAACAGTTATCAAGTTGGAACCAAGGGATGAAACAACTGAAATGAAAAGTCAGAATACTGCAGAAATCTTTACTGCCACTATATCTGCAGGAAATAAAGTGGACTCATCAAATATTCCAAGGATGGACAATATGCAGAGGATAAGTCCTTCACCAACAAATGCTCGCGCTGCGTCACCACCGCATATGGAACATCCATCGACTACAAATACTGAACCTATTTCACCAGCACATTCACAAGAGATCAAATCTCAGGAATCTGATATTGACGATAAACAACCCACAGATTTAAAGACACAGACAATGCCTAAACTAGATAGTCAAAGTTCAGCTATAAGGCAACCAATATTCCCAACTCCAGTACGACCTGAAAATCTAGGGGTGAGATCAACTGAAGCACCTAACACTCCAGTATCAGTCCAAAGTATGCCACCGCCACTTAGTCAACCATCAATTACTGGGTTGCTACCCCCAGGACCTTTAATATCAGTTGGTAGTGGTGCAAATGTTGGACCATATGGATTTATGTCTTCACCCATGTATGGCCACCCTGGCCACCCTGGCCATCCTGGCCATCCTGGCCATCCTGGTCATCCTGGGCATCCTGGGCATCCTGGGCATCCAAGTCATCCTAGTCATCCAGGGTTAGAAAAACCTGGTTCAATTCCTTCATTACTGCAACAAGTGACTCCATCACATAACCACCCAGCTAGCAACTTAATTCCGTCGCAAGCCAATCAGAACGATCCATCTATGCCACAAGATCTCAAGATTAAACAAGAAGTACCAGATAACATGCCAGCCAATCTTTCAACACAAAATGTAGCAGATCCTTTGCAATCACTCAAAGAAGTCAAAGTACCTGGATATCCTATTGGTAGTGCTATAGCCCAACATTTAAGTTCTGAAAGAGACAGAGAGTCTATATCGAGTGTTGAAAACAACAGCCGACCGCCGAGTCAACCAACAAATGAAAATACGAACATGTCAAGTGCATTCCTTGGTCCAAGAATAGATAGTATAAAAAAGGAACCAGATTTTATGCATCAGCCTCACATAACTCCAGTATCGCAAAGTCAAGGCAGTAGTGCAGATTCTGCAAGTACAGCTCCGCCAGTGAAAAGTCCGCACACGCCTACACCAATCAAAAGCCAGCAAAGTCACAATGGAACTCCTGGTCATGGACCTCATCCTTCTGCAACCACTTCTCCTTTCTCCAGACATTTGACGAGTCCATCTCAACCAAGACAAATTTCTGCGTCGCCTGTGCACAGCACGCCGGTATCCCATTCGGCCCTAAATTTAATGAATCATTCGCCACTTTCTATACCATCTACAATACCCGGTCCGGTGATGCATTCTGGACAACAACCTGGGCCACATCCGCCCCATCCATTTGCTTCACCTCTACATCACGCCCACCATCCCTTATTACATCCGTCGATATTCCAACTTTCAGCAGCTGCCGCTGCCCATGCCATGCATCCTTATTATCCACATCCACACCCAGGTTATTCAATGCCTTATCCCTATCCATATGGACCACTTCCACAACCACATCCCATACCACCGATGCATCCCGCATCTAGCACATCAGGTAGACACGAACCAGTGAAACCGGCAACGATAGAATCAACGACAATGCTGAGCGCTCATCACAGTACTAGTTCATCCGTTACAACTAGATCGCTGAGAGAAATATCTGAAAGCTCTGATGATCCGAGAAATCCTAATGCTACTACGGAGAGACATCAACTCCACGAAACGACGATGACTCATCATCATTCAACAAGCCATCATAGTGCGGTTCACACGAGTACAGAAAAACAACCAAGTCACGCTGGAGGTGGAACCAACCACACGCTTTCCATATCTCATTCGACATCCAGCAGTTCATCGCAGTCGATACAGCACAAAATCAATACGCAACAGAAAAGCAGTTCGCATTCTAGTTCGCCTCACCATTTATCAGCCAGTGTTACTACCAGTACGTCATCAAGTGTCAACGTGACTAATAACCACACACATCATCACTCACATCATCTTGCTCATCACCCAGAGAGATCATCGCCTGCAGATTCTATGCTACTCCGGCATCATCCGAAGATGCTACCAGGAAATCCAAATCATCTAATGATCCAACCACCATCGATGGGACATCCGATGGGCTTAGGTCTGCCACCCGGGCCTGGACCGAGTTCAATCGATAGTTTACGGTTACATGCCCAAGCCGCAGCCGGAATGCAACCTACACATCCGAGATCTGGCTCTCCACACCAATTGCCACACGGTCATCCTCATTTGCGAGGTCCACCGCGACCAATTCCAGAGGAGAACCCAGAACTAAAACTCGAAACTCAATCACAGCCCGAAGAGGAGGAGATCCCGAGTCCTGCCCATATACCACACGGACCCAGTCCTGAACCGAAGATAGAAGATACCGAATGTCACAGATCACAGTCAGCGATATTCTTGAGACACTGGAATCGCGGTGACTACAACTCATGCACGCGGACAGATTTAATATTCAAACCCGTCCCAGAATCGAAACTCGCGAGAAAGCGAGAGGAACGTTTAAGAAAGCAGGCGGAGAGGGATAGAGAGGAGCGCGAAAAGATAGCACAACAAGCTCACAGAAAGATAGCGACGCCAGAGAAACCGGAAACGAAGCCTCCGTCGAGGGGCGCCATCGAGACTATTACATCCCCATACGATAGATTCCCTCGACCGCCCGGCTACCCCGATACGCCAGCCCTGCGCCAGCTCTCTGAATACGCCCGACCCCACGCTGGATTCAGTCCCGGCAATATCAGACATTGCATGGATCCGATGCTACAGTACCAGCTGAGTTCCATGTACGGCGCCGCGGGGGCACGCGAACGACTAGAACTCGAACATTTGGAGAGGGAGAAACGAGACCGAGAGATAAGGGAACTTCGCGAACGCGAACTCAATGACAGACTAAAAGAGGAACTCCTAAAGAACAACGTGGGACCGCGCGCGCTCGACCCCCACTGGATAGAGATGCACAGGAGATACGGCATGCCGCCGCCGCCGCCGCAGGGCGCGATTCCGGTGCAGTTCGGGCTGTACCCGCCGGGTCACGGGCCGGCGGCGCTGTCGCAGCTGGAGCGCGAGAGGCTCGAGCGGCTCGGCATCCCGGCGGCGGGTGGCGGCGGCCCGCCGGTCACCGTGCCCGTGTCGGGCGCGCCGCCGCACCACCCGCACCACCCACACCCGAGCGTGGCCGCCGCGCAACTGGAGGCGGCCGAGCGCCTGGCGCTAGCGGCCGACCCCATGGTGCGGCTGCAGATGGCCGGCATCAACCCGGAGTACCACGCGCACACTCACGCGCACACGCACGCGCACTCTCACACGCACCTGCACCTGCACCCCGGCCAGCAGGCGGCGCAGGCGCAGCAGGAGGCGTTGGGGCTGGGCCCCTACCGGCCACTGCCGCACCCCGACCTGCTGGGCCGGCCCTACGCCGAGCAGCTGGCGCAACAGGCGGCGGCGCACGAGCAGCTGCAGCGCCAGTTGTTGCTGGAGCGCGAGCGCGGCTTTCTGCACCCAGCGCACCCCGCGCACCCAGCACACCCGTCGCACCCAGCGCACCACGACGACTTCTTGCGCCAGCAGCGTGAGCGTGAGCTCAAGGTGCGTGCGTTGGAGGAGGCGGCGCGCGCCTCCCGGCCCTAGTGACTGCCCCGGCCCGCCCCGCTCACCCAGCTCGCGCCCTCCGCCGCCTGCCGTGACCCGTGACCCGCGATTCTCGCGAATCCCGCGTTCACCCGGTGCGCGAGTGACCGCCCTATGACATATTTCGAGGTGTTCGTGCGTTCCCGTTCCGACACTGTAGAGACTAGAGACTCGACCGTTGTATTTTGTGTGTGACGATATGTGTAATTTATATTTATAACTTAATTATTTAAGTTTTTTTATAATATTTTTATAGTCGCATGGTCTTGTAGTAGGTACGCTCGTTTTCCATGCTCAAATTTATTTCTTAACTCCTAGTCATAATTAAAGTTTATATGTTGAGTGAAGTCGATCCTGAGTCACACATTTTTAAATAGAGTGCTGTTGGTCTAAATTATTGTTTTATATATCTTCATATAATGCTACACTTAAAGGGTGCTGGTTGTTTGTGTTGTTCACGTGAATGGGCCCATATGACTACCGTAATATGAAGCAGTTTATGCCTTTTTATGTTCATGACATAAATTTATATATAGAGTATATTTTAATGAACTTTAAAAGAGTAAGACAAAAGTAGGGACTGTGACTTGCCTTCTCTAATCTACTTGCCTTTTCACGTATTTGACTCGTAGTGAAGAGCTATCTCTTTCTATCTCTCTTGTACAATCACAACTTTAGTCGTTAAAATATAGTTTGCAATAAATATGCAATATATTATTACGTCTGTACTTCTCTCAGAATTGTTAATGAAGTGTTCCACTTACAAACAAGTCAAATATTGAACAGTTACGCTGTATAAGTATATATCAATCATAAGATCTTAAGAGCGAAAACATACGACGTAAAAATAATGTTGACATTAGCTAAACGCTATTTGTTCCTAAGAGTAATAACATGCCAGATTGAAAGGTGTAAAACATCGGCCTTGTAAATTGTGAGAACTAATTTTGTACCATTAATGAAACATGATAGATACTTGTTTCGATCCAACTCGATAAGAGCTATTTTTGCGACTGTGTTATGACTGCTAATAATATGATTTAAATAAACAATTATATACCTAAAGTAATATCCTAAGTCGATTTTGAAGTAGTGTTAATCATGAGTGTTCAAAATGTTAAATTGGTTAAAATAAATTGATGCAATAACTAGTAATAAGTTAGATAGAGTGCCGCCTGAAGTCTCTATTCAAACGGTGAGGTCGAGTGAAATGAAAATTTAAAATGATCGGGAAATTAACCAATACAAGTGTCGACGCGGCCGTCTAAATATACGCCCGTTGTGAGATCTTGTAGCGTGTAATAACGGGTGCATTATTAGCAGTCATAATATAGGTCCCAGGCGGTTTTACGACCCGTTGGCTTCACTGCAAATTTATTACCAAAATATATCTTAGTACAAAGTATTTATTCCAACAATATTTTACGAGTTTGATATGAATTTGTAGTGAATGTATATGTAAATGTTGTATGTTGACGTTTAAGATTATTTTGTCGATGCCGGTCGCCGGTCTCGTGCGTGTTGGATACTAAAGGTATTTTAAATTGTTGCGCCTGCTCAATTACCTACTGCTTTTGTTTTATACGCGTCCACGATGACACGTACGCGACCGTTCATTTGCGAATTTCTGAAAATTACCTTTATTGTACAAAAATTATAATTAACATTGTTAAACAACTGCGCGTACGCATTAAGAGATTATACAAAAGTAAATCGATAATGTTTTGAAATACGAAACATTTTTGTTATATTTTTCCGACTTGTTGCCGTGGAATAAATAATTAATTGATATAACTGAGTGGTTGAAGTATTGTATATTTAAGAGTTGTAATTTTCACCCAATGTACACATTCATAATTCTATTGCACTATATACTGTAATATAAATCCCCTTGTAACAAATAGAACCTGTTAGAGTTGAGGTAAAATGAAAATTTATAGATTATTCTAGAAGTAAATAAATTTCACAATGTCGCTTGGTAGGTGTTATGTTGATAATGCCATACTTACTTCCCGATATTAAAAAAGAGAAATGAGTATTATTTTTAGAGACAAATTATATCTTTTAATTAAGAGGTTGCGTGTCAGTTTAAAACTTCATTTATTTAGACAATAAGGTTAAATGGATGTCTTAGTGCTTTTGTGTAAATTTTTTTGAATAATATATGTGAAAAATCATTCTGTAGTTTTAAATTGAAAAAGAACCCGCGCCGAAGATAACCTGATTGAGTCGCTTCACGCGTCGTATCGCTTTCAATATTCGAGTGATGTGCCACTTCTTTGACTTCTTTCACTTTGTTCTTCCTCTATAATTTCTTTCCCAATTTATTGTTATTACAAAACAGTTAAATATTCTTCGATTTAGTAGCGTAAACTGTCAAAACGTAGTCAAGGGCCAATTAGCAAGTTCGATGCTGTAAACACTGAATTTATTACCTATTTCAAATGTAAAATTTACAGTAGGTAACTAAGAAACACCAGGCTCAGTCTTTTTTAAAACCTTCACACATTTATTGATGGTCATAGGGAAATAGGCAAGCTTTCCTTTTTAAGTATCATCGAAAATGTTGCCCTGCAAAGGAAGCGCTTCTCGGATGTCCCCTAAACTTTAGACAGGGATTAATTAGAGACGGGGATTTATGAGAAAAAGACTACTAATGGTAAGTTACTTTAACACATAGTAGATAATAAATCTATGCTTTAACATTACATTGATGGAAAATTAATATTGCAGATTATAAACAGGACATAAAAATTATAGGTCTGCAATCCAATGAAAATTCAGATGTATTTCATAAAGGCGTTTGAGCACTACAATGAATTTTAGTGTCGGGCATTCTGACTTTCCGGTGTAGCACGCCATTAATCAAAATGGCTTGTAATACGTAATTTCACTACCTATCTGAAATTTCTCTCCAATTCATCGTTTCTTCATGCCACACCGGACCGTAAAAAAATGTTCCTAATTTGAACACTAGGCGCCACCGTGCATCCATCGCTGATAAAATCTGTAGATGTCCAATTATTTTTTGCCTAATCCCCAAAAGATTGCCACAAAGGACGGTCGGGCCGCAGTCATTTTCTTTGGTTATCGTGCGAATCTCTTCGTTTCTTCTCAGATCTCTAAAAAAAACTTCGAGGTAGTATCTACATACCTACATACTAGATACATAGCACTTGGTCACATAAATATGGCATTCAGGTTAATCCTACTAAGTGTCAGGCAATCATCGTAGGTAGTTCACGACAGTTAGAGAAATTAGACATGAGTTCCATCACTCCTGTCAAGTATGAAAATCAAGTGATTACTTTCTCCTCTGCCGTAAAGGATCTAGTTTTACTTGTTGATGCCACTCTTAGTTGGAGAGTGCATGTCAGTGAGGTGAGCCGAGCTGTATATGCCGCTTTACACTCCCTTAACCGACTTAGAAACTTTCTGCCTATTGAAATTAAGATTCGTCTTGTTCAGGCCCTCATTCTCCCAATTATTGATTATGCTGTGTGTTATGTGGATTTGAAGGATTTTTTTCTTGATAAGCTGGATAGACTTATAAATAACGCAATTCGTTTTATCTTTTGTCTTCGCAAATTTGATCACGTATCGTATTACCGATCGAAACTGAATTGGCTCCCCATTCGACAGCGAAGACAAACTAGACTTCTTACTATATTCTATTCTTTCTGACCCAACTACTCCTTCATATTTAAAATGTAAATTTCAGTATCTCTCAGAATCTCACTCTTTACAATTACGTTCTAACGATTCTAATGTCCTTTCTATACCTTTTCACCGTACCAGCTTTGTATCCAGCTCTTTTCTACTTCAAGCTACACACCTGTGGAATGCTCTCCCGGAGGAAATACGAAGACTCACCACAAAAATCACCTTTAAAAAAAGGGATCAAGGCTCATTATGCAACATGAGCTTTTCATTGTCATCATTAGATTCGTATGTGTATATATAATATCTATATATTAATATATATTATTGTATAAATATTGTATATATTATTTATCTTAGACTATAATATTATATGTAAGTAAATACATTTATTTAATAAGATGTATGTGTTATTCAATTCGATTATTATTAGATTATGTAGATTTATCTTTAATTAAAATCTTTATTTGTTACACCGCCTACAATTTTCTCCTTACTACCAATGGTTGACTGGTAGAGAATGCTTTTAGCATTAAGTCCGCCATTTGTTACATCCATTGTTAATTTGTTGTAACAATTAAGAATAAATAAATAAATAAATACATTTAATGATGTAAATAACACATAGGTACATTCACTGGTCTACGTGTTAAATTTAAACCTGCTAAGAAAGTAACCTATGTAGTACCTACCTCTCAAAATGCATAACTGTTGTCGAGGTAAATAGGAAGGCTTATTTCATTCACGGAACAGAATGTTAGGAGTTGGCAGTATATCTATTTACCTACGTATTTTTCATTTTGTTGTATTTATTCGTATACCACAAGATAAAGCTGTTTGGAACGTTTTGTGTCATAATATAAATCGTTAACACAATTTTGCTATTATCTGAAAATAGTATCACTAGAGTTTTCTTGATGGCAGATATTATTTCGGGATTAACGTGTCGATAAACATCCGACACAAGTTGTTCTGGCATAGGAATCTACCGTATTTATTGGCCACATTTTAAAACCAATCATAATATCATAGTTCGACGTATTATTTAATAATCTCTTGTTTAACATCGAAATAAGTCTGGCAAGGGTAATGCCAGTTTCAGGATTCAACCGACAACCACCTCGGTCACAATTTAATGGTTGTACGGCCGTCGCGTCGGTCGGTTGCCTTAGAGTATATATTTCACGCCTGGAATATAATAGATAGGTACTCTAATACTCCCTTTTATATCACTCTGTAAACCGCCCTTATCCATAAACGACGGAGGGCTGGGGTTCGCAGTAGGATTCGCTTTACCTACACCACTAGTATTTGTATATACTCTTTGTACACCACCATCTCTGAATTCATAATACCAGAAGCATAGGTTTTTCAATTCTTTCAATTCACTTTAATCGTAGGCAGGCAAGAATATGCTAATTAATTGTTGAAGCTAGATCATAGAAAACTCTTTAGAACTTTAGTCGCACTGACATCTGCCGTCCGTCTGTCATCGTTACCAAGTGATAGATTGTTCGATAAATAAAAACACAGAAAAACACTTTGTGAACAAATGCGCTAACAACAGGACATAAATCATGGAAATATGGGTCTAACGAGTAACACGGGATTATTGGCGAGTGTATCACAGAAACCGACACTTGTTAAACAAAAGGTGGGTTAAACCACTCGTTTTATTTCCTCACATTATGCCAATAAGGCAAACGTTTTATTGTAACTTACCAACAGGCCCTACAGACGTTCGTTAGGTATGCCGTATCGAGTTCTCCAATTGTTATGGCTAAATCAAAACATATTTGAATATTTTGTTTTGAACTGGGTGCCTTAAAAAATATAACATTCCATACTACCTACCTATTTTTTAGTTATTCGCGAGTTGCATACATTGAAATAAAACTAGTTTGCGGATTTATCTCGCATAGGTACCTACCTACTCATCGTTATATAACTTAAATGTTTATTTAAAATCAAGCCGACATTTCGGTCGCTTATTTCCAATTTCAGTCTGCCCGAGACATCGACGATAGAACCAAGCTGAGAGAAGAGAGAGAAACGTTGTGTCGTCGATGGCTCGAGACCACGCTGAAAGCGACCGAAACGTCGGGTTGATTTTACAATAATTCTTTTAATATAGGCGACATGAATCTCTGAAAACCAGTTTTATTCCAAAGATAGGTATCATTTCAATTTGTGCAGGCTGCTAACCAGGTATCATTTATAGAATGCAAGTACCTAAGTAGAATTATATTTTTGGATAGCATTTGCACTAAATATTGGGTTATGGGAACCAATTCGAATGCTGGGCCCAAGGTAAACTTGGATTATTGTGTATATTGTGTATAATATAAGGTTAATTGGCAAGAATCCTTATATATTACGCCGAAGTCTCTTAGCTTTCGTACAGGCGCAGTCCTAGGCAGAGATTTTGGGTAAGGGGAAATTAGAGATTAAAGTAGCCTAATCAATAGCAAATTTGATTTAAATCTGCCTTTAAATATACCTACCATTATCGTTAGATTTTATTTTTAATTTTACAGAGTAACGTGGAGTTAAGATGCGAAGTGACACCAGCACCGTTCATGTTGAGGCCGTACGCGGCACTCTACAATCCCTTTTCGCACGCGTGCTCTGTGCTCTGCAACCACCCAGCTGATACGGAAGCCAAGGAGTTTGTCAAGAAGGCCAAAGATGCTTGGGTGAGGATATAAACTTGTTTCATAGATATAGTATTGTACTGTTAAAAGATCAGCAATCAAAAGAGAAAGCGTATGGTGACTCTACTGGTAGTAGAATTCCAATGTAGGAGCTCGAGGGCGTAGGCACCACCGCATTACCTAATAAATCTGCCGCTAAATGGTAGTGTTAAGCACTATCGTTTTCCCGTTAGATGATAATGTACGGCCCCGTAATAGCTTGTCACAAAGACTTATCCACTAAGGTCTCAGGGGTGGCAAAGCATCTGCATTTTTACCTCTGGTCTTTGTGTAGATGCAGTAGGTAATCACTTAACATCAATGTGAACTGTATTCTTGTTTGCCACTTTCATTAACTGACTTCAAAAGAAGTAGAAGGTTTATGACAAAAAAAAAGCGTTAGATAACTCGCACAACAACTTATCTGTAATATTTGAAATTCGATTTATCTTGAAATTTTAGCATAATTCAACTAAGCACACTATGGTTGCCTGTGTAGTGCCTGGATATAGTATTTACCTAAGAAGGCAAACCACAGATTTATTAATTTCATACGTAAGAGCGGTCAAAATATTTATACATTATAGGTACCTACCTAATGTTCTGAAGTTGTCGCTAATGTTTTGGGCACTTCATCATAGCTGAATGTATCGGAATCGAAATAAACAAATTTCAAATACATGAATTACTATAAAGTACTAATTAACTTGGTAGAGCTCCAGTGAGAGAGCTCGCGGGCGTAGGCACCAACGCATTACCTAATATGATTGCCGCTAAATGGTAGTGTTCAGCACTATCGTGTTCCGGTCAGGTAATGTACGGCCCTTTTCCGGCACAGAGACATAACTTAGGCCTCAAGAGTTTTAACGCATCTGCATTTTGACCTTGGTCTTTGTGTGGGTGTCTATAGGCTGCAGTCATCACTTAACATCAATGTGAACTGCATCCTTGTTCGCCACTTCCATTACATAAAAAAAAAACATAGTCTTATAGAGATTAGGTACTAACGATAATTTCACTATCATTACCAGTATCCTTCACTCTCATTATTATGAAGATATATAAGATGTATACCTTCAAACTATAAATAACTTAAAAAACCGGACAAGTGCGAGTTCGACTCGCGTGGTGCGGGTTCCGTAATTTAAATAAATATTTTCGAAAATATTACAGATTTAAAATGCAGGGACATAGCGGTTACGGTGGTACCGGCAGGGGGGTTATATCATTAAGAATTTTAGATTTAATTTGAATACTCAACTTCTTATAGGTTTTCCAGTAATCTATAGGCAAAGAACTATTTTCCACATTTTTTTCAAAATTTTAAGTTCAGTAATTTCGTCGTTTTTCTTAAATAACTTCAATGTTGTTTATGCAAAAATTTTAAGTTCAGTATTTTCGTCGTTTTTCTTAAATAACTTCAATGTTGTTTATGCAAAAATTGTGAAAAAAATATATCCGAGATTACTGACAACAACCTCTTTCATTTGATATGTCACACGACACAGTTTAAGAATATATATTTTTTTAATTTTCTGATTTACCCCCCGAAAGTGCCCCCCCCTGTTTAAAATTTACTATTTTACTTGACGTGTTCATCTTTGGGTCACCAATTTACATATATTCATCAAATTTCAACTCAATCGGTCGAATAGTTTCGGAGCAAATTGGCTGTGACAGACGGACAGACAGACAGACAGACAGACGCACGAGTGATCCTATAAGGGTTCCTTTTTTCCTTTTAAGGTACGGAACCCTAAAAACTAAAGCTAACTTCTAATGATCGTCCTTTCGTTATCTTTTCAGTTTCTAGAAGGGAAAGGCCATTACATAGCGGAGGACCTGACTAAATTCCAAGATGGACAAGATAAAGAAAAGATCAGAACTCCGCACGATATTGTCACTGAGGATATGTTTAGAAGGTGAGTACCTTAACTTAAAAAAATAAATAAAAAAGGTAAGGAAATATTATAACACTTAAATGTTCAGAAAAACGAAATCGTTGTTTTTCCACTGTTTGCTGCAAAGCCCACCAAATAATCCAGTTGGATAACTGTATCTACTTGTACCTACCCTAACTAATTTATTTTTAACTTTTATTTTATTTTCCATCTAAAGAAGAAAACTCAACGACATCCAAGTAGGTACAGTGCTCATCAAGAAATATTGCACATAGAGCCTACGAAAGAGACTCGGCTACTTTCGACATCGTATAGCGTTATCTCTACTGCACACTGCGCCTACGTAAGCACTGATAGTCCGGCATTGGTCAAAACTTGATCAAAATTGTCGACAAACGTCACATTGATAAGGCGTGAAAGAGCTAAATGCTCTACAGACCGGAAATAAGCCGAAGTCTCATTCCTAACGTCGCTAATGCAATACTTCTGTTGGATACTGTATTATGGCCGAATACTCAAACGTCACTCAATTTTAAGCAACCCTCAAATGACCGCTATCTCTATCGTTTGAACGTGTTTTATCAAGACAGAAGACTTTTAAGTCCAACTAAGATTTAAGTGATGTTTGAGTATTTGGCCGTTAGGTATTTTAGTTCTCAGTTCAAAAAAGAAAACTTTTATAAAAGCGCGGTATGAAGTCAATGCATGTGATGTAGGTATAGTGGATGTACTCGTATATTATTATTATGTATGTATATTTCTATTTACGCTGCCTGCGTTAGAATATATTTCAATTTTGGCATATTTTTTTAATATTACTAATCGAAGATTTATAAAATTTCGCTCGTTGAAAAATCTTGACTAAAGGCAACGACGTTATGGGTAGGTAGTAAAAGCTTATTTTCTTGTGTCTTTAATATATCACTGATTTTACAGTATATTTATTTTTACTGGTAGAACCATCTCCATCGAAGGTGCTCGAGGGGGTAGACACAACTGCATTACTGATAGTAATATTTACAGACTTTATTATTAATTTACCTGCCGATAACAAAGCTACCACCAGTGTCTTCATAAAAACTGATGTTTAATTTTATATTAAAAAAACGTAACTTCTCGCCTGTAATCCCCGAAGGGATAGGCTAAATGCATGCATTCAAACATACATGCAAATACCTATTTTTCGAAGGTTACGTTTTGGCCTTTGTAACAGGTGGCAAGCCTGTGGACATCTCCGGGTACATTAATTGCCGAGGCACTGGGAAACTTACAGAAAATGGAAAAATCCCAATAGAACCAGAGATAAAAGACTTTACACCGTTATCTCTAATAGTTCCCGACCCGGAAGTCGAACGCAGGAACTCAACGTAGTTGTAGTAACCTGCTACCACTAGGCTACTGAGGCAGTTTAACTTTATATTTTCGATTAAAATAAGTAAATTCTTAGTAGGGAAATAATATTTAATTGATTGTAGATACACAGAGACGGATTCACGGCCCCTGACCCCGGCTCCAACCCTCGCTAGTGGCAAGTCGAGGGGATCCCGAAGATGCTTGACTCCTGACCAGCCGCACCAGAGAACCACTATAGTGCTCGACTTGCGCAGGAGCCACAGTCAGGTGTTTATTTTTTTTTATATAATGAAGGTGGGTAACGAAGCATGGAGTTCACATTGATGTTAAATGATGACTGCAGCCTATAGACACTTACGTCATTTACACAAGGACCAGATGTCAAAATGCAGATCTGTTGCCACCCCTGAGATTTTAGTTAATATGTCTCTGTGATAGTTATTAGGGGCCCATACATTACCATCTAACTGGAACACGATAGTGCTGAACACTAGCATTTAGCGGCAGATAAATTAGGTAATGCGGTGGTGCCTACGCCCTCGAGCTGCTACACTGGAACTCTACCACCAGTAATTGTTATATTATCGGTGGGCTTTGGAACTCTGCCAGTGAATGACAAAGAATGTCCCATATTTTTTTGTTTAGTCTTATCTTGCCGTTTGTCAAAGAGAGTATGGAACATTCTGTTGATACCTATTTTTATTATTAAGTATTTTTGGACTATTATTAATTTATTTACTTTGACATATTAATCAACGTTAATTTTATATTTGTAATTTGACCTATCACAAGCAAATTCTATTATTTCCAAGTGATTAAATTAATTTTTGAGTTTGAGTATCTAGTTTAATACGGTTCTCAAGTAAATATTTGGTTTAATAATAGGGTAAACCGCAACAATATTCCGTTTTTCCCTAAAAGGCCTTAACAGTATATTTCAGGGAACTCTCCGGTCTTACAAAATCAATATAGTTCTTATCACTGGTGGTAGAGCTTCCGTGTTGGGGCGTTGGCACCACCGCATTACCTAATCTATCTGACGCTAAATGATAGTATTCGGTACCTACTATCGGTGTGCCGGCACACCGCGGACACTCCGCCAAAATTCCATACAAACGCTTAATTTGGTCTCTGTTACACAGACATCAATCAGTGACGTGTATTTACACCTGTGTGCGTAGCACGTAGAGAATACCAAACGTCTCCCATAAGAGAGAGAGGAGGTTGGGTGAGGCGCGGAAATCGGGCGGGACGTCGAAGTGTCCATTCTATACGTAGTATTTTTACATATTCTCTGGTTCCGGTTAGACATACGGCTCCATAATAACTATCACAGTGTGTGATAGTTATATAGGGCAATATACATATTGTTTTATATTATTTCGCATTAACACATGCTTGTGAAATATATTAACCTAACTAGCATAGTTGGTAATAGATGGCGCTGCTGCTACCATAAAGCAATGCAATAGATGTGAAGGAAAGATTTGACAAATCGGGCAGGACTTCAGTAGCTCAATTGGAAGAGCGGCTGGACTAGATTCCCAGTAGGCCGCGAGTTCGAGTCTCGCCTCAAGTCAAATTTTTCTTTCCATTTTTCTTCAAAAATAAAAAATATTACCATCAATATAATAAGGTCCCAGCGGTGGCAACGCATCTGCATTTTGACTTCTGGTTATTATGTAGATGTCTATAGGCTGCAGTCATCACTTAACATCCATGTGAACTGCATGATTGTTTGCCTTCGCTACATAAAATAAGTGCAAATTTTGTTTTATGTAATTGAAGTGGCAAGCAAGCATGCAGTTCACATTGATATTAAGTGATGACTGCAGCGCATAGACACCCACACAAAGACCAAGGTCAAAATGCAGATGCGTTACCACTTCTGAGATCTAAGGTGTTATGCCTCTGTGCCGGATATTACAGGGCCGTACATTACCACCTGACCGGAACACGATAGTGCTGAACACTACCATTTAGTGGCAAGTATATTAGGTAATGCGGTGGTACCTACACCCGCGACCATTTTGTACCACTTTTTATCATATTTATTTTTATTTAAACTTTCTTGCACAAATTAGTACATGTGGCGGACTTAATGCTAAAAAGCATTCTCTACCAGTCAACCTTTGGGTAGTGGTGAGAATTTAACTGAGGTGCAATGAGAAACCAAGAAGAAAAACAATATGAAGTAAATAAATACTAACATCACAAATTCATATATTTTTCTCGTCCAACTTTCAGGAGACCCTCTACTACCATGGTTACGCAACATCAGAAATGACAGTGGGGCAAGCTACGACCGCCACTAACGAACGGTCCACCCTGCCTTCCCTGAATCTGTCGGAAGGCGGCCACAGTCGTCTGATGAAGGGTCAGTGCGAGCAGCTGCCGCCACTAGCGTCGCCCTTGGTGCTGGCGAAGAGAACTATACCGATTAAGGAACCGCAGAGCGTTAGGACTGCGAGAAAGGTGAGTTTTTCTTTATTTTATTGGAAGCCCGCATGGCCCCGCGGCTAGTGTAGATCGCAAGCGATCAACTCGGTTAAGCGATACAGGCGCGGTCGGGTGTGTGATGGGTGACTGCTAGTGCTCATTAAAATGCGTTTCCGTGCGCATTTTAATGAGCACTAGACTAACTAAAGAAAAAGTGGTAAGAAAAATTTGACTTCAGACGGGATTTGAATCTGCGATCCACTCGTTCTACCTACTGACTGTTGAATTTTTCTTTCACATTTTATTGCACCGCCTTGGGGTGGCGGTAGTAACATCTACTGGCAACACTGAGTTTTCTTTCAAAAGTTTGACGTTGACGGTGCGGGTGTTATGATAAGTAAAATTAATTGTACTTTACTTATATGTGTAAAGTTTGATTGTAACACTGTTTGTTAACCGAAATAAAAAAAAAAGCTTGATTAGCGAGAGTAGAGTAGAAATCAGTAGAATAATCATACCTAAGTAGAGTATAAAAACATTTAAAACTATGTTTACGGATTGGCTACTATATCATAATATTATTTATGTACATATGCGATGCAAAAATTTTTTACTGGTGTGCTAGAATTCGCGAATCCATTTCTCTTTAGGTTATAGTCATCACTAACATGCATAGGAACTGCATACTTATTTGCTACAAAAAAAAAAATATTGCGCTTGCGTCAATGCGTAATATTTCATTTGGAATATGAAGATCACTAGAGTTAAATAAACTTCTCAGTAACAAAGTACATCGCCATGCGAAATGTCTGCTTAAAAATAAATCGGGATTGTTCTTTTATTCGAGTTTTTATCAATTGTTGACTATATTAAATTCATGAATGAACAAAAAACTAAGAGCGCTAATTGAAACAAGCAAAAAGCGTGTCTAAACGGAGACTATGAATGGTTTTGTGTTTTTTCGCCCAGCTTTGTGATCTGTGCATTCGTATTTTTTTTGTATCAGTCGCTTCTAATTACCGATATACAAAATAAAATGTAAGCACTATCTAGTAACTATTACAAGTTAAGTTGCTCTGTAGTTTGCATTGTCAAAGGCTAGATGACGTTTTAGGGGCAGGGCTTTGTTCCTAGGAACGAGCAGGTGTGGCTCTAGCTGTTCAAATCAAAGGTTGGCAGGTAGATATCTAGCTGTAATTTTTTTTTCCGGAGAGGACTGCTTTTGACTCTGGGTTAGGTTCTTAGGTTTGATCTCTGAGTCAAGGAGTCACTTTCATGGTCTTTTTTATTGAGCTTATTATCAATGGTATACGCCTAGAGAATGAAAGATGACCAATGAGAGAAAAAAGGCTGTTATTCATGCTTCGTGGATACCTGTGAAATATTTTTGTATGACTTTTTCTCTGCATAAGCCAGTTGGTCCAGCGATGTGTGACAAACGATTGAACTGAGGCTCACGGGTTCGATCACCGTACCAGGACCAATTCTTGTATGGCCTACTGATATTTGTTTTGGGTCTGGGTGTTTGTGTATGTGTTGTGTGTGAACAACGGCACCCACGATGCCGGTAAGCGGTTTATTAAAAGCCTTCGTTGAGATGCAGACGTGTATTAGATGGCCAAGTAGTTTTCGGTTACGGTTGTTCTCAGTGGTTGTTTTGTTGGGTTGGGTGGATACGGGATTATCTACATATTTTTTCCAAGTTGGACCTGTCATGGTACTCATGGTGAATGACGGCCGATTAATTAATGTCCCTTAATGGACTCGAAAATAAAAGTTTAAAAGAATCCTAGACATTACACTTTAAATCCAAATACACTTATTTAATTTATATTTATAACTGCCTCAGTAGCGTAGTGGTAGCAGGTCACTACTATTACGCTGGAGGTCCTGGGTTCGTTTCCCGGGTCGGGGACTATCAGAGATAACGGTTAAAAATCCTTTATCTCTGCTTCTATTGGGATTTTTCCATTTTCTGGAAGTTTCCCAGTACCCCGGAGTTTGGTAATGTGCCCGGAGATGGCAACAGGTTCGCCACCTGTTACATGGGCCAAAACGTAACCGGCGAGTCGTGGGTGTTTGCATGTATGATTGAATGCATGCATTTACCTCTGCCTACCCCTTCGGGGATTACAGGCGTGAAGTTACGTTAATTTATATTTATCAAAATTCACAAGGAAATTACCGAATTAGAAAAATCTGTTATAAATAGATAAAATTTACTAATAGGAATTACATTATACCAGCCGTCTATTACGGTGACTCTAATCTTGTCTATTAGTTGGTTTTATACTCTTATCGCCGGTAGTTTTCCCGACAACCTACTCCAGAAGTTACTAGAGCGTAACAACCTTATATTTTACAACTGATAAGTGCAAATCAATAGGTGCGGTGACGCCAAACGATAACACCCAGCTTTAGTCACGTCAGTAAAGGCAAATTAAAAACATGTTGCCGTTTTTAATATCCAAGACTAAATTGTTACAAATAAAATCCGATAAGCCTAAAAAGCAGAAGGACAAAGACGTATCTGTGACCTGTGATAATGTGGCATCATTGAAACAGCGTGTTAAGCGGAGACCTTTGAAACTTCTACCAATATTGACGACAAGTTGTGATTGTAACCTGATGCACGTATCGAAGATAGTTATAAATTACGCCCCGAAAACTCGGAAGCGGGGCGCCTCGAATATAGTTCTGTCGATGACCGCTTGGGGCACCACGGGCCAGCAGAAAAGGATGAAGTTGCCCAGTGTGAAGTTGCCGCGGAAGGTTGCGAAGGAGAAGTTCTTGGTTTACGACAGTGACGCGTTTTTCAATAAGCTTGAGGTTCGATCGCAAATCTGTGGTTAAATTATTTACGCATAAGTTTTGGATTTGGACTGTTTATCTTTCTTAATTTTGTTAATTGCCGAATTGTCAGATTCGTTTTGAAAGCCTCGTGTATTTTCTTGTGGATACTTACGTCAGAGAATATGTACGAGTATATAACTTAAAGTAACTTACCTATAGTAAGTTAATTAAGCATGAGCATCTCCAAGGGG
Source organism: Macrosoma leucophasiata (assembly GCA_036365455.1). NCBI lineage: Eukaryota > Metazoa > Arthropoda > Insecta > Lepidoptera > Hedylidae > Macrosoma > Macrosoma leucophasiata. The sequence goes on along the minus strand of JAWQUS010000017.1, from coordinate 17,741,902 downwards.
TGATAGGGCAGGGAAGAGCTGCACCCCGCCAAGACATCAAATGTAGCCCAACTACTGTAAATTTGGCTGATATGATATCTGACATACATAAATATACCAATTTGCCCCTCTCACCCTCTGGAGACAGTCTACCATCCTGGAGTCAAACTGCTCATCCCTCTCTAGATTGACGACAACGCCGACTTTAGTATTTAAAGTAGGGCTGGCGTAGGGGCATGACGACACGACCTCAAAGTGGTGGACTAAGGTCATCAGTGGCCCGGGGCGGCACCTGGCATTTGGAGGCACAGTAGCCAGACGCACGAGTAAAAAAAACGACATTTCCCTCCGTAAGCGCCACAAATCTCTTAATTATGAGGCTCCCCAGAACCACAGCCCTAGACCCCCTCCCCCCATAGTCCGCCCCCTTACACCTCACCGCCCATTGCTTCCAGCAGGTAGAAGAAAGTTCTTCCACTAGCGCCGTCAGTCTCTGCACATGCCAAGCGTGTTGGTTATGGCATATACCCTTTATGGGGAGGCTTTGATCCAGCTGTTCCTTCGGCTGATATAATGATGATGATCATGAAGTAGTGTAAATCTTAGTGGCATGCTCCAGTTTCTAATTCCCAAAAAAAATGTTTTCCAGAACCAGTTGAAGGCTTTGAACTTGGGAAAAGTGATAAAGAAGACAAAAGATGGACCAGCGTCGCAAAGATCGAAGGGCGACAAAGAAGCTAATGATGAAAGTGAACAGCCCCTAACAAATGTTGATGACGGTTTGTATAGACTCTTCACTTTGCACTCCAGGGGACTGGAGATCCTTATTAAGTAACTTTGTTGACATCAATGTGATAGGCAGGCATTATGCAACCACCGCGGACACTTTGCCAAAATTCCATACAAACGCTTAATTTGTTCGCTATTACACAGACAAGACATCAATCAGTGACGCGTATTGACACGTGCACCTGTGTGCGTAGCACGTACAAAATACCAACCGTCGCCCATAAGAGGGGAGGAGGTTGGGTGATGCGGGGAAATCGGGCGGGACGTCGAAGTGTCCATTCTATACGGGAGAGTTCCAGTGCTCGTGTGGAGCTCGAGGGCGTAGGAACCATCGCATTACTTAATCTATCTGACGCCAAGTGGCAGTGCTCAGCACTATCGTGTTCCAGCTAGGTGGTAGTACTACAGACATAACAATTAAGGTGTACGATTCCGTAAGTCGCGATCGAACGCGGCCGCGCGTGTTGAATCATCCGGTCATCTCACACCGCTGGACTAACCAGGGTTATGTTATAAGTATTTGTGAAATCGCTGGATTACTTATACTAATTCTGCAAATTTTCACTGGTGGTAGAGCTCCAGTGACGGAGTTCGCGGCCGTAGGCCCCACAGAATTATCTAAGATACTTGCCGCTAAATGGTAGTGTTCTTCACTATCGTGTTCTGGTCAGGTGGTAATGTACGGCCCTGTAATTTCCGGCACAATGGCTTAACACCTTAGGCTTCAAAAGTGGTAACGCATCTGCATTTTGACCTCTGGTCTTTGTGTGGGTGTCTATAGGCTGCAGTCATCACTTAATTAAACATCGATGAGAACTGCATGCGTGTTTGCCACTTTCATGAAAATAAAAAAAAAATACATTTATTTGACTAAAAATAATACACACAGACGAATATCGAACACTTTTAATAAATATTGGTCTTACATGTAATTTTATGTAAAAAATGCACTACTACTGCCACTGCTACTACGGAGATGTAAACAGGCTCGCCACCTGTTACATGGATCAAAACGTAACCTGCGAATCGAGGGTGTTTGTATGTATGCATATACCTCTGCCTACCCCTTCGGGGATTACAGGCGTCAAGTTACGTTTTGTTTTTTGAATTGCAGCGAATGGCGAAATGCGCAGACGGGGCAAGCGGCGGCGCAAGGGGCGCGGCGGCGGCAGCGACCGCCTCACGTCGGCCGGGCTGGCGGCGCAGGCGCAGCAGGACCCTGAAACACAGGTACACTTTACAATTATTCCATTCTTGTATCACGTTTTAAAATGCGGGTGCCACCGATTGTACTGGGGACTGTGGAGCGTTTACTGCCTCGTTAGCCTAATGGTAGCAGGCCACTACTACTACGCTGAAGTCCTGGGTTCGATTCCCGGGTAGAGGGTTATCAGAGATAATGGTGTTAAGTCCTTTATCTCTGGTTCTATTGGGATTTTTCAATTTTCTAGTAATTTCCCATTACCTCGAAGTTTGGTAATGTGCCCGGAGATGTCAACAGGCTCGCCACCTGAGTGCCTAGTGCGAGATTTTATTTACTCTAACGCGAATTCGATCGCGTAGGTAATAGTAAACGCAGATTTGTATGGAATTGAAGGAGCGTCATCGATTCACCACTAGATGACGCTCCTTCAATTCCATGTAAATCTGCGTTTACTATTACGCGATCGCGATCGGAAATCTCGCACTAGGCACTCTGTTACATGGGCCAAATCGTAACGGACGAGTCGTGGATGTTTGCATGTATGCTTGAATGTTTGCATTTACCGATGTCTACAAATTTTGGGGATTACAGGCGTGAAGTTAGGTTTTTTTATTAAATCATAACGTCGCGCCATGATCTATCATGGCCGTCTGCCTTTCGTTATCTTTAAACATGGCGTGAAAAAAAAAACTTATTTAAAAAAAACAGTATTTTTTTTTGTACAAGATAACTGCATATTTATCTGTCGTTAAACTACATACAATACATTAATATGTCGTGAACGCTCACGATAGGCCGCCGGCGGCCGCATGCCTACGCAAAACGCAAAAAAAAAACTTCATGTAAAAATAATTATGATATCAATCAAATATTTTAATATTGTAAACGGGACTTAATCGCGTACTATTTTAATCGAAGTATTTACCTCGATACGAGTAGACTCCTCGTGACCACGGCCGTTGCATTACGGCCGAAACGTCGAGTGTCGAGGTAAATACTTCGATTATAATAGTACGCGATTAAGTCCCGTTTACAATATAAAAATATGAATACAAATCGTGAAAGTTTAAAACAATTAATCGATCTAATAGCTTTGTGTTTTCGCATTTCAGATCGCAGGCATCGGCACGGACTCCCAAAACCCCAGTTCACGAGGATCCGTGGCACCTGCAGCAGATGAGGACATCGTTCTGCCGGTCATCACCAAAGTTGGGATTCAGAAGAAAACCGACTCGTTCCTGGACGATGATATACTTAAGTATTTACATCGAGAAGTGGATGAAGAGGCTATCGAGACTGAATTTGACAAAAAGGTACCTAATTTTAGGTATATTATATTTTTTACTGGTACTTGAGCTCCACTCAAGCGACGGAGCTCGCGGGCGTAGGCACCACCGCATTACCTAATATACTTGTCGCTAAATGGTAGTGTTCAGCACAATCGTGTTCCGGTCAGGTGGTACGGCCCTGTAATTTCCGACTCAGAGGCATAACACCTTAGGCCTCAGGAGTGCAGCATTTTGACCTTGGTCTTTGTGTGGGTGTCTATAGGCTGCAGTCATCACTTAACATCAATGTGAACTGCATGCCTGTTTGTCACTTTCATTACATAAAAAAAACCTAGAAAATCAAGTACAGTATCCAACAATAAATATTGCACATCGACCTTAGGAGAGAGACTTCGAGAAGAGAATTTCGACTGTATAGAGTTGTCGTTATCTCTATCGCACACAACAATCTGACGTTTGTCGACCATTTTGATCAAGTTTTGACCAATACCGTATTATCAGTGCTTACGTAGGCAGGGTGCAGCAGAGATAACGCTCTAGGAACTCGAAACTAGCCGATTTTCTCTGTCCTAAGCTCGATGTTCAATATTTCATGATGAGCACTGTATCATCATCGTCGGGGAAGGCTTTGGCCAGCAGAAAACATTTTTCGGCTGAATTGGTAACGACTGATTGATTGGTAACTGCCTCAGTAGCGTAGTGGTAGCAGGCCACTACTACTACGCTGGAGGTGCTGGGTTCGATTCCCGGGTCGGGGGCTACCAGAGATAACGATTTAAAAGCCTTTGTCTCTGGTTCTATTGGGATTTTTCAATTTTCTGGAAGTTCCCACTACCTCGGAGTTTGCTAATGTGCCCGGAGATGGCAACAGATTTGCCACATGTTACATGCGCCAAATCGTAACCGGCGAGTCGTGGGTGTTTGCATGTATGTATGCTTGAATGCATGCATTTACCTCTGACTACCCCTTCGGGGATTACAGACGTGAAGTTACGTTTTTTTGGTAACGGCGAATCGCATATCATTGTTATTTCCCTTACAGAGACGATATGTCCTGGAGGAGGCTCTAAGGACGCGACCGGAGCGAGCGTACGGACAAGAGATGCAGACGCTGGTGCGAGAGTTGCGGGTGCCGGCAGTCAGTCTCGGTGACTGGTTGCACATACCGCGGGTTTTCTCCCGACAGAGTGCTCAATTCAGCTTGCCCATCGACACCAATGAACTTGAAAGTGAGTCTGTTCTTTTTGTTCTTACATTATGACTCTTGAAAGGTCAGAGTTCCCTTCCGTGTCTAGCTCTAGGATGACCGTATCCATATGAGGACGGAGGGCCGGCTAATCGTGACAAAAGTGATTATGAAATAAACATGAAAAGACCAGATAGAGATTTCACCCTAGGTCGGCAAAGACTGGTGATCTGTTCCAGGAATCGTACATTATATTCTGCCGACTGGAACATTTTAAGAGAGACCTCGAGACGACCGGAGCGGCTGTTCGGACAGGAGATGCAGACTCTGGTGCGAGAGTTGCGGGTGCCGGCGGTCAGTCTCGGCAACTGGTTGCACATACCGCGGGTTTTCTCCCGACAGGGTGCTCAATTCAGCTTCCTCATCGATACCAATGAACTTCAAAGTGAGTCTGTTCTTTTTGTTCTTACATTACGACTCTTTAAAGGTCAGAGTTCCAGAGACCGGCTGATCGTGACAAAAATTACAATGAACTGAACGTAAAAAAACCAGAGTTAGAGATCACGGCGTAGGTCGACCAAGACGGGTGATGATGTGCCAGAAATCGTCCCCTATAATCTGCTGGCTTAAACACGGTACCTTGCGGGTGCCGGCAGTCAGTCTCGATGACTGGCTACCAGACCGATAGTTTCTCTCGACAGAGCGCTCAATTCTGCTTGTCTATTGTCACTAATGCACTTGAAAGTGTTTTTTTAATGTAGCGTTTGTGGCAAACATGCATGCATGCATGTTATGTAATGACTGCAGCCCATAGACTACCTGATTTACGGAGTGGATCTCAGTTATCGGAAAACGAGGATGCGATGGATCAGTTAGCTTTGTACCATTTCATCCTAATTCACTGCTGCCTTATCACTTATTGATAAAATTGTGTTGGAATTAATTTATTAGATCATAGATGCGCCAGAAAAGCAAGGGACACGGTTACACGCCTTTCTATTTCCGCGGATATCCGTGGATACGGTTTCGGATACGGATATCCGGAACATCACAATTTCTAACATAGGTATTCTTTTTTTGCAGCGCTTTCGCCTATGATGTACGCAGCAAGATTTGTGACCATAAAAAAATCGAAGCAACTCCTGTACCTCACGGTTCTGAGGAAGTTTAGACGCGGATACAGGATGCCTATTAAGGTACCTCATTTTGCCTTTTTTTATGTACCTAATGAAGGTGGCAAATAAGCATGCAGTTCACATTGATGCTAAGAGATACCATAATTCCTTCCATTGGAGCTCTACTCAAACTAAAAGCTAATTCAATTATTGAAAGCTTGATCAATAACGGTCTCCTTTGCTTCTCATCCAGGATATAGAAGAAGGTCTCAAACTAATGATGGGCGGTATACTCTCGACGGAACAAACGCAGCAGTTCCAGACCATCATGGAGTGGGAGGGTTACGAAGAGGAGGAGAGCATCCCTGATGAGATCAAACTAACCCTTCTGGACTCCTGTCCACGCCCCAAGAAGACTGACAGTGCTGATGGTGATTCTGAAGAGGTATTCAAAAAAATAACGTAACTTCACGCCTGTAATCCCCAAAGGGGTAGGCAGAGGTAAATGCATGCATTCAAGCATACATGTAAACACCCACGATTCGCCGGTTACGTTTTGGCTCATGTAACAGGGGGCGAGCCTGTTGACATCTCCGGGCACATTACCAAACTTCGAGGTACTGAGAAATTTCCAGAAAATGGAAAAATCCCAATAGAACCATAGATAAAGGACTTTACACACCATCATCTCTGATAACCCCCTACCCGGGAATCGAACCCAGGACCTCAGCGTAGTAGTAGTGGCCTGCTACCACTAGGCTACCGAGGCAGTTAAAGTATTTGAAAAGGTATTAGAAAATCATTCGTACGTAGGTAGATACAAGTCATGAACTCTTAACCAATTCTGTGTTTGTGACAGATAAAAAAATACGCTTACATTCACAACCCACACAAGGTATAAGCAGTATCGGATTAGTTCATAAGCAAATTATGCAATTCTTACGGCATCACATCATTCACATCGTGGAGAAAACCACAGATAGAGAATACAGAGAATTGGCTTATTAGGGAGGCACACAGGCGTGGATAAACGAAAAAAGATGATATATTTGGCTTAAGGTATCAAAGAGCCTTAATCCGGCACTGGGTATAAGCCTGTATCGTGGGTGCCGTTGTACACACACAGTACAATACAAACATCTAGACCCAAAACAAATATCTGTGGGCCGTAAAAATGTTTGTCCCGGTACGCGGATCAAACCCGTGATCCTCCGGATGACCAGTTTCCTCCCCATTATTTTTATCAAGGATTAAAGAATAGAATTTATTTCTAAAAAAATTTAACTTTTCAGTCCGACGAAAACACACTTAAATATCGAACTTGGTGCGGATTGTGCGCCATCTGCGAAAGAATGTACGGTAGATTCCCACCCAGAGACAAAGATCCGCCAGATGGGGTAAGCGTGGACGTTTTTAATTAACCCTTCTTAATTTTACCGTTCCGTATATCAAAGGGAAAAACGGAACCCAGAAGTTATCTATTCACTAGGCAACAATTATCGCGCAATATTGTGACGATCAATAAGTTTGGCTATGTTGCACAACAATGTGCGTACTATAATACATGTTGGGCACAGGGGCGGATTTGATACGTTGGCTGCCCTAGGCCTATGAAAGATTGCCTCCCCCCCATGTGCTGTAAAGCATTATAGATAAACTATAGAAATTAAATTAATCTTAATTGCCATACATGTAATTTTTTTCGCGAGATGGTATATGGACACATTTTTGAGATTTTACACGTATGCGCTTAGGTAACGACTAAAAAAAACGACCAAATTTTGCCGCCTCCTAAATTTTGGCGCCCTAGGCCCGGGCCTACTCGGCCTATAGGGAAATCCCGCCCCTGGTTGGCCATCTATTATTGTCAAGTGGAGACGTGACGTGCAACGTTGCAAAACGAAAATTCCGCGTTCCCGTCCTAGATAATGAGCAACATTTAAGGATATATTTTTCATTTTATGGTGTGCGTGTCTGTCCGTCTATCACCGTCTATTGACTTCGATACTACCACATGAGTTTAAAAAAAAGTTTTACAGTTTCTTAATCCTATAAAAGACCAATGCCTGCCCCACACCCGTATACAAACGATTTTATGTTTACGAGTATGCTTGAATGTATGTATATACTTCGGAGAATATAGGTTTGAAGTTAGGTTTTGTGTAACAATAATAATAAAAATGTCTCACAATGTTCTTACCCACCCTACCAAATTCTTAAGCTCAAAACATATTAGCAGATGCGTCCATCAGCCGCGGCTGAAGACCATACTATTACATTACCTAGTACATTTTCTCTATGGTGTGAACACCTACACGATGTGTTTTGAGCAACGTCCGAGAGCGATCTGGCTCTCGAATATTTCACGACTATCCATATTTGGCGGACACATATTTCAGCCGCGGCTTGTAAACACGTCTGACAATATGTTTTGAGCTTTGCAATACTTGACAATATTTTTTGGTTTAAATATCCAGCAAAACGATGCGATGGTAGAATAATTTTTATCGAGACTACTTGAATTATTGGTTTTTATTAACACAGACTTTGTTAGACGAGTGGGGAGTGCCTAATTTACGCTGTTTTGTTTCAGATTGAACTCAGTGATTTTACGATGATCGAATCAAAGCTCACAGTGCTCAAAGTACATAATGGACTTGTAGAAGTTTTAAATACAATAAGAACACGTTAGCATGAGTGACGTAACCTGATCATGGAAATACTAACAATTATTTTGGAACTATTTACTAGCGTTTGTTATTAATTTAATTAAGCATATTTCTTAATAAATTAATTTTAATGTTCAAATTCAAAATAATATTATTTTTTGTTGTTTTATTTTGAGGTTTTGGAAAAGCAATGGTATATTCTCATATTACTTTCATGATTTTAATTTCAATAACCGTACCCTTTCCTCTCCTAAAAATTAAATAAATTACCTGCTCTCCCGATCCAACTCACTCCCTATAAATCCGAACTGTCCCCTTTTGAAGGTCGACTGTAATTTCGCGTATAATACAAGCCGATTGCTAACGTATTATAGGAGACCTTTTGATTTTTATACATAATACGGTATGGTCAGCCAATTATCCAATAGATCAGCAACCTATAGCTATCAATTGGTCCATTAGGTCCCTATACCTCTTGGCTTATTATCAATGCGAACTGTATGGCACTTCCATTAAATAAAAAAGCACTCATAACTTTCAGAAAATTGACAATTATTTTGCTGTTTCTTTTATAAGGTAAGGGTACGATGGAACTGGCGTTACACATTGTTAAAAGTCTCTTTCAAGAAATAAGTAGTGAAAAAAACTTTCTGAAAGTTTTCCGTGTTATTAATGTTTTAATCAATCATCAATAATCGAGCGTATCACTCATTACAGCGGTGTCGATTGATAAAACTCGATAATTCGCTAATTTTTATTTTTTATCTTTGCACGAATTCATGTTAACGGATAAATTATCTGTGGCGATCATGTTTTGTTTTTGGTCGAGAATAGTGTTGTAAGTAGAAAACAAATGGAATTATATCGATAACTTTATTTATGCATCTCTAATATTATTAAGGATACAAGGAAGGAGAACGTAGATTTACAGTGAAAAGAAATGATTGCACAAAGTAAACAAAAGTCACAGTTTAGAATATTATATAACATGACGCACGGCTAGTATGTAGTAAGTATGGTTTAATTCTATAATAATTTGACTCTGGTATATATTATATTGTATTATATTTTTATATAAAAAAGAGCTATCCACCCGACTGAGGCACACATTTGTACTCGAAGACAATAATAAGACCTCTCGGAGAACCGCACGATTTGGCAAGGCATTTCTGGAATCTGGCAGTTATCTACCAATCCGCATTGTTACAGGCACTTTATTTACTAAAGTAAAAGTATTATTTTCTTATCGTTGCTTTCCATATAACACTGGTCGTAATTGACCGTTTGACCATCCACAGGTTAAGTTAAGTGCCATATTTGAATACAGTTTGAAAAAGTGTAAGATTTTTCTAGAAATAATTGACTACGAGTTGAAAACTTAAGGACACCCGCCCACCATTATGACTAAGCGTGGTAAAAGAAATCATAGAGTACATTAATATAAATAAATATTGAAGAAGGTATTGTGTACGTGGTATTTTGCCCCTCCCTGAACGAGTCATGTGTACGTTTTTTTTATTAAATTGTTTTACGGCCACGGATTCATGTCTGGTGATGGGGACTTTACTAGGAGATTTTAAAAAGTTTTGGAGGCAACTTGAACGATCACCTTTCACTGCATAATATCACTTTCCAACACCCATGCACGTTATCGAATGCTTTAAAATAAAAGTCCCACCAGTTTTACACATAAAAACATAACCATTTATACACAAATTTTGAAAATAATATCACGCAGCGACACGGCTCTTTGCTGCATTCCCGCCAAAACTCCCCATGTGTACGTTGTACGTTCCCTTGTCGAAAAGTAAAGTATCGATAAAGTATTCCTCATTCTTAACACAACACTAGAAACGTTAAACCGTTTTTAATACAAAACTATTTTCGTACATCACAGCGTAACGATTTTAATTAGGCTAATGAAAAATAAACAATTGTGACCGTTAACGTGTTCGTGTGATATATTCGCAGCGAATGATTTAATATTTCCCACATTACATATTTTACAGGCGTTCATTGACGTAACAAAAATAAAATGAGCTTGGATTCTGCTGCCGACGGTAAGTCACATGTTTATTAATGAGCCATCGCGTTGGTATACTTCCTAGTTTGTGGATAAATAAGTTTATTTTCGTTGCGCAGAGTACTTCGTGACGGCCCTTCAGATTTTCGACTATTGCGGCGCAGACAATACCACCACATTGCGTGTTGATGCACTGATGGATAAATTCGCGCCTTTCGTTAAAACTAACAAGTAAGTGGTTGTTATAATTGCCTAATACGTAAATTTATAGTACGATTAAACCCCACGTTAACATACCTGGATGTGAAACTAACATTATCTTGAATAAAAACGCACAGAACTCAAGTTATTTCAAAATCTCATTTCCCATCAATCGTGTTATTTTATGCCAGTAGAACTTTGCGTCAGTCCCAAGCGTAGTTCAGATCTCAATAAAAATCCCATTACATGTTGTGTTTGTATTATTTTATAGTAGTATACTTCTACTACATTTATTTTAAAACAATACAGTTTAGTTCAGTGTGCGAAAATTCACACATGAAAGTCATGAATTCTTCTGACCTCTATAGATTAAAAATATCATCACTAATTATAAATTAACCTACCTCTCTGCCCCACCTAGGACATTATTCATTGTAGAGGCAGTTCCCCCAAGATGGTTAGCTTGTGACATCCTTAGCATAAAAAGAATTGAAGCAAAATTTGTTCAAAAGATTGGCAATTGAGGGTGAACCTAAAGAATATTTTCCCATGTTTAAAATATTTTATACTCCCCATAATAAATTTTATATTATTTAAACTTTAGTATGAACTGCTTGGCTTTTTACCACCTTGCACCTGCTATCAATATTTTTGTATAAATCCATGTTTGTAACTTGCCATGATTCTTTTTAAAATAACATTTTATGTAGAAAGAAATATGTGTTCTCAATTGCAATTGCATAACAGAAGACGAAGCATAGGCAGCCCCACCCACGATGTGGACCGACAACCTGGTGAAGGTCGCGGGCAATCGCTGAATGAGTGCCCAGGAACATTTGTTGTGGCAATCTTTGGGGGAGGCCTTTATCTAACAGTGGACGGCTTTCGGCTGAAATGATGATGATAAATTGCAATCACTTCTTCTGAGTATTCTGATGTAGATAATAGTTGTTTACAAATTCTGTTTATTTTTGACAGAGCTGAATACAGCTATCTTAGATCTCTTTTGGATCCAGAGCAGAGTAATCCAGAAATCACCGTGACGAAACTGGCAACTGCACTCAATAAGTACAGCGAAAGCCAGAAAGTAAAAGTAGATCTAGATGAAAGGTTTGTTTTATTTCTTAAATAATTATTATAGCATGTTTTTTATTTAATTTTTTAGATTATTTTATGAAATTTATCTAATTTCTATTTAGCTTTCGTTCTAAACTTCATTTTTGCAAAACCAATGTTTTTTAAAAAGTAGACCTAAAATGTAATTTTTAATTGATGGATAGTGATTGTCTGTCTATGTTATATGATTTAGGTACCTGTTTTTGTTACAGTTTTAATCTTAGAAGTGGAACAGCACCACACGACTCAGATTCTGGAATATCAACAGATGGTTAGTGAATCAAATTAACATATAAATCATGCCTCATTGGTATTGATGCAGTTATGAACTCTATAACCTCTCTCTCTATTAACTGGTCCGGCCCTATTCAAATATTGAAGAAATTTGAAAAAGAAAAACAAAATCCACGTGTATCCTTCACTTAATAGTCTGTCTTTCCTGTAAATTCTATTTATATGCTTGTATCATGGTAATTTTATGAAATACATATAATGCCCACAATACCTATAAAAGTGGTGTATATGTATGTAATTATTTATATCTATTCCTTCGGGGTAAAATAGGGGATGAATTGTATAGAATGAGTTTCACTCAGACAAAGCTGCGGGCAAAAAGTTAGTCAATAATAATGTAAAGTAATATCTTGAGGTGTTCTAAGGTTTTTTTTTGCAAGCTAGAGTCATAGAAATAAAACTATTATTGACGGATTCATCTTGTGTGTAATTATAAAACAAATGATTATTCAAAATCAACCTGACAGCTGCCTGTGACCACGTAAGCTGAAAAGCAACCAAAATGTTGGTTTGATTTTAAAAATAATTTTAGTTTCATATACACAAAATTAATACGTAAAAATAGTTTTATTTCAAAGATAAATATATAATATTACAGTTCTCTAAACTAATTTAGACTTTTATCCTCCACCTACTAATGGACTTCCTCATAACACTTATTCATACTCGTTTATGTGTACCATTTGAGTCAAATGCTCAATTGAATATTGGAAATATATCATACTCAGGTCTTGAATCTATTTTCGACATTAAATAGATTTCCATTAGTAAGTAAGTAACACAAATGTGCGAAATGTAATGTTCTGCTTTTAATGTTATAAATGTGCCAAATAGGCATTAGATTCTTTTTTTTATCAACGAATCTATTGATAATTGAATTGTAGCCCGTAAAAATAAGAATTTATACATTTGTTGTCAGTTATTAACCGACTTAAAAAAGGAGGAGGTTTTCATATCGCCTGTATGTTGTTTTTTTCGTTGCATTCGTGTCTCCCGCCAAATATAGTGCTCGGCTCTACTATCAAGAAAGAATAGAAATAAATATATCAGAGAGGCATAATCATTGTGTAGTTGTCTATAGCCTGTAGTATTCACTTTCCAACAATATGAATCGTGTGTATGTTTGATACCGTCATTACACAAGTGTATAAAAGTGGAATGCTATTGCTCTGAACTACCATTTATGGCGAAGGCGAGATATTGTTGTGATACCTACGCTCTTGAGATCTGTTTTTGGGGTAAAGCTATCTTTTATGTACCTAACGAAGGTGGGAAACAATCATGCAGTTCACATGGATGTGAAGTGATGACTGGAGCCTATAGACATCTATATAAAATCAGAAGTTAAAATGCAGATGCGTTGCCACCCCTGACACTTTAGTTGTTATGTCTCTGTGATAGTTATTACAGGGCCATACTTTGCTATCTAACCGGAACACGATAGTGCTGCACACTACCATTTGGCAGTAGTAATGCGGTGGCGCCTACACCCTCGAATCCCTATTCTACCACCAGTAAAATAATTACAGTATAATAATATACCGTAATCGCTTTAAGTTGCAGGGCGGTTTCAATAGATAAACATAACGTTCAGATACATCCTTGCGTGTCCCTTTGGTATTAGCGTAGACGCTTTATACGGGAGGAGACGATGACTCCAAATGCATAATTAATAAATGTTGTCCCCAACATGTTATATATAATATGTACACTAGCGACCAACACCGGCTTCATACGGCTGTACCTTTACACCGCTGCTGCATCAGTATATAGTAATACATACTATCAACTTCAAAAACATAGCTCACTACAGCCACCCGGCACCCGACCAGCACCGTTTCTTTGCACGACGTCCACTCGTCTACGGGTGGTCCACAGGTGAATGATGCGATGTTACTTGTGAACTACTCAAGAAACGATGTTAAGAAACTGCCTCCGTAGCCTAGTGTTAGAAGGCCACTACATCTACGCTGGAGGTCCTGTTCGATTCCCGGGTCGGGTATTTATCACAGATAACGGTTTAAAATCCTTTATGTCTTGTTCCATTGGGATTTTCCCATTTTCTGTAAGTTTCCCAGGGAGTTTGGTAATGTGCCCGGAAATGGCAACAGCCTCGCCACCTGTTCTTCCTAATTATTAAATGTGTATTATGTATGTTCAGCAGGTTTCCAGCTACTGGAAGAGCTGCAATGCGAATTGAAAGAGAAATCTCATCAAGCGCAGCAACTGCGCAGCCAGCTGGAGTTCACCGACCGCCAGCACGAGGAGGCGCTGGCCGCTCTCACAGCTGAACGAAACTCGTTACGTGCACACCTTAATATGTACGTATTTACACTCCCTTCGTACGTACATATACGATATCTATACATATTCAAAAACAAAGTCTCCTGCCGCGTCTGTCTTTTCTGTTCACTATAAACTCAAAGACTACTCGCACGGATTTTTCATGCGTTGCTCACATCGGCGATGGGACGCCTCTGATGTTTTTTGTTTGAGCGGCTATGTCTCTGACCTTGTAGGTATGGCAGAAAGACGTAAACGTATAAACGTTCCTACGGAAAAAAAAACCCGCTATTTTGTGCTTTTACAAAAGAGAACATGTATGAAGTAACGAGAAACACTAAGCCTGGGTTGCACCATGATATTTGTTAATGTTATTGTAACATTTCATATCCTTCTCTAACTTAAAGAAATCTGTTAAAGTTAGAGAAGGATGTGAAATGTGAAATGTTACAATAACTTTCACAAATATCGTGGTGCAACCCAGGCTAAGTAACAATATAAATCAATTGTTTTATATTATTTCGCAATAACACATGCTTGTGAAATATATTTAATTTTTAAAGAAAAATGGAAAGAAAAAATTGACTTCAGGCGATACTCGAACTCGCGACCTACTGGGAATCTAGTCCAGCCGCTCTTCCAATTGATTGCCTAACTAGCATAGTTGGTAATAGATGGCGCTGCTGCTACCATAAAGCAATGCAATAGATGTGAAGGAAAAATTTGACAAATCGGGCAGGACTTCAGTAGCTCAATTGGAAGAGCGGCTGGACTAGATTCCCAGTAGGTCGCGAGTTCGAGTCTCGCCTGAAGTCAATTTTTTCTTTCCATTTTTCTTTAAAAATTAAATATAAATCAAATCGTAATCTAATCACAAGTGTGTGCCTGTCCCTTGGGGTAATACAGGCGTAAAGTTGCCTTACAATATTTTATAAAGAACCAATTTCTCCAAGGCTCCGCGAAGAAAACTTGAGTTTGATTGACGTTCGCCGCGACTACGAGGACGTCTGCGAACGTCTGGCGAGCACCGAACGAGCGCTAGATGAAGCGAGCCGAGACCGCGACTGCACGCAGCGGCGAGCAAAGGTGTTGCATGAGCAGGTCGCCTTACTTGAGAATGAGGTATGTGGAATGTTGTGAAAATTACTGATTTTGAACTTAACTATACTGCTTGATCTCCCGTGGGACAAAGATACTTCTGTTACCAAGGGATGTTTTTTTTTATGAATTGGAAGTGGCAAACAAGCATGCAATTCACATTGATGTTAAGTGATGACTGCAGGCTAACACCCACACAAAGATCAGGGTCAAAATGCAGATGCGTTACTCCTGAGGCCTAAGGTGTTATGTTATGGCTCTGTGCCGGCAATTACATAGCCGTACATTACAACCTGACCGGAACACGATAGCGCTGAACACTACCATTTAGCGGCAAGTATATTATTTAATGTAGTGGTGCCTACGCCCGCGAGCTCCGTCACGGGCTCTACCAGCAGTAACATATTGTTTTGATGTAACAAAGCTGGCAAGCAGGCCGCTCACATGGATGTTAATGTATTGTGTTTGGGTCGGATGGTAATGTGTGGTCCTGTAATTACCGGCACAGAGGCATAACAAAAACTTAGGCCTCAGCAGTGGCAACGCATCTACATTTAAATTTTCGGTTTGATATAGATGTACTATCACACAACAACTATCACAAAGACATAATAACTTAGGTTAGGTAGTAACACATCTGCACTTTAACCTCTGGTTTTTGGCTGTAGTCATCTCTTAACATCCATGTTAACTACATGCTTGTTTGCCACCATTGTTACATAAAACCTAAGTAAACTGTACCCTTGTTTGCTGAGTCATTACATTAAAAAAAGTGTAATATTAACCTTATAAAATAAACGATAAAAATATGTAAAATCAATCTGTTTTTCCACAGAAGTTGACTCTTCAGGAGCTGTTAACAAAGTCCAAAGCGGAGTGCCACCGGATCAACGAGATGTATGCATCGAGGCAGTCTGTACTTCTGGAGAAGAACGAGACGTTGCGGGCGGAACATGCCGACCTCAGCGCTAGACTCCACGATCAGGAACGATTCATGCAGCAAATGATCAAGGAAAAGGTATTTTAGCCCGCGGTTTCGCCCGCGTGGATGTCGTTTTATAAATAACTAAGTAGCTCATGTCAGCTCTATCTCTGTACCAAATTTCATTGAAATCTGTTCAGTCGTTTAGACATGATAAGGTAACAGATAAACAGACAGGCAGAGTTACTTTCGCATTGATTATAATATTAGTAGGGAAGTAGGGATAACTGCCTCAAAAGTTAGCTCAGTGTAACAGTAGTGGCCTGCTACTACTAGAATGGGTTCAATCTGAGAGTCGGAGATACGTGTCATTTTTCCATATTTTTTGGAAGCTTCCTAGTTCATTGTCATCTTTCTTAATTAAATATTTTGCAAAAGTATTTTTTAAGTTAGAGCACGTAGTGGGTGTCAAAGGAACGCTTCCGAAAAAAAAAACTGGTTTAAGTATTCATGACTCTAGATAATAGGTTGGGGAAAAAGTTTCTTCGCATTTTTTAAGATAATTCAAAACATTTTTTAATATAGTTTATTTAAATTTAACTAAAGTATGTATGTACCATTTTGTTCGATAACCTTTTGCCATCTTGGAGGTAGGGACATGATCCCATTGCTATAAAAATTTTGGGACTTCTCATCAAAATACCGCGACAAGTGGATTTGGCAGTCCTCTCGTG